>CM076708.1:63105000-64504166 GCA_038501285.1 Penstemon eatonii | reverse complement strand
ATAACTATTCCATGGTCATGAAATCTTTGAATGGAGAGCATACAATTAATGAACAAACCCAAAAGCTTGAAGAGTTTCTAGCTCTTCTTGAAGAGGAACGAATCAAGATCGAAGCATTCAAACGTGAACTTCCCCTATGT
This sequence comes from Penstemon eatonii, assembly GCA_038501285.1. Lineage (NCBI taxonomy): Eukaryota > Viridiplantae > Streptophyta > Magnoliopsida > Lamiales > Plantaginaceae > Penstemon > Penstemon eatonii. Next base: position 64,504,026 of record CM076708.1, on the reverse strand, counting down.
ATGCAACTTCTAACAAATGGTAAGTAGTACTAGTAATTATATATATATATATTAGTATATGGGAACCTAGCTGTTGAATAGAATAATAATAATTAGATTAAATTAAATCGTGGGGATGCAGCTATGGAGAGCTCGAGGCAACAACTGCAATCTGCACAGAGGAGGACGACATCAAAGCAAGAATCGAGACCCGTTGTAGAACAATTCATTCCACTTAATAAGAACACGATGATGAGTTCAAGTCCAATATCATCATCACAAGTAGTAGTAGCAGATGTAGAGAAGGTGTCGTCGTCTATGGTAGAGGATCATAAAGCAAATTGGATGACATCTGCGCAGCTATGGAACCAAGATAATGAATTAGGAATTACCACCAGCTGCAAGTCCCAGCAGCAGCAGCCATTAATAATACAAGAAAGTACTGATGATGATGGTGATGATGATGATGATATAAAGCTAGCTTTGAATGGGAAGCAGAGATCAAACAATAACAATAATAATAATATGAATAATAATAATCATAGTGGTCTTCCCCTTCCCTTTTCTTCATCATCATCATCATCTAAAGATGTTCATAGGAGGATCAACTCTGAATTTCCAGAACTAGCCCTTGCCTCAATGATGGAAGCTGATAATAATAATAATACGAATAATAAGAAATCTGCATCGGAAACCAACACAAATCAAACTCATAGGAAGGCCAGGAGATGTTGGTCTCCAGATTTGCACAGGCGCTTTGTTAATGCTCTTCATATGTTGGGTGGTTCGCAAGGTACGTACATATGTAACCTCCTCTCCTCCTCTAATTATTACAACAAATACTATATACATATATACTACTACCACCTAGTAATAATATTAATATATATATTTCCCCAGTAAGTACTCGATCCATCTAGCTTTGATATCAATTTATATTTATATATATATATATATACATAGCAGCAGCAGGTCCAAAACTTAATTAAACTTAGAATATATATATATATATAGAACAAGATCAGTACGTAGGCCCTGGAAACTGTCTGTCGTCTGTCTACTTTAACTGTCAAATTTTATTTCATGATGTTCCATTGATCTCTGCTTTAAATTAATAATTGGCTAATCCAAATTCCTTTTTTTATTTTTTTTAATTTGTATGCATAATTTCGACGTACAGTGGCTACACCCAAACAAATTAGAGAATTGATGAAGGTTGACGGTTTGACCAATGATGAAGTTAAAAGCCATTTGCAGGTATATATATATATATGCATAACATATTTCCTTTTTGTCTTTTCTCTCTGATCGATTTGACACAAACAAACAAACAAAAAAACAAACAAACCTACCTCGTACGTACGTTCCAAATAAATTTTACTAGTATCTAATAATTGGTTTGGTGTACTGTACTCAGAAATACAGACTTCACACACGAAGACCAAGTCCAAGCCCACAAAGCGCAGTCGCCCCCCCGCCTCAATTGGTTGTCTTAGGTGGCATATGGGTCCCATCAGAATACGCCCACGGCGGACCACAGCCCATGTACAACCAGCAGGATATGTATCCCACGTTGGCCCCACCACCACCACCAGTACCGATGCACCACCAGTACCCCATCCGCCACCACCAGTTCCATGTCTACAATAAGCCGCCGCCGCCATTGGAGTCTGATGTACAAGGTGGGGCCGGAGACCAATCGGAGAGTATTGAAGATGAGAAGTCGGAGAGCGGTAGTTGGAAGGCTGACGACAGCAAAGAACGAATTAGTTGATTGAAAAAAGCAAAGGGACTACTACTACTACTCTTAACGTTGTTGGAGTATTAATTAATTTATGATTGGTTCACTTTTAATCATATTTATATAATTATTTTCATTTTATTTAAAAGTTAACATTTCTTTTGTCAATAAAATTTTCCTATCAAAAAAAAAAAAAACTTATCGTTTTCATTGTTCTCATATATATTTGTAAAACAAAATGATTTCTCCGTGTGATTAGGGCCTGTTTGGTAATTAAGCCCTCAACATTGAAATAATTACTTTTTACTTTCGTTTAGAGAGTAACTAATGTGGATAAAAAAATACTTCAATTCTAGTTAGACAACTTAGTTATAAAGTAACCTACATTTAATTGCAATGTTGTTATTATCCTCGATAATTAATTTCATCAACTAATTAATTAATCGTGGGGTAATTTAGGCAGAATTAGTAAGAGAGATAGTAATAATAATATACCTCAACCCACTAGTTATATATATACAATTATTTTGATGTTACAACTTTTTTTTAAGCTAGACAGACTACTGTGCTTGAATTGCGGTCATGTATTAGTTTTGGTTCCATATAGATATATATATATATTTAAAAAAATGATAATTAATGGTGCAGCGTGCAGTCATAAATAATTCAATCAAGCCCATTTATTAATATTCAGGTTATCCAACATTTGATAATCCTCTCCTCCACAACATTTCGCTCAAATTTTTGCCCATGGCCCAATGATTAACAGTTGGAATGGAAAAGCAGTACCTTCTGATATCATGGGGGCCTTTTAGAGTAATTTATAAACTTCGATGCTACATGTCCCGAGTGCATTTTCTTAATGACATATATTTTATTTTATTTAAAAATTTACCTTATCAATGTTAGCTCACGACAAAGATACATGTCATTACGAGAATGAACTTGTATATTGCATGTCAAGTAGCATTAAAATTTCTTTGAAAATACATGGGTGATTATGGATATAATTAGGCTCAGTCAGAACCAATTATATTTAAGACCTACCTATTTTTTAACACTTATAATTTATAAAGGTTATTAATTTGAAAAATACCACTTATATATTCCTCTTAACCAAATCCCAAATTCTAATAAAATCTTAAATTTTAAAACGGCAAAAATTCATTTTTGGTACCATAGAACTAGGCGTCTTTCAATTTTGGTACCATGGTGTCAATTTTGGTACCAATTCTGAATGTCATTTTCAATTTTGGCACTTCCGTCAGTTGACCGTTAAGTCAACTGACGGAAGTACCAAAATTGAAAAGGTGAGTCATAATTGGTGCCGAAATTGACATAATGGTACCAAAATTGAAAAATTCTTTATTCTATTGTGTCAAAAATGATTTTTGCCAATTCCCCTCACCAATTACTTCCAATCAACAATTTATGTCACTCAAAGATGAAAATCACTTGGCTAAATAAGAATATACAATTATATTCTGATTTGAACTTTCGCTTTTCAGTTGTATCCTTCTTTCAATTGTAAGTTGCCTTCTTCTCATTTTCTTCTCTCTCTTCTTCTCCTTATTATTCCAATAACGGAGACGTTGCTTAGATGCATTACTTCTTCTCATTTAGAAGAGTTAGAAGGGATTATTTGTTGATTCCCTTTAAATCGTTCGAAATTATATAAACACCTTTTAAATCATATTTGAAAGTCGGGTTGAAATAATAAATGAACAAATCAATAACTGCATTGATGTGCTATATAAAAAAAAATATGAATAAAATAATATAGAAAGTAATTTTATATACTCATAGTTGAAATAAAATATTTTAAATAAGTATGCAAACTATTATATAAGAATGTATAATATATTTATATTCTCAAATTTACATTTGGCCAAAGGAGTTGATCTTAGTTTTTTTTTTTTGGCTGTATCTCAATTCTCAAGAGAAGAGATATTCCTTAATTTAAAATTAGAAGTATTATGAAACTTATGAATAAATATATATTTTTTTTAATAAATTCAACTTTTATGAAATAAAATTAGCCATTTTTTAATTTTGGTACCATTGTGTCAATTTTGGCACCAATATTGACTGGCCTTTTCAATTTTGGTACTTCCGTTAGTTGACTTAATGGTCAACTGACGGAAGTGCCAAAATTGAAAACGGCAGTCAGAATTGGTACCAAAATTGATATTATGGTACCAAAATTGAAAAATGCCTAGTTCTATGGTGCCAAAAATGAATTTTTGCCATTTTAAAACTCCTAATTATTATTTTACATCTTTAATATATATTTCTTTCAAACCATTTCCAAATTAAGATTTAAAAGTTTCATAACAAACTCTCAAACTAATTTTCGAGAGCAAACCAGAGCAAGACCAAAAGTTTTTCACAATGGCTCAATATTCGTCATACATGAATTGTTTCATGTAGCAAACTACAAACGAGTATCATGAGAACTCTTAAAATTTAAAAATAATTAAAACCTAGCTAACTGATGTACCGTATCACCTCAATTGTGTGGTTGTTGTAAAGAACAATATTCTTTAATCTTAATTATATTGGTTTTTCTTATTTCAAAAAAAAAATTATATTGGTTTTTCTAGTGTTTGGAATAAAATAAAATTTAATTACCCAGAATTGTATTTTGGCCCTTAGTTTAGAATATACTCCGAAACATAGATAATTAAAAATAATAATCAAATGAAGGAGCTTATATACTCGAAGAAATTAATTAATAAATCGCAACTTCTAATCAATTTAAATTATGCTAACTACCATAAGAAAAAAGAAAATTAATCGAATAAAATGCTGAGATAGATATTCTATATTACCCATCGATCGAACATGTCAAGAGAAGCTAGCGAGACAAAAAATTATCCAAAAAAAAGTCATGAAAAAATTCCAATAACCCAAATTCGGCCGTCTTTTGTGACAAAAATGACGGAAAAGTCTCCCTATATAGTCCAAGACTCCAAGTCCAGTCATTGTCGTCTCGTCTGCATGTAATTTTAAAGCTTATTGGATTTTAAAGTGATAAATATTGATGTTTATTTTTTTAGTGTCCCGAGAGGTTAATCCCTTTTTAGACGTGTTAGATATTTATATTATATCAGAAATTTTTTTAATCGGAATTTAAATTTGGATCGTAACTTTGAGCTTACTAGTTCCTTAATTCATTAGATTAATAAGTTATTGGTAAAAAAAAATTTTGATTTTACCTACTTTACACTTTTGATACTATTCCTTCGAAAAATACATATTTAATACCAAAATTGAAGGTCGTTTGATACATTTGCTTTGACCATCAATTTTTTGAACGGAAACGACCATGTGGCCGTTAAGCTAGCCACCAAAATAACATGTTTTTTGCACGTGAGTGCTCTAGCATGGAGTATTTGGACCTAATCTTATCTTTGTCATAACTTCTTCGTTATAATGCCAATCGTGTCAAACGACCTTCAATTTTGGTATTAAATGTATCTTTTTCGAATGTTTGGTACCAAAAATGTAAAATAGGTAAAAGTATGGTATCAAAAATAAAATTTTACCCCTAGCACATGAAAAATCCGTGCCACTAACGGACATGTGCCACACACATGATTAGTTCTGTAAAAAATTTGACGGCAAAATGAAATGTGCCAAGAGGGCCTAAAATATGTTTATTCATAAAATATGTTTATTCATAAAGTTTAATATCAAAAGTATAATTTGTACAAAAATTTGATATCAAAAGTATTTTTTCCTCTAAAAAATGAGGTTTATTTACCCATAAACAAATGAAGCTTATGCGAAACTCAAAGTGATGCCAAATTTAATAAAATCGTATTTGTGTCTTTTTATCCATCAAGGGTGTTGCTCTATTTTTTAAAGCTCATATCACATTCATATGTAGCTTTATAAATCTTGTCGAAAGTTGTAAAAACAACTTTTGATAATATTTGGTATGTTTTAGGATTCGTAATTGTTTCTGTAGCCTTAAGTTTCAAGAAGATTATGTAGAAGTCGTATGTGTCTATTATTTCTTATAATCACAATATTTCGGATATTGAATTACCCTAATTTCAATTAAATAGTTACAGCAATAAAAATTGATGATAAGAAAATATTTATTTGAGCTATTGCATTAGAATAAATATAACTGCGCAATACCTAGATCTTCCTAGACCCCCCTATGATATGAATATGATCATATGATATACTGTTTCGTACTTCATAGTTGCAACTCCAAATGGCAAAAAAGTCCTTAATATAAATTATGGAGGGGACCTAATTATACATTTTAGATTTTATTGGGTTTATATACAAATCCAGATCAAATATGATCATCGATCATTTACATTACATTAATCCATTTCCTAGTGAAAAATAATTTATTTGATTTAGTATTCCATAAGACAATCTCCAAAAGTAAATAACTCGATCTTTACCAAATCTTCCGGTCTTCATAGAACCACAATTATTAATGGAAAATTCAAAATTTCTAGAACGCGTTTTCTAGGTTCTTGCAAGCTAGAAATGGGCCATCGGCCCACCACTCTATGAAAATTAATAATTTTTGTCAAAGGGAAAATGGTGACTGCCACTAATAACGTCACATTTTAAAAAGTCTACGTTGAGAAATGGCATTTTATATCAATATTTTGTACTCAAGTGAAGTCTATAATTCCATCAGCAACATGCCAACAGCAACTTGATTAATAAGAAGAAATTATATTTTTTGGAGTGGCTAGAAAATGTCATACAACGCTGACATTTTTTCTTGGCCATCATAGTGTAAAATTAACTAGAGAAACTTCATAGAAGATCCAAACTTATTTGAAGTACTATATTAGATAATATTTTTATTCAAATCGATCTGAACAAAGTTTTTCAAATAAAGAAATTATATTTAATTTTTATAAGAATATATTGAATTTGAGCAAACCCAATTTTAAATATAATGTCTATTTATGTTTAAAAAAAATGTTGGAGCCACAAATAAAATAAGCAAGGACAAATATCAAGAAAACTAGCTATTGATGTTCTATTTGTGTCCAAAAGCTAATTACATGTTTGGGATGTGGTTATTTTCTCTTCCGATTCCCTTGCTTTCTCCCTAGCTCATGGATATATATCTCCATTTGGTTCAAACTTCAAACGTAACATGAGACAAGTCTACCTCTACCATAATTTGCTTAACCCGATTGTCCTTGGCCTATTGTCTTTCTCTCAACAATTTCGCATATTTGGAAAACTCGATAATGTAAAAGTTTTTGAGAAACATATTAAAGAAACTTCATTCAAGATTCGTGTTACGATTATGATTTTATTATGTTAACATAGTTATTAGGATTATTTTCTTTTAGTTATTCTATTTTTGTTTGAGTCTATTTTCATATTTATCTAGTTGTTTAGGGTTTGAGTTTTATACAAGCACGCATTGTAATTTTTTCATGGTTATGGAATTAATAAAAGTGTATGGCTTTATCCACCTTAAGTGAGATTGTGGTCCACTTACGTCCCCTGTAGTAAGATTATGGTCATTTTTACGTCCATTAAAGTAAGAAACAAACAATGGTGCTAGAAGATCATATCAAATAGTACCAGAGCACCATTGTTCGTTTCTTACTTTAATGGACATAAGATGGACCCGATTTTGTAGGTCTCATTTTATAAAAAATGGTTTGGGTAATTACGGTGAAACATTTGAAACCTCATTTGGTTAGGGTTTATATGTCGGACTTTGTGGTTCGGAAAAATTGAATCCCCACTTGGATTGATTTTGGATATTGGGGTGGGGAAAAAATTAAAGTAGGTGGTATGTGTCAAATTAATGTCTTCTTTACAGAGTTTGGAAAAAAAATATAGTTGTTAAATCAATGTTTTATAAGTTTCAAAAGTTCGGGTATAAATTTATAAATAATTTTGTAATGAATTTTATGGGTCAAAGAAAAATTCATTTTAAAGGATTTTGCTTCAGTCTCACGAAATTCACGAGACTTGATCAAAAGTCATCCACTTAGTGCCCAAGACTTCAACTTCTTACATTCAAAAGAGTCATAAAACGCAACCACTAAATTTACCTTTATTTTCCACCACATACCATTGCTACAGAAGAAAAGAAACAACTTCTAAAGAAAATGTTTATTTTTTCTTTTTCTATTATGCAAAGTATGAAAAAAAAAAAGAGTAAAATGCAAAAATATCCTCTGGATTATTTTTATTTGACAAAAAACCTATATATTGTTTTGATTAACAAAAAACTCTTCGTATTAATTTATTGACAAAAAATAGTCTTCTTTTTATTTATTAGTTCACTATAAGTACGAAAATTATGATATGACTGATTATTGACAATTTTTATGTTTACAGGAGCGTCACTGCCAATTTTTTTAAGTGAAAAAATAATATTTTTGTATTTCATATTCTAAAAAGAAAAAATAACATTCATATACATTTCACTTTCCCAGAAAATAATGAAGAATACTTGTAAGTAGAATGAGTAAAACACATTACTGACTACTGTCATGGTGGGATAAATGTCTACTTGCATAGAGGAGCTTTTGTTAATTAAAATAACACAAGGGCTTCTCCGCCAATAAGAAATAGGGTAAAATACGAATATTCCGATTGGGTATTACGAAAATTTCTCTGTGATTTATTGCCATCTTATAATTGGCCCCTTACCCCTGAAAGTTCCAACTTTGTCCCTAAGAGATTATTTGTAATGTTTGTAATATCTTAAAAATATTAAAACTTTCGTGCTAATTGTAATATCTCATCAATTATAAACTTGATAATTTTATATTTATCACAAAAAATTGATAAAATTGTTTAATATATAGCCCATAAGTTTCGAAAAATATATATTATTAACATATTTATTAGCAATTTAATGTTTATAATAAAAAATAAAAAAATTAGTTATTATATTTAAAAATATAAGAAATTTATTTACACATTTAATTTAATATGTTTTTATGTTTGTAATAATAATTTAGTAAATTTAATTATTATAAAGATAAAAGGTAAATTAAAAAATTATATTATATTGTATTTTTATTTTTATTATTTTTTAAAGTAATAAATTTATTAATACATTATAATATTAATTAATTTAATTAAATGTGTAAATAAATTTATTTATTTATAAAATATTATTGATGAAATTTTGTTTAATTATTCATTGAAAAATTAAAATATTAATAAATATGTAAAGATAATGTTCTTTTTGTATTTTTGTAAAAATATGTGCAATTATACAATTTTCTTAATGTTTTGGTGGTTATATAATTATCAATTTTATGAGATATTATTATTAGCACTCAAACTTAAATTTTTTTGAGATATCACAAACATTACAAATAACCTTATTGGGACAAAGTTGAAACTTTTAAGTGGTAAGGAGTTAATTGTAAGATGATGACAAACCTCAGGGAAATTTTTATAACACCCAATAAATGAGGGAGATTTTCATAATTAAATCTTACCATAGTGTGTATTCATAATTAAACCTCAAAATTAACACACAGATGATTTGGCATTTCACTCATGCCAGAAAATATATATATAAAGATACGGTGCATTGGAGAAACATCACCCACCAATTAACCCGCACCAAACTAGGCTGCTTTCATGCAAACATAGCTAAGCTTTCAATCAACAAAATTGGATGAATTTAATGCGATGAATACAAAAATGGTTCACCTTTATCTGCAATCCCTTCTCTTTGTTCTAATTTCCCTTGTTCCTTTTCTCTGTTTTTGCTTAGACACAGACACCTTAACCTCAAATATAACCTTCAGAGACTCCGACACCATTATTTCCGGCCGGCATGTCTTCAAATTGAAATTCTTCTCCCCGGAAAACACAACTAATCGCTACTTAGCTGTCGTTTACAACGTGTCTGAAGAAACTGCAGTATGGATAGCTAACAGCGACAGACCGCTGAACGATTCTTCCGGCACCGTAACTTTTTCCAGGAACGGCAACCTCGTTTTCACCAACGGAAGAAATGAAACTCTTTGGTCAACAAACGCCACAGGTACTGTTGGAATTTTATTTGTACGAAATTAAATGTGTGGGCTTTCTCTGTTCTTGTGGTAATAAATTAAGAAAGTGAACTTTTTTTTAACAATTTAGTAGGGAAATTTTTACCCAGACCCGGTTTGGTCGAACCCAAACTAATTATATGGCAAGTGTAATACACTTGCTTTGTGATTGGATGTAACTTCCAGGAAAGTGACCAATCACAAAGCAAGTGCAATACACTTGCTTGGTGGTTAAACGGGTTTGATCAAACCAGGCTTGGACAAGAATTTTCCATTAATATTTTACGTGTTGACAAATATTTCTAAGAAAAAATATTTATGTCTATGGAATTGAAGTCTTACTCTTTGACTTCTCAAAAAGTAAACAGCAATAAGAAATTAAGAACGGATCGGATGTATTATTTTGTGTGAATTGAGACAGTCTATGCATTGTTTTACTAAACATTTAGGTTTAGTTTCGGGTACTTTGTTCTCTCGGAGTTATTATCTCTGTTAGAGTTCCTCAATACACTTCAATTTATTAGAAAAGTGCACATATTTTTACGTGTTTAGTTAATTTTATGAATAAATTTAGTAAATTATAATAAAATTTACTTTATTTTGTCACAAAATATCACAAATTAAAGACTAATATTAAAATTAATTATTATCAAAATTATTATTCTGTACCAAAAGGATGACTTTAAATTATTATAATCAAATATAAATTGATGGTTGATTTGTTCACGAGATCTTGTAAAATTTGTCCCAAAATAAAAGCATAACAAAATTATTTAGTTAATTCCATTATATTAGTCCTCATTTAAAAAAAGAGATAATTGCACTTCTGGTACCAAATTATATGGTGATTCTCATTTGTGGTACCATAAAAATTTAGGATGACACTGGTACCGCCGTTAAAATGACCGTTAAGTGATAGGTTGATAGCGTGACAATTAAGTTTTATTGCAAAATTGATACCATTACTTATATTGACTGACAATTTTACCCCAAAACTATTTAGGTTGGCAAAGTAACTTTACATCTTCAAATTTACTGACGATTTTAGGTCACAATGATGTCCAATTTCAAAATTGGATCGAATAAGACATGTGCAGACCAATTTGGAGGACAATTCTATCCCATAACATTTCAGGTTGTTACTGACGATTTTAGTCCACATTGTTGTCCAATTTCAAAATGGCTCGAATAAGACATGTGGAGACCAATTTAGAGATTTTACTTATTATATACATATTTATTTAACTCCATTGGTTTTTTAAGCAATATTAATAGATAAAATAATACTTTAATATATATATATATATATATATATATATATATATATATATATATATATATATATATATATATATATATATATATATATAACAAATTTTATAAAAAAATATTTTTTTTAAAATCTAAAATTTATATAATAATATTAATATAATTAATATATATCAAAGTAATAAAGTTAGATATTATTTATAAATATTTATAATTAAAAATGAAAAAAACAATCCCTCCTTCCCAACCTACCCCCACCCAAATCCCTGGCAGCGATGGCTTGGGATTGGAGAACCCAATCCACCACAACCTTTGATATGTAGTAGAACTCGTGCCACCGCGGCATGAGATCGGCGACCTGAGATTGGGGGTTGGGAGGGGAGGGTATGGGTGGTGGGTTGGGAGGGGTGGGTTTTTTATTATTATTAAATTATAAATATTTATTAATAATATATAACTTTATTACTTTAATAAAATTTAAATATATTACTACTATTATATAAATTTTAGATTTTTTAAAAAAAATTATAATGTTTGTTTTAATTTTTTGTTGGATTTAGATTAAAGTATTGTTTGATGTATAAATATTGTTTATAAAACAAAATTAGTTGAATGGATACGTGAATATAATAAGTAAAATCTCTAAATTGATGCACACGTGTCTTATTCGAGCCAATTTAAAATTGGACAACAATGTGGTGTAAAATCGTCAATAAATTTGAAGACGTTGGATTATTTTGTCAACATGAAATGTTATGGGGTAGAATTGTCCTCCAAATTGGTCCCCACGTGTCTTATTCGAGCTAATTTTAAAATTGGGCAATAATGTGGACTAAAATCACCAGTAAATTTGAAGATGTAGGATTATTTTGCCAATATGAAATGTTATTGGATAGAATTATCAGTCAACATAAATAATGACATCAATTTTGCAGTAAGACTTAACTGATAAGTCATCACTTAAATGCTATTTTTAACTATGGAACCAAAATTGATTTCTTAAATTGTGGTACCAAATGTATCGGCCTCAATTTTTAGGGTACCACAAGTGATTATCGGCATATAGTTTGGTACCTCAAGTACAATTCTTTCTTTAAAAAAACACAATTTAAGAGCACTGCTTATTTATTTTCATTTGTAATAATACCATGTCATTTGAAATGCATTTGCTTACATTCATAATACAATCCATTTTTCACCGGCTTTACTCATCTTTTTTACCAATATTATTCATTTTGTACCGACTTTATATATTTTTTCTTCAATTTATCTGTTTTTTACCGGGTTAACCTACTTTAATTATTTTTCCCATTTTACATCTATTTCTTCTATTTTTTTGGTTTAAACTATTTTCTACCGGTTTCACCCTGTTTTTCCGGTTAAACTATTTATTCTTTTTACAGATTTCACGTGTTTTTCCTCTGATTTTTCACCAATTTCACCTCATATTTTGCTGATTCAATATGTTTTTATCGACTATACCATTGTTCCCCATATTAGTTGATTTCACCGGTCTTATCTGGTTTTCACGAATTTCATCCAAAGTTTCATCGCTTCCATATGTATTTACCAGTTTAACTCGTTTTTCACCAACTTTACCAATGTTCACCAATTTCTGGTTTTAATTGACTTTTATCAATTTCACTAATTTTCATTAATCGATTCCCGTTTTCCATGAAAAGAACTTCATGAAAATTCGAGTATCACTGATTCCATCAATTTTTCATGAATTTCACTGAATTTTCATTGATTTCACAAACACTTTTTTTTTTTTTCCGATTGCACACATTTTTCCACCAACTTTACCAGTATTTATATTCGATGTTATGCATGCTTTGATAATTCTTAGATATTGTTTATATTTTGACCTAGATAAGTCATAAGCATTTTTTGTTCTTTGATAGATAAAATGTGATTCTATTTTAACTACTATTCTTTTGTGTAACAAAATGATGTTTAAGATAATTTGATTTCAATTTTTTATTTCTCATTTTTAGAGGACTTTTACAACTTATGTTGTACTAAATCTTCCATGGTACAACCAATATTTTTTACTTGTATATTCTTGTTAAATTACTTTACATATATATTTTTGGAGCTATTTAAAATTTTAGATTTTTTTTTATTCTTTATGGTTCACGTTTATGAGTTATAAAAGAAGAATAATAAAATTCTAAAAGTTGATGTAAGAGATAATTAATTTCTAAATTTTAGGAGTTTATGTTGAAAATAAATACAATAATACTCCCACGTTAGATTATACCTCTTTCATTTAGATTTTTTTATTTTAACTAATTGGTCTTAAGAGGGTGATTAGAAAAAAAATCTCATTTGAATTCTATTTATATTGAAATGTTCATATTGAAGCAGACTTTTGTTTCCTATTCTATTTATTTTGTTATTTTGATTATCTTTTAAGTATGAGTATATTAATCTTAAAAAAAAGAACTTTTTTTTATCAACTCGTACTTTTATATGTATATAGAATTGATAAAATACTTAAGAAAGACAATTGCATTATTGTAGATGTAATTAACCATTAATTCTAACAGAATTAGTCTAAATTAATGTATAATGAATATATCCATTATTTCCATAGGTACTTATCCGAGGAACACAAATGCTCAAATTCAGGACAATGGTAATCTTGTTCTTCGGGACACTTCAACAGGGAGCATAATATGGGAAAGTTTTGCCCATCCTTCAAATGTTTTGCTACCGACAATGAGGTCAACTGACAACATATATACGGGGCACAAGCTGGTTTATTCATCTTGGAAAAATAGGTCGGACCCTGAACCGGGAAGCTTCACGTCAGGAATTGTAGCTCTTAATATCCCCCAAATTTTCATTTGGAATAATGGTCGACCCCATTGGAGAAGCGGCCCATGGAACGGAATGATTCTTAGTGGAGTTCCGGATATGTATTCTCCTTATCTCGCTGTATTCAGCCTCTGGAATGATACCACAGGTAAAACCAAAAAAATTAAATCAATTTATTCAATAAATCGAATTAGTTTGATAAAAACTCATTTGATCTAGGTTTATCATACTATTTTTCTTTCAATAACTTTGGGTACAAGTTTCAAAGCAAACTTGAACAATGTATTTTGACACTGCTCGACTCATTTATACCATGAAGGCACTTTCTACATAACACCGCGTGAAACAACGTTCTTGATGAAATATACCTTGAATAGTACGGGAAATATAGAGCAGACAATGTGGAACAATCGGCAGATGAACTGGGACGTTACATGGGTCGCTATTGAAAATGAATGTGATGTTTACGGAGCGTGCGGACCTTTTGGCAGCTGTAATATACGAGATTCGCCTATTTGTTCGTGTACGAGAGGATTTGAACCTGTTAACATGGAAGAATGGGAGAGCGGGAATTGGACTAGTGGGTGTGCGAGGAGGAGGCAATTGCCGTGTGAACGAAACAATAATACAAGTGGAGACAGAGATAGGTTCTTAAGGCTGCAGTTTAACAAGGTACCTGACTTTGCAGAACATTTTCAGTCGAGGAACCCCGATGTTTGTAGGACAAGATGTTTAAGTAATTGTTCTTGCATAGCTTATGCACATGATCCGTATATTGGTTGTATGTCGTGGAGCGAACCATTGGTCGATTTTCAAAGGTTCAACAGTGTTGGAATTGATCTTTTCCTTCGTTTGGAAGCTTCAGAATTAGGTACTTTTCTTTTTTGACAAATTTTGAGTTTTAAACTTATAGTAGTATTACTTATAAATTGAATTTGAGTAACATTTTTTCATTTTTTTCCCTTCATTTCTTTCAGATAACCAGAGTAATAGAATGCTTGTTATCATAATTCCAACAGTGGTGGGTTTTGTTGTAATATCCTTTGTCATAATCATTGCTTGGTTCCGGAATAAAAGGAAAGGTGAAAAATTTGGCTCAAAAAATATAGCAAAAGACATCAAATTTTTAGAAGCAGAGGGTGCTGTATTATTCAAAGATGAAACAGAGAAAGTTAATGTTGAAGAGCTGTCCTTGTTTTCTTTTGAGACGCTATCAAATGCCACCTATCAATTTCATGATAATTATCTTCTTGGCAGGGGTGGTTTTGGCCTTGTTTATAAGGTAAAATTCTTCATACTTTTCCGTACACACTTTTTTTTTTAAATAATTCAGAATGGAAAATGTTAAATTATAACGTGTAGGGGTGTTTGGAAAACGGGAAAGTAATTGCCGTGAAGAGGCTTTCAACTACGTCAGGACAAGGCAATGAAGAATTTATGAATGAAGTGGCTGTGATTTCCAAACTCCAACACCGGAATCTTGTTAGATTAATAGGTTGTTGTGTGGAGGGAGAAGAGAAAATGTTGATATACGAATACATGCCGAATAAAAGTTTGGATGGTTGTCTCTTTGGTCAGTTCATATTAAAAAAAATTAACATTGTTTTATTGAGATTTAGCACGAAATTCTTATCTTTTCTTTTATATTCCTTTTTTTTAGATCCAAACCATCCATCACAAAAGATTCTTGATTGGAAGAAACGGTTCAATATTATCGAAAGTATAGGGAGAGGTCTTTTGTATCTTCACAGGGACTCCAGATTGAAAATAATTCATCGAGATCTCAAGCCAAGCAATGTGTTGCTTGACGAAGATTGGAACCCGAAAATATCAGATTTTGGAATGGCAAGAATATTTGGAGGAAATGAAGATTTTGACAACACCTCAAGAGTTGTAGGAACATAGTAAGTCAACGTTGAATATAGTCATTTATGCACATATTTTTTCATAAAATAATATGCTAGACTTTGCAGTGGATATATGGCACCAGAATATGCAATGGAGGGAAGATTTTCCGAAAAATCAGATGTATATAGCTTCGGTGTGCTCATGTTGGAGATTATTAGCGGAAAAAAGAACACGCATTATTATAATAAGGAGTTGTCTTTGAGCCTTTTAGGATGCGTAAGATCTCTCTCCTTCGTTCCCACATTATTTTCTTATGAGACATCAAATTAATTAATGTTGTTATCTAAAAATATTTCAGGCATGGGAAATGTGGAATGAAGAAAATGGTTTGGATTTTGTGGATCAAACAATTGAAAGTTCAAATTTTGAAAGGGAGATTGTGAGATGCATTCACATTGCACTATTGTGTATTCAAGAATTTCCTAATGATAGGCCTTCGATTCAAATTGTTCTCTCAATGCTTAGCCGTGAAATCATAGACCTGCCAATGCCGAAGCAACCGATCTTTGCCGAGAAATGGAACCGCTCTCATGTAGAGACCGAAACTATTCAGAGGTCGAGCCAAGTTGGATATCCATGTTCCAATGGCCTTACAATTACTGTGCTTGATGGACGATGATATGTAATTTTAAAATTCCTAAAGATCGATGATGTAGAAGATAATGTTTAAATAAATATTGTCAAAACTTGTTAGAAAGCAATTTAATAACCGTTGGTATATTTTAGTATTTGTAATTTCATTTTTGGCCTTAAGTTTCATTAAGCATACGGTGAAGTATATGTCGATTATTTTTTAAAATAATAATAATAATAATAATAATAATAATAATAATAATAATAATAATAATAATAATAATAATAATAATAAAATGGATCTTGAATTTAAATTGAATACATATAGTTAGGTTAGAACAATAAAATAAATAAACAAATATGCTTGAGCCATCACATCGCATGAGAATAAATAAAAATTAGGCAAAATTGTAAAAATCGTCCCAAACTAATCACTGATTTTGGATTTTCGTCCCAAACTATTTAACTTGACGAATTTCGTCCCGTAATTTAATATTTTTTTGGAATATCGTCTCACCATAATTATAAGACGGAATTGCGCATTTGCCAATGAATTATCACATGGTTGCTTAAGTGTCATGACAAGGTAAATTTTAACATGAATAATTATATAATATTGCAGAGTTCGTCCCAAATTAATTACAAGATTGAACGTCATTTTCATTAAATTAGAAATTTAATATTGGGACTAAATTCATATAAAATGGTAAATTATGGGACGAAATTTGGTGAGTTGATATAGTTTGGGACGAAAAATCAAGATTAGTAATTAGTTTGGGACGATATTCCAAAAAAAATATTAAATTACGGGACGAAATTCGCCAAGTTAAATAGTTCGGGACGAAAATCCAAAATCAGTAATTAGTTTGAGACGTTTTCTGCAATTTAACCTAAAAATTATAGTGTTGGGTTTTGGGTCAAATCCAACCATTAAAGGAAAATTAGGTTAATTACCTGATTATAAAAAGTGATACACACACCAAAAACACAACCACAAGAGAAAACAAAAGGGTGATTTACTCCAGAATTCCTGAGGTTTAGTCATATTATAAGGAATCTCATGTAGTTTCAAAAATTACAATGACACTCACTGTGGTTTAACAAGTCTTACAAGGACACACCTATAACTTGTAAAAACGTTTACAAAAAATACCCTGTAAGGGGTGTCCTTGTAATTTTTAAAATTACAGAAGATTCCTTATAATATGACTAAACCTAAATCACTCAAAATTAAAAGACGGAGAACTTTCTTAAGGGAAAACTAGGTTTACCTGATTACAAAAAGTGTTACACACCAATAACACAACTAGAGAGAATTAAAAGGAGTCCGCATGGGCAGCTCAACTGGTCTCAGAGGTGGAAGTTGGAACAAGTGACCAAGGATCGAACCTCACCAGCGGCAGTGTGGGAGCAACCTCTCAAAAAATGAGGGGGGCTCCTTGTGCGCAGTGAGTACTGGTCCCAGCCTCTGTTGCCGGTTGAGTCACCATGATTTACCTCCTCTCACAATCCCGTCGGACAGGGGGTGAGGGGCGCCCGGGGTGAGCGATTTCACCTTTTGGAACAAGAGAATTAAAAGGAGAAGTCATTAGTGTGACACTTTTTATAATTAAAATGCCAATAATCAAATAAAGGAGCTTATATACTAAAAAAAAAGTAATAAATCGCAACTTCTAGGTGTTTAATCAATCTAAATTAGAGCAAAAGACAAAAACATCCTTTATACTTTGTTTAATTTTCAAAAACTCTCTTGTGTTATTTTAACTACCAAAAAATCCCCTGTGTTTGATTTTAAATGGCACACTCGACCTAAATAGTATATACTTATAATTTTATTTTTGACTTTTGGTGGTATGACAAGATTACCCCTATGTGTTTATTTTATTTTTTAAATTTATCTATTCTTTTTGAAAAAATAAGTATATACTGCTTGGGTCGAGTGTGGTATATAAAATCAAACAGAGGGGGATTTTGGAGATTTAAAATGACACATAGGGGATTTTTTTGGGAGTTAAACAAAGCATAAGAGCGTTTTTGTCTTTCGATGTCAGGTGTACAATTATCATATCAAAAGCAAAATGTGAACAAATACTTGCAATTTTGGCGTTTGAAACACACTCTCTTTTTCGGGGGTGTATTTGACACTTATTTGAAATCATAAGGGGTTTTTTAGAGTTAAAATACCATTGAGAAATTTTTAAAAGTTAAACAAAGTATAGGGGGTGTTTTTGTCTTTTGCTCATTTAAATTTTTTTGTTTTGTTTTCCAAGGGTTTAATCACTTTCGAGGCGCGTCGGGCACATAAAATAGGAACCTCTCCCAATAGGAATTTGACCTGAATCCGCTACTTTGTAGTGACTAGTCCCTTCCACTAGATCAATCACAGGTGCTCATTTAAATTATGCTAACTACCATAAAAACAAATAAAATCAAATAGAATACCAACATGGATTGATTGAAAAGTGATCCAGAAACTGTCATGAATACGTCGAAGGTTCCCTTGATATCAATATTGATTGAAACGAGACAAAAAAAGTGATCCAGAAACTGTCATGAAAAAATTCAGATAATCCAAAGTCGGTCGTCTTTTGTGTACAATAATAACGGAAAAGTCTCCAAATAGTTAAAGACTCCAAGTCAAGTCATTGTCGATCGTCTTCTTGTTAATTATTAAATGATTGTTTTTCAGGTGAAAATAAAGTAATTTGCAAGCTTATTGGATTTTAAAGTGATAAAAAGAGCGATAAATCGATGTTTTTTTTTCTCTAAAGGTTTAATTCATTTTTAGATGTGATTCAACCGTTTTTTAAAAGTTTTAATTTCTTTCATTAAATTAATTACGTCTTGGTAAATAAAAATCATGTTCATGTCGAAAATTGTAAAAACACATTTTGATAATAGTTGGTATGTTTTAGGATTCATAATTGTTTCAATAGCCTTAAGTTTCAAGAAGGTTACGTAGAAGTCGTATGTGTCTATTAGTTCTTATAATCACATTATTATGGATATTAAATTACTATAATTTCAATTAGATAATTACAGCAATAAAAAATGATAAGAAAATATTTATTTGAGCCATTGCATTAAAATAAATATAATTGTAGAATGCACATTACCTAGATCTTCGTAGACCCCTCTATGATATGACATATTTCGTAATTCGTAGTTGCAACTCCAAATGGAAAAAATGTCCTTAATATAAATAATGGAGGGGACCTAATTATACATTTTAGAATTTAATCCATTTCTTAGTGAAAAATAATTTATTTAATTCAGTATTCCATAAAACAATCTCCGAAAGTAACTAAATAACTCTTTTACCAAGGGACTAGTCACTACAAAGTAGCGGACTCAAGTTCGAATCCTTGTTGGGAGAGGTTCCCACTTTATGTGCCCGACGCGCCTCGAAAATGATTAAACCCTTAGAAACCAAAAAAAAATAAAATTTCTTCTAGTCTTCACAAAACCACAATTATATCAATGAAAATTCAAAATTTCTGTAACGCGTTTTCTAGGTTTGCAAGCTAGAAATGGGCCATCAGCCTACCACTATATTAAAATTAACCATTTAAGACTAGCTAGTTTGAAAAGGACACGAGTCATCAAAAAGTCTACGTTGAGAATGACACTCACAATTTTATATGATCCATTGATCCAATTCTATAATTCAATCAGCAACATGCCAACAGCTAGCTACTTGATGAATTAATGAATAAGAAGAAATTATATTTTTGTGGAGTGGCTAGAAAATGCCATACAAGACTCACAGTTTTTCTTGGCCACCATAGTGTAAAATTAACTAGAAACCTCACCCTTATTACAAATATATAATACTACATATTTTACTAATAAATGCAATTTTCACTGAAGATCCAAAATTATTTGAAGTACAATATTAGATAAATTTGTTTATCCAAATTGAATTTAAACAAAGAGTTTTTCAGTCAAAACAAGTTTTTTCTCTTCTATGATTGTTATTCACAAATAAATAAATTCTATTTGTTATATAAATAGTTTGAGTTCAAACAAACCTGATTTGAAGTATATTAATATAATATGTCTATTTGTGCCAAAAAAAAAAAATGGAGACACAAATAAGCAAGGCCAAATATCAAGAAAACTATTGATAATGATAAAATACATATTATGATCACCTAATGTGAAATTAAGTTTTCTATTCCCTTGTTCCAAGGGAATAGAAAACTTAATTAAAGTCACAGATTTTAATTAAAGTCACAGATTTTGACGCAAATGCGCAGTGGCCCCGGGGAATTGGAAATACTCTAGTGACGTGTCAAACAAGTCCAAGACTTCAACTTATTTTACGTTCAAAAGAGTCATAAAATTCAACCACTAGATTTACCTTTATTTTCCAGGACATATCATTGCGAGTAAAATACAAAAACATCCTCTGGGTTGTTTTTAATTGACAAATATTCTACATATTATTTTGATCACTACACATTTGAAAATTGTGATATGACTGATTATTGACAATTTTTAAAACTTACAAGAGTGTCACTTCTAATATTTTTTAAGTGAAAAAACCAAATATTTTTGTATTTTATATTATAAAGAAAAAATAAAGAATACTGTATCTGTAGAGTATAACGAGTAAAACGCACTATTACCTTGAAGGGGTAAATGTGTCTGAATTACTAGCATGGAGGGGCTTTTGTTAATTAAAATAACAAAAGGGCTTCTCCGCCAATTCACATAGATGTTTAGGCATCTAATTCATGCTACAAAAGGATACCGTGCATCGGAGAAACATCACCCACCAACCTGCACCAAACCTATTATTCTGTTAACTAGTAGTATTAAATTGAGAAATTCAAACTGGGCGGCTTTCTTGTAAAACATAACCAATATTTCCACAAATTGGATGAATTTAATACGATGAATACAAAAATCGTTCAGTTTTATCTGCAATCCCTTCTCTTTGTTCTAATTTTCCTTGTTCATAATCTCTGTTTTTGCTTAGACACAGACACCTTAACCTCAAATATAACCTTCAGAGACTCCGACACCATTATTTCCGGCCGGCATGTCTTCAAATTGGGATTCTTCTCCCCGGCAAACAACACTAATCGGTACTTGGCTGTCTTTTACAACGTGTCTGAAGAAACTGCAGTATGGATAGCTAACAGAGACAGACCGCTGAACGATTCTTCCGGCACCGTAACTTTTTCCAGGAACGGCAACCTCGTTCTCACCAACGGAAGAAATGAAACTCTTTGGTCAACGAACCTGACAGGTACTGTTGGAATTTTATTTGTACGAAATGTGTGGTCATGCTCTGTTCTGGTGATAAATTAAGAAAGTGAATTTTTTTTTATGCTTTTATATTTTTGTCCTGAAATTTAGTAAAATTATTGTTTTAAGTATGAATAAATAATTATTACTCTATGACTTCTCCAAAACGAAACAGCAATAAGAAATTAAGAACGGATCGGATGTAGTATTTTATGTCAATTGAGACTATCTATGTTTTGTTTTACTAAACATTTCATGGTTTAGTTTTGGAGACTTTGCTCTCTCGGATTTAATTACTCTTTTAGAATTGCTCAATACACTTCAATTAATAAAATACTTAGAAAAATAATTGCATTAATGTAGATGCATGTATATAATCTTTAATTCTAAGAGACTTATTTTAAATTAATACATAATTAATATATAAATTATTTCCAACAGATACTTATCCGAGGAACACAAGTGCTCAAATTCATGACAATGGTAATCTTGTTCTTCGGGACACGACAACAGGGAGCATGATATGGGAAAGTTTTGCGTATCCTTCAAATGTTTTCCTACCCACGATGAGGATAACAGACAACATATACACGGGGCACAAGGTGATTTTAACCACGTGGACAAATGGGTCGGACCCTGAACCGGGAAGCTGGACGTCAGGACTTGAAGCTCTTAATGTTCCCCAAATTTTCATCTGGAATAATGGCCGACCTCACTGGAGAAGCGGCCCATGGAACGGAATGATTCTTAGCGGAGTTCCGGATATGTACTCTCCTTATCTCGCTGCATTCAGCCTCTGGAATGATACCACAGGTAAACCTAGCTAAAAATTAAATCAATTTATTCAATATTCGACTCGAATTACTTTGATAAAAGCTCATTTGAACTAGGTTTATCATAATATTTTTCTTTCGATAACTTTTGATACTCGATTTGAGCTCGACTTATTAAGTTAAAAATTGAGCTATTAAACAAATTATCAAGCTATTAATATTGAGCTTAATGAAAAAAATACCCATGTTCTTTGCCTAATTGACACAACTCGACTCATTTATACATGCAGGCACTTTCTACTACACACCGCATGAAACAACGTTCTTGATGAGAATTACCCAGAATACTACGGGAAATTTAGTGCAGACAATGTGGAACATTCAACAGAGGAATTGGGACGTCACATGGGTCGCCGTTGAAAATGAATGTGACGTTTATCAAACGTGCGGACCGTTTGGGAGCTGTGATATACGAGATTCGCCTATTTGTTCGTGTATTAGAGGATTTGAACCTGTTAACATGGAAGAATGGGAGAGCGGGAATTGGACTAGTGGGTGCGCGAGAAGGAGGCAATTGCAGTGTAGTCTTAGCAATAATACAGGTGGAGACAGAGATGGGTTCTTAAGGCTGCAGTTTACCAAGGTACCTGACTTTGCAGAACATTTTCAGTCGAGGAACCCCGATGTTTGTAGGACTAGATGCATGAGTAATTGTTCCTGCATAGCTTATGCACATGATCCTTATATTGGTTGTATGTCTTGGAGCGAACCATTGGTCGATTTTCAGAGGTTCAACGGTGTTGGAATTGATCTTTTCCTTCGTTTGGAAGCTTCGGAATTAGGTAATTTTGCTTTTTGACAAATTTTGAATTCTAAACTTATAATATTACTTACTTATATTGAATTTGAGTAACTCTTTTTTCATCTTCTTTCAGATAACCATAGTGATAGAATGCTTGTTATCATAATTCCAGTAGTAGTGGGTTTTGCTGCAATATCCTTTGTCATAATCATTGCTTGGTTCTGGAATAAAAGAAAAGGTAAAAGATTTGGTCCAACAACTACAACAAAAGACGTAAAAGTTTTTGAAACAGAGCGTGTAATTTCATCAGATTCAAGTGCAATAGTACTCAAAGATGAAACAGAGAAAGTTAACGTTGAAGAGTTGCCATTGTTTTCTTTTGAGACTCTTTCAAATGCCACCTATCAATTTCATGAAAACTATCTTCTTGGCAGGGGTGGTTTTGGCCTTGTTTATAAGGTAAACTTGTTCATTATTTTTCGTACACACTTTTTTTATTTTTTATTTTTTTATTTTTAACATTTCGGAATGAAAAATGTTAAATTATAACCTGTAGGGATATTTGGAACACGGGAAAGTAATTGCCGTGAAGAGGCTTTCAGCTGCTTCAGGACAAGGCACTGAAGAATTTATGAATGAAGTAGTTGTGATTTCCAAACTCCAACATCGGAATCTTGTTAGATTAATAGGTTGTTGTGTGGAGGGAGAAGAGAAGATGCTAATATATGAATACATGCCGAATAAAAGTTTGGATGGCTGTCTCTTTGGTCAGTTTATATTAAAAAAATTAACATTGTTTTGTTGAGCTTTAGCATAAAATTCTTACCTTTTCTTTTATGTTCCCCTTTTTTTTAGATCCAAACCATCCATCACAAAAGATTCTTGATTGGAAGAAACGGTTCAATATTATCGAAGGTATAGGGAGAGGTCTCTTGTATCTTCACAGGGACTCTAGATTGAAAATAATTCATCGAGATCTCAAGCCAAGCAATGTGTTGCTTGACGAAGACTGGAACCCGAAAATATCAGATTTTGGAATGGCAAGAATATTTGGAGGAAATGAAGATTTTGGCAACACTTCAAGAGTTGTAGGAACATAGTAAGTCACGTTGAACAAAGTCATTTTAGCACTTCTATTTCCATAAAATAACATGCTAATAAGATGATTTTGCAGTGGATACATGGCACCAGAATATGCAATGGAGGGAAGATTTTCTGAAAAATCGGATGTGTATAGCTTCGGAGTGCTCATGTTGGAGATTATAAGTGGGAAAAAGAACACGCATTATTACAATCATGAGTTGTCTTTGAGTCTTTTAGGATGCGTAAGCTCTTTCTCCTTCGTTCCACATTAATATCTTATGAAACATCAAATTAATTAATGTTGTTATCTAAAAATATTTCAGGCGTGGAAATTGTGGAATGAAGAAAATGGTTTGGATTTCGTGGATCAAACAATTGATAGTTCAAGTTTTGAAGGGGAGATTGTGAGATGCATTCACATTGCACTGTTGTGTGTTGAAGAATTTCCTAATGATAGGCCTTCAATTCAAACTGTTCTTTCAATGCTTAGCCATGAAATCATAGATCTGCCAATGCCAGAACAACCAATCTTTGCCGAGAAATGGAACCGCTCACATGTTGGGACAGGAACTACTCAACGGTCGAGCCAAATTGGATATCCATATTCCAATGACCTTACAATCACTGTTCTTGATGGAAGATGATTTCCTCTTTAGAGAAGACAATGTTAAATAAATCTTGTCAAAAGTTGTTAGAACGCATTTTAATAACCGTTGGTATATTCTTGTATTTATAATTTCTTTTATAGCCTTTTAGTTTCATTAAGTTTATGGAGAAGTTGTATGTGTCGATTATTTCAATAACAAAATGGATCTTGAATTTAAATTAAATATATATAGTTAGGTTATAACAATAAAACCAATAAACAAATATTTCCTTGAGCCATCACATGAGAATAAATAAAATTACAGTGTTGTGTTTTGTGTCAAACCCAACTATTAAAAGAAAATTAGGTTTACCTGATTATAGAAAGTGCTACACACACCAAAAACACAACAAGAGAGAATTACAAGAGGGAGAACTTTCTTGGGGGAAAATTAGGTTTGTGAAATAAATTGAAGTACTAATCGTGATTGGTTTCATCTAATATTCAATTAGACATTCCTCTTAAGGTGCTTAACTATACTATCATATTTGTTTGTGGTTTTATTCTATGTTATGCAAGTTAGTAATTTGAGGATTTTCACCTTGTTAGTGAGGTTGTTGGTGTGGTTGTTGTTGTTGTTGTTGTTTATGGTATTCGATATCTAAGAGATGTTCTCTTGATGAATCGGTGATCTCCTAGTGGTTCTAGGGATGATGAGTGGATGAGGTGGATCGAATTTCGATCTCGTGGTTTTTTCAGGTTTTCTACTTAAAAATAATTGTGTTCCTATTTACTTTCTCGAACATTAATCTTACTTGAATTCTTCAATAGCATTTGGTTCATTTCTGATTGTGTTAGTCCCATTTTTAATTTATCATTTGCGGAAAAGAAAAAATTGATTTCGATGTGATAAATATTGTTGCTAGTTTGGTAATCTTTTGTGTTGGTTGTTCTCAATGAGAAAAAAATATTTAATATTGGAGGGACCTAATTATACATATTAGGATTTTTTATTGGGTCATCTCATATCGTGTTTCAACAAAACTATAAACCTACTCTTGTTATCGAAACAATCATACTGTTTCGTTCTCTTATGGATTGACTTTTGTATATTCGTCTCTCAATTTTTTTTTTGTAATAGATGCATCCCCCTTATTAATGTACTGTTTAACCGATTCATTTTTCGGCTACTACATAGCGGAGTTGGCCTCACGTGCGAAGCACGTGCATTACTTGGAGGACATTTTCGTCCCTTCACTTAATATTATAATTTTCGCTTTGTATAACACAATATAGTAGTTCATTTTGGTTCCTCTTAAATATGTATTGTAAAACTAAGAGTTCTACGAATTTTAAAAAAGATTATTGCATGTTTATCACTAAAATCTATAAACTGGAGTATTTGACTATATTTAAAATTGATAACTACATAATTACCCCAAAAAAATTACACAAACTTGATAATTGTTAAAGTTTCAACAAATATAAATAATTGAACTAATATTGTCCCTGGCTAGCATCATGTGCGGGCTATGCGCTCGAAAATTTGAGTATTTTTTACATTTAGGGTTAATTTTGACAAGTAAAAGTTCATAATTGTATATTAGTCCATATACTTTAATAAATTTCAATTAATTTATAAAAAATAGAAAAAAATAAAAACACACCCCAACCCCACCCCACGTAAATAATTTTTATTTTTGTTTTTTTATAGTAAAATATTTATATTACTTATTTGTATTGTACTCAGATTTAAGTAAGAAATATATTTATGGTTATATTATACTATGTATTTTTTGGGGGTAAATATGTATTTATCAATTTTAGATTTAGTCAAATTGTCCAATTTTGAGTTTTTAGGGGTAAATATGCAATAGCTATTCTAAATTCATAAGACTTTTGATGTGAAAATACATATTTAACATGGACCAAAATGAACCACTAGTGTTATATAAAGCTAGAATTATAATTTAGGTGAAGGTACGAAAATACCTTCGAAGTCATGTACGTGCTTTTTAGGTTAGACTGTGTATTAGCTGAAAAATAAATCGATAAATACTACATTAATAAGAAGGATACATCTGGTAAAAAAAATTTAAGACGAATTTGGAAAAATCGATCCATAAGACTACCAAAAATGTGGTTTATTCCTTGTTAATTTACTCGACTTATATATAAAAGATGTCACAGTTTAAATTGAATGTGATAGTCGATTATATATTTGAATGCTACATTGATAAGAGAGATACATCTTATGAAAAAAAAGTAAGACGAATTTGCAAAAATCGATCCATAAGAAAGACAAAAAATGTGATGTACTCGGGTAATATATAAAAGATATCACAGTTCAAATTGAATGTGATAATCGATTATATATTTGAATGCTTAAATAATACCCTGTACATTTACACACTTCTTAGTGAAATAATTTATTTGATTAATGGTAGCCCATAATACAATTTCGAAATGTAAACTCTCAACCAAGTATTGTAGTCTTACATAATCTTTGAAAATTCTGTAACGCGTTTTCTAGGTCCTTGCAAGAAACTGGGCCAACAGTCAACACTATATTATTATTAGCCAATTAAATTACATCAATAATCCTTACAATAATTGAACCGATATTCTAACATAGTTTGACTACGACACGAGTCCTCAAAAAGCAATGTTATTAAAATCAGATCGGACCCATCGGTCCGTCTGAAGCCTTCCCGGTTTGGATTACCCCAAAAATCGCTGTCTTAAAAACCCGGTGCGAACTTCTAGGGATCGGTCAAAATTCGATGAACTGGTGAATCGGTTTGACCCACGGTTCACACATTTAAGAAAAAAAAAGTGACTCTGCTGAAATAGAACCACTCACAGAAAAAAGAAAAATGAGTAAATTGTTATGTCTATGGAGGACTGAAGGTTTGGACATGGAGGTTGAGAAAGAGAAGAAAAAAGCGTGAATTGAAGGCAATGAAAAAGGTGAAATAGCTGCAGAGGAAAGTCTAAGGAAGAAGTAGTGGAAAACGGATATGGGCCTGTCGTTGGGTTGTATAAATTAATTTCAAGGAGCAGCCCAATAACAACCATTGGATTTGATCAATCTAGACATGGTGACCGTTGGATTAACTAAAGAACAGGATGGATGATGTGATATCTGATTTAGCTATTTTATCTAATGAGATATAGCCATATGTTATTAATTTTCCTACTCATTTTGTGTTTATTTCTGTTGGCATATTAAAGACCCAAACTAATTTATAGCTTTCGAATTTTTAACCTATATAATTCTGAATTCCTGATAGAACTTCGAATTTGAAATATTATTTTTAATATGGCTTATAATAAATTAAGTATATCATGTACCATGAGATAAACATAACTTTTTGTTAAATACTGTAATAACTTTAAGTATTCTTTTTGTGTTATTTTTTCAAATCAAATAAAAAAATAATATTTATTAGCATATTACGTGAGAGTAATTTACAAAATTTTGCAAGGTTTCATATACATTAGTACAATAATTCAATTGTTTTAGGAACATTTTATGCCATAGTATAGTTTGATCGTTTATTTTGAATTTATATTGTTTTAATTTGTCTATTTTTTTTATTTAGAATTTATGTGTGAAATTATTTCGGTTAAAGTTTAAACTTTAAATATATTATGACATTGTAAGTTATAACTCTTATGATTTCATTTTCATTTTTAATTATGCATTAGACAAAATTTATACATTGAATAAGTGTTCATTTGTGTGTACTATTTTATGTTTGAATATATTATACATAATGATCTATTAAAAGATAATAATATATTATAATAACATTATTCGATCCGATCAGTGATCCGTTGGATTCGACCAGTAAAACCAGTGGTCAATCGACTCACCGGTTCACTGTACGATCCGATTCTGAAAACTTTTCAAATAGTATATGTAAATTACATTAATAATTTTTCTTTTAGGATGGCGAGAAAAAGTCAATACTTTTTCTTGGCCACCATGTGTCCATTTTATCCCCTCAAAAAATAAAACCCATGTGTCAATTTTAATGAAACCGCACCGTTAGAAATGTTACCATATTTCAACTTGTAAATAATGCAATTTTCATAAAGACCAGAAATCATTTTGATGTATCAGTTTAAAGGATTTTTTTTTATTTTTGGCAGTTTGTACTCTGAAATTATAGGGATTTGACATTTTGCATTCTAATTTAAAAATTTTGGCACTTTGCACCCTAGTGTGTGTTTTATGAGAAAATTAATTTGTAGAAGGGTAAAATAGTTATTTTCAATTTTTTTTTTCACTTTGCACCTTGGCAATATAGATTTTGCACCCTTAAAATATAGAATGTTGGCATAATGCACCCTAAAATTATAAAATATTAGCTTTTTTCACTCCGATTTAAAATTTTGGCACTCTGTACCCTAAAAATATAATTTGTACGACATTTTACACCTTAATGTATTTTTCTTAAAAAAACTCATGAATGTCGGTAATGTAGAGATAAAATGGTCATTTCTATGCACAACAATCATAAACTTGTTATTCTGAATTTATTTTACTTTATAATAACTTATTTTAACATTTTCTCTCAGTAAAATTTAGATTAAAAAATAGATATTGTCTTTATTTTGTTTTCAAGTATCCTCAAGATTATTTACTTTATATCTAAAATACACGTTTACATATCTAACATAATATTTAATTGCATGTTATTTATATTATTTAGATTATCATATTAAGTCGGAATTGAAAATGCCAGAAATTATATTTTTTTGGTGCAAAGTGTCAATGTTATCTATTTCAGAGTGCAAAGTGTCAAAATCTATTTATACTTTCAGGGTGCAAAGTGCCAAAAATATTCAAAAATAACTATTATACCATTCAATTAATGATCCTTTTTTCTTCAAAACACTAGGTTGCAAAGTGCCAACTAAATTGCATTCATAGGGTTGAAAAATGCCAAAACTTTTAAGTTAGGGCGCAAAGTGCCAAAACCCTATAATTTTAAGGTGCAAAGTGCCAAAAGCCCCATATTACATGAATTGGACCTAATTCGCCTAAAAAGCTAGCTCGAAAGTTAATGATTGTCCAAAACCTTATAATGTAAACTTATTATTGATTATTAATCCACGTGAGACATTTTATGTCAACGCCTCTACTTCACATGTGTCCTAGTTGAATGTCTGGGTGAAACGATTATGACGTGATATTATTATGAAGTACAACCTTGCGAATTTTTGCTATGTACACCCTGATTTATTGTATTATTTCTCATAATTTTATAATGTTTTGTCAGAATGACGACTTAAGTCACCGTATTACTATGGCTTAGACCTTAGCCAAAATATGATAAATATAAATTCCTTTTAATTATGTTTCTTTAAGGGGAAAAAAATGTTTGTCAAATATACGTGTTACATAAGGAAAGTTGCCTATAAATTTATATTTTTTTAAACAATAATTAATAATCAAATTTTTGATGCATTGAAAACACCAAGAAATTTCTTTCTCTTAAATTAATTAGAAAAAATTAATAGAATATTTTTCATTAATTTATAATTTTTTTAAATGTTAACAAATATACCATGAAAATGAAATTTTAATTTTTTTGAGATGGTGAATACATTGTAACATCAAACACTATATCGAATCGAAACTATTCCAATGATAACAAAGTGAACTAATTACTAGTATTAAACTAGAGAAAGACTAGTATGAAACTAGAAAAAATACCCACATTCGTGAGAGTTGAACCCATCACCTCCTGACCATGGAGCCTCATCCTTAACCACTTGGCTAAGGCTTCATCGGCAATGAAATTTTAATTCACGTTAATAATTTTGACAGCTCTAGTGCCCTTCATCACGTGGAAGTGGATTAAATGGGTAAAAGTAGGGAACCATGGGCCTAGTGGGGTCTAAGGAAACTATTGTTTTGTTTTCTTTTTTAAGACTGCCTAGTTAATTAGGGTTGTTTATTAGTCGAATTCATGTTGTATTAGGCTCAATTCAAATCCAACTTTATTTATGTTGGATTGAATTTTTGGAGATCAAAGATAATGACATATTTGATCAAATATTGAATATTTTCGAATTCAATAAAATTTGTACTTTTAAATTGCATTAGTATTTTTTATAACATAAGTTTGTTAACTTTACAATGTTATTAATTTAGCTCATATATTCAAGTTTTTTAATTTGTATTCATATTTTTAGAGAAAAATACGCATAAAAATAATATAAAGAATTGATTATTATCAACTATCTTCTTGAACTGATAATACGTTATTATTAATGTTAGTTATTGAATAAAATATTATGTATATTTTCTTTTTATAAAGTAAGCTACATAATTTGGATCTGACCCCATTCCACTTTAAGGTAGCATAGCCTTACCTTAAGGCCATCTCCAATGGTTCAGGGCTAGCCCTGAGCCCTGTCGTCGTCTCCAATGGTTGGGGCTCCGTGGGGGAATTAATTCCATTTTGAAACTTTGCCCACTCTCACCTATTAATATTATAGTTTTAAATTTTTTTAATATTAATATTAATAATAGTAATTATATTAATACTCGTAATTTAATTATTAATTATATTTAAAATATTAATATTAAATAGAATATTTAATAAAAGTAATTTAAAATTAATACAGAAAATTAATACGCAAACAAATATTTTTATAACACGGAAGAAAATACAAGAAATGAAATACAACAAACAACAAAGGAAATACAAGAAACAACAACGGAAATACAAGAAATCAAAAATACGGGAAATACAAGAAAGGAAACACATAAAAATATTACATTTTACTGATTACCCCCCTGAAACCAGTCGGGACCTTCATTCGATGCATCTCCAAATAAGTTTGTATTTAAATTTTAGTATGTATTTAAATTTTTAATTTAGATTAAGTATTAATCTAAATTTTATGCTTATGACGTGTTTATTTTGTATTTTTAACTAATTTGGTATTTTAAAAAAAAATTATTTGTATGAGTGTTAAATTAGATGGACTATTCTAATATTAAATAGTATATCATAATTTTATTTAAAATATCATTAAATAATTAATCATATTATATCTATATAATTAAAACAACACATTAATTAAAATCACATTAATTAAAATCCCATTAATTACAATAACACATTAATTAAAATACAACACATTAATTAAAATCACATTAATTACAATAACACATTAATTAAAATACAACACATTAATTAAAATTACATACAACACATTAATTATACAAAATTAACCATACACACATTAAATAAACCATACACCAATTAATACACCAATTAATTCATTAAAGAAAAGCAAAAAAAAAAAAAAGAAAGACCAATCAGGTGCCGCCACTTGGCGGCACCTGTTTTAAAGAGGGGCGCGTGTTTACACGCGCCCCTCCTTCTTCAATCGCGGCCCGGGCTGGGCGCAGGGCTCCGCCGAGCCCTGCGCCCAGCCCGTTCCGCCCCGTTTCCCACCCCGGCCCCCGCCCCGCGCCGTCTCCAGCGGTTCTCCTCCCCAGCCCGGCCCCGAGCCCGACCCCGCACACCACCGCTGGAGATGGCCTAACAGACAGTAGATTCGAGCCAACTCTTCTCGTCATCAGACGTCATGCCCAATTTGATTCAACATGTTTCTTTCGACCCAAATAGAAAATTAAATCCACCCCCGACGTCCATTGTCAATCCAACTCAACTTGATCCACCCATAGCTCAATTAACCTTGTTAGGGTTGCTCGTATTGGGTCTTGTTTATGATTTAGTCCAACGAAATAGAAGAAATACTGTCCAATTCATTTTGGCCCAAAAATTCCAAGAAAACAAGGGCCTTGATGGAGGCCCAAAATGGGCCCTAACACTAGGCCCAGTTAACCAAATATAGGATTAATGTTCAAGTAATAGGCCAGTTTTAATATTTTAATTTTCTTTTTCCACGGAGAGGTAAACACCTTTTGGCGGTTTGGCCCAAGCTGACTAATTTTCGGGCTCCATACTTAAGTTAGCATTATTTATCCTCAAAAAGAAAAATATCAAAATACACTTTTGGAATGCGAAAAAGCAATATTGGTCCCTTAATTTTTGCAGGGCCGCGGAAATAAGACCTATGTAGTTAAGTTTCCCCAATTTTAGTCATAAACTTGTTGAAATTGAAATTAGAGCCTGGAAATTGTCAAACAAACAAACAATTTAGGAGTTTTGTCCCACTGGCTAATCATAACCCACCATTTCACATTATCAAATCAACTTAAACTAGTATACGCTCCGTGCTATGCACGGAGTCATGTTAAATTTTATTTATAAATTAGTTTATGATAAATTAGTAGGAGATTAATAATGATTGTGACATATAAAGAAAATGAAGACTACAATGATATTTTATTCCTAGCTTCCACAATCTCTAACTTTTGTGCATTCTAACTCTTAACTATACAATTGATGAAAAAATACAATGATCAAATAAAGTAAAAGTGCATCCTGGTATCTGCTACATACTTGCAGTTTCAATTATATGCAAGGATGTATTAATTTAAGCTTCTCTAACCATTTTCCTTGGTTCGAGAATTCTGGGAGCAAATGCCATCTTATTTACACTTTTTCCTCCGAGAATTAGTCTATATCGTCCATCAAGTTTCCTTCAAAAATAATTTTGTCAAATATCATTTCCTTATGCTTTGCAAGTTTTATTTCCCAACCCCCAACAACTCCAACAATGTACTTGTGCTAACTTCAATAAAAAAAAATATATTTGTGCTAACTTCGACATAACGCAATGTTCACAATCTTGGTTACATTTTGTTGCTCAGTAGTCCTGGAAAAATTCACAATGAAGGGCCCTATATCATATAAATTGTTGTTAATGAAATCACTATAACCATCATTGAAATCATGATAAACTATGTGACACAACACAAAAATACATATTTTGACACACTTCAATCAAATCAATAAATAGAAATTTGCATTGTAGAGAATAAACATTTAAGAAGTTCCAATGATCGAGTTATCTCCAATTTGAATCTTGTATAAAAATATTTATATTTTGCCATAAAACACCCCAAAATATTCACGAAAAGCACATAAACTCCTCTCTTTGCCAATCCTACGCCCCCACTCACCTTCATATTTACCCACACAAAATACCACTCACTCTTGCCATTGAATCCAACTATTCAAAACATATAATAACAGCATCAAGAAAGTCTATACTATGAGAACGGTGATCTCCAAATATAACATCTTTGATGGTTTTAGGAAAAAGTGATTAATAGAACAAACATTCTACAAACTAAATTCACAATCTAACTCAAACACTTACTATTATGCCATAATAATATAGAAAAACAATCCTAATTAGTTCATTTTTTCCCCTAACACATGAAATTCGACTTTACACAATACGATAAAAGTAAAATCCAACTCAACAATCTCTGGAAGCCATCAAATTACAAATTTCATAGTTCTCTTAGAGCTTTTTAGTGTGGTCTTTTGATCAAACTTGTAGCTAATGATAATGATTATATAGCAAATTGAAAGCTAAGCAAGTAGAAGAACAGTTACCAAAAAAAAATTGAAGAAGAACTCACCGCCGGCCTTTCAGAGCATACTTTTAAAGAGAAAAAACTGATTACCTAAATTAAAATTGGAATACTGATTAACCTTTGGAGTGAGAATCTTTCATTGATTTTAGACCGCCTTCGGTAGCAAACAAAGTCAGCATCCTGCTTTGATATTTCAAGTGTAAATCTGAAGACTAAAGTCGCCTCCCCTTTTTATCTATTTTGTGCTTGTCTCGTTAATCTAAAA
This sequence comes from Penstemon eatonii, assembly GCA_038501285.1. Lineage (NCBI taxonomy): Eukaryota > Viridiplantae > Streptophyta > Magnoliopsida > Lamiales > Plantaginaceae > Penstemon > Penstemon eatonii. Next base: position 64,469,394 of record CM076708.1, on the reverse strand, counting down.
TTTGGTTTTGATTTTTTTGATCTTAACTTTTGTATTGTTTGTGAAAATCGTTATGTTGTGAATGTAGAAGTTATCAGATTTTTTGTTTTCATGCGAGAATGAGAAGGGGGAAGAAGGCAGTTGGGGGAAGTGGGTTTCTTTTGGGAGATATTTAAGGGAGGAAATTAGGAATTTTGGAGAAACCGTATAGTTTACTCTTATTTTTCATGAATAAACAAAATTCTAAATTCTATAAAAATAGTATTGAGTCAAAATTAATAGATGACAGTTAAGAGACTGATCTCAAATATATATATAAGAGATTTTTTTGATCTTAACTTTTGTATTGTTTGTGAAAATCGTTATGTTGTGAATGTAGAAGTTATCAGATTTTTTGTTTTCATGCGAGAATGAGAAGGGGGAAGAAGGCAGTTGGGGGAAGTGGGTTTCTTTTGGGAGATATTTAAGGGAGGAAATTAGGAATTTTGGAGAAACCGTATAGTTTACTCTTATTTTTCATGAATAAACAAAATTCTAAATTCTATAAAAATAGTATTGAGTCAAAATTAATAGATGACAGTTAAGAGACTGATCTCAAATATATATATAAGAGATTGGTAGAAAAACAACATTTTATTTTATTTCATTTCTTCCCCTACATACTAATTATTACGTCAAAAAATTTAGAATCCCCCTCAATTTCTCCCTCCCCCATAAATCACGGCAATTTCTAGCAATAATTTTAATTGAGATAAATTTAGTACTAAAAGTTCGGGAAGATGACTAGAATTGAAATTCTTAAAGTAGAAATTATGTAAATTGTTGCTCTTTTGGAATAGGTTTCGCTTGACAAGTTGCACGTTCCCATAAATTTTTCTAGACAGAGACGACGGAAATAAAAGCTGCACATGGGGCTTCAACGACAAAGCTGGAACAACAAAAAAATTCTCTCCATTTTTTAGGGTGCAATATGCAAACCATAAAATAGTATTTTGTTTGCAGATTGCACCATTTAAAAATAAGAGAAATATTACGTTGTTACAACTTTGTCTAACAGAATGTATATTTAAGATGTATAAGGCTGTAACTTACCTAGCTCTACTTATTTTCACAGTGCATATGATATTGACATCACCATTTTCTGTTTTAAAAGTGAACTCTATAAAACAGATGTTAATTTAAAAGTGCAACCTTCAAATTGCGCAAGTGAGCAATGGTCGATGAAAATAGACAACTGAACGCGAGATATAGATTTTGATATAGTCAGAGCAACTCTCCTAAATCCAGAACAAAGAAATAAGATTGACAATTATACCATTAAACTAAACATTGACAATTCCTTAGTTCTCTTTACAATTGTTATACAATTACCACAATTTTTACTTTCTTTAAAGAGATATTCATAATTTGAATGAGAGTATTATAAGGAGTTAATGACAATTTACTCTCTTCGTGATATTCATATTATTTAATTTACCTCATCGTGATTTGAAAAATAGCACTTTTATCTCCTGTAATCTTATAAAAGTTTTAAAGCGTCTCTCTTATATTTTTATACGTGGCACTTTACCCCTATGTTATGATAATGTCATATTCTTATTGGGAAGGAATAAGGAAATAGAAAAGTTTTGTAGAGAAATAGAAAAGAGAGCAATATATAATTTTGATTGGACAACGAAATTTACAATGTTATGGAATAGCCGATGATGACAACATTCTTAAATACTACAAGAATTTTCTGTTATCTTACAAAGTGTTACGAAGTGGCTAGCGATATTGTCAGAGCAAGGATTGTTGCTGTCAGAGCAATTTTTTTTCATTTCCTAATTTGCCCCTTCTAGTCAAAAGTCATAAAAATCCATATTTGTCAGAGCAAGGATTGTTGCTGTCAGAGCAATTTTTTTTCATTTCCTAATTTGCCCCTTCTAGTCAAAAGTCATAAAAATCCATATTTTTCAGTTCCTAAAATACCCCTTATTAATCATTAACAACTCACTCTCTTCTCTCTCCTATTAAAATATCATTAACTATTTTTTCTTTTCCCAATAAATCTTCAAACATGATAACAATTTAAGTTGAATTTTCATTTTATAGAGTTTTAACTGTTGGGGAGATCATCAACATAGATTACAAATTTATAATTTCATTTAATTTTATTTTAATTAAAGTTTAATTTAAATATTATTAAAAAATTAAAAAACTTTATATAGAAACAACATAATATTATATTTTCAATGAAACATAAATATTCATTAAGCAACATATTAATTTTCACTTTCACAGTATAATTATATTTTTATTATTAGCTAGGGACGTCACTATTATTAACATAAATATTTTATATAAATTGTTACTAAAAATTATTTAGCAAGTTAGATAATAAAAATATAATTATACTGTGCAAGTGAAAATTAATCTGTTGCTTAATGAATATTTATGTTTCACTGAAAATATATTATTGTGCTGTTTCTATATAAAGTTTTTTAATTTTTTAATAATATTCAAATTAAACTTTAATTAAAACGAAATTATAAATTTGTAATCTATGTTCATGACCTCCCCAACATATTAAACTCTATAAATTAATGAAAATTCAACTTAAATTGTTTTTATGTTTGAAGATTTCTTGGAAAATAAAAAGTAGTTAATGATATTTTAATAGGAGAGAGAAGAGAGTGAGTTGTTAATAATTAATAAGGGATATTTTAGGAACTGAAAAGTATGAATTTTTATGACTTTTGACTAGAAGGGCAAATTAAGAAATGAAAAAAATTGCTCTGGCAGCAACAATCCTTTCTCTGGCAATATTGCCATTAGTATATGTCAATTCATTTTCTCATATCAGGGGAAATTGCTGTGGCCAGTCAAAAGAGTCATACAATTTAATCACAAATAAGATAGATATTATAATCCAAGTTGACGTCGTCTTTAGTTGACCTTCAATATTTTTCACAAATAGCTATATCATTTGCTGGATATGATATATAATATATGTAAAGATATGGTCGGAAAAATATCGTCCAACAAATCAGCACTAAAACCAGTAGCATTAAATTTAAACTGGCGGCATTTTTGGCAAATTTGTCAAAATCCAGCTACTTATACACCCAATTAATCTTCACATCAACAAACTTGGATCATCAATTATTACAATGAATACGAAAATCGTTCTTCTCCTTCTTCTTTCCCTTGTTCCTTTCCTCTGTTTTTGCATAGAAACAGACACAATCACCTCAAATATATCAATTTCAGACCCCGACACTATTATTTCCGGCGGTCGAATCTTCAAATTGGGCTTCTTCTCCCCTGAAAACACCACCGACCGCTACTTGGCTGTCTTTTACAACGTGTCTGAAGAAACTGCAGTATGGATAGCGAACAGAGACAGACCGCTGAACGATTCTTCCGGCACCGTAACTATTTCCAGGAACGGTAACCTGGTGCTCCTGAATGGAAGAAATGAAACTCTTTGGTCAACGAACAACGGAACAAGTACTTCTCCGAGGAACGCCAGTGCTCAAATTCAGGACAGTGGCAATCTTGTTCTTCGGGACACTTCAACGGGAAGCATAATATGGGAAAGCTTTTGGCAGCCTTCGGACACTTTCCTGCCTGCGATGAGGATTACTGATAACATAAATACGAACATCAAGGTGGGCGTAGCGGCATGGACCAACGGGTCGGATCCTCAACAGGGGAGCTTCACCTCGGGGCTTGAAGCTCTTAACATCCCCCAAATTATCATCTGGAATAACGGCAGACCCCACTGGAGGAGCGGGCCCTGGAATGGACAGATTCTTATAGGTGTTCCGGATATGTATTCTCCTTATCTCGATGGCTTCAGTGTGGTCAACGATCACACAGGTAAGAATTCAATTTATTTCATTATATAGCTAAATGCACTTGTGTTATTAGCAAAAACCCTCAAAAAACTCCATATTGGAATTCTTTCATAAGTTGTTATTGTCAATTTTTTAAGTTAATAGGGGGTTATTGCCAATTTTTAAGGTTGACAGGGATTATGATAATTTTTTAGGTTAAGAGAAGTGTTTTTGCATTTTTTGGGGGGTATAATAGTCTTTTCCCAGCAAAACATGTCTTCCGACATGAAAGGGATTTTTTCGCCAATAAGAAATCAACCCATGGGGTTTTTTGCCAGTAAAAAATTTACACGTGGGGGTTAAGCAAAAGATATGGGTTATTTTTGCATTTTACTCTTATTTCATATTCGACTAGAGCTTGTTTGATAAAAATCAATTTGAGGTTGGAGCTCGACTAGATAAATAAAATAAATGTCAAAGTATCAAACTACTCATAATTTATATAAGAGCTTGAACAATATGTCTCAACTCGTTTTCTCCTAGCAGGCAATTTCTACTTCACAGCGCCTGAGGGGGCGTTCTTGATGAGAATCACCCTGAATTCTACAGGAAGTTTGGTTCAAACATTGTGGAACGATCAGCACAGGAATTGGGATATTGTATGGGTGGCTCCTCAAAACGAATGTGATGATTACGGAGCGTGCGGTCCTTTTGGGAGTTGTAGTATACGAGATTCGCCTATTTGTTCATGTATTAGAGGATTTGAACCTGTTAACATGGAAGAATGGGAGAGTGGGAATTGGACTAGTGGGTGCGCGAGGAGGAGGCAATTGCAGTGCAATCTTGGCAATAATACAAGTGGAAATGGAGATGGGTTCTTAAGGCTGCAGTTTACAAAGGTACCAGACTTTGCAGAACAGTTCCAGTCGAGGCAACCCGATGTTTGTAGGACTAGATGTTTAAGTAATTGTTCTTGCATAGCTTATGCACATGATCCGAATATCGGTTGTATGTCTTGGAGCGAACATTTGATCGATGTTCAGAGGTTCAATGGTGTTGGAGTTGATCTTTACATTCGTTTGGAAAATTCAGAAATAGGTACTTCATTTAACAAATATTGCCTTGAATCTTAAATTTCTAGTTAAATAGTCGAATTTGAATGACTTTTTCTTTTTCAGATAACCATAGAGACAGAAAACTTGTTATCATAATTCCAGTAATATTGGGTTTTGCTGCAATATGTATTGTCATTTTAAGTAGTTGGTGTTGGATTGTTAAAAGAAAAGGTAAAAGAATTTCAATAGAGAATGACAAAAAGGTTTCTGAAGCAGAGCTTGCACTTTCATCAAATTCAAGTGCAATAGTACTTAGAGATGAAAATGAGAAAGTTATGATTGATGAGTTGCCTATGTTCACTTTTGGGACGCTTTCAAGATCAACAGATAAATTTCATGAAAATAATCTTCTTGGCAAGGGTGGTTTTGGTCTTGTATATAAGGTAAAATCTTACAAATTTCACTGCACCAAGAATTGATTTTTGCATTTCAGAATAACAAAGTTGTTGAATTCTAAGTGTAGGGGAATCTAGCAAACGGGAAAGTAATTGCCGTGAAGAGGCTTTCAACTACGTCAGGACAAGGCAATGAAGAATTTATGAATGAAGTGGTTGTGATTTCCAAACTCCAACATCGGAATCTTGTTAGATTAATAGGTTGTTGTGTGGAGGGAGAAGAGAAAATGTTGATATATGAATACATGCCGAATAAAAGTTTGGATGGTTGTCTATTTGGTCAGTCCATATTCAAAAACCAAACCTTTTTTTTTTCTTATTTTTTATTTTAGCACAAGTTCTTAGTTTTTTGTTTATGTTTTTGTTAGATCCTAATCATCCATCGCAAAAGATTCTTGATTGGAGGAAACGTTACAATATTATCGAAGGTATTGGGAGAGGTCTACTTTATCTTCACAAGGACTCTAGATTGAAGATAATTCATCGAGATCTCAAGCCAAGCAACGTGTTGCTTGATGAGGATTGGAATCCAAAAATTTCAGATTTTGGCATGGCAAGAATATTCGGAGGTAACGAAGATCAAGGCAACACCGCAAGAGTTGTAGGAACTTAGTAAGTAAACTTCGAATAAAGCTATTTTAAGCCCCTTTTTTTGGTAATAAAATATGCTCATGCAGTGATTTTGCAGTGGATATATGGCACCGGAATACGCAATGGAAGGAAGATTTTCCGAAAAATCTGATGTTTATAGCTTCGGAGTGCTCTTACTGGAGATTGTAAGTGGGAAAAGGAACACGCATTATTACAATCATGAGTTTTCATTGAGTCTTTTAGGATGGGTAAGTACTCTCTTCTTAAATCCCACATTAATTTTTCATTGAACATCATATTAATTAATGTTGTTATATCAAAATATTTAGGCCTGGAAATTGTGGAATGATGAAAATGGTTTGGACTTCGTGGATCAAACAATTGAAAGTTCAAATTTTCAAGGAGAGATTGTGAGATGCATTCACATTGCACTATTGTGTGTTCAAGAATTTCCTAATGACAGACCTTCAATTCAAATTGTTCTTTCGATGCTTAGCCGTGAAATTTACAATCTGCCAAGGCCAGAGCAACCGGTCTTTGCCGAGAAATGGAACAGCTCTCATGTTGGAACAGGAACGACTCAGCGGTCAAGCCAAGTTGGAGAGTCCAATGAGATCACAATCACTATGCTTGATGGGCGATGATATGGAAAGTACTTTTAAAAATGATTTTTGCCTCTTTTTAATGTCTGTGGACTAAGAAATATATAAGTCAGTACGTGCTTCTGAGTAAATATATATATAAGAAATGAGTTTCTATACAAATCAAAAAACTTGGCTGTAAATTATACATAGAGGGTATTTTGTAATGGTAACTCAAGAACTAGTTAAAATGCCAGAAAACTTTTTGGCATAATCTTTTCGTCTAATAACTAAAGAGTAAAGATGATATATCCATTTTATGATTCCATAATCCCAAAATTTATGGTTCATTATTCTTCAATTTCTTTTTCTTTTTAACTCAGTTATGATTTCCAGGAATAAAAGTTTACCTATGCATGTGGATGTAATTTTATAGTTTCTCAATTAATAATCTTCATAGCTCCATTTCGGCTATCAGATTTTTATTTTTTATTATTCACAAATTAACTAATGGTCAGCCCACCTTAATTAATGCATGTGGGAAAATGAGTACCTAGACCGGTGGATTTAATCCACCCAGGTGTTGGATGAGTGACACATAAGCATAAAAGGACAATATTTTGTCATTTTATGCCTATGTGTCATTCATCCAACTCCCATGTATTAATATCATCCAATCCATTCTGACCAAGAAAACAAGGGCCTTGATGGATGGAGGCCCAAAATAGGCCCTAACACTTATCATCTAGTCTAGTTTGACTTTGATGAGCACAAGCTAGAATCCATTTAAAAATCTTTTATTAATATATTCTGCTCGATCAATCCTTTTTTTGAGAGGAAAAAAAACATTTACTTGTTCCAAAAGGTGAAATCGCTCACCCCGGGCGCCCCTCACCCCCTGTCCGAAAAAAAAAAAAAAAAAAAAAAAAAAAAAAAAAAAAAAAAAAAAAAAAAAAAAAAAAAAACATTTACTTTATTACTAGAGTGTGGTGTACACTGTACATAAAGAACATACTCATAAATAAGATGTAAAAAATATATAAAAGTCAATTCCTATATATTATCACCACGAATAATTAAAATCTTTTTAGATAATCATTACACCTATAAGAATTAGAGATATGTATGTATGCATGTATATGTAAAATAGAATTAAAGTGCATTAATTAATTAATTAATTCCAATTACAATAAAATAAAACCAAAATCATCAAGTAGAGGAAAAAAGATAATCACAAGTGAGGGGGATAAACACATGAGCTGCATTAGTCTCTATCAACTCCAATTGCCCTTTCAACAAATGCATGTAAACAACCCAATCCCCCTTCTCTTTAGGACTAGGCATCGGCATTACATATCCCGATTTCCCTCCCCATGGGAAATGATATGAACCGAACACTGGTACCCCCCACCCGAAATCCATTTTCTTCGTAGCAAAATGCTGCCCTGACGATACCACAACAGCCGGCTCTTCCTCCGTCTCCCTAGCCGCATAAATCTTTGACAGGGCTGGTTCGGGCCGGTGCTCCTCCACCCAGTCTATCAATCCCAGGAAATGTTCTTTAGTCAAAGCACTTTGTAAAAACTCATGAACTTCATTCGCCATCCAACTCAACGTTTTTTCCTTCAACTCCTCGATTTTCTTCTCCCCATATGGGATAGACAAAACATTGCCAAAATAAGAACATATCAATTTTGCTTCTTCTTTTTCATCTCCATCAATCAATCTACTCCTCCCATCCACCACGATTCCGAGCCTACAGTAGCTGTCACCGGCATGAGCACTTCCCAAAACGATGGTTTTCCAGAGGAACGCACTGAATGCTTCTAGCTTAGTCCTTCTCTTCTCTTTTGTAGTGTTGCTACCTTCATTTGCCAATGTTTGGAGCTCGTTGATTCGATCGGCTTTTATGTAGTATATGCGGCTCATTGCTCCTTGTTCGTTGTCTTCTGGCTGGTTTATAGGGGGCGGTAGAGTAGAGATGGGGACGTACATTTTGTCGATGGACGGGTGGTAGGTGCCCGGGCGTCGAGGGAAGAGGAGTGAGCGGCGGAAAGATGGAGGATGAGAGAGTGGCTTGGACTGAGCCATTTCCGCCCATGAAACGAGAAACATGTTAGCGGAGTAGGCGTCGGCCACCTGATGTGCGAATGTGCATGCTACAACTACTCCTCCACATTTAAGTTGGGTGGCCTGTCATAAACCATATGAAAATAATAATAATTAATCTTAAGTATCAAAATGTAAATTATATATATTTATTTTTATCCGAATTTGCTTGTACGTGAATGCATTTCATATATATGCACGGTGGGTGTGATGGTTTCGACCAATTAATGTTAGTACAACTTAATTTTGGTTAATTAATCCAACTTCTAGTTAGGTTTAATTAATTTGGTAAATTTCTAGGTACAACGTACGTACGTTTGTTCTCCCTCTGGCGTAGGATGACTTTTTTGTATTGGTTTGGTCATCAATGTAACTGTATTTATACATTTACTCCAATATATAAATTAACTATGGGTTCTGGTATAATTAATGAGATATTTAGAGTTATTATGGAAATGTTTTGACTGGATCTTATTAAACTTGGTCCGGAAGTTTTCCTGAAATTTTCGAAACTCGATTTTGGCTGGTTGAGTTTTCAATAGAATAACGAGATGATAAAATATTAATAATGTATAATAATAATAATAATAAGTTTAGAGATATGATCTATTATTTTTGGAGTTTGAGAAAGAGAAAAAAGTAAATGGTTGTGTAACAATTAAGATAATGATGATATATAGTTGCAAATTCTAATTTTGGTAATAATTTAAATTATTATAGTAATAAATAATAAAATATATTGAGATCTGGAATTTGGGGTGGGCTGGGCTGGGCTGGGCTCAAACTCCATACCAAATAAGCTATGGTCAAGCCTGGATGAAAACAATTAAATTAAACTGGCCGGCCGGTCTAGATAATGTGTTCTATTACGAGAGAATTACACTTTTCATATCAAATTTTTGTCTATTTTATATATTTTATATCAAATTTTTCAAAAAGACATATTTCATACAAAAATTAAATGATTTTTTTCACATTTCATTTCGCAGCTAGTTTTTTGATGCAAATGCTCACGTGACCGTTAAATCACAATTTTCAACTCAAGGGAAATTTTTTAAATTGGACAGAGGTGCATTTGCAATAATTTCACCAGCTCCAAAATTTGTCTCTGATAATTCTGCATTTCCATCAAATGGGTCCTCGAAGAATACTAGAGAGATTAACTCCTCCATACTTAATTTGAAATCTCTCATAATCATTTACCAACTTTCTCACACAGGAGTTCTATAAGTCCAATCCGAATCTTTCCCCATAAATCAAGTGGGATTTAAGCTCATCAAATAGGAGAGGAGATGGTGATCTAATTTCAGATATTGAATTGTCCATTACTAAAAAAACAATATCTCACATAAAAAAAACCACAAATAAGCAGAAGGATTTCTTTTTTTTTTTTTTTTTTTTGAGAGAGGGGAGAGGATTAAATCTAATTGAAATATAAGATTTTGAAGGATTTGAGTTTAGAAAAAATAAGATTGAAAGAAGCAATGGAGAAGATGTAACATAAACTTTAAAAATCGGGTGTTTCATCAATACTTGGTGAAAACTGATGAAGTTGCAGGCAAATGAACCAACATACCAAGGGGAACAAATGGCAGTATGTATTCGATGGTGGGTCGACTCGGCGGAGAAAAAATCAAAAGTGTAGAAATTCTTAGATTTTGAAATACAAGTGACTGGATGAATCTGAAACAACGAAATAGTGTATGAGCTTTGTAGAGGAGGTCAATATGAAGCTATAACTACCAGGAGAGGTTTAATGGTCGAAGGAGTCACTGAAAAACTGAAAAATTCGTGTAAGTGGAGTAGACGGTGAAACTTAAAAATAATTACAAATGTCCCCCTGCCCAATTGCAGATACCCCTGAAGAGTTGAAAATAGTGATTTAACAGTCACGTGCTTTGCGCGTGACCATATCCGTCCAAAAATTAATGGCCGCATAAAATATGAAAAAAGTTATCCAATTTTGGTATGAAATATGATCATGATATGAAATATATAAAATAGGCAAAAATTTAGTATAAAAAATGCAATTCCCTCGTTCTATTTACATTATTACTTTTTTTAAAATTGAAATGTAATGAAGGCCGCATGCAAGAAACAAATAAAGCGTAAATAGAATATAAAAAAAATACATTATCAACTGGAGAAATTCTTATTCACACCGGGTTTGGCCAAACCCAGCGTAACTACAAGGCAAGTACAATACACTTGCTTTGGGATTGGATATGACTCCCATGAGAGTGACCAATCACAAAGCAAATGCAATACACTTGCTGGGTGATTGGATGGGTTTGACCAAGCCAGACTTGGAAAGAATTTTCTCATCACCTGTACGGCAAGAACGCCATGCTTCCTTTCCGGCACGAGCTTGCCTTGAATGCTTTCATCTGGATTGTACAAATCAAGATCCTTCAATTCCACATCGGCAAAAGCTTCGACAAAATCGACGCCGCGATTGTTGCATAGGAGCTCTGGCTCTCCGGCAGCGTTTTTGACGAGTCCGCCGGAAAATGCATAGTATGTTACTAGAGTTTGGGCTAAGGCTTTCTTTAGAACACCAATTACTATTGGGCCAAAGGATAAGCCGTCGCCGTAATTGTTAATAATATTGGGGTTGGAGTTGGGGTTGGGTTTGTGGTAGCAAAAGAAAACACCAAAGTCCACCGGCGGTAGGAGCAAGTCCAGGTTGGAAAGTGGTAGCCAGTGTTCTTGCATCGGTAGCGCCGCCGCCACTACCTCCCTCGTGCTCACCTTTACCTCAAACTCTCTTTTTATATACATTCTTTTTGGTATTACAATTTAACTATTTAATTCTATAATTAACTAGATTATTATATTATGGATTCGGGAAGGAGAATTGAAGAAATGTGTATTGATTTGCTATTTGCATTGAAAATGGAGCATGTATTTATACTATAACTGAGCATGGAGTTTCAAGTTAAAAGAAAGAGTAAAATGCATATGCCCCCCCCCCCCCCCGGGGGGGGGGGAGTTTATTCTATTAAACATTTTTTCTTTTTTTTTTTCTTCCTCCTTTCTTTTTTTATTTTCTTTTTCATTCTTTCTTTATTTTTTCTTTTTTATAACTAATATTCTTTTACACAAATCAAACACATTTATATACTTTTGTTGCAAACTTATAGTAATATATTGTTCCTATCAAAATAATATTGTACAAAAAATTTAAATTTTAGTAACAAAATATTAAATGACAAAGTGACAAATATTTAAATATTGTCACTAAAATGATGTACATAGACACATTATTGACAAGAAATGTAAAAATATTGTCACTATTGACATTTACTGACGTCCCAGAAAATGACAACTAAAAAAAATCACTAAATTATAGTGACAATATTTATTATTACTAAGTTGTCATTACAAAAAATTTAAATTTTAGTGACAAAATAGTAAAAGACAAAGTAACAAAAATTTATATATTGTCACTAAAGTGATATTTATAGATACACTAGTGACGAGAGTTGTGAAAAAGTTATCACTATTGACATTCAATGATACCCCAAAAGTGACAACTAAAAAGTTGTCACTAAATTATAGTGGCAATATTTATTGTCACTAGGCTATCACTGAAAGGGTGTCACTAATTGTCAATAGTGACAATTTAAGTTCCGCCATTAGTGATAACTTAAAAATATATTTTGTCTCTATTGCACTTGTCACTATTTTTATTGTGATAAAACTAATATTTTTGTCACTAAATATATGCAGAAAATTATAATTTCAACAATATCACTTAATATTTTATCACTAAAATTCATTTTTCTTGTAGTGTGTCTCTAAAAGGGTGTCACTTATTATCAACAATGATAATTAACTTCATACACTTGTCACAAATAGCCATTAGGGCCAATTTAAAAATATATTTTATCACTATTGTACTTGTCACTATTGTTATTGTGAAAAATTTAACATTTTTGTCGCTAAATATAAGCAAAAACTGACAATTTCAACAATGTTACATAATATTTTGTCACTAATTTTTTTTTTTTTTTGTAGTGATAGTTTTTTTATATATATTATGTATTTTTCGTAATCGTTCAATGTTGTTCTAGCTATATTTTTATTTATTTCCAAATATGTGAATTTGCAAATTCATTGTGTCATTTTGAGCTATAATTTATGAAATAATTAGGATTGATATTTTTTTTATAGAATTAATTTAAACATTAAATATTTTTAAAGAAGAAATAATGCGTGGAAAATGCAAATAATAATTTTGATAGAAACAAACATCATATTATAAATTTACAACACAAAAATATGTCAATTTTTTTTTAATTGTATAAGACAATTTTAATTATTAATGAAGAAAAGGAAAAAGGAAAGAAGAAGAGAAAAGAAACAAAAATCCTGGACCACATGGTCCAGGAGTTATGGTCCGGGGAAGAATCTTCCGCGCCCCCCCACCCCACTACAAGAAAATTTGAGTTTAAGTGACCAAAAACTAAGTGATAATGTGGAAGTTGTCACTCTTTGTATTCATTTAGTGATAAAAATATTAATTTTATCATAATAATAATAGTGACAAGTGTAATAGTGACAAAATAAATTTTTGAATTGTCACTAATAGCTATTAATGACAAATATATGATGGTTTAAGTTGTCATTATTGACAATTAGCGACATCCTTTTAGTGACAATCTAGTGACAATAAATATTGTCACTATGGTTTAGTGACAATTTTTTGTTTGTCACTTTTGGGGTATCACTAAATGTCAATAGTGATAATTTTTTTTACTATTCTTGTCACTAGTATGTTTACGAAAACCATTTTAGTGACAATATTTGAGTTTTTGTCACTTAATATATAAAAGAAGTGACAACTTCAACACTGTCACATAAAATTTTGTCACTAAAATTTAATTTTTTTGTAGTGCCCCCATGTTTTATTTATCTAATTTTTTAATTTAGATACTGAATTCAATCTGGTATATCATGTATCCGCTGCACAAATTATGTGATCTAATAAATATATCATGAAGTACGTCGATTTCTTCTTAATTTTTTTTATCCATTAAACTGTTAATTTATATCTCCGATCGAAGAGTGCAAATGATACAGATCCTCAGGATATAAGCAAATCACTACCACTTGTTACAATCATCTTGAGTATGTTTTGTAATTGTTATACCTATCATGTCTCCTACAAATTTATAGTTTTATCATATGTTGCCAAATAAGGCAGGAGTCCAGTTAAATGGTTTAATTCAAATATCCATATATAGTGGGTGACGTTAATAATTACTCCTTTTCCCATATTATCCTTTCATTCAAAATAACACAATGGTATTTGTTTTAACTTTTTATCACAAGAGTTTTCAAACATGAACCTCCAATTAATTTGTGCACTTTTTCATATTCTATTAATTTTAAGATATTTCTCAAAATAATACGGGCTAAATACAGTTTCCCCCTCAAAGTATAGGTGTGGTATCAACTACTCATAAAGTATCCGTTGTAACATGTACCTCTCTATTATATTATTAAATATTTTATTTCAAAACTATCCAACCTCTTTTGTTCTTTTTTAATTATGAAATTCATCTATCTACTACATAATATTATGTTTCAATTTATTTATGTCTTTTGTTTCGTTCGAATTTCTGCCCTCAATTTCTTTCTTCATTTTCATCTATTTTTTCCCTTTGTTTCAGTTTCAGTTTTTTTTTTTTTTTTTTTTGGGTGTGTGTTTCAGTTTTTTTCTTTCTTTATACCACGGTTTTGTCTTTACAATTTGTCTCAAATTTTATTTGGTGATACTTATCTCCTTTGTTTTCCTTACATATTATAATTCAAAATTTTGAATAATTCTCTTTCAAAATTTTACTCGAAAAATTTAAACTTGACTCAGGCTTATATTGTTAATTCATCAATCTATAAATACGCTAACTTAATTATACATCTATTAACAATCAGAAGTAGATTCAATACCATTATACCAACTAAATCATTACCAATAGTACGGGACTGAGTCAAATTTGAATTTTGCGAGAAAGAATTTGGAAGAGAATTACTCAACAACTTGAATAATAATTCGTATCGAAAATAAAAGAGATCATTATCACCAAATAAAAAATGAAATAAAATATAAAGAAAATAAATTGAGATAGAAATAAAGAAAAAATGAAACATAATATAAAGAAAAAATATGAGATGGAAATAAAGAAAAAAGTTGAGACAAAAACACTGAATGTAATCAAAGAAATGAAGAAATTGAAACATTATGTTGTTTGGTGGATGGACGGATTCATAATTAATAAAGGGACAATTTTATTTAATAAAGTAATAATAAAATTATTATTTAAAAGGTGTTGGGGTAACTCTGGAATAAAAACTCAAAAACTATAACAGATGGGGATTAGTGTTACAAGTTATACTTTAGTGGGTTAAATTAGTGAAAAATATATTTCACAATAATAACTTCCACGGCCAAATACTAGTATTAAACTAGAGAAAAAATCCACTTTAGTGGAAGTTGAACACAAAATCTCTCGATCCTAGGGTCTTAGCTTTGCTAGTGATTATCACTAGACTACAACCTCATTGAGGCAAAAATTCATTTTTCGTAACATAGAACTTGACAAGTTTCACTTTTCATACCAAACTCTCGAAAAACATACAAATTCTTGACAAAAATTACAACGTTGATATTTTCATTAGTTTTGTTGAGGGAATTAAACCATGAAGATTGAAGTATAGGTCCAATGGAGTAAGACGACGCAAAAATTTCTAAAAAAGGTTGAGTACAACGTTGTTCAGTGGATGAGGGACATGAGGTTTTGTACAGAGTCCCGAGTTCGAAACCAGGTTGCTGTACAATTTTATCTTTTTGAAGTCTTTATTCTTTTTTAACCATTATTCATTTAATTTTAATTTATATTAGTTTTCTTCACAAAATTCCCTTTAGCTCATTGGTTTGTAGAGTTCAAAACCTAGGATTGTCATTTTTTTTAATTTTTTATAGTCTTTTTTCTTTCTTAACAATAATTCTTTAAATTTATTTTTCTTTCTCAACAATTATTCTTTTAATTTCATTTTCTTTCTTACTAGTTAATCTTTGATTTTTGTTCTTTTTTTAATAATATTTTTAATTTTATTCTTTCTCAATAACAATCAAGAGAAATCAATCTTTAATTTATTATACGATTTCTTCTTCTTATCTTTTTTATTTAATAGTATATTACTACACAAATTCCCCTTCCCTCCCCAAAAAAATACTGATCTAGCTCCGTCTCTGGCTATTATAGACCAATTTCAAAAAATAAAAAATTTGCGCTGCCAATTATAGATGTAATTGGTGTAATTTGAAATTGTAATTTAAATACATATATGTTTTGGTTTTTTTGGAGTCATAACGGGTTACCATATGTAATTAAAGTAACTTACGAGGGTTATTTTTGTTAAACTTTACCTTTTCCTTTTTATATATCCTCATATATTTTTTCTCGTAAATGAAATATAATTTTTAAGTTTGATTGTTTAGTTAAATTTATTTTTTTTATTTTTATATTTGGATTATTAAATTTATTATCGAACTTCAGCTCTCACTAAGCCAAATTCCTGGATCCGCCCCAGCTCTCCTCTTTCCGACGAACTACTTTGATTTTTCATTATAAACACAAATTTTACTTTTATCACAACAATATCAAATCTTCTTCAGACTATATAATTACCTTAAAGATCATAAGTAGAAATATGTTATATTAAATGTGCGAGAAATTAAGATCACCTAATCTTTTTTTTTTTCAGGGAAGATCACCTAATCTTGACTACGTTTATTCAAAGAAGGCTATTTTGTTTTAATTAATTATAAAACTAATATATACATATATATATATATATATATATATATATATATATATATATATATATATATATATATATATGTACTCCTGTATAATATGCATGTTTATATGTGTCTCGCATTAATGTCCACTTCAAACACACGAATTATGTCAAACCTAACTTTGTTCAGACCAGGAAGCGACCACTTCAAAAAACATTTTTCTTGTCCACTTCAAACACACGAATTACAAGAGTTCTGTTTTCTCAAAATAATACTATTTCTAGGACAAGGGTTAGGTTTTAGTAATGTAACTATCTATATTTCTTTATCAATTAGGTTGGTGATGACAAAAAGAAAATGTGATCATTATACACCGAATCATAATTTACTAATTAACAATTACACATGACTTAGTCTCAACAATTATTTGGTAATTATTTGAAGACTTACTAAATTTGAATATTTGATGTTAATTCTGCTTTCAAAATGTACAAAATTTCTAGTTTTTTATTGCAATAAAAGAGTTGACACGTACAAGGAATAACGTTGCTTAATTGGTCATTAAACATACATCTACGAAACAAATTGTTTGCTCTAAATTTTGTCTGGCTTATCTTGACGTGCTATTGGCTCGATATGAAACAAAATAAGTGTGGGGTGTGTCAATGTATGTGCATGCAAACATAATTGTTTAAAATGGGCATAATATGATGGTTATGAAATACAAATCAATATCCTGACAAGGCTGACTTCTAATTAATTGATTGAGGCGGAGTAGGCAAACTCTATCCCTGATTCTTTTTCATTCTTGTCTGGCTGCATGACTTAATAATTTATGATAATCTTTGTTGAAATGTCAAAACTTTGTACCAGTCAGTGGCTCACTCGATATATCAAAAAATTTACAGAAAAATCAGTTATCGAATTACGTATCAAGCAATCTAAAATATGTCAACTTAATTTAAAAACTGATCTAACAGATTGACAACACGGAAACAAAGATATATTAAAATTACTTGATAAAAACATACCCGTAATGAAATCAGGAAACGAAGGCAAAACATTTCGATAAATTAAATAAACATATACACGAAACCCAGCCTAACACATTTAATTAGAAAAATAACAATGAGTTTAGAAAACTTTCGAATTCTGCATACAACTTGGAAGAACAATCTAATAGCACATCACATTGTTAAGTTAGCCTCTCAAGTGTTTCCTTTTACTAGTTATATCCCTACTTTCATTCTGGACATTATAACCTATGAATATACTTTGATCTTTATTGATTTTCCTCTGTTGGCTTCTCGAAATAAAAAATAAAAAATCAATGACAACTACATAGGCAATAAGAAGACTATATACGATGATCGAAAGGTACTTGAACAAAACCACTCTAGTCATATCAAAATCTAATCTTATCAAGATACTTAATTGATTGGAATATTTTAAGTGCATGGGTCTGACTTTAATCTATCCGGTGGAAAATGAATGTTCAATAAATATCAAAATTATGATAAATTTAGATGAGGCTCCATTCCTTATGTTGGGTTGCAGTCACAGACTACACATATATATAAAGACATGCATATGTGGTTTAGGTTTTCCACCTAAAACCCCACCAAGGACTTATTTATTTTAGGCCTCAACTTTAACTCATTAACTTTTTCTGTAAGTAAAATTTTTTTATCAATCCATGTCCAAGAATTAATATGGCGAGCATAATGTATTTTTTTTATTGTCTTACATATTCAGTGGCATTAAACACTTTAATTAAAGTCCACCAATTGATGATGTTATATTTAATTTGTCATGGAGATTAAAGAAACCGACAAGTACGTAAGTTATTTACCTCCAAAAAATGAGTTACTTGAATAAATAAATTTCGAATACAAATATATAAAAGGCGGATATTTACAAATTTACATATTTAGTTTCACTTGACTATAGTTCCTCTATAACCATGGTCCTATAATTTACAAAATTGTATTTTTAGTCTTATATTTTAGACATTGCATTTTTATCCTAATTCCTTAAATAAATTGCAATTTTGGTCATATCTCTTTCTTTCTATTCAATTTGGGATCAAAAGTACAAAATTGAGACAGTCTTACAAAATCAAAAGTGCAAAAAATATGGACTATCCTATATATGTGATCTTAAATACTAAGATTGAATGAAAAAGGGGGTCAAAGGATGACACAAATCAGAAGTGTTGAAACTTCTATCTTCTGGTACTAATTAAAATCAAAATTTTGCTTATGGATATTCATTGACAAGCGCGCCACGAATCAGTCCAAGGCCATATTGGACGAGAAAAGAGCCACAGAATACTACGAATCTAAATAATTACAACTTACTAGTGCCAAAATACTTCTTTTTTTAGATGAGTGCCATAAGACTTGTTTCATTAAATTTTGTAATTAGTCGTGGGTGCCACCGCAGAGGATAAAACTGGTAAAAAAAAAAATTAATTTTACATTGAACTATTAAAACGATAAACAAAAGTAAATAATTCTCTTTGATCAAAACAACAAATAAGAAAAAAAAAAAAAAAAAAAAGGAGTATTAAAAATGATCATGCCAACAATTATTATGCCAAAGTTGGTTTAGATCTGCAGGACTGCAGAGGAATTACTCAACTGTTTTCTTGCGTAATTCGTTATATCCAAGACAATACAAAGTTGTGTTTGTGTATAAAAGGTATTATATATCTAAACAGTGCTTCGTAACGTGGTCGGCCCAATTTTTTTTTATTATTATATCAACAATTATCTTTTTCAATGTTATATCTACTAACTATACCAGAGTTAATTTCATTTTATTCCATGTGATATTCGTAATGTTCAATTTATCCTTACTAAATTAAAAAGAGTAAATTATTTTTCTGTGAAAATTTTAAAGGAGCAATTTATCTACCTCCACCGGAGAGTTTCACTCACTTGCCGATATTGAGAGTGAAAATTATTTTTACAACATAGGGATGTAAATTACAATATTTATCATAACATAGGATAAAGGGCCCTATTTACTATAACACATAGGATAAATTAAATACACATGGAGGTAAAGTGTTACATATAAGAGAGGTAATTTTATCATCATATATTTTTCAAATTTAAAAATGTAAGAGAATTAATATGAAATTAATTTTTTTAAAATTACAGGGGGTAAAGCGCTCCTTTTTAAATTAGAAGAAAAAAATTGAATGTTTATGCATATTACATAAGTTAAAATTCCTAACTATATACACTAGTATATAACTTCTTATTCTGGAAGTAGGGACGAAATAAAAGGTCTATTTGGATGTATTTTTTTATTGGTTTGGGTGTTCCAAATTTAGTAATGCTTTCAAGATTCCTACGGATAGTTTATAGTTTTGTATTTTCTATTAGAATTTTTGAAATTTACTCATACGACCTGATATAAAACATCGGTTCATGACCGTGAGAAGTATCTAACTTTCCAGTTTCCACGTTATGAGCCCATCAAATGGTGGGTCAGCCCTTTTATGAGGTTATAACAGAAGAGGCCTTCTTGCAAGTGTTTAATTTGATGTTTTTTATTTTTTATTTTTTTTTGGTGAAAATTTAATTTGATGTTGATTAAGGTTTCTTTTGAGTTAATGTAACTGGCATTCTTTTTTCTTTTTAAGCTTGACTAAATGAATAATTTATTCCAGAAATTTGAATTTTACTATTCGATTTGTCTAAAATAGCTAAACTTCTGCAACAAATTCAAAATTTAAACACTTACATTTTCTTTATGGGGCAATACCAATTTACCCCTTGTGATATGTATAATGTTCAATTTATTCCCTTGTGATTTAAAAAAAAAACATTATACCCACAAGGAAAAATCTAAAGGAGCATGAAAAATATTGCGTGGAAAAAGACAAAAGTTCCATTTCGGAACGTAAACTTTCACATTTATCAAAACACACAGGGAGGAGAGGTAAAGTGTCATATTTATCATGAATAAAATACTACATTTATAACTCCACATGAAGATAAAATGTCACATTTATAAGTTGATTAAGTCAAATTATTATTATAATATATAAGAGTCCTAATTTTGTCAAATCGTATTTTTTTAAGTTTAATTGTCGTTAAACTCTTATCTTTGTAAATTAAGAAATATACGAAGAAAAATCACTTTCTTAACAACATGCATAAAATCCCAACCCCAAAGTAAATGAGCATTAATAAAGAGACTTACATCAGTACGACAATGTATTAGGGAAGAGCCCAATATGCTTTTTTAAAATTAGACAAAATACAAATTGAATTCAGATCTGTTTAATATATTAATAATAATAAAACTTTCATGAAGTTGGTCAGATTCAATACGAATTTAACCCATCCAAGCCTTTGATCGAGCCAATAGAGTCCAATTCCTCTAAGTTCTAACCAAATGCAAACAAAGCAAAAATAGTTGGGCGGGCTAAGTACATTCTGTTGCCAGTTTGGGTCTAACTTAATAACTTATTACAGTTAATGGGCCTAAAAATATTAGACTTGAATCAAGTAAACAAGAAATTCCTATCGCTCAGACAGTTAATGGACGGGAATCGACAGAGGCCGAACTGAGTCATTTGAATCATGGAATAAAGAAAAATTCCTAAATTTTATTTTTATTATTTTTAGGGTAAATTACTATTACTCTTAAAGTAAAATTTAACTAAATTATAAAAAATTTCTCAGGTTTGTCACCATTTTATAATTAACCTTTTTTCCCTAAAATATTTCAGTTTTGTCCTTGAAGATTATATGTAAAATTTTTAATATCTTATAAAATTTAAAATTTAGGTGCTAATTGTTATATCTTATGAATTATAAAATTAAAAACTATATATTTACTATCAGAATAATTAATATAATTTATAAATGCCTAAACATTTCAATAATATTTTATTAATAATTTAATTTGTATAATAAATAAATATGATCTCTAACAAAATAAAATAATACAATTACCATGAAGTTGAGTACGAAATATATAAAAAATTGATTAAGCAATGGAAATGATAATAACATAACATCATATAATAATAATAAAATGAAAGATTTAGTGATGATATGTTTGGAAGGCACAATACATGAGATGAGGACTGAGCCTAAACATCAAAACACAAAATTCAGTCTGATTCAAACATCCATCCCCATCCAAATCTCCTTCCTTTATCATACACTTCAACAATTCATGATCTTCTCCCAGTAATAATTCCTCCTCTTCTTGCAATCCCAAAACTGCCCTTTTCAGACTCTCCAATGTAATTACTCCCTTTTCACAATCCATCAGCGCTCGAAATCCTTTACACAGCTCCCTCATAAATCCCTCCGGCCCCAATTTCTCCACCATACATGGAAAATAATCCTCAAAAACAACATTATTATTATTCATATTATTATCCATTAACTAAAATGATGAAGAATTGAAGAAGAATGGGATATTACTGATTTGATTGATATTTGTTGCCTTCCAGCTGATGTATATATATATATATATATGTAGCCTGTAGGTGTTTCTTTTTTCTTGTGTTTGAAGTTTGTTTCGATTGAGTCGGTGTTTTGTAATGAGAGTAGTGTTTCCTGGAAATTGCATGGAAACGTATTTCTCCTAATTGGAAGCCCGGATGGATCGTGCCGGGCATTTGCTTTATTATATATATATATATATATATATTCTTCCTCAAATAAAAAGAAAAAACACCCAACTCTAGCTTTCTTTGTATGATGGATGGAATCATTTATTGTAAAGTTAGTTTTAGATTTCAATGCCTTCATTTGCCCGTAACTTAACTACTTTACACGAGTAATCTATGTTTTGACTTCATCAACTTTCCATCAAATATCATTAAAATACTGATATATAATAATTCATACTATATATTAGTATCATTTTCTTGTAGTCGTGATAAAAATAAAATGATTAATTTACTCTTGTTAATCCTTCACCTAACGCTTATGTATCATTAAATACTTCAATAACTTTTCCATTGAAAAACCATTATCAATTATTTGGCGAAAAATTAGCTCTACGAGATTCATTTTCACTAAACCTTTACATAATTATTTAAATTAAGCTAATAACCTGTGAGATAATCTAATTAATTTAGAACTTAACAAAGTATACTTAAAAATAATAATAACAAACACTCTACTCTGCCATGAAAGTTCGTTTTTAGTAAAAGAAAAGAAAAATATGTCCGATGACAAACCATTAAAAAGCCGAAGTGTCCTACCCAGCCCATTTAGAAATTTGGCCCGGGGCTAAAATTAAAAGCCCAAGAATCACAATACCAGGCAGGTCTACAAAATTAAATTAAGCCCAAATAACATGCTGGTCCAAACTAAAAGGCAAGTTTACTTTCAACGAAGACTTGCATTTTTCCATCTAGTCTTGACCATTTACTATTTATTTGAATCAGCAGCTTCTCTCTATTGCTATTTCAGACAGTAGGCCACACAACACATATATATATATATGACTTGTCCTGTCCTGTCCAAGCACGAGAACTTGACTTTCTCAGATAAGACAACATTGGAAAGTGCTTGTAGGGTTTGGTTGACTAAAGATTAGTTTGCCATGGTGGTTTGTCTAGTTGATTCTCAATGCGGACAGTACTGAATTGTTCAACACAGATCTGATCTAGTTGATCATGTCTACTCAGTGGTTCTTGTTTCTGGTGTGCAATTGCATTTCTTTCTCCAGCTTCTTTTGCTTTGGGTCAGACACCATATTAGACGGCCAATCCCTTTTCCCAAACCAGACCATAATCTCCAAAGGAGGGAAGTTTGAATTGGGATTCTTCTCTTTTACTAATTTAACCAACTTCTACATAGCTATAAGGTACAAAAACATAGCGGTTCGTGAAGTTGTTTGGGTTGCAAACAGAAACAATCCTGTACTCCAGAATAGCTCTCGACTCGAATTTTTTAAAGGTAATCTATACCTTTATACTCGACAAATGGAAGCAATCCCAATTGTCGTAAATTCAAGTGCCACGGAGGCAGTGATTCTTGACACTGGAAATTTTGTTCTGAGGAATGCTGCTTCAGGAATTGTATGGCAGAGCTTTGATCACCCAACAGATACTTGGCTTCCAGGTGGAAAAGTTGGATTCCCAAGAAATTCTAATAACACACAAGGAGCTCAACTTCGTTCGTGGAGTAATCCATATGACCCTTCTCCAGGAGTTTATTCACTAGGAATGGATCCAAATGGTACTGGTGAAATTTTTATAAGGAGAGACGAAACAACTAGATACTGGAGAAGTGGACCCCTTCAAGGAGGGACTTACGCTTCAATGCCAATTGGAGACTACTCTTACAACTTTACGTTTGTCTCAAGTGACGATGGCGCGTATCTTATTTACAATGTTCACAATGAATCAGTCTTGTCTAGGATTGTGCTGGACTTTCTTGGACGATTGGTGTACTATTTATGGGCAGAGGCTAGCCAATCTTGGGTAATTTACTTTCCAGTACCTTATAATCAATGCAATGTTTATGCTGTATGTGGGATTAATTCAGTTTGCGATATCAGTTACTCGCCGCCCTGCAGCTGTTTGCCTGGCTTTGTACCAAAATCCGTGCAAGATTGGAATCTAAGAGACTTTTCTGGTGGTTGTGTGAGAAGAAATCCCCTGCAGTGTTTCAGGAGAACTGCAGTATTTACAAACACATTCGTCTTTAAATTGCCTGAAATTCCTGAAATGCTCGAGGTTGGAAGGTCTGATGTGTGTGAGTTTGCTTGCTCGGTTAATTGCTCTTGCCAGGCTTATGCCTTTAGCAACAAGGGGGGTTGTTCAATGTTTTTTGGTGATATGTTGGATTTGGAGAGAGGAACTGACAATCCTGCTGATCTAGGCCTATTTGTTAAAATGGATTCCGAGGCTAAGCATGCGGGACGAGGTAAGTGGCTTTCTGATTTTAATATGCATGTTTTCTTGACTACTATTTGTTTAGACTAAAACAAAACACGCGGCGGATTTTTATGTGTTATAGTAAACAATCATGTACGTCTTCTGGCTTCAATAATTCCTATTATTGCATTTGCTGCAATACTGGTGTGCATTTTCCTCTTCAGGAAGCTTAAAAGAAAAGGTATGATAAAATATGTAATGCAATATTATTGCCTTGTTAAGCAATCAAGGCCCTGATCAGCCTCGGCTCTTGTCCTGTCTTCAGAGTTTCAGAGACCACATCAAAATATATTACTACTTGATTTGGATTCGGCAAACAAGAATGACAATTCAGATAGAAGAAGCCGCGGACGAGAGAAAACAAATGAGTATCAACTGCCAATTTTCAGTTTTTCTAACATATCTGCGGCAACTAATAATTTTTCTGTCACAAACAAGTTAGGAGAGGGTGGTTTTGGACCTGTTTACAAGGTGAGTGCTATTTTCTGTATAATAAAATGTTTGTGGTTAGCATTTTGAAAGAAAAGAAACTGATCCTTGAGAAATTATTTCAGGGAGAATTACTGAATAGACGATTTGTGGCAGTGAAAAGGCTTTCCCAAAGGTCTGGACAAGGATTAGAGGAGTTCAAAAATGAGACCGAACTTATTGCCAAACTACAGCACAGAAACCTAGTTGGGATATTGGGTTGTTGCATTGAACAAGATGAAAATATCTTAGTTTATGAATATATGCCTAATAAAAGCCTCGATTTTTTCCTCTTCGGTTAGTAATTCCATGCACATTCTGGTTATTTTTCGATAGTCATAACATTATATAGTCCATATGCATGTGTATACAGATCCTCTCAAGCAAGAGCAACTTGACTGGAGAATACGTGTTCGGATCATTGGAGGAATTGCTCAAGGGCTTTTATATCTCCACCAATATTCTCGACTTCGAATAGTTCACAGAGATCTAAAAGCTAGTAATATTTTACTTGATAGCGATATGAACCCCAAAATATCTGATTTTGGTATGGCAAGGATTTTCGTAGGGAATGAGTCTCGGGCAAATACTAACAGAATTGTGGGTACTTAGTAAGTACAAATAAAAATTAAAAACTTTCTGTGAAATGAGATTTAATTATAAAGTAGTACCCGAACGATGAATAACTTTTGTTTCCAAATGTTTTCAGTGGGTACATGTCCCCGGAATATGCCATGGAAGGGATTTTCTCCATTAAATCTGATGTATTTTCCTTGGGAGTTTTGTTGCTTGAGATCCTGAGTGGAAAGAAGAATACTGGTTTTTACGGTTGCGATAGCCCCAGTCTTCTTGGACATGTGAGTTCCTAATCATTTTCTATAAAGAATCAATTCTCATTGATAATTATTTCTCTAAACAAATTACTTTGTTGATTCCAGGCATGGAAGCTGTGGGAGAATAACCGAGCGCTAGAGCTCATGGATCCATTGGTTGATGTTCCCCCTAATCCATTGATTCCATTGAGATACATTCAAGTTGGCCTTTTGTGCGTTCAAGAAAATCCTGCCGATAGGCCTGCCTACGATGTGCGATGTTGTTTCCATGTTAAATAATGAACAAACAATACTAGCATCACCTCAACATCCTGCTTTCAATGTGGGGAGAAAAACTATATTGAAATCAAGCCCAAGAGAAGGAAAAGACGGAATCGGTTCTGTAAATGGTTTGACACTTTCATTGATAGAAGCTCGTTAAGGCCTCTGACAAAAAAAAATAAAAAAAGGATGTCTAAACACATCGCATGTAATAAACAAGAGTGTATTTTTTAAAGAGGCATTTAGCAAACAACTTATTGATTTAATGTCACTTATTTAGGTGTTAATTAGCATATTGTGTGAAGAACATATTAATAGTTGGAAACTTTTGTGGGGCTCAGCTCATTTGCACTGATCTGTTCTATGTCTCTCTAGTTGATCTGTGAAGTAAATGGATAAATGCAAGACACTCTCTCGTTTTATGTAAAACCTGAACAAAACTACCTTTTGAAGTGTTTATTGCATAAAATTAATTAGATACTTGCACTAAACTCTCCATCGAAATGTGTATCTTTAATATTAAATGTTTAGTGCCAGACGGCTTATTTTGTACTGACAAAAACATTTGTGCCGAATATTTGATAGTACAGGGGAGTTATCCCATCACAAAGAATAATATTCATGAAGGGCAGGGAATCAAAAGGCACGTACGGGTCGTTCCAACTTATAAGAGTTTGATAAATTATGTACTGCAAAATTCAAATTTTTAGATATAAATCACTTCTTCTTGTGGACTATATATATATAAAGAATTAAAAGGCCAAGGATGAAATAGGGAAAGAAAAGGTGGACTAGGAATATAATATTGGACTTCTTCTGCAAATTGGGTAATTATCTCAACCAAATAAGAATTTTAGAAGTTGGTCGGATTCCTTGAACTTTAAACAACCAAACATGAAATTTAAGTGGCCCACCAACTATATTATATTATATTATATATATAATAGACCTAAATTTCTAATCTCATGTAATCCTATGAGCCATGCTGAACGGGACGTTACTGTTTACTAATGATATATTTTTTGCTTAACTAAAGATTAAGATCGAAGATGTTGGTTCGAATATGGAGACGTTTCTGGGAAGATTCATTATGTCATATAAATTTCCCGGGTAACAGTATGCGAGATTAGAATTTATTTACTTATTCTTTAAAAATTCATGTCACATCAAACTCCCGTTGGGACAGATCAGAAATCCTAGTTCGATTGTTCATGCATGTTAAGCTTAATTACCTTATTTAAGTAGGTACGTAAAATGTACTCTACTTATTAACTCGTTCTTGGCTCAATCAAAATTAATTTTGATTCTCCTTAAACTTTAAGCGAAAATTAACCCATTTTATCCGCGGCTAGAATCATGGATTATTTTGGCACAATTGTTAAAAATGTACTTTCACTAGTTAATGTTCAAAACCTAAATATATAATCAAATACTTAAGTCACACTATGTATATTTGAAGAATACAATAACATTCGATTCGATCTGTCAAAATTTCCATGATAATTAATTTGATTTTTTGGACCAATATTTCTGATGACAACGTTAGAGGAATTCATAATAAGTTGTTTATCATAATAATCAGTGAAAATATCGGTAACTATACTTCAATCAGCCAAATGTCATGGATTGAAAATAAACTTACACGTTACAATTTACGCATTATATTTATTTAAATCACAAGTTGTGGGAAACTGATCAGCACCCTTTGTTTAAACTTAAAAATGCTTTTCCAATTTGGCAGAAAGTATATATATATAACAACTAATTAAACAATATCTAACCTTGCAGAACGCGTGATTTTGACAAATAAAACAAGTTAGGCGAGTCCAAGATAAATAATTTTCAAAGGGAGATAGATATATATAATGTGAATTTGTAGATTAAGTGATCACAAGGAAAAATCATATGATTGTCTGACCTGATTACTCATTATATTATTTTATTGATCGATGAGTTGGTAAGGTTTATTATATCTTGGAGAAGAATAAAAATATTGTAATGCTCGCCATGACTTGATCATTTTAAATTTATTTGCATTGAATTATATGTAGCCAATGTCGAAAGTCGCAACCACTAATTGTTTAAGAGTGAATAGCATTTTGATCCTTCTTATGGGTCAAATTTTGTATTTTCATCCCTCTTAAATTTTTTGTAGTAAATTGGTCTCTCTTATCAATGTAATGTATCACATTAGTCCCTCTTATAACACAATATTCTTCCCTCTTAAATTTTTTGTAGCAATTCTGACCCTCTTATTAATATAGTGTAACACATTAATCCCTCTTAAATACAAAATACATCAACTTTCGTCCACCTTAGAATATATTTTGAAATTAAGTAATGTATTTTATATTTAAGAGGGACGAATGTGATATACTACATTGATAAGAGGGACCAATCTGCTATAAAAAATTTAAGAAGGGCGAAAGTACAAAAGTTAATCCATAAGGAGGACAAAAAGTGCAATATACTCAATTGTTTAATGATTCCAACCTCACCAATTAGGTAGAAAATTAACCAGGGTATATATATACCAAAAGAATATTTTGACGGATAAAGACAGTGAATGTGGTTTACTATATATATATATATATATATATATATGTTGATCAGAATTTGATATTGAAGCATTATTTAAACTTTCAGCTACATATCCAAGAATACAATTTTATTTTTTTGAGAGAAACCAATTAAGAAATTTCATACATGAAATTCCAAGCTCACAATATTCCTAACCGGATCGGAATAGGTAAATCATAATCACAACTAAAGGATTCATAATACTGTAATTAAGAAGTACATGCATAATTATCAAATAAGTATCCAATTAATTATAATGCATAATTAAATGTAGTTTATTATTTAAAAATGGATTGAACTCAAATTATAGCATACTTGCTAATTGATATACGGGAAGCTCGTTTGAAGGGCTGATTTTGCTCTTAAAGTTGAGATGAAGAAGATAGTGCTGTATTACATGCAAGTTTTGATAGAGTAATAATGAGTCGGTAGTGGAAGTCCCGTCAAATAAGATAGCGCTGATTTTGTGGTATATTATTATTATTTCTTGCTTTGATTATATCAAATGTTTTCTTATTTTTCAATTAGCATAGGATAAATTTATCCCAAAAAAAAGAAATAGCATAGGATAACATCAAAGTGTAATTTCACTCTATCCCTTTTCACATTTCCATTTGACAAATTGGTACATCTGTCCAATCAATATGAGGCTAAGAATTGAGTTGGACTATATCATTGTATATTTCGGCTTAAGAGTTGGTGAGGATTAGATAGTAAAAACTACTTTCTGAAAAAAAGAAAAATAGGAATAGATGTTATATTCATATTTAAGCCATGTATAATTTATTAATAAGTGTTCTAATTATGAATGTGGCATACAAAATATACACCCAAAAATTCAAATGATAAAAATTGATAAAAAGGTCTTTTATGATTTATCACACTTTGACATTAGATATAAGTTGACTATGACGCAAAAAAGTAATACTAAAATTGGATAGTAGATTGCAAATAGACTTTTTGTAAAATTGACTTTACATTAAAATTTCAAACCTAAAATTCATAAAAAATATACTAGTAATTGAAAAGATATTAAATGTTGTCAAAAAAGGACAAATGTAAAAACCCAAAAAGCAATATGGTGACAAAAAGTCAGGTCCTTATTTTCTGTTGTTCTACCACAAAAAAACAAAAAGAAAACCAGGTTCTTTACTCGAAGAAGTTAAGTTATTTATTACCTTTTCTCTTCCTTTCGGTCAAACAACTCAAATCAAATGTATCTCAAATCAACAAAATTCATTCCCACCAGCATCAAATGGATAATTACTATAGCTAGAGTTAGACCCCCAACCGAAAAAAGAAAAAAGAAAAAAGAAAAAAGAAAAAAGAAAAAGGCACTAGCTACTTGAAGAAATGATATACACCGGTCACCACCACAACCATTTCCGCCGCCTCATTTGTTTTTTCTTCATAATCTCACTCACCACATCCATCAACCTCATAACTCCAACCCAATTTCTCACCGGAAACCAAACCTTACTCTCCGCCGGCGAACAATTCGAGTTGGGTTTCTTCACTCCCGGCAACACAAACAATTATTACATCGGAATCTGGTACAAACAAATCGATTTACGAACTTTCGTATGGGTCGCCAACAGAGACAAACCTCTCAGAAACTCAACCGGAATTTTAAGAATCAGCTCGGACGACAACAACCTCGTTCTTACAGATTCCACCGGCAACACTCTCTGGTCGTCTAATCTTTCCATAAATGGAAACCCAGTAGCAGAATTACTTGACAACGGTAACTTCATTCTCCGACAACCAAACGACGAAGACCCAGAAAATTACCTATGGCAGAGCTTCGATCATCCAACGGACACAATGTTACCAGGAATGAAACTCGGTTGGGATGCAAAATCAGGTCTAAATCGGTACATAACCTCATGGAAAAGTATAGATGATCCGTCCACAGGTGATTACAGCTTCAAGCTCGACATTAACGGGTTCCCTGAAGTTTATTTAACGAAAAAGCAGAGTATAGATTACAGAAGCGGTCCATGGAACGGTTTACGATTTAGCGGCGTCCCTGAAATGACTTCGAACTCACCGTTCACTTTTCTATTCGCGATGAATCAAGACGAAGTGTTTTATTCATTTGATTTAAGCAATAAATCGGTCTATTCGAGATTGATAATTAGACATTGGGGGGCATTACAACGTTGGACATGGATATCGACGACGAGCGATTGGAATTTATTTTGGTATGCGCCGAGAGATCAATGCGATGATTATAGAGAGTGTGGGGTTTATGGAATTTGTGATGCGAATGCTTCCCCTGTTTGTAAATGTTTAAAAGGGTTTGTGCCTAGGAATTTACAGGCGTGGAATTTGAGAGACGGGTCGGATGGGTGTGTTCGGGTGGGTGATTTGGATTGTGGGAGTGATGGGTTTTTGATTTTGCATAATGTGAAGTTGCCGGAGAGTGGGACGGCGTTTGTTGATAAGAATATGAATTTGAATGAGTGTGGGGTTTTGTGTAAGAGGAATTGTTCTTGTATGGGTTATTCCAATGCCAATATTACCGGCGGTGGTACGGGGTGTGTGATTTGGGCGGCGGATCTTTATGATATTAGGCAGTATGCGGCGGCGGAAGGCGGACAGGACTTTTATTTGCGGGTGCCCGAGGGTGATTTAGGTATGTTAATTTCCATGAATTCTTTTTACCTTTTATTGCTTGTTTGATCTTAGTTTTTTTTTTTTAATTGCATCAAAATTTCTATGTAATCTATCGAAAATATCGAAAAATTTATTATTGTAAGTCTATGTAAATGAATATACTATAGAATAATAATGTATATAATGATTTATAATATCTTCATATATTTTAAAAAATTAACGAAAAAGTTGATTTTGATCCATGGGAGTATAAAGTAATTCCCGGAAGTCAAACGTGAAACGGAAGCGTATAGCACAATTTAGATTTTGAATGACATTAATGGAGGTGACATAGGATAGGAGTATAATTTTCGGTAAAAGTAGATGAATATTAGGTATGGAGAATAATGTTGGAAAGGAAATTAAATTCTTTTTCTAGTACTAATACTCCAATATTTTGGCACGATGTAGTAGTATGTTTTAAAGTGGTACTTTGGGTGAGCTGTAGTTTGAGGGGGGTACCTGGACGGCTGGACTAGGAATTCTGATTCACGTATTGTTATTGTTTTATGCTATGGACTAAGAACTCAAAGTCAATCTTATTGTTTGTGCTATTGTAATGTGATTATTTTTTCTTTTCAATCAATATAATAATGTTTTTTAATAAATATAAAATGGATAAGTTTAAGTACGATTACACATAACATATTCATAATTTCTTACCAAAATGTCTTTGTTTAGTTTTCTTGGTGATTTTGGTTTTGGGTAAGAGTAGGAGTTAAATGAGTTAAAGTTGGTTGTATTGAGTTAAAACATACTTGAACTTGGTTTGAATTTAAAGAATCACTCCTATACGATCATTATATCGAGTTTAATTTGAATTGAGTTGAAGTGATTCGATATGTTTATGCATGCATTTATCATTTCTTTGCTAAATTGAATTAGAATGGAGTTTTAAGAGTGTCAAAAAAAATTTGAATTTCATTAGTTAGAATTATAACATTGGCCTAGTTTGATAGTTCCTTAAATTAGTTGACGAGTAATTCTGATTAGACTGGAAAATGGGTACATACTACAAATGGAAATCTGGTCTCCAAACAAATCCCAACGCCAAATCACCAACCTTATTGGATTTGTAGGCACGAAATGGGCCAAAGAATTAAATCCACTTCTTACGCAGGAACAAATGATTATTAATGGACCCTACATTTATTATTTAATAATTTCTAAGTTTAAGTCATACTATTACTCCATTGGGTTGTCAATGAGGCGGATTTTAATACGGATTCGGTCCAAACTGATTGTCCAAATATCCCAAGCCGCTATAACCCATTATAATAATTTTACAGAATTTGTTTTTCTCTTTTGGCATGAATATTTAGCAAAATGTGTTGAAAAATCTTTTAAGTAGGGATGGGCATTCGGGTCAGGTATTTTCTGTTTGGAACGAAAAAAACAAGTTTTTTGATATTTAGGGTTGGAAACTCGGAATATTTGTTCGGTTGAGTTTTGGGTATTGATTTTACACCCGAATGGGTATTTTCGAATCCCCTCGGTATTGAATAATTTTTTAAGGGCCTTTCTTAATATTTTTTTTAAAAAAAAAAAAAATTGAAAAGGTGATAAAAACTGAGTTTATGTTTACATTATTACTATTTATCCCCTATTCCCCTAGTATTGTCGTTGTTATTTTGCAGGAAGTTTAAATCAGTAGTAAAATATCTCTCAAGAATCCATTTTTTCTTCAAGAACAGAAAAATAAATTGTGATGTGTAGAAATAATAAACCATTCTTATCATATAGAACAACAAGGATCTGTAGGATCTGAAGATGACTCTGGAAAAACTGAAAAAATCATCAAAATTTCTGGAATTACCGGTGGCATTGGGATTTTGTTAGTGGGATTGGCAATTTTTCTTCTCTGGAGAAAGGGGAAATCAAGAAATGCTCAAAGCAATATTTTAGAAAACAGAGGTAACTGATAAGAAATTCTCTATTTAGAGCTACTCATATGTCTGTCTGTCCATTTAACATATGAATGGTTTTTACAGGTCCAAAGGAAAGAAGTCAAGATTTTCTATTGAACACACCAACTATTCCAAGCATGCGAGATCACTCCGGTGAAAATGGGGAGGACGAATTCGATTTACCATTGATCGACTTGAGTACTATAGTAATTTCTACAAATAACTTCTCTGATGCCAATAAGCTCGGTCAAGGTGGTTTTGGTTGCGTTTACAAGGTAAGTAAATTTAATAACAGAAATTGAATGGTATGCATGCATGCATACATGTGTGTGTAAATCGAAATTTGTTATTTTTTTTCTTTTAATTAATTTCAAACCCGCGTTACCGTTGTGGGACTTCTTGGATTAGGGTATACTGACGGAAGGCGAGGAAATAGCAGTGAAGAGGCTATCAAAAAGTTCTGGCCAAGGAATTGAAGAATTCAAGAATGAGGTGAAGTTGATCGCGAGATTACAACATAGGAATCTTGTTCGTCTTCTTGGTTGCTGCGTTGAAATGGAGGAGAAAATGTTGATATATGAGTACATGGAAAACAAAAGCCTAGATTCTTTTTTGTTTAGTAAGTATTCTTCATCAAAGTTATTTATGTAGCCAACTATATCTGATTGGAGGTTGTATTTAGTATACTTAATACTTTTCCAGATAAAGATAAAGGTTCATTGCTCGACTGGCAAAGGCGGTTCAAAATCATATGCGGGATTGCACGAGGACTTCTCTATCTTCACCAAGATTCAAGATTTAGAATTATACACCGAGATCTCAAAGCAAGCAATATTCTTCTTGATAAAGAAATGAATCCTAAAATATCCGATTTTGGCATGGCTAGAATATTTGGAGCAGATCAGACAGAAGCAAACACGAAAAGAGTGGTTGGAACATAGTAAGTACCAAAAACAATATCTTAAATGTTTGATGAAACCAGTTTCATTTCACTTAATTTATAATCTCTTGCAGTGGTTACATGTCCCCTGAATATGCAATGGACGGTCTCTTCTCTGTCAAATCCGATGTTTTTAGCTTCGGAGTTCTAGTGTTGGAAATAGTGAGCGGGAAGAAGAACAGGGGATTCTACCAAACAAATAATCAACTTAATCTTCTTTCATATGTGAGTATTTTTGTATAGTACACTCTACTTCTTTCTTGGCTTTATAGTATTTAACATCTCCGTATTGTACAGGCTTGGAAATTATATAGGGAAGGGAGAGGAATCGAGGTAATGGATTCAGCAGCAGGTGAATCATTTTCTGGGAGAGAAGTAATGAGATGCATACAAGTTGGCCTATTGTGTGTCCAGGAACATGCTGAAGATAGGCCAAACATGTCGACTGTTGTCTTGATGTTAAGTAGCGATTGTGCATCAGTGCCACAGCCAAAGCACCCGGGATACTGCCTAGGAAGAAGGCCTGTGGAAAACGATTCATCCTCAAGTAAACAAGATGAATCATGCACTGTCAACCAAGTTACTGTTACCGTGATAGATGGTCGGTAGTCATTGAAAGAACGACCGTGATAGAGGCCAAATTTCTGTTCTCTTTTCGGGCATTTTTGGTTGCACCATTCAACCAAAAGATTTAGTAAATTCTCCCCCTCGATTTATTTGCGTAGTTAGGAATATTTTGTAGAAAGGATTGCAAATACAAATGTAACATCTGCCCTTTTTTTTTTTTTTTTTGAAGTTATACATTTCATATTTCCCTTCTTTGAAGCTTCAATTTAAGTTGAGGTAGATCTGACAATATATATATATGCAGATATCAGTTTCTTCTTTTTCTTGTAAAACTAGCCACTTTGATGTTAACTTCCAGCCCGTAATAGTATTGAACTACCCATTCAGGGCAAGATTTTGATTTCAAAGCTTTAACAAGGACATGTAAGCAATGATACACGGATTCGAAATTTTGTCTTCGCGATATTCTTTTGGTTCTCAATGTATTTATGATAAACTGTGGAGTGTTACCTTGAAATGATAATAAGTACTCCCCCATTCCATCTTAATTGTCGTTTTAAGCTTTTGCACATGGATTAAGGAAGCTATAATTAGCCTAAATTTTAGGAAAGAGTTATTGTACCTAAAATACCCCTCTTCTCTCCATACTCTTAAAGTAGAAGAGAGAGAAAAACAATGGGTAAATATGAATAAAATTGAAAGACATGTAATGCTGCATTGAAATCATAAAGCGACAACTAATTCGGAACATGAAAAATCTCTAAAACGACAATTAAAATGGAATGGATGAAGTAATTGATTAGATTTCCACTACGTACTACTCCCTCTGTCCCAATTTATCTGTTATTTTAGAGAAAAAAATTTTGTTCCAATTATTTGTCACTTTAGAATTTCAATGCACTATTAAATACATATTTTTCTATTTTGCCCTTATTTAATGATCTAAAAGATAGAGAGAGAATAAGAGAGAAAGTAAGAGAGTGAGAGTGTAAAGTGTAAATAGTTAATGGTGGGATAAAATAAAGAATAAGGGTATTTTAGGAATATAATTTATTTTTCCCCTAAAATTGAGGTTATTTATTAGGTGCCTTAATATGTGTGAAAATATGTAAAATGACAAATGAATTGGGACCGCAATTCTATTTTAATTGTCATTTTAGGCTTTTGCACATGTATTAAGGAAGCTAATTAGCCTAATTTTTTGGAAAAAGTTAGAGTTATATCTAAAATACCTCTTTTCTCTCCAGACCATTATCTATCTAGTTCATTCATGATTTAGTATTCAATAAGGGTAAAATTGAAAGATATGTAATTAATGATGTAATTGAATCATAAAGTGATATTTAATTGGGACATGAAAAAATCTCTATAGCGACGATTAAAATGGAATGGAGGGAATAGTTCTTAGGGCTATCAATGAGGCAATTTAATCGGAATTAAGATCAAGTTCCTGGTCTTGTTAGATCTTGATTTTAGCAAATTCTCGGATGTTAATCGAAATTCAAATAGATATGTTTAATGCAATATAATCATTCAACTCAGCTCACGAGCCCCAACTTACTCTAAGAGAATTCATGAACACATGCTTCTTATATTGATGGATCATGAATAATCGTCCACCCGTTTAATTTTATTTTAATTGTCACATTTGATATTTTCACACAGATTCAGAAATCTTTAATTGCTTACTTTTCTAATATGAAATGTCAAAAACACTATTTTAATGATTATTTTAATTAATGCTATTAATATTTGTGCACATTAATAAACTTGTAAACCTAAAAGGAAGAAATGATAAAAATGGAAAAGAAAAACAAAGGCATTGGAAATCAAATGTGACAAATACCACAAATAATTTATTTTTATCACATGATAATTAGGATAAATAAAGTGGTGGCTAGCGATAATGTCAGAGCAGTAATTGTTGTTACGATAGCACTTTTTCAAAATTTCCTTAGATGCCCCTTAATAATCAAGCTCATTAACTACCTCATCATTAATTTAAGTAATCAATTTTTTCAAAATTGAATATCATAAATTCTTACAAATTGGATGCAGTAATATGGATGGCAATTACTCATTAATGATAAACAAATATTATACACAAATTATGGTATAGAAGATCTTCACCCAAAGCAAACTCTCCAAACAACATTTAGTGCTCTAATAATATCTTCAACCTCTGGAAAGAAATACATGATAATTTTTAAAATAATGATGTGTGCAAGAGATATTCTAAATAAAAAAAATGTGTGTGTTCACGTGGGAGTTTCATAGGCACACGGCCATAAACAGTCCACTGCATGGAGCCCACGAAATCTTTCTTGAAAATTTCCGGTGGTAATTTGGTGAATCCGTAGGAAAGGCAAGAGAAATAAATTGACACGGTCCTACGATATTGCAAACCGAAAGCGACGCTCATCGGATAATAACTCAATAATTACTTGTCAGGAAAGAGACAAAACTTTATTGGCTGCACTTTATTTCCTTTCTTTAAATAATGACTCAAGATCCTCTATACCACAATTTGTGTACCACAATTTGTGTACCATAATTTGTGTACCACAAATGAGTAATTGACACATGTATATATGACAATTATAATAATTATCATATATACATGTATCAATTACTCATTTGTGGTATACAAATTGTGGTATAGAGGATCTATTGCCCTAAATAATGCCATAGCATAAAATATTGCTTCCAGAGCAACTTTTTTATTTTTACTAAAGTAACCCTGCTTTTAATGAGCAATTAACAAATGTGATGGTTCTTCGCTCTTACAGAATCATGACTAATCGTCTTCTTAATTCATATTGATTCGAAAATTAGAATTACAAAACAAGGTGTTTATTTCATTACAAAAAATCACTTTTCCAATTTTTTTTCAGGCTCTAATGGTATTTACGAAAACATATACTCACGTACAACTAAAAACTCTCCACAATAGATCTAAGAATGAATAGACAAATAAAATTTTAGATCCATACTTAAGTTTCTACACTCGATCTTGTGTTTTTTTTTATTTTTTTATTATTATTGGTTGAGTTCATGGAAGTGTCCATGTTTCTTGTGAATTTTGAATGTTTGCATATTATGATTGATTCCCTTTAGTTCTCATTTTTGAGATGGTGGTACAAGTGTTTACCAAATATTATGTGAAAGAAAGTCACTCAGAGCACTCTATTCGAGGTGATCAATTATGAGCGTGAGTGTGAGTGTGATTCTACGCCAAGCAAATCACTGATAAAAAGAAATCCGAAGACCGAAGATAGATAATAGTTAGAGGAGAGGGAAGATTAGGTTTAATTTGAGTTCGAGGAATAAATTCATGTATAAGGGTAAATAAGCAAATTAAAATAATTACTCCGGAAGTAACATTTTATGCTCTGGCAATATCCCTAGCCTTTTATATACATAGATTAAATTTTGAGGCATTTAAACGTAAATAAAATATCGAAATTTTTTGTATTTTGAGTTAAAAGAAATAATAAAATAGATTACCTTCTACTTTATTATGTTTATTAGATTTGCAATATTTTCTAATGTTTTTCCAAAAAGTTCCTATAAATACTCGCAAAATTTCTTTGTTAGTAAACAAAATTTCAATTCAATATTTACCTGCTCATGTATTTTGAGATTAGTTTGAAGGCGACTCAATTAGTGAAATAACATATATTGATTGATAACCGAGTTTGGTCCATTTTGGTATGATAAAATACATTAGCTCGTTTAATATTCGATTCAAATTAAACAAAATCTCAAGTTCGACAAGAAATCAAACAAACTTAAAAAAAAAAATTTCACAAAACTCATTTACATCCTTACCTACTATCTCAAGGCTATATACCTTGCTTGCACATGCTTAATATGAACATAAAACTAATACAATATAGTACTTACTATTTACAAAAAAAGATGACAATTATGATATAAAGACCGTGTGAATTAAGGGGTAAGCGTTGCAATGTCATATTACAAGAATATGGAACAAATCCAAATAATCTTTCTACTAATCTTCATTACAAGCTAACGAGTCATATTAGTACTTTAGATCACATGCATCCGTAAATTTCATTTAATTACCATTTAAGCTTAAGTGAAGATAGTAAGAAGCAATAAAATCAGTATTAGCTCTACAGAAAAGTCATATTAATATAATTATTGTCAATATTTTCAAATAATCTTGAACATATATATGGAAATCAATTTAAGATTTTGACTAAATGTGTGTACGTTTTCAATTTGCAAGAATAGCAAAATGTAACCCCTAAATTTTTTTAATTAAAATTTTTAATATATTTTCATATAGAAAACAAACATTTCACAAATTTGTCAGATATTCAGATTGAATTTGATCGAATCAAAATAATTTACTATATCACAAGTGCAATACAATTTACTAATCTTAAAACAAATGAATTACTATTATTTTTTGTTTAAATGAGTTGTACCAAATCCGATCTTAACCAGAATTTTCCATAGAAAATATGAATGCATATAGCCGTACAGGTTGCATTTCCAGTCTCGGGTACTTTTTTTTTTTTTTTTCATGAAACAAAAGACTGCCAACCCTTCCAAAACAATACCTTTTTCATTGACTTGTGTAAATTAATTTAATTCACTCCAGGTGTCCCAATAACAGTATCAAATAACTTTTCATACGTACATTTGATTTCAGTCCTGAAGATTAACACACTGAAATTTATGAAAAAATGTTTTAACTTTTCCGCTCGAAACGTTTTGTTTTGATTCTTTTGACAATTCTCCAAGAAAATAACAAAGCAAATTCATTCCTCATCAATGGCTGCTCTTTCTTGGTCACTAACAATCTTTTTTCTGTATATGTCATCAGCCTCATTCGTTAATGATGCTAAAAACACTCTGTGGCCCTCTAAACATCTCAAAAATGGACAAACTTTAGTCTCTTCAAACAATCGATTCGAACTGGGATTTTTCAGTGCTTCTTATTCAAATCAAGAAGATTCTTGGTACTTGGGGATATGGTACAGTGGAATCGAACCATTAACCGTCGTATGGGTTGCTAACAGAATGAAGCCCCTGTCCGGATTTGGACTCAAACTCTTTATAAATCATATCGGAAATCTTCTGCTTCATGATTCCAAGAACTTGATCTACCTCGCCAGAACAAATCAGCCACTCTTCAAGCATTCTTTAGTTTTACTGGATTCAGGCAATCTAGTAATTATCGAAGATTGTAATAATTCTTCTGGTACAAGGTACGTTTGGCAGAGTTTTGATTCTCCTTCTGATACCTTGCTCCCGGGGATGAAGCTGGGTTGGAACATAATGGGGAACCATGTTCTTACATCCTGGAGAATGTCTAAAGATCCGTTCCCTGGCGAATTCATGTTCAGAATTGAGTCCCCGGAATTACCTCAGTTGCTGTTGGAGAAATACTCCGTTCCCCAATCGAGGTGGGGCCCATGGGATGGACACAGATTTAGTGGAACTAATGCTCTCAAGGATAATCCTGTTTTTAGGCCTGTTTATCATCACACCCCAGAAGGGTTAGATGTTTATTTCACTTTCGAAATGTTGGATGATTCGGTTTTGTTGAGGTTGGTGGTGAATTCGAACGGGGCTGTACAGTTCTTGAGATGGAAGAATAGTTCCCGTGTTTGGGTTCCCATGGTGACTTTGAATAGGGACGTTTGTGATAGGTATGGTGCGTGTGGACCTTACGGGATTTGTCATGCCGAGGATCCAAATTGCCGTTGTCTTAGGGGCTTTCATGCGAATTCTCCAAATGATTGGGGTCGATTGGATAATAGTGATGGATGTACGCGAAAATATGCTTTGAATTGTAGTAGTGATGGTTTTGTTAAGTTTGGGGGAGTGAAGCTGCCTGATAAGTTCACTATTAAGTCGAATTTGAGCTTGGAAGATTGTGGGGGTTATTGTTTGAAGGAGTGTAAATGCATGGCTTATGCTCACATTGATGTATATGGAAATGGGAACAAGTGTGTAGTGTGGTTGGGAAACTTGATTGATATTAGAGATTCTAATCAAGGTGGAGACGGACTTTATATCCGTATGGCACGTGCAGAATTAGGTATTTATTTTAGTTAATTATTAAATAAGCGTCTATTTCTTTATTTAGAATTGTGGCGCTATAAATGAATAAATGGATTTTCTTTGTCATAGCCTTATTTTCACGATTACATATATTTACTTTTTCTATTGATCAGTCTTGCTGAAATTAAAAGATATTTTTGTCGGTATCTTGTTTCATCGTTCTATACTTACTTATTTTATTCATCACTGGCTGTCAATGTTGATTGTAGGACGAATATTTTTTAGTCCTATCATGTATTATATATTTTAGTTTCACTAGTAAGATAGAATTACGTACCTCTACTCATATAGCTCGCGCTTGCATCACACATTCCGCTACTAAACATGTCTTCAAATGTCCCTCTTATTATTTCTAAAAAAAAAAAATTCACTCTTATAATTAAATTTAAAAGGCCATATCACTTATTTGGTTCGTCTCTCCACAAAAATCCATATTTGGACCTTGACTTCTACTAGGTATCTATGTTGATCAATGGCCTTAACTATTTTTAGATTTCTTCTTCTGTATAGCTTCATTAGAGAATGAAAACCTCGACTAACTTTCGGTTGAATATGCTTCTCCAGACTCAATCTTCAATTCTAAGAGGAAGAAAAATATTGTTGTGATTTCGTGCCTCCTTTTGGCAGCAATTTGGATCATAGCATTCATCTGCTGTTTCGTGAGCCGGATAAGATCTGCTTCCAAGGAGGACAAGCAAGGTATGCAAAATATCTCATCTTATAAAACCAGACAAATATCATATTGTTCCAAGTTCAATACTCAAAACATTTGAATTTCCCAAGAGGATTCACAAAAAGTTTCTGAACTATTCCTTAATAGTATAATTCTGGCTTCCGTCTTTCGTTTTATTGTTTTAATCGATTTCGTGTGTGGTACAAGAAGAACTTGAAAACAGGGGATCTAGTCAAGTTCAGACAGATGATCAAGACATCCCAATGTTTAACATAAGCACTATCTCTGCTGCCACAAATAATTTTTCCCCTGATAACAAGATTGGCCAAGGAGGTTTTGGTCCAGTTTATAAGGTAAATTTACTGGCAAATAATTAGTCTGAGGCTTGTTTTTCTCCACATATATTCTACACAGAGCTCTAGCTATGTTGTAATTTGCAGGGAGAACTACCAAATGGTCAAAAAATAGCGGTCAAAAGGTTGTCCGAGAGTTCAAATCAAGGGCTACTAGAATTCAAGAACGAGGTTACATTGATTGCACAACTTCAACATCGTAATCTTGTTAAGCTTTTAGGCTGCTGCATTGAAGGAGAAGAAAAAATGCTCATCTACGAGTACATGCCTAATAAGAGCCTCGACCAAATTATTTTTGGTACGTACAACATAAATATAAATACATGCTCTAGACAAAATATACTAGTTACTTGAAAAAAATGATTACATTTATGAATCATTGACAGAGGCAGATAGAAAAAGATTACTGAACTGGGAAAAGCGACTTAACATTCTTAAAGGGATAGCTAAGGGATTAGATTATCTGCATTGTGGTTCGAGATTGAGAATAATTCACAGGGACCTGAAAGCGAGTAACATTCTGCTGGATGATGAGATGGATCCTAAAATATCAGACTTTGGTTTAGCAAGAAATTTTGAAAACGAAAGAGAAGCTATCACAAGGAGAGTTATTGGAACACAGTAAGTGATCTATGTATATATATATGTAATAGTATCACAAGGATTTTTTAACTTTTGTTTGGGGTGCAGTGGTTATATGTCACCAGAATACGTGCTGGATGGCCATTACTCGACCAAGTCAGATGTTTACAGTTTCGGTGTTTTAGCAATTGAAACCATAAGTGGGCAAAGAAATTGGGGCTTTCAACACCCTGAACATGAATATAATCTTCTAGGACATGTAAGTAGTACACATATACATACATACATTGAAAAGTACCGTTGGACATAATTAATTAGTACACAAGAATTAATAATATAATGTTGCTGAATAATATATATCCAGGCCTGGAAACTATGGATGGAGGGAAAAGAAATGGAATTGAAAGATCCTGTTTTGGAAGAAGAAGAAGCATATATGGAGAGTGAAGTGACGAGGTGCATCCAAATCGGCCTATTGTGCGTTCAGCATAATTCTGAAGAAAGGCCAACGATGTCACAAGTGGTGGGCATGTTAGAAAATGAGAATGTAGGACTGTTAAACCCCCAAGAACCTGGATTCTTTAGCGGAACAAGATCAGCTCGCGGAACATTTCTGGGATGGAATCATGAGAGTGCTAATGGCCTCACAGTCACAACATTAGTAGGAAGACCGTAGCAGCTTAAACTAGCTACTACCTACTCAATAAATCCATAAGAATTTATTAAACATCATGAGGAGACATTAACTGCTTCCATATATGTGTATATATATATATAGCTACAACATTAACAGGATCAGTAACCATCATATATAACATTCATAGACTCGAGACTAATTAGTATACTGAAATTATCTATATATATAAATATTATGTCTGATTTATGTTTACATGTAAATAAGGTAAATGTATGCTTAATCTCAATCCCGAGACTATTATTCATTAAAAAATTTACAAATTTCAACAATGTCACTTAATATTTTAACACTAAAATCCATTTTTCTTTATATTGATATCATTTTGTCCTATAACTCGGTCATGATTGGAGTTTTAGTCATCTAGAGTGGTTGGATATGCCATTTTCAACAATCTTACTATGTTTGG
This sequence comes from Penstemon eatonii, assembly GCA_038501285.1. Classification (NCBI taxonomy): domain Eukaryota; kingdom Viridiplantae; phylum Streptophyta; class Magnoliopsida; order Lamiales; family Plantaginaceae; genus Penstemon; species Penstemon eatonii. Next base: position 64,426,039 of record CM076708.1, on the reverse strand, counting down.
TTAAAAAATAATGATATTATTATTATTTTCTTCAAACCCGTATAATATTTTAGTTTAAAAAATGACACAACGGAGCTCCAGCCTTGAATTTCATTGATCCGAATTCGATAAGATTTATTACAAATTTTTTTAGTGTTCTAAATTTGATGGACCTGATTCGATTGAGAAGATCCATAATCAAAGATACGCGAAGAAGAAAATATGAATCTAAACGATTTAATAGGTTAAAGATCTTAATCTGATAATAAATAAAAAATTACATATACATAATTTTTTATTTGTATAAATAACATTAAGAATGTTTTACCATTTGTTTAAAAAGACCTCATGAGTTAGTATTTCATTCATATTCTCATTTTCATGCATAAATTCACGTAACAATATAAATTAATTTTGTCAACATCAATGGCAAAGTTTTTTGATGTGATTGGTTATATCATTTGCATTAGATGGTTAAATGTGTGAAGGGAGAATATTTTCTATGTTAGAGCATAATGTCATGAAAAAAAATTGAACATGTGAATTAAATTGAATAAAAATATATATCAATTACAAACTTAATTATTATAGATAAAAATATTAGTGAGAACTTTGAAAATAAAATTTTTATTTGATCCGACAAAAATTTAATATCCAAATGATCGAGAACGAGATCCATGAGACTGAAAAACATAATTTAAACTGAATATAAAAGTCAATTAAATGGAGTCGGAGTCGGGTGTGGCCTAAACTTACCCATTAACGTCCTAAATTCGTCTCCATGTGGCCTTTCATGGATGATTTCCCTGATCTCCTGATTATTTTATTTTTTATTTTTTCTGAAGGAGTTTTAATTTTCTATAAAATAATCAAATTTCTATTAGGCTTACGGTCTAGATGTTTGTGCCAATTTCATAGTGTTTTATCCAAAAAATTATCTTAAGTACTCCTTTCGTTTCAAATTAATTGACATATTTGAAATTTTTTATGTTTACAATTATTTGTCATAAATTAATTGACATATTTGGAATTTTTTTATGTTTACAATTATTTGTCACAATTGATTCTCAATGCATCGTTCAATTTTACCAATTTTCACTTTTAGATTCACATAATAAAGTAGAGTGCATAAATATCAATGACATTAACGAAACCTAGAAGAATTTTTTTTTGTTTTCTTTAAGTTTTGTCTTATAAAAATGATTAATTATTGAATTTTTTAATTTGAAATGAGAGAATAGTCATTAAATATGCCACATCAGGGGTGAGCATTAGGATCGGACCGAACCGAAGTTCGGTTCTTGGCCGGTTCGGTCCTAGAAATTCATGGATTTTTTATCGGACCGAAATTTTTGGTATGATTCGGTAAAAAAATCAAACGGTCCGGTTCGGTCCACGGTTTCTCAAATTCAAAAATATTTTGGTTTTTTACTAAAAAATTTAACGATTTAGTCGGGTTCAAGTTCAATCTAATCCGGTCCGTTTTGGTCCAAAAAAATAAACAAACAATCAAATTTTCCACGATCCTAATTCGGATGAGCATTCGGTCCAAAACGGTTCAAACCGAATCGAATTTTTGGTTCCTAGCCGATTCGGTCCTGGAACTTCAGAGACCGATTACTGAACTGAATTTTCGGTTCGATAATTGGTCAGGACCAAACCATTCGGTCCGGTTCGATTCGCGCGATTTCCCGAACCGTGCTTAACCCTATGCCAGATATAACTAATCTAGGTATTAACTAATGTAAGAGGATATTAGCAGCCAGTGGTTCTTTTTTATCTAACAGTCGAATTTTTTATATCTGAAAAACAGGAAATTATGGAAATATTGTTTTAAAGATTATAAATTTGTTTCCTTAAAAAAATCATAAAATCAACGATTGTCCCTTTGACGGATTAAATGATCCCGTTCAAATAGTTATGAAAATTCTGCTTATGGGTCTGGGCCCAACACTTGGAGCCCAAATATTAGCATTTATGTTTCCGAAAAGAAAGTGGCCCATGTTTTCCAAAAGCGTAGTTCGTAAACCTTACGCAACCCACTCCGAAAAGCAGCATATAAAAGCCCTCAATTCACGCTTTACGTTATTATTATTCGCGACCGACCTAACCCCCAACCACACTTTTTATTTATAAATCCTAGAGTACCACTGCTTCTTCTCTCTGCTCGCTCTGACCTATTTGTCGTGTCTGAATTCCCGATATTACCCTTAATCATCAGATCAGGTACTATTCTCTCTCGAATCTGGTCGTTTCTTTCAGATCTGCTTTGTTTTCATTGATCATATTTGTGAATTTTGTGTGTAGTTATTGTTATTGAATGAATTTTATTGATTATATATATATAAAGAAGCGATTTTTTTTTGGCTGGAGATCTCTTTTTGTAATTCTTAAATTAATTTGTTTATTTTAGTGATTACATATACGATATTCTTTCGCTGTGAGTCTGTCGACTTGTTGAAGATGGCATCATATTGTAGAATATTTGGGCAAAGAAGGTTAAATCACTTATCTTATTCGGGTGGGAAGTTTACACACTCTCTTTATTATATCCTCTTGTTCTTGTCAATTTTATCGAACCTTCAGTTTTTGTTAGTTTATGCAATTGTGCTTGTATGAATTAGATAATATCTTTGAGAGGGAACAATTACTTTCTCGGTTAGAGTAAGATATAGAATATTTTTGTCTTCAATTTTATGTGCAGCTTAGGATCATACGTAGCAACATCTTTATGATTGTTCATTCTCAATTATATGGATTTGAATTTGAACATCTTGCATGTGCTATTTGTAATGAATCTGATGCTGCACGGACCTGACCTTAGTTTTATTAGTTTAAGTAGATTCCCACTCATCTGGTGTAGTATATTCTGGAGGAAGTGACACCTTGTCTATTATCTCTATATAGTCTGCTGAGGTAGTTCTTTATGGGAATATTATAGCTGAGAAATTTGTACCATAATGCTATATTGCTGAACTATCTTAACTTGGACTTGAGACATCTGTTGCTTTAGAAGTTTTTTCAAATTATTGTCCAACACTCTATTTTTTCCCATTTTTGCTCTGCTTCGACATCTGATAGTAATGTAACTTGTTCTCTCCCTATAATCAGATCTGAGCATTCAAATCTTGCTTGAGGGAATTTGTTCACTTGTTCATCTTTGATACAACTACCGATTTTCATGTCTGATCTTGACATCCAGGTTCCTACTACTTACGGTATGTTTCTTTTTAGGTTGTTGCCTTCATAGTATGCATTGGTTTAAAAGTGGAGAAGTGAATAAATAAACTTAACTATGCTTGTATAAGAACCTAGGTGTAAATAAAGTGAATTTGATCAATTTTTTTCCCATGTAATTTAGATCCTTTTGCTGATGCAAATGCTGAGAATTCTGGTGCTGGGACAAAAGAGTACGTTCATATTCGTGTACAGCAACGGAATGGTCGTAAGAGCCTAACAACTGTCCAGGGATTGAAGAAAGAGTTCAGCTATAACAAAATCCTCAAGGATCTTAAGAAAGAATTTTGCTGCAATGGAACTGTTGTTCAGGACCCAGAACTAGGCCAGGTTTGTGTTGACTTTAAGTATGCTTTCCCTTCCTTTATGCACCTCGTCTGTCTGTAAATTTAATTTAGGCTTCCTTTGCGTAGGTTATTCAACTCCAAGGTGATCAGAGAAAGAACGTTTCATCTTTTCTTGTTCAGGTGATAGCTCAGCTCTTTCATCATTAGATAAACCTGCGTGCAAATATTTTATTTCAAATTAAGAATGTAAAATTGAATATATTTAGAAATCCATTCTGGCATAAATTAATTAATTGATTGAAATAATAAGATATTTCTATGTTAGCATTGGTTCTTAATATAATATATTTGTTTTTGGAACAGGCTGGAATCATGAAAAAGGAGCAAATTAAGATTCATGGTTTCTGAGACCTTGTGTCGTTGGTAGATGTGATATCTCAAGTTGTTATTGTAAACATTACTTAATCCTCTGCTTGTGCTTGTTTCATACCTGCAATATACTATAACTATATCTTTAGTTTCACTTCTAAGTGTCATGTGTGATGTTGAAAGGAGTTGTTTTATTATTAATGGATCTGAATTATATTGATATTCATGAGTCAGATATGTCTTGCCTTGAAGTATTTTTACAAAACTACGTTACTACTCTCTTTGATTTTGTGTTCGCACTCGACAGCGCACAGGTCCTTTTTGGTTTACTGTGTTTGGTATATGTACTCACCCCACCACCTCCTTCTTCGTAAGTTGTCCTCGAATGACCTGCATATTTTTTGGATGGTAAGTTTGGATCACGTGGAGATTGGAATAGTCTTTAAAAGCACGTAAACCTGAACATAAACCAGATTATAAAGATTGACCCATCATTGGGTGAGTTTGCCTTCTGGTGGGAGCTCTTAAAAGCAATTTTAGACTTTTATTGTGATTTTTAAAGTGTTATGTGTTTGATGTTCAATGTCAATCATTTTGGGAGTACTCTCGTCTTTTATTGGGGTGGTTCAATCTTCTGCATTTTATTTTGCTAAACTAATGTTCATACTACTATAAGAGCATCTCCAACCCGGATAGTGGCGTCAATTTCCACTCGGGTGAATCTGCACCCTACTAAGCACCGTCTCTATGGATTGGATTATCTCCTTCAATTAATTAAAGAAAAAAACTTCCCCACCTATAATAATAATAATAATAATAATAATAATAATAAATAAGTTAGTATATACATAATATGTATTTTATTTATTTATATTAGTTGTTATATGTATCAACAATCGTGTAAAAATATTTGACGTAATTTAATGCAAAATTGTATTTCTACATTTTGTTACAATTATACATTTAACATTTATGCTATATTAGATACTAAATAAAATTTAAATATTTTAAATTAAATTTTAAATATTATTAAATAAATTTTACTTTTGTAGACAAATATATAATTTTAAAATTGATAATGGATAAGAGTTTTATTATATTATAATATTGTTAAATTTCACTATCATAGGCACATTTATACATTCAAAATTAAAATTAATAATATTACATCTTGGATTTATAATAAATTGTTATTAAACCTTACACAAATTTTATAATTAAATGTATCTTCCATTTTAAATTAATTAAATTAAAAAACGTATTGTTAAATTCGTAGTTAATTTTTAATTTTTTTATTAATAATTAATTTTAATTTGATAAAAAAAAAAAAAGTAAATGCAGCAGGTGGCACCGCCTTCTGTGAAAGCCCAAGCCATATCCCTGGGCTGTATTTACACGATCTTGGATGGTAACCATCCATGGCTGTAAATTTGGGCCATCTCCATCCACCCACTCCCGTTGGGTTGGAGATGGCCTAATATCTTATCTCCAATCGCCCACTGGAATTTGAAGTATGGTATTTTTAGGAATAATTCGTTTTCCTTATTATTCCAATTCTTCTAATCAAAAGTCAAAACGCGTACGCCAGAACAAACCTTCCCACATATGCCATTTAGCTTTAAATATCAATAAATGCGTCTCTGAACTATTGTTATCTCATCTCATGGGGCAAAACCACAAGATGGCACTTTCAAGATTCTTAATGAGCCAAGTCCATCATATGAAAATCAAAATTTTAGATACTAGAAAACTGCAAAATCAAATAGACACGCAAAACGAGCAGGTTGGTCTAGATGATTGCCTCGACCTACTCGATATTTCAATAAATCTCGTGTCTGATTCGATCAAAACATTTACATACCAAACTGGCACGTCTCATGACAACGCACAAGCATGGCTCAGTGGCGTGCTCACGAACCATGGCACCTGTCTTAGTGGGCTTAACTCTTCTGGAAAGGGCTCGATTGGCGCCATTTTCAAAGACCTTATCTCAAGGGCCAGGGCCTCTTTGGCAATTCTCGTAGCAGTATCAGAGACTAATATAAAACTGATGGGTTCGTTAAAAGGAATGCTACCTTCATGAATCAAAGCAACATATAGGAAACTGCTGCAGAGCAAAGTTGATGCAGTAAAAGCTGATTAATCGTAGCAAAATATGGTTTGGGGAAATACAAGACAGTAGCAGAAGCAATTGCAGCTGCACCTAATAATAACGATAAACGGTACGTGATTTATGTAAAGATAGGAGCGTATAAAGAGAACGTTGAAGTGGGTAAGAACAAGAAGAATCTGATGATAATTGGTGATGGAATGGACTTAACCATTTTAACTGTTAGCCTTAACGTTGTCGATGTATCCACTACCTTCAAATCCGCCACTCTTGGTATGTAATTCCTTTAACAAGTCGGAGCTCATTTACCTCTTATTTGAGCTTAGTTAATGTTCAACTCATCCCAAAAGAAAATTAAAAAAAAAATTAATATAAGTGAAATGAAAAAATAAATACACCATATGCATTGTCTAGTTAGCATAAATCTCCTCGTATTATTTTTATTAGCAAAAAAACCCATGAAAAAAAGAAACCCCCTCATGCCAAAATACATGTTTTAGAAAAAATGACAATTATAACCCTACAAAAAATGCGAAAACATCCCTCTTAACCTAAAAAGGTTCACTTTGAAAATTGGCAAAATAATCTCCCTATTGCATTTATCTCAATTTAATATTTATGACTTAACGCGCTACAGCTGCAGTTGGAGGAAGATTCATACTACAAGACATATGCATCCAAAACACGACCGGCCCAGAAAAGCACCAAGCTGTAGAGTGCCGATGAATCCGTCATAAACCGCTGCAAAATCGATGCCTACCAAGACACTCTCTACACGCATTCCCTACGCCAATTCTTCCGAGAAAGTTACATCACGGGAATATTTGGGGGTAGTATTCCAGAAATGCAAATTAATAGCCCGAAAGCCAATGAAAAGCCAAAACAAAATGGTTACGGCTCAAGGCAGAATCAACCCGAATCAGAACACGGGTATCTCTATCCAAGATTGTGAAATCATTGCGAATACCAGTAAAAAGTTCGTTCCCGACGTATTTGGGTCGGCCGTGGAAGGAGTATTCGAGGATTGTGGTGTGAGTTGGAGCGGGTTTACATGTTATTAAGAGCTCGATCGGTTGAGGGGATGAAGTTTACTGTGAAGGGGTTGATTCAGTTGAAGGATTGTAGAGAAAGGGGACTTGTGTTGGGGTTCATATGTGTTTATTATTTGTGTGCAAAAATTTCTGTAAATGTCTGTTTTTCATTCACAAAAAAAAATTGCTGAGTTTGTTAATAAGGACTATGGCTATGAACTTCTTTTTTAAAATGCAAAACGTGGAAACTAGATTATTATGTGAGTCTGGTAAAAGCAATTACAAAATAAAATTAAATAATTAATCCAATCCCATTCCATCCAATCCAAATAAAGTAGTAATTAATTAAAACTTCAAAAAGGCTTCATCTTCATCTGTATCTGTATATAGTAAACAAACTAGGAAAAATTATACCCATTCATACATACAAACAAACAATCTCAAACGCCTATCTCAAACTATCTTACAATTACAATATCAAATCTGGTTGGTGAAAGAAAGAAAGAAAGAAAGAAAAAGCAGTGAAAAATTTCCTCAGTTGAGAAAAGTCAGAAGAATAGCAAGCAAAATTGCTGGAAGCAGCCCAACAGAGGATCGGCTGGCGCCAGCAGGTACAGGTAGATTTGTCGGAAGAGCACACTCTTCCCCATTAAAGAAAAATTTCGTAGGGAATCCATCCCCCTCTGCTATATGTAAATTATGAAGACCTTTCTTTGTAAATGAAATTACTGTTTGTTGCTTTCCAGGAACTCTTGGATCCCTGTCGGGATGGGTCCCGTTTACTTCTCCCACCAAGTAATTCAGGCCCGGCAACCCTTGCAAGAAAATCGTATTATTTGCCTCCGGAATCATGGTCCCATTAAAGGAATACGCTCTTTGAAAACCACGTGATGAATTCGTAAGCTGAACGGCGGAGAACCAGTTTGCAAAGGCATTATCATCCCAGTTGAAAAGTGTGATTCTTGATGTCCATCCATCGCTGTAATCAGATTCAACGTGCCAGTTTATACTCACCCCACAATTATCGGGACAAGGTAGTTGTTTGGGTAAGTGTTTTTTCTTAATTCTCGCAAACGCTAGTGCTCTTTCTGTTCTGTTTACAAACGGTACAAGAAGAGCGTCCGGGGGTAGAAGCAAAGGTGCTGCAGTTCTATTACATCGTGTATTCTCTTCACAACCACATGCACAAGTTGGGCAAGGGACAGCCATGTCGGAATAGAAAGCCGAGAAGGAAACACAGCATTTAGCTTCTCTGTGCTTCGGCTTAGTCATGTTACAAGTCACTTGCCAGCTCGTAATAGCTGAAGTTGTTGCAGGGATTCCAGTCGGTTCTGGAAATTCCGTGGGGTCAACTCTTATGGGCGGGCTGCACTTATAAGTTGGGTTGAGCCTACCCACAATGTTCCAGTTCTGGGGTGGGTTTACAGCTGTTCTGTTCATATCAGGTGGAAGTTTGAAAACTTCCAGTTGGAAAAGGGCTCGTGCCTGTGTTTCGTTCATTGTCTTAGGCAATAGAGTTCCATTCTTGCAGCAATACGGCAATCTTCCGACTTTGTCGTCGTTTTCTTTCTGGGGAGGTAGGTCGGAGATGACTGGCCTCTTTTCACAGTTCATGACATTTGAGAAATCGAAATCTCGGTAGTATTTACCTTGAGGACCGTAAATGCATTCAGAAGGATCCATTTTGTGAGTGTAGGCTCCTTTCATGGAGTAGATGAACTCGTTTCTCATCCATTCCCACGTTAAGTTCCATTGATCAAGACGACCAAGGGGATGGTTGTTGTCAATGGTGACTTGTGCAGTATATCTGTTGTCGTACGATTTAAGAACATCGTACGTGAAGGAGAGGTCACCATATCTACGAGGATAGAATTTTGTTACCATTTTCGTTTCTTTGAATTTTGGGTCTTTTCTGCAACATACATGCATGTAAGTACCTGGAGAAGTAATTCAATTCCAATTAGCTAGGATGGAGCCAACAAATTTAGAAATTCATTAAATGCGAAATTGTTGATGTAGATGTAGGTTTGTCATCAATTTAGAAAAATGCGAAATTGTTGATGAATCTTAAAAGTTGTTACCTTGACGAGTGGCTGCAGGACATTTATACCCAGGATTTGCAAGCCTTAAACTCTTGGGCATCGGATTGGATCTGGGGCTGCCTCCGAACATGGTTCCTTTCAAATTGATCTGCGCCTGCATCTGAGTCATATCGTTGGCGGTATCAATGGCAGTTCTCAAATCAGTCATTCCAGAGCCTGCAAGAACCGTTCCGTTGGTCCCAACCCGAACTGGAAATCCATCCCCACCTACAACCACAGCTCCTTCAGCCGAAACCAGAAGCTCGTGATACTGAAACCCGATAAAAATCTGCCACGATTTCAGTTCCTGGTCCCCAGTATTCATTATCGTGGCCATGGCCTGGAATGACCAGGCCTGAGCTGACACGTTCTTGACGAGTGGGTATATTTTTTCCCGACCCTGGAAAACGTAGGATATGAAGATTCCATTGCAAGATTCGATTTCTTTAGCCGGTCTGGCTGGAGGGGCGGGGGTGTCAGAGTCGCCATAGTCTTGAGCGTTGGATATTTGAATCAAGTAATGAAATAGGAACAGGGCAATGTAGGAGTAGGAGAAGAGTCTTCTCATGTTAGTGATTGATTAACTAGTATTTAATTTGTTCTTGTTCTTGTTCTTGTTCTTTAGTATTTTATTTATTTTATCTATTTATTTTTCAAGGTTCAAGGATTCAGCAGCCAATGCCCCGTGAAAGAGACACGGCGCAGGAGGTGTTGGGGAGATTATAGTAGTAGTGATTCAACTTTTTTCGAGAAGAAAATCATGATAGAAAAAGGAATAAAGAGGACTCACGGAAATTTGTATGAACTGAGTTTAAACAGCATTTGTTGCCTCTACTTCCACCGATTCTTAAGGGTAGGGTGTTGAACTGAATATCAATAATAATGTCTTTACTCCCTTCTTTTAGTTAATTAAGAAAAACAACCAACCAACCAACCAACCTCTACTAGTGTACGTTTTCCTCAACATTTTAATTTTAATTTATTATTACCCACCCAAAATTCCTTTCTTTTAATCGAGTATTTTATTACTACTTCACTATACTTATTTAATCAAAAACAGGAATCAATTAATTAATGATGGTTCAATTCTTTTTTAAGTGAACACGAGAGTTTTCGCATTTTATTTCTTCCACAAAAGAAATTACTAAATCAAGTGTATGTATATATCATTGCCACCTCTCTTGAAACTCATGAATAATACTCATATTAATTTATTGCAAGTAAAACACAGTGCAACTCGTAAATACTTTTTATTTTTCTTGACTTATTAATAGAGAACTTTTTAATAGTAAAAATAACATATATAGGAGGTTTTTGGTCAATTAAGAAAGCACTATACACTTGTTTTGGAATTTGATGTAACTTCCACGAGAGTGACCAAACACAAAGCAAGTGCAATAATGAATTGATTGATCAAGTCAGGTTTGGACAAGAATTTTCCGTATCGTATACATTCATAGACAAATTTTAAATTGTCAGATTTCTAACGAGATTTATAGTTTAGAGTTTGAAATCTGCTTTCGTTCTTGAATTCATGGATAATGTTCGCCATACTGCAGATCATAATATAGCACTCAAAAAATTTGATACTATTATATTTATTTATGTCACATTTTATCAACACCAATAAAAGTATAATGTACTTGGGTACCATATATATATATGTAGTACGTACTTAATACTATTGCATTATGAAATGCATGGTATATACATTGTCTAAAATGATTGAAGATCTGAAAAAGTAAATAAATTTACTCTTTTCTCAGTTACGTTTTTATAGCTAGAGAACAATTTGGAAAAGTTCAATCAAAAGTTGAAGTTTATTTATTGATGATGGCAATGCCAATGCAAAACACAAACACACACGATGATGTGCTAGCTCTTATTACATGAGTTGATCTATCAAGAGAGGTACTGGATCGGACACTTAATTCAATTCATTAATTTATTCAAATGATCGATCATACATGAGCTGAGCCGGGTTAATTAGATCAAGAGTGCCCTGATTTGACATTGAGGTCCCATTTTACACCTTTCGGGGAATGTACTTAGCTTTCATCATCTTCTCGGGTGCCATTTGTTGGCCTCCCATCCTCATAATGTGCCTAATGGCATCGCATCTGCATTGTCGATCGATGCCGCTCAATTGTTGGCAGCATTTCATCAATGATGGCATTTTCTCTTGATGAGTGTTGGTCATCATACTCAATAAATCTTCAGAAGATTCATCATCGTCGTTATAATTAATCTCATCATAAGCCATATTTCCTTGTCTCAAGAATCTCTGACACTAACGGAATTGACGTCCCATCACCTGTTGATGGCGTATTTGCCACTGATTCTCCTCCTCCATCATATCCTAATTGTGTGTGTCTGCTTGTTTTATATATATATATATATATATATATATATATATATATATATATATTGTGATCAACTTAAATTTGATGATGAATATGGTGAGTTTTGTGATTTGCATGGAATTTAAAAAAAGGTTGTTGGATTCTTGGTGAAGGCATCACTTGAGGTGGCTCATCCATGCTTACACGAAGAACTACATGCAAATGACTCCAAAAATGCTCATGTAATTAATGACAATCTAGACTGGTTTGAAATGTTGAATTAATTAATTGTTTAACTACTTCATGAATTGGTTTACACATACATTTATAAGATAGATTTATCATGTAACATTGAATTGCAACAGAATAGTAGAATAGAAGACACTTGATTTTGCGATTGAATTTTGTTCAAATTACATATGTTTTCATATTGTAATCAATGATATAGGAATTGAAAAACCAGTTGGCATTATTGAATATAGCTTATTAAATTTTAATTATAAGAATCCTTTAGCCATTTTTTTAAAGATATAATTAAATTGCATTTCATGAAAAAGTTATTGATATTTTATTTATAATATTAAATGTAGCTTACACGATTATATTATGGGTGACAATATGGATCCTAATTCTTGCGTTGGTTCAGCCCAACTCGGCCTAGTTATCTTTCATTTTTCTCGAGTTCGGGTTGAGTTAAAATTTGTATGGGTGAAAATGGGCCAAATAAATAAAATAAAACTCAATTATGTAAACCATTCAATGGTGGGTCGACCCAAGCCTGAGTATTGTTCTCCAACATGTTTAAATATAAAAAGGCATTCCGGAAAATTTGTACTCCTTCCTTATTTTTCTGAATTGTTGATGACTTTATGATTTAATATTAAATAATGAAAAAAAAAAAAAAAATAGTCACATGGAGATTTTTTAAAGTACAGGAGAGTTTGATGTAGAAAAAAATTATAAAGTAATTTTGTGCAGTTTTCATACGATTCAAAAACTCCATATACCGAACAAAACTGATCCGGGTGTTTCCAAATGACGCATATTCAACGTCTGCTGCTTCAAATGGCGAGGGTTTAGATGATTCTGCTTGCGCCAATGCAAAACGAAGACTAGAGTTGGACGCATTGGGGACGGACGTTTGATCTCATCGGAGACTGAACAAAAGGCGTTGCCTTTGTATTAATTGAGTCTCGTTCTCATCAATCAACAAATTAAAATGATTTAGGGATTAATTATCAATGATCTAAGCTGTTGTTTTTAACTTCAACTTCTGAATCATATTTGAGTTTTCTCAATTCTGTAGGGTTATAATATGAGCAACCAGAGAAATGTCAATGCATGATACAAAAATTACAGAACAATGGACAACCCCTATTAGATTGTTGCTGACTAGTGTGAAAAAAAAAAAAAAAAAAAAAAAAAAAAATGAGACACAAGGGCTTCACATACAAATACAAGTTACAACAATATGGTAGTTAAGGCCTGTTTGCCATGCCATATTTTACAAATCTAATCTTGCAGATAGGATTAGCTATGTAAATATCCAAGTTGCTCATATAGCAGATCACAGAGCAGCTCTGTTCCTTCTCAAAGTAATTACATTAGCTACAGTTTCCTCCTTTGTCATGCATTTTTAGCCTACAATACAACAACAATAAACCAAAACCAGGTGCACGAGACGAAATTAAAAATAAAATCTTATTATTAAGGCTGGTTGTCTGCTGCTGGTAAAATAGAGCTATCTATACCTTTTTCAGATATTTCTTGTGAAGCTTCATAGCACCAGTGCAAGCTTTTTTGGCATCAATGTTACCAGTAATGTCGTTCAGTATCTAAATATTTCAATACAAGAAAGTTCCACCTACGTTGAGTGTCATAATAAGTTATCGATATTTGTTTATCAGTATGTAAGAAGCTTACCTTAACGACATCATCTAAGCCACGTGCTTCTGTTAACAACTTATCACTCTTATCTTTGAGGACACTGGCTACAAGAAAAACAGAAATAGGGAGAGGGGCTGCAGCACTTTTGCCTCCACTCCTCATGTTTTCTCTTTCAAATTTTCCACATTGCCTTATCGACTTTGGCTTTCCTTTAACTCCCTCTACTTTTTCACTAGCCGATTCAGTTTCCTCGTACATATAAAATAAATCGGGATCATACTCTAGTGCCCACATCATCTGTTCAAAAAGGTCAATCAGCAAACTAGATGATATAGGTAACAAGAAATATTTAAAATCTAAAATTTACCTCCCAAAGGTATAATGAGTCACCAAAAGAGAATTCTCTACGAAACAAAACCATAAGCATCCGGAAAGCAAAGAGATAATCACCCCCACCTAAGGTTTCTGTTCTCAAGATCAGAAATAGCATCTATGTTAACTTTTTTGTTAGCGTTATAAGATGGAAAAACTGCATTTTTACTTTTTTAGTCCCACTAGCCACTTTTAGTCCCGCACTTTCAGAAACAACACTTTTGGTTTCAACTTTTTAAAAATAATTGCACATTTCTTCCTTTCACCCCTTTCTATCCAATTTGGCACAGTGCAAATTGAGCCAGTCCTATGGCACCCAAAGTGCAAACAGAGATTGTCCATATGGGACCAAAAGTGCAAAAATGGCGGGAAGGGATAAAAATGACGAAATATGTAAAAAGAATTGATAAAACCAAATCTGTTATTTCTGAAAGCACGAGACGAGACTAAACTGCAAAGTATTCAGAGTCGGACTAAAAATACAATTTTGCCCTATAAGTTAATAGAATTAATTAGCAAACAAATAGAAAAAAAAAAAGATTAGGATCAACAAGCCATACCTAAGTGCTGGTGAAGTTTAGGATCAACAACTTGTGTTATTGAAGCTAGATTATTAAGTTGTGCCTCCACACCTACAGAGCTCTCAGTGCATCTGAAATTTCCTCTCTTTAAATATATAACAATTAACAACAAAATACCATAAGCAGCTGAAAGTAGTAGTAACAAAAATGCATTGAATATAAAATTAAAAGGAAAAGATGGTACCAATCTTCGCATCAAGCGTTCAAAGCACCAAAAAGCATCTGCTTCATCCTCAAGGAGCATAATCATTGGAGAGCAAAGATCACTCATACCTTGGCAATACCCCACATCTAAATCAAACCAAGAATACACAGCCAAAATATCCCAAAGTTTTGACAAATTTTCTTGCTTCTCATAAAACACAAGTGTCCTATCAGTACGGACCACATCGAGTCCTGAAATAAATATCAAACACATTGATACGTAAGATTTTGTGTATTTGTGTAACTGTGCCCGTGTATGTTTCATATAACTAACCTATTTGATGTAATGTGAGTTTCCACTGAATTTCTTTCTTGTTCAAAATCTTTGGTTGTTTTTCCATTTGGGAGGTGTTTGGTGGTTCCTTTTCAAGATTAGTTTGTTGAAGTACAATCGGATCTTGAATAGGTTCGCCATCTTCTGTGAGTATTGGTGCAGTGACAAATTTCCCACTTCCAATTAAGGGAAACATTAGTCGACACTCATCTTTTAACATTACGTATCTGGCTCTGAAATGTGATGGGGGAAATCATTGGGTGATCTTATCTAGAAAATAAATATTTTGTAAAAATAAATCGAATAAGAAAGAGTACCTCCGGCGCAGTCGTATTTGTTCTCGCTCTTCATGAGTGCTCTTAGGATCAAAACATCCCAATAAGAATTCCCAAACTTCACCTCTAATTGACGGGTGAATCCCCTATTGTGCAACAAACAACAATGACATGAATCACTATCAAGATATAAACGTGTAAAAGAATCTTTTGGCAATGTAAAGGAAGCTATAGACACTGGATATTTTTGGAAAAAAAAATGTTTGCCTTATATGCTAATGCCAAGAAAACCAATAGAAATAGTGGCTTACCCCGCGTTGAATTCGACTAAGTGTTTTGCCTATATCAAGATAACCGTCAGGAGAGAAAGCAGCGTTCCATTTCCGGGCACTTAAAGTTTTGCCAGCCTAATATTTATGTAGAAAAAGAAGCAGATTAAACGTAGTTGGAGTTGAATTTAAACTAAGATAAGAAAAATTGTCCAAGTAATCCATATAAAGACTCCCAGTTTAGAAAAATATGCCTATCAATACTCTGGATTACAAATATACTGGATTTTATAGAACAAATTGCAATGTTTGTCCAACCAAGAAGTTAATTTTCTAGGTGTGAAAATTTAACTAATACCAGAAAAACTAGTAAATTTCTGGGAATGTAAATAATTTCGATGGTCCTTTGTTAATTTAGAAATGCACTTATTAGCACAAGTAAATTGCGAATTTGAGAATGTCCAAATGACCAATCATTGTCCTAAGTAAAGGCAGTCCAACATCAACTTTTTACAAAATCCACCAACAAAAAGAATATTATAAAATCTGTATGTTTGGGATCATGTGTTCTATAGCAATAAAATTATCCGAGGTTGCAAGAGTTTCTAGGCATGAAAATTACACTAATTGAAATTTTACTTCAACATGAAATTAAATGTGGCAACAAATTTCACAAACGTATACCTTACGTCTATTTCAATAACAGTATCATTACTGCCAATGTAGAACTTCAATTTCTACATTAAAAAAACTTTCCGAGCTTAGCCTAGTTCTACTGGAGAACTCCGGAAGGATTTACGCTTAACTTAGAAACTTGTTCTAGTATGACTTTAGGTTTAGCAGGTGTAATGTTAATAGTTTAATCATGACACCTTCAACTCACTAAAATTGGCAACCGTTATTTGCATTAGCATTATGCGTCCAAAAAGAAACTTCATCAATATTTTGGAGTAAGGCTACATTATAATTTGTAATTGGAAAAAAAATAATTGCAGAATGTTCATTCTGGTAATTTTCTAACATAAAGATCATCAAAAAATTGCAGGAGAGAATTGAGAAAGCAATCACACCATGTCAAGATATGAAAACTCCATACTTGGCAAATTCAACAGCCGTCAAGGATAATTATTCACCCGTTCCAAAAAAAAAAAGGCTCATAGGACAAAATTTAATATTTTTTATTCTTACAATAAACAAGAAAAAGAGACACAACCTTGATTCTGAACTTGCTTTCGGGAACATCTGTGCACTCAGGCCGGACCTGATAATATGAATCAGCTGGTGTTCCAGGATCCCTCCACATTTTTTCCCTCCAAAAATATAAATAAATAGTAAAAAATGAAAAATCCCAAATTCAAGATGTATCGAGAATCAGGAAAATTGAGCTATTATTCCAAGAACCGAGATTAAAATTCAACAAAAGATGGCCCCAAGATCATTAACTGTACTTTCTTTTAACAAAATTTTCAAGGGACCCTTTCAAACCAAGAAATTATATTTTTATTTATAATAATAAAAGAAATCTGCAAGAAACATGAAACAAGAAAAGTAGTGGGAGAGGTTGGTGAAGGCAATGAAGACGTGGTTTTGTTTGACCCGACCCGGACACACAATCCACAAACAGACCTCATTTTATGGGTTAACGTTCATTTATGCAAAGTATTATTACTCCATTAATGACTACTCTCTTTTTCTCTCTCTATAAGAAGCGAAAATGACGCGGGATCGAGGGATTTGGTATCCACTCGCCTTGTTTAGCGGGCGGATCTAGATGGCGGGGCTTGGGCGTTGGAACCACGCGCTACATGTGGTGCGTGCTGAGGGGGCAATGGAGATGTACAGAGGTTGGGCCAATTGAATCAGTTTGACGAAGAATTGAGTCAATTTCATGAAATATCGTTTCCATTTTTTATTTCTGAATATAGGGGTCGCTTTCTTCTTGGACCGGTTCATCTGGCCCCTGAGCTGATATAGTTTTAATCGGGTCGGATCCTAGTTACATCAATTAATTAGGCCCCATAGTAATCTTTTTTATCTGAGCCCGGGAGTAGATTCGATTTATTTTACAAGAACTCAAAAACATAGTAATTTATTTTATCAGTATATGTGACTTGTTGAAATTAAGTTATCAAATAAATAAACGGGTTTTTTTTTCACTTTGCACTCCTAAAACTTAGATTTTGCACTTTGCACCCTCGAAATATAAAAAATGATGTATTTTGCATTTTCTTTTATTTTCAGGCAAAAATCCAAGAGCAAAATAGGTAATTCATTTATAAATCTTTGGCACTTTATATCCTCAAAACTTGAAAAATTGGCACTTTACACCCCCGAATAAAATTAGCACTTAACACCATCTAATTAAGAATAAATCGGCAACCTGCACCCCAAAACACAATAAATGGGCACTTTACACCCCAAAACACAAAATTAACACTTAACACCCTCAAATTAAAAAAAAAAAAAAAAACTCAAATTCCTCATTTTTTTCCAGTTAAGTTGACCATTGGGGTGAAAAAAACTAAGGCAAAATAGGTAATTCATTTTTTTTCCTTAAATTTAGCATTTTCATATTTTGAGGGTGCAAAGTGCTAAATCTAAGTTTTGAGGGTGCAAACTGCCTATTTTCCATGTTTTGGGGGTGTAAAGTGCAAAAAACCCTAAATAAACTGACGATTAAATTAAATGATGCTTGTAGTATTATTGGGCTTTTGGCACTTTGCACCTTGAAATTATAGGGTTTTGGCACTTTGCATCCTAACTTAAAACTTTTGGCACTTTGCACCCTGGAAATACAATTTAGTTAGCACTTTGCACCCTAGTGTGTGTTTTGAAGAAAAAATTAATTGATTGAAGAGCATAATAGTTATTTTCTAATATTTTTGGCACTTTAAATCCTAAAAGTATAGATTTTGACACTTTGCACTCTGAAATATAGAATATTGACATTTTGCATCCAAAATATATAATTTCTGGCAGTTTCAACCCCGACTTAATATGATAATCTAAATTATATAAATAACATGAAATATAATAATATGTTAGATATGTAAACGTATATTTTAGATATAAAGTAAATAATCTTGAGGATCTTGAAAATAAAATGAAGACAGTGTTTTTTTTAATCTAAATTTACAGAGAGAAAATGTTAAAATAAGTTATTGTAAAGTAAAATAAATTCAGAATAACAAGTTTATGATTGTTGTGCATATAAATGATCATTTTATCTCTACATCGTCGACATTCATGAGTCTGTCTTTTTCTTTTTTTTTTTTTTTGAGAAAAATACATTAGGTTGCAAAATGTCATCCAAATTATATTTTTAGGGTGCAGAGTACAAAAAAATTTTAATCCGGTGAAAAATGCTAATATTTTATAATTTAAGGGTTCAAAATGCCAACATTCTATATTTTAAGGGTGAAAAATCTATATTGCAAATGTGCAAAGTGAAAAAAGAAATTGAAAATAACTATTATAATTTATATCCTTCTATCAATGAATTTTCTCACTAAAACACACACTAGGGTGCAAAGTGCCAAATAAATTATATTTCCAGGGTGCAAAGTGCCAAAACTTTTAAGTTAGGGTGCAAAGTACCAAAACCCTATATTTCCTGGGTGCAAAATGCCAAAAACCCTAGTATTATTCATTAAAATTCATAAACATTCTTCTTACTATGTTATTACTTTAATCCACATACAATATGTACTAAGTTAAGTAGCATAAAACTTTGACACATTATTCAAAATCGAAACTGAAAAACGCAATGACAGACACGACTTTGGTAGCAATGTGTACGGAATAAAATGGAAGAATATCTAGAGGTAGAAATGAAAAATTATTGATTTTATCAATAATATATATATATATGGATCATGTATAAAAGAGAATGATCGTGTAGATTTCTAAACCTAAGGGGTGGGTGTACTCTAAGATGTTATTTTGAATGAATTCTGACCACGTAATGTCATATGCACTAAATAATCACTGAAATTATTTTGGTATGAACTTAGATTAGATACCATTACCAAAAGAGCAAGTCTTGCTAATGATGAAGCAAAGTATAAACAAGCAGACAAGACAGAATAAATGAGATCTTGTATTGTATATATGAAAAGTGCCCTTTTATGCTTTGCACCAGAAGCTAAGAAATCTGAGAGAATAAGAAAAAGAAGCAAAAGCTTCTGTTCTACTACACCTTCTAAAGTTCATGCAAAATGACCCCTACAAATACCTTATTGATCTTCATCAATTTTCCTCATCAATTCAGCTAAACCAAACACTTCAAAGTTTACAGACTAAGCCAAACCCTTCACAATGGCTCGACTAAATCAAAATGCAGTTTGCGCTTTGGCGCTTCTTAGTGTTCTGTTCCTGATTCAGAGAGGCAATGCATATGAATTCAAGGTTGGAGGCTCAAAAGCTACTTGGGCAGTTCCTTCTGATCCTAATGCTTCCATCTACAATCAGTGGGCACAAAATAGCCGGTTCCAGATTGGCGATACCTTGCGTAAGTTGTTTAGCTAGCTAGCATTGTAAAATAAAAATAAAAAATATATTGTTTTCCCGTATTTGCTAACATTTTTGTTATGTTGGTGCAGTATTTGTATACGCCCCTGATAAGGACTCAGTTCTACATGTAACCAAAGATGATTACACAAGCTGCAATACAAAATCACCACTTGAGAAGTTCACTGATGGACACACTGTGTTCAGTTTGAATCAATCAGGGCCACATTACTTCATTAGTGGAGTGACTGAAAATTGCCTCAAAAACGAAAAGGTGGTAGTGATTGTTATGGCCGATAGAAGCAAACGTGCATCTCCTCCTTCACCGTCAGCTGAAGTGCCACCTCCATCTCCTGCCCCTGCTGGCCAAGAATCTCCTCCTCCTCCTCCTCCTCAGGCAGAAGAGATGAACCCGACTCCGGCTCCATCCCAAGAGTCTTCTCCTCCTAAGACTAAGAATGGTGCTTCTTCAACTGTCAATGGTTTTGTTGGGACCGTTGCAGCTTTCTTTGGTTCAGTTCTTGTCCTTGCTATTTGATGTTGAGAATGGTTTATTCTGGTACCTTTTGATTTTTTGCTTGTTTTCATTGTTGTCAGTTGAATGTAACAGGATTTGTGGATAGACTCATTATTTGTGTGATACAATTGAGAAATAATGTATTTGTTGTGGAAATGTTGTGTTGCCTATTGGCATGTTTTTTTATTATTTGAAATGTACAAAAGAATAAGTGTTGTGCATTTTGTTGCTTCTCTTAATTGATATTGTTTCTTACATTTTCTGTTACCCTGTCATAAACTGAACAACCTAGGGGTGGAAACTTGATATAACGAATCAGATTAAACGGGAATTTCACTATAACTTGGTGTTCAAAAAAGGCTGCACGCCCTTATTGATTTTCTCTTTTTTTATAAAAAAAACCCTTAGAATTTCGATTTTCAATTCAAGGATGGGAGTCAGATAACAAGGAGTTCCGGAAAAAAAAATGTGGGGGGAAAATTAGTCTCTTCAGAACACGAATTAAAAGAAATGCAAACCCGTGCAAGGACACTGATTTGATGATGTTCCGTATGTTTTACCAAGTCTCACCATTACATCAATTAACTAACAATTGGGAAAAAAAAAAAAGAATGTACTGCAGACGGGGGAGGGCAATAAATCATTTCCTCAACGAATACCAAATGAACAATAAATGTTAACCTTTGCCAGAAATTATCAAAGTAAACAACATTGTTATCAATTTAATTTATCTGACCATCTAAAAGCAAGGGTGTATACAGAAATTAGTTTTCTTTACTAGTTCAGTTATTTCAACTTTTAATTAATAATTTTTCCCTAGTTCGACTTTTTTCATCATCTTAATACTGTGGTGCAGAATTGAGTCCAAAATCCCAGCAACCTGACAAACAACAAATGTAAGTTTGGTGTTGCCTAATTGTATTAAAAAGAGCAAGACAAGCCTGCAAAACGGAAATGACAAAGGGAGACGACTTTGAAGCGAAAGTGAACACCTACCGTGAAAACACCTCCAATAATGGCACAGACATTTGTAATAAAGTGCGCAAAAGACTTGGAGTTTTCAGTGATTAACACCTGAGTTAAAAGAAAAGGAAAATGTAAAACAATTGGAAAGAATTCAATTCACCTTTAAATGAGTAGTCATGATAAACTGGCCTAATACCTGCATTGCTGATGGCTCGAAATGAAATTTTGCAACTGGGATATGAAGACTGTGAACCAAACTACTATGGGCTGTGTACTCGTACTCTTCAACTAGTTTGTAAGATCTCGTCATCACCTCAGTTTTAACAACTTGGAGATAATGCTCGATCTACAATTAAATCAATTGGTCAAGTAATTCAAAGTATTAGTGGGCGACAAAGCAAAGCTGACATGCCAATACACACCAATATTTCAATGGTGGAATTATAATTCGTGGTACTTTTCTTTTAATATTTTTCAAGTTTCCAAACACCAAAGTAAGAAGTATTTGCTTCTCATGAAATAGTCGTTAAGAAACTAAATTCCTTTACATGTAAGCATTTTTCAAGTGACTTTGATGGAGGGGAGCAATAAACATGCTAGAAAAATTTAATGCCGTAAAGTTTGCATGGTTGAAGATATGCGGAAAGAAAATGAAACCAGAACACAGATGAACTCACAGTAACATTTGCATTTGAGTCACTTGGATTACTGATATATGACAAGCCATTCAAGCGGTCATGGCTTCCACCTAGATGTGGCAGTAGTCGCTTCATGTCACTCATTACCCTCGGAGAGATCTTTTTACCAAAAGAAAAATGAGATATAACATGAGACATGTTCATCTGAGAAGCATCAAAAGAATGGGCAGCTGAAATAGCTGATATGATGAGATTTCCAGGGACCTGCATAATACAGAGCAAGTTAAAGATTTCAATTGCAAATATTTGCGACTGTAAGCATCTGTCTACAGCACTCAAATTTTGACCCATAAACCATCTCCAAAAGGTTATCTTTACCTTCTTTACACGTACAAAACCCTCAATTCTACATCCTCCCGTTAAAGGTGCAGGCCTTTTCGTGTCATCTTTCGTTTCAGTGGGCGGACTATCTAAAGCCCTTTGCGACTGCACAGAAATAGGTGCCACCAAATCCTCCATTGTCTGCAAGGTCCAAACTTCATTCAATTTATTATAAAAGGGTAATAATTGAGCTCAACAGATATATTTTGTAAACAATTCACAATGTTCTGTGGCATCCTGAGAAATATGCCTAAAAAATTCATCATGGCCCCAGCATAGAGTAGAATTGATTTGCAATTTTCCATCAAAATATCATTTCCAACTCAAACTATATGAATTATTCTCACCTTAACAAGGGTATCTGTATCTCGATCACCGTAATATGACTCATGATCGTGGTGGCCATGATCATCCCTGAGGGGTTGGGGCAACAAAAAGCAGTTAACCAAAAAAATAGACATGCAAATGAATTTATTCAAGAAAATGTGCATGAGGAAAATATGCACAGTGAATTTATTCAAGAAAACAATTTCTGTATGACTTGGTCAGTTTTCCACTTGGACAAAAGTGGTGTGAAGAAAATAAAAATTAAGCTAAACTGCTAAAGTGTCATTTGCAACTTATGATAAAACAACATACTTGAAATAAGTAGAGAAAGCACCTGATAAAGAATAAACTAAAAAAAGAATTAATTTCTTACTTTACATCACTTCCTTTACGGAATATGCGAATTGATGGATACCCTTGTACGTGATTCCTGAACATTGTATTAAGATAATCTTTAATTTGATGGAAGAAAATATAATGCGAAGCACTAGAACAAGAAAGACCATATTAAAAATCAATCACTAATTTAACAATTTGAGGAAGGCCTCTAGAACCTGGTATCACAGAGATAAGATGTGACTTCCATAAAAGGTGAACCGTAAAACATAAACAATGCAAATTGATATGACAAGCTAAGATGTCAAGCCCACCATTGAAAGTCAAAATACCTATGCCAGGCAGGATTTGACTCATTATATATTTTTTTGCAGAAGTCAGTAACGAGGCGAAAAAATGTAATATGATTGTAGACCTCCAAGTCAGATTTACCTAAATAATACAGTAAACGAAGAACAGATACAAACTTGAAAATATACCATGTGATGTAAAGCAGAAGAGATACCCATGGGTCCCCTGTATGACATGGATACAAACTTTAAAAACATACCATGTGACTCAAAGCAAAAGAAATACATGTGGTTCCTGTATGGCTCTGGCCATATATCTTTGGACAAATGCATGCAATTTATGCATTACATTGATATATTTATGTAAGTGTTTAGTAAGAATATATTATATGGCTACCTCCCCCCCCAACCCATCCACTAAAAATAGAATTTGGAGTAAGTCATAAGTAATATTCCATTAGTTCACTTCTTGTTCAGAAACTTAAACAAGGTTCTAACTTCTAGGTACAAAAAGTACAAGCTTTAAATCAATTTTGGCCCTCCCAGGTAAATACTTCAGACTTTATCCAACTCTAAACAGTATTCAAAATTTAAAAATTCTAAACTCATGAAGCATAGGATCCTAAAAGGGCACAACACCACATCCGGATCAACAACCAAGGTAACCCATACAAATATCATCCAGTCATGAAATATATACAAACACAATATTGCTACCATATGTCGAAAGCCTAACATCATGAAAAAGAAATTTTTTGTTGTTATAAAAAAAATGAAATACTTTTTAATTACAAATAGGCTGCAGAGGTACCAAGTATGAGAACAAACTGTCCCTATTATCATAACAAAACTGCCCCAGTTATCAAAAGACAGTTTATTAAGCATAACGAAGCTATTATCTAGAAAAGTACCTTCTGCACAAGTCAACTTCTTCAGTGCAATCAACCTTCCCCAAAAGAATGCGTCCGTCAATTTCGGGATCATACCTAAGAAAAGGACCGATATAAGTTCCAGTTTTGAAAGATAATGGGCCATCCATCGCATTGTGAATTGATTTTAAATTAAGATGAAAGAGTTCATTTAGCAAATACATAAATAGGGCAAGAAATTACACCTTTCTCGTATAATTTTAGCTGCTTTCTCCCACGAAGGTTTCTGAAACGAAGGGGATGGAGATGGAAGTGTTATATATAATTATTGATAGCCAGAATGAAAAGTTCAAATTAATGGAGAATGAGAAAGCAATTCAACACTAGACAACAAGTCAAAAAATAGATCCAGAATACCAGGCGATTGCTCCAATAGCACCAAGGCGCGAAGAAATTTACTACCAAAATAGCATGCCTGTCAAAAGTATATTTTAACATCAGCTGTCCATACTCTAAGAACATCAACCCAGTGATGGAATGTAGAGGAATACTTACTGGTGTGATATTCTATCAAAATTGCGTGCACTGAGTGAAACAGAACCTTCTGCATACTCTTCATCAACTTCATCATCATGCTTAATTGCTTTTGCAGTCAATCCTGACCGAAACTCAGAGCCAGTAGGATTTAAATTTGAATCTATTGAGTACTTGCGAACAGTCTTAGTTACATTCAACCTATTCTGAGGAGAGGGGACAAGATCTCAGTAAATATACGATATGTCTGCGTTACTAGGAAAGATTCGGAAGCTATAGAAATTTTAGAAAAAGATAACTATATGATAAAAGCTTGTTTTCCTTGCACAAATAATAAGATGAAATGTTAAAAGAAGAATATTGAAAGCAAACTAAACTAATGCCAATGTAAAAATGCTTTTTCTCACACAAAAAGACATACAACCACCCCTATTTTATAGTCTTGTATAGTCAACCAAAGTTGCCAGAATCACCAGTTGGCTAGGCTTAACAGCTTATGTAGTATCTACACCTACAACTTAAACACTTCTGATTCATCAGTATACAACATTATTACAACACAAGAATATTAAAGAAACATTGAAAGTGAGACCCGCACTTTGCACCAACAAAATCAACACTTGCCATTCTAAACTCTCCAGAACACAATTAATCATCACATCCCAAACCATGTCACAACCTATCAAAAAAAGTTACTCTTGTTTGTTCACTCAACAAGCACCATACAGAAGATGAACTTATAGGGGCCTCATCACACCCATCAGATTCATAGTAAGAATAAATCGGTAAGATACGAACACCACGAAGGCACATAGGCAACACATAAAATCAAACATAATTTGCAACCTCCAAATCTTCTCCAATAACTATTATGACTTGCGCTTAATAAGTAGGACATTTTCAAAATCTAAGATGAGACGTCTACCAGCAAACATACGATAAGCTTCACAAAAGCCCTTCATACACATAAAATTATAAATGTCATTTAGTTCATCGCCAGACAAAATTCAGTTCCACTTAAGTCAAAGTTTAGGTTCCCACAGCTTGATACCCGTACACCCATCCTTACATTCATATAAACGAACCAAAAGCTAATCTGGTGCTAACTGACAAGAAATTATTCATCGACGGTCACATATTGATATTAAAAATTCATTAAGATGCTGAAGTCTTAAACAGTCAGACATCACATTACGTTCTACCGTAACATGGGAAGAAATTCAGCAGTATATCTCCAACCATAATTCTTGATCCACAAGACATATATGAGCTAAACCAGAAAGACCAATAGCACTCTCAAAGGTATAACCTATGTTAAGTTTCTGTATACCAAACACGATGACCACCACAAAGTACTTTTGTTGTTGAGGAAATTACGTTTAAGAAATCTTTTCATTAAAACTTACTGTTCCCAAAACATCACTGATATCGACAGAAGCGAATTCACAAGACAGCGCTGGAAAGCTACACAAAAAAAGGAAAAAAAATTAAGTCACTAATACAAATTAAAAAGAAAAGTAAGCGAATTTAAGAAACCATTATCGTTTAACAAGACAAACCAAAGCAGATGAGAAAAGGCTCAAAAAGTAGACTCTCTTAAAAATTCATATAATACTGTAATCATTGTAATAGAAAACAGTAGGCCCACCACTGTCAATTGATATAATGAGTTAATGATGCTTATAAAGTTAAAAATGGTTACGGAACATCATTATCTGTCCAAGACTTGCGCTCTAAATCCTAGAGCACGACAACCAGAATCAAAAATATCAAGCACAAACTGAAATTATAAGATCCAAAATGAACCATGAGCACATAATGGAATCATCGTTGAAGTGTACATTTCTTTTAAATTGATAGAAATGTACATGAACCTATCACCAGAGTAGAAAACTTAAAAGACGAGATAATATGAAACACAAGAAGATACAGAAGAGAAACATTTAATCAGCTCTAGCATTCTGGATGAAGATGGATGTAAAATTTGGTAACGGCAACTTTGATACAGTGAGCAGTGAAGGAATTAGGTGTTAAATTTAGGCTTAAATTGATGAAAGTTCAGTTACTGGAAAGTTTCATAAAAGGAGCTTAGTCGGTCCCACAAACTGGAAGTAAGAAAACAAAGTTTTGAATTATATATTCTTAACATAAAAACTCTACACTTGTAGAAAACTAA
Source organism: Penstemon eatonii (assembly GCA_038501285.1). NCBI lineage: Eukaryota > Viridiplantae > Streptophyta > Magnoliopsida > Lamiales > Plantaginaceae > Penstemon > Penstemon eatonii. Next base: position 64,399,198 of record CM076708.1, on the reverse strand, counting down.
ATGCCAAACATATGACATTTCTCTTGCATGCTCAAGAATTCAGTCACGTTAAAAAGAGGAAAAACCATTCAAGATTAATCCCTTATATGTTCATCCACTTTGAGTAACATTCTTTGGACTAACCTCCAAGGATCTATTATTTGCTCTTGTGAACCTACAGTTTCTACTAATAAAAGCTAATAACAGAAAACAATAGATCCATCATTGCAAAAGTCTTGTAAATACTAAAAAGGATGAAGGTGATAGCAATACCAAATAGTAACCACAAAACATTCGCAAGGAAATTCTACCTTATATTGAAATCAATTCGTAAAAAGTCCCCATCAGAACTCTTGTCAACGATTACTTGTGTAGAGGTGCTCACACTCATATAATCATTCATTTCCTGCATATGACAGCATAATCACAAGTCACTCATGAAACCTTACTGTACTGATAAAATAAGCATAAACATATTACAGGCACGAGTTGATCTGGTAATACAGAAGATGTTAGGCAAGAGATCGATTCTCAATAGATCTAGACCAATGATAGATGACCAATCATTCTCTATTTCTGTTTTATGTATGAATCTGTTGATAATAGAAGTCAGATTCCTACCATTCCAAACAGAAAGATCATGGAAAGGGCTGCTATAATTGACAATCCAGCACCCGATAATGATGCCTCTGTCAAGTCTCTGGGTATTTTCCTGTAATGAAGAGAAAAAATAAAAATGTGATACAGTAAAATGATGGAATGACCAAATACTCCAACAAGTCTATTTTACTAAATTGTAGTATATTCAATGCTACTTGATGCAAAGACAAGGAAACTGCTGCTGTGAAGTTCAGGGCAATTAGGAGTCATGGGGAAATTAATGGGTAAACTTGAATTATTTTTTAGACGCCTGTTTGTCTAGTCATAGGGATAACATCATCTATTCAAGGCCCATGTATACTGCATGAGTTATGTGTTTTGAAATTTTTGGTATTCAAATCGAAATCTTGCTATTTCATGGGGAGAAAGTTGAAGATCTTAGGTGGAAAAGTTAGTTTCTTTAACATGCTTGTTTATTTACTTTGTAATTGGATATTACTTTGGTTTGAGAGAGTTTTGGTTTAAAGAGGACAGATTCCAGTCCCATAATCTGAAGATCATACAGCAGACACTAAGCTCAACACACATTACAAATGTCATGTGTCATATCCATCAACACATCAAGACCAAATCTAGTGAAAACCAGATACAGTTTGATCTACTTCAGCAAGAGCCTCTGAACTATTGAGATTTCCTACAAAGTGTGTTTACCAAAAAGCCAGCTCACTATGGTATGCATCACATCAAATTTCATGAAAGACGCGAGTTCTAATGCCTTTCATCACCAGTAATATAGTTTCTAGTGAAGCCATTAACTGCAAATTAATTTTAAGATGCGCTCAGCATCTCCAGATATGTGTTATGCATTCAATTCCACATGTCTTAATAACTGAATCATTATCCACCTTCCATCTCCAATTATGCTAAACATTTCTAATTTAACATCAAAAGATCAAAGAAAAAGAATTCCAACTATAGCCAAAGCAACTTTAGCGTAGACCTGGTTTAACCAATCCCGCTTTTTGATTGGCCATTTGCCTAATAACACATGGCAAGAGTATATCACTGAACCCCTGATTATTTTGTTTGGTGGGACTAAGAATTACCCTGTTACACAAGACAAGGTTTTATTGTTCTCATATCAGGTCCATTAACAGCACACACCATAAATATATACGGAACTAATGCACAACCAGTTCACAGGATTAACACAGGTTTAATCGGATCAACACCTCAAATAGAGTTATCATAAACAAAATCATATGAAGTCAAAATGCAGGAAAAAAGAGTAGGAAAACTATTGGCGCAATTGCTAATAGCTCCAGTATTTTACAGCAAAGAATGATCTAATAAACTGCAGATTTACAAGAAACCAGTAAACAATTAACGTAGAGCTAAGGAACAAAATGCGATAAAATCAGTACGAAAAAGAAAAAGAACAAGAAAAAAAAAAAGGGAGCTGACCTGTAAAAATCAACCGATTTGATTTTACTCGTTGAAACCATGGTTAATCAATCGTCAAATCCAATCGATCTGTTAATAAATTCTGAGCGTCGGTTATATATTAAGATAATTGAGTAAGATTTTTTAAAGCGAAAGCGAAACCGAAATCGCTTTCGTTTTGAGCAGTGTGCAGTGTGAGCGTTTTAAGCGGGGATTTATCAAAGTAAATATTATTAATATCTAATTTTCTGGGTTTAATTGAGTTTCCATTTACCAAATTACAATAAGTCATTAATTCATTACGAGTTGATACTTGATAGTGATGTAGTGCATGAGTGTAATTAAAAAGTAAAAACATAATCGCCCTAAATTTTTCCCCAAATCTATTATATGTCCGAAATATCAATATGAAATTTACCCACATTTTTGGGCAAAATATCATAATATTATAATGAATAATTATATGACAACATTGAATTCATATAAAATTACATAAATTTTGGCAATTATAAAAATATCTTCTATGCAAAGTCTCGTTTTACAAATATTATATGTCATTAATATATTTGTAATAACCAAGATATCATTATGAACAACATTAAGTCTAAAATTGATTAAAGATCTGAGAATTATAAGTAACAAAATAAATATATCATTTTCAATTGAAACTTCACTTACCAAAAATAGATATTTGTATCACTTTATTTTGATAAATTTAATTCATTTTTTTTAAGAGAGAGATGATAAATTATATTTATAAATAATAGGTTGAATCAAATAAAATAGTATAATGAAATTGCTATTGTGACATTGAATATATGGTTCTATAACTTTAGTAGTTGTTATTTAGGCTATTTCTTTTTTACTTTGTAGTTTGCAACTTTGAAATCCCATTTGTTGTCTTGGTAAGTTTGTCCAATACAAATATACAATCAATTTTATTTGATATTATTATGAAATATATTCGAGTTCTAATTTTTTTTCATTAGATAGCCTCAACTAATCATTTATTCTATACTTGTAAGGTAGCAAAAACTAATCTCAAATTTCAAAAATTATAAATGATACATATGGGCACGAACATATATTTTCATTTTTTCAATTTATTTGTCAAAAGTAGTGCTTTTTTTTTTTTCATTCCAATCATCATAGAATTAGATATTATTATTGACTTATATGCAAAAATTATTTGATGAGCTTTATGTAATATTTAGTACAAATCAAATTTTAAATATTTCATACAAAAATTAAAAACATTTTTAAACAACAACCGAGTCACAAAATAATTTAACAAACTGTAAACATGTCAACAAATATGTAGTATTAATTATTAAATAACAAACATCCTCAAATAATGTGTGTATAAAGAGAAGTGAAATCATGTTAATTATCTAATACATTTAATGAAATAAAACAGATATCTAATCATATCTTACAAACTAAGATAAATATTATAGAAATAGTTGTTTCGGAAAATTGAAATCGCTCACAAAACTAAATTTTAATAAAATTTGTCTATATCCAATAATTTGTTGATGGACCCACCACTAATCACAATACCAACCTACAAAAAAGAATAATAATAATAATAATAATTATTATTATTATTTTATTATAATAATTATAGACCTATTGCCTAATATAATGACGTGTCAACCGAATCCCGGAGCAAAATTTCCACGTTCGTTCAGTACAACGTCGTTTTGAATGTTTAATCACAAAAAATGACGTCGTTTGGGCATATTTTCAACAAGTGCAAAGGGGTAAAACAGCAGAACAGTAGCACCGTAGTAGCAGTTCATAAACGGGGGAAAGGAAAAAAAAAAAAAAGGAAAAATAGGAAATGGCAATGCGTGCAATGGTCGGAGCTTTTCGGAAACGTTCATTTGCTAATCGATCTGTAAGTTTCTTTAATCAGTTTCCCTAATTTAATTTTCTGATGATCTGTTATTAACTTGACACGAAATGAGTTAATTTGATAAGGATATGTTATTCCTTATTTGTCTACTTATTAGCTGAGCACACGCACTTTGATTTTAGCCGAACACGAGGGGGGCTCTGTTAAAGCTTCATCACTGAGTGCAGTTGAGGCTGCTAAATTTTTGGGTGAGGACAATTCTGTGTCGTTACTGCTTGCTGGTTCGGGTCCGTCTTTAGAAGAGGCTGCTTCACATGCTGCTTCATGCCATCCTTCCATTTCTCAGGTAATCTCTCTTCAAATTTGAAGTATAATTTTAGTGTTCATTTGATTTTGGTAGATGGAGTGAATTGGATTTTGTACTCAGTGGGCTCTGGTGGGTATGTGGTAACCGAATAAAATGCAAAAAAATACCTCGTGCTTTTCCTAATTGGTTAAAAAACTCTGTTATTTGTCTTACCAAAAACATTTTATTAGCAAAAAATCCCTTGTGTTTATATTGTATTTGTTCACTGTACCCATTTGGAAATTAAGAGTTGACAATAGGGGAGTTATTGCTATATTTTTAAGATAGCGAAGGGGTTATGGCTAATTCTTTAGGTTAATTTGGGGGGGGGGGGGGGGATTGCCAATCTTTTAAAGGAACAGCCGAATGGTGGTGTTTTGGCATTTTATTTACGTCCAGGGGTATGATTGTCAATTCCCTTGCAAAAATGAAGAATACTTACATTAAAAGCGAGTTCAGGCACAATGCGGTCTGGGGTAATTGTCTTTGACTTGATAACACAGTCTTTTTATTGCTAATAAAGATAACACAAAGTTACTTTTGCCTATTAGAAAAAGAACAAGGTGTTTTTGCATTTTACTCATTATTTAGCTGTAATGAAGATGAATTATTTTTACATTTATGTTATATCTCGTTTAATTCAATCATCTAGGGACTGGAGAAAAGATGCAGAAATTAAGTTGGTCCTAGTATTTATTTTTTTCCCCTGAGCTTGTTATTTGTTATCCAGGTCCTTCTTGCTGATTCAGACAAGTTCATGTATCCTTTAGCAGAACCATGGGCTAAACTAGTACATGTTGTGCAGCAGAAAGGCAGATACTCACACATCATTGCTGGATCAGGTTCGTTTGGGAAAAATATACTCCCTCGTGCAGCTGCACTTCTTGATGTTTCTCCAATCACTGATGTCACTGAGATCAGTGGGTCTCATCTCTTTGTTAGGTAACTTATTTTCTTTTGTCTAAGGTTAGAGGAGATTCTCGCTGTAGCTTTTTAGCAAAATGGATTCTCATATAGCAGCTCTCATTTTGTGTAAGGTATAATATTACATGCTCATACTTATATGTGGCAGACCGATCTATGCTGGCAACGCCCTTTGTACTGTACGTTACACAGGTTCAGACCCGTGCCTGTTGACCATCAGGTCTACATCTTTTCCTTCGGTGTCAATTACATCCCGTTCGGACTCTAATGCTGCATTAATTGAGAAGGTTGATCTCTCAACCTTCAGCGAAGGTTTGTTCTTCTGTTAGCATATTCTCATTTTGTTCCCCCTTTGTGTAGAAATAGAGTGCTTGGATTGTTCATATATAATGGTGGATTTTTATTTTTATTTTTTGATAAAAATTTATAATGGTGGATTTTTTGCATACTAATTGGAATTTTCTTTTAGTTTCATGAATTCATATTGTGGATTGGCATGTTGGGTTGTCAAATTTAAACTGTCGATTGTTTAAGAAACCTGGACTGAGTAAATTAATAATTGTTTTTGTAGATGATGCAATTGGGAAATCAAAATACATAAGCCTCTCCTCTCAAGATACAGAACGTCCAGATTTGGGAAATGCACGTGTTGTTATCACTGGAGGACGAGCTCTAAAAAGCGCCGAGAATTTCACAATGATAGAAAAGCTTGCTGAGAAACTTGGTGCAGCAGGTTTTCCTCAATTAACATTAAGCTGGTAGAGTTTTAGGGCAATGTGCTTCAGTTGGGTTTACAATATTTAAAAAAGATTACAGTTACATATTCTATTTTCTGTTGAACTGAAGACCTGTTTTACCAAAATAAAAAAGTTCGCACCTAAAAAGATCTTTATGTTTCCATTATTTGCTGTGTATATTTTGTCTCTGCAAAATCTAAGGCATGCATCACTCCTTATTACTTATCGTGGATGAAAATAAGTATCAAATATCTCAACATCGAATCAGACACTGACATGTAGATAAAATTATTGTCAGTAATCTTTTCTCACTCCTTATTACTTATCACCTTTCTTAGGAAATAACTTACATCTTATTTTTCACAGTTGGTGCCACTCGTGCTGCCGTTGATGCAGGGTATGTTCCAAATGAACTTCAGGTAAGGCATGATTTTTTGTGGATTTCTGGTAATTTTATCTATGCACTATAGACCAATACCACTTGACACCAATTTTTCCACGTTCTTAGTGCTTGTCTCTTGGTTCTATTTTTTTTGTTTTGCTAAAAATCGAAGTTGATACTGGTGTTACAGTTGTCTTTGGGATTAATGCCATTATAAGAGAGCTATGTTTTATGTACTATTGACACTTGACATTGTTGTAAATTGCCATTATCTACCAATTCGAAACTAAAAAGCTGCATCTATATACTGTGTGTAATGATTAAATGAGGTGGATTGTTGTAAACTTGGAATTTTTCTAAGATTATAAATCTGCTTCTGATGCACCAGGTAGGTCAGACTGGGAAAATCGTTGCTCCTGAACTATACATGGCTTTTGGTGTTTCTGGAGCTATTCAACACTTAGCAGGCATGAGGGATTCTAAAGTCATTGTTGCCGTAAATAAAGATGCTGATGCTCCGATTTTCCAGGTCTCACTTTCTCATCCCCGCATCCCTGTCCAGTGGGAGTAAGATTTTGATATTAGTTATTGTTGTGTGTATTCTGAGCAATAACTGATAAAACAGTTCAAGTTATACAGACCAAAACTATAATTTCTGAATGAAAAATTGAAAATGGATGCAAAATTCAGAGGTTCCCTTGATATGGGAACAATGGAAAATCTGATATATCACTTGGCATAAAGAATATTAAAGTAATTATAGTCTTCAAAGCTCATATTACAACACTCTCTCACCTGCTCATGCTAATTGTTCTCTCTGATTGTTGAACCTTGATTCTTTTCAACAAGGACAAGCTCATGTATACACTTTATTATTAACTGCTATTCTTGTGTTTTATTACTCTTACCTTCTCGTGGTGTGCTTATATTGCAGGTTGCTGACTATGGAATTGTAGGTGATCTATTTAAGGTTATACCAGAATTATTAGAGAAACTTCCTGATAAAAAGTGAAAAGATTAATGTCTTTTCACCTAGCCCTTGCGAAAGCTTCGCTCTATCTCTTCTGAAAGGTTAAGACAAAGAATTCAAATGCTTATTATGGTTATACTCTCAGAGCTGGCTCCTTTTACTTCATGCGCTGCAGGTTGAACTGCGGTTTGTCAAAACTCAACAGAAAAGATAGTTAATTTGAGAATTTAGACGAACTCGACAGATTCATTTAAGTAGATACACTAGTTTGTGTTGAAATTTGAACCGTGGAAAACAAACGGCATAGCCCAATTCTTGTAAAGGTTTTCAAAGTTAAAAGACATACCGCTTGATTTTGTGGCTGCAAGAGAATTTCTGAAATGTCCCACATTGGAGGAAACATTTATTTTTTGTTATACTGATAAAGTTACTCAACCACTATCATCATTATCTTTCATAATGATTCATCAGTCACCCAAGAATCTTGGCGCTGGTAATTAAATAAATTTGAGCAGATGCTTCAAGAATCTTGATGAGCTGTACTAATGATTGGTATCATGATCTAAACTTTTCACTATTTCTTTACTGATTTAATTATATATATGACATTTCATGCAAATGGACTTTCTATATCTCATTGTAAATGTAATGTGATTTCAACATGACTCTAGGATACAGTGAAAGGGTGCAATTGGTCCTTGTTGAGAATTGTCTTCTCTTATAGTTGACAAAAACACTTCATATGTTATATTGGCTAGATTGAGTGTACCCGAGTCCTAGTCGGAGTCGGGTAGAATAAAATAACATTGTGTCTGAAGTTTATTTGATTGTTAAATGAATCAAACTCGAATGAACTTTGATCGAGCTAAAAATCAGCTCAGATTTCAAATTTCAATTTGGGTAATTTGATACTTTTATATATACATATATATTGTATTTATGTTATGGGGTCGAACTCAGCTCGATCTTTAAAAGCTATTAACAAGATAAATGATGTTCAAATTTGATCAATGAAGTATTGATAAAAATCGAACTTGAGCATCATAACTTTGTTATAGACTCTCATAAGTTTAATAGGCTTGCTTACATTGTATCCGCTCAATTTCTATCAATGATGACTGGATTTGATCCTGATCTAGATAGTATGTGAAGTGAGTTAATAAAGGAAAAACTGAATAATGTCAACGAATTAGGGGAATAAACTATATGTATGAGCTCCCAATTATTTAGGTATTCATCTTAATAATTACAAAAAGAAGGAAAAACCATCGGCTTAAACAAATTTGTGGTGATGTCGATACAATAATTTGCAGTGCAGGACTAATGAATGACTAGATCGAATTCGGCCATTCAACCAATTTTATCGTTGAAGATGCTTGAGTGATATATATATATATATATATATATATATATATATATATAATCCATGTGTTCTTCCTAATTAACATAAAACTTCATTTATTATTTTTATAAGAAAACCTTCTTATGATCAATCCTCAATTTTCAAATTGGTGTAGTAAACTAATAAAATGATAACACAACCCCTTTTTCTGATAAAATATTAATACATGAAGTTTTTCCGAATAAAAATAAGATTATAGGCTTTATGTCAATTAGAAATGACACAGGGTGAAAATAAAAAAAGCTTACTTGTCATACCTAATATTTTAGTAGATTGATTAGGCGATATCATTTTTTTTTCTCAACCTTTAACTATTGGAATGTGCACTTTAATTGCTTCATTTGATCAATTTGCCCAACTACATTACAAACAAATCCAAAAACTATGATATCATTAATATTTTAACCATTATTTTATAGTTAAGGTCAAACGAAGTTTTATGAAATAATTACCTAGATATTCTCAGTTATAGGTTCACGCTTTATTATTTAATAAATATCAACACATTGTCTCTTTTTTTTTTTTTTTTTTAAGTCTTCCTTTATTTTTTCTTAAAAGCATTTTAGTGACGGGACAAAAATGTGAAAATTCTGATCTAAAAGCATTAATGCACCAAATAAGAAAGACTTGAGCCAATAAAATGGAGGGAGGGAGTATATGCATGTGCGAATTTATTTACAGAATATCAAAACACTCATGAATTTAATTCCCAATCTTACTGTTAAAGCATCAAATGTTCAAGTATCAAACACTCTTTCTTTTACCAAATTATACGAATTCGAAAATAGATGTAAGTTCTTTTTGTAACCCACTTCACAAAAGTACACATAGATTTGTACCTTCTACGTAATTTAAATTCCTATATTAATAATTCAAGGTGGTTGGGTCAACTGAAAGTGACATGCGACCCCCAGAGGCGAGACGTACTCAAATTCAAATCTTATTGAGGGAGAGACACATACCCTTTGCACTATTCGGTCCGAACTGTATTTATAGTTATTAGATAAAAAAAAATCCTATATTAATTAATATTGCATGTGTATTAAACAAAACTTTAATGAATTTTGGAAGTTAATGCTTCAAGCCTCTTATTTCATTAATTACCTAACCTGCAATCATTTTACATTCTTGTTCACATATATGTCTAATTTACTTCTACTAATAGCTATACATAATCAAGTTATTTATAATTTGTCAAATTAAGATAAGCCTTATTTCAATTAAATTAAAAGAATTGTGCTGAAGTTTGTTTAGGCGTTTCGAAGAAGAAGCAATTAAGTTATTTTATCTTAAACCGTAACACACAATCAATTAATTATATAGACTTTTTTCTGGCCTGTTCTTAGATCCGTACATAATGTTGAGTTAATTATTAAACATAAAAAGTTTAATTTCCTAAAACGGCCTCAATATCTTCTAATAAATAATAGTGATGACAAATCAAGTAAAACTATTAATTATAGCTTGACACACGTTATAGATATAGTTTGAATTTGAACTGAAACGAAAGAAACATTCCTTTTGTGGAAAATTAAATAAAGTATTATATAAGAGTAGTAATTAATTAATTTTCTCCTCAACTAGCTCATGATAGCAACTCCTTGAATAAGTAATTATATTGTAGCACCAAAGTATATATATATATATATATATATATATATATATATATATATATTAGGCTTATAAGCAAAAGTTTTATTCTTCATATTGGTACAATTACAATATGGTTGTGGTGCAAAATAAGGAAATTTAATATATAATAAGATTATACTAGGATGAAAATTAAAGAATTTAATTAACAAAGGTAATTAATTTGTTAATACATGCAATAATACTCCTAGCTAGCCATATATAGATTCTTTTCTTCAAGAATACGTACGTCTGTGTAGTTATTAATTAGTATCCACCCTTTCGATCACCAGTAAATACTAATTTACCCCTTCCAAAAATATTTCTTTTCACCTGACCATAAGAGAAGATAATGAAATCAGGAAAGGAAAACCAACTCCAAATTAAACTCACCTGTACTGCACAAAATTAAGAAAATATTAATTAAATATATTGTAACAAATTAAAAAGAAATTACCTCCGAAACATCCAATTTACCCTTTTCTTTCTGATTCATAAACTGGTTCATATAAGACATCTGCATGTTGAATCGAAAAAGACAAGAGAATGTAAATAAAAAATAATTTGAAAAAAAAGAAAGCTAGGAAATTTAATTACTCACCTTTGGACTGTTTACAGGAGAACTTGCAGTGTCCTCTAATTCAAGATCAACCATTGAACACACAACTTTAGTTTTCTGTTTCTTGAAACTATTTTGCTTACATATATTTCTAATACTTTTATTTCCAGAATAATTAGAAAACCCTAATCCTTTTTTGACAGCAGAAGAGGCAGCATCAGAAAGAAGAGAAGGGCTTTCTTCATATTCCGAAAAGTAAGAAGTACTAATTTGTTGATCATCAACATTATTATTATTATTATTATCATTATTATTAAACCCTTCAATATAGAAAGTCCAACTGCTTTCTTCTTGAGAATTCTCCATATATATGTATATATGAAGAGGAATTTATTTTTTGGAGATGATGTTATGGAAAAAGGGATGGAAATATATATAGAGGAAAATTCGAAAAAAAAATATATATGATAAATAATGAGAGTGTTGGAATCTTGTTTGTGGGCCATTTGAAGTTGAGGTAGGTAAATTGACCAACTGCATATATAAACTTTGTTAATTTGAGATGGGGAAGGATGATATGATTTGACCTTTTTGTTGTGTTTAGAATTTTAGATTACAATATAAATATAATCAATCAACAAAGATTTGCCAAATCTTATTTTCTATGTCGCACTTCCTTTTCTATTTCAAATATTTTTTTGAACAAGTCCACTGAGAAAGTCATCAACATTAATTAGACTTTTTCTCTAATCATTTGTTTTCTTCTTAATTAATACTATATATGTATGGAGTAGCTAGTATTAATTAGTTGTAGATAATGTTTAAGGAACAATTAAAACTCTTTCATTTTATAAGAAACTCCATGCCGGCTGCCTACACAGAACTATTTGATAAGCAAATATTACTTAATTGACCTACTTACCCTTATGAATAATACTTAATTTTTCTTTTTAAGATCTTACTTCTTGTAATAATTTTTTTTTTTTTTTTTTTGAGATGGCATGGTATATAAATCATTGCATCATAATTTATTCAACAATACTCATTAAATCAAAATCAGTCCAACAAAGTACAGATAATAACTAACAACAATATTAATAATTAAAATTGGGACATTAGCGGGCTTCATTCTTACCATTAGGCTACGACTTCATCGGCTACTTCTTGTAATACTTTAATCTGCATAATTACTCACATTACCTCATTTTCCCTCCCTTGGATGACTTTCTTTTTTAGTTTAGCAAACTTATAATGATCAACATATTTATTGGATTTTGTCTTAGAGTTATTTGCAAATTAATTATTTTGTATACGAGATATTTGTTATTAATTTAAGCGAAAACTGAAATTTATTATATATTATTGTTTCTAAATCTTAGAGGAGTTGTTTGCTAATTACTTTGTATGCGAGAGTATTTGTTAATTAATAAGCCAAACCCGAAAGTAATATTATTATTGTTTCATTTGATCAATTTTCCACTCTAATAAGTTGCACTAGCTAATTGGCATGCATAAACATATTTTTTTATAAGGAAAATTGGATTCCCAACGTGATCCGATGAATATATTGAATGATGTATATGTAGACTTGGAACTAATAATAGTTTAAGAAATTAAACCGACTTAATCATGTACTTTAGCTTTTGACTAAAACATAGTTAATAATTTTAACAATTAATTGCGACACTTTCCGATTGTTGACATTGATACACATACGGATAAATAATTTATGTTTGTTTTATCTTTAATTTTGAGTTGTTGTGATATTTTTTGTATATATATATATATATATATATAAGCATATCACTAACACGATAATAATATATGTGTGACATTATTATAGAATATAAAATCCCCTAATTATATAAATTTTATTCCGTACATATATAAATGGATTATCAGAAACTCAATACCTAACAATTGATAGAGAGAGATGAGTTGATAAATATTGATATATAGGTTAATATGAAATTAATATTTCTTTAATTTAGTTTGGTAGGAAAATTAATTGATGTTAACTCCCTTCCTTTGTATGTACGTATTTAGTGATATATTATATGGTCCTAAGTACATGAACTCAATATATATACCCTGAGTCCATGAAGGAAATCAATTAATTAAGAAAAAAATTGCAACTCAAATTATGTAACGTCACATTGCGCATTGAGCTATTATATATAGCCTATGCCTTCCATTGCCGTATATGCAGGGACGGATAAAAGAATTTTATACATGGGTGCTAAAAGAAAATATGTAAATTTGAGGTTATAAGTGACATTTTACCTAATTCATATTCACCCGGCTTAATTATAATCTAATTTTAGTACCGAATCGTAAGGATTTAATCTATTTGATCTGACATTACCACAAAACATTGTATTAATCCATATTAAGTTATACAATTAATCATGCAAGTTTATGGTACCAAAAAATAAAATTTTCTTGTGGCTTCGATTCCATATATATATATATATGATTACCATATATGCACATGAAAATAGTATGATAAAAAATTCCTGTTCCATAATTAATGAGCAAGTCCAATTCGATCCATATATTCACAGCTTTGTGCGACAAAAGTGCCGACCCTATTATTGTCAATTATTTCCATTTCACTGTTATAATTTCAAATACAAGGACGATAGAATACGATGTTTACTGGTAACCTTGTTGCAACAAAATAATGATCATGATTTATTTATTTATTTATGTGTATGTATTCCATTCCAATTATTAAATGCGCGCATTAGCTAGGGAGAAAATGTACTGTTACTTTCATTCCTTTTGTCTTTAATTGACTGAATAGTTGGTTTTCTATGTTCAAAGTACATGGCCTATGTGTCTTCTTACCCCACCCTATAAATATATATATATATATATTATTTTCGGTGTCAGTGTTAATTTAGAGTAAAATTAATTCATTCACGCATGTGGTAAGCCAGTAACAATTACTTCACTGAATAAGTTTGTCGGCTGAAAATCAATCAAAGTCAAATTATTTTAGTTTATCTAACAATAAAACAACTTGAAATATAATCAAAGCTCGTCAATTTACAAGTCACAGAATCGTTAATGTAAATATAACATTAGAAATCCAACTGATAATCCTTTTTTATTTAATTAACCCTTGTACGGAAAAATGTGTTGCAGTTACATCCATTGTAATTCAATAATATTTTTAGTATATTATATCTTATTGTAAATTCTTAGTTTAATGGTAATTAGCCGGCAATTTACCTAGCTGAGTCTATTTATTTAATGATGAAAATTAAATCATAATCATAAAACATCGAGAAAGTGATTGTGTAAAGTTGAGTGACGTGATAATACGAAAAGGAAATTATGTGCCTACTCCGGTGAATTCAATTTATTGAAATATTGGATGAGCAACAAGTATATATGAGAGAACAGTGTCATTTATTTCCGAAAGTTAGGTATTTTACTTTGTACTTATTACATGATTATTAATTTATTATGTTAGGAAAGGGGCCTTTTCATTGTCGATCATAAATTATATCTGACGTGGACTTGGGTGATGTGGCATTCAGACACGTATGGCTTGAACACGACTGCTCCCTGGTGCGCACGTGCTACCTCAAGTGGAGCCGTTGCATGCCTGAGATCCATTCCCCCTTTTTTTTATTTTTTCTTTTACGGATCCTTTCTTTTCCACTTCGAGGGCTAAAAGAGTAATTCCATTGGATATATATTGGAGTATAATTCAATTAGCAATGCAGATATATAATAAAGAAAAAGTAATAGTGTCACAATTAAACTATGAGTCCACATTATATGTATATGTATTTGCAATTCTAGTACTTTCGCTAATTTTCTCCCAAGTGAAATCCCTACTGTAAGGAAAGGTGCACGTGGTTTCTAATGAGTTGCACACACACGTCTTTGAAAATTTTTGAGAAAATTATTTCTAATAATGTGTATTTTTAGAAGATAAGTCTAGGAATAATTACTAGGACCTTTCCTGAGAGATGAAAGGGACTCGCGTTAACGGATGAAAGGCTTACCAGGACTCTGATGTTAGGTGTAATTACCATTCAATTTCATCCGACTATCATAATTACAGGGACCTCCCTTGAGGTTTCAAAAGGATTTCATCCGTTAGGATTCCGTTAATATTCTATACTAAAAAAATTCGTAAAATTTTAATTACAAAATATTTTTTGTACAAAAAGTAAAAATATTCATTCAAAATATATGATTTAATAAAATAGTTATTATAAAATTAAAAATATTAAAAATAATTATAGTAAATCAACAAAAAAAATTAATATATATTATTTTAAAAGAAAAAACCCACCCAGCCCAACTCCACCCCACTCACCCCTGCCCATCTCATGGTCCCCAACCACCAACTCTTTCGAGGCCGGCGTCGCTGGCCTAGAAGGAGTCAGGGTGTCACGGCTTGCGGGGGTGGTGGGGTGGGGGAGGGTGCGAGTGGAGATGGGGGTTAGGGATTGGGATTTTTATTATGTATAAAATAAATATTCTAAAAGTTAGGGATTAATGTGTAATTATGATTTTTTATTTCTATTCAAAATTAAATTTTGTAAGGATAATATAATAATTTTGTGCATTATTTCATGGGTAAATCACATTTCATTAATCAAAATTTTTACTATTTTCTTTAATTAAAACCATCAAGGGCAATAGCGTCATTTTATGATTTCGATCCAATTTCGTCAAGGTCCATTAGGGTTTTATAATTTTTTTAAAACCTCAAAGAAAGTCCCTGTAATTATGATAATCGAAGGGGGTTGGACGATAATTACATCTAACATCATGGGTTGTGCCTATAATTATCCCTTATGTCTAATATCTTTGTTTATGTACCTAATTTTAATGACCTGGACTATCTTTATTAAATGCTTAAAAGTCAATGAAGATTTTCAATCACTATATTTTTATTTTAGAACATTAATATATTGCACGCATAGGGATGATGACTGATGCGATGGAGGGAGGGGTTTATCATTTTTCAGTAATAAATTAATTAACTATATTTCTACCTATATTTCTCAAAAAAAAAGAAAAAAGAAAAAAACCCTCCTACCTATACGGTCGTCCCATAGAACTCTTGCTTAGTTTATTAACAAATAAATTAATTAACTAATCAAACTATTTTTTTTCTTTCAGTTTAACTAAATTAATTTTTAGATGACATAGTAAATGTTCTCCCGTAACTCTCGATATAGAAAGATCAATATTTGTTAGAAATGATTCATATCCTAACCGTATAGGCATTTAAGGGGTTGATCTCAGACGACGAAGCCAATCGTCATCATTTCTATTAGAATCAAGAACATTAGCTGATCCAGCCAGGTAACTAATTATTATGATGTAAAATTGAAAAGTGAAAAAAATTGTACCGCAAAGATGGCATTCAGTCATGTATGTATAATGTAAATACATGCAACTTATGATTTAATCTTTAATAGTTTTTTTTTTATTGGTCATTTTACCTCCCACACAACATTTTATTTGTTATTAGTACTGTGCATGGATGTGGATCTTTTTTCTGACTTTGTGAAAATATAGTATAAATAGAATGGAGATCTGAAGAGTGAAGTGGCTTTTAAATTTTCCCCAGTTCTTGATTTCTTTGATGTCAGATTATTCATCTTAAAAGAAGGAAACGCAAAGTAGAAAAATGATTGTTTAAGGTTGTATTATTTTCTTCTCTACTTATATCCATTTTTTTTTTTTTTTTTTTTTTTGTGGCTGATCCAGGAGAGAAATTAAGATGGTGACTGGCAAAAAGTTTGAGTTAAACCACACCGGCTCCCAAGAGGTAATGGTGCCTTCCTCGCTTCTGTAGTTTCGAATTGGCAACAAAAACTTATTTTATAAAACCAGACCACATCTAAATAATTTCATGATTCCTATAAGTTGTCGAGGCAGGGCTGGCTGCTGGCCATGTTTGGATACTTGGATGAATTTCTACTCATTTATTTCTAATTCAGATATTTGAAACAAGAATAAACATCGAAACATGATTTGAATAAAAGAAAAAATTGTATCTTAAAGAAACATCTGGGGCGAACTGGTGTTTTGTCTATTCGATAACGGTTGAGAATAGGTTTGGATGTGTTTTAATCGTTGGATTATGGGACCACGTAGGGCCATAAATGAATTAGTAACTTATAAATATGAACGTGTTCGAATGTGTTCAAAATATTGTGTATATTAGCTACTTGTGCAGTCGTGTCTTTGTTTTTTTAATGAAAATGAGGAGTTTTGAAGCCCTGGACTTTTTGAAATTCCGAAACCAAGATACATCCTTACATGGCAATTATAACTAATCAAGTGTCAATGACAGAGTGAAACCAGTAATGCAGCAGATTCCCAGAACTTTACCCCCTCAATCCATCCAATCCATGAAGTTTCAAATACTAACAATGGCACCAATGCACATTTCAAGTCATTTCAAGATCCTACAAAGAACAATATTGAACGTGCAAGTGATCTCCTGGTTTCAGTCTCAGCTTGTGCAGAAATACACAAATCAAAGATCATTGATCTTGCTTTTGCTGCAAGTGAAGAGCTCATTCTAATGGCTCAAGAACGCGAACCCTTGTGGATATTCAATGTAGACAAGGGTTCCGAAGTTCTAAATGGAGCAGAATACAAAAGAAGATTTGCTTCACTTGATCCGACTTTAGAAGAGATAATCAGAGTGATCACTTCTGGAGAACCTGCAGATCTTCCAGACCTTAACGAAAAGGTCGACAATGGGTGCATATCATCATATGCAACAGAGCGTTTGGACTCTCACGCATCTAGGGCAATTGGGATAGTCTTCAGAGATCCAATCAGCCTTGTGAATATGTTAATAGATGTGGTGAGTTTAATCTTCTTGTTGTAGACTAAGTTTTGGTTTAAACAATCATGCACTAATGTTTTGGTGAACAGAACAAATGGTCATCAATTTTTTGCAATATAGTGTCAAATGCCATAAATCTTGGAGTTCTATCCACAAGAAACAAGGAGCACCCCAATGGAGTTCTGCAAGTGGTAATACATATATAAGCACGCATTTGAATGAAATGCTTGAACGTTATGTCAAACGTGTATTTACCTGACTTGTGACAGATGATCCATTCTGTTTAACTTGCAGATGGTGGCAGAGTTTCATGTTCCTTCTCCTATGGTTAAGACGCGAGAGATGTACTTCGTGCGGTACTCAAGGCAGATCGATTTCAGCACTTGGGTAGTGGCTGATGTTTCTTTGGAAAGTATTTTCCCTAATAATCGGGCAGTGACCTGCCAAAGAAAGCCGTCGGGCTGTATAATTCAAGCCCTTCAAGATGGATTATCAATGGTAAATTGACTCAAAATAAATGGATATAAAACAAGTACGAATCAATTTCATTAAACACGAAGTTATACCAAGATTTCCAGCCATAACTAATCAATAATCAATTTTTTAACAAATCTATAGGTCACTTGGGTAGAACATAATGCAGTACGTAATGGTGCCGTTAATGATATGTTCAGGGGGCTACTCACATCAAGTTTTGCATTTAGCGCAAAGCGCTGGATTTCATCTCTCGAGAGACAATATGACCGAATTGCAACTCTAGAGTCACAATATGACTTCCCTAACTTGTCAGTGAATCATGGAGGTAACCTGTTTCTCCTTTTCTTATAGCAATCATAGTTATGTTTCCATTATTTCGTTAATTTGCAGTTAAGGGTAAATGAATTGAGTTGAGTTAATAGACACATTATTTAAGTTTTTCTTTTATATATGGCTTAACATTGTTTTGAACTTTGACATTCTTTTTTTTTAAAAACACGACCATCAATTTTTTTTAAATATTTGAACTTAGGGAGTTGAATTTCAACCAAGCTACTAAAGTAATTGAAAATGAAAAATGTTAGTTTAAACTTGGATTGTTAAGCCAAAAGCTAACAAACTTTTACTATCTAAACTTCGGACGTGTGGCTTGATTAGATTTTCAGCTTCATTTGCAGTGTCTGGAGCTGCTAGAAATGGATTGTTGAAGTTGGCAGAAAGAATGGTTAGATGCTTTAATGCCAATATTTTCTCAAATACGGAAAATGTATGGAGACCATTGCCTATTTCTGGAGCAGAAGAAATAGTGATCAAGATCAGCTCTAACCTGGATGATCATGGGATTCCTTTTGGCACTGCAGTGACCATCGCAGCATCAGTATGGCTTCCTGTAAAACAAACTGATGTATTCAACTTCCTTCGGATTGAGCATAATCGACACAAGGTAAAATATTTGGCCGCAATATTTAGTATAATTATTATTTCCCTTGTTTCATCCTCAATTTTCTCAAGGCTTAATTTAACGTAAAAAGCATTTGAGCAAGCCAGATCAAATTTAGACAGTTCAAATATGTCAGATCAAAGGGAAATTTTGCTCACAGGTTAATTGGGCTTGGTCTGGGTCAACCCTCTAAATACAATATCTTACCTCAAAACTTGAATGACAAAACCAATGTGAAATGTGCTTAAATGTGAAAATGTGTTGAACAATAAATCAAATTGGAATTCTTTCTGAAAATCCAAACGTGATTAAATATTTAAATGTAAAATATGTTAAGCATACTATCTGAAGATAAATTTCATATTACAATCATGCTAATAAGGTCAGAAGTTATAATGCAGTGGGATATACTTTGTTATGGACTGGAAATACGAGAAAACCTACGCATTTCTTCCGCTCGTAACTCAACAGATTGCATCTCACTCGTTTCTGTAGAGGTAAGTCCATCTTTAAATTATCCCCAAAGTACTAATTTTCCTAAAAGCACTAAGAGAACTGTTCAAATTTGCAGCCACCAAAAGGCAAAACAGCAATGACATACCTTCAAGAAAGCTTCAATGATTCAACATCATATTACGTTGTATATGCTCCAGTTAATGTTCCAGCAATGCATAATATTTTGCAAGGCGGCGATGCAGATTCAGTAGCAATATTGCCTTCAGGATTTACAGTCCTGCAAGATAGATCGTCAAATGAGAATGAGGATTCTGAAGCAGGGAATAGTATTCTGACTATTGCATTTAATATCATGGATGAAAAGCTAACAAATTACCTGCCTCCAGAATCCGTGTTGACAGCATACAGACTCATGAATGAAACAGTTTCTCGGATTTGTAATGCTCTTCTGCGAAAAAATTGATATATTTCTTGATTTTTTGGCACAGTTTTTTTTTCAAGTTTTAGAATATAACCTGTGCATAAGAATTCTTCTCGTGGTTGGAGAACAATGTGATACTAAATGAAATAAAATCAATGTAACGTCCAGTAACTGTACCATAATATCATCATATAAAGTATACGAGTAATTCGATATATCTTAATGAAATCATGTGTGATTTCATCAAATCACATGTACCACTCAGAAACAGAGAATTTGTCTCAATGATTGAAGATTCAATTTGTTTTTTTTACGTACACACTCGACAAAATAACAAAGACAGGAATTTGAATAGAAATACAAATATGGTATAATTGGGTGAAACAGGTTAAATTACGAAGTTTGAGTCTTTGCTCACAAAATATTGAAGTTAAATCTTCAAGTGCACATATAAGCATACAGATGATGTATACTGTACATGACAGCATCAAAATAATTGCCCACTAAAATGTTGATGAGAACTCAAACAGAACCTATTTTCTTGGAAGAATATCAGCGAATGAAAAATCATGGAAAGGAGGACCTGAAACAAATCAAAGAGAAAAACTCAAGAAACATGCATGTTCAAAAATTGAATTGTCTCGAAAAGAAATACAGCCTTAAGAAAAGAATACAAAATTCAATATATTTTTCAATCACGACAATATTTTGCTCAGAAAATTTACCTTCTTGGCCACCCAAGATATAAAATGGAATATGAGCAATCATTTTCGTACTGCCTTCATCCCAGTTGACTGTGCCAGGATACTTCATGACCTCACTTGAAGGGCTAGAAGATCCCAAGACAGACAAACATATTGCAGGTTCATTCATTAAACCCATAAAATCCTGAGCACGTCTCCACACCCTCGCATCGGAAATTCGGGAACGAGCAACCTGAAATTAACATAATTGACATAAAGGTCAACGCCAAAGTATCTGCTTTTGACTAACCAACAGTGTACCTGCCAGCTGGCAAGGAAAGAAACTAAAAAACTATCATCATGTAACAGAATCTAACAGTTCCAACCTTTGCCAAGGACACACGAGCTCTGGGCAGTAATTCTCGGTGACAGGTGGCGAGTTTCGAGATAGCAGTGACAACAAAACATAGGAGCCTTGACTGGGAAGATTTTCTGAAACTTGAACCGCCAGAACCATGAGCAGCTTCACCTAACCCTAGACGACTTTGAGCAAAAAGAAAAGAAATAGAAAGCAGAAGAGTCAGCATCGATGTAGCAATAACAAAATTTCAAACTATCTTATAACAAGCATTTTTTAAAATCCGATATACCTTGAAGAAAGGTTTTCATAAAGAAGTAATTCCAAACTCTCAAAAAGCTCACGAGCCGCATCTTTGTGAGATCCACCACCCCCTCCATGCTCTCCAATGGCCCAACATAGCTGTAATGCCAACTCGGACTGTACAAAAACCATAGAGGTTTTTTTGGGGTAAATTACCGAAGATGATGTTGAATAGAATAGAGTTGATGGATTGATTAGAAATCAACAATTTCAAACTAACCTTTGCAGGGCTATCATAAGCTTCTCCAAGCCTGTCCACTATTGGCTTCTGCAACATAAGCATTGATATATCCATATTGTGTATTATTACGAGATGATGAATATAATTCTGCTGAATTTCTTAACTATGAGGCTGTCATATAGAATCAACAGATGTATTGAAGAAGTTCAAACAAACGTATACCATCATGGATATGTTGCTATAAAGTAGTGGTATTGTTGTTTTGACGTCAATATTCACCTTTCTAGAGGAAACAGGTGCAAATTATATGTGGCAGAATCTGCCATTTAGGTTGAAAGAAAAA
The DNA here is from genome assembly GCA_038501285.1 of Penstemon eatonii. Classification (NCBI taxonomy): domain Eukaryota; kingdom Viridiplantae; phylum Streptophyta; class Magnoliopsida; order Lamiales; family Plantaginaceae; genus Penstemon; species Penstemon eatonii. The sequence goes on along the minus strand of CM076708.1, from coordinate 64,377,369 downwards.
AATTAACCCCCCCCCCCCCGCGTTTGGAAATACAGAAAAACTCCAGAATCTGTGCCTCACTATTCAGATTAGACTATCTGTGACTGTAATGGTGTAACCCAAACGACCATGCTCACTGCGATTCACTCACGAATCCACCAAAGCTCACGTAATCGTTAAAAACACTTCCATCATGCTTACCATGTATTAAAATTTCCTTTGCTCGGTATTTTCGGTTAATTAAATATTATAAACTTTTTGAGGACTGTCCGGAAATTTTTCAGAAATATTCGGAAAAATCGTAAATCAAAGAAGCATGGAAAGTTAATCTATATTTTCGTTTCAATTCATCCAAAAAAAAAAATGTTTCGATGTTTTTGGTAGAAACTTACGGAAATTATAACCCATTATGCTTACAATGTAGGCACTCATCATCTTCTTTTCCAGTTTTCCTTCTATTGTCTCCAATTTCCAAGCATGTCCGGGGGGTTTAAACAAATAACACTTTGGCATAACATAGCATCATGCTTTTATTAATTTCAGGCCAATCCCCACTTCACAGAAAGGGATTTGGTCCTTTGATTCTCACTGACTGATTAAGGTATGCATTTACGCCAGATAATTACAGAAAACAACTAGAAATTCTCGTCATGATTCTACGATGTAACATATGTGAAATGAACTTATTCATCCCTACTGGGTCAAATACAAGCATCACGATATCCATAAACAACTCCTTTAATTATATTGTTGGTAAACCCTAAAATAATCAATGACACACTTGTGGATGGTTAATGCTAAATTTGTGCTGATAATTATGATCTTGGATAACTGCCTTTGAATAAATTTAAAGCAAAGTTAGTTGAAAAGTACCTTAAGAAGTGCAATGAATTGAGGAGATCGATGGAAGGCAGCAAGCATGAATTCTAGGAGCCTCTTCTGAACCTGTGCATAAGTTGCATTATATAATTCAGTCATCTCAAAGCTGGAGCAGAAGATTTACAGTTCCAATTATCTATAAAGGTCGTGTTAAGGGAAGGGAGATTGTTGGTTTTGAAGATAAGCAAAGGTCAAATTAGAAGTTAGAGGCATATGACGAGAAATCTTCTCTTGTTTTATTTGCTTCTTGGAGGGGGAGAAACAATAAGTAGTCTATCATGATAAAATCACATGAGCACACAAGAGTTTAGTAGTTTTCAACCTCCTAGTACTGGTGTGTTCCCATAACAATATGCTACTATGTTCTCAAATCAGTATATAAAAGACAACTTTCCAAACAAAAGAAAAATATACTACCAAAAAATTATCACCTCATATGAGAATATCTTGTCCGGAAACAATCTGGAATATCTTGACATAAGCAGAGGAATCAAAGCACATATCAAAGCTGGCATGAAGATAAATCAGAATCAACCCAACAATCCAGCAGAGTCATTTTTCCCCAGATAATACAGTTTTGTTAGATGTTCATTCTGCAAGTCCTATTTCAGGTGAAACAAATACAGAAAACCATGCAGACTTACCATCCGTGGCTTCATGAACTGCTAAACTGAAATAAGAATCAAGAAGCCGTGGTGCTATTCTGAGTGCTTCTTTCAATCTGTCCGACTGAGGGGTATTAATAACTGCCTGCAAAGCTGCAGCCATTGCAGGAGAGGACCAATGACGTTCCTGTGACACCATCCTTAAATTTTCAGTGAAAGTAACATATTAGACCACCTAAACTATTTCTCCCAAGTATTGGCTAGCAAACTGTATAATATCAAGACAATCTAACATGGAATGAGAGCAAAATAAAAAATAAAAATAAATGAGAGAGAGAGAGAGAGAGATTCCTATGCATTTTGAGAATTATATATGTAGGTTTCTAGAAAGTAGTGGCAAAATCAACCGATACAAGACACTGAATGAAACTAAAGGAACAAAGCCAAAGCATGAAATATACGAACCAATGCCAACAAATGGCCCTCCAGCATGCAAAGTGAACTCATGGGAAAATAACAACTAATCCATCGATAACCATAATCAAGAAAGAAAATGGGGAAAATTCTATAATGCTCCATTCTGTCATCTTTTCATTTAATGCTACCATTTACATAGAAAGGACCATACAGCAAGACCATCATTCTCATCCTTGAGAAGCTCAAGAAAGAGAGGGTCAGCTACAGCCATAGGAGTGCTATCCTCAGATTCAGAATCCGCACCACCATCTCCTATAGTTGATCCAGTATATGCTTCATCCATGAGCGCAACCAGCATCTGTATTCAAATGGACTAAAAATCATTTACCACAATAGCATACAGTTTTGTGGTATAGTTTCTAGAAGTTCCATAAGGACCTCAGGAGCTACGTTCTTCTGAATTGAAGCTATGCCGCTTCCGACAAGAGAACCTGAACTTCTCTCCACCTTCTCTAATGCCACAACCAATACTGATCAAGGCATAAAGAAAGTCATTACAATGTTTAAGTACAACGAATAAATAATAATAATCATAACAATATTAATAATAGTAATAATAATAATGGTGATGATGATGATGATATGATGATGATAAAATGGATCGATTATTGAAGCAACGATAGTGCTGTTCTTGAAATCTTGAAGTACTTCTAGCAGAAAGGTGGGGGAAAATAAGATAATGCACCCAGACAAAGTACTTAATTGTTTTAAGAATAAAACGAAGGTCCAAACCCTTCTTCTTCATTCGACCTTAAAACTTGTGCATGAGATACACACAGACTCCCCTGACGAAAACAACCTCTCTGTAATGTAGCTTAGTAGGTCAAGGAAAAGTCATATTCATCATTACACTCCACCAAATTACGGATGATAATAGAATACTATCAGAGTTTCAAACTATAGTATATTGCCATATTCTGAATTAGGAATGGACCACAAGGTACTCATAAATTGCTCAACCAAAGAAAAAACAGAGTAAATGTCGAAGACGCAAGTAAATGAACTTACTAGGTAAGTCGACGAGTGAGAGAAAAAGAGGAATGAAGGATCCAGGAGAGACAAATCCAGGAAACACTCTCAGGAACAATTTCTCTAATCTGCATGGTGGACAAAATGATTCTTATAAAAGTCACTTGCCCAATGATTATCCCATAGAATAGAAAAAAACTAGTGTATATAAAAAACTTACTTCTCGCCATTCCACGCAATCAATTTAAGCATCAACGGGAAAAACTGCACATTCACTATAAATATTAGCTGAACAAAATGATGTGGCGATACACAAAAAAAAAAAAAGCATCATTCCTACTGAGTATAACTTTAGAGTTATAATTTGATGAAGAAGCAAATTTTCAGGCCAGTCAGTAATTATCGTCAAAAGAAAACAGTGTGGTAGAAACATGAATTCATAAAAAATACATCATTTGATTTCAAAAGAGCACTTAATGGATTTGCAACTCAAACATGAAACTCAACAAGTTAGTTGTGGTGATTTATCTTTTTCAAATACAGATGATAACAAACCCTGGATTCCAAAGGTTACCCATGACATTGTGGCGTATTAACTAGCTATATTAATACGGTTAGCTTTCTAAACCTTGAAACTTTCCTTGGGAGTTGGGACAATCAAGGCAATATCAACAACAATCTGGACACATGTCACAATGAAAGCAGTTAACTGCACTAAAATGTATACTTAAAGCTATTTTCACATAGCAAAGTGGGTTTTAGAAGAAAATGAGAAATTAATGAACTATGAAAAGTTCTTTGTTTACCAAACACAAGGCTGCGTCATTGTGGCTCAAAACATCACTGTGAGTCTCTTAGGTGTCAAGGAACCCTAATGGCAATAGATTGTCTCTTCTTGCTGCAGTATACTTGTATCTATTCTACTTACAATTATTAGACCTTTATCTCATACAAGTTGCTTAGTAATACAATGTTTAAATCGTAATAGATATAATGACACTCCAATTTATAAGCATCCAAATTGTCTATATTTTGTTTACATTAAAACAATTTATTTAAAAAGCAATTTAATTCGCATAACAATTTTCCAAACATTGAACTTCCCCTCCAATAAATTATTATCACAGTGTCCCTAAGCACTAAAATGGTGCTCAAAGTGAACTTCAAAGAGTTCACTGGACTGCTGAAGAAGTTTACGAATAAAAGAGTTCAATGTTGATGAGTAGTTTGAAGTGCAAGTGCCTGCCAGTAATTCTTTTAGTGACTATCTACCTAAACTAACAACAAACCTACCTTCGTGAACTTTGAAATTCAAACTTGATCTGAAGCTTCTGATTGCCATTTTATTTTGTCTCCTATTTCCTTTTCTTTTTAATCAAGAATTTATAGACCCCTTCACCAACTAAAAAGACAAAAGGAACTGGTGATCAAACAAGTAAATTAACAAAATCAATTAGCCTTTTATTTCTGGTTCCATTGGTGGTCTACTAGCACCATAATTTTAGTCTATTAACTGGACTGAGTGGGAACACTGTCTGTTTCTAGGCTGCGTCAGAGGAACAATCCACTAATGAAACATTGCCATAACCTCATTAGTAAACTCTATTAATATTTTAACCCTAGAAAAGTTCTCTTATACCTGCATCAGCAGTAGCGATAATAATTAATACCAAACCATTTACCTGAGGAAGTAATGTAGGATGGGATTTAAGAAGCTTTCTTTGGTTTGAACTGAGAAATTCAAGAGTTGCTTCAGCAACAACAGGGTCTGCAAACTCACTGCGAGAATAAAGAAATGGCAAGTGTATGAAGATTGTCAATTTGATAAGTGTGTATTAAGAAACGCAATTTGTCAATTTGATATAATATATATATAAAGTATAGGAAAAAACATCATAAGCCAAGGAAGCACTAAGAAACGCAATTTGATTCAAGGATATTTCAAAATCTTAGTAAACTTCATTAGCTAATCAGTTCGACATGCGTTTTAAGTAAAAAAAAAAGCAACAATATCAAATCAAATGGTGCGCCATATTCGTGTCATAAGTTTAGGAGGATGCAGCACGGATTCTGATGGCAACAAATAGTAGATCGATCTAAGGTATTACTAAATCAACACTGACAGGCTGTCCATTACATATTAAAAGTGACCAAAATATCATATAGATTGTCAAGAAAAAATGTAACTAAAAAGAGGTATATCCAATAGTGGTTCTACGTGAGAATACAGGCAACCTATTTGACCGGATAAGATGCCAATGTAGAAAAAGGAAGATTAATACCTGTAGAAACCATAACCATCAATTTTAGCATTAGAAATATTTCATTCTGCACTTGACACAACATATCCATACAGGAAAGTCTATGGCTGTCGGAAAAAAATGAATTTCCCTTACCGGCTCAAACACGAACGGAAAAATGTTCTCAGACTAGGGTCAGCATCGTGTAAAACAACATCCCCAAAATCAAGAAAAAACTGGAGCATGGCCTGAATGACAAAGGAGAGTTTAAAGAATAAGAAAATCGTTTATATAGGCTGCATCACCATTGACTAGGTAAGAAAGCAGAGGACAAGAAGTATAAAGAAGATTAATATACCAAATTCAAGACAACCTTGACATAATAATGCAAGAAAACCTTCCACACAATAATTGTGTAAGTTTCAATATTAGAAATTTATAGATGGTTATGGACATGGTATTCCTTTTCACTCACAACAAAAGTATGCAATACATTTGACATTTTTTACGAGTATGTTTCCAAGCAACATCTATGTATGAAAGCGTTAATATAAATAATATTTTTGATTAACATCAAGACACTTCTATTTATAAATGCATGATTATATAGCATGCTTCAAATTCGAGCAGAGGGGTTTTGCTAATTAGAAGTATAACACAAGGAATAATGTTACCATGACAAACAGCACAGGGACAGTGTTAGTAATCACGAAACTCAAAACATTACAAAATAAAAAAAGGAAAAGTGAACACCAGCAAAAGAAGGCCATTGGAAGTTCGAGTCTGCGAAATTGAAGAAACGGAGCGCTGGAAAATCTTGCTCAGATGCGGATGAACCCTAGCAATCAGTTCTTCTGATTTCTCGCTCTTGCAGAGTTCGTAAAGCCTTTTAACCTAGAAAAAATTAAAATAAAGTCAGATAAAGCAAAATTAGGAAAGGTAAAAATAATTAAAAGTAAGTAGAGAAGTTAACGGAATTGAGAAGCGAAGGATCGGAAGCGGGGTCGGTGGCGTAATTTGAATCTCTTGCACTCGAGGATATCGATCGGAGATGAAATTCCCATTCTTTATCTTTTTGTTTATCGAAGGGCTCTTGTTTATTCATCAATGCAGGTAAGAGTTCTTCTTCTTCTTGTTCTTTGGGGGTGTATTCGTACGTGCAGTGTAGTTAGTTATAATACGAGCTTTGAATCCCAATAAGTTATCCCAATTAACGTCTCCAATCCGATCCGGGCTCGGAAGGGATTAAATTAAAAAAAAAAAAAAATGAGCTTTGAATAATCCCACTTTCCATTAACTCTCCCTTGATATGTAAAGGGATTTTTGAACATCAAAAAAATTATTTTTGCACTTTTTCTCTATAGTTGAAAAAACATGTATGTGTCAGTTGATAAATGATTGCACTTTTTCCTTTTTTTTTTTTATAATTTTGAAAGGGTAAAAGGTCACTCAGAGAATTTAGTTCAATAACGGCTTAATCCCACTTTGCACCCTGCAAATGTATCAATTTGACACTTTGCACCCTCGAAAAAAATAAATCCCACTTTGCACCCTCAAAACATATATTGTATTTCACTTTGCACCCTGGATGAATTTCAAGCCAAAAGACAAGGGTATTTTCGCCACTCTCTTAAAAAAACAACACATGTTCCCTCCAAAATATAATAATGTGACATATATGTAATATTAATAGTATAATTGAAAAATTATCCATTAAAAGAACTCTGGAAAAAATCATTTTTAGGGCAGTTAAATGAATAATTTACTACTCTTAACTCGACCTAATATAAAATATTATTCTAAATAATTATTTATATAACTTGAAATAAGAAAATATAATATCAATACATAAATAAAACATAGTGTTGTTTTTACAGTAAAGTGGTGGAGTATAAGTAATTATATGGCGCCAAACGACCATCAAAAATACTTGTCACTCGAAAATTCATCAAAAACAATTCCGACACGATATTTTTCGACGAAATGTTTCGGTCCCAAGCCGCGAAAAATTTTACGTTTTTCTTGTAGTGAGCTAAAAATTTAACGTAGTTGGTTAAAATTATGTTCCATACGAAATATAATATATGAAGGTCTATGTAACAATATATATATATTAGAGCTTTGTGCATTTAAATAACATTAGGATACATGGGCAAAAATATCATTTGATAACGTTCTTTTTAAATTTATATTTACAACATGTGACATCTCATTTTTTTTTTAATGTTTTTCTCGGAGTTGTTTTAATGGATAATTATCAATTTTACTCTTAACTGCACATGAATTAAAACATTAAAACCCTAAATTCAAATTTATATTAACATGTGACGTCTCAATTTTTTTATGTTTTTTTCGGAGTTATTTTAATGGGCAATTGTCAATTTACTCTTAATTGCACATGAATCTCACATTAGTACATTTTGGAGGAAATATATGTTGATTTTTTAATGGAGTGACAAAAATACCCCTGCTTTTTGGCCTAATATTCACCTAGGGTGCAAAGTGAAAGACAATATATGTTTTGAGGGTGCAAAGTGGGATTGATTTTTTTCGAGGGTGCAAAGTGCCAAACGGATGCATTTCTAGGGTGCAAAGTGGGATTAAGTCGTTCAATAACTAAAAACTTTTTAGAGATCAAATGTGATGAGGGGTACTTTGGAATCTTTATTCTGGGAGCTCATGCTGGATCAAATAACCCAAATTTCGACCTTGAGCTCATTGGAGGCCCTGAGTCCGACCTTGAAGGCCTAATTTCGACCCTGGGTGCATATTTCCAACCCTGGGATGCCTAACTTCGACCTTGAAGGCCTAATTTCGACCCTGGGTGCATATTTCCAACCTTGGGATGCCTAACTTCGACCTTGAAGGCCTAATTTCGACCCTGGGTGCATATTTCCAACCCTGGGATGCCTAACTTCGACCTTGAAGGCCTAATTTCGACCCTGGGTGCATATTTCCAACCCTGGGATGCCTAACTTCGACCTTGAAGGCCTAATTTCGACCCTGGGTGCATATTTCCAACCCTGGGATGCCTAACTTCGACCTTGAAGGCCTAATTTCGACCCTGGGTGCATATTTCCAACCCTGGGATGCCTAACTTCGACCTTGAAGGCCTAATTTCGACCCTGGGTGCATATTTCCAATCCTGGGATGCCTAACTTCGACCTTGAAGGCCTAATTTCGACCCTGGGTGCATATTTCCAACCCCGAAGCTTTGAACTCCAATTAGCTCAGTTCGATCGCCAGCAGAGGGGCTCATGGTCGAATCTATCATTGGGCCAACCTCAGGCCCAAGCCCATGGGCCAATCCCCATCCTCAGCTATAAATACCCCAAGCATTTATGACACAAGGGAGAGATTTTGGGGGCTGTTCCTTGATCAAAGCCTCCTGCTCGGATTTTCTCTTGGGCTAGATTAAATCACCTTAGTTTGTATGTACTTAGCCTCTAGCTTGTACGGCATCCTATAATGCTCAAATAGGACCCTCATTACTTGTAATATATACACTCATATTCAAAATATACTTTATTGATCTTCAATCTCATATCATAGCATATCTTGCATGCTCAACTTAAATTATTTTGATCTCTAACGAAATCACGTAAGATCAAAATGCACAAAATTTTAAAACATCCAAATATGACTTGAAATTTATAAAAAATAAAGAAGTAACTAAAAAAACTCTAATTATAATTTTGTATGAAAATTCAAATTTACAAGTGTTTTTTTTTAAAAAAAATTTACTAGTTCTCTTAAAGAAATTTTCATTAGTTCAACTTATTCTTTATTTATTTACAAACAAATCATATTTATACTAACAATATTTTATTTAAATCATAGAAATTTGAAAGTAAAATAATAACAGTAAAAAAATATATATTATAAGAATAAAACTAAATTAAGTTGTAATTATCAAAGTAAGGAATTATATGAAATTGTGCTTTGAAATGTTAGTAATCAATAACTTAAATCAATTAAATTTCGTGACTTAGCCCCAAAAAATTTCAAATTATTGCACTAAATTCCCAAATTATATTTCTATCTTTTGAAGTCCAAACAATGGTAAATTGTGTTCGGTTATCTATTAGACTGTGTATTTACAGTTCGGACCAAATAGTGCAAAGTGTGTAGGTCCTCTCAGTGTGGTGTCTTCAGTAGGATTCGAATTTGAGTCTCGCCTCTTAAGCTTACAAGTCACTATCACTTGACCCAAATTAAATATGTTTTTCCGAACACAGTTTGACCAAATTTTCAACTTGTACCTTTATAGTATACTAAAATGTAAAAATGTTTGGAAATACAAGGAGCAAAAATCAATGATATTATCATTAATATATTTAAAATAAGATCACCACGATTCAGTGAGTTTCATTAGGGAACATAGAAAAGAAAAATTCAATTGAAAATAATTTAAAATCAAAAATACATTACGGAACATAGAAAATAAAAAATTACATCAAATATTAAATCAACCCATATAAAAAAATTCATCATCTCCGCCATATTCATTGTCACCATTGTTGCTGCCTTTGATATTGCTATTGCCAGAGTCTAGATTGGTCAAACCTCCCGTCGAATCTGTAAATAAATGAGCCCGACGTGCACTCACAACATTTAAGGAGCACTATCATATTTTTTAATTATATGGGGGAAGGTGCAAAATTTTAAAATTTCGGGGGTGATATTTGAAGGTATATCAATGTTTGGAAATTACATTTTCCGCCCCCTTCTTAATTTTGGAAATAGTGACTTAAGTTTCTCTTTGAATGTTAGCCACCATCACCCCAAAATTGTCGCAGCGGATCCAAGTGGGTGTCCCCAAGCTGCCACGTTCATAATTTTTTTTTCATCAAGCGTTTATTTTTTTTCTAAGTCGTGTAGGGCATATTATATGATAATCTCTTTTAGGATTGTCATTTTGGAGATAATGAAAGCAAATAAATCTATTTGATATTCGACTCGAGCAGATTTAATAAAATTACGTTTGAACTCGATACATCAAGTTTGAACATTATTTTTCATTTGATATTTTTTGAAGTTCGACGCGAGCTCAATAAACTAAGAATTGAGCATAATAAATGTGTAATTTTTTTCTAAAAAACTAAAAGATGGCACAATTTTATTGGTTTATAGCGTTATAAATATGTAGTTTTTTTCTTTTATTGAGCATTGTTTTTTCTTTTTATTGAGCATTATAAATATGTAAATAGATAGTAGTACTATTTTATTGTTGTGTTGCTTTACAAGTTTCTTTCTTTTTTTTTTGGAGAGGAGTGTTGCATTACACATAAAACATTTTTCCCCAAGCCATCATAATTGCGCCACCTCACCCCCTAATTCAGTATTTGTGCTGCTTCGAACAACTCGCACACTTTTCATCAAAAAAAGAATAACTCGCACACTCTCCTTTCCAAACATTCTCCAAAGACTCCCATTCTCATCTTCGTCTGCCGGTTCGGGTCATGATCTTATGCAGTTATCAGGGTCTGTAAATTTTAATCCTCGTCCCTTTTCACGTGTTTGCTCTTGTTTTTGGTCATTTTGCTTTGCTTGAAGCTGTAAGTTTATGAAAAGAGGAACAGAGGGTTTTGGTATTGGTCGGTTTAATGATATCATTTCTTTGAAATTTTTGTATGCTCCTATTCTCATCTGTTTCTTGTCTCAGATACATGTTTGCAATAAAGTAGGGTTTTCTTTTTGTCCTGAAGATAATCACTTATTCGTTTCAGGTTCTAGTGAATTGATTCAATTTTTAAACTCTTTCCATCTGGATTTATTATACGGTCGATGAATGTACTCATTGTGATTGGGGAATTTGAAATGATTAGTCAAACAATTCTCTTAGGCTGAAATCCACGAATTCTCAATATTTAAACCTAATTAATGCTGCTGTATTAGGCATTTGAATGTTTATTAGGTTGATTGGTTGTTAAATTGCTCGTTTATCTGTATCTATACCCTCGTTGTCTTCGAATTTTACTAGTAAATTTAACAGCTTATGTTCCGTAAATTTTGATACTTTTAAGTTTAATGAAGAACCTCTTATCAAGTTTCTTTTTTATTTTAGTGAAATAGAGAAAGGGCAATTGATGCGGAGCTTAGATTGGGAAAAGGTTTCCGAGGAGCACGGTATTGATGACAAAAACGACAAAATAAGCCCTTTACCCGATTGCATTCTTCATCAGATTTTGTCTTATCTACCTACCAAAGAGGTTGTCGCAACGTGTGCATTATCTAAAAGATGGGAGTATTTGTGGACTTCTGTTCCCATCATTGACATCGATGATTCATTGTTGTATTCAAGCGAGAAAGATTTCCAATGCCCATTTGATGTTACAAATTTCATGAACTTTGTTGACAAAGTGCTTCTACTAAGAGACACATCTTCTATGAAAAGATTCCGCCTCTCTTGTCGTGTTTGTTTCAGTGCATCTAGGGTCAATGATTGGATTTCTAATGCTATTAAGCATAACGTTCAAGAGCTCGATCTTTGCCTTTTTGTGGAGGAGCCTTTCACGCTACCCTCCTCTGTTTTCAATAACCCGTTTTTGAAAGTTGTGAAGTTGGAAATGAATTGTACCCTTCAGCTACCTCCTCGTATATCCTTTCCATGCCTAAACACTTTGCACCTTTGTCTTGTCACGTTTCCTAGTGATAACTTGATGCAAGGGCTGTTCTCTAGTTGTCCTTCTCTTGAAGAGTTGGCTATATTAGATTGTGAATGGATGAATCTAAAGAGCGTCTCTATAACTATCCCTTCTCTAAAGATCTTAATAATAGATGATTTACCGTTTTCTTCCGTTGATAATCTTCAAGGATGTATGATCAAGATTGATGCTGGAAATCTCATATTGTTCAAGTATAGTGGTTATTTATCAAATCATATAGATGTCAATGATCTTTCTTCATCAGCCCTTGCACTAATTCACATCCCCATGCTATGTGGTAGGCAGAGAGAAATCTCTTCTCGTACGATTAGATTCTTTAAAGGGCTGAAAAATGTTAGTAGCTTGAGAATATCTGGCGGCACCATTGAGGTAATTAATTTGTAAAATGGAATCTTTTGCATTAACTAAGTTGGATTTATTAGTCGGATTATTGTACCATACTGATGATAATATTACTTTCCTTCGTGAAGTCTCTCTTTCTTGCAGACAAGGCTTTCGATTACCTTCCAATATTTAAGAACTTGACACTTTTGGAGTTAAGAGGGGAGTTTGAAAGGCATTCTATTGAGCTATTGATTAAGTTTCTCCGTTGCTTGCCTAAATTGGAAGTTCTTCATTTCCGTGAGGTAAATAACGAGGACCAGAATTTAATTTTAGCATTTTGGATACTAAATAATTATTTCTGAATTTAGGGACTTGGCCGCTTTAGAGATGATGGCAAGCTAAACTTGGCCCCAAATTGTATGTTGCCCAGTCTCAAGACAGTCAACTACCACAATCTCCATGGGACTAATACAGAAATATGTTTTCTGAAGTTCTTGCTGGAAAATGCATTTGCTTTGGAGAAAATGAATATATTCTGGCCCAAGAGTTCTTCCATGGAGTCAAAAAACCAAGAAAAGATCATTGATCAATTGCAAGAACTTCCCAGAGGCTCCAGCCATTGTGCCCTGGTGCTCGGATGAAACTCCGTGTAGCCTGCAGGTAATATTTCTCCATTCACTTCTTCTGCTTTTTGGTGATTTTGGATATTATATGTACATAACTAAAGTTACTTTTCAAAGGAAATTGTGGTCTATTTTTCTTTGTGTGTTGTTAATATGTACTTTATCCTATGCCTTATTCAACACAAAAAATGAAGCCAATTTGCATTTGACACGCTAGATCAGTACTGGTGTGAATTGTGATCATGGTTTAAAATAATTTGAATCTGATATTTATCCATTTTGTAAATGTGCTTAATTGTTTATCACATGCTTGTTCTTTTGCGGACGATGCAGTTACCAAAAGGACCGGTATAATATAGGATCTAGCTTAAAGTAGGCACTAATGGTGTTGATTTGAGCATGACGTGGCTTTGGTGATTCGGTCACAGAAGGTGATGGATTTTGTAGCTCATGGGTCTTCTTTTTTGCTGCTTTTGTTCTGATCATCAAGAAAAGAACAAGTCTTCGGATGATGGAACATCTCAGACTACCTAGGAACTCCTTCTATGTAATGTACTGTCTTTAGCATAGCTACCTTTTTGAAGAATTTTCTTTACTCATAACCTCCAAGTATAGTGGACACAAGATCGTGAAATGACACTTTTGATCTTACTTTGTTCTATGTTTTGGTTTGTAATGAGTTGTGATACATGAACATATAGGCAGACTTTGATGCTACCTGGTTTCATATTATAATAGCTTCTAGTTACCATCACTGTCATCTTTGTTTGTTTTCCTACATATCTGTCTAATTATCATGAAAAAGTTTATTGAACTACCGGCTATGATTTTGGTGTATTTTATGCCATTTTTACACGGTTAGCTCTTGTTCAGTTTCATAAAATTGGTTTGTGTGATCAGCAAAATTTATGAACACGATTTGAATTAATTAGTTTTTATAGTAATATGAGGACATAATATTTAAATGATAATTAGTGAAATTTAAGGGTTTGTTTGTTTGGTGTTTGGGAAATTAGTTTGGGAGAGTAGTGGAGATTTGCGAAATAATCATGATTTGCATAATGTTGTTTGTTTGAGTTTTGAGAGAGTGGTTTGAAAAATAAAGTAGGTGTAGGTTTTTTTTTGAAAGAATTGGGTTGTAGGTGTAAGATGTGTAATTACCAAATAAAATGACTTCTTGACGATCCAAAAGAATCTTTCTGTTCCCTTTCCGCGATTTTGGTTTTCGATCGAAGACTTTATGTCAAATCATGTTTGTTGTGAGATAAATTGTGTACGAGATAGTTTACTTTGTGTCAAATCAGAGTAGGGTTTGTATAAATTTTGTTTGGAGATAATAAAATTATTGTTTGTTTGGATTTTGAGAGAGTAGTTTGAGAAAATTGAGAGCTGAAAAATTTATTTAAAAAAATAGAAAGCATGTTTGTTTGGCATTTCTCAGACATGAAATTTTTTTGAAAAACGCCAAACAAACAGATCATAAGACATGATTGAATGTTAAGAAAGTAAAATGTCAAATTAATGATTTTATAGGTTTTGAAATATACTACAGTAATATTTTATCAAATACTCCATTTGGTATAGAATGAGTTTGGGTCCATGAGATTCAAGTCGGATAAAAGAACTTGATTTTAGCTCGGATAAAAACTGAGCCAAAATCTATTTAGGAGTTCTTTGGAATATCCACTTAATTATACGTATATGGCCGTGACTAATGACGACAAAGAATCGGAAGTCAGCAGTGGTAGGGACGAGTGATTTTGGAATATAAGAATTCATATTAACTTTAATTACGAAAGTAAGCAATGATGAAAAATGTTCACAAAATTTATATTAAAAGTATACCATCACATAATATAGAGCGTACATTTGTCTATTATTCTCTGACGGACCAAAGAAGAAATGGAAAAGAAATACTGACCCAAAAAAGAAAAAAAAATATTTGTTGACATTATTCTTAGTTAACATATAAATATTTTTTTTTTCTTTTACAGTTTGTTTAAATAATTAAAGAAATTGAAAAAATTAATGGCAGCGAAGAGTACACCTCCAGTTCAATTTGTTCGGTGATATTTTCAAAGAATTTTGGAGTGTTGAAAGAATGCACAGACGGTAGGGTGGTTGGGGGTGAGAGTGGTGGTTGCGGTTGGGGTTTTAAATTAATGGAGAAAAAAATATACAGGGGGAGAGGAAATAGAACGTTGCAATGATATTTAATTGGTGGATATTTAAGTAATTCAACATATATCTAAAATTTGGAATGTCCGATTGATTTGTATTTTTCGAACATTTTGACAAAAAAAATTGTGGATCTAAATTAATTTTTACCTTTTTAGTGGTTAATAAGGGGTATCTAATATACATCATTTTTTCATGAAATCTCATATTAGAAAGATCCAAGAGATATATAAATTATAATTAATTAGAGAGAATAAAAAAAGTTAACATGTTAATTATATGGTTAATATGTAATTAATAAATGTTAATATTTTTTTAAATGTCCAATGCCATATCATCGTCGGACATCTTAACTAAAAAATATGGTTCAAATTTGTTTTTTAATAATTAAGATGAGATATCTCATAGTCACATCTGTTCGACAACATCTTATTTCAGAAAGACCGATCTAATTTTATTTAAAAGCTTTAGCATTATCAAGACAAACCATAACTTTAAATTAAGGCTAGTGATATTGCCAGAGCAATAAATGTTGCTGCCAGAGCAATTTTAATGAATTTCCTAATATGTCCTTCATGTTCAAAACATATTTATTGCACAATCATTAATTGAGAAAATATGTTGCTCTCTTTTTTCATAAATACACCTCTTTCTTTATTTACTTTTTTGAATACCTACCTTGCTACCTTATGTATTTTTAACTAAGAAACTTATTCTTCTATTTTTTTTAAACTTAATTAATTTTTTTTTTTTTACTTTTACTAATCCAAATTATGTGAAAATAGACTCTAGCTGTAATCAAGAAAATCTGTTAATCTTTTTTTTTTTTTGGGTATTTAAAGCCTTTGTAGTCGAAAATGAGCAATGATAGAATTAGTTATATCGTATTTGTAGTGACTGAATCCATTACTTAGATCTCGCAATATTAAATCAAACTTTAATTATAAAAATCCATTAATTAAACAATGTTAACCTGGCAACATTATCTTGGAATTTACTAGAAAAATCAAATATAATTGCTTCATCAGTTGTCACAAATATGTTGGCAGGGTTAGCAAAACAATACAACGGATAATCGTACTTGACTTATACGAAATACCATGATTTTCTTAGTGATTACTACTACTTATTATCTTGCCCTTAGAACTTTAAAAAGTATGACCATGAAAGCTCAATTAACTTTTTTTTTATGTTAAATGTTTCTTTTGAATCGATACATACGATACGCAAAAAGTGAAACATCACAATTTTTAGTGTAAATATGGATTATAATTTCATTTTTCTAACTTATTTCGGTCAATTAAATTAAAGCTAGTTTGAGAATTTTTAAAACTTTTCATGAAAATATTTGCAAAATCTTGAAACTGAATTTAAGTAGAAATTATTATATATTTTTGTTTTAACCGACTCAAGAACATAAACTTTTCGATGTTTTCAATAGTTTTGTATCGAATTGAGCCATGAGTGAAAGCATATCTTTCAACTTAATGCGTAAAAATACCTTATAATTTTAGAACTTTGATTCTTTGAAAGTTAAAACAATTCGCATCTAATAACTATTGGTTCAAAACTACACAAATTTTTTATTTAGCTAGGAAAACTAAGAATTTAGTTTTGTCATTCTTATTACTAAAATCATTAGTAAAATTATTTGAAGGCAATTTCCAGACTCTTAAATTCGAGGATATCACAAATGTGGATCAAAATTATATTTTTAGTATAAATTTTATGAAAGTGCTAAGAATTTTTTTTTAAAGAAATAGATAAATAAATAATTTAAAAAATGCACCTCATTTTTATTTTATTTAATTAAAAGAAAAATTAAACAAAAACTATAAATATTTTGATTCGTGTATGAAAACCCAGTTCTGCCACCCTAATTTAATTTTCCCATACCACCTCTTTCACTATTCCCAAACAACCAACCAACCAACTGAGATTTCCCAGTCCACCTACAACTTTTTAATTTACTTCCCTTTCCTCAAAGTCAAAAGGAGAGATGAGATTATTATTATTATATGCTCTGAACTCAATTGTGGATTTTGTACACTTAAAATCTTTTTGCTGAAAACTCCGAAGTTGCAGACTCATCATAATAATTGTTCAGGTTCTTTCTTTCATAGAAGAGCCCTGAACAATTATCCTTCATCTTTCTTGATATCCAACACAAATTACTATGATCTCTTCTCTAAAGTACCCAGCTTCATCAATTCATGCCTCATACATTCTCCAACAGAGGAGAACTTCCCTCCCCCGCCTTCAATCCCCGGTTATGCCTCCGCCCTCGGCGGCGAAAACTCGCCGGAGGTCTGTTCTTTCTCTTTCTAAACCCCTGCTCTTAACAAAAACAGAGTCTTTTTCGAACATTATTATTAGTAAAGAAAAGGAGCGATCTTTGGTCACGTGCAAAGCACATGAAGGCGAGGGATCGGAGCCTATTCCGTCGGAGTCATCGAGGAAAGTGAAGATCGGGATTTATTTTGCTACTTGGTGGGGTTTAAATGTGATTTTCAATATATACAACAAGAAAGTGTTGAATGTGTATCCTTTTCCTTGGTTAACTTCAACGCTTTCTTTAGCTGCTGGTTCAATAATTATGTTGATTTCTTGGGCGTTGAGGATTGCGGAGCCTCCGAAGACTGATCTTGATTTCTGGAAAACCCTTTTTCCGGTGAGTATATTTAGGGTTTTAGTAAATTCAATTTTGTGATCTGGGTTTTTATTTTTATTTTTATTTTTTTCTAATGTGATTTTTAACTGCAGCTTGTTTTGGTTGTTGGGTTTGTGTTTTTTAGGTTGCTGTTGCACATACAATTGGGCATGTTGCGGCTACAGTGAGTATGTCAAAGGTGGCAGTTTCTTTTACACACATAATCAAGAGTGGAGAACCTGCTTTTAGTGTTTTAGTTTCAAGATTTATCTTGGGAGAGTCGTTTCCGCCAGCAGTTTATCTATCGCTACTCCCGATTATTGGAGGATGCGGTCTTGCGGCTCTAACAGAGCTCAACTTCAACATGATTGGTAATTCATTGAACCTACTTAGGTAGTGATAGTCTTTATTTGCTCATGATTCAATAGCATAAGAGAATATTGTGATATAATTGTACATGGGCTTAATTGATCAAATTTATTCATGAATGTTTTCATAGTAAAATCTTCATAAAGACACATGAAATCTTGCTAAATTTGGTGGATAGAGTTGGAAGTTTATGGTTATTTTGGAAATTGATTTAAATTTTGGGGGGTTTTGAACGGAAACTTGATTGTTTTCTGATCCCTTTATGTTGTTGGTTGTTGTCTGTCATTATCAGGATTTATGGGGGCCATGATATCAAATTTGGCGTTTGTTTTCCGCAACATATTTTCCAAGAAGGGCATGAAGGGTAAATCTGTCAGCGGGATGAACTATTATGCTTGCTTATCAATGCTATCTCTCTTAATTCTCACGCCATTTGCGATTGCTGTTGAGGGACCACAGATGTGGTCAACTGGATACAAACAAGCTTTGTCTCAAATTGGACCCCAGATCATTTGGTAATCACATGAAAACTACCCTACCCTTGTTTCTTTTCATTGTCTTGCATGTTGTATGTATTGTGGAAAAGTAGATACTGCAAAACCTAGGAGGGTTATATTTGTCTATTGTCCTTTATTAGGCACCAAATCCATTTATAATTTCATCTACATTTTAGATTCATGTGAATTTGGTTAATAATGATTTTTGCGGTCTGAGAGTAACTGAAATTTGAATCTAGGTTGATGTTGGATTTAAGGAAAAGGTTTCATAATTCGTTCGTTTTGTCTAAAGATTTGGTTTCTTTTTTTTTTTTTTTTTCCGTTGTTGTGTCACTAATAAGTGACTATAATATATTTGTCAACTAGGTGGATGGCGGCACAGAGTGTATTCTACCATCTATACAATCAGGTGTCGTATATGTCACTTGACGAGATCTCTCCATTAACTTTCAGCATTGGAAACACTATGAAACGAATTTCAGTCATTGTCTCATCAATCATCATTTTTCGGACACCTGTACAACCTGTCAATGCTCTAGGAGCTGCAATTGCAGTTCTCGGAACTTTCTTATATTCCCAGGTAGTAATTTGCTTAAAAGTTAAAACTTTGTGGATATTTTTTTCTTTTTCTTGGCAGATGTGGCTTAAAATGGATAGTATTCCACTCTGAAAAGATTTTGATTGCATCTTTAACTATAACTCGTCAAATGTTGGATAATCTAATCTAATCATCATGAGACATTTATTATAGATAGAGTCAGTCTCTCTTTTGCATCAATTCTTGACTAGTTTTTGTTATGTTCTTACAGGCAAAGCAGTGAAGAGTGGAAGTAGTAAATCAAATCAGTTAGTGTGAAGATCTTCTGGTAACCACATTTACTAAGTGGAGCAGCGGCTTTACTTGTAGATAGATATATTTATTAATAATGAGTTAATAATAAATACTGGAATACATTTTTGTTTTATACTACAAAGTTTAATGAGAGGCAGGTTTTGCCTGATATATTAGTATTATTTTGCTCCTCTTGAAAGAACAGACAGAAAAGAGTAAGCAAGTTTTCAAATAAACAATGGCAAAATTCTTAATCCATTGGAAGTCCGTTTAAGCCATCAAATTTAAGGTAGGTTTAGGTTAATAAGCTTTAGATAACTTGATTTTGGTTCAATTTTACTGGGTTGAAGTGAGCCAAAACCGATCAACAAAAACTGCATCACATTTTGCTTGTTAAGGTAAAATTCGGTGAAATTTGTCTAAAATTATGCAATTAATATGAACGAAATATATTTATTCTTTATATTATATATGATTTATCACTAAAAATTATGACTAGCTGATTTGATATGCCTATCTCCTACTCCTAAAATAAATGATCCAATATGCTGAGTTTGAAATATACAGTTACAGATTAAAAATCTGAGATTATGTAAGTCTGAAGTACCCCTGGATAATTACAAAAACAGTGACTAGTATAATTTTCCTATACTCTCTCATTGGCGCTTTATCAATTTATGTTCAGAGCAACAAACATATAGCAAAGTAATATTCAAATAAACATGAGAAATAGACCAGTTTAAGTATTATTGTTTCACTTTTTTCAAGAATTTTCCCATCCATCTCTAAATGGTCCTAACATCAGATGCACAGAAACACTCCAATAAAACTGCAAAGCCCGTAAACTAGAGCATAATCTCAAGGAGCCCATCTACCTTATATCAGTGCTCTTCTTGGACTTGGAAGTACAAACATTAAAATACACAAACTAATAATGTAAGCTTTAGGAAAATGTTTTTGGTTCAAATTGCAGCGACTTTACGACTTTATTTATTTATCCATACAACAAAAAGATCTTGTGAGAGAAATGCTTGGCTAATTCCCCTTTCAAAGTTTTATTCATTTGCACACTTAAAGCTCTAGATGCTTAATGGCAGTCTGAACATCTTTATCTCCTCTGCCACTGCAGTTCAAGACTAACTTGGTTCCATCTGGAAGAGTTGGGCATAGCTTCTCCAGATAAGCGAGTGCGTGAGATGTCTCAAGTGCCGGGATGATGCCCTCTAGCCTAGACAATCTCTTAAAAGCTGCATACATAAAAGCAGAAGAAAAATAGCTAAGGAAAAATAAAACAAAAAAGAGCAGCACACTCTTACGAGCAAGAAGTGGCTAGAATCGGGCAACTCCAAAACAGAAAATACAATTCTGGTACTTACCTTCTAAAGCTTCCGCATCAGTGATGCTATAATACTCAGCACGTCCTATATCTTTTAGAAAGCTGTGCTCTGGTCCCACTCCAGGGTAGTCTAGGCTATAGAAGCCACAAGAAGAAAATAAGAATAACAAATATTAGTCAAGAGATATTGGAAATGAAATCTCATTTTAATTTAACAGTGCACAGAAATATGCTTTTACCCAGCACTTATGGAATGTGGTTCTATTATTTGCCCATCGTCATCTTGCAACAAATAACTCATAGCTCCATGGAGAACTCCTACTTCTCCTTTAGTCAAAGTGGCTGCATGCTTGCCACTGTCTAGGCCAAAACCTGCAGCCTCCACACCAATCATTCTTACATCTTTGTCATCAACAAATTCGTGAAAGAGCCCCATGGCATTTGAACCTCCACCAACACAAGCAACAAGGACATCTGGTTTACCACCCCACTTTTCCAAGGCCTGTTTTCTTGTTTCTTTCCCAATCACTGCATGAAATTCCCTAACCATCATAGGATATGGATGTGGCCCGGCAACAGATCCAAGTATGTAATGAGTAGATTCCACGTTAGTCACCCAGTCTCTTATAGCTTCGGATGTAGCATCCTTTAGTGTGGCAGTTCCAGAATGAACTGCTCTAACCTACACAAAATATTAAGAATTTTATTATTTCAAAAGCAGGAATTCTAAATACAAAGAGCAGGGTCACAAAAGCAACATAGACAGTCCAATTTACGAAATTAATGAGTCAACTGCAGATCAAGGCCCATGGTTCGGAAGCTGCTAACAACAGCAGGATAATACGATATGTGAGTTTATTGAGTAGGCACTCTTGATGAGGAAAAAAGATCAAGCTAACAAAATTTTAGACACCTTATTAGTACATTCAAAGGGAACACTATGACCAAGTTTTTTTTATATCATAGGTCCATAAATAATTTCACAAGATATTAACATCAAAGAAAGGAAAAAAATCAAAGGTAGGGTTATAGTGCTTCCACATCATCCTAGTTATCTGATGGTTAAATAATAAAAATAACTACTGCACAAAGTAACTAATTATTAACATATTTGCTTGTCCATGGTCCTCTAATCATAACGTTCAATATGTCTGAAAGTATCAGACTACACAACGGCAGAAAGCATGTGAACATTCCAAGGCAGGTGAAACAATCTAGAGAAACCAGTACAAGAGAAACAAACCTCAGCCCCAAGAAGCTTCATCCTGAAGACATTAAGTGCTTGTCTCTCCATATCCTGAGCACCCATATAGATAATACACTGCAAACCAAAACGAGCACAAACAGTTGCTGTAGCAACACCATGCTGCCCAGCTCCAGTTTCAGCAATGATACGCTTCTTCCCTAGGCGCTTGGCAAGCAAAGCTTGAGCAACAGCATTGTTAATTTTGTGCGCCCCAGTGTGATTAAGGTCTTCCCGTTTCAGGTAGATATGAGGCCCTTTCCCATCAGGATGTTTATAGTGCTCCGTCAGTCGTTCGGCAAAGTAAAGCGGAGTTTCTCTTCCGACATAGTCTCTCAATATCCCTTCTAGCTCTGTCTGCATGTATTTAAATTTTTTAATGCATACTCTGTGGCGAAGAACAAAAAAGAAAATAATATTCTGTCTAGCTCTGTCTGCAAGTATCTATAATAATAATAATAATAATAATAATAATGCATATTCAATGATGAAGAACTACAGAAAAAAAAATTACGTCAGATAAAAGCATTGAATTGCTAGTAACTGGAACCTTTTCTTCACAGATGCTAGTACCGAAAATGCCCCTAAGACTGCTAGCTCACTGAACCTTTCACCTTTACATAAATGGACATAAGGAAGACCCAGTCATGTAGAATGGTATGTACATAGTCCATAAAGTTATACGTATCTGTAAAATTATAACTGGTATCATAATTGACCTTTAAAATTTTATTTTTCAATAGACAAAAATATGTTCACCAATTAACTCTTGAACTCTGATACATGTTATTACAATTTGTGGTTCTATCAATCCATTGAGACGTTATTGATTACAGATAAACTACAATCACAATTTCTTTAAATCCTTATACTAGATTGCTTGAATGTGCATTGAATTTAATACTTCATTATTCTTGCCAAAAATAAGTTATCGTTAATACTTTTTATCTTTACTTGTGTATCATGTAAAAAAGAGTATAAATTTCTAAAGGTATGGGAGTTGCAGAACAACCCCCCGCCCCAGCAAACACACACAAGATTTTTTACTTAGACCTGCCCCTGCTACTTCATCACTTACTTTCTCATCATATGTCTATTCTGTGGGACATCTTGAAAAGTGGCTAGCACTCATTCATTATAGTTTCTTATACATTGTTTGTTGCAATGCTTAACAAGCCACAATTTGGACTCATTTTGGTTGGTCTCCTTTTTTCTCGGATAAAAAGCTAATAACAACACCTCACCTTCAATGGGGACTCTATTACAGATAATTTGAAGATTGGTGTGCCTTGTTTCCACCTTCTGGAATCACAATATGTAATCTCACAGGTCATCATCTAAAAGTATTTAGTCTCAAGCTAAATGACGGTTCAACTCCTAACTTGGCAGATATATACTTTTTTTTTAGATGACCAGATAAATACTCTTGTAAATAGCAATTAAAGTATCTATTGACCAAATCAAATACATATAACCAAATTAGCAAATCACATACATATACTCTTCGGCAGATATATACTATTTGTAACCCTATCAATCACCAAATAAAATAAAAAAAAAGAAAAGTAAAAAAAACCTGAAACTCATGGTCGGTGGCGAGGGAATGGAAGGCGGTCTCGAGCTCCGTTAGTGCATACATAAGGGTTTCGGGAACGTATTTGCCGCCGAATTTCCCGAACCGTCCGAACGAATCAGGCCGCAGCAGAGGCGCCGCCGCAGGTTCGACCGCCGTCGTTGCCATTGACTGCGCACAAACAATTGAAGGGGAACGGAGATTGGAATGGCAGGGAGGCGTAATGTTGTTGAATTTGAGGGGCGAGACGGAATTTGGAAGAGAGGAATGGGAGTGGAGGTAGGTTTGGGTCTTGCAAGCTGAGGAGGAAGAAACAGAAGACAAAGCCATGTTTGGATTACAAGTTATTAGTTAATTTTATTTGGTTTCGGTGTTTCCGTTCCGAATGCGATTGTAATGTACACTATAAAGAATCAAATAAAATATTAATGGTAAGTGGTGACGTGGCTGATTTGGGCCTCAGAAAATCTATCGGACAATCTCACAAGTCCATAGTTAGAAATGATATAATGACAGAAAAATACTCTATCATATAGGAAAATTCTTATTCTAAAAATAAATGATTTCGATGTTATTTTTAGCCACAAGATTTATACTTTTTCTGGCATTTATACGTTCAGTTTTTTACGTTCAATTTACTCAAGCTCACGCTCGGGTGATTGTTTGATCTTCTTCAGCTGTTTTAATTCCATGTTTTTACTCTTGTTTGTTGGTGTAGTTTGTAATTTAGTTGTTATCACTTCTTTTCTTTTGGAGTTTGTGTTTTTGTTGTAACTTTTTGTTGTTTGTTTTTGTTTTCTACCGTAGTTGTAATCTCTACTTACTTTCATTAACAGGTTTTTACAATTGTATTTTGTAGGGTGGATTTATCATCGATCCAACAAAATATATCACTAAAATGTGGAAAATTCTTACCTATATGCATGGTTCAAAATTTTTCATATTTTTATTGAAAGGTTTCCATTTTTAAATTAATGGAAATGAAAATAAGATGTAATAATTTCAAAACTATTTATTTGTCTTTGACTCTCTATTTTTTTTTTATAATATTTTTATAATTTTTTAGTGTTTTCGAAATATACAGTCGAAACAAAATTTTGATTCATGTTTATATGTATGATACCAAAATGCGACCCTAAAATTTTATAGAAGATTCATCCAGAATATAATCTCTAATCTCTTATATATTTATATAATAGCACTATGTTTTTGAAAATCTTATGCTAACTATTTAGACAACAACCAAATATATGGCATAACATGTTTGTTTGGCCTTTGGGAGAGTGATTTGGGAAAGTGGTAGAGGTTTGAGAAATAATCTTGATTTGTCTAATGTTGTTTGTTTGTGTTTTGGGAGAGTGATTTGGGAAATAATGAGTATGTAGGTTATTTTGATAGGTTGAGGTTGTAGGGAGTTAATTAATAAAATATAAAACTTTATGTCAAATAAAATCAATTAGTTATACATGATTGATTGGTTTGATTAATGTTGATGTATATATATTATATGTTATGACCGGTGAGAGAGGAGAGAGGAGAGAGGGATGGTGGAGAACGGTGACGAGTGAGGAGAGAGAAGAGAGAAGAGAGGGGAAGTAGTAGAGTAGGTTTTTGTGTTTTTATTAAAAGCTCTACCGTATAAAATTTTAGCCCATTCGTGAAATTTGTTTTTCAAAGGAGAATATTTCAGAAATAAGTGGACCCGTTTGTTCCGCATTTGGGAAAGGTAATTTTTTTTCCCAAAATGTGAGACAAACGGGCCCGTCGACATTTTCAAGACCTCATTTATTTGCTAAAATAGATGTAGTTTGTCATTTATTTTTATTTCTCAGGGGTATTAAGGTGTCATATCTATCTTAATATCTTTCGAGGCGCGACAAACACATTAAGTGAAAACATCTCTCAATAAGAATTCGCTATGTCTATTATACTATACCAATCATATTGTGATAGGTTGTCATATATTTAAATATCTCATGTTTGTAGAACTTTTAGAAGATAAATAACACATAATATAATCAATATTTTAAAAGAAAACCGACTACATTGATTGGCCAATTATTGGAATCAACAAATAAAATGTTGAAGACCTCAATAGATTGGACCATTACATCATTCTTTCATTTAAGGAATATTAAATACATTGACGCGAATGGCACAAAACATCTCAAAATGGGTGGATGTCTTTTGATTTGAACAATTTTAATTGACCACCTATTATTGAACGTGCAGTTAACACTAGACAACAGTTCTAATGTAGAACATTAATTGCAATGGAATAAACACTACTTGCTCTATTAATAAAATAAAGAAAGACAAACCCAAAATCATCATATTTTTTACATATTCAAGTATTAAACGTGTCTCAAAATTAACCTAGAAATAAAGCCCATGTCAAGCAAATAAAAAGGGAGATGAAGAATCAAAAGCCCAAGAGTGTAGCCCAATTCTAATTAGTAGTGGAAGAAGCCCAAGTAACCATGGAAAAGATATATACTAATTATAAGCTTCTGCAAATTTCGCCTATCTGTCTCTCTTGTTCAGTGAAGCAAACTGTACACAACCACTATTTATATGAAGCCTTTTGGTAATTTTCGGATACGTTTTCTTCTTTTAACTTTTGTGCATTATTTATTTGTTTTTAAATTTGAAAATTAGCATCACCAAGACATGGGTTTGCACAGTTCCATCCCTTTTTACTACATTACATTGCCTCTCTTCAGCTATTCGTGTTACTTTAGTTATTTTTTTTTTTTTTGGGTTTATTCTCCGGATGAATTTTGTGAAGTAAATTATTTAATTGTTAGTAGCTGCTTAATTGTAAGTCTTGAAGTTCCAGACTTGTAGCTGAGGAGAATTAGAAAATATGACCTTAAGCAATTTATCCAGAGGTTACTGAACTTGGGAATGGTGACTGTTGATTGAAATTCTAACTCTGAATATCTAAAATATACCTTATTTATTTACTTAAATTCTTTCTTTGTATATTCTTTATCTTTTTTTAGGATTATTTGTTTAGATAATAATCTTTCATCTAATAGACATCTAACATGGGGGCGCAACTCAGTATCTCCTTGTAGGAAGAGAAAGGTCTCCAAGGAGTTCAAATATGGGAAAACTTTCAAGTCAGAACTGATCAAGGTCACCACCACCTCTTTCGCCCATCAAAGAGAATTTTACAAGCTCTCGTAATTGACCAGAGAAAGGAAAGGGAACGAGGTCCCCTAAGAGTGCTATATCAAGGTCTCCCGTATCTCACTCTCTTTCACCGTGTAGTAAAAGGTTAAAGAGAGTTAAAGCTGAACGAGATGCTCTAAAAGGGAGTGAGAGGGAGCATGATTAAACCAACGGTAGAATGGGTGCACATAAGGAAAAGGATTCAGAAAGTGAGTTGCCAGTTGGAAATGGTTCTTCTAGACCGAGACACAGACGCTCACCCTCGCCTTCTCATCATCACCACAGGGGTCGACGTAGATCAAGATCACCATCTTCAGCTGCTGACGCCATGAGGTGTCTGGTGATATCCACTCCTTATAACATAAAATATGTGAATTTTGAACTGCAACAAGGAAATCTCTGAGTAACATGGTGCAAATCCACTGTCTGGAATTCTTTTTTCAATTTAGGAAAATTATGTGAATGCGTATGATTTACAGTCATTTGATCATTACTTGCTAATTTGCTAAATCATTGTTTTGGCTTTGATAACACATCAACTCATTTCTCATCAGCCTTTATACCAATAGCTAGATCTCCTTTCATGAAAAGCTGAAAATTGAATGTTAATTCCTTTTTTTTTTTTTTTTTTTTTCCGGCGATTGTGTGAGACTCATCCTATTATTTCTCTAAATTCCTGCAGCATACAAGCTCAAGAGAAGCTAAGCAGCGGTGAGTTACTTCTTGAACATCATACTCTGATTATAACTGCTGCGCATATATTTGTCAGTCGTCATTGCCAAGATGATAGATACCATGCAAATTGTGAACTATGACCATTCAAGCCAGAATATGCATTTAGTTTTGAATCATAATTGTCTCCCATGTTAACACAGTAGGAACTGCCAAATTTTGTTTTGAATGAATTGTGCAAATTTCTGGCATTTATCGGCTGATATTTAAAATCGTTGCTTTGATAATAGAGTACTGATTAAGGGGTTCTAGGTTCTTGTTCTTAACCTTTCTTATGTTCCTTTATGTCTTCATTTCTTTGTGACTTTTCTGATTGTAATTTTCACATATACATTTTTTGTCTTTTGTGAAGCAGGAGGAATGATGACAATGATTCAATAGCTAAAATGTAGTCTGCTGAAGAGACACTGGAAGCAAAGGATAAGGTGCCTTTCCCTCACTGCTTTGAGTTACTATTGGCTTTTTCACTTTTCTATGTTTGTTCGTTTGACTTTCTCAAATCCTTCTCATGAACATTATATTCAATAGAATTATACTTTTGAACTGGCTTATACTATGGGCTTTATTTCAATGAATAATCATTTGTTTGCTAGCGTTGATGCTGCACATAATGATTATAAGTCGTCAATATACTTTGCAGCAAAAGCCCTCATTTGAGCTGTCTGGAAAACTTGCAGCAGAAACTAACCGATTCAGAGGTAATTATTAGATTTCAAATTAAGATAAATCTTTCAAAACATAGAGGTGTCAGTGGGATTGGGCAACATGATCTTCTGATTTTTTTGGTTGCTAATTGTAAATTTAGCAAGGATATAGTAAACAATCAGCAAGGATATGGAAAGCCATTTTTAAATGTATAAAATTAAAATGAATGAAATTCACTCAAGGTTCTATCTTTACTCAACTTTCTAAAATATTGATGGAGATGATTTACTGCACCTTTCAATAGTCTAGCTTATTCTTATTTTATTTACTGTTTTTGATGCGCTGTATGGCTTTGTCAGGTGTGACACTGCTGTTTAATGAGCTCCCCGATGCCCGAAAACCAGATACATGGTGGTGGTTGTATGTTTTCAAGGGCGGTGAAGAGCTAAATGGTAAATCATTGTTGGCTATAAAGTGTATTAATTTTAATTTTGACGTTTCATACATCCTTGAGTCCTTAATCAACATCCTACCTACTGTAATATCAGACCTTATTATAAAAATTGCACCTTTTTTCCATTGTGCTGTGAGGTTCTCAATTTTGTTCAAGCAAGTTTCATTACTTTATCCATCCACGTTTTAGCCTTTAACGCCATAGAAAAACCTATATAGTCCGTCCATATTCCATTTAAATGAAGTTGTAGCTCAAAATAAGGAAGCCATTTATCATCACTTATATACCTGCAGAACCCCTTCGTGTTCATCGTCAAACCTTCGTCAAACCTGCTATCTTTTTGGGAGGGAGAGGAGAGTTGCAGATATTCCTACAGATCACCTATCCTGCAGCAAACAACACGCTGTTCTTCAGTATCGGTAGGATTACAACTGAAATATGTATATTTTTCTTCCCTCTATTTCATCTATCTTCTCACATTTTTATGGGATTCATATTTTTGCTGGCAAGTGGAGGAAGAAAACCCTGATGGTAGTATGTCTAAACGAGTCAGGTGAGACTTGAGTTTCCGATTTTGACAACCATGTGATGGCTATGATTATATGCGATTTAAACATAATTAAGTTAATAACATGGCAATGTTCTAGGCCTTATTTGATGGATCTTGGAAGCACAAATGGGACATTTATTAATGTGAGCAATTATCAGAAGTATTTCGATATAAGTAAATTCTTTTTCATCATTCAGCATCACGTTTCATTTCTTTTTGCAGGAAAATCAAATGGAACCTCAGCGATACTATGAACTTTTTGAAAAAGATACTATAATAGTAGGTAAGCTACTTGTAAAGTGTTATTGATTTCATTTTGTGATGCTTGAGGTCTTCAATTACTTGCATGTCTGTCTTGCTTTCTATGCTACTTTCCACTTGCAATTTATCCTTTCGTGTTTAATTATTTCAGCACATGCCTTGGAATAACTGATCAATGCTCTTGCGATTTCAATTGCTTTTGTTGCTTTTACTGCTTAATCGCGGCATGAAGATTGCAAACTAATCTTTAAATTAATATTTAAATTTTTTGAATTGCAGCCGCGGATATGTTATACTAAATGAGAATTCTTCAAGTCATGAGCACGATCGATCTTTTCTAGTAGGAACCCTGAATTGACTAGAGCAAAAGTGCAGTTTTTGCACAAAATATTTCAATTTATTGATAAATATATAACCTTCAGTTATGAGATGATCGATATATTTAATTAGGTTGAAGTGTTTTATACACTGTAAACTAATTAAGTGGAGGATTGAAATGGAGTTCCTATCCTATATGACGAGACGTACGAGTACCTAATTAATACTCTAAAATAGTTAAAAAATAAAGGTTGGCTGGACTCTCCATTTCGTCCTAAACTAAAAATGTTCTTGTGGAGTTCTCTTCCACCCTCCATCTCTCACTAAATAAGTATGTATGTTCTGAATCCCAGAAACTAGTTACTAGTGTTTTATGTTTTTTCCCTTTTTTTATAATTAAAATTCATATGACAAAAGAACAACTATGAGGATGAGGAGTGCGGATGGGAGTAGATGATCTTTCATGTAGAATTTTTTTAATCCATATCTGATATCCATATATAATGTAATCTTCACCTTCACTGCATGCATGTTACATTTGTGTGGACATGGTTAATTTTTATTTCACACACAATATGGTTTTAAGGTAAAAAAATATGGCAAATAGTGCCATTTCAAGGAATTAAATGCAGTAGCTTAAAATAAATATGTTTCGGGTCCCATAAACTAGTGTTTCATGGCAAACAACCACTTCATTTTTCTTTTTTCCATTTTTTGATTGATGATAAAACTTCATATGCCGAGGTTCTTACAAGTGCGGATGACCATTGATGATCTTTAATGATAACTTTTTAATCCACTTATAATGTAATCTACCCTGTCTGTTTCATTTGTGTGGACTGATCTCATATCAGGCCTAAGTTTTAATTTCACAAACTCTAACATGACTGTTTTATTCGGACAACATACCATGTCTAATGTGAATCTTCCTTCCCATTACAACTTTGAGTGAACTTATAGTTTGCACATTAAAATTTAAATGAAAACTATTTCTAACAACTATTTTTTTGTCAAAAAGAAATTGACTTAAAATTTGGTTTGTTCTAATTTGTTTGTTTCAAAATAGATTTTGGGAAGTACCTTCAAGGTTTAATATATGACGGTGTGAGATGACGGGAAATTTCATGATATGACAATGGGGGAAGATGATTTGGGCGAATATTAGTCATTAATTTGTGTTACTTTGTGACATGATAAAATTAATTTTACTTAATTTATAAAATTTACTCATTAAATTAAGTAGACACATTCAAATTACTTGCACTTTTCTAGCAAACATAAATATATGTTAAAGTATAATATTCAAAAGTGTGTAAGTCCCCATGATTGATATAATTATGTTTATTTGAATCAATTATGTAAAGATAGTTGTAAATTCTAGCCAAAATCCCATCTTTAATCGAATCAGAAGAGATTAATCCCATGCTTGATAAAATTATGTATTTTTGGATCAATCATGAAATTATAGTTGTAAATTCTAAACAAAAATCCCAATATTAATCGAATCGAAAAAGATTAGTTTAATTCATGAGTCCAAAACCTATATAGTGTCTTCTTGGCAAACAACCACTAATTTTTTTTTCTTTCCATTTTTTGATAATATAACTTTACTTGGCTTGCTTACGTTTCCTACGTATTAGACTATATCGAATTGGTGGGTTCAAAGCTTGTGCATGAAGGTGTGCAATAATACGTAGGCACATAACATAAACGCCCATCCAAAATTAAAAATGATGAAATATTAATAAGAAAAGGTGCTTCCTTCGGGGTTCCATTTGCAATTTGGCTGTTAATACAAGTCCTATAAAATTTTGACACAATTCAGTTTTTTTTTTTTTTTGCAATGGAGGACAAGAACATCCTAAACTTCATAACCATATAAACACAAACCTTATTTATTATACATAAATGTTGATAGGCAACAATTCATCTTATCCGAACACTCAAAATGCAAACTAAAGAAGTGTTGTGAATTGAATCTATAAACTTTTATATCTTTCACAAAGTGAGACCAAATCAAATGGTACACATATTATGCAAGCTCTATAATTATCCGTATTACATCGAACACTCAAAATGCAACCTAAACTTCATATTAAACAGTGGCAACAAAGTTCACAAAAACAGGGAGGCAATTGCTATTTAAAAACATGTACCAATTTTGCAATTATCTTTAATCGGTCCAACCAACAAAATATATACTCCAATGCCAAACTTTGCAAATGGAAAAAGAATAGTCTAACCTAGAATCGGAGAACAACAATAGTCACATATATATTTACGGCGCAAAAAGAAACCAAAGTACCAAACTTGAAAGGAAAAATTTGCAAATGGAAAATAAAATTAATTCATAACTACCCATTGAGACATTCGAACTGTCCATTAAACCGCACAAAAACACATGAAATTTCTCCTATAAAACTGACCTAGCTTGTGTTTGAATCGAAGTGGAATGGGAGCTTCGGTGCTTCAACCTAGAAATCAAGAAAATTCAAACGTTAGTGCAAGCAAATAGCATGGATAATTGAATAAATATGTATAATTAACAAAATGAAGGAAGGATTCGAAGGCATTTTATCCATCCATGGCGTCGGTGCTCACTTGAGAAGAAGGGGGAAAATGGTCGCGGCAGGGGGAATATTCTAATTTTCAGACTTTTGTTAAATTTGGGCAGGTTATTTTGTAATTCATATCAAATCAAGGGGCAAATTTGGGAGACAAAACTTAATATGGGCTGCCCAATTATAATCGCATAGGAGCCCCTCAAATTGGAATGGGCCGAATAAAGGGGGTGGCCCACATATCAGGCGAATTAAGACGGACTGCCCGCAATTTTATCAGCCCAACCGAACACATTTTATTGGCCCCAATTAATTGAATATGCCGCATAAAAATCCTTATTTGGGCCTAATATGACAAACCGAAAGTAGCGTTACTGTATTAATTTAAGGATGAATTATCTATTATTACCCCCGAAAGTCAAAGTCAGAAAAAGTCTTAACCGTTCAAAATGGGAAAATAAAAATAAAAAACAATCAATGGGACTGAATCCTTTTTCTTTTTAGGCCAATTAATTGACTAACGATCGAACTTTTGAACTTGAGTCATTTGCGCGCCAAAATGTTGTACCAGATATCGTCTTCTGGTATGGTTTCATTTCACGAACAGTCGCGCCGATCAACTAATCTATATATATATATATGTAACGGTGCTTTCTTCAATCATCAAACTTGAGTTAATCAATAAGCGTCACAACCCTTCAACTTTCTTAAATACGAAAACAAAAATGAATTGATCGGATCGAATCGAAGAAATAAATGAAAATGGATCCCAACAACGAAGAAATACTCGACGACTTCTTATCCTTTCTCCCCGACGCCCTCATTCTCATCATAATCTCCAATCTCCCTTTCATAGACGCCGTAAGAACTTCTTCTATCTCCAAACGTTGGCGCAATCTTTGGCACTCCACCACAAACATCGCCCTCGACGAGGATCTCTTCATTGCGGATCGCGAAGAACAATACCCCGGCGAGTACAGAACTAGATTCCTTAATTTCATCCAACACTGGATCCAAAACTTTCACGAACCCATTATAAAAGAATTCAGCCTCGTATTTTCCAACCCACACCAAGAAATCGCGCAAAACTGCGTCCAATTCGTCATTAACAAACAACAACTTAAATCACTCCATCTCGATTTCTCGGACCCCAATTGGGATGAAGAGAATCTTGATGAGGCCACAATGCCTCAAAGTTGTGTACGACTTCCATTCTTCGAGGCGCACGCAATGCTCGAATCTCTACACTTGTCCGCGACCATCTTCCGTGTTGAAGAATTCAATAGTTTCTCTTGCCTTAAGAATGTTTTCCTGGAATGGATCGAACTGCCGGCTCCTGATTCTAATAGTCTGAATAAATTTCTCTCCGGTTGCCCGTTGCTTCAAGTCTTGGTTTTGAAGAGGTGCTGGAATGTAGGGATTTTGATCATTGAATTAAAGAGGCTGAATGCTTTGATTATTGACAAGTGCTTGGGGGTGGAGTTTATCGCGATAGATGCACCGGAGTTGAAGTTTATCAAGTATTGTGGGGTTTCGGTGTATTTGAGAATGGAGTATGAGTATACAAGATCAATGGATGAGGCGATTCTTGATTTCGGGGCACAGACGGAATACTTCATTGAAGACGATGATATGCTGTATAATTTGTTGATTGAATTTTGGAGTGTTAAGCTTCTTACGGTTTGCAGTTACGTGCTTCAATTAATATCAATGGCACAAGACTCGGTTCTTAAACCTAAGCTTACTAATCTCACGCAACTAACTCTCAAAACACAATTACACAGCAATGAGTATTATGGGATTACTTTCTTCTTGAAGAGCTGCCCTAAATTGGAGGTCCTTGTAATTGATTTGGGCACAAAGAATATCTTTCAGGTACATTAATATATATATACTCTATTAAATCAAATAGTAGGAGTAATTAATTAATTTACACATTTAATTTTCATTAATTATTAATGACATGCAGGAATATGTAGCGCCATTTAGTATCGAGCAACACCCTTTTGTCAGTGATGCTTGGTGTTGTAAATGTGTGGGTAAGACTTTAAAAAGTGTGCATGTAGTGGGTTATAAAGGAAATCCCGATGAACAGACGGTCTTGAAATATTTGTTGAGATATGGAAAAAGATTGGAGTATTTGGTCGTCGGTTTTTCGAAAGAGAGAGGAGTTGATGGTGTCGACATGGAAGCAACGTATAGACAAAATTTCGACATTTTGATGGAATCTCCGGTTAGCTCTACCATCTTGCAAGTATTTACATGCGAAGATTAGGATCGAGCGACCGGCCGATACTTACTTTACTACTTCCGTGCGTTGTTTTGTTTGGATTTAATTATTATTTATACACAATTTGTATTATTGATTATTATTATTATCCTTTTTTGATTTTTTTTTTGTTTCATATATATCCCATTACAAGAGATGTTTTTTGTTTTAAGGATTAAAAATAATGAAGGGTGGCGGTATATATGTATATATATGTTAATTGAGCTTGACATGCACAAATTAAAGATGATACACAAATGTAGGTAGTGCAGCAGCAGTTGCACTACGTACGTCAACATGATCGATTATCACAATTAAGATTTTTCTTTTTTTAAAATAAAAAAATATATATAGCGCGGGGGGGTACCGTATTTTACAATTAATTAAAAGTCAATGATGGGTTCACCAATAGTCAAGTTTCGCTGGACAGTCCAAGGCAAGTTAAAGAGCTTGGCCATTATGAACTTGAAGATCTTGTTCACATTGATGTTGTGCGTTGCGCTTGAGAAGAACAGTGTTGCTTTCATTGCTCTTGCATATGCCCGTGCCTGCACATTTAATATTAATTAATTAAAAGTTAATAATAAAATAAAATAAAATTATGTTATGTTTTTTAATTTTGAATTCCCTTTCCCTTCCTAAAACTAACTATAATTTTCAACAAATAATAATATGGACTGGTTGGGACAAATATCTACCCATCTTTCCATCTATCTTACGTCTCAAATAATTTTAATTATTCCTTACTCTTCCAGAAGAAAAGGAATTAATTGGAACATTCTTCTATCTTAGTCTCTCTCTCTATATGTAATTTCTTTTTTTTTTTTCTACAAAAGGTTCAGCTAACATGCATGCGTGGCAGATAGGATAGACGACATTCTTTTTCATTGAATACTATATAGAGTATATCACAATTAATTAATTCGTGCTAAAACTCACATCAAATCAAACGTCATTTAATCTACTTTAGGTGACACGTCTCTCATGTTTAAAGAAAATGACCAATCATGTAAAATTTATAAAATCCGTCTTAAACTAATTATAAATTTTGGATCTCACAAAACTAATTATATCTTTGACGTAAGTACCTTTAATATCATATTGGCTCTAGACAAACATGTAAGGTTATTGAATTCGTCCTAAACTAATTAACGATTCTAATTTTCGTCCCAAATCAACTGATTTTGATTTTCTTATTAAGCTATATCACCTTGCCTGTTTTTGTCTAATAATATAATATTTTGTCTATATCCTCGTACCATCATTTTTCTATTTTTCATCCTGGTCCGAAATTGGATAGATGAGGGATGAGACGAAATGCACAAAAACAAATCAAGAATAACTGTGATAAAAAGTGATATTCTTTAAAGCTCGGGGAGACTACGTACGAACAGTACTGGAAAAAAAATTTGGGTAATCACCTAGAAACATCTAATATAGAATTATGTATAGTGGTAAATTCATGGGTGATAAATGAGTCTTATTCGTAAATTTTCCTTTTATATATAGTATTTTGAAAATAAAGAGACATAAACTTGACTAAGCTGTATTTTAGTCCCACAAAGGAAAATTTGCATATGAGATACGGACAAACTATTAAACTAGGATACAAATTTGACGAGATGAAATAACTTGAAACAAAAACCAAAATGAACCATTAGTTTAGAATGAAAATCAAAATTTTCAATTAGTATGGAACGAAAATGAAAATCTCTAGTTAATTTGAGATGAATTGTGCAATTCATCA
This sequence comes from Penstemon eatonii, assembly GCA_038501285.1. NCBI lineage: Eukaryota > Viridiplantae > Streptophyta > Magnoliopsida > Lamiales > Plantaginaceae > Penstemon > Penstemon eatonii. Next base: position 64,341,213 of record CM076708.1, on the reverse strand, counting down.
AATTGAAATCTTTGTAACAATTAGCTAGAAACAAAATTAATTGTTTTAGATGTACCTGAGTAACAACAGTCCATTGGATGTCAGGTGGAAGTTGCACAAAATCATCAAATTTGGTCCCTATTAGTATCGGAATTGCATTCTGCATATATAAATAGATATAATAAAATACAACAAACGTATGTTATTAATTGAAGACTTGTTATATAATTTCCTCTATTCTATGGCTGAAACTTATAATTAACCCGCCCCAAGAAAATTATGTATACTCATATTAATTTATTAAACTCAAGTTCGTATGTGGTGGTCCGCCAATCCATCAAATTAATTAAACCCCACTTCCTCTGAATTGGTCCATTTTCGATAGCCATGCAGTATTTAAAAAATATATATATATATAGGAAGACTCCAACTACTGTACCTAAAATTTAAACAAATATTACATACATACACACATACTACGTACGCGTACATGAAATAAATTTAACTCCCTATACATGAAATAAATTTAACTCCCTCCACTCCACCTACTAAAATTATTTCTCTTTTTTAACTTTTCATTAAACATCCCTAGCTAGCTTGTTGGTAATGGTAATGGTAATGGTACCAACTCAACTTTAACGCTATTCAATTCATCAGACACAATAAAAAAGAAAAGCGTACTTCGAATTCTTCTTTTGAGAAACTACCAACGAATTAATTAATTAATTAATTTGGTAACTTATATATTATTATATATATATATATATATATATATATATATATATATATATATATGTAGAGTAAAGTTGAAGTTAAGTTTTGGTACCCGATTCCACTTTCTTGCTTCACTGTACCATCCAATTATACTGCGCGCAAATGAAATTAAGTACAGTAAAAAATTATGACAGAATAATTAATTGAAGAGGAGAGTTAATTAATTAATTAATACCTGTTGAGTGTACTTCTACTGGTAAGATCAAACATAAACAAGATTGCCACTGCATCTTTACAGGCAATTGGTACTTGATCTAATGACCTACAATCTCCTGCGATTTTAACACACAAACAACATAAAACATTTAATTAATTATCTGGACTGGACTGGACTGGACAAATTAATAATAATAATAATAATATTTGAATTATGTAAAACCGTGAGCTGATTCATGGAGTATAATCTAACTCTTGCCCATATATTTTACCTAATTAAGTTTTGACGCAGCAACAAATTAAATTAAAAAGCTAGAAAATCAAATAAGAAGGATTGATGAATTGTTCAAAACACAAACAAACATATACATACAACTGTACAAGTATTATATGCATACGGTACCTCCAACATCCCAAATACTGAAAGCAATCCTTGCACCTCTAATAAACATTATTTTATCCATTAAATTCAGCCCTTTCATCTGCAAGCTTCTCTTCTCTTGTTCATCCCCTACATACTTTATCTACACAAAATTAAGAATATTTTATCTAATTATACTGCAATTAAATTTCATTTAATAAAAAAAAAAAAAATCATGTAATTAAGTAATTGATTATTACCACAAAACTTGTTTTTCCAATCTGACAATCACCAAGTATGCTGATCTTTAAAGAAACCAAATCTGAATCGCTGTCGTAACCAGTGCTACACGACGCCGTATTGGGGTCCTCTGTATTTGGACAGGACTCCACTGAAAAAGAATTAAAACAAGTATTTCTTCTGGAAGACAGTTTTCGGTACGGCATCCTTGTAGAGATGCAAACTAGGATTCGGTCAAAAATAAGCCTGAAGAACTGCCGGAATACGCTCAATTTTTCCATGACGCTCCACCGGATGTTGACCTGGACGATTTTCCGGCATAGCTGACTCATCTTTCTGGTGGCCTTTTGGATTTTTTGAGTAGCCATCATGATCGAGTTGAGCCGATCGAACATAAATTAACTAAAATAATGGGTATGGCGGCTTCTTTCTTGCAATTACTAATGTTCTTGGTTTGGTTTTGTTTTGTTTTGTAGGAGGGGGAGGTTTTCTGGTGGTGAAGTTAAATGACAAATACAAATAGATTTTGAAGTTGTAAGTATAGGTCTTCTCAAAAAAGGAAAAAAAAAAAAAAAAAAGGAAGTTGTAATAAAAGGAAAATCTATTGCAGTTTTGTAAGTCAAAAAAAAAAAAAAAAAAAGAATTGGATTTTATTTCTTCTTTTTTGAAAGCAAATATTAATTAATAAATTAGTTTGTTTGCCCGCAAACATAAAATATGAAAGAAAGAAAAAGTTATACTTCGTTCGTGTATTATAATTAGTCCATCATTCGACTTGAGATCACCTATCTCAATAACAATTACCTTATACTTGACTTGTACGATGTTCAGATGACCCTTGAAATATGTCGAGGTGCAAAGAAAGAAAACAATTAGGAATATATATAATTCATCTGATATGCAAGTGCAAACCTTATCAACATTTATTTTTCGAAAGTATTGTTGTTAAATATGTTTAAAACAATCTGTGTATATAAAATATTATAGAATATTTTATATTTCTAAGTACTATAGTAAATTATAAAATATTATGAAATACTTTATATTATAAAACTATAGTAAATTATTCCAACAGAATAATTATTTATAATTAACTCTAATTATAAATCTTAGTATAGTTTATTTTCGCAGAACAAACAAAATCAGAATTTAATAACAGTGTACTTACTGTAGTAATTCTGAACCGTAAAATCGACCGAGGCTTGCAAATGCAATATCCTTAAGACAATATTTCTGGGCTGTCAAGGTGCAACAGTTTGTCCCAGTGGTCTCCCAAGATTCAACGGTCGGATACTTGTTTCTTTGCACTAAGAACAAGTCCACAGCGAACTTCAACAAATAAAATACTTGAAAAAAGAAGAAGAAGAGAAGAATATCAGAGAGAGGAGGATAGGATTCTGCTTTGATTGCTAGAAAACGGGATGAGAGAATTGGCCAGATTCTCCTCCTATTTATAGCTGCAGAAAGGTGCTGTTTGGAGAGACATGTCTTTTCGGATTTAAACCTTTACACTGGTTTGGTCCGAAAAGGTGCAACCGGTTCGGTTTAAACCGAACCGGTACAGACAATTAAAAAAAAGGCGCGCGGATCTTTTGGAGCAAACGGGTCAGTCGCGCGGATCTTGTTCGGGTCAACCGGATGTGGTACGCGGATCTAATGTTGTATGGATTTTAAATTGGGCTTTTAATTTTGGGCTAAAAAATTAAATAAGTTTTGTCCAAAAAGAATAATGTTATGTTGAGGCCCAAGCCCAATCCAAACCCGACCCGGACCGTGCCGTGCCGAGCCGAGCCGAGTCGAGTCGGTCGGACGGACGGCGACGGCGGCGGCGGCGCGTGTGGAAAACCATTGTCATCTACGTCTTCTCCCCTCATAAAACTTGGTACCCCCAAGGGGCCCTACCCTTATACAATTTTTTGTATTATAAATGACAAAAAACTTCTTACTTTCCTCCATGTGGGATGAATGCATTTTCCTTTCTTCTAAGCTTCATTCATTTCTCATTTTGTGGGCTTAATTCCAATTGGGCTCAATCCAATTGGGTTAATACCCATAAAATCTAACAAGTATCACTCAATTACAATACAATTATTTATACCTTGTAAATAATCAATATGTGATAACCTTCTTTAATTACTCGAGTACTACTGATTAATAATATCAGACAAGGGCAATGAAGCTATAGTCGGTTGTTAAGGTTAAATCCCGAAAATAAAAAAATCAAGAGTTCAGTTCTTACTAATATGTGTTTTTCTCTTAATTTAGTGACACTGAATTAATAATATAAATGTAATAGTCATTTCTTTAAAAAAAAAAACAAGTGCTCCTCAAAATTAATGTAGTAATTAATAGTAGTCCTGTAGCGTGGTGAAATTGAATTTGGTGGTGGGGCGGTTTTTTGACCGGTATTTTAGGTTAGGTACTTAGGTGGATAAACATAAGTAGAACAGTCCAATCTGCCGGCTTCTTGGTTTCTACGTAGCTCGATTAATTAGGCCAATTTGCAATTTAGATCTCTTTGGTTAATTAGTTACCTTATAGTTATGCTTCATTTCAATTTTCTCATCCTAGCCACTTTAATTTGGTTAAGTTAGAAGACAATAATTAAATTTATTTTGACTAGACACTCAAACTAACTAGGATCTCAAGTTACATCACGTTAAACACATGGATAGCAAAATCTGACTAAGAATTTAATCAATACCTTCAAAGATTTAATTTGAGTTTTGCATTATAATTGGATCATTCACGTTGAATTAATTATTAGTTTCAAACGGGAGTTATACGGGAAAAATGCAAGATACTCCCCTGTGTTATGTTAAATTTACAAGAAATTATCCTGTAAAATTTTTATTGCGCCTTCTTGTTTTTTAAAAATCCTGCAAAAAACACCCAATTTGTAAAAAATAGGTCGTTTTGGATCGACAAATTTAAAAAAATAATTTTTTAAACACTTAAAGTTGGTCCCTACAACTTAACATGATATATTTTTAAAATGATTTCTTAAAAAATGTCGATCCAAAACGACCTATTTTTTACAAATTAGATGTTTTTTGCAAGGTTTTTGAAAATATAAGGAAGTTTAGCGTAATAAAAATTTCACAGGGTAGTTTCTTGCAGGTTTAGCATAACACAGGGGAGTATCTTGCATTTTCCCCAATTTATACAAGTAAAATCCGTTTTTAGGGTCTTAAATTAAACTTATCTAATTTTTTATATATTCCAAATGTTTAATGAGGACGTGGTATTGTAATAATAGAATTTTGAAAAGGAAACAAATATCACTAACTAACCAAGGACAAAACATACTCTATTTCTTATGTAATCATCACAAAAAGACATATATATTTCTCAAGTTTATCATGTAAACAATCACATTATATGTCCCACAATTTTATATACCTTTAATTTACTAATCATTAGTGGTGCATCACACTTGTTTCTAATACTTTTTTGTCCTAAACTTTTATTTGCTACTATATTTTTCCTTAGAAGTCCTAGAATAAGAATTATTTTAGAAAATGAAGTTTTATCGATCAAAATTTGACATATAAAATGGTGATGTGACTTGCTAATTTCTTATCATTATTATATATAAAAATGTGAAACACAAAAACAAATACCCCCTATGCACTTTCTTTCATTGGCATGTTAAAAATATTAGTAAAAGTTCAATTGTGCTATTTTTAATTAGCAAAAGACCTCCTCCTAAGTTCAATTGTGCTATAAATAATGACAATTATACTCCCATCATAAAATACGAAGGCACTCCTATTAATTTTAAAAATTGTCAGTAAATTTTCTGTTAACTTTAAAAATTACCAATAACCTCCTATTTACTTAAACTATTGAAATAACCTTATGATGACATTTTTCTAAGGACAATTATTTGCTAATAAAAAAGGACATAGGATTTCTTTTGCTAATAAAAATAATACCAGAGGGTTTTCGCCAATTAGAAAAGGCATATGGGGTATTTTTGCAATTAGACAAAAATTGTGGCTCTGAAATAATAATTTGGTATTTTGGACAGTGTTGTGAAGATGTAATAATTTGCTCATGTTCTAAGTTCCAATGGGTACATGAACATTTGATTGGTGGATCTAGATCAAAATTATTAAATAATTAAAAGAATGAAAAAGCTGCAAGAACTCACGGGGTTGCATATATAATTACCATGTTTATGAATAATAGCATAAAGCCTTGCTTCTTTGAATATTACAGTGTGCCCCTTCTTTTCCCGGCCAAAGGGGGCGGGGAAATGCACTTTACTTCATTCTGATCTCATTTTGCATGTAATCCCCCATACTTTTAAATTTTGCGGTTACATACCTTATCTTAACATTTGTTAATTTTTACAGATCAGTACCCCCAATATTAATTCTACTCAGATCTCAATGAAATTCCAACGCGTAGTTAAGTGGCACATGATACATTATGAGACTGCATTTAAATAATTTATACTAAGCAAATGGCAAAATTAATTATTAATATTTTAAAATTATATTATTAACCAATAAAATTATTCAGAGAAAATAGCGCACACACATATATATATTTCATAGATTAATAATTAACAATATTCTATTAATTAAGCACAATTAATCCATCAATGGCCATGAAGTTGGTTGAGATATTTAAAAAAGCACCACCAAACTTAAGAAACAATTACTATTAAAATATATACTATCAACTTTGTTTCTCTTTCTTGTTCTTTTCTCTAATCTTCATCTCACCATTTACATTATTTAATAAATAACATTAGCCATTAGGTACTAATGGTTCATTGTTGATTAATTATGGGTCAATGGTTTCTATCACAAACATTGATGCTTCTTACACGTGTAGCCACATAATAAAAATAGAGTGAAGTGAAAGCCACACAATACTAATGGTAAATATAATTGTAGTTCATTCATGAAAATTAATGTTCGTATTATCCCTATATATAATTTTCTTCATGTGCGGGAGAAATGTATATCCCCTCAATCTCAATTTTTCTTTTTCACCTTGGCTTTGGGGCGTAACCTTAGATAAGAATAATAAATCATTTTTAATCTTAGGTGTTATAAGAATCAGATGGGAGTGATGGATAAAAATAGTCTAAATTACGCGACAGGTCTATAACTTCAATTTTATTTAAGAATTAGAATTGTACAATCAAATTTGTACAAATATGAGGTAAATATGATGTGAATTTGACCTATTTATTTCTTTATATATAAGAATAGGTATTTTCGATTTATGAGGAACAAACTTTAAACGTTATTCTTCAAAGATTGAAGTAATAAACCTATCACATGACTTGGACTTGCAAATTTTGGAATCAAAATATAAAATTCATAATTTTTAATTGCCACTCGACAAATGATATTTTTGGTTAAAATCAAAATTTTCAATCAGATTGGACATAAATTGGTGATTAAAAAAATTATTTTTCGGTTAAATTGGACATAAATTGATAATTTTCAGTGATAAGAACTGAAATTGATGACGATGACACAATAAATGACGTATATTATCAAGGTAACACAATGAAGGGCCAATTTTAAAATGCGGCCACTTTAGAGGGCCAAAAAATAACATTTGACCTCTGTTTTAGGATGTATTTTAGAATTAAAAGGGACAAATGTGTTACACTACATTGATAATAGGGATTAATACGATACACTATATTGATAAGATGAACTCATCTACTACGAAAAATTTAAAAGGGACGAAATTGATAAAGTAATGCCATATAAGGGATCAAAATATAAAAAGATCCTTTATATATATTCTTAAGCTAATTTAAGTGTAATCTTATTCAAACATTATATCGTGGTTGAAAATATCATAGAGAATATAATGTTTTCACAATATATATTCTAACAAGCATCACCAAAACAAAATCTTCAATTCCCCACATTAAGCTAGGTTAGGAATAACATACAAATGCAAATGCAAGATTTCAAATTCTAAATCAAGTTATATTCATGCTTTTTGAACTGAAAAACCAAGAATTAAATCCTTGATTTCATCACTTGCTGCCCTATCCAATGCAGTCCTGCCTTGTGCATCTTTGACAGTTGGATCAGCTCCAGCCCTAAGTAATTCTTCGATTTTCGGCTTATCACCCTCCGATGCAGCCATCAACAGCAATATATCTACGGGGTGGATTTTTTGATTTAAAAGAGCCTCCATTTTATCGTATGTACCCTCCACAGCCAACATTCCCATGTAGTTGAAATACTGTTCAGTGAAAAAACTAAAAAACCATTTGCACCAAGTTCTTCCATTCATTCAAAAGAATTTGAAACTAAGAAAAATAAGAGCATCTCAAACTCAATTTAATTGCATATGAAACAACTTGTTATGCTTTTGTCCAGACGAAGAAGGGCTTTGTGTCTGTGTATCAGTGTCGGATGCAGAGTACTTGATATGTTAACCTCAATATCAAAAACTAAAAATCTGGATCAATATACTCGCTCGGATCGATTTTTCTTAATTCCCAATAATTACTCAGAAAACCCAAAAAGGACTTGAATTGATGATAAGTTCATTCTGCTACAGCATTTCAAGAACCTTTTAACTAAAAAAATCCCAAGACAAGCTAGACTCACAAGCAAGGCTGTTCATTCATCTTCATTAAAATATTTAAAAATCAAAATCTAAGTATTATGTTATAGTATTTCAGTTCGAGCATCACTATACAATTTTAGCTACTCACTCCAACAATAACATTAACATTATAACATAAGAGTATCCCTTTTACCATATAACAATATGTTTCAACAATAGATCACCCTAATCCAAGTACCTCAACAACATTCACACTATCAGATATATAGGAATAAGATCACCAAATTTTTTTTTTTTTTTGTGTGTGTGTGGGGGGGTAAGGGATGAAAATGTATTTAATTCTACAATCGCAAAAGTGATTAAAAATTGTATAGTGGGAGGATACACAATATTAATTAAAATATAAGGTAACATTACTGGGTAAATTGGTAATTAATTAACCTGTTCAACATCGTCGCGGTCAAAATCATCGCGGGCCTGGCTACCATAAATTCCGGCACCTTCAGCGTCGACACCATTCTTTCCGAACCTGAACCAGCAAGTAGTTCTTGAACCACAGTTTGGTCCCAGTTTTCTCGTGTTGGTTCCGCACCATCCTAAGCTCCTACTTCGGACAAGAAATTGACAACTAAGCTTTGGGAGAAGTGCAATAGGACCATTTGAAGAAGGAGGAGGAGTTAGGTGTTTCTTGGAGAAATTTGCCTGGAGATTACATGGAATTGCTGTTGAGGCCATTGTTTGATTGTGTTGCAGTTTCCAACACTCCCTTCTCCCAAACCAACGCTTCTATTAATCGATTAGATAAGATGAGAAGACGCATTTTATATTTCTAAAATAAAAAGCGATAGCATCTCAAGAAATCAGAGTGGCGCAGCGGAAGCGTGGTGGGCCCATAACCCACAGGTCCCAGGATCGAAACCTGGCTCTGATATTTCCTGATTCTTTTTTCTTTTCCCATTTCTTGAAAAAAAATTATTTTTCAAATTGATTATATTTTACTTTTAAATGGATGTTAAATATTTAAGCAACTGAATTTCATGCAGTATTTACTAAATTTTATAGAAACTAATAATGGTTTTGGTATGGGTATAAATAGTGTAATGCTTCTCATCCCACCCACATTTTATTTAAAAATTTATTTGTTAGTGATGCAGATTTACAATTAGCCTTTTTTCTTTTCTTTTCCAAATATAGTAATGTATAAGTAAATACCTAAACTTGTTCTATTTTCATTTGAATAAGTTCTAATTAAGAAAAAAATAGCAAACAAAATAGACCGAAAATACGCCCATTTACTATTAACACATACAACCGCAATTTTTAAGAAGAATTTGAATGTATGGTCGAACGAAAAATAAATCAAACATTCAACTTGGGTTTGATAGACTTTTTTGATATATTTTTTATATTTCAAATTAAGTTTGAACATCATTAAAAGTTTGATAACTCAAAACTCGATTCGACTACTACTCAATAAGTAAAAATATTCACATGAGGAAATGAACTAGATTCAAATTTCATTTCACATGATGAAGCACATTTCGTATGCTTCCTGGTTCCATGACTCCAAACTAGGCAAAAATGGAACACAAGCAAACAAGATTCCATCCACAAATTTTCTGGCCCAAAAACTTTAAAAACTTACTTCACCAAACATAATCAATACCATTTAATCTCTTTCTTGCCATCACAAATTCAAAGGGTAAGAACCCATGTTTGGTTAGGCACGCTCTACCAACCCCACTATATTGCCAAGAAGCTACTCGTCGATGGAAAAAAAACTACTCGAAGACTTGTCTCCCATTTCCAAAAAATGATCGGAATCGATCAAGAGGCCTGGAAGCCAAAAAAATTGCCCCATTGAATCATAGGCTGTTTGGTTCATCGAATCCAATCCACATACATACCATTGTCACCAAAAAAAAAAAAAAAAATCATCTCAATTTCATCATAATGAGGTGCACATAATTCATCATAAAACTCATTAAAACACAATAAATTGAATGAAGAAGTAATTAGGAAATAGTACATGAAAGCAAAATATAATGATTTCACTGCATGCACATGAATCCAATGACTACATCACCACCCAAGCAAAACCATAAACCATCTCTCCTCAACTACAAGCCTTCACATTGCCTCCTAACATCAAAGAAAATATGGTACAAATATCACATGGTATTATTGGTTCAACACTTCCTAAAAATATGGCTCCAAAATCTAGTCCGGCAGCAATAGGGACCAGAGGTACCATTGGATCCCTCATCAAGCAAGAAATAGATTACTTTATCCAGCTCGAGTTAGCCAACAGGAGCAGCTCAAACAAGTCTTCCCATCATCTTGCAGATATGTCTTCAACCGGAGAGTTCTCTAGACCCGTAAAAAAGAAGAGAGGCAGCAAAAGGCTCATACCTAGTATGTGTTCTATAGTAGAAGTGGAAAAAAACAATCAGCCAAATACGATATCAAGATTCACTTACAAGAATCTAAAAACAGATCTCCAAACGTTGCGACCTTAGCCAATGTTGTCGGATAATTTAGAGAATCCGAGCTTCTTTAAACGATTTGCTATTGGGTTTGCATTTCCACATTTTATGTCCACTATTTCGACTACGCCAGTACCCCTTTTGACGGGCTTTTGTCTTATGGGAGTTCCATCTATAGATATATTATCAGATGTAAGCATTGGGATTTGATTACTTCTTCCGTTGTAGTGTTTTGTCTTCCTTGTAGTTTCAGGGAATTTATGACCTTTAACATTGCTTGAGCTATTGCTGCTTTGTTCATCCACCGATAATCTAGGTTTTGATCCTCTAGGAGTGGTCTCACCAGATGAAACAGAGATAGAAGCACATGATGATGACACCTTGGGTGTTGATTTTGTGTATTCTAATTCTCTAGACATAAGGGTACTGATTGTACCTGTTGTACCAACTTTAACGGATCCCCCGCCACCCCTGATAGCTTCTAGTGTCTGAACCATAGTGGTTTTTTTAGTATGAAGATCCAATTAGAGTTTCCCGAAATTAGTGTAATTCTAGACCTGGTTTGAAAAGATATTGATCAATCTTATCAAGATCCTGCATAAGAGCAGCACGAATTACGTAAGTAAAAAGACTTTAGTAGTTAAAGAAACAATTTTTTTTGAAAAAGAAAAAAAAATCATTTTGATACATCAATAACATTAAAGTTCCAATCTTGACAAATCCCATTGAAGCAAGACTTTGTTTATTTCCATTTGTGGACTGAAAAAGTTTGATTAACTTATTATCTCATATCAATTGGCATCTGTTAATTCCAAAAACTCCTGATATTCTTACTTACTAAATGGAGAAACTGATTATGTATTTGAAAATCAATGCAAGGACCACTCTCAGCTTCTAGAACACTTTTTAGAATGTTAATCATATGACAAAATGATTTTCAAAATGCATAACCATCTGAATCAAGCACCAGTCTCAGCTTCTAGCACCAGTCTCAGCTTCTAGCACCTAGCTAGTGTTGGTCAAGTATTCAAACCACATCAATGAGCGCAAACATCTTCAAGAGTCTCTCGGATAAACTCATATGGTTGGCAGTGGCTATGCTACTTTCAGTGCTTTAAGATTAAATGGTCTCAGTTGAGGCAATTCTATTAAACACAAGCACCAAACACTGCAGCATCATCTTAATGAAATGTCAGATATAAAAACACATAAATTAATTGTCTTGACCACAACAGTCTTACACAGCTGCAAAGCCAACCACCCCCAAACCACCGGTCCATAAATATAGTCATCTACAAACACATATGCATATATAACCAAAAAAATAAATCTTGTTCCTTGTAACCCATGAACGACAAAAGATGATCGAAACAGAAGGGTAACAGCAAATTTAGACATAATATTGAGAATGAAATCATCACGGATCCTCACTATTAGCAAATACACATAAAGGAAAATACATTATAAAGATGGATATTTGATGATGATTGGTAGATAAATAAAAGAGCTATGATTTAGAGTTGAAGTTTACCAATAAACCCTCTGACTTTAGCTTCGAAAGGGGTATGGAAATAGAGTCTCAAATCCAGAACGTGCGAAGTAGATGAAAAGAGAGAGAGTCAAATCAAACAAATTATACACAAAGCCCAGAAAGCAGATTTTGAAATCATTGAAAGAAAAATTGAATCTTGGAAAAAAGTTGAAGAGTGGGAGTATTTTCCAATCGTTTTCAAGAAATCTAGATTAATGTCTCTCACCTAATAACGTGCGATTGGGTATCTTTCACTTTTGGTTCTTGGAGTATTAATTTAATTCAATTTTTATTAGTTTCCTTTTTGGACTTTTTTTTAAGACTCTTCTGTGTATATATATGGTTTGAATATTTCAAATTCCATACGCAGAAACAATACTAGTGGCACCAAAACTGTCACAAAAAATTAGAATATAGTACATCTTATGATTAATTAAGTTAAAAAATATATGTATAATCACTAGAAGAGTAACATTTTGTATTCCACTATTTTTATTTGATAAAATGATATATGAAATGATTTTTGTGGATGGATATGATCCAGATACAACTGCCAAAAACATGCTATGAAGTATGAACCATCCATTTTCCACAAACATAGGGAAGAATGAATGACGGAAATTTATTGTTGTCAACAATGCAATAGATATGCCATAGTTATGGAGCAAATAGTATCGGCAGTATCACTTGTGTAAATAAATGAAATTATTGAATTTACTTTTTTTTTTTTGAACAAATTATTGAATTTACTTGATAACAAAACAAAATGTAATATACCAAGAATTACAATTCGATGATAAATCAAAATGCATCATTCTTCAATACACGGTTAAAATTTACAAAAAGATTATTCACAAAACTACTATACCCACAATTTTCAAAATATATTGATCTTCAATGTAATGGATTTGGTTAATTTTCAATGCTAAACCTTCGTATCATACTCCTAAACTTAATTTTATGTACCGTATTAAACATTTGCATCATTTTCGTAGATCAATCATTTATCATCATCATCCTTATCCTTTTCATCATTATCATCGTCATCGTCATCATCATCCTCTTCAGTTTCTGTTTGGTTTTTACCAACAGACAAAAACTCTAATGCGGTCACTACATCACTGATATAAGGCCTAGTCGTGGCCTCTTCTTGTAAACACATTGCTGCAACTGCAAGAGCTTGATAAAGTGCCTTTTCCGGGTAGTTCCTTTCAAGCAATGGATCAGCCATCAAATGAAACTTCTTCTTGTCTTTAAATAAAGGTTGTGCCTAAAAATTCCCACAAAATAAAACATTATAACTTATCTTAATATATTACTTACAAGTTTATAATAAAGTTAATACATACCCAATCAATTAAATTTTGTTCTTCGCTTGGCCTTGCATTGTCAATGACTCTTCTACCCGTGATCATCTCCAAGAACACGACTCCAAAACTATAAACATCGGACTTTGTAGTCAACTGACCAGTCGACGCATACTCCGGTGCACAATAGCCATACGTTCCCATCACTCTAGTCGAGACATAAACTTCTCCACCTGTAGGGCCTAGTTTGGCTAGCCCAAAATCAGATAGTTTTGGGTTGAAATTCTCGTCTAAAAGTATATTGGATGCCTTAAAATCTCGATAAATAACTGGTGGATTGGCTGTTTCGTGTAAGTATTCAAGTCCTCTTGCTGCTCCTACCGCAATTTTCATCCGTGTATTCCAATCAAGTGGCTTTTTATCTGGACCTAAATCTGTAAACAAGAATCAATCAGTTTAATCATTTGTGGAAGTATAGAAACATAAAAGTACAATGTAAGATATGCATACTTAGCAAGTGATCTTCCAAGGAGCCACTGGCCATGTACTCGTAAACAAGAATTCTCTGCTCTCCATCCGAACAATATCCTACTAAGTTAACAAGATTTTGATGGTGAAGAAGACTTAGAATCAAAACTTCCACTAGAAATTCTCTATTTCCTTGGAATCCATTCCTGTCAAGTTGCTTAACCGCGACATCCTGATAAAAAAATTGAAGAGAAAAATAAGCTTTTTCCCTTTCTTGAAGGAGGACGCATGCAAGAATGATGATAACAAAATGAGAACAAGGAAATGCACGTAGGATATTACGATATTTTTTCTTTCTATATGGCCTTTGTACACTCTTCCAAAACCACCTTCACCTATCAAAGCTTCGGGATTGAAATTTTGAGTTGCAGCTGATAGTTCTTGGTACGTGAAAATATCAGCAGAAATATTGCCTTTTCCGAGTTTTTCTATTTCTTCAGTAATGTACCTTCTTCTGCTTCCATCTGCACGTTAAATATCAAAAAGTTGGGTTCATTATAGATATTATACAGAGCAATTGTCTACAAAAATATAAAAATTAACATAATCTCATGGACATTACAAATCATGTAACTAATAATCATGAATTTGACATAATGGTAATTCAATGAAGCCGATCTATCTATGAAGAATCGAAATTGATGCATTAAAAATTGATTAAGATCATACCACTTTTGGTGGATATATTTGCAAATGAGGCACCAAAGGATTTGTTATCCTTGTAATCCTGAATGCTTTTCTTTAAGGATTTCTGCTGGTTTTGGTCTTCGGACATGCAACATGAAAAACAGCTAAACATCGTTTCTATTCCTTTTCTTGTTATCTCGATTCATTCAACCATTCCAAATTAATACACATAAAGATCAATCATAAAAATATTAACAATTTTAAAGATTGTATATCATGTCCTAATGGAAAATTAACCTTAGTCCTGGAGAAAACCAGTCCTTTCTGGTCTCTCAAGAACCTAAGATGGATTGATGATTCCACGGTGTAGTTTTCTTCTCCGTTCTTGTTTTTTTCCAAATATTTTTGACTTGGTTATTTATTTTCTAAATATAGCTTACTGGTTTGGAGAAATATATTTTTATTGAACCAAATATTCGCTTAATAATCAAAGGCTTGTAACATTTGGGGTCAAAAAAGTGCATTTATGTAAGAGAGGTAAACATCGACAGTAGAGCGTGGAGATTAGTTTTTTCGAGGTGCTAATATCACGAGTCAAAATCAAGATTTCTAGCATATATGATAAAAATAAATGTCGGGTTTATATTTTATTTCCATTTTTTATTCTATGATTTTTTTGTAATACTAATATGATGTGTTCACGACGTATCTCAGCATTAATTAAATTTACAAATTTATGAAATAAAATCTACAAAATCATTACAGCCACTTAAAAAGAGTACCAAGTACATTTATGAAGATTCATGACTAATGTTATATATAGGAGATGATTCTCAAAGATACTTGGACAATCACATTTCTCCTATCACTTTCAAAATTGAAGTGGTGAAAGATACATAAGAATATCGGAGTCACAGTATGAAAGGGTATGTAACTAATAATCGATGATAATTTAATTACTTCCTCATCAGGAGCACTGTACATTAGTAATAACATAAGTTCTCAAGAACCTAAATAATAGGACTTTCACTATATAACCCCAAAATATGTAAATGGAAATATATCTTAAATTTGCACATCAGTACATAGTTTCATTCAAGATTACTACAAAAAGTCTAACAACATTTCAACATATGTTTTAAGAAATCCAAACTTTTACAAACAACTGTCTTTGATATTAAGCTACTTTTGAATAGGTTGACTAAAATGTCCATAGCTAATGGAAAAAACACATCATAAGGATGGAAGAATGTTGATTTCTGCTCCAGCTGTCAGCAAATTTAAGAGAGAAAATAAAACCGCGTAAGCAAAGAACATAACTTAAATTTAAAGTATCGACATTTCAGTAAATGAGTAATTACTTTACCTTTAGTTTTCCCAATCAGATTCTTTTTCCTTTGGCTGATAAATAACCTTCTCGAACAAATCCTTGAGGTTGACATCAGCAAGCATATATTCAAGAACACCGTCTTCAATACCACCAACATCAAGATTTTTGGCCTTACATTTTTCATTGGAAGAAGAAGTGAACACCATTTCAAACCAACGCTCTTTCTCAGCTTGTTGACGGAACTTATCCTGTTCTCTTGTTCCCATAGCCATTAAATGATAAGTATACACCATCTTCTTTTGTCCAAGCCTAAAAGCTCGACGTATAGCTTGATTTTCCACCGCGGGATTCCAAACAACATCAAGAAGCACTACTCTTGAAGCCCCGACTAAGTTTATCCCCTCAGAACAGCACCTTGTTGAAGCAAGTAAAACTTTAGCTTCACTATGAGGATCATTAAACGAACTTATAAAGTTTTGCCGATGCTTTAGTTCTACTCCTCCTTTTATCATCAAAATTTGCTTCGCTTCAGCCCAATTAAAAGTTGTTTCAAGATGTTCTTTAACAAAACTCAGAGGTTCGAGATATTGGCTGAAAATTAGAACTTTTTCATTCCTAGCAACACTGAGACGGACAAGCTCCATTATGAATCTTGTTTTGACCCCTTGGTTTGGATCGAATCTAGTTGTATCCAATGCAGCCTCATCAACTCCGCACCTCTCCTTTTCTGTAATTTGTTCACATTTTTTGAAAAGATAAGGGTGCGTAGAGATGTGTGCCACTTTAGAATCATCCGTGAAGACATTCTCCGACCTTTCTATCTTCTCGATTAGAAACTTCTGCAATGGTAATGGTTTCAAGAGGACTACACAATCGATCAAACCAGGGATACGTTCTTGAAGAATCGTACCTTTGTGTACATGGACAAATGGAGCCATATCCACTTTAAGCTCCTCTATATCATTGTCAATCTCAATGTCATTTGGCTTCAATTGACTCCTTCTTCTATTTCTCTTTGAAGCGAATATTTCATTAAATCTCTTTTCTTTAACTATCGAGGGCCTCACTACTTGTAAAACATTGAATAGTTCCTCGAAGTTGTTCTGAAAGGGAGTTCCTGAAAGAATGATTCTTTTCTCAGTCTTTAGTTTTGAAATAGCTTGCCAAATATTACTACCTCGATTACGAGGTATGTGTCCTTCATCAAGAACAACCAGGCCTGGTTTTTCAAGAAGTATCGTTCTCAAATCGTGGTTTGGCTCCTTTTCAACCACGTTTCGCTTCATCTTATTTCCATTTTTCTCTCCCACAAGCATAACAAACAAATTATAGCTCATTCCAAGAATGCTTTTCCCTTTGTTCCAAGAATAAATCTTTATCGTTCTAATTGCGTCCCTTTTCTGATTTTTCTCTCGCGGGATATGTTGAAGAGCCATATTATACTCCTTGTCCGGAATCTCATCGCTGTTCAGATTAAGAAATGGGAACTCGACTTCCCATCTTTTGAACTCTTCTTCCCATGTAAGAAGCATACTGGCTGGAGCAATAATGAGTGGTCTACAATAAGGAAATCTCCTTAAATATGCCTCGATGAACACCATTGTCAGACGAGTTTTTCCGGTTCCAGGAGCGTGTGATATTATGCATCCCCCACCGTTAGTAGATTCAGAACTCGTTATCTCAGATAGTTCAGTTGTTCCAGCTATGTTTCTCCATAGAAACTCGAACCCTTCTTTTTGATGATCAAACAAGGTTCGTGCAGTACTAGGTTCGATATAATCCCATATTGTTGTTCCATTACCACCATAATTGAAGTAGTTACTTTTGGAACTTTCTCCTGGTAAGAACACGACACCATCTTTCTCAACACGTTGCTCTGTGTTGGTAAACCTTTTCCTCTTTGATATTCGATAAGGTTTGACTGCCTGCACGGGTTCAAATGAATCATATGCACATTATAAACAATAATGATTAAAAAAGAAAAAGCATAAGGCCTTGAATATATTTAATCAAAGTTCTAATTACCCATGATGGCATTATGTCTTTTGCTGCGATTTCTACGTGAAAGCAATATAGACATACTAAACCTTGTTCATCATCTTGGATCAAATAATGTTTGCCCTTCCGGCACATGGCATAGTGATCTGTTTCATCATCAGAAGAATCTTCTACATTATCTTCTTCAACCTGTATACCGAACAAAACAAGCAAGCTTCAGCCTTGGCATTTCATTTACTTTACATGAACATATAAACGCAAAAAAAAAAAAAAATTACCTCTTGGCAGCCAGAGGGACCTGTTTCTTCTAAAGTAAGACAGAAGTCCATTTCAGCAAACAAATTATCAGTCATTATCTCATATTCTGATTTCTCCACTGGTTTCGGTACCTCATCCTCAAACCTGAACTTCGAAGGAAGCCTTAATGGCTCTTTTTCTTCTTCTCGGCTCTTACCCTCGTTGTTTTTACCCAAAACAGAATCTAGAAGATTCTTACAGAAGTGATTTTTTGTTCGTATATGAACACCATGCCTCTTAGTTGGCTGCGCCTCAGTTTCCTCAAATTCAGCGTTCTCTTCCTCTCTTCTACTGGTATATTCTTTTATTGGAGTAGAACCTAGACTCTGATGCACAGTGCCACTATCTTCCTCAGCAACGACTTTGTTTTTTCCTTCAACACCTTCCTTTGCTTTATTTAAGTGATCATCTGTTTGTACATGAACACCATGTCTCTTAGTTGGCTGCGCCTCAGTTTCCTCAAATTCAGCGTCCACTTCCTCTCTTCTACTAGTATGTTCTTTTATTGGAGTAGAACCTCGACTCTGATGCATAATGCCACTATCCTCCTCAACATTGACTTTGTTTTTACCATCAGTACCTCCCTTTGCTTTCTTTCTGGTCAAATTTTTCTCTTCTTCTCTGTTCACTGACTTTTCCCT
Organism: Penstemon eatonii; assembly: GCA_038501285.1. Taxonomy (NCBI): domain Eukaryota; kingdom Viridiplantae; phylum Streptophyta; class Magnoliopsida; order Lamiales; family Plantaginaceae; genus Penstemon; species Penstemon eatonii. The sequence goes on along the minus strand of CM076708.1, from coordinate 64,322,397 downwards.
TTGTTTCTCCATTCTTTTTCCGATTTTATTGTTGCGTATATCTGTTGAAGAAACCACCATCTTCAACCTCTTTCTGTCAGATACAGGAAGGTCGTCATCCTTCCTTTTCCCTTTGACTCTCTTTGTCACACTCTCTTGCACGTGTTTTGCTCTTTCATTCTTTTCTTGGACTTCCCGAACTTCAGTTTGAGCCTTAGACTCGTTTACTTTAGATGAGGCATCGAGGCTAGTTTTGCTACTATAAAGACCGTGGTTTTTTATTATGTCCTGAAGAACACTTTCTTGATCATCGTCATAATTACTATCCGAAAATTCCATCAAATCCTTAGTCTCACTTCTTCTCTCTTTACTATGATGATGATGTTCACTTTTTTCTTCAGGGACGTAGTCATCTTCGTCAGTACTTTCAGCAGAAGAGCTTGAAACCTCTATAGAATCCAATCTCTCCACTTGGTAAGAAGAGTCATCTGAATCATCATACTCGGAGGTCGTGGAATCACTCAATACATCATCTCTAGGCAACGACGAATCTGAGGTGAATTCAATAACTTCTGAGGACTTCTCAGGAACCCCTGACCTCAGCTTAGTTCGAGGGGTTCTCAGCAACCCCTTATGATCACTTTTACGGTTGTGCCGCTTTAGTTTTGTGCTTGTGTAAGAGCTAGGACATCCAACAGAGTCAGTTTTTGCATTAGGTTGCTTTCCTTTTCGAATACGATGAGATCGAGCAGCAGAAGATGATTCTTTTATTTGGATTTCATCACCGTCTTCAGATTCATTCGTTTCATGTTGATATACTCGACCTATAATACAAGGAGATAACTTAAATCGTTTTTAATAGTAGTTCAAAGAAAGAGAATTAAGAAGTATGCAAGATCTGATGATACCACTTATGTAATGATATTTTTTTAAGTAATGTGCAACTAGAAAGCACTAAAAAAGAAAATGTACGAAAACACATTTGTTCAAGTCATGTGTAGAGATGCCTAGACCATGTATGTATACAAGGTTTATTGATAAAATTATGTACTCACCCTTTTGTGCTGATCTACAGTGTCGTTTTCTGAATTCAGCTTCACTTTCACTTCTAATTTGATCATCCTTCTTAATATAACGGTTTCTGAATCCAGATTGTCGCACACTTGTAGTAGTCTCGACTTTCTTGTTTCTAAACTCGGCTTCGCTGATTTGTTCAAATGCAAATTCCTTGGTATGTAATTTATCATCTCTGAACTTTGCTTTGCTAACCTTAGATTCTTCCGAAAAGTTAGGTCTTTTCTTGTTTCTGAGCTGAGCTGAGTTGAAGCTATCAAATCCAATAATCTTAGCTGGTTGGCTGGTATTTTCAACTGCAGAAGAGTTAGGTATTTTCTTTTTTCTGTGCTGAGCTGAGTTGAAGCTTTCAAATCCTCCAAACTTAGGTGCTTTGCTGGTGTTTTCAACCGCAGAAAAGTTAGGTGTTTTCTTTTTTCTGAGCTGAGCTGAGTATAAGCTGTCAAATCCTCCAAACTTAGGTGCTTTGCTGGTCTTTTCAACCGCAGAAGAGTTAGGTATTTTCTTGTTTCCTAGTTTGCGGTTTCTTTCAACTGAAGTAGTAGTAGGAGTAGCATAATGTCTATCTTTGTTCCGGAATTCAGCCTCACTTATCCTTTCACAATTTTCTACTACATAGAATAGAAGAAAGACAAGAATTATTCACAACATATATTATACGGTAATTTTACTTACGTAATAGCTTCGGATAAGTAAGAATAATTTAAAAGAACTGCAAGTTTTCTACTTATTCATAAGCTAGCTCTAAAATGGCACACTTTTCAAACAAGTGATTATCAGAAGGCAATATTAGTGCATTTCAAGATTCCTGGAAACATACGAGTATTCTCCATTTCAAATTAACTATCCTACTTTCTTTAAACAACTTAAAATTGAAAAATAGAAATCAATGGAAAACAACACAACTGATAACGTACCACTTTCATCCTTTGGCAATTCCATAAGTTTTCTCTTCACCCCTAGAAATATAACACCATCATCATCACCATCGTCATCATCATCACCATCATCATCATCATCATCATCATCATCATCATCATGTCCTGTGTATTTAAGAGAAGATTGTATTAAATTAAAAAAGTTGAGGAAGTGATATAGTATATTCGAGATAACACTAGCTATAAAAGAGTAATAAAATGAAAAAGTTAAACTCCAACTTACCACTCTCATCCTCCTCTGAGGATTCACTGTATTTGCTATGCTCCGCTAGAAATATAATGTCGTCGTCGTCATCATCACGTCCTGTAACTTTCTTTGTGCCGGTACAGGTATCATATGGCACAAATCGTCCAGATCTTGTTCGTGTTGCTGCACTACTAGAAGAATACATTGCTCTCTTTCTTGTCACTGCTTGAGAAGCAATAGAAGCCAGACACAGAGAAAAATGAAATTATCAATTTAAGAACTAGATCGATGTAGAAACAAACAAGTCGATCATCAAAATATATATATTTGATTTACATTACATTGGAAAATTACATTACTCTCTCTCCCTCTCTCTCTCTCTCTCTCTCTCTCTGTGTGTTTGTCTGAAAGTAAGTAATTAAGTAAGCATTTATTTATGGTTTATGATGGCAGAAAAAGACTATAGTCTGCTATATTATTGGGACCTTTTTTACTATTTCCATCATCAACATTTTTCCCTATATATGCTATGACCTCATCCTCATCTTCAAGAATCTGGCCAATAATTACCATTTCTTTTTGTAGCTTTTCACATTTTTAGCAACCACAATTGACTCCTTTGCAATGTTCAAAATAGTTGAATTCTTCTATTCTACCTAATCCTCACTCCTGAGTCCTGCCTGTAAATATTTAAATTGAAGATAATACTAGCTAAAGAGATGAGCTAGTTCTTCTCATTTTCTAATTGAATTCATGTTTCTTACATACATTTTTACAATGTAGTAATTATTTATAGGTCTAGAAATACAACTCAAAATTTTCAAAAAATGTACGCATGCTGTAAATAGTAGTATAACTTTTTCGCCAGCAACCATCTTTTAAACGTATTTTTGGCAGAAAATGACAACATCTTTTTGTCAGTCTCACGTGTCTTAGGTTGTGAGGAAGGAAGAAACATACAAGTAATAATTGTTTCGATTAACCAATCAGATTAATCGAGAATATTTAGCAGATTTTGTATAACACATGAGAGCTTTGTAAATAATTAAATAGATGAAAATTAAGTTTTAGACTCACTAATCGCGAGTGTTGAACACATTCGTAAAAAAAAAATTAACTAAATTAGAGAAAGGGAATTAATGCAGAGTTTATAAACATAATACATGAGAATTTTGAGCATATTTTTCATAAAACAGGGGAAGTCTTGCATTTTAAAGGTACTGCTTGTTTGTTAATTGATAAATTTAGAAATAGTTAAATGTGATCAAACAAATAAATGTTTTATCATGGAAAAATTAAACCAACTAAGTTATGCTTTCAGGATTTGTAGATTTTAGAAAATGACCTAATGACTTTGATTTTAGAAAATCCCTTAATTCACAATTGATCTTAATTTTTAAGAATTCGACAAAATGACTCAAAAAATCACATGAAGATAGAATAATCATGTACCTATATATATATATTAGTAAAATTTTGCAATAGCCCATGATATATATTTGCAAGAGTTATTCAGTTATTAAAATAATTAGTTTTGTTACTACTTTTACATTACCCCGACCAAGAACAAAACCCTTCATATGTGTTATTATTCTTTATACAAAGTATAACTGAACAGATTTATCTAGAAATAATATATTTTGTTAATTTTGTTTTAGTAAAGTACTACTTCTCAAGAAATAATTTATATGAGTAAATTTAGACATTCTGAATCTTATCCTCGAATATTTTATGTCTGATCTTCTCCAAAAAGTGATCGACACGCAAATTTAATCTGAACTAATTGAAAGCACAACATAGACATAAAAAAACAAAAAAAAACAATTAACAAAATACAAATAAGAATCGCACGAAGAAACGACAATAAACAACTTGCAAATCACAAATTGATAGAAAACTAATAAATGGATCTTTTTTATAAAGCATTGATGTTTTCACTTACCGGTCTTTTAGATTCAATTTGAATTGTTCGTTTACAACGACTTCCGACACACCATAATATAGACAAGCGTGTTCTTCTTTCTATTCAGATGTTTACAACAAAGTTATAGAGTATACTTTTAATTTTTTTTGTGAACTCTATTTTGATGTTGCCAATGTTAATTTTTTTGGAAAATTCGGATTTGCTTTTGTGTTAAATGTTCCTAGACATTAAATATACTAGCTTATAACCGTGCTATGCACGTATAATTTTTTTTTCCATATAATTAAAAGTTTGAAAAATGAAAGTTTAATCCAAATTCTAAACTTCATATAATTTTGCTTTTGGATTTAAATTATAAATTAAGCTTATTTATTTAAGCATAATCTATTTAGAAGGTTACTTCATGTCATTAGTTCATTATATTTAAATTTTAATATTCATCAAGTGGTTAGCGCACATAAAATTATATGCACTCAAGACTTGGTTTAATTTTGTGAATATATTTTTGCCTAATTTTTTTTTTCACAAATTACAAGAATCTAAAAATGTTATTTGAATCAAGCATCTATATTTTCCTTTCGACCGACGTTTTTAAGAGAGTAAGAATCTTGGCAAGACTAAAATATATTTCAAGTTGTTTTAATTAAATATAAGGTTAAATAATCATTTGTGACATTGTCAATTATGTTTTATTAACAAATTAAATGGAAAGTCAATAAAATTTAAACCTATAATTAATATTCATTAATGATATCGGGCACAAGAAAAACTAGAATAAAAAAATAATTATAAATTAATCTTTTTATGTGTCTTCATTATTATTTTCCAAATATATCTAAAGATATTTGCATAACAACATTACTACATAATGGATATAATACCCAAATCTTCATGTGTTTATAGAAAACTTCCACGAAATTCCTGTATAAGTTTATTGCACAAAATTCACTTATGTTATTAAACTCTACACATTATCCTATTATGTTAGTGTCACTAATACTGTTAGATTTTAAAATCACTTACCATTTTCCCCACCTTATTTAACCTTACTTTACGTTATTTATAAAATGTTAATATAATAGTTAGTGATATAAAAAATATTATTTATATATTTCTTAAGATTATAAAACCATAAGGGGATTAGGTGAGATAACATGTACTTTTTTTTATAGAATTGATGTTTTCACTTACCGATCTTTTAGATCCTATTTGAATTGTGCGTTTACAACAACTTGCGACACACCATTATATAGACTATAATGTGTTGTTCTTTCTATTCCAATTTTTATAACAAAGTTATAAAGTATAATTATTTTATGAATTATCTTTAGATGTTGCAAATATTAATTTTTTTGGTAAATTGGATGTGATGCTGCATTTGATTTGGGGTTAAATGTTCCTAGAAATTAAATATATGTGTATATTAAGAGAAGTAAGAATCTGGGCGAGACTACAATACATTTCAAGTTATTTTATTTAAATATGAGGTTAAATTAATCATGTGTAAAATTGCTAGTTATGTTTTATTAACAAATATAAAACAAGTTAAATGGAAAGTCGATATATTTTAACCCGCAATATATATTCATTAATGACGTCGGGCATAAGAAAAACTAGAATAAAAAAATAATTAATAAATTAATCTTTGTATGTTTCTTTATTATTCTTTTTCAAATATTTCTAAATAGATTTTCTTTAATAAGGACTACCCCTCATAAAATAGTTAATACAGATAAATTTATACGTTTATTCCATGTCTTGGTGAATCCTCCCCTCAAATATTATTTGTGCGATACACGCAGAAATTCAATATGTACTAATTGAGGATACATAAATTAAAAAGACTATCAATAAAAAATTTCAAAGTACAAAGAAGAATCGCACAAACAAACAACATGAGAATAGCACGAAAGGAGAATCACAAGAACAAACAACACGAGAATCGCAAAAACAAACAACACGATAATCGCACAAGCAAACAAAACTAATGAAACAACCTGCAAATCACATAACATTGAATAGCAAAGGATCAAGAATTACAGTTAATAAATAAAAAAATATAGAGAAATAATATTTTCACTTACCTGTCTTTTAGATCCAAGTGAGATTGTTTGTCTAAAGACTTATAAACAAATATGTTCTTGTTTCTAATCCAACTTTTACAACATAGTATAGATTTTTTTTTTAAATAATTATGAATAGTTTTTTTTTGGTGAAATGTGCATTTGCATTTGGTTTTGTGTCAAATGTTCCTAAGCATCAAATGACTTTATTAAGTAAATATGTTATTAAGGAAATGACTTTATTACGAAAATATGTTATTAAGGACATGACTTTATTTAGTAAATTTGCTAAGCACCGAATGACTTTATTAAGTACATTTATTAAGCATCAAATAACTTTATTAAGAATGGTGAAATACAATTTCCCTCCTAAAAGTATGATTGATATACCGATTCGATCCGTGCTCTTGGAATTGGAATAAGTTCGGCAGCGGATCACGAAATCTTGGTGATCTTCTCTATCTAATGAACGGGGAGTCTGCTTTAAAATGGTCCGCCCGGCCTGCACCCACCCCCAAGTATATGCTTCAACAAGAATCACATAAGGGTAGATTCGAAACCTCTAGTAAAATGCCCGTCCGTCAGTTACCCCCCTAAAGTATCAATTGAAAAGTAACATTACCCCCCTCTATTATAATTGTGTAGTATTATTCCAATAATACCCCCACCCCTTTTATAAATAATAATTTCTTTATTACTTTATCAAAATAAAATTGTATCTTTATTAATTATGAATCCATCCATCCACCAAACAACATTATTTATTTTCTCCATTTCTATGGTTACCTTCATTTTTTTTATCTCAAATTATTTTCTTCATTTTCATCTCATTTTTTATAACCGAAGGAAATAAAATTAATGAAGAAATTGAAACATAATATTTTTTGGTGGATGGATGGATGAATTCATAATTAATAAAAAAAATTATTCTTTTATAAAGGAATGAAGAAATTAACACATAATATTATTTGGTGTTAAACTTGAATTTTACGAGAAATAATTTGAAAAATAATTAATGAACATTTTGAATAATAATTTGTACTGAATATAAAATTGAGATAATTATCATCAAATAAAAACTCAGTAAAAATATATAGAGAAAATTTGCGATAGCAATAAAAAAAATTGAAACTTAAAGTGAAGAAAACAAATTGAAATAAAAATAAAGAAAAAGGTGAGATGAAAATAAAAAAAGATTTGAGACCATTAACTAAAGGAAACAAAAAAATTAAGAAATTAAAACATAATGTTATTTGGTGGATGAATGTATTCATAATTAATAAAGAGACATATTTATTATAATAAAGAAACTTATTATTTATGTGAGAGGTGGGTGTATATTTGGAATAAAAACTACAAAACTATAACTGAGGGGGGTAAGTGTTACAATTAATACTTTATGGGTAACTGATATATATCACCCTATACTTCAAGGGGAAAACTGTATTTCACCCTATTAAGAACTTTATTAATGAATAATAACAACTTGATATATACTTTATTAATCCATGATATATACTTCATTAATAAATGAATTGAAAATTCCATAGAATTCAGACATGGAATTATTATTCATTAATGACGTCTGACCCGTTAAAATCTTGAATAAAAATATAAATATAATTTAATCATTGCGAAAATATTAAGAGTGAATAGTATTTTTGGTCTTCTTATGGGTCAAATTTTGTATTTTCGTCCTTCTTAAAATATCACATTCGTCCCTCTTATAACTCATTTTTCCCTCTTAAATTTTTTGTAGCAAATTCGTCCATCTTATCAATATAGTGTAACACATTAGTCCCTCTTACAAAGTACATCAACTTTTGTCTACTTTAGTATTTTGAATTTAAGTGATGTATTTGTATTTAAGAGGGATTAATGTGTTATACTCCAAGAATAAGAGGGACGAATTTGCTACAAAAAATTTAAGAGGGACGAATGTGATATACTACATTGATAAGAGGGATCAATCTGCTACAAATAATTTAAGAGGGACAAAAGTGCAAAAATTAATCCATAAGAGGACCAAAAGCGCAATTTACTCTTATTAATATACATTAAATTGAACCATGACTACGATGTTGCACATTTTGGCAACTAAAAGTAACCTTTTGTACGAACTATGCACTATATATTTATGCAAAAGCTAGATTTATAAAATGAGTAAAATGTAAACAAGCCTAGACTTTTTCTAGTTGATTGAATTTTTTATGTGTTACATATTCACTAAAAAAACTAAGTTTTAGCGACATAATAGTAAGTTACAAAGTGACAAGAATTTAAATATTATCACTAATGTATATGGATACACTAGTGACAAGAAATGTGAAAAAGTTGTCACTATTGACAGTTAGTGATACACTGAAAGTGACAATTAAAAAGTTGTCACAAAATTATAATAAATATATTTATTGTCACTAGGTTGTCACTGAAAGGATGTCACTAATTGTCAATACAACTTAAATTCAATGCACTTGTCACTAATATTCATTAGTAACAACTTAAAAATATATTTTGTCATTATTGTTATTGTGACAAAACTGTCACTTATATGCAAAAATTAATCTCAACAATGTCACTTAATATTTTATCAAAAAATGGAGATTTTATGTAACAAAAATCAAAACCTAACACTCTTTCAGTTAACAGTTGTCGTGGGCTAGTATCAATATAAGTTCAATTCGCAACATTTTTGTTAATTAACGAAGAATCAGTTTTGTATTTATATAATTGATAATTATTCTAATATTTACTTAGAATTAGGGTTGTCAATGGGTTGGATTAGGCTCGAATCAGATCCGGATCATTTTATGTCGGATTGGATTTGGGATGGATACGGATCTCACTCGGATCTATATTCCTAACGCCCATCAGATCTAGATTGGATATTTTTTCAATTCAATAAAATCTATATTTTGAAAATGTAGACACATATTTTTTCATAAAACAAGTTTGATAACTATATAGTTTTATTTAGTTTAGCTCACATGTTCAAACTTTCTTAACTTTTATTCATATATCTGGATGAAAATATGCATAAAAATATAATTATGAATAAATTATTAAATTTCATCATCTTAACCTAATAGTAAAATATTATTAATGTTACTAATTTTAATAAAACATTATATATATATATATATATATATATATTAGTTCTTTTATATATATATATATATATATATATTAGTTCTTTTATTTATTGTCGGATGCAGATCTATACGGGATCATATTGCAGTAAATTCATATTTGATCCACGTATTTTGAATTTTGAATCTTTATATCGAGCGGATCAGATCCGTCGAATCTCTAATTGAATCAAAATCCTACTAAATTGGGTTGGACTTGGATCGACTTCAGATTGAAATTCATCCATTGTCAACCCTACTTAGAATCAAAGTTAGCTCGAGATGGTCATTGCTTAATTATCATTTGAATGTGAGGAGGTAATAATAAAGTTGAACATAACGAGAGTTTTTTTTTTATCTCTATCTTTATTATTATAAAAATATGAATATTTCTTAACATTTTTATGTCGACTAAAATACTCTTATTTAAATTGCAAAGTGATATTTAATTAAGTGTCAAACATGTAAAAGTAATTGATGAGGTATAATTAGACGTGAAGTGTTATTATATTTATCTCCTAAATAAAATCCTAAAATTTATAAATTCTCTCTTACATAAAATTTTAATAACTTTAATTATAATGAAACATTTAAAAAATATTAATACCTTCTCCTTAAATATAAATTAATATATTTTAGCAACAACATGTATTTATTTAATTAAAATTACAGGTTTACTTCAAAATAAGTCATACAATACTCTAAATACAAAAAAAATAAAATGAAATTCTCTTAAATACAATTTTGTTATAAAAAAAATAAAAATTGAATTGTAGTTTGTCTATGAATGAATCAAAATAGCAAAATATAAATAATGTTCAATAATATCAAGCTATGCATAACCTCAAATTTTCATGAAATTCTTTCGTGAAAATATATGGGTGAGATCGATTAAAAAAAATCATTGATATTGTTGAAAATATGTGAAATCAACGAAATATAGATGAAATTGATGAATAATGGTGAAGTTGGTGAAAAAAAGGATGAAATAATAAAGAAAAGTGCCCCCGAATGATAAACATTTGATGTCGATGAAAATTCGGGTGAAATTTGTGAAAAAAGAATGAAATCGGTAAAATGATGACATCAGTGAGAAACAAATGAAATTGATGAAAAAAATTAATGAAGTCGGTGAAAAAGGGTCAAGTCGAAGAAAACATGTGAAAACAATGAAAGTTCAAGTAAATTGATGAAAAGAACATGTGATATTATTTTAACCCGTTTTCACTTATTTCGCACATCTTTTCACTGGCCAAGGACAGAACCCTTGGTATGTGTCATTATTCTTTATACAAAGTATACCTGAATAGATTTATCTAGAAATAATATTTTGTTAATTTTGTTTTACTAAGAACTACTCCTCGGAAAATAATTTATATGGGTAAATTTAGACATTTTATTTCATTTCACGCTGAGTATTCTCCCCAAATATCTCTTGTGTGATGCTCTCTAAAAGTGACCAATATGCAAACACGCAAAATTCAATCTGAACTAATTGAAAACACAACATAGACATAAAAGAAAATAGCAAATTATACATTACAAATAAGAATCACACGAAGAAAGACGTAAAACAACTTGCAAATCGTAAATTTTTAATAGCAAAAATTTACAGAAAACTAATAAATGATTTTTTTTTATATATATAAAGAATTGATGTTTTCACTTACCGGTCTTTTAGAATCTAGATCCGATTTGAATAGTGTTTTTATAACGACTTGCATTAATACACCATGATATAGACTAGCATGTTCTTCATTATCCACAAATATTCGACATTGTTATTTGTTATTAGTCATATTAAGTTTTGTTATAAATATAAGGTTTTTAGAGTTGTAGACTCGCAGCATTTCTCATACACCTACTCCTTTTTTTTTTTTTTGGTAGAAGTAATTGCTGAAAAAATTGCTTTTGGGAATGGCTCTTAGGAAGCTTTGTAACTAGGTAGGGTGTACACTTTTTTTTCCCCTGCTAAATATATATTAAGTTTTTCTAGATGTGTTATACAAAATACATTTTGTTTTGGAGTCATTGCTCTAAATAAAGTTTCATTAATTTTTAATATGACAAAAAAAATTAAGAACGATTTTGTAACTCCTTTTATGATCTTTCATTTTCATATCTTCTCTATTTTTGAAATAATTACATTTGTTTAATTTTTAATGTGTTGAACGAAAAGGCTTTTTTAAAAGTTCTATCTAGTAAAACTAGATGTGTAAATTTGATTGTAGTTCTTGTATTTCCATGCATGTTCACATTACAAACCTGTAAACCAAGTACATCAGTATATCACACATGTCTATATATATATATATATATATATATATATATATATATATATATATATATAATCGAAGCCAATGATTGAATTAGAAATCACAACGTACATAGTTAAACTGATCATGAATTGCTCACTTTGTTACATAGTTCTACATAATTTATTTTCGTATTTAATTAAGTGATATGCACAAATTAATGTATGTGCCTTTGCTTCCAAATTTCATACGGAATTTTGATTTTTAATTAATTTTTTTTGTTGTCTTTTCTTTTATTTTTGTAGCGACGGCTGGTCGTAAAGGATCGGAGTTACATATATATATATGCTTAAAGAGCAATGGTAAATCTAAGTTCGAGAATCAAGACATCCGAAATTAATATATATTTAATTATGAGCTTAATTTATGATTGTAACAGGAAGAGGAGTATATACTAAAACTTATGAAGTTCTTATCTCATGTCACATGTGGTTCCTAGCTTCCTTCTGGATAGTGACTCCTTATAAAAAAATTATCATTTAATTGGTAATAAAGTTGAACATATATAAGAGAGTTAAACCAGTATATATATATATACATATATATTAAATTATCATTTGGAATTAAAATATCAACAAGTCTTGAAATTATATCATCACAAAAAAACAATATGTATAAAACCGATCGATCGAAGATGTATAATGGATCTCTTAATCTATAAATTCAGTCCTTATTGTGGACTGTTTTTTCAAAATATATATGTAAAACTGTAATCTTTGAACGCTTTACAAAATGTCTCGGACTATTATATTCACAAGAAAAGCTAGAATAGAGACATTTTGCCATTTTTAACTCTGCCCCTGCTTTATAAAGATATGCAAGTATATATGGAGATTCTTTGCTAATTTATTTTCAGCATATATTTCCCAATATACATTCTCCAGATTGAGACGGACGTTGTATTTAATTCAATTCAATTCAATTCTTAGCAGTAGCACAAGAAAATAAAAACTGTTATAGATTGGAAAGCTGAAAATGGCAAATTGATACGAGTAGTAATTGGAACCACAAAAATATACTCCATCATGTGTATATATATATCTTCAAATTGCAATTCTTTGACAAGATCAGTACTCTTGCTTAGTAATTAAAGATGTGTTGCACCAATCCAATGAGCATTTTGCACCCAGTCCAATCCCAATCAATGATAGTACTGTATTTCTACTAAATTATTACTACTTCAAAAAGTAGTGCAATTCAATTTCAAACCACTAATAATTTAAAATCCACAACCCAAATGACTAATATTAAAGAGTAAAAATAACTAAGCCCAATTCTATGCTTATTTTCTTGTATATATAAAATTGATGGTTCTTTCCTCTTTAATTAAAAAACAAAACAAAAAACCTGCAATTTGAGCATTTTTTAACTAGTGGAAGAGAGGAGGGATTAATTTCTTCAGAAATCCCATTCAAATTTATGGGTCATTTAATTTAAGTTCAACCCACCCGTTTACCTACAAGTCAAATAAGAAAACATTATAGTATATCACATTCCTAATTTGGACAAATATTCTACATAGACTCCATTATCAGGACAAACTATCATCTATCTTTTAAAGAAGACAACATAAAATAGAAAAAATCTTGCCAAAAAGTCATATTTAGCCATCAACTTAACTAATCCAGCAAAAAAAAAAAAAAAAAAAATCCAAGATTCTAATGAATTCAATTAATTAGATTTTTAAATCATGAATGTCATGCAATTCCCTGTAGGATAATTTCCACAAGGTTCTTGGCTATTCTGTAGAATCCAATCCAATCCAATCCAATCCAGTCTTCAAGAATCATAGTTTGTTCTTCTGATTGTTCAAACCTGGCTCATTAGTCCAGATGTTATCATTACCTAGACAAAATTAGAAATCAGCAAAATATGATCTGCCTTCAAACTAATTCAGCAATATATGTTTACATATTGTTGTTTTTATTTTCTTCAAGAACAATAAATAAAACATTATTAATAGTGATATAAGTAGGAGAAAAAATCATTACCTTTTAAAACAGCAAGTTCTCTTTCCAACCTTAAGAGACGAGCATTAATATCTGTTACTAGTGCCGAATTGAGATTTGAAGAATCATCGCCTATTCCATCAGATTCCGTGCACATAAGGGCTGCTTGCTTACTTACTACTTGTATATACTCTGCACCTGTGATTGATTTTATAGATAACTTATTTGTAATAATAGATTCATCATTATTACCTCTACCTTTCTCATTGCTGCGGATTCTTCTCCGAGTTTGCAATGGTTCCGCAGTTGAGTTGCTCTTTTGTTTTTCTGGACTACGTTTGGTGGGAACACCAAGTAATTTATCCATAGTTTTGAATTTTCTTGCCTTTGAGTTTGATTTGCCTTTCTTAACATCATTCTTCGGTAAATCTTCATTTTCATCCACATTCTCCACAGATTGCATTGTAGAACTAACACCTGCAATCAAAGATAAATGGTGAACTAGGAAAAAAAGAAAAACTCTACTATCATCAAAGCAAAAACTCATCTCAATTTTACCTTTTTCAATACAAGGATTCAATGGCTCTCCGGTTGTCTTAATTCCCTTTTTCGAAGGAAATCCAGGTGGCGTTTCAGGATCATTGGCTGTTTTCAGTACTATCAATTCTTTCATAGATTTATTCACAGTATTTTTGTCAACTTTTGGGGCCAACAAAATTTTTTTTTTCTGTTTCTCTTTCTTTGGCCTTCTGGCTGGAAGAATTCGAGGAGGGACATCTTGATTTGAACCAAACTTGAGCTGTTTCCATGGACGTAGGAGTGGCTTCCGGAAACTTCTACGCCCTTTCACCAAACCTTTAAATGGATTAACCGGACATAGAACTGTCTTCCTCCACCAATCCAAATACCGAGTAGTAACATCTGCTTCCAAAAGTCTAGACGGAACATATAGTATCTCATCATCACTCAAAGGCTTACTATAATCATACCACGCAATATCCGGAGTCGTATAACCCCTCGGAACCCACCCAGGAAGGTCTTGATCAAGCCCAAATTGCATTGCAACTCGATGAGAATTATAAGGTTCTTGGCAATCTATCCCAACAAGCAAGCAAGTTCTTAAACATCTAACAAAGGATTCTAAATCTCCCGTCAGATTGTTACCCTTAAGCCACATTTCCTTTTCCTTGTAAAACTTAGGAAGTGACCAATTATCCAAGGCTATAGTATACGGTCGCCAAAGGAAACTCGAACCAGCAGAGATAATAGCTGGCCTTACGTTTCCAATATCGGGATTTTCGACCCCATCCCACCTGGCCAATCGAACCATATCCGAGTGAAGGAAGTTCGGCTTTGGTTGAAGTGGTGGGAGCCTTTCCCAAGCCCAAACTTGAACAAGGCTCAGTGGGGACCAAAGGGTAATAAACAATGTGTCAACTTCACTTAACTTAGATGCATACATTGTCCCTTTCAACAACCCCAAGTCCCTATATATACTAGCCAAAATAGCGGGGGCGAGTGCTAATCGAGACCCCCTAGCTAAATGAATCGCTATAGGAAAAACAAAACTACCAATTCTATCATGACAAGAATCATCAGCAAATACAAATCTCGATAACCATAAAGAAAGAAAAGCTTCATGCTCGAATTGACTACCGCTATCCATAAACATGTTCAACCATTTAGAATGACAATCTATATTCGATTTTTTTTCGACATCCTTACAACTCTTTTCCAAAAAAGTTTCAATTTCAATCAATTCTTGACTTTGAAGTGGCATTAGAAAATGACCACCTAAAACAGAGAAGCCACCCAAGATTAGTACATCCTCAAGGGTGATTGTGGATTCACCCCAAGGGAAAAAGAAGGTGTTTGTTTCCGAACACCATCTTTCTGCAAGTCCAAACATTAAATCGTTATCTCTGATGATTTTATGGTTTGAACACATTAAAGCATCATAAATCCCTGTTTCTTTCCAGAGAGTGTTGTACCTTGAATGCATGTTTTCGAGCCAAATATTCCATTTTTTTAATGGATTTCTCCACCCATTAAAAGTCACATTCAATGACCAAATGGGTTTAGGGGTAAGGGCTGGAAGCTTTAAAGATGGCCCATCAATGGAGGTAACTGATGGTTTTAGAAAATGGGCGTTCCTTAAAGTTGGCAAACTTCCTGTTGGTGAAACCATGAATTCTTTTCTTTGTTCAATGACGGTGGCACTGGTGATTTGAACTGATTGTTTCTCCATCTTTTTTTTATTTATTTAAATCTTGGTGAGAAAGGTAACTGGTTTCTGTTAAAGATGAAGAAGGTTGAATTTTTGCTGCAGAGTATAAGACAAAATCTGGTTTATGGGGAAGAGGAGATAAAGCGAAATCAATGGAAAAAGGTTCGGACTAATCCCAAATGTTGATTTTGTGGGTATAATTCTTCATCATAAAAATGTATGTAGTAGTAATATACTTTTTGCTTTTCTCTTATTTTGTTTGAAAATTGCCAGGTATGCAAGTACTAAATGCTCCCAGGCATGTTAATTTCTCCAGGAAATGGCTGAGTTGTTTCTTCTGTTATTTCTTTTTTAATTCGTTTATTCTAGTAATGCTAGTATTATTTACATAATTTACCAAATTTGGTATATTTCTCATCTTTATTTAGCTAAATAATAGTAATTCATATCAATTACAATTACTAATAAAATTGAACTCCAACCATCTTTTCCTATCCAAGGAGATACGGTAACATCATTGAGGATATCAAATTATGTTTGTTTGGCGTTTGGGAGATTAGTGAATGTTTGTAAAATAATTTCGATTTGTATAATATTGTATTGCTTGAGTTTTGAGAGAGTGATTTGATAAATAAAGTAGGTGTAAGTTTTTTTTGGAGGAGTTTGATTATAGGTGTAAGCTGTGTAAAACTTTATGTCAAATCATATTTGTTATGTGAGATAAATTATTTTATGTCAAATCATAGTAGAGTTATGTTTTAATTAGAGATAAGAAAATTGTTATTTGTTTGACTTTTGAGAGAGTAGTTTGAAAATTTTGAGAGGTGAAAGAAATTAAAAAATATGTTTGTTTGGCATTTCCTAAACACGAAATAATTTCGGAAAACACCAAACAAACAAGCCCTTTGCATTTCCGTTTTGTCACATATTTTACAAAGCTTTATTAGCAATTTTGTAATTTATAATTCTTCTTGACCTTGAATGAAATATAATTTTCTTCTAAAAATTAAAAATAATTCTTGTCAATTATACCAAGTCGGCTTTCCTGGGACCAATGCAATATTGCGCGAAATTTTAATTGTCACAGACAAAATAGAATTAAATAGAAAGATATTGGATATAACTTATTTTCGTTGTCTTTTAATCCCAATTTTCCTAATTATATAATTACTAGCATAAGTATAATAAACTAAAATATGTTTATTCTATCACAAAATAGAATTAAATAGAACCATATTGTATGTATCTTTGTCTTTTAATCCCATTTTTCCTAAGCATAAGTATAATAAACTAAAATTCTAAATTTAAGAGACCAAAATAAAAATGGGTAATTTAAAAACTTGGAATGATTACAAATAACTTTATGATTCCAATATTTGGCAAGATAAAAGATATAAGGAATATCATAAACAAGCAGAGGACACAGTTAAGTAAATACATTGAACAAACTAAAAAACAATAAGTTTAAAGAAAACAGAAGTTGATTAATCAATTAGATTTGATTTAAGGGGGGAAAATAGACAAAACAAATGAGAATGTTTTGATTGCATTAATAATATAAAAAAAAAAAAATCTAGAAATAAATGGTCTGAATATGTAAGGTAAATGTAATTTATAGGTTCGATATATAAAAATTAAAAAAACTAAAATTTTAAATCACGAGTATAATGTCATTCCTGTTATTTAGGTTTGCAAATCTAATAATATAAACTCACCACCTATATAACTAAAAACATGTCATTTTGTTAGGATTAAGTCACCAACTTGTAGTTTTAACTTTTAAGTGGAGTAGTTTTGAATAACTGGTGAAATTTAATTTTTTTTTTGTGGAAGCATTCATGAATACATACATATTTTCAAGGAAGAATTCAAATGAACTCCAATAGTACAATTTTAAGCACAATAATAAGACATTAAGATGATGACATCTCAACTAGTATCAGTAGATGTTCCAGTGTAGGAAGAAACAGAAGATATGCAGGGAAACCAATATCGACGCCTACCATCCATGTGACCATCATCGATCATAGCTAGACCTTCCTGCATTTTTTCCAACAACCGTAAAAGCTCGTTAGGGTTGTCAAATTACTTCTGAAGCATCTAAATACAAGAGAAGATAGTATAGTATGGATATATACTGACTTCTAATAAAGTTTCAAGGGCATCTGTTGCCCGTCCAGAAGACCAGGACAGCCGTCTCCGCACCTCATCAACAGTCACAAAGCCTTGTCCCTAATAAAACAGCAAGACAAGTTGCCATTAATAAAAGCTTTTACACCATCACCAATTGAATTATATTCATTATGTATAGACCAAAAATGGAATCAACAAACCTAAAACAAATTTTAGAATGCAAATGTGTGAAAACAAATAAACACAAGGGAGAAACCTGGGCAAGCTCTAATATTTCGTTATGGTCTTTGTTCAATTCTGTAGGAACGGACCTAACGAGCTTCTTCTTGCCAAGAGAAATCACCTCGAAACCATTACCAAGGACCTAACGAACAAGCCAGAGTTTTACAATATGAGATATAGTCAAGCAAGTGATATCATGCGTTTAAATATATAACTAAAGGGAGGTTAATTAAAAAAAGTGAGAGAGAGAACGGCTGTCTGTAGCTAGTCAAGACTGAGTGCAAGAAATCTACATAATCCGGTATTGCAGTAAAGTTATTGAATACAAAAACGCTCAGCAACTATTACTAAAAAATTGAAACCATTGACCATTGCATGAGCACACAACAAATATTTAGTTGTTACTTAGGACAAGATTTAAATCTTGATATTTCATGACTATCCCAAACTACATCTGGTTCCTGAGTATTAAAAAGTATTAAACTGAGGTTCGTCTTGACACCATAACAAACAATATAGTGTGTCTAACATCAGCTTTTACATAACTTCCAATAGTAAAGAAACTAAATACCTTCAGCTTACTGATAGCACGTAAACAATCATCCTGAGAGACAGCCTCACGAGCTCCCTTTCTCCTTTGACCAAGAAGTTTACACAACTCCTCCAAGCTAATCAAACCTCCATTTAGAGGTCTAGTAGCCAAGCAAACATCAACAATTTGCACTCCTGTCTAGATGAATAGATTGATATCTGGCTAATTATAAAAAGACAAGAAACTGAACTTTGAACCTGCAAAGCAGGACTCAAACATTGCAATCAAGAAATGAAACACACTATAGGAACAAACCAAAAAAAATGTGTTACCAACCAAGTTCGTAATAGAAGTCACCAATTCCCAACAACTCAGCCCAAAAACCCTTGTTTGATGCCAGAGGATCCACTCCAACTTTAGAACACATCTCGTGGAACTGTGACCGAAACGCAGGGTTCTTGCGAATATCATTCTGTGAAATCCACAAGAAAGTACAAATTCTAACATAAGAAACTAAACAGAATAATATCATTCACTTAACTCTTCTTTTCCTTAAAGCCAACATCAAGCAATAGTTATTATAGTAGCCAAAAGAACACATATAAGCTTCCCATTTGTTCATTCACATGAAGCTAAAATCTAGTTATCCTCTAACAAAACGAAATCAATTACCAATTAACTCAAAAGTTTACCTTCTTTGCTAGCGTAGACAGTTAGAAATCGAAAAGTTTACCTTCTTTGCTAGCGTAGTCAGTTAGAAATCGAAAATAGATTCAAAATGTAACAGAAAATATATATTAAAAAAAAGGAGTATAAATTCAATTAAACACTTTAACTGATTTGAACACACCGTATAACGAAAATGAATTATTCAATTTGTGAAGGAAAAGAGTGTGATTCTATACTTCCCAGGAGATTAAATAAAAAAAGAAAAAATACCTTGTGTTTGCGGGCAAAGTCTTCTAGCTGAGAACGGAAAGTATCAAGCTGTTCTTTCATGAGATCGGTCCGTAATTTAGCCACATTTTCTCCTAGCTGTCGGTATTGATCCTTTGATTCATCACAATAATATATTATCACTAATGAGTATAAGTATAATTAATTCGACATAATAATCATAACATATGTAAATATAGATATAGAGAGGATCAACCCTAGCTGCGGCAGCGTTCTGCAGACCACCAATTCCAGGTCGTCGCCTCATTCTTGTTTCAGATCAATTGATAAACGGAAAAGCTTTTTTTCCTTTATTTATCTAATTGAGTTTATTTAAAATAAATAAATTGTAATAGGATTGTATAATAAAAAAATCAGAGTGGCGCAGCGGAAGCGTGGTGGGCCCATAACCCACAGGTCCCAGGATCGAAACCTGGCTCTGATAGATTGATGAATTTTTATTTTCGTCAAACTATCATTCTTTTTTCTAGAACCCTTTTATTCTTCGACAGATTAAAAACCCTAATTAGAAACCTTGCATAACCTCTGCTCGCCGCCTCAGCTACTTAAATTTGGATTGTTCTCAGTTTTTACTTCATTTTTCTTTTATCATTGTTAACTTCTCATGTAATTTTTGGAACAGCCCTGCGAAGAACTTGATAATGGGGGCTAATATGCTATTCTTGTTTTTAAGATTTTGTCTTTTTAAGCTTGAGTTCATTGAAAGGAATTGCTTTGTTTTAGATTCTCAATACATCCCAATGATGATTTTTCCAACAATATTAACGTTAAAAGTAGACTGAAAATTTGTTGATGTGAAATTGGTTCTGAGGGATGTATAATTTTTCAAATAGTGCAAAGAAACATATCTTCTTGTATGTCTTGTTTGTTGGTGGATATATGTTTAAAGTGCAAGTTTCTATTACAATTTGATTGATTGAGGCATATAATATATTCTTGCCATTGCTGTTGATTTGTTCATTTCATTCTACTTTTAATTAATAACAGGGCAATGAGTTAGTAAATAAATTTTACAGGTGAAATTTGCCTGATTGATTTATCTGCACATCTATACGTTTTTATTCCTTATGTTGGTGTATTAGCAACTATTTATAGATCTTAACTCTTTGTTACAGCCTGCATGATTTATGATTACCAGTGCCAGTGGCCTAAAGCTTTTGAATTAGTCTGCATTTCACCTAGGGCCAGGAAAAGAAGACAGGTTCACATGAAGTTTGATATGATACATGTTCATTGAACTTTAACTTGATTCATGATAAATATTTGTTGAATTGTTTGTGTAGTATCATCCTTGTTGATTCATGAACTCTAACTGGTTGATATCATCCTTCTTTTATTGAAATAATTTTGAATCTTCACGTAATGGTGCAATATTGTTCAAATTTTCACAGTAGACATTAATTAGAGGTGATAAATAAATTATTATAAAACATGACGGAGAAGTTGAAACAAGTTGTATCAAACTAGTGCAATCATCTTTTATCTCAAGTCTTTAATTAATTGCATCATTGGTTTATTTACATACATAAATGTATGTGTTTTCCAATCTCCCACGGCTATTTGAATTTTGATGTCATTTTTGTCCTTCAAGTAAACTTATCTGGTGTTTTCAACTACTTGTACATTTGCTTAGAGTAGAGAACCTTAAAAAAAAGTCAAAAAGTAATAGAGAATTAACTTGTGAATTTTTTTTTTTGATAAACTTGTGAATTGTGATAGGTAAATGTTGTCTGTGTATGTCACCAAGTATTTGCAAACCATGTAAAAAAGTGAGTTAAAGTAAAAAAGTGAATTAAAGTGATATTGTGAATGTCAGTCAAAAATCTGCAAAATTGATTTTTTTACTAATTTTTTCATGTACTACTAAAATTACCAATGAAAAAGAGACATGTACTTTACTCGATGATATACAAAAAAACGTGTATGTAACTTCTCTTTTCCAAAGTGTGTGAACTTTTTTGTGGAATTTTGTTCATTAATATAAGATTAAATTCATATCAAAAGATCGATCTCCAATAATTACTTTAATTGGTTTTAACTATACCCATTAAAAACGGGTAAAATTCACAAATTTCTTACAAAATTACTTCGTATAAGTTACACATCTTGTTGATGTGTTTATGAAAGAACATAAGTTTTCAATCTCACCCACTGTTCGATCACTTCACGAATATAGGTTTATTTGAGAAAAAAGATTTTGATTGGAGCGTTAAATCCTTGTTAAGGTTGAAGAGGAAAAAAGGAAAAAAAGATGGACTAGAACAAAATAATTGAGGGTAAATATGATCAAAATCAACTTTTTCATAATTAAAAAATGGCATGAGAAGCCAAAGACATGTCCCTCCATGCTTCTATATTGTGGCTTATTTTGGCTTTTTTTCATAGAAGTAGAAGCACAATTTTGTGTTGCAAATACTTTATAAGCACTTATTTCTTTTTTAAAAGTTGAAAATTACTTTTTTTAAGTGGTTGCAAACACCACCTTAGTCTTGTTCTAGTGGTCATGATTAACTGATGAATTCGTCATAAAGCATATAATCAAATTAGAAGTTCAATACTCCTATATGTAGAATAATACATTTTTCTTTTTCACGTCTGCGTATTATGTTTGACACCATATAACTCAATTAATTATATCTATTTACGACACATTCTTCATTTTCACGCCTTCTTGTAAGCACAAGGGTATCATGTTGTAAGAAGTTTGAAGATTTGGGAGGAGCCTCCTAGCTCGGCTAGTGATCTACTTCGGGAGGATCTGGAGTGATCCCCCTTCGACTCGAAAAAAAAAAAACACATTTCCCAATTAATTATATATATATATATAAACATACATCATATTAGTAATATAAATAATTGATATTAAACTTAACATGACATTATATATAAATAAACTAAATTACTTTTAGTTCAATAATTTAAAATAACATTTTAAACTTTATATGGAAATTTGTAGTAAAATGTTAGTAGATACTTAAAACCTCTCGTGTGTGTAAGTATTTATCCCATTGTTGGTTTTTATTTTTAAAATTCATCCCATTGTTGGTTATTATAAGCTATTAATACCAATATTTGGGTGTATATGGATGTGTTTTGGCCTGGTTTTAAATGAGTTTTTGTTGCGGAATTTAACACACGCAAATAAACGCAAGTGCACGTATCGAACAAGTAATAAAGAGTAAGTATAAGAGTATCGTCTCCACAGGGACTTGACTAATATCTACCAATTCCAATTCCTAATTTACTTCTAATTGATTCCAAATTCAAATATATTTTCAGGTTCAATTAAACTAGATTAACTAAATGATTTAACTAACCTAAGTACTTGGATTGAGTTCGAATAATGAGAAGAGAAACCTAGGGTTATAATCCACTATGTTATCTATCGATTGTCCAATTGAGATTTTCGTAGTTATTGCGGTGACAAGAGTGCTACCCGAGGATTCAAGTATATTCCTATGTATCTTCCGAATTACGTAAGAACCTAATGTATTATACAAATCGATCCTATTCCTAGGTGATTCATAAATAACACAAAGCATTAAACACGAACCTCATGTAACGGGTATAAACGCCTTAAGTATATTCCTATCCTAAGAGTCGTTTACTATTCAATTTCCTATCTAATCCTAATCTCCCTTTTCCAAGTTCAAAAAGAATATTAAATCTAACAACTAGGTGATCAGTCAAGTTGCAAGCATAGAGAACGAAATTAAATCAAACACAAGAATTGCCCCTAACTACGAATAATCTATTGAAAATAATCAAAGTAACATAGGTTCATAAAAACCCTAGATCCTAAAGAATTAGTTCATGATAAATATAAGAAGAAAATAATAAAGGAAAACAAATCTGAGTTCATGTGGTTTTATAGACAAAACGATGAATATGAGATAAAGATCTTCAATATTGCGTTCTTCTTGCTTTGGTGATCTTTAAGACTTCTCTATTTTCTTCTTCAATCTTTCTCCAAGTAGATCTTTGATGTTGTAGGTGTATTCTATGAAAGAAATATGTTTAGAGCTGATCAAAGATGTGTAATTTCGTGACCTAGAAGTCCTTAAATAGATCTACCAAGTTGAGTCCAAGTAGGAGACTTTGGGCCCAAGAATTCTCTTAAAAGCCCGCTGAAAATCGCGACAGATTTGCGCGACAGTTTTGCACGTGTCATAACTCTCGTCTCCGAACTCCAAATCAAGATCCGTAAAATCTGTGGTGTAGCTAACTCATTCCTCTACATCATAGTCGAAATTCAGCTTCATTGAAGCTTCCTTGAATGAGTTATGGTCCTCGGAGTGCACAACAACATTTCTGACAGCTTCTTCGTTCTTGCACTATTTGACTTCATTTGATCTTTAATTCGTTGTTCTTCACTTACAATCATGTTATTAGATCCAAAATAGCTTAGGCCTACAAATATGACACAATATATAAGAAAATACCTCAATTCATGCACAAAATAATCAAACCAATGACTCGAGCGACAAAACACAAAACTAACTAAAATTGCCTAAGATTCTACCAAAACTCTAATAAAAGTAATTGAATGAGTAAAGGAAATAGACTTGATAACACTGTTTTCACAAGTTATCAGTTTTTGCCAAACTTATAAAACTATCAAATTCATTCAGAAATTTACATTCAAACTCTTCAAACCTATAAAACATTGATTTGATATGTCACCTACTTTTTCCTCTAAATCTCACTAAAAAAAATATTGATTTGACACATATCACCTGATCAACATTCAAACATAATTCAAGTGGGTTTCAACTTATTGAAAATTATTGAAACCAGAAAACCAAAACATATCCGAATGAAATATAAAAGATTTCGACAAAACCAAACCATTTCATTTACCATCCAAATAGATTTTTTACCGTACCCGCGGCGGCGGGGCGCTCTATCTTTCCAGAATTGTTTTTACGTTATTGTATATTTTCTGCGCCCATGGATGCAGGTGTTTAACAGCAGAAGATGAAGATATTGAGATTTCTTCAGACTCCAAGCAATTTTTAGGTCTGGTGGATCAAAACAAAAATAATTACGAAAATTATGAAGCTTTGGCCTCCAAAAAGAGAAAATGCGGCTTTGAAAGTACAATCCGAATTCAAAGGGGAAAGACAATGCAGGAAGATAGATCGACAGTAGCAAAAATCACGTTCTCGGCAGAAAAATCAAAGAAACAAAAGAATAAAGGAAGGCCAATGGATCAAAAACAGATTAGAAAACAAAGAAATTCGACAAAAACTAGGTGATGCCACTCTTCTTTACGCATAAGGTTTTCATAACGAGGCTGGAAATAATTCGACTTTCCGCCAATTCAATTAATACGCTAAAAGATGCCTGTAATACTCCTGGCCTTGTTTACGATGAAATTGGTGGTAGAACAAAAGCCCTTATGGCCCATTGTCTTTCCATGGTTTTCACTCGTGGAAACTCGATTTCTTATAGTTGGAAACTTCTTGTTTCTCGTTCTTTGGAAGTGGGAAACATTGCATTAGCTTGCCATTGTATTTCCAAAGGATCCTGAGGATATTAGCCTTAGGAACCATCTTGCTCAACTATATACTTTAGTTGAAAACTTCAAGAAATCCTGCCAAGTTTATGAGGAAATTTTGCTACTTTGGCAATGGCTGTTAAGATGTTCAAAGAATGTGGCGAGAATCAGCAATGTATCAGGATTATGGAAGACTATCTTCGGACTTGTGACAAGGGAGTTGTTGACTTTACTGTTGTAGAATTGCTTGTGAGAATGTTAATTGAAGCTAATGATCCAATTGAGGCTATGAAACATATTGAATATGCCCATGAGGTGTGTTTTTCTACAGGGAAAGAGTTTCCCTTCTCTTTGAATATTAGGAAAGGAATATGTTATGTTCATCTTGGACGTATATTGGAAGCAGATGATAATTTCAGTCGATTGAAACAAGAAGATGTGTATGGTAAAAGTAATGTAATAATAGAGGTTGCAGACACTTTGATGAGTTTCAATCACTATGAATCTGCTTTCAAGTACATTAAGATTCTGAAGGATTTAGTGATGACATCAACAATGGCAATTTACATTTGAAACTTGCAGAGTCTTGTGTCTTTATGGAGGATAGACTGTCCGCAATTGAATATTTATATAAAGCTTTGCATAATCTTGAGAATAATGTCGATGCTCGGTCGCTCTCGCGACATTGCTCCTTGAAGAAGAAGATAAAAAGGATGAAGCCATTTCTGTGCTGAGGGACAAAAGTCCTGATAATAAATCATGGTGGTTTAATGATGCAAGAATAAGGCTCAAGCTTGCTAACATTTATAAGGCTGAAGGGTTGTCAGAAGCTTTTGTTGATGTTATCTTGCCCTTAGCTCATGAATCATTGTTGCATTTAAGGAAAATAGTTAAAGTGAAGCAAAGGTTATCAAAAAGGTTAAAGTCTTAGAAGAACAAGAAGCAAACAAGATATTTCGCCATTGTAAATTTGTAGTTTCGTCATCTGATCTATTGAGGAGAATTTCAACGTAATTCAAGATTTGTGCTATGAATTGGTGTCTCTAAAGAAATACTCTGGAAGCCTTAAAGCTTATTAATCGTATTTTCAAATTGGAAAGCAACAAAATTCCTTTTGAGATTGAGAAACTACAGAATCTTGGAGCTCAAATAGCACATGAAGATCCCAAGAATGGATGGAAATGCATTTGTCGTGTTCTTGAACAGAATCATTACAGCTTCAGTTCATGGAATAATTTTTACAAATTGATTCTGAAGCTATCTGATGATCAATGCAGGGACCAGCAAAAGCTTCTCCGAAATATACTATCAAAACACGAAGATTGTATACTGGCACTCATCATTAAAAGACATACACCAAGCTGCCGCTATAATATTTAGCAGCTTATAAACTGAAACCTGACTGCGCCTTCACCAATCTATTGGTCGGAATTGCTTTAATTAACTTGGCACTTGGATTGAGAATTGAAAAAATGCACCTTTGTTTTGTCCAAGGTTTATCATTTTAGTACATTAGTTTGAGGATTTGTGGGGAGAGTCAGGAAGCACTATACGACATAGGTAGAGCATATCATCGTTTAGGATTAGTTTCACTAGCTGTTATTTATTATCAAAGGGTAATCGGGAGTTGTCGTGTTGAGGATTCTGAGGTGGGATATTGCTGTGATGTTCGAAGAGAAGCAGCATTTAATTTGCATTGATTTACAAAGAGAGTGGAGCATTTGTTTTGGCAAGGCAGATGTTGAAGGACTAGTGTTCTCTTTGATTTAAATCTTTATTAGATGGTAGAGTGAAATTCACATTATTTTATGCCTTAAATGTGCAAAAATAATCATAATACAAAAATAAATTATGAATTCGAGTATTAGTATGGAATATTCTCATTTGAAATTCCCTTATCAATTGTAAATAAGATTATTTTAGAAAGTATGTTGTAATTTCATTTCATTTTCTTCATGAATAATCAATGCATTAAACTTAAAAAATATGCCATTAATTTTACATTTATGCAAAAGTTATCATATGAATATATGATGAAGTCAAACCTTGCTATAACAAGACTTTACTGTCTCTCATTTAGACACACACAAGAAATCATCTTTTCTCTTTCATCTCCTACTGAGTTTCTTGAGCCCTTGACGCTTCTCTTCAAATCAAGATCATGAAAACCCACCAAATATTATTGCTATTACTGGCAATTCTCTCCATTTTGGGTCACTGCGTACCCAAAGTTGAAGCCTTTAAAGCTCCTTTTCGTCCAAAAGACATATTGCCTCTGCTCCCAGGACAAGTTTCTTGGCCTCTTCTGAAAACTCTCAACAACGCAGTAGATATTTTGCCCTCTTTTGTGGGTGCTGCATATGCTACTAATGATTCCCTTTTACACTGGAAAGGAGCTTGCTTTTACAATAATACTGCTTGGCTGGAATTTCATAATAAAAGTGGAAGTGAATTTGGGGGTGGTACTCTTCATATTAAGGTAATCGGACGTAGCTTTACTGTTTTCTATCTTTTCCTTTCTTCTTCATGTGTCTTTTTTGGCTGGTTTTGGATGTTGTTTCCGAAACTGAGCTATTTTGTCCTTTTGGGTTGCTTCCTCTGATTATTTTACATTTGACTACCAAAAAGTTATGAAATTTGTTTGTACTTGAGCTTCTTTTGTGAGGTAAAAGATGTTTTCTTTTAGAACTATCAGCTTCTGAGTTGATATTGTTCTGTTTGAGTGATTATGTCTTTACTTTGTATATGTAATTTTGATTCTGATGAGGCTGAGGCTGAGGCTGTGGAAGATGGTGAAATTCCTTTCTCTTAATTGGGCCATTGGGAACTGATGTTCTTTCAAATTACTCATGTGGGAAGGCTATCTATATTAGCATGTTTTAATCTTTTATTTTTGTTGTATTATCTTTCTATTTCCAGGTTAGTAATGCTCATAGTTGGACATGTATGGATCTTTACGTCTTTGCGACTCCATATCGTGTAACATGGGATTACTACTTCTTATCTCGAGAACACACCCTTGACTTCAAAGAGTGGGTATCAGAAGCTGAGTTCGAATACGTGAGTTTGATTGATGAATTGTAATCAGAATCATACTACCATAGTTTGATATAACTTTCAGCCAAAAATGACCGAGTTCCCTTGACAATTAGGTAAAAAATAGAGGCGTTTCAATTTTTCTGTTGCAAGCGGGGATGATAGGAACTCTTCGAGCTTTATGGGAGGTGTTCCCTTTGTTCACGAATACTGGATGGGGCGAGAACTCTAATCTTGCATTTCTTAAAAAGCACATGGGCGCTTCCTTTGAAGAACGGCCTCAACCATGGGTCACCAACATTACTGTTGAGGATCTCAACTCTGGAGATTTCCTTGTATTATCCAAGATTCGAGGCCTATGGGGTGCTTTTGAGACACTGGAGAAGTGGGTCACCGGAGCTTATGCTGGACACGTTGCTGTCTGCTTAAGGGACTCCCATAGAAAGCTATGGGTTGCAGAATCTGGACATGAAAATGAAAAGGTAATGCTGCAATAATTTTAATTTTAAAGTTTCTGTCTTTGATGGAAAACATGTGTAAATCTTTTAACTCTTACAGGGAGAAGATGTTATTGCTATCTTACCATGGGATGAATGGTGGGAATTTGAGCTGACAAAAGATGATGCAAATCCACAGATAGCATTGCTTCCTTTGCATCCTGAACTCCGGGCCAAGTTCAATGAAACTGCTGCTTGGGAATATGCAAAAAGCATGTCGGGAAAACCTTACGGTTATCATAACTTGATATTTAGCTGGATAGATACAATTAGTGGAAATTATCCAGCACCTTTGGATGCTCACCTGGTACTATATTTATCTTTAACGCTTCTTTTTCAAACTCTAACATCATGTTCCTTTTATCGAATCCATTTAAAGTTCCCCTAACTTGTTGGTCATTTACAGGTTGCTTCTGTTATGACTGTTTGGACTCAGATTGAACCTACATATGCTGCTAACATTTGGAATGAAGCACTGAACAAAAGACTTGGCACTCAGGTATTATTTGTTTAAAAACACTTTGAAATATTTGAAGCACATGGATATATATATTTAGTTTTATACAAGGCACAAAACTCATTAAACATTTACATGCATGATACTATTATTTTGTCCCTGCAGAACTTTAGTCTTTCAGAAATTCTTGTTGAAGTGGAAAAGCGTGGATCGTCTTTTGGTGAATTGTTGGCAGTTCCTGAACATGATGATTGGGTTTATGCTGATGGGAAGTCGACATCATGCGTTGCTTTTGTCTTTGAAATGTACAAAGAAGCTGGACTGTTTGGTGCACTTGCAAATTCTATTCAAGTCACTGAGTTCACTGTGAGTATATATTATTATTATTATTCCAATATGTTTCTATTTTATTCTAGTATCAAATTTCAATGGATTAATAGTATATACGCACCTACAATTCCAGATAAAAGATGCTTACTCTGTCAAGTTGTATGAAAACAATTTGAGCCGTTTGCCTAAGTGGTGCAATGATGCAGACACGGTAAAACTACCCTTCTGCCAAATTCGAGGGAAATACCGTATGGAGTTACCTGGATACAATTCTATGGATCCTTATCCTCACATGAACGAGAGATGCCCATCCTTGCCGCCAAAATATTATAGACCAGAAGGCTGTTGATTTATTATTTTGCCCTTATGTCGAGACGAGGTTATTATTGTAATTTAGGTTGTACGTAATTCATTTGTATATATCTTGTAGTATATATATATTCCTTCCAAATGCTAAAAGTGTTGTTGGCTGCCATCATGTAATAAACCATGCACGGTGAATGAGTGTCACTAAGATTTACTAGTTTTTAAAAAGTGTGCTTTGTGTTTTGTGAATTTGTTTGCATTAAGTGCTGGAATTGTGATGTAGAATACAGAGCAGGTGTTTATAAAGAAGTTGAATTATCCATAATCTAATCGGAACTCGGAAGTGCTACACGGTTCGTTTTCGTTTTACCAGCAAGATATTTCCTTTTAACAAACTTTGATTCCTTTTATCACTATACATACCAATTGAATTTATTATTTACACTCCCTTCCTATATGTAGCTTTAGAGTTTTGCACAACTATTCATAAATAGCTAGCATAAATTTTAGGGAAAAACAAGGAGGTGATAAGATTAAGATTAATAAATTAAGGGTAAAATTTATTAAAAATAGGTAATTAAAGTCGCATTGAAATAATGGATCTATACTACAACATGTATAGACTCATGAATCTTGTTTGATTAAATAGATATAATCCAAGTACCTTTCAAAATACTAGTTATTAAACTATCTCAACAAAAGATCAAATTCATTTGCAATATAAATCAATATTAATAAATATTAAATCCTATAAAAGCATTAAAATCACACATAAATCAAGGGGAGAAGAACTGAGTACTCATGAGCATCTTAACATTGATGAAAATCCAACATTAAGCCATTACAGTGAATGAGTATTAACTTCTATTTTCCTGCTTTATCTTTGACACAATTTGAGTTGGAAGATCTTGAGTAGGTACTGGCAATGGATCTCTTCCAAAGCAGTTATCACTGCAGCAGAGTTTCGGGTAACCAGGTAATGGATAGTGACTAAATTTTGAATCTTTGCAAACTCGTATCCTAGACATATACGCTCCAAATGGAATGTACGAGTATGGTGGCATAGCTACTGGATCTTCAAATCTGGTTGGATCATTCAAATGTACAAGGTTCTGGAAAAATATTGCCATCCATGTGAGTCATGCTTGTAACCCAGAATATCTGTTTTTTCAAAATATTCCTCAACTTAATAACTTTAGCATATGCATGTTTTATTCAAGATAAAAGAAGAAAAAACTTAAAAGGCTTCTCTTAGTTGCCATCCCTTTGGAATTAGATATTCTTCGTATTCAATATCCTCTAATGTCTTGCGAAAACCTCCAAATATGGGAGGAATCGTTCGAAGAATCTCCATAGCCACTCTCCAGCTGTACTTCTTCTTGGCTAGATCTTCCCAATTCAACAACTCTCCAGATGGCTTACTGTTTTTAATCTCTTCTTGTCCTTCAAATTTCAAATTTCAAAAAACAAAAAATAGGTCCTCAAATCATTTGAATAGTTTGAAGTTTACAAAGGCAATCAAAGTAATTGTAAATTTATACCTCTTAGAACAACTTCATATACAGTTGCATCATTTGCTAAGTGCCATACGATTAAAGTAATGAGGACGGATGAAGTGTCATGGCCTGCAATCATAATGAGCATGACATTGTGTATTATCTCATCTTCAGACACCAATTCTTTGGTGTCATCTCCGCGGATGCTAAGCAAGCATGTAATGAGATCTTGATGAGATGATTCTCCTTTTTTGAGTTCATTCCTTTTCTCACATATAAGCTCTTTTAACAGTTTCTGGACCTTTGCACTTGCTTTGAGACTTTGGTTGAACGAGTGAACGCAAGATTGATTGGGAGTGACCACATTCCTCCAAGCATCTGCTGGAAATACTCAACAAAAACATCTCTCCGTGCTCCTCTTTCAAGGCCAAATAAAAAGAACATATTATGTTGAATGTTAGCTTCTTCATCAGGGATTGTTTTGTTTGTTTATGGGAAGTATCTTAGGCTAAATTGCAGTGACCATGTCATAAATAAGACTTTACACAATTATTAAATTTGACTGACTCAGTCATTGATAATGAGTCATTATGGTTGCAAATTAATTTAAATAAAACTGAGATTAGACTAAGTTCAATACTTCCCAAGTTTGTGTATTTCATTCTACGGCTATGTTGTATTTTATAATAAATCTGATTAAACGAATGAGTTTGACTATTTGTTCTTTCTTCCATTTATATGGACAGACAAATATACAAGACAAACACACTATGTCAACCCAGAAATCAGAGCTGCATATTATTTACGTGTTCTGAAATGAATCTGAGTTCAAACAGATTTACCATTGCTTAAAATGTAGAATCCAGAATACATGGAGAAATATAGAATGGTTGACTCTTCGCAGAGCATCACCAGCATATTTTATCGGATTAGTTATTCTAATAGCAAATTTAATAATACGTTGAGCAGCTACGCATCAGGCATTAGCATTATTAAATAGAAAACATTATTTTTCAATGACTATACAAGTGAACTTTAGTAAGTATTTCACATCAGAAATAGTCTGTCTTGATATAAAAGTTTATATACCAGTACGTAACATACATACACTATGGATATAAAGAAGTATAAACGTAAGTTTTTGATTCCATTTACTCAGTCTTCGGAGAAATATGGTTTCCACCAGTTGCAATCTTGTAAAGATAAAACACGGTCATGAGGATGCTGCAACAAGAACAACATATCAACCGGTCACTAATTTTAATTGGGGTCCATACACAAAACATGGTGTAATTCAGAGATATTTTCCATCCTTTTCTACTAATGGCAATTTGTGATTGACAAACGTTAGGACTAATGAGTGTAATTTTATATGTTTCCAGCTTTTCAGTTCAAAATCATGTGAAGCTAACATAAAATGACAAGTGTTGTAAGTATGCATGATGAAGCAACTTTAGTCTTCAATATCAGCAGCATATATAGCTTCTGTGGCATTCTCAAATGAATATGACGGAAACATTTTAAAGGCAAAACATTAAGGGACAATATCATCCAAATATAATGGTTTTTAACATATACACCAATCCATTTGTGCAACATCATAACCAGAATATTAGAGAATATATAAGTTGCGACTGAAGAACGTGTACCAGATTCCAGCAACAGTACCAGCAGCCATTATTTTTCCAGTTTGCATATACCTCTGACCCATAACCCATGTTAGCAAGCCAGCAATACCTGTTTAGAGATGGAAATAAAAAAATAAAATTAGAAATCAAAGGCATAAAACAGAAAAACAAACAAAGAATATAGGTCTCTGTTTACTTTTGCACAATAAAAAGTAGTAAATAGCACACGTAATAAGGATCATTGAATTTTATGTATGCACAAGGAATATTGCATTATACTATAAATGATGGATGATATGATCTTAATATATGTTTCATCTGTACTTAGATCGATGATGATTATCATTCCACCAAATGCTTCTCTCTGAAAGCCGATAGCAATAATGAATTTGACTGCCCTGTTTACAAACAATTAAGCAATAATGGATGTTAAGTTTCTTTCCTAAAGGACTTTTGTTTTCTCATAAAAAAAATATATACATATATATATATATATATATATATATATATATATATATATATATTATATCATATAAAGGGCTAGCCCCCTTTGCTACAGTAATATTTATGGTCGTCCAAAATTATTTTCTCTTTTTTTTTTCGCGCGGGCCCAAAACGACGTCGTTTTAATTTTTTTTTTTCTTTTTTTTTTCCTCTCAGGCCTGTTATGATTTTTCTTTTCTTACCGTCTTCTTCAATTTATCTTTCAAAGTAAACGTTCGGGGGAAAATTCCAGACGTCGATGTAAAGTGGAAGGCAGATTATGACTCACCTTTTCTCTCGAACAAATATCTCTCAGTCCCAGTTTCCTTCCACAAGAATCCTTTTGAACTCTTTTTTTTCCTTTTCTCCCTCTTTTCTTCCTTCTGTCAAAATTAGTGATTTGCAAGAGAGAGGCAGTTCGCGTGGTGTTCTGGTTTGTGGCGGCGGTCGCGGAAAAAGTGGTGGCGGAGGCTAGGGTTTGACATGTCCCAAAATCCGGAATGTTATCTCCAAAATCAAGAACTCTCTCTATCTACTCTTTCAAGTGTTTGTTCTTTACTTCAGAAAATTTGATTTGATTTGATTTTTCCCTCCCTAGATCTGATGTATGATTTCTCTTGAGGAGCTATTTTCTCTTTTTATCATATGTTTATTTACTCAGTATGTTTATTATGACTGCTCTATTTTTATAAAT
The DNA here is from genome assembly GCA_038501285.1 of Penstemon eatonii. Lineage (NCBI taxonomy): Eukaryota > Viridiplantae > Streptophyta > Magnoliopsida > Lamiales > Plantaginaceae > Penstemon > Penstemon eatonii. The sequence goes on along the minus strand of CM076708.1, from coordinate 64,288,342 downwards.
CAAGCACTTGACTCAGTTTCACAAAACGGTCATTGGCTGACATTGCCCTCCTCCTTGCTTCTTCCATGTGCGCACAACTTTATATTATGGCTATCATTATTGTTCTTTCTCCTTTAAGAAGAATGTCTATGTTGATCAACCATTTCTGCATCGACTCAGCGCCTTTGGAAATTTGGTCTGCTCTGTCTACCCTATCTACAGTGATTTCATTTAATTTTTTTATATGTTTTGGCGTTGGGTTTTGATTTCGGAAGAATTTCCACTTCTTCACCTGCTTTGGAACTTTGCCCTGCATTTTGCCGTCTTCCCAAGATGTTTTTGTTTAATTATTTTACTTTATGTATAGATATATTTGTTCATGTTTCTCTCTTATTTTAGTGAATGGGTGTATATTTTCTAGGAATAGAAGGTTGCACCTACCTTTTTTGGTTGTTGCTTGGATTGATTATAGAGTATATTTGTTATGTTGCTATCACTATTGTTCTGTCTATATAGTATTCGTTGACGTTGTACTTTTCCAGTGATGTGATCAATAAAATCTATATGTATAGTGGTAACATTAATCTCCAGCTATATCCAGCTTGCGTAAAATAGTATCCAACAATGAATTGGCCCTCAGTTGGGCTCATCAAATTTAGGATTGAATAGTAGCTTAACCGGAAATTAGCGTTATTGGTGATAGTTGACTGACCATGTCATAAGGAAGAATAGTATTTATGCAAATCACTAGGACTTTTAGATATAAGATAGACTTTACATTGAAGGTCCTGTGTTTTCAATGTAGACTCTTCAGTAATAGCTATAAATGTTCCATGATTTTTGTTTTGATCATGAAATTATAAGCTTTAGGGTAGTTATTTATGTTATTTGTCTATGAAAGTCAGTGCAATTGTCATGGGAAGTTTGAAGAATAGTTTAAGTCACCGTATGTCCTTTAGTACTTTCTCTTGAAAATTTAAATTAGTTCAAGTGATTTTGGTGTAATTCAAATGACTGCCCATTTAAATTTTTGTAAAAAGACTCAAGTTTTATAGGCAGGGCATAATTTACAGTGATATTTTTCCTTGCCATGGTGGATCGATATTGTCCTACATGTATTCAGCTCGACCTTTAAAGGTATTGACCAAAATCTTGCACCTTCATGTAAATATTTTCAAGCTTTTGTGTATTGCAGCTGAAATGAAATGGATAAATTGGTAACTTGGTTTACAGGTAACTTCTACTGCTAAGTTTGATTGTTCTAATGTGGAAGAACTGCTGCGTTGAGACTTCCCAAGGTTTTCTTAATGCAGTTACTTCTTATCTTTCTTTTGTCGCTGTTGCTACATTCTAAGGCACCCTTTATCTAATCCCTTTAGATTAGAAAATCTGAAGTTGAATTCTAACCTCTTACAAAACTGAAAGTGATAGAGAAAAAAAATTCATGCTACTTCTAAATGAACATTATTATAGGTATTACTCTTTCATATTTTGTCCTTCAATTAACGTAAGCAATAAAAAATTATGTGATACAATGGAATTACAACTTATCATGTGCATTCAGATATTAGACCGCAATTGATTTAATCGCATGTGTGGCCTATATAATATTATGGTTGCTAAGATGATGAGACCTTCAATAGTCATTTTTTGGGAGTAGGTGTTCTCATTGTATTACATAGGTCTTTAGTAATATAGCTTCCGTTTCTTTAGGCATGATTTTTTTGGGAGTAATATAGCTTCGGTGAATCATTTGCAATTTCCTGTCTCAATGAATTCATTTAGTTTTTATACATAGTAATTTTACAGAGTTCATCTAGCAGCTCAAATCTGGAACAATCTTTGAAATAAATTATTTAGCATCACGTGAACTTGGTAAAACTTTGAGGCTGGAAAGAGTAAAAATGGTTAGTTTATCTTGATTGATATATTTTATTCATTCATATCTTTTAAAACATAGGTAAAATGTTATATACTGAAAAATTATGAAAATGATCAATACAATGCGCCCGTATCTAATTCTAAATTTCTAATGAACTAGAATTTCACACAATAAATTTGTTTGAATAGAGTGTGTTTCACAATAAATATGGTTATACTCCATGATTATGATAGTCAAATCCAAATTACTTAGATTTATCTCAAAATATCTATCTTTATATTAAAAGTTACATGAATAATTTGTTACAATTCTTTTATCTCCCTATTTGGATCAGAGTTGGGGGTGGGGGTCTTTATCTTTCCCTTTAGTTACTCTATTTCCTACTTTTGTACCGCACTTCAAATGAAAAATTTGTTTGGAACTTCTTTTTAATTCGCATTTTTATTTGTATTAATAACAAGGATGTATCTGCAATGTGGTAGTTTTTTGTTTTAATTTTCTTATATTCATGTGTTATGAGAATTATTATAAGCAGTGTATGTGTATAAATTTGTTTTGTTCTCTTTTGCAGTCACAGAGCATCACCAAGAACTCGAGGACATGAACAACATGACCAGACTTTAATATATTGAGGATGATGGAAGGTGATCTCATTGATCAAATTATATTTTGACTCTTTTGTTTTAAATATTGTAGTAAATAGGAAAAAATATCATAATGTGTACTAATGTAGAAAGAATATGTTGATCCTAAGTATGTAGAATGCAATATTAAATCATTGGTGGAATATCATGTTGTATTCTCGGATTTGACCTTTGGGTTCCATACAAAATTGTTTGCATTGTGATTTTAGCTAATGGGTATTAATGGACCTTTTTTTGTTGTGACATACTAAGACCAAATATTACATAAATGTTGGAATTGAGCATGCGACAAGAACTTTCCTTGTACACTACAGATCCATAAGGTCTAACCGTCTAAGTTTGGTCTTATAAGTGTTTATTTGTTGCTCTATTATCCAACAAATACTGCTTTGAGGCTTGCCAGCATATTATAGTGCTTTATTAATTGAAACTACTTGATAGTTTTCATGTTTGCTGGAGACTTTTAGGATTGGTATGTATCTCAACAAATTGTATAGTTTCAACAAATCGTATAGTTTATGTTTAGACTTTAAAGATACCATTATCTAAACAACATCTGAATTTCAATTATTTGAAAATTCAAGGTGTTCACTTTGACTTTTCTTATGCACTTGCATATTCAGTGCATAGCACGGAGAACAAGTTATGCTTTCGTTACTTGATATCTTAGGTGACAACCCCAATGAAGCTTGTCATACTGGCTCCACTACATATTCAAGCAACCCATACTTGTTCGACACATTGGAATAAGCATATTATAGTGTTTAAAGCTTTCGGATCATTGTCAATAATTGTGCTCAACTTCTTGTGTTTATCATGCTTATTAGATTTTGTGTGTTAGAAAATTGTACATCTTGGCAACTTTATCTTAATGTGTTGTACCACATAAGTACTGGGTATTTTACACCACGCATAGCGTGGTGCGATCCCCCTAGTATATATATATATATATATATATATATATATATATATATGGTTGATCGATCATTGTATGTATAAGCTAGAAGATAGATTTCATTTTAATTAATTTGGTATCTAGTTGATAAAAAAAAAATTACTAATATAAATCTGAAAACTATTAATATTACCCGTTTCAAGAATCAAGGCGAAGTAAGAAGTTTTGCGCTTATGGAAAGCTTGGAGGCTGAGGTAACCGGCGAGGATGAGCAATAATCCGGTGCCGACGCCTCCAGCCAACGAAGCTGTACTTCCTTTCTTAACGTATCCTATTGCACCACCGCACACCAGAAGCAGCCCATATGGGATCGAGAAGCAAAAATCATGCATTTTTCTTTTATCTCTTTTTTAAGCTGAGACTGAAAGCAAGCTTCAATGGCGGGCGGTCAGATCTTCTTCATCTTTCCGTTGACCATCCTTTTTTTAGAGGGTAAACAAGATTTTCTATTTTAGAGGGTAGTCTTGTCAATATGAAATTATTTATTTATTTATTTACACACAAAAGGCAATGGTAAATTGAAGATCTTGAACACGCTTACATACAAAAAAACAAACGTCAGTTACTCTTTTTTTTTTCTTTTTAAAAGGGTAAAACGTCAATTCTAATCCATAAATAAATAAATTTAATTTTGAGTTCTCTAATTTTCAGTGAACCCCTAACCCAAAAAGGTATTCCGTCCGTCCGAATGCTGAAGCTCTTTTCATGGCGTCGGCAACCTCAACCCTTCAACCTCTCACTCTCTCGTTTCCTAAGCCACTCAGAAGTCTACGACGACCCCCCATTCACACCTACCACAAAACAAACTCCCCAAAAGAAAAATAAATCAAAGAATATAGACGACGTAATATTTCCGGTAAAATCCGAACTTCCCTTTGATTTCATGTACTCTTATTCGGAAACCAGCTCGAGTGTTGAACCCGTAGGTTTCCGCGAGCCCAAGAGATTCTCGCCATTCGGACCGGGTCGGATTGACCGCAAGTGGACCGGGACTTGTGCTCCGGCCCAACATAAGCTGGACTTGGAGAAGTTGGCGGAGGAGCGCCGAAGGGTTTTGGGGGAGCCGCTCTCTCAGGAGGAAGTTGCGGAGCTCGTCGAGAAGTTTCGCCACAGCGATTGCTCCCGCCAAATCAATTTGGGTAAATCCACTGTTCTGTTATTGGGAATTCTGTCTTCTTTCTCATCTGTATCTGTATTTGTATTTGTTTTTGTGTGTGTACATAAGTTACATAGGTTACCCCATATTTGTAGAATTTGGATTCAAGATGTTTTTTTTAGCACATTGTTTACATCTTTCTTTCACCTGTCTTGATGTTTCAATGACTGGCAGTAATAAATAAATAAATAGATGTTGATGTTTCAATGACTGAAGTAATAAATAAATAAATAGATGCTCAGCAGAAATGTCTTACCAGCTTTTGCTGAATCCTGAAGGAGAAGGGAAATTTAAGATCATAGTTGTTAAAACTAATATTTAGAGCCCATAATTTGCGATTCCCATTCGTTCTTGGAAGTTAGATCCATAGTCATAGCTCTAAACCACGTGCCATAAACTCTTAAAGTATGATCATTCTGAAGCCTATTGCATTTACAAGTACCTAATAATGACAGGGAAAGGAGGTGTTACACACAACACGCTTGAAGACATCCACAACCACTGGAAAAGAGCCGAGGCCGTGAGAATTAAGTGCTTGGGAGTGCCGACTCTTGACATGGAAAATATCTGCTTCCATCTCGAGGTTTCAAACCCCAATCTTTTCTATCTAAAGTATTTTTTGTAACCAACTCAAAGTTTATCTACATAATTTAGCTATTGATGAGAATTGCAGTGTCTTTCTAGGACAAATCTGGAGGTCAGATAATATACCGTCGCATAAATATCCTCCTCCTATACCGTGGTCGTAACTATGATTCCAAAAACAGACCATTAGTTCCTAAAATGTTGTGGAAACCTCATGCACCCATTTATCCCAAGCTTGTGAAGAATGTGGCTGATGGTCTAACATTTGAAGAAACTAAGGAGATGAGGAACAGAGGGCTTAATTCTCCTCCCTTAATGAAACTCAGTAATAATATATTCACTGTTCAACCAGACATTATCATCTAATACAATGAAAAATTGATTTCATAAATGCTGCTGCATTTCCTCATTGCAGGCAGAAATGGTGTGTACGTAAACGTAGTGGAGAAAGTGAGAGAAGCATTTGACACCGAGGAAGTAGTCAGGTTAGACTGTACTCATGTGGGCACCAACGACTGTAAGAAGATTGCTGTCAAATTACGAGTATGTAAATATTGAAATGTTAATTTCTTTCTTTGATTTATATATATTGCGGAAGTTGTAATAACTTTGCTTATGATATCCCGTTCTCTAATGCAGGATCTGGTTCCGTGTGTTCCTATTTTGTTTAAAGATGAGCAGATTATAATCTGGAAGGGGAGCAAAGAAAGTCAATGAAGCCCTTTCTCGTTGGTGCAGCGTTTGAGCCTTTTGTTTCTCTATTACCTCCACCACCAATTGTTCTTGAGAAGAGCTACACCAGAGTGTAGTTTACCATTATAAATACACATCATGGTCTGTTTAGCGTGGGCTCCTCATTAAACGAAAAACACAAATCTCAGCTGGAGTTGCTGTTCATTTACGGAACAATGCTATGAGTGATTCAGTATCAATACCCAACCAGTTTCAGTTCCATGGTATATTATACTATTCGCAGATTGTTTTCATGTAAAATACGATAATATTGGCATGTTCTTTTTGTGATTGCTGGCATACGTTTGACTTTAATTTTGTCTGAACAACTACAAGATAGAATACCCAGGACAAGTCTGTGTTTGGTTGGCTTTCACAAGTAGTTTTTACATTTCTTGATTTGAATATTGTTGTTTCGCTGAGGGCAGCAAGCGCCAACCAGCCCCCTCAGTGGGTCTTGGAATTCTTTTCCCTTCTTTATTACCCTCCTCCCGTCGCATGTTTCTTGCTATCATAAACTTTATCGCGGAGCTTTAGTTAAAAGTTGAGAAGTGAAACTTTTAAGTATTTTTTTACGTATACCCAAAAAATAGTAATTGAGAATTAGCAATTTTACATCATAATTCTATGTTAAAAAGTCATTTCAGGCAAAATAATTTCATTCTAAACAAAAGAGTTGTTTTATAATTTTAACGAAGAAAATAAGTGTTGTCATTGAAAAATGTAAGCTTTGTGTAAAAAAAATGAAAATATGCTAATGGATGGACTCTTATGTACGGACTAAATTTCTATTTTACTAATAATTTGACCCGTAATAAAAAATAAAAATAAATTCATAAAAAACCAACTTAATTCTGCAAATGTAGAGTACCCTTTTGTAATACTGAGCCAACAATATGAAAGTCAACCAATGACATGAAAAATAATGACAAAAAGTTTCATCTTCATTTAAACCACGTAAAAGTATTTATGGTTCAACCGGGGAAAACATTTTACGTTTCAAAGAGTAAGGTGTTTGTTTTTGTAATTATTATTATTAAATTATTAATATCCCTTTCACAGTTTTGGTCCCCAAATAGTTCTTCAACAATATACACAACATGCAATCAATCAATTTCGCATTCCAATTGTTACCAATTTTGCGCAAGTAACAAAGCAGAACTCAGGCCAGGAAATTCAAGTGCAAAGGAAAATCCCACAATATAAGCAAACACATAATAATACATTAAAGTCGAGTAACTCAGGAAACCTCCAAAACTCATAAAAACATGTAAAGAAAACCAAATCACAATAGCATCAAAGATTATTCCAATTGTTGTCTGATGGACCTATCGATATCACACAGCCAGTTATGCTCAACAGGCAAAGGCTTCAAGGATCCACCCATCCAGTTACGATCAGCCATGCTCGACTACGCCATCTTGCTCATGGATACTCCCCACATTGTGGTAAGTCACTGCAAAAATAAAAATAAAAATTAGGCTACTATGAACTGCTGCTGAAACATCAACATCTATATAATTTAATAATCTTGGGTTGTATTTATCACTCAAAAATAAGTCTTTTTAAAAATAAAATTCCTAGTTCAAAATAATTATCTTTGTTATGTATATAATTTATTTTGGTCAATCTATTATTTTGATTTGTTCCCTAATGTACTTTTGATTTTAAATTAATATCAAGTTTAAATTTATTTTTGGTGTAATAATAATAATAGGTTGATAGAATGAGTCATTAGAGACGAAAAACTAGGGGGAGAGGGAGAGGGTATTCCCCCTCCGAGTCATTAGAGATGGTCTAACATCCATGAATAATACTAAAAGATATAAGACAACTAAAACACGGCATTTTATAACATCTTGTGTCATGGAATTGAAGTTCACAAAAAGAATACCTGTTGTGGCTGCTGCTGATAATTCCCATATCCAGGATAGCCTCCATAGTACATGCTTGGGTCTTGCGGTGGAGCATATCCACCACCATATGCCTCATACCCTTGTGTATACCCATAATAGGGCCCACCAGACCCACCAGCAGCACCTGCACCACCCCACTGGTTCTGATCCGACTGAGACCAAATAAAATTGAGTTCAGAAACCAACCCACGCAAGGATGCAGCAAAAATTAAAGCATAGACTATAGTACAAGTTGTACCTGCTTGTTTGAAGGACTGCGTCCCCATGAAAGTCGAACAGTTTGCCCTCCAATCATAGTACCATTTAAGTTTGATAAAGCTTGTTCAGCACAGGACCTAGTGAAACATATATGAACAATAGATGAGGATAACATTTCATAAAATTTTCGAATTTAGGCAACAAGAACTTTACTAATGTCAACCTGTCGGAAAACTGCACAAATCCACAACGCTTCCCTAGTGGTATTTTAACATGGATTAGTTCACCGTACTGGGAGAAAACTTGCTTCAGATGCTCGTCCGTCACATTGGGATCTAGGCCACCAACAAATATCTACACTTGCAATGTGGAATCAGTACCAAAAACAGAAAAGCAATAAGGAAAAATTAAGAAAAACTACGCACTGTTGTATTATTTGGATCACTCTCGCCCTGATTTCCTTGAGGATTTTGGTATGAAGCTGCAAATGACAAATAATTGTGAAGACCAAAGCAAACAATTATTAGACATGTCCCACACTTCATCTAGCTACCACAGTCAATACCAGGAAGAAACCCTATAACATATCGAAAGGCCATTCACGCCAGATGGGATCACAGAAGTTTTTTTATCTAAGTAAATGGTTTCCCCCTCACACTTTTCTCTCCAAGCAGGGACATGCATAACAGAGAACACACACACACACACATGAAGAGAGAGAAAAGAAGGTATAAATTACTAATTGAAAAGAAACTCCAAGGTCTCAAACACCAGGAGAAACATGGTTAGACAACCTCCTACCACTCCTTTGGAGCATAGCAACCTTAAAGTAATTTTAGAATTAGTACAACCACATGAACTTTTCCCCCACCCCTGCCTTCATGCACATGCATAATAATAAAAGGCCGTATCCTTTGCCTTGTAACTTCCTAATTTCTCTTCTCATTTCATTCTCATGTTATTCGAATCAGGGTACAGAATAAATGTAACATTGTTAAAATAGCTAATAATAGTGACTACTAGACATATAATAAAATATGATTACATACATGTATATAGTAATTGTTACTATTGCTGCAGATACAATATCCCATGCAAGAACTGCAGCTAGATTCTACCATAACCAAAGAGTTGGCAATAATCACATGAACGCTACTAAAAAAAAAAACTTATATAAAAGGCAACAGGTGAAATTTTGCAAGACTTGAAAGACAGTACAATGGTATTTCACCAGAATGCAGATTCCAAGGATATACTTAAAACAAACATGAACCAGAAAATTGTCATTAAAATGCATAAGAAAATACACACGAGACATTGTTTCACCATCAGTCAGCACCATTAGGAATGAGTTTCGATGTTGGGATTTGAGGGGCTAAAGTAGGTGGTAGGGGTTAAATATGTCTTCAATAGGTTTAGGTTAGGGTTCATTAGGTTTGAGCATATGCGTCGAAACTTGGGATTCGCGAACCCAAACCAAATATTGTTTGCATTGGCGTTTGGCCAGTTTCACGGAACCGCAAAACTAAGCCAAAACCAATCTATATGAGTAGTTCCACCTCCTTATTAAGCTCCATCAAATCAGCTTCTATTGCAGAACCAGCAAGCATGAGCATCTATTGCACTTTACATGTAAATATTGAACATTCAACTAGTCTAGAGAAAATTGGGTAATGTTGAAATATTTGATTCTATATGAAAAATGGGTGAGTTTGGAATGCAATTTTTTTGGGAATCTTCATTTCCAAACCTAGTCGTTTCCATTTTCTTATCTCAAGTTTCCAAAAAGTATCTTAGAAACATCATCGGTACCACTACTTTCAAAGCATTTACCATATTTCCAAAAACAGCCTATGCACTATTTTCACCCCCCCCCCCAACTCTAATCAAAATGAACAAATTTTTGAACTTCCTGCAAACATTTCACCAGGTAAAACCAGTCTATAAGGAATTGTAACCCTAGCGTTTCCACTAATCAGGGAAGGAGAAGATGAACACCATGCGACAACTGTTGCCCGCTTTGTTACATATTAGGCCGTCACATGGCATAGAGTAAATATAATTTAATGGATGAACATGATAAAATTTTATAACCCAAGCCCCAATTCATCCAGTTGCCCAGGGAAATTTTGTTTTGCTTATCAGGCACCAAAACCAGAATCTTTTAGGCCAAAAAACCAAAAATTAAAAATAAAAAGCAATGGGAAAGAAATCCAAAATGCGTAACTGACAGCAGGTTATTGTGAAATTGATAGGCACCCAATATCAGACAATCGCTTGAAGCAAGTGCTACTAAATTCAACAGCGTCTTCACGGCCTCCCATTTATTTCATTCAAGTCGGGGATCAGAAAAGATCAGAAGTTTAGATGGCATGCTTTGGATTGAAAGAAAATAAGCAGCCAAAAGTTAATTTAAAAAGAAATTTTGAAGCAAGTCGCTAATAACACAGTTAAGAAACCTACTCATGGACTTAATAAAAACTCTCACCTCATATATATAATACCAACAAGAGACAATAATATCATTATCAATACAAATTAAGCTTATATTAATGCGGACACACAAAAGGTGGGTGGGGAATATGAAAAGAACTTGCAGCACTGAAGCTTATGAAGTACAAGAATTATTGACCCCTTAAACAAGAAAATAGAAAAAAGACCAGGTGAACCGCAAAAACAGTGGTAAAGAACAGTAAAATAGAACCTTTGCTCAAAAAATGTTATTTAACTGACTGGTAACTTAAAAATAATGAGGTAATGAAATTAAAGAGTATCTGTAGCTCAAGAAATGCCACAAATAAAAGAAGGAAGATTTTCAAAAAACAAATTAACTGACCTAAAAGAAGGCCCCAGGCATTATAGGGGATTCGTTTCACCAGAAATCAGTTCCAGGCCCCCGTAAATGAGAGCCTCTCTCTTCCCTGCTTTGAGACAACATGAGTTTTATAAGTTTTTTAATGCCCTAATATAATTACATTTGTCCAAGTTTAAGTACTGGAAGGAACTTCGACTGTATACTGTAAGATCGTTCAAATCTTAAAACCCACAAAAGAACTTCAGACGTGCATCAAGAACCTAATTGTTTGTCATACAATGTTGAATTGGACTATCTACAGATACAAAACAACACATCTAGGAAATGAACATAAGTAAAATGATGGCCAGGTAGATCATATGAAAGAACTGATGCAAAAAGGGATGTCAATGATTCAGTTCGATCTTACCTCTCTGAGTTGGGGCGGTAACAGGTTTTTTGTTAGCAGCAGGTCCAATCCTCATTGGCCTAGTTGAGCAGAGTACACCATTCATTTCAGTCATAGCTCGCTGCTGTTCTCTCTCATCCCCAAATTTTACAAATCCATAACCCTTGGAACGTCCAGTGGTCCTGTCTGTAACAACTTTTGCACCTTTGACTGATGAGTACACAGCCTTAAAGGTTTCTTGTAGGATGTAATCTGTAACATCAGCAGCCAAATCTCCAACAAATACAGTGTGCTCAGGACCATCATCAGTACGCTTATCCCCAGAACCAAGAGAAGCCCAGTTCAGTCGGTAGGTCTGCTCAGAGTTGGGCATCATTGTACCATTGTAGGTTTGCAATATATTATCAGCAGCGGTACGAGTCCTGAACTCGAGGAAGCCATACCCCTCAGGCTGACCTGTTTGCTTGTTCCGAATTACCTTAGCAGATATAAGCTGAAAACAGAATGCAACTAATCAAATATTATAACAGGAATAAATTATATATAGAAACAAACGCTTATTCCCCCACAAAACAAATGTTTGACAATTACAATTTACATACAGCTGGTTTTTTATCAGCCGATTACTAATGCAAAATATACATGGCAAGACATAACCATCGGTCAACCCAAGAAAAATGTATTCATTGAATGATGTAAAATCTTGTTAACAACAAACAAGGAAAACCAAAATGACATGCAACAATAGAAAGGAGCAATGCTCTTCTTAGGATCAAGAACAAGCAGGTCTTATTTCTTGGATAACTGTACCAAGATCCAATCAAACAGATTTTTTTAATATTCTTTTCTTGTTAGCGTTTAACATTCACAAGAGAGCACTTGATTCCATTTTTATACTGAATTAAAAACTCATAACCTTCATTGGAAGGAAAAAACTTCTAACAGATTACAGAGCCGCACAAGAAATCCACACCTTACCGTACAAGATCCTTAACAAACAGAAAATACAATTTTCCATGCAATCGCATATCTGGAACCATAACAAACATACACGGCTAGTTAATGCAAGTATAAAAAGATTTACCTCTCCGGTGTGGAGAAGGGAAGAGGTGAGATAAATCTCGTCCATCCAGTACTGAAGATCCCCAATCCACAACGTACGAATCTCGTCGGCGCCTCCACTCACCGCCGTCGGAGTTCCGCCGTACTGCTGTTGTTGTTGTTGCCAGAGTTGAGGAGGCTGCTGCTGTATCATCCACTGCTGCTGTGAATACTGTTGCTGCTGTTGTGGAGGATGCTGCTGATCCATCGCCATCGGAGGTGGTATCATTCCGCCTGGTTGTTGCATCATTATTGAAGGGGGCTGGAAAACCTAACCCTAAAAAAGAGGGATTTTAAAAATTTTGGTGGAGAGTGATGAAACGGGGAAAAAATTTGACCAGACCTACCCAATTTCGATAGGGTTTGGGAAAATAGGAGGCGGGTCCAGTCGGTGATTTATAAAAGTTGGAAAATAGAGTCGCTTAACGCAAGTTTAATTATTTAAGAAAAAAGGAACACGAGTTTAGTTGTATTTGTGTATGCGATACTTTTTTTTTATAAAAAAAAAAAAGAACTATTCTAATTTTGATTTCGACTGCATAAAATTTTTTAGGTATGTTTGATGTTTGAGATATTAATTTGGTACAGTAGTGGAGATTTGTGAAATAATATCGATTTGTGTAGTATTGTTTGTTAGATTTTAAGATAGTGATTTGGAAAATAATGTAGTGAAGGTTTTTTTGGAAGATTTAGGGCCTGTTTGTCTCGCATTTCGGAGAGTGGTTTGGGAAAGTGGTAGAGGTTTAAGAAATAATCTCGATTTGCGTAATGTTGTTTGTTTGGGTTTTGAGAGAGTTGTTTGGGAAAGTAGCCGCAATTTTTGACTTTTCTAATATAGAGAGAAATAGAAATAGAGTAGAAAAGTGGCCTGTTTGTTTGGCCTTTCGAAGAGTGGTTTGAGAAAAAAATTACTGTAGCTAATTAATTGAGAAAGTGGTTGGATTGTTTGTTTGGCCTTTCCGAAAACCGAAATTTTTTTCGGAAAAGCGAGACAAACAGGCTCTTAGGTTTTATGTATAATATATGTAAGACATTATGTCAAATCATGTTTGTTATGTGTTGTGTAGAGATTATGTCAAATCAAAGTATAGTTTGAATGGATACCTTTAGTGATAAGAAAACTATTATTTATTTGACTTTTGAGAGAATAATTTGCGAAAATGAGAGATGATAAATTTATCTCAAAAAGAAAAACCATGTTTGATTTGTTTTTTCCAAATATGAAATTATTTTTTAAAAAATAAACAAACAAGCCCTTAGTAAGCATATTTGTTTGAAATAATTTTATAATTATGTTTATACTGCATGTGATAAATTTATTATTTTTTATAATCGCATTGATAAAATTATTATAATCAATCAATAAACATATAGCATTCGATTTTTCAATACATAGATTGAAAATCATAGTTAAGTCCAGTTAAGTTCTTGGGCAATCATCACCTATTAAGCTAACTTTTGAGGTTGAATTAGACAATATAAGTGGATTTAACCAAATTTATGTGGTGAAATCTAATATGGTATCAGAGTCTCAGGTTGAAGTGGGTCATCTCCTTTCGTAATGTGCTCCTCCATGTATGTACGAGGGCTTCATTATTCTACCCACACACTTTGCCTAGATAACGAAGGCATGGGTTGTTATTTATTCCTCCGGTTAACAAAGGCCCGGAATGTTATTATTCGTGTGTTGGGCCTATACCTACATGTCGCAATTCGCAATATGGGCATTAATGTATCACGTGTTAGGCTTGTTTCATCACATGAAGGAGAAGTATTGAGACTAAATGTCTCACATTGATTGAAAATTATAGTTAAGTACATCTTATAAAGTATTTGACAATCATCATCTCTTAAACTAATTTTGAGTTTGAGTTAGACTCAATCCATTTGGTCAAATCTAATAAGAACTACTCATTATTAAAAAAATCTTTGGGTCCATTTGGATGGATGGATTTGAAATCCCTCGTCAAATTCATCAGGCTATTTGAATACAAAATTAAATCCATTCATAATCCTGAGTTTTAGTCCAATGAATTTCAGCCCAATTTTTAAGTGGATTTGAAATTCCTCCTAAAAATAGTCATTCAAAATCCACTTAAAAATAAAGTCCACATTGTCTACTTTCAAAAATTGCAATTTGATTCCAGATTTTCGAAAAACCTAGAATTGCAATTTTGTCGAGAATTTTCAAAAAATTAATATTTGCAATTCGGCTCCTATTTTAAGAAAATTCGAGTTGCACTTTTGGTCCCTCAAGTTTTTGGAAATTGCAATTTGACCCTAGATTTTCAAAGAACCCAGAATTGCAATTTAGTCCAGAATTTTCATATTTCAATTCGGACCTTGATTTTCAGAAACCAAATTTTCACTTTTGGTGCCTCAGTTTTTGGATATTACAATTTTGACCCTAGATTTTTTAAGAATCTAGAATTGCAATTTAGTCCTGAATTTTCAGAAAATTAAAATTTTCAATTCGGCCAATGGTTTTTAGAAATTCAAATTTGCATTTTTGGTCCCTCAATTTTCAGGAATTACAATTTGACCACAAATATTTGAAAAACCCAAAATTGCAATTCAGTTCAGAATTTTCATTAAATTTAAAAATTTCAATTCGGCCTCAAATTATCATAAATTCTAATTTACACTTTTGGTCCCTCAATTTTTAGAAATTGCAATTTGACCCCAAATTTTTGTAAAACCCGGAATTGTAATTCAGCCCATAAATTTTGGAAAATTAAAATTTCAATTTGGCCCCTGATTTTCAGAAATCCTAATTTTCACTTTTGGTCCCTTAATTTTCAGATATTGCAAATTGACCCCATATTTTAAAAAAAAACCCAGAATTGCAATTCAGTCCATAACTTTCAGAAGATTAAAATTTTCAACTCGGTCCCTGATTTTCAAAATCCCATATTTGCACCTTTGGTCCCTTAATTTTTAAGAATTGCCATTTGACCCTAGATTTTCGAAAAACCCAGATTCCAATTCAGTCCAGAATTTTCAGAAAATTAAGGGTGTGTGTGGATGGGTTTTGGCCCGGTCTCACGGGTCTCGCGAGACCGAGACAAAACCCTTTCAAATGAGTTTTCGCCAAACCCATGAAACCATCAAAAACCTATTCAGAAACTCACACTCAAACTCTTCAAACCTATAAAACATTGATTTGACGCCCACCACCACTTTCCCCCCAAATCTCACTAAAAAAGACATTGATTTGACACATATCACCTATTTTTTCCCCTAAATCCCAACATCCAAACCCAATCCAAGTGGGGTTTCAACTTATTCAAACTACAAAACCCAAGAGCCAAAACCCATCCAAATGAAGTCTCAAGGTTTCATCGAAACCACCAAAACCAATTTTTTTAAACCGAGACCCGCGAAACCGAGCCAAAATCCATCCAAATAGACCCTAAGATTTTCATTTCACACCAAATTATCTAAAATCCAAATTTACACTCTTGGTCCCTCAATTTTCAAAAATTATAATTTTACCCCAAATTGATTTATGCGATTTTATCCCGATATCAACAGCAAATAACGAGCAAGAATTAAAACATAGAACAACTTATAAGGTATGACTGAGAATTTCAAGTACCACAAATGATATATACCAAACAATGGATTTGAAATTCTTTGTAAAAAAAATTTATCCAAAAAAGAGATTTCAAATGAAAATGGATTTTTCAAATCCTCTACATGTATATCAAGTTACTAAAATTTATTTCATTGTGATTCAAGATAATTTAAGCTATATCATCCAACAAATAAACTAAAGGTCAAATAAAATCACAAACCCAATAAAAAACTAATTGAAATTATATTTAGCATGTCTGTTTGGTGTTTGATAGAGTAGTAGAGGTATGTAAAATAAACTCGATTTGCGTAATGTATTGAATTTTGGAAGAGTGGTTTGAGAAATAAAGTATGTGCATATTTTTTTTGGAAGAATTATGTTGCAGGTGTAAGATGTGTAAGATTTTAAATCATATGTTTGTTATGTGAAATAAGTTGTGTAAGATGTGGTTACTTGACAACGCCGTGAAAACGTCGTTATCGCGTGCCTTCTTAAACCCAAAACGTCTTGTTTTAATCCGAGTTTTGCTTGCTTTTGTGAGTTTGCGTGGCTTTTCCTTCTTTGGCCTCTTTGTTTGGCCTTTGTTCGTTTTTTGTGTTTTTGTTCTCGTTTTGATCGTTTTCTCCGTGGTTTGTAGAAAGTGACATCTTAGAGTGATTCGGAGTTTCGTATCAATGAATGCGAGTCGTTCTACCCACCCCGCGAGTCAAACTTGAGCTTCAGAAGAAAAAGAACCCAAAGCAAATTGTACAAGATTGTAGATAGTTGCTCACTAAAACATACACAACTTTATCATGGCTGATCCAAATGATCTAAATTTTGGTTATGTCATAGATGAGTGAGTTAGCTATGCTACGGACTTTACGGATCCGCAACCGGAGTTCGGAATCAAAATATATGATGCTCGGAAGGAAGTGTGGCAGAACAGTTAACTTACTGCCTGTGTCACACCGCGGTGTGTGAAACTCACACCGCTGTGTACCCCTGCTACCAGCAGATATTTGTCTGCAGGAAGCAGGGGTCTTTTTGTATATTTCCCCCCTTTGTTCCCAATTGTAATTTTAACTTGTTAGGGGACATTTTAGTCTTGGTTGTGATAGTTTTTGGGGGCAACTTAGGCATGTAGGGATTTATTGCTTCACTAGGTTATGAGTTGAGTGGAGAAATCATTCACAACTTCTTCAACACATTTTCATCTTTGGCCTCTTTTTGAAGACTTCTTTCTTTTTGCTAGAACTTTTTGATTGAAGACACTAATGGCTTGAGGGAGAAGTTGTTGAAGATTTCAACCACTAAGCGTACTCTAACTCTCTTACTTTGTTCATTTACATTTATGGCTTTCATTAATGTAATGAATGATATATTTATTGCTATGAGTAGCTAATCTCCCTTATTCTAAGGTTTTATTGATCCTATGTTTGATATGATACTTACATGTGTTCGTTAATCGTGCTTACTCTGGTCGTCTTAAGGTTTGGCCAACTTTGAGGTGAAAGTTATTGATTCTTGATTGCTAGACATAGTGATTTTGAGGATTTGATTATGAAATTGGATTGTGATTCGATTCTAGGATATACATATACCTCGGTTTTTTCATATTCGTTTAAGGTTTGAGTTTAATGCTTCGATTAGATCTTAGTCCACTTAGACATAAATTGGATTAGTTTTATTCGATAGGTTGGTATGCAACTCGGAAGATACATACAAACGTCCTAAAATCCTTGAATAGCAAACACAAGCATTAGTTATCAAATGTCGAGTCATTTATATTGAATTGAATTAGGTGACGTAAAATCTTAGAAGTCTTTAACATATTAACAAGTTAAGTACTTAGATCTCTCTTAATCACTTCACTTTAGTTGGAGTATCAAACCACCATCTTACAAAACATAATTCAAATGAATTCAAGTAGAGGTAACAAGATGGCATTAGGTAATTAATCGAACAATTCCTCGTGGGTTCGATATCCCTTATCACTTTATTATCACTTGTAGACGACCGTATACTTGCGCGGTTTACGTACTAGTATTTGGAACGTAACATTACTTTGCATCACATCAAAGTAGAGTTTGTATATTTTTTTTTAGAGATGTAAAATTGTTGTCTATTCGACTTTTGAAAAATTAATTTGAGAAAATTGAGAGATGATATGTATATTTTAAAAAATAGAAAACGTGTTTATTTTTTCGCTTTTATCAAACACGAAATAATTTTTGAAAATGTCAATCAAACATGACCATTAGTTTCCTCCATTAGTCTCAATCCTAATAAAGTTTGAATTCGAAAATTTTTATTTTACATTTGCCCACTTTTTCATATACCCAATCGACTTACAAAAAATTGTAATTCAAAATACGGGAATATGATCACTGACTTATAAATTAAATTTATTAACCAGACAATTCAACATTAGTCAAAGGTTCTACGTGCCATTTAGTTGTTCCACATATCATTATATCAGAAAAAAAAAATATGGCTTAGCCAACAACATGTGAGAGCACATGTCTTCACGGGTATATATGCAAAATTAAAAAGAAAAAGGAGATATTAAAATAGAAAAATGCTTCCCTCTATTTCATACTTCATGACAACTACCCAAACTAGCACAAATGTTAAAGAAATCTATTAAATAGCAAGATAAAAATCCAAAAATACTTTTATTAGTGTAATAAGAATTAGAACAATTATAATGAAAGGATAACTCTTAAAAAAAATTGTATCAAATTATAATATGATCCAACATAAAAATAGCAAAACAAAGCTTGAAACAAGTAATGTTTATACTCTGAAGCCTTCACTGTTCGCAACAATTCAATTTCGCATTACAGTTATCCATTTAGCCATGAGTAGAGCAGAATTCAAAAAGCCAAGAAATTCAAGTGCATAAGGTCAATCCCACAACATAAGCAAACACATAATAGTAATACATGAAAGTCAAATAACCAAAAACCTCCAAAACTCATAAAAACATGTAAACAAAACCAAATTACAATAGATTATTCAATTGTTGTCTGATGGACCAAACAATATCATACAGCCAGTTATGCTCAACAGGCAATAGGCAACAGGCAACAAGGCTTCAAGGATCTACCCATCCAGTTATGGTCGGCCATGCTCGACTGCGCCATTGTGCTCCAAGGTTACTATCAACGTTGTAGCAAGTCACTGCAAAAATAAAAGATTAGGCTAACATGAACTTCTACTGAAACATCAACATAATCCACACCTCTATTATTAGCAATAAATAAATGATCCTTATGTGACCACACGATGCATTTGAACAGATGTTATAGTGTATCTATTGTTTAAACAAACACAATTAAGACAACATACGATTTCAAGGAAGAAAAAATAGTCCTATGTAATTCTTAACATCCATGAATATTGCTATATGATTTAAGACAGCTAAAACATGGCATCTTATAACATCTTGTGTCATGGAATCAAAGTATGTAAAATGAATACCTGTTGCTGCTGCTGCTGATAATTTCCATAGCCAGGGTAGCCTCCATAGTACATGCTTGGGTCTTGAGGTGGAGCATATCCACCATACGCCTCATACCCTTGTGTGTACCCATAATATGGCCCACCAGCCCCGCCGGCACCACTCCACTGGTTCTGATCCGACTGAGACAAAATAAAATTGAGTTCAGAAACCAACCCATGCAAGGATGCAGCAAAAATTAAAACATAGACTATACAAGTTGTACCTGCTTGTTTGAAGGACTGCGTCCCCATGAAAGTCGAACAGTTTGTCCTCCAATCATAGTACCATTTAAGTTTGATAAAGCTTGTTCAGCACAGGACCTAGTGTAACATTTATGAACAAAAGATGAGGATAACATTTCATAAAAATTTCAAATTTACGCAACAAGAACTCTACTAATGTCAACCTGTCGGCAAACTGCACAAATCCACAACGCTTCCCTAGTGGTATTTTAACATGGATTAGTTCACCATACTGGGAGAAAACTTGCTTCAGATGCTCGTCCATCACATTGGGATCTAGGCCACCAACAAATATCTGCACTTGCAATGTGGAGTCAGTACCACAAACTGAAAAGCAATAGGGCAAAATTAAGGAAAACTACGCACTGTTGTATTATTTGGATCACTCTCGCCCTGGATTCCTTGAGGATTCTGGTATGAGGCTGCAAATTGCAAATAATTGTGAAGACCAAAACAAACAATTATTAAACGCGTCCCTACACATCACTTATACCACAGTCAATACCAAAAAGAAACCCTATAACATGTTGAAAGGCATTCACGCCAGATGGGACCATGCAAGCCTTAAACCTTTTTAATATGAGTAAATGGTTTCCCCTAACTCTTTACACTCTCCAAGCAGGGACATGCCGAACATAAAACACACACACACACACACACACAGAAGGTATTAACAAGAAAGAAAAAGAAACTTCAAGTTCCCAAACCCCAGGAAAAGCCGATTGAACCACCTCTGGTCCACAAGTTTGAAGCATAGCAACAAAAAGTAATTAGGGACCGAGTACAACCAAATGTACGTTTCCCCCACACCTTGTCTTCATGCGAATGCATAATAATAAAAAAGGAATATCCTACTGTTAATAAAGAGAAATTAGAACGGTTTCAAGGAGAGACTTAAAACACACATGAAACAGAAAATTGTCATTAAAATGCGGAAGATACACACAAGGGGCATTGTATCACCATCGGTCAACAAGTTCCGTACGACAGTGGCATATACAAAAATAAAAAATTACGTAATCTAGAGCATTTTATACAGGGTTGTGTTTCACATCCTTAATCCGCGTTACTCGACTTATAAGTTTATGCTTCTTCAACATAAATTATTATGTCATTTTGACATTCAATCGCGTCACCTGGAAAAACCAGTCGGTAAAAAATTGTAATCCTAGTGTTTCCACTAATCGAGAAGGAGAAGCTGAACAACATGCGCCAAGTTGGCCGATTTACTCCGTGTTAGGACAATCAAATGGCAGAGAGTAAACACATATTATTAAAAACCCCGATCCATCCAGTAACAAATTTTCAATTTGAATTGGTATTCTTTAGCTGCCGATAAAAAAAATTGTTTTGCTCAGGCACAGAAACCAAGACATTTTTTAGACTAACAAACCAAAACTATAAAGCAATTGAAAAGAAGTCCAAAATGCGTAACAGAAAGCAGGTTATTGTGAAATTGAAAGGCACCCAAATTCAGAAAATTAATCTAAATAATGTGTACAAGGACTCCTCAATTCAGCAACATCACAGCCTCCCATTGATTTCAGTCAAGTCATGGATCGAAAAAGATAAGAAGTTTGGATGACAAGCTTCTCCTCTTTGAAAAGTGTTTGGACTAAACGGAAAATAACTAGCTATATTTAAGTTTAAAAAGAAATTTCAATGCAATTCGGTGGTTCTCTTGAATATGGAAAGGGAACAAAGTTGCACTTCTTTTGATAACATGCTAAAATAATAGCACAGCTAAGAAACCTACTCCTGGACTTTAAATAAAATTCTCACCTCTTCATCATATATATCATACCAAGAATAGACAACAATATTTATATCATACCAAAACAAAGGTTAAATGGGCAGGCTCACAAAAGATAGGTGGGGAATATGAAAAGAACTTGCAGCACTATTTACCCATTAAACAAGGAAATAGAAAAAAGACCAGGTGAACTGAAAAACACTGGTAAGGAATAGAATACAACCTTTGCTGAAAAAATGTTATTTAATGACTGGTAACTTGAAAATAACTAATCAGGTAATAAAATTAAAGAGTATCTGTAGCACAAGAAATGCCACAAATGTATGAAGGAAGCTTCTTACAAAACAAATTAACTGACCTAAAAGGAGGCCCCATGCATTATAGGGGATTTGTTTCAGCAGAAATCAGTTCCAGGCCCCCGTAAATGAGAGCCTCTCTCTTCCCTGCTTTGAGACAACATGAGTTTTATAAGTTTTTTAATGTTCTAATATAATTATATTTGTCCAAGTTTAAGTACTAGAAGGAAATGACTTAGCAAAGCCCGTTTATCTTCGACTGTATAACTGTAAGATCGTTCAAATCTTAAACACCACAAAAGAACATCAGACAGGTAAGAGCCTAATTGTTTGTTATACAATGTTGAGTTGGACTATCTACAGATACAAACAACACATCAAGGAATAGAATATAATCAAAGTGGCCAGGCAGAAAATAAAAATCAAGTTACCATATGAAAGAATTAATGCAAAAAGGGATGCCAATGAATTAGAGTTCGATCTTACCTCTCTGAGTTGGGGCGGTAACAGGTTTTTTGTTAGCAGCAGGTCCAATCCTCATGGGCCTAGTTGAACAGAGTACACCATTCATTTCAGTCATAGCTCGCTGTTGTTCTATCTCATCTCCAAATTTTACAAATCCATAACCCTTGGAACGTCCAGTGGTCCGGTCTGTAACGACTTTTGCACCTTTGACTGATGAGTAAACAGCCTTAAAGGTTTCTTGCAAGATGTAATCTGTAACATCGGCAGCCAAATCTCCAACAAATACCGTGTGCTCAGGACCATCATCAGTACGCTTATCCCCAGAACCAAGAGAAGCCCAGTTCAATCGGTAGGTCTGCTCAGAGTTGGGCATCATTGTACCATTGTACGATTGCAATATATTATCAGCAGCGGCACGAGCCCTGAACTCCAGGAAGCCATACCCCTCAGACTGACCAGTTTGCTTGTTACGAATTACCTTAGCAGATATAAGCTGAAAACAGAATGCAACTAATCAAACAATTCATATTATGACGAGTCTAAAGAGATGAACAATACTATAGCAGGAATATGTTAAATATAGAAACAACAGTTTCTTCCCCACAGACTATAAGAAAACAAATTCTTGACCAGTACAAACAGCAGGTTTTCTCATCAGGTTGACAAAATCACTGGTTAACCGAAGAATATTTACTCGTTGAATGATGTACAAATCTTGGGTAATAACAACAAACAAGGAAAACCAAAAGCACAGGCAAACAATATCAAGGAACAATGATCTTCTTAGTAGCACGACCAAGCAGACCTTAATTCTTTGGATAAATGGACCAAGATCCAATCAAATAGATATATTTCTACATTCTTTTCTTCTTAAGCGTTCTCCATTCACCCAAAATAAAAACTTGATTCCTTCTTTATAAGCACAAGAACACTGATTTAAAAACTCATAACCATCACAAAACATGTCTTGAGAAAAAAAAAATTCTAACATAACCGCAACAAACAGAAAATACAATTTCATGCAATAGCATATCTGGAACCATTATATACATATACGCACAGTGGATGTAAGTATAAAAAAGATATACCTCTCCGGTGTGCGCAAAGCAAGAGGTGAGATAACTCTCGTCCATCCAGTACTGAAGATCTCCAATCCACAACGAACGAATCTCATCGGCACCTCCACTCGCCGTCGGAGCCCCGCCGTACTGTGGTGGTTGTTGATGTTGTTGCTGCTGCCAGAGTTGAGGAGGCTGCTGCTGCTGCATCATCCACTGCTGTTGCTGAGAATACTGCTGCTGCTGTTGTGGAGGATGCTGCTGATCCATCGCCATGGGAGGTGGTACCATTCCTCCTGGTTGTTGCATCATTATTGAATGGGGGGTTTAGAAAACCTAACCCTAACAAAGAGGAATTTTGAAAAAATTGGTGGAGAGGGGAAACGGGGAAAAGAGATTGACCAGACCTACCCAATTCGATAGGGTTTGGGAAAAGAAAAGAGAGAATAAGGGAAGCGGGTGAGGTGGCGTTTTAAAGGTGTATGAATCGAGTCGGTGCTTTGGGTTGGGTAAAAATAGCGTCGCTACCACGAGTTTAGTTTATATTGTATTTGCAATTTTGCACCTATTTGTTTATTCATCTTTTGTTTTTTAAACTGTTTATTCATCATTAGGAAAACCTGTTATAAAGATCCACCTACATAAAAATTAAAAAATAAAATGCCTATAAAGGTGTGTTTTTATGAAAGAATATAATTCCAAAAGAACGACTGATTATTATAATTTTTTAAGCATATCGAGTTACTAAAATTTATAGTCTCATTTTGATTAATAATAATTTTCTCTACACTCGTTAACATCAAATAAGTTTCAATTTCAAGTAGGGGTATTAATAGAGTGAATATTGATCCATATCTAGTTTAAGTTCAACTTGATTTATTATGATTGTTGTATAATTTAAGATCTGATGGATCTAATCAATTTATGAAATTAGTAATTCAAAAAATGTGGGTCAAATATGAATTTTGAAAAAGACCATTACATAATCTACAGTTAATTTTCAAACATAAATCAAAGGGTGAATCACCTTTTT
Source organism: Penstemon eatonii (assembly GCA_038501285.1). Classification (NCBI taxonomy): domain Eukaryota; kingdom Viridiplantae; phylum Streptophyta; class Magnoliopsida; order Lamiales; family Plantaginaceae; genus Penstemon; species Penstemon eatonii. Next base: position 64,264,080 of record CM076708.1, on the reverse strand, counting down.
GAAATTAAAATAAGAAAAAATAATAAACTCATGACTTGGGGCAATTTAGGAATTTTCTTCCTTCAACATTTGAACCACCCGTCAACTTCGTCCCCACTCCGACGGCCATCATCTCCGGGCATAACATGTGGTACTCCATAGTCCACTATGCATAACTAATAGTATATTTACTAATATTTAATATTTAATATTTTAATTTATTTCAAACTAAATTCAACATGATAAAAATTAAAAGGAAAGAGTTAATGCATACAACTGAAAAGAAAACTTCTAAATCTTTTAAGTATAAATATCTGTGTACCTTCCTGACTCCGAGGAAAGATCAGATACTGAAAAATATTGTTTTTGTGACATATTACAATAAATTAAACTTTGTTAATATTATATAATTGAAACTAAAACAGAATCTTAAAGTATCAATACGACTCTAATTAATGTTAAAAATTTCTCAACAAGAAAATGTAAATGTTAAAAATTTGTTGGCCCATGCACTCACCAGGAAAAGAAACAACTAGAGGCCGGATAGGTTTCTTTTTCTTATATATATCATTCTCTGAGACTTTTTTTTTATCTGGTGAAATTCTAGGAATTCAATGAATTCAACACCTTGAGAGCCAGCTCCTCTTGCTCAGCTACAGTAGGGCCCACACCCCTATCATCATTGTCTTCGTTGTCACTGTCAAAGTAGATCTTGGCTTTTTTATTATTAGTCGCATCTCCATCTGACCCAGAGAGATCATCCTCTGCATCACTATCCTCTTCCTCCTCGTCTCTTCCTCTCTTCAACTTCATCTTTTGTTTAATACGTATTTCTTTCCTTCTTTGGCGGTCCAAGGCTTTATCTTCCTTGTCCACCACCTTCATCACTTGTCTTAACTCCGCGTATCTTTGGTACACTACAAGATTGGAAAGCGCATTTTTTTACAAATTTACACGCACATGATTGAACAATTTAATTGTGATTAACCAGGAATCCAAATGCATAGACCTTATTTTTACTCGAGGAGTGCTGATAGTTAGACAGTTAAACAACCACACAGCATACTGGATGACAAATTCACAATATTTAGGACAAAGGTAACTTTACCTTTGCCTTTGTCCAGCTTAGCAGAATCAGCATCAGTATTGGTGTCTGCTAGTCTTGCAAGAGGGGCTAAGGTGTTGCCTTCATCATCAAATACAACCCTTGTTCCAATGGGTTTATTCACATTGATCTTCAACTTCTTTTTCTTTGAGATCCTGGTGGGAGGCCTACAAAAAACAAGTATAGACCAATGGTAAGAGATTGCTTGCATTGATGTCTTTCAAAAGGTGCAAGAAAGAAATTGGATTCATATGTATATAATACAAGAAAAAAATGGAAACATACCAGGCATCTTTGGATTCAGTTATATCTAGTTCCCCAACTTGGGGTGTATCCCTTTCTTGAAGAAATACCTCCTCCTCCACTGGTAATTCTGCTTCTTCAGATTCTGGAGCACCCGAACTTCCTCTTAAAAGTTCAGAAGGATTCTCCTCAGCAGTGCTTTCTGGAACAATAGTTAACTTTTCGGACACTTTACCCTTGACTTTTTGCTTGAGAAATCTGACCTTGGGAGTCATAGGAAGACCTAATGATGCCGAGAATTCATCAATGGGAAGTTTAGTGACTTCAAATACCTCCTTATCCCGCTGTTTATGGATGGACCTCAAATAAGTGATAAAGGCTCTTTGAGCTAAAAGTTGCAGATTCGGGTATTTTACCAACAATGCTGCCAACAACCCAGAAACTGGTTGCAATCTTTTTGTATTAGCCTGGAAAATAAATGCAAATTCTAGATAAACATGTGACGAGGTACATAATGGAAAGTTTAGCATGATTGGTCTTAAAAGGGTTTGGACCTTAATGATTCTAATGGGTATCTTTTTCTCTTGTAATTTGTCGATCATCTTTGTCTCCGAAGGCGCAAGGAACAAAATGGATCTCCCACCAGAAAGGTAACGAGCAGTACGACCCACTCTGTGTATGTAAGAAGCAACATCGTCTGGGCAATCCACCTATATATCAATGTTTCAAAGAATTCATAACATGCAAAAGTTGAATTTTTTTTTTAAATATTGATCAGATTGGGTACTTGATTTAGGTGACAGGGTAGAAAATAACCTGGACAACCCAATCAACAGCCTTTCCGAAATCAAGCCCCCTTGATGCAACATCAGTTGAGAAAAGAACTGAACGCTTCTCACAAAACTGTTCATATATCCCCATACGTTTATCCTGGTTCATCTTTCCATAGAGACATTTCAATGGGATACCAGGACGGAGTTTACTGAACGCATCAAATACAAATTTCACCTGTGGGCAGGACCAACTTCCACATAAGCAAAAGCTGTAGGGAACTCATAAGAAATTAAAAATAAAATTAAAAAGAACAAGGGAAGGGACAAAGGCAACTTAAGCAAACATGGTGCAAATCAAAATCAGTTCAAAGGTTGGTTTTCTATCCTAAGAGATGTAATGTAAATTATAAAACCACGATTGAAAAGAAAAAACACTTTTCATTCACAATACAATATATGATATCCAATACAATCACATTTCCCAAGGCTTTTGAATAACCATATTACAATAATGACACCAAAAATGATAGCCAGGAGTAGCCATTATATCAGCCATGAAGGAATTAAAAGAAAAAAAGAACCATCTAAAGCCATCTCCTCCTTCATGAATATGGTGCCTTGGAGTTGGCTCAGAATAGAACATGTAAATGTTGGAAATCTTGATGAGACTTTTCCAGACAAATTATTAAAATTAAGTAGAGAAGTTGACAAATCGTTACCTGCTTGCGGCTTGAAAGAAACACAAGTATCCTTGAATTAAGATGTGCCTTTAAAAAACTCCATAACATGTCTAGTTTTTGGTCAAGAGGAACAATTATTGCCGTCTGCTCTAATTGACTTGGAGTTGCAGTTGCAGACTCTGCATGAACACTAATGTACTCTGGATCTTTCAGACTAAGTCTTGCAAGATCTTGAACAGACTTTGTCTGGGTTGCTGAGAATAGAAAGGTTTGTCTGTATTTTGGTAATTGAGATATTATAGCATTTAAACCTTTCTTAAATCCCACATCAAGAATACGATCTGCCTCATCAAGAACCAACACCTGTTCCCTGGCCAGAAATTTACGCCAAAGTCAGTTATTATTCTATCATTAAGCCCAAGAGCTGTGTTCCAAGCATGACTCCAGAACAGAGTTCCATAACTGAGGTTCAAAAAAGTCAAAATCATAATATCCAAGGGAAGTCATTCTTTATGCATTTGACATACTAGAACACATGACAAAATAAGGTAGATAACATACTAAGGTAGTAAAGCAATATGTCTAAAAGAAACCTAAGTAGGAGTATGTGAATTCTCGTTCAATTATAAGTTATGCACTAGATGGAATGTATAATGAGAGAACAAATCAATATGTCAAGACCTGAAGTTGTGAACACTCAAAATTTGGGGTCTCGTCCATGTGCTGAAGAAGGCGGCCTGGAGTACACACCAAAATATTTAAATCATTTACACGTTCTTTTTCGGTGTCAACATCTCCTCGACCACCAATTAAAAGGCCAGCGCTAAAGCCATGGTATTTTCCAACAGAGTTTAATACTTTAAAAAGCTGACCAGCTAATTCCCTTGTGGGAGACATGATGATGCATCCAACACCATCCTCTGGACCCCATCTCGCTCTGTATAGTTTTTCCAGAACCTGAGGAGCAACAACACTAGGCACATTGGAAATCGATGCTACAAACAGAACACAAATATGCATATATATATAAAGAAGAATAGATAACAATCCATCCACATTTTCTTATCCTAACATCTCGAAGGAAGTTAAAACAAAAAAAAGGATGCGACACGTATCCAAGAATAAGCATTCACATATTGCACTATGATTGATTGAATCCACCTTTCTTATTTAACCAAAAGCGCAAAAAGAGGCGCATTATTGTGTGTCCCTTGGCTATTGTACTGCAAAAACAAGCACTCTTAACATCATATCTCACCGATCACAATAGCTTAGAAACAAATACTGGTAAAAAGTGCAACAAATACAGGTCTATTCTGTGCATTGGATCATATTACGGGCTATATAAATATCTACAAACTCCCAATTGTGTTCAGCTATGCTTGCAATAGTAGAGTACACGTCCGCAACATAAGATTGTAATCCAAATTAACTAATTCATCATGGCTTACAGTAATCTAACTCGTCAAAGCCACACAAAAATATATAGCAAATAGCAAATATGAAGTGTCCGGCACTCAAAACTCAACCATTACTAATAGTTTAATAAAAAACCCGGAAAAAATTATATACGAACAACAGAAGAAACAAAGAATCTGAAAATCAGGATTTGTACCGGAATAACGAAAGCCAAAGTTTTGCCAGAACCAGTTTTAGCTGCTCCGAGGATGTCGCGGCCGCATAGTGAGTGCGGAAGGGAAGCCCTCTGAATGTCGGTCATCTTCAAATACTTGGAATCCTTCAATCCATCTTTCGTTTTCTTCGAGAGGGGCAATTGGGTAAATTTGTCTGCTCCGGCGTAAGGAGAAAATGATCCGTTGGGGAGTTGGCCAATTGGGGATTTGGGCGGCGGTGGAGGAAGGGATAGCGGGTTGGAACCGTTGTCGGGTTTTCCCGAAGCAATCCATGATTCGAGAACCTCGATTTCTTTTACCTCGGAATCCCGTTTCTGTAGCTTCAATTTCTTGGATTTACTAGGTCTTCTCATTTTTGGGCGATTTTCGAGCGTTTTGAAAGATTTTGGCAGTGGATTTTGGTGAGAGTAGGGTTTTGCAATGGAGAGGAGAGGTTTAAGAAGAACTTTTTTCTTTTTTTTTTTAGATCATTGTTTTAGGGTCACTATATTCAAAAAGGAAAAAATAGTAGAAAAAGAAAAGAAAAAATAGGGTCAGTAGGGCGGATTGGTGTTGATAAGCTGAATTTATGAATAGATTTTGGTTCGATGTTTTTGTTCTCACGAAATTCATCACAAATCTATTCTTAAATTAATATTTAAATTCTTGAAAATACATGGGCTTTTGACACTTTGCATTCTGAAGTTATAGGATTTGACACTTTGCACCATAACTTAAAAGTTTTGGTTTTGGTACTTTGCACCATAAAAATACAATTTAGTTGACACTTTACACCCTAGTGTGTGTTATGAAGAAAAAATTCATTGATTGAAGAGTATAATAGTTATTTTTCAATATTTTTGGCACATTGCACCCTAAAAGTATAGATTTTGACACTTTGCACTCTGAAATATAGAATATTGACACTTTGCACCCAAAATAAAGAATTTTTGACATTTTCAACCCCGACTTAATATGATAATCTAAATTATGTAAATAACATGCAATATAATAATATGTTATATATGTAAACGTGTATTTTAGATATAAAGTAAATAATCTAGATGATACTTGAAGATAAAATAAAGACAATGTCTTTTTTTTAATCTAAATTTTACTTAGAGAAAATATTAAAATAAGTTATTATAAAGTAAAATAAATTTAGAATAACAAATTTATGATTGTTGTGCATAGAAATGGCCATGTTATCTCTACATCGCAGACATTCATGAGTTTGTTTTTTAAGAAAAATATATTAGGGTACAAAATATCATACAAATTATATTTTAGGGTGCATAGTGCCAAAAAATTTAAATCGGGGTGAAAATGCTAATATTTTATAATTTTAGGGTGCAAAATACCAACATTCTATATCTTAAGGGTGCAAAATCTATATTGCCAAGGTGCAAAGTGAAAAAAAAAAATTGAAAATCACTATTTTACCCTTCTACCAATGAATTTTCTCACTAAAACACATACTAGGGTGCAAAGTGCCAAATAAATTATAATTTCAGGGTGCAAAGTTCCAAAACTTTTAAGTCATGGTGCCAAGTGCCAAAACCCTATAATTAAAGGGTGAAAATTGCCAAAAATCCAAAATAAATATTGATTTGACACATATCACTTATTTTCCCCCTCAAACTCTGTAAAAAAGACTTTTATTTGATTCTATCACTTATTTTTTTCCTCAAACCCCAACATTCAAAATCAATCCAAGTGGAGTTTCAACTTTTTCAAAACAAAAAAACCCAACATCCGAAATCTAATCAAATGAGGTTTCAAAGGTTTCACCGAAACCAATTTTTTAAAATTGAGATTTGCGAAACCGAACCAAACCTTTCTAAATAGGCCCATAGGGTCTATGTGGATGAGTTTTGGCCCAATCTCGCGGGTTTATCGAGATTGAGCCAAAATCCTTTCAAATGAGTTTTCGTTAGACTCATGAACCTCATCTAAAATCTATTCAGAAACCAAAATTCAAACTCTTAAAATCTATTTTTATTTCCATCTTTATAAAAAATGACATTGATTTGATACCTAACACATACTTTTCCCCTAAACCCCAACATCCAAATTCAATATAAGTAGGGTTTCAAGTTTTTCAAAAAACCACAAATCTCGACATCCAAAACCTAATCAAATAGAGTTTAAAAGATTTCACCGAAATCACTCAAACCATTTTTTTTTTATACCGAGACCCGCGAAATCGAGTCAAAACCCTTTTAAATATGGCCTATAGGTTTCGTTCATCGAACTTTGGTTTGATTTTGCGTAATTGGGTCGACACTCATTCAGATAATTATGATTTTATGAAATTCAAATTTTAACTTATTTATTTAAACTTATTCATAATTTTTTCACTTAGTTTTCTTATAAAAATTTAACACTAAGCTTAATTAAAAGTATGTCTCCAAACCCACAAAATGTGACATTCTTTAAATAAATTAAAAAAAAATATTACTCAAACTAACTATTTAAAATTAAAATCATGCAAAATCGAACCAATACCAATTTAAATAAACTCTGGGTTTAAGTAGACTTACTTTTTTGTGTACTCGAGAGCTATTTTGGGATTTCTTTTTTCATAATTTCCAAAAGATAGAGGAATTTTTAGTTTCAAACTTTTTTTCCTTCAAAAATAAAAATAAAAATTAATGCTCCACCATTTTAGGGTGAACATATAAATTTACCCAACTTTTAGAGAGTGACCGAATAATAATGAGTAATTGATTGGAGTATTTGGAAAGCACAGGGGAGGAGATGTTACAGAAGCCCGGCTTGACAACAGGAACACTTCAGAACAATCTCTCATTCTGTCGGAATATATTACACAGTATCTGAAAGATATATTCGAGAATGTAAAATTGATTCTTGAATCAGATTAAAAGATGTTCACGAAATTTTAAAAGGCTTGCATGTATAACAATAACAAGGTCTACAGAAACATAATACCTGTAAGTTGAACCCTCCTGCAGATCTCTAAGCCCAATACAATTCAACAGATATCCCTCCCATCCCAATTTCGATATTTAAAATACAAGTATGTTAAAAAGGTTTTAAGAGGTCCCTGCCTTTTGGTACACAGGTGAAGCATTTTCATCAAGCAAAACTTGCTTCATTTTTCGAGCAGTCCTCGTTTCTTGATGGTCGTTCAGCAAATTGCACCTGGTTCTCTCTCATATTTACTTGTACAGCCTACAATCAAGCATCAAATTTAAGATGGGCATGACCAAAAAATAAAAATAAAAACTACCACCTAAATTGTGGTTGTATATATGTGTGTGTTTATTTAGATAGGGTGACTTTCTTACCTGTAAAAGCTCAGTCATCTTTCCAGTACCAAAGTTGAAGAAAGGTTTTGTAACAGAAGCAGTTTGCAATGAATCATCAGTTGAAAGGGCTTCAAAAGTATTTGATACAATACCTATATTTTCTGCTGAAGATCTCAATGATTCCTTACAATTCTCGATTCTTTTATCTGATGTTTGTGAAGAGCCTGGAATATCAATGTCAGTTGACATCATTAGCTTGGCTTTATCTCCTTGTCCGTTGCCTTCATTAAACAAACCATTGTCATTATTAAGCTCACTTCCTTGTGCAGCAAGGTGGCTTGCAGAAATCTGGCCAACTGGTAACATGGATATTGGTTCAACCATATGCACATCTTCATCAACAAATGACAAAACACGATGAGTTGGTTTGGAAGATGGAAATCCATTTGGCAAACCGACAGGTTGAAGTACAACAGGAACTACAGTGCCTCTCACGCCCACCGGAGGAACTGATGGAGCTATTCTTGGTGGTGTATACTTTTGTTTCGCGGCCCCCACACTAGCTCTTTTTATAGCAAGCTTCTTGGCACGAGGGAGATGCACATCGTTTCTTCTGATCATTTGAACATGTGGCACAACATCATTTGCTGCTGTGACCGGGACACAATGTCCAGGCTTAAACACGACACCCCTCAAATTTGTGTTGGCGTTTCCGATTTTAACAGTTAGTAAGAAACCAGCATCAAATGTGGCCTCTACAACACCTGTTACTGCCTGGCCTACCATGTAGTCAGTTCCTGCTGTGCTATCATCTCTCGAAGGAGGATATTCTTTTGCTTCTTTAAAACCAGGGGGTGCATTAGTAGCATCAGTATGTTTGAGGCTGTGATCTTTACGTGGACGACCTCGTCTACGCTTTACTGGCAGGACTCCCTGATTAACTTGATTCATCATCTTAAGAAATTACAGATATATATTTTCACATAGGATTCAAGTTATACAGAGACATTTGCCCCTGCAAGGAGAAAATGAAGTCTTTAACTAATATGTAATAAGATAAGGAAAAACTTTCGATATCAACTTGGCAACAACAAAGAAGCTGCAAAATAATAAGCAATGATGTGCATGAATATAATGATTTGAAATAATGGCTACACCCCTTGAGACCAAAAATACGCTCTTGGATGATATTCGTGCAACTAATTCTCATGTAGGTGCAGATTTGGAAATATAGATAAAAGTATATAGTGTAAACAAGGATTAATTCCTTTTTGTCTGCTCGAGCAGATGACTATGCTCCACTATAAGTTTTGGGATTTCAACAAGCGGGTTTTGCTTCTAAGAGATGAGCCCTTAATTAGAAGGATTAGCCTCATCTTTTATGACACAAAGATAGAGCAACTTAATTGACTCCTTCATTTTGCCGCTAGGAGAAAGTTCAAGAACTTTGCTTCCATAATGGTGATTATACAGATGAAGAGCTCGACTTCCCTAGTGAACTTTGTGAAACACTAAAATCACAAACTATAGAATTTTGCAACAACATTTCTTTGTGAGTCGCAAAAGCTTTTAGCAGCCTCAAAGGCCCTTCTTGAGCGGAGTTGTTATATAGGGTGCTGTATAGCTTAAACATTGATTTCACCCAATTTTATGAGCTTTAAATATAGATACATACAAACATCTTTTTTTTCCATAAAGAGTACTTAAAATGACTAGCTCAAACGTCAACCAAATAACGTCCTAATCTGAAACCAACTATATAAATGAATATCGTGCGAAGTCAACAAAGTTTAGGTAGTGGCAATTTTATAAAAGCTTGAACGGATAATATAGGGGAATGGTCGTGCCACCACTGCACGATCTACAGAAACATAGAGATGAATGTCATATCAGATATAATTTAAGAAGTCTCACTGATTGATGGTTTTAACAAGAAATCACAAAACCTGGGTTATTATGTCCAGTCCATAGAGGATGAAATGTGAAGGATGATTGGTTTTAAATTAAACATTAACTTCCTCAATGCAAGCATGTTTAAAAAGATGGTACCTTAGTTATCATAAGCAATGTATGAAAACCATAAATAGAGAGGAAAAAAGACAACATTTGTTTTGATTTTACCAAGAAATCATCAAAACTGGGTCCAGTCATAGTAAGGAAAGCCTTTACCGAAGAAAGATTCGCTGCCTCATTTGTATCATAATGCTGGTGACTCATATCTAATCACGAGGATTGTAACTACACTGATCACAACGATATAACTGAAAAACTCGGGGATATGAGGATACTTCTTATACAAGAAGGGAACAATGTCATCCATAAAGATGACACAAATACATAATAGGGAACAATGACCTATTAATTGACCTTTCTCCTCTTTAGATGATATGACTGTAATCTGATTTAGGTTACACAGCATCTCAATCAGACTATGGAAACCAGCTAAAAACATAAGAGGTTGGTTTTGGCGTTACTGTATTCATAAGGAAAGAAACCAGCGACAGAGTCCACCCCATCGTGCTATTATTGTGCATACTGAATTCAGTCTCCAAAAACTTAGAGCAGGCAAAATTGCATGTGTAATACACTAAGTGAAACTGCTACTGCTTAACTTTTACCAAATTTACTACTAGTATAAGTTTCCATAATTAAAACTTGTAATTAAAGGATGATGAAGCATTAAAACTGGACTAATGCTGATTTGACTGTTATTCATTTTATAGGTATGAAACTAGCATCATCATAAATAAAGGCTCAAAAGCAACATATCCAACAAGTAATACCAACCAAAATATGTTTTTTTCTTTTTTCCTTTTCAGGCAAGCACATCAAACTTAATTACATATTTTTTTAGAAGAAAAAATTAAGAAACAAAGCACTCAAATTTCCAATCAACAATTATTCGAAACGAAACCTACAGAAAATTTAACCGATTAATACCAGAGCAATTATACGAATATAAAACAAAACTTTCCAAATATGCGTATTACGAAAGAAAAATAAACATAAACAAACTTTTATAAAATTAATCAATAATTACTAATGAGTAAAATCGCGCGCTACAGAATGGTGAAAGAGAGAGTAAGGGCTGGGCTGTACCTTTGTGTAGCGTCGGAGAGGAGTTTACTTGAATCAAATTATTATTATTAAACCCTAGAATAGTAGACTATAAGGAGTGTGGATTAACTCAAATAAATGATTTTTGTGTATGTGGGCGTGTCGGTATAGAGACAAACAGAACTTAACAATGTTTCATGGTTTATTTTATATTTCTTAAAATTAAAAAAAAAAATTAACCATTGAATGACATTTCGTTGATTATAAAAAGTTATCGTGTCCATTTTTAAAAAGATATCGAGGTGATTTTTTATATTCTCAGAAAATTCCAATAAAACCGACTAACATGTTAGAATTGATTTAATATCTTATTGAGAATGGAAAATGTACATAAGTTTCAAATGAGCTTTGGAAATTTATTTTTCACATTAAAGGTTTGGTGTCACAACCGAATTGATTTTTGAAAGTTATCCAAAAAGTAATTTGGTTTATTAATTTTAACAATCCAACCTCAAACAAAATTTGATCAATCAAAAGGACAGAAGACTATAGCTACGCTTTCTTAAGAAAGGACAGAAGAATATAGCTACGCTTGTGCAAATACAACACGAGTAACTAGTAGTCTAGGATGGTAACTAAAAGCTAAATTATTTCATAAAATAAGAATGATACGATAACGTCAAATCTGAAAAGTAAACAATGTCAAATCTGAGAAGTAAACATACTGAAATATAACAAATTCAAACACCATTTGAGCATATCCAAGAATATCGAAATAAATACATGTTCCAAAAGCATAAATTAAAACCACCAGGCAGGGGCACATGAAGCTATGAGGTTAGCCTTTCCATTAAATTATTATAACCTCGTACAGGGTAGACGACTCCGTAGAACTCTAAGTCAGTGTACATGGTAAAATATTTGGAGTCATAATCTTCAATTCCATTTTCGCCTTTAACTGATACGAGGCTCTCTCTGAAATAGAAAGGACTAATAAACTTAGTGCAATTCTCAATTGTAATAACTCGTGTCTTGTTGGAATTAGGATCATACATCACAACCTCTTTATTCATATCATTAATTAAAAAAATCTCAGCTCTCTTCCAAAATCCCAGTGGTGTTGAGCTGATCTTGTACGGCACAACCACATTAAAAAGTTTTATCCAACTTCCATTTTCCTCCATCGCCCATATGTCAAAGTGCTCCTTACAACAAGATTTATTGAACGTGAACAAGGCAAGAGAGTCATTATATAAATGAAGATCACCCAACTCTAATGATTTGATAACCTCGGGCATCTCTATTTCTAGGAAGGATTCATTGTGCAAGTCAAACGCAAGGATAACAAAACAAGAGCTTTTCGTGTAGTATTTCCTCCAATAACAAAATCCATTCAAAAATGTAGTGGCACATATGTTTCTTGACAAGTAACAACCAAGAGGAAGAGCTCCATTTTCATAATATTTCCAAGAGTCGTTGCTTGATGTATAGACAGCAAAGTCATTAGACCAACAACTGTAAATCAAAACAATCTTTATTTCAAGAGTCAAAGGATCCATCCCAAAGTCAAACTCAGCAGTCCTATGGCATTTTCGTGGAGGATAAGGGACTGGCAGCTGGGTTCCATAGAGCAAATCTTTTATAATGCTTCTTGAGCATACAGAATATACCATTGCAAGGACCACGAAGAATCCAAGAATTCTGATGAACGTTGGCATAGTTTGTATGCTCAAGTCTCTCCAGTGTTTCATTTGAAAACAATAAAAGGAATGGGTCAAGAAGGCCATCTTCAAGCCCTTTAAGGAGAAGATGTGTGTGATTGCTCTCGTGATGGAAATGTTGGCTTATGAAACTTGAACTTGTGATCGTAGTATACCACTGCTTGCAAACGGACTTGAAGCGCAACAATGATTTTACAGATGACCTCAACAAGATCTCAATTACAAGATCTACTGGGAGAGTAGAATGGTTCCTAATTGCAGCCATACGTGAGTATTGAAGTAACTCAGGAAACCTGAGAGCAAAAAGGGTAACATTTATTTAGCAGATTAACAAATTCTTAAATTAATCGTTGAGCATAGTTCCAAAATGGTTATTGAAAGTCATATCAAACCTATCCAGGGCCGATCTGGCATATTATGGAGCCCTGGCGATATTAAAATTGGGGGCCCTCTTTTACAAATTAGCTAATATTTTCTAAATTCAATCATAATATCTTTTTATGATATTTCATTCTTAAACTATCTTAACAAAAGCAAATGACTACAAGTATCATGTATATATATTGAAAATTCAAGCATCATGAAAATTGTTATATAACAAATGTAAGTTAACAAATATAATTTTATACTGTTGGACCGATTTCTTTTTTTTTTTCTTTTAGTTTGTTGTGTATTTATTGTGTATTTATTTGTGTATTTATGTATATTGTTGTGTATTTAAACCTAATTAATATTGTGTATTTTTGTAATTAATGTGTTATTTTAATTAATATGTTGTTTTAATTAATGTGTTATTTTAATTAATATGTTGTTTTAATTAATGTGTTGTTTAATTAATGTGTTATTTTAATTAATATGTTATTGTAATTAATGTGTTATTTTAATTAATGTGATATGTTTTAATTATATATTATATAATATGATTAATTATTTAAAGTAACAATTAAATAAAATTATGATATTTAAAGACACTGCTATTGTTTAATTAAACACTCATACAAATATTTTTTTTTTAAAATACGAAATTAGTTAAAAATACAAAATAAACACTCATACGAATTAAACTTTTAAATACATTATAAAATAGACAAGAAAAGTAAATTTAAACACTCAATTTTAACCGTATTTTGCATAAACATGTTCTATTAAGTCTTTTTGAAGTCTATGGTTAGTCGCCTTAGAACGAATTGCTTCATGACGCAGCATATAATTATCCAACGTTTGCCTTCTTGGTGCAACATCTTGAAATTGTTCTCCGCGACGGTCATAAATTCTAGCGCGTGCTCTACGAAACGTGCTAACGTCAGTATCATCATCGTCCGAGTCATCGTCCTTGTATTCGTCACGTTCATCCTCCACAATCATGTTGTGGAGTATGATACAAGTTAACATGATATTGCCAAGATCTTGCGTATGCCACCCCCTGCCAGGTTGATTAACGATTGCGAACCGAGCTTGGAGAATTCCGAACGCTCGTTCAACATCTTTGCGGAACAATTCTAGATATCGCGAGAATACTTGTTCAGGATGTGTTCTCGGATTTCTCACCGACTGTATTAGCGTTCCCCACTTCGGATATATACCATCCGCAAGATAGTAAGGCATGCGGTAAGTATTTCCGTTCACTTCATACTGAACCTCAAGAACGTTACCAGAAGTGAGGTTATCGAATAGAGGTGAACGACCAAGTACTGTAATGTCGTTCAATGCTCCCGGCACTCCAAAAAAGGCGTGCCATATCCACGTATCATGTGATGCAACAGCTTCAAGAACAATCGTAGGTTTCCTCGACCTTCCAGAAAAACTTTCTTGCCATGCGGTTGGGCAATTTTTCCACGTCCAATGCATACAGTCGATCGAGCCAATCATCCCCGGAAATCCACGTCGTTCCGATTTCTTAAGTAGACGGTCCAAATCGTCTGCGGTTGGGGCACGAAGGTACTCGTCTTTATATAAACGCAAAATTGTTTGACAAAATTCACGGACAATTTCGCATGTGGTACTCTCCGCAACACGAAAGTTTTCATCTTGAGAATCGTAGGATCCTGCGTATGCCAACGTCCGCATGGCAATTGTTGCCTTCAGAATTGGTGAAAACCCTGCTCGATTGGCGGCATCGTATCTTTGACGAAAATATTTAGTTTCACGCTCGCAATCCGCAAGGATACGGAGGAAAAGAGGACGCTTCATACGGAAACGGCGCCTGAACGTTTCATCTGAGTACAACGGTCTTTCGATGAAATAATCGTTCATCAGTTGTATGTGTCGTGCTTGGTGGTTCCTGTCTAAAAATTTACGACCAGAAACAGAACCACCATGTACAGGCACAATTTCTGTTGGAGAACTGAAAAGTTCCTCATCATTTTCTTCTTGTCTTTGTGCATCTTCTTCATCTTCTTCTGCAATCCTGTTGTTATAATCTTCCCAAAATTGATTTCGGGAAGAAGATGATTCGTCATAAGCACCATAACCGCCAAAATCATAGTTCGGATTCATCTTAAAGTTCGATGAAATATTTTATGTAGATTGAATATTTTATGTAGAGTGAATATTTTATGTATCAGATATTTTTTAAGAATGAATGTGTTCACTACAATGTGAGATTGGATTATTAAATAGGCAAAATGTATCAGATCTCCACCGTTCATTTTCTGCACCAATCTCAACCCTTATTTTTATGTACCGATCAGATCTCAACCGTTCTTTTTCTGCATCAATCTCGACCCTTCTTTTTATGTACCGATCAGATCTCAACCCTTCTTTTTCTGCACCAATCTCAATCCTTCTTTTTATGTACCGATCAGATCTCAACCCTTCTTTTTCTGCACCAATCTCAACCCTTCTTTTTATGTACCGATCAGATCTCAACCCTTCTTTTTCTGCACCAATCTCAACCCTTCTTTTTCTGCACCAATCTCCACCGTTCAATTTTTAGAAAATTACATAATACACCCTATAGCTTTTCCTATTTAAAGGGAGTTGTGTTCACTTCTAAAAGCACACATCTCTCAATATCTTTCACTCTAACTAAAAAAGAAAGCAAAAATTTCAAGGCAATGTCAACTAAGTGGACTTAGGCTGAAGATGTAGCCTTGACAAAGGCTTACATCGAGGTATCGGAGGACAACATCGCAGGGGCAGACCAGGCTTCGGGCAATTTCTGGGATAAAGTCATCATTTTAATGTATGTCCTTCTTGAAAGTACTGGAGTTCATTACGAACGTAGATCAAAAGACTCACTCGCTAGCAGATGGAAAAAACACATTTGCGCCAAGATGCAAAAATGGAACGAAGCACTTCAAAGAGCCAGAAGGGAGGTGGGAAGTGGCGGCCAAATAATGGAAGAGGTAAATATTACGTTAATTATATGCTAAATAATTATTAATTGGTTATATTAATAATTTTTTGTAATTTTTAGCATGATTTGGCATTGCATTTGTACAAGTCCGATGTGAAGCAAAGTTGGTGCTTCCAGCACACATGGGAAGTTGCATCAGAGTGGATCATGTTCAGGTCAACAGCTGGAACGTCTCAAACACCTCCGGTTAACCGATCTCAACCAACGGAAGATTGTTATATTAACCCCACCAGAAACTCAACTTGAATCGGAAACACCTTCACTAGGCGACGAAGCAAATCCCGAGACTCCCCACTCGAGTTCAAGATCTGAAAGACTTATTGGTAACAAAAAAACCAAGAAGGGAAAAGGGAAGGCTTCGTTGAGTTCACATCTTTCTGATTTTGAAAGCAAAAAATTGGCAGCCATGGAGTTGTCCAGACAAACTCAACTTGAAATCGAGGCTGGACGAGAGAGAAGGCATGCGGAGAATCTTCAACGTCAACGGGAAGAAGAAGCAACGAGAGTTACAATCACAAAAAAATTACAAGAGGAACGGATTATGTCGATGGACTGCTCATCATACACTCCAATTACAAAGGCGTATTGGAGGAATAAAAGAAGAGAAATAGCAAATAAAAATCTTCGAGCGAACTTATTTGGAGATTCATTGAATGAAGGATCCGACTGGTTTCCGGGGGGAAATCAGTAAAATGTAATATTTTCATGTGTTTCATTTCTTGTATTTCCCGTATTTTCGATTTCTTGTATTTCCTTTGTTGTTTGTATTTCCTTTCTTGTATTTTCTTCCTTGTTATAAAAATGTTTGTTTGCGTATTATGTATTAATTTTAAGTTACTTTAATTAAATATTCTATTTAATATTAATATTTTAATATAATTAATAATTAAATTACGAGTACTAATATAATTACTATTATTAATATTAATATTAAAAAAATTTAAAACTATAATATTAAGTGAGAGTGGGCAAAGGAAAAAAATTTAATTAATTCCCCCACGGAGCCCGAACCATTGGAGACGACCAGCAGGGGCCCCGGGCTGGCCCTGGGCTAGCCCCGGGCCTCCAGAGCCCGGGGCTAGCCCTCAACCATTGGAGATGGCCTTAGCTTCTAGTTTGACATTCTGAGAGAAAAAAGTGGACAAAAGTGATTTTTTTGCAAACATCCAAAAGTGCTTTTTTTGGACTTCTTGGCATAATAATTTGCAAACACCACCTACTTTTACTTCTCTACAACTTTTAGCTTTTTTTTTTAGATTATAATAATTAAGCACAATCACAATTTTTTGCAAACACCACCTAAGATCTATACAAATTTTGATCAACGATCCATTAATAGAACTATTATTTTACTTAATTTGAAAAACAAGTCGTGACCGTAGGATGGGTTTAATTTGATCCGTAGAATGTGGAATGAATTGGATTGTTTTTTCTCACACGGATCGCTGATTGTGTAAAGTTGAGCACGTGGAAATTGTTTTCTTGTTTTGTAATTACAATTAGGTCCCTAAATTATATTTTATTTTCTGAGAAATTACAATTAGTTAGTTATAACTGGCGGGAACGCTACTGTTTTCTTTCCCAAGTTTTCTCTCCGTCCCTAATATTCTACTCAATCTTCCAGTTCTCTATTTTTCCTCTAATTCATTTCAATTACGGTTGTAATATACAGAAAATCGTTCAAAAGTAGCAATATTATATAGGCACAACACCATGGCAATTAATCCAGGTTTTTTCACGATACTCTGTCTCTTGTGTACTTACTGTGTGTAGAATTTCCTGTATGCATGTGTATATATGTTCATATTTGCATTTTATTTTTCCTTTTTTCGAAAATATCGCATGCACTTATTGTGTTTACATTCAGTGGTGTTTCATTTGATGAATGTTAATTAGTCGTATTCAATTTTTCAGCGTGGACAGGATATTTACATTTCAATATTTTGAGTGTGTTCATATTTACACATCAATATTTTCCAATTTTATTGCATATCTGAGTATATATGTTCAATTGTTCATATTTGTATTTCTGAGTATATGTTCATATTTACTTTCAATTTTTTGAGGATATGTTCATTATTACATTTACATTTCAGTTTCTGAGTATAATCAATTTACATTACAAATTTTCAATTACTGAGTATATGTTCAAATTTACATTTCATTTTTTTGTGGACAGCTACTTTTTTTCTGAAGCCTATTGTTGTTAATGATCTCAAACTCTTCCAGGGTAATTTTATGATCTTTGATGTGTTTGGGGCTAATTATTTCCTTGTCTTTAATTAATTTGTTCATAAATCTTTTTTATGTGGTTTTGATATTGAGAATTGTTTATCTTACCATTCAGACCGGAATGGGGCTGTTGATAGTGAAGAATTGCTGGAAAAGTGTGAGACGATTAAGGATTCTGAGGGGAGGACAGCCCTTTGTCACGGGCTTAGACTTTCCCCAAAGCCTCCAGTGCGGCACTTAGCCACGAACGCCTCTTGCGATCGTTTCCGCCCCTCCGCGGATTGGCTAAGTCAGCCTCACTCTCGGCTCCTAAGTAGGTATTGTGAAGGAGGTTAGTTGAGGAGGTAAAATCGCACACAAGAGTTGAAAGAAAACTTATTTCATTACAAGAATGGATTACAACCTTTATTTACAACACTTGGATCTTCCCTTGGTTGATCCTAACAAATGACTCCCTACCCCTATTAATACTACTAAGAGGACCTATCTAGAAGCTTTCCAATGTCTAAAGGCTTCTACAAAAACCTATTACATCTACTTTATTCTAGAGCATTCCGTAATGCTCCACAAGGTTCTACTTCTTTCCACCACTTTCCAAGACCTTCTAGAATCTTCTAGAAGATTCTCCAACCTACTAGCGTCTTCTACAAGGTTCTTCGTCTTTCTAGAAGGTTCCCTAACCTTCTAGAATCTTCTACATCCTCCTAGAATATTCCGGACCTCTCCAGAACCTTGTGGAACATTCCGGATCCCTCCGGAACCTTGTAGTGCCTTCCGGACCCCTCCGGAACCTTATGGAATACTCCGGACCCTTCCGGAGCTTTGTAGTGCATTCCGGACCCTCCGGAACCATGTAGAATACTCCGGACCCCTCCGGAGTTATCTTGAACGTCCCGGACTCGTGTAGAACCCTCTGGAACCCTCCGGAACCTCCAAGACTTGGTTCTGGCACCTCCAAAAGACTTTGGCCGCCCCTGGGATGCCCCAGTGCCACTCGACGGCCTTTCCTTGCCCTTGTGCCTCGTATCACGCTCGGCTAGGCCTCCCGCCTTGCCGGTTACCCTTGGCACGCGCCTCCCGCGCCTGCCTCGTCCCGGGCCGACCATCCCACCTGTATGGCCGCCCGTCCATGCCGCTTGGCCAGTCGGCCCCCTGCCTGACTGCCAAGGTCTTCTCCTCGGGCCACCTCAACGCTCCCCTGAGCGGAGTCCCGTTCGTGCGAAGCCTCGCCCCGCTTGGCTCCGTGTTTATGCAAAGTCCTCGGCATGTCCCGTCCCGAGCTCTCTGAACCACGCACCCGTCCCTCGGGTCTCTGTGTCGTGCCATTTTTCCCCTGCAAAAGGCCGGGCCGTGACACCTTCCTCTTGCAGCTTATTTTGGTCGCACAGAAATATGCAGATATTTGATTGAGAATGTAAGAGTGAATATTAATATCAAAGATGATAAAGGTTGCACTCCTTTGTTTCTTGCTGTTAGAGAGGGCTACTTCAATCTTGCAACGTATCTCATCCTAAGGGGTGCGGATGTTAGCAAGAAGACTAACAAGGGAAAAGCAGCAATTCATTATGCTGCTAGAAAAGGTATGTGCCTTTTCTTTCCTTTGATTATTTATATGATGCTAACAATGATAATCTAATTGTTATAGGATCCAAGGAGCTTTTGGACTTATTGATCACATACAATGCCTACATTGAGGCAATATACGATCACCAGACCCCACTGATAATCTCAATAGATGTTGGTTCTGTTGATTGTGTGAAATTGCTGCTTGAGGTATTTTTTATCTTTAAAAACTTATTATTACTGCTTCTTCACCTTCCTCCCACTTACCTTTTTTGGTTGTTCTCCTTTCAAGGCTGGAGCTGACTCAAACAAGAGTTCACATGGCGTTGATCCCTTGGTTTTCGCAGCATTGAGGGTAAATGATACACAGTTTATTCGGCTGCTGTTGGGTGCTGGGGCTGATCCTAATAGGCGTGATATGGTGAGTTTAATTGTTGCTTGCAGTTGGTATTTCATTACCTTTTCACCGTTTGACATTGGTTGTCATCACAGACTAGTCTCACTCCCCTTGAGCAAGCAATCAGGGCAGGTAACAATGATGGTGCGGCAATTTTGTTTCCGCGGACTTCTCGGGATCCATCAGTCAGTGACTGGAGCATAGATGGAATTACTATGCACATTCACTCAGAAGAGTGGAAAAACCAGGTGCTAATAATGTGTTTTTAGTTTATCATGTCTTAGTATTTCTTTTAAAGGTTATACCGAATGGAATATGCTGACTAATGATTTGGTAATCATTTTAAGAGGGAGCTGAAAAAGGAGGAGATATTTGTGTCACTCAAAGAGAAAGGAGAAGCTGCATTTGAGAGAGAGGACAACTGGACTGCAGTGCTTCACTATACGCAGGTAATCTAAAGTTTTCTGATATGTTAACAAAAAGGGATGATATAGATACCATCAGCCCTTTCATTCATGGTTTTCGAAGATTTATTTTACACGATCACAATATTATCTGATCTTCAAACAATGAACATATCATGGGTAACATTATGGTTTTCATTATACTAAAAAACAATGTAAAGACCAGCTTCATTCCTGGTTTCTCTTATGAATTTCTTAAAATGCAGCATTTATTCAACCTTTATTCCTAACTAGTCTCTTCAGTATGTGTTTCACATCTCCATTGTCTTAATCTTTCTTCAGCAGCATAAGACTGCAAAAAGCATAAACTCACCTCTTAAAAATTATATATTTGAAGCAATTTTCTGTATTCTTATTTGAAATGCGTACCTCTTTATTCCAATTAGTGTTCCATATCATCCACAGCAATAGGCAAGTTTGTAGGCATAAACCAAAAACCATTCCATACCAAATCCCCTAAAAAATGTTGATTTGTAAGAGAATAGAAGTAAACTTGATCGATAAAGTTAATAATAAATATATATACTATAGAAACTTAGGTATTAAAATTGAGAAGACAGAGTCACCTGAACACCCATTTTAAACTTGTAGGCCAATAAAACTCCTGAAGGAATTCCAAATATAAAGTAGCACACAGTACTCATGTAGGCAACAGGAGTTTGCCACCCTGCTCCAATGGCCAGAATCTAAAGTTTTCTGATTTAGAATTTCATTGTCTTCTTTTTTTTTTCTAATGTTACAACTTATGTTTAAAGCTTGATCAGAATGTCTCTTTGTTTTTGTCTTTTATTAGATGAGGTGACCTTATGCATTAATTAGCTTCTGGTTTTTGGATGTATGCCAATGTACTATTCAAAAGCAATGGTTTATGTGTTATACATGCCAATATACCAAACTTTGATTTTGTTATGATTTTTCATTACAGGCACTTTTTATTAAACCAAATGATGCCATGGTGCTATCACTAAGGTTTCGATGTTGGTTACGCATGAAAAGGATCAAACGTGCTATAAAAGATGCTGTAGATGCTGTACGCAACGCGAATGGGTTAGAGCATCGCAATTTAGATGTAGCAGCTAGGCTGATCTTGGTATGTATCCTCATTTAAAAAACAATTATATAGATGAATTTTTTTTTTTAACACTAATTAATGCTTTTTGTGCATGAAGGGTTTACCGGATGGCCAACTTGCTATAGCTCTTGAAGGAAACGCTGAGCCTGAAGCATACATTGCAATGAGGAGAGCCTTTTATTGAGATACATCATTTCTTTTAGAATATATGAGAGCCTTTTATTGAGATATATCATAAAAGGGTACACCATATTAGTTTTTTAGTGCACAAAATGTATATGCGTTTTTACTGCACAAAATGTTATCTTTGTTTTATCATAAAAGGTTACACTTTTTTTTTTTTTTTTTTTTTTAAGAAGATAATATTTTTATCCAAGTCTATGCATAAAATAATGAATAAAGTGAAGATCATGATTCATGAGTGAATTTTAAAAAATACGGTATTATTATAAAGGTTGTTCGGATTGTCTAATAAGTTTTGACTTTGAAAATTATATTGTTTAAATATAGTGTTTAATTTGGTTGATTAGAACTCAGGTAGTCCGTAAAAGCAATGTTATTAAAATCGGACCGGATGGGCCGGTTCGATCGCGAACCGGAAATTGGTCCGGTCCGATTAATTCGTTGATTTTAGCGATTCGTCCGGTTCGACCAGTAAAACCACTAAACCAATAGGCTTACCGGTTCGCTCTCCAATCCGATACCGGTTCACTCTCCGGTCCGATTTTAAAAACATTGCGTAAAAGTGGGCAAACCCCTAATCTTGATATGTTATAAATGAGGCTCCCGATCCAATCAATCAATCTTTCATACATAAAATTTCTAGTTTATGATTTTATCCACTAAAATTTAGTAAAAAATTATACTATATTATTTCCACATATATTAAATTTTGTTATGCACATATATTTCTTCTTCTCTTCCCGCACCAAGAACCCTAACAACCAACTTATGTAGTACAGAGGCTGAGAGCTACTTACTCTCATGGAATAAAATAAATCATCTATCTCTACAAACTTTTACCTTGCAAGTTTACATGTGAATATATAACCACGTTATAAAGCTATTACAAATAAGAAGCAAGTATTTTTTTTTTTATGTTAGTCTCACTATTATGAGTATTTTGTTCATCAGTCCAAAAGAAAACAATGAATGTTCCCCTATAAAAGAATACAACGAAAGTTGGCTTTTCTTCAAGCTTGTTGAAAATAAATGAGAACTGAGTAAAAGTTGCTACATAAAGACATCACCAAATATGGAACAAGAAATACCTACAAAATCTAATCATCTGGATTTTTAATGCATGTGATATACACTACATCGCTTCAAATGACGGAGAATCACTTCTTGGGAGCAGATTTCTTTTTGGCAGCTGTTTTACTCTTGGCAGCTGATTTCGTCTTTGAATTTTTGAACCCCACTCCACTCTCCTGTCATAGTAATGAACGTAATATGACAAATTAAGATTGAAATTTCCTTAGTGTTTCCCTCACTAAATTCCAAGAACCAAACATAAACAAAAAGAGCTTTGCATTCAAGTAACTAATCCATTGGTGAGCACGCATTTATGATATAATATATCATTGAGAATACCTTTCTATAATGTCTGTAAGCAATTTGACCACTTAATTCCTGCCCCTTTTGGTTCACATAAACCTGAAAAGCATTAGCAACTTATAGATAAATAATACAATTTGAACAACATTATAGAAACATATAGCACACAACGTAAGGGCCTGGCAAGGGAGGGGACAATGAAAATACTCAAAGATTCTGTAGCTAGACATGAACTGAATAAATGGTCCCTTTAAGTAAAAAAAATTCTGAAAGGGTAGAGCATTCCTCTTTGCTGAGAGAGAGAATGAAAGTACTCAAAAGATACAGCTAATACTAAGTTGAACAATGTTCCAATTATAATCCTTACATGAACCCAATAATAATCCTTGTACGAACAAGCTTGATAAAGATTGGATCACCTGCTTTAAATTATCTAGAGTCCAAAGCAAGTAAAATATGGCATATACTAAAGCATTTCAAGATGGGCAAATCAAAGTTGCACTTACTCTTCGTCCATCTGCGCCTGTGAACCAGTGCCCGGCAGATTTACTAGCTGCTTGCACCCTTCTCTTGCCAGCATCTTTTGGAAGTCCCTCAAAACTCTTAGGATTTACCCAACCTTGGGATATGTTGTTAACCTGTGATTTCTTAACTGCTCTCTTGGATGAGGAGCATTTCTCAACACTGTGCCTCGTATTTGTTTGTCTAGAACTGTCTTCGTTATTAAATTGGCCCCTAGAAACATAAATACATAAATGTAAATGCAAACTTCAGAGAGTACGAAAAAGAATATAGCCTGCAAAAAATATACAAAATAATCTTACATGTAGTCAATCACAGATGCATGTTGCTGCTTGTAACCTTGGTTGTCCCCTGCTCCCAAGGGGAAGAAGTTGGGCAATCGTTCACGAACTAGTTTCTGAATTCTTGCATCCTTGTGGAAAAAGTAAAGATGCGCAGGAGGAAGAGAGGACCCATCCAATTTAATGCCATTCTCAGCATCCTTATGGTTAATTTCCACTTGGGTCTTCTTTTTCGCAGGTGTGAAAAATTCTTTACAGACCTCATCAAAAGCAGGAGTAGGAATGTGGAAACTCTTCTCAGAAGAGAAATCTTTCCATAAGTCCTCAGCTTGATTTTTGCCAACTGATGATGTTTTAGCACCAAGGCCTCTCGAACCTGCAAGTTTACTGGAATCTGATTGATCTCTCGAGGCTTCACTCGTTGACGGATCATCAGAATCAGAATCAATTAACTGGAATCTTCTAAGTGGACTGACAGTTAATTCTGGAAATATCACATTGCTGCTGGTCTTTTTCACACTGGCAGAGGTCGAAGCACTTGAAACTTCGTTCTTCCTTCTTGATATCAATTGACTTCCAGATTCTGGAATCAAAATCCTTTGTCCATGTAGTGAAGACTTTGAGCTGCTACATATGGAATGAGTAGGGAGATTGCCTGCTATTCAAGATAAAGAAAAAATTTGTAGATTTTACAAGTGTATAGATGGAATGTCTGGTCTATTAATTCTTTTTATCACTATACAGTTATTCAGAGACCATCTCAATATTACAGTTACCACAAGTAAATATGCGTTAAACAGGATCTGCCAAGAATGTCACAAAAGCATTCTACTTACTGAGATTTTTTTAGGGGAATGATATTGAGCTCCATAAATCATGGATCAAAACGTAGATAAGTTTCCACCACAAACACCGAAAAAGTTCCATGTTATTGAGACAAAATATGGAGTATTAATTGGCATTAGAGTTCAATATACACCATTCATTAGGCAATTTATGTTCTCAACTAACGGACTGTTTGTTATGCCTTCCTATAATTTTAACATTATGAATATTAAAAATGCATCTATTATAGTACTCAATAGCGAGCTTAAAACATAAGAGTATTTTTATATATGAAATACTGAATGTGTTAATACCAGTGGGCAAATCTTCCTCGGAAGAAAAATCCTCAATATCATCATCCGCATTATCCGTCTTTCGGGCATCTAACGTGGGCCCACGCCGGAGCCTCTTCAGAGCCCGAGGTGTGTCCGAAACCTGCGGGGCGGAAACCCTAACCGAAGAGTCGAAATCATCGTCGTCTTCAATGATTGTCCGGAGATTGGCGGGAGTTGGAGGGCGTTTAGCTGGTCGGAATGCTGAATTGGGTTGGGGCTCCGAATCGAGGTCCAAATCGAGTCCTAGAGAGAATGATGGAGGCTCAATTTCATCCGCCATTGACTGTAAAACTAAGAGGGGCTTCTCTATTTTTTTTAGAGGTGAAGTTGGAGGGATTTATCATTTATGAGAAAATTTTGGGTATGCGTTTTTCAATTTTTGGTGTTTTGCGCCAAGAAATTAGCAAAATTGAAATACAGTGGCGGGCTTGCGAGGTTTGGGAAGGAAAGCTGCAGCTAGTTTTTCTCGGAATTTATTTATTTACTTTTTTACTGAAACGAAAGTTATTTTTTGTTTAGTTCATATTTGTCCCTTTTTTGTTTTTAATATTCATGAAGGCTTATTTTCTTTTTAAAGTTATGAAGGCTTAAAGTAATTTGTGTCAAAATAATACTCTCTTTCTCTTTCGTCCCATTATTTTTACTTCATTAGTTACAACATTTGATCAAAATTTCCAATCTTTTAAGTAACATATCATGTTAAAATATTCACATTTATGATGTATTAAACATTTTATATTATATTATATATATATATATATATATATATATATATATATATATATATATATATATAGTGTCATATGATATTATCAACTTATTAGAGAAATATATTCATTAATTAAATTATATATTATGAATTTTTATAAATTTAGTCATGTTAATTGGTCGACTCTACATAGGAATAGATAAAAATGGAAAGAAGGAGGTATTCCTTAAAGTTTATATAATTGAAAAATTAAATGACGTTTTCTGAATTTGATCTGATTTGATAGAAGATTTGAATTTGATGATAACTACATTATATATGTATTTGTACATTACGTTTTATTTATAGAAGTAACTAGTAAGTGACAATGTTTTACCAGTTGTCCAACCAAACATGAGTCAATATTTTCTTCCAAAATTTATAGCCAACTAAACTTAGTTGTTTTACAGTTAAATTTCAGAATTACTTCGAAATAAGTGTTCAAATGCAGTGATTTATTATTTTATTTATGTTTGGAGTACAAAAGTAAAAGAAAAATATGTTGGGATTTTGAAGGTCAGGATCTCATTTAGTCATTTTATCCAAATCTTATATGGAATTCAACAAAAATATAATTATTTGATGGTCTTAAAACGACGGTTAAAAAAAGCCCGTAAAAAATTAAAATTTGATTACTTCACAAAAAATTCATTTATACACAATTCAATCAATTTCACGCAATTACATGACAAATGAGTTGAGATTTCCCGTTCTCTCTAATCATGTATTTGTCATATAGTATAATATTTTGGGTTTGAACATGCATTACCTGTTGCTACATGTAATCATATTCTCTTGTTCAATTGATTGCATAAATTCAACTATTAATCTCCAAAAAAATATATATATAACCTCTACCCAGTACGGGTTTTTTGCACTTTGCACCCCCGAAATATGGGAAATAGGCACTTTGCACCCTTGAAATTTAGATTTAACACTTTGCACCCTCAAAATATGAAAAATATAGCACTTTGCACCCTCTTTTATTTTCAAGCAAAACTCAAGGGCAAAATAGGTAATTCAATTATAAATATTTGGCACTTTGCACCCACAAAATAAAATTAGCGCTTATCACCCCCGAATTAAGAACAAATCAGCAACTTGCACCCCCGAAACACAATAAATGGACACTTTGCACCTCGAAACACAAAATTAACATGTAACACCCTCAAATAAAATAAAATAAAAAAACTCAAACCCCTCATTTTCTCGGGCAAAGTTGAC
This sequence comes from Penstemon eatonii, assembly GCA_038501285.1. NCBI lineage: Eukaryota > Viridiplantae > Streptophyta > Magnoliopsida > Lamiales > Plantaginaceae > Penstemon > Penstemon eatonii. The sequence goes on along the minus strand of CM076708.1, from coordinate 64,237,059 downwards.
CGTCGGGATGAAAAAAATCTAAGGCAAAGTTGAACTTACCAATTTTTACTCACTCAATTGTTGTGCAGAGCACGTTTAATTTATACAAGCTATAATTCTTGGATTTTTAATTTGTTATATGATGTAATCAATCCAAATTCATGGTATTTAATTTGTATATATGTATATAAATGTAGGTTGTTCAATCAGATCGAAAATTTACCTATTTTGCCTTTTTTTTTTCACCCCGATGGTCAACTTTGCAGGAAAAAATGAGGGGTTTGAGTTTTTTTTTTTAATTTGAGGTGTTAAGTGTTGATTATGTGATTCGGGGTTGCAAGTTGCTAATTTGTTCTTAATTCGAGGGTGATAAGTGCTAATTTTATTTTGGGGGTGCAAAGTGCCAAATATTTATAATTGAATTACCTATTTTGCCCTTGAATTTTTGCCTAAAAATAAAAGAGGGTGCAAAGTGCTGCATTTTTCATATTTTGAGGGTGCAAAGTGCTAAATCTAAGTTTTGGGGGTGCAAAGTGCCAATATTTATAATTGAATTACCTATTTTGCCTAAAAATAAAAGAGGGTGCAAAGTGCTGTATTTTTCATATTTTGAGGGTGCAAAGTGCTAAATCTAAGTTTTGGGGGTGCAAAGTGCAAAAAACCCACCCAGTACCCACCACAAGATTCATACCAAATGAAGTCATTAACCAAGGCAATAGATCCTCTGTACTACAATTTATGTATCACAAATGTATATCACAAATGAGTAATTGATACATACATACATGTGTCAATTACTCATTTATGGTACGCACTTGTGATACACAAAATATGATACAAATGATCTTGAGCCATTGACCAAGCCCAAGTGATATTTATTTAAATTTTAAAGTGGTTCGGTATCACATCATGACATGACACTAATTTGTAAGTTGAACATGTCCGAGGAGCTAGGTTAATTGATGATTTCTCCATGTTACCCTTACCCACCAGGCCACCAGGCCACCAAGTACAATTATATTTTTAGGAAATGTTAGTACGTGGTTATGCGTTGTGCTACCTCCACGGCTCCACCACATTTGTATGTATGTCATTTTTTTTTATGAAAATTAATTAATCCCACCTAATTGAATTTTTTATTAAAATATATATATATCTATATAATATACCATGGGAATGGATTTAAAAGATGATTTAGGCGTAACTGCTCTTATCATGAGTCTTATGACTGAATCAATATTCCACATATATATTTTATTTTTTTGATAATTCAATATTCCACACATATATATAGTACACTTTTTTCTTTTTTAATTTCTGGCAATCTACAGTGAAACAAAGGAGTATATTTCTTGACGCAAACAAGAAGGAAAACAGAAATACAAACATGAATAATAGATAACTTAATCCCTTATGAAAATTTTGTACTACGGAACTTATATGCGAGAAAATAAAATATTAAGAATGTACGTACTTGATAAAGGAAAAAAATGTAAAAGAAATAGTTGATCTAGCTCAATATAAATCAAACTTTACAAAGGAGGAAACTCAAATGAACTTTGATCCAATTTATATGTACACATCCAACAAAAGTTAGTTTTCACAAAAACACTTCTAATCTTTATCTATCTATCCACATTCTTCTTTCTATTCTTCTACCCAAACCGACTCCATACATTGATGAATGAAATGACTAAAACAACCCCATCATTCATTCATATTCAGGTATACTCTGCAGCGCAGGCCTCCACGATATCTGATGGGCCTCAATTTGATCGCTAACGTTCATCAATTCAGCCAAAACTTGATTTGCCGATAACCCTTGAATGTCAGTTCTTTTCAACAATTCTTCCAATTGTTTCTTCGTGATTTTGACCTTCACCTCCGTTCCTGCTTCAACTTCTTTTCTTTCTCCAAGCAACCTTTTCTCTTCGGTATAATAATCCTCCGTCGATTCGCCGGACTTATTTCTGATTTCATTGAAGGATCCCCAATCTTCACCGCCCCATTGCATCGAAGATTGTTTCCTTACGCAATTTCCCATATTATTGATTACAATTATTAGTAATTAATTAAATTATTCTGTGAAAAAAAATATGAGCGACGAAGAAGGTCTCTGGCGAATGAAATTTGGGGCTATATATAAATATATAAAAAGGATGGTTGGATTGTCCTACGTGGCATGTGTGTGTCCCACATCCACCTATTTTCCGTTGGCCTGGCTCAAGGATTATTATTGTTTAAGTGACGCCACCGCCCACTTCAATGAGTCGGTGAAGATGTTAAGGGATATACATATAGAGTGGCGGCTCGTGGCTCGGCTGAAAACTCATGGGCGTTTCGTGATGGCAAAGCTTTTATTGCGGTTTTGTTCCGTAATTCTTCGGGCTCTATCCTTTTCGCCTCCTCTTTCTCTTGCATTTGTTCTTGCGCTGCAACGGCCGAGGCTTTCGGGATAAAAGAAGCTTGCTCAATTGTGAATCGGCTAAAGTGCTCAAATGTTATCTTTGAAAGTGATTGTGCTCAAGTTGTTTGTGATATAAACAACCGTCTCAAGGAACCAGATTGGGAATCTCGTGGTCTTATCTTGGAAATCCGTAACTTCTGGGTATGTTGGCCTAAATGAAAGTTTCGATTTTCTCCCCGTGGTTCCAATTTCGCAGTCCACAACCTAGCTTCGTGGGCTTTTGCTTCAGATTGGTCGTCTACGATCCCTTTTAGTTTAATTCCTTGTAATGTTTTTTGTGATGGTGGTTATCCCATCTTTAATTTCATTGAACCTTTTGTATGATGTTTATTTTTTATTGAAGTATTGAATTATTAAAAAAAAAAAGTTCAATTTGCCAACTTTCATTAATTACAAAAACTTTTTTTTTCTGACAATAAAATGTTTTCAATTTCAAATCATTGGCAAATACTAATATTAATTAGTAGTATTTCTCGAAGCTATTAGTGATTTTTCATATTATGGTTCCTTAAACCTTTTTTTAAACGGTTATTTTCAAGTCAATAAAGAGCTCAATAGATTTTTTTAAAGATAACTATGTTGATCCTTTTTTCATTTTTTTTTTTTACTTAAATTTCCTAAATCTTCTCACAATTTTCAATATTTAAGGAAAAAAATATAGGATCAAAGTTCGTTCATGATGCAACCACCTTAATGTTGTTGACAAGATCAACCACAAGAATGTGTTATAACTAAAAAAATATGAAAAATGAAGGGAAAAACTATTAGGACGAAATTGATCGACCGTGGGATTAGAGAGTTAGAACTCGAACATGGCATTGAAAATTTTGGGGATCTAGAAGAAAACGAGGATAAGAAGGGCTTTGAAATGGACCAGAGAAGAATGATCATATCCATAAATGAAGTGGAGATGACAATTAAGTTAAACAGCTTTCCATAAATTCAAAATTGAAGTAGATTTGACTTTCCATAAGCCAAAATATCATTTTAGAGCAATTTCATCCTTACTTGATTTTTTTTCTTTTCAATTTTCAAATGGTTTAATTCATTTCAAGACACAATGACATATAATATGAAAATATTTCTTAACAGAAATTCAAACTTGTGTCACGGTTTTGGAAATAGTAGTTAATTCCAATATACAAATTACATGTGAGTTCTTATTTGGTCTTGTAAAAGTACATGGATTGAATTATGGCTAATTGAGTAAGCCAAAGTACAAGCGGCTTAGCCGGCAAGAAGCCGCCAGAACTCCCGTGTGAAAGGGAGCTTGGCATCGAATCTTACACTGTGAAGTTAAATGTGAACACGTTTGAGCAAGGGAATATTATTTCATTTATGGAGTTTCGCTGCAGCAGCTTCACGTGAAGGTGGCACCCCTATAATGATTAGGAACTTTAACTTCTTCATTATTCAAATGTTTATCTCCTAAATTGTAAATAATTTATCTTATAATTAATTAGCACAGTTTACCTACTCATGTGGTCAATGGATTAAACTTCTGGAACAACATTGCGCTTGTTATAGTATTAATGCAAAATTATTAATGTTAGAACTTTTCAAATTAATACTTCTATTAGAAATGCACGTCTTAATTATTATTCATTTCCTTTCTCCATCCCGTCACCTTTATAGATAATTAAACTTTTCTTATCACCTACTTTGTACATTAGGCACTATATTTTTTAAAAATATACACTAAATCATGATTTCCCCTTCCATTCGCACATTTCTTTTCACCATCTATTTTTTAATGTAAATTATAATGGCATGCTTTTTACACGTGATATGCTCGAGTAGGGGAAATTTGCTAATTTTGCCATAACTCCTTCATTACAAAGTCAAATTTTGTATTCTTTATATTGCTAGAAGTTCTTGACGAGAGCTTCTGACGACACAAGTTTCACTTTACGAAACACAATAAACAATCGGTAAAAAAATTAACAAAGTTTTGAAAAATTATTCAAAATTAAATATATCTCATATTCTACACGAAATCATGTCACAATAACTTTTAGATATGATATAGAACACATAAACATGCTATGGTAAAATTTTAGTAGCATAATTTTAAACATACAAAAAATCACCATTAAAATTCAAGCAAGAACTCTAAAAACAAGTTTCAATTTCTGTGATTTAACATCGAACAATTTTATTCCAATCTCATTATAATATTAACATTTTCGCTTCTGATCATGCAAAACTGTTTTGCTCATTAAAAAAAAAAAACTTGTAAAATTGTTTAAAAGCTACCGTAATTTACTACTTTTCCAACTTTTATCATGTCAATAGTAATGTATCTTTATTCCAATCTCAATCATAATAATTAACATACATATCAATTGTCGCTAGCTAACATGATGGAAATTGACCCTCGATTAATTGGTAATTCATTCCAAATGTGAGAAATTTAGTTTTTCATCTTAAATTGCAAATTAGTAGCATATCATAGTGGTTGGCTGAAAAATGACAACTTCTACACCTACAATTTCTTTGAATTTTCAAAATAATCTATTTCCCATTTGTTATTTAATGAAAATTGAATGGGCGTGGCGCGTGGGCTTCAGTTTTACTTGAGCTTTTGTGCTTGTGTTAAAAAATATTGCACACCGAAGCTAAGCCCAAGTCACATCCTTTTTTGTTTCCATAATTAGAAAGGGGAAAAAAATGCACCAAACCACCCCATGTATTTTGGTAAATCTACGCAAAATCCCCTTATGTTATTATTATTATTATTTTTTTGGCATAGAACCCCTTGTGTTTTACCAAATATTTCACATTCTCCATTTGACGGTTAAATGGTTGACACCGTTAGTTTGTTTGGGTTAAATACTATTTACCCTTTATGTTTAATCTATTTACATATTTATTATATTAATTAGATTTTGTATATAATATTAGTTTAATTATTATTATATACATAGTGAAATTCCTTGCAAGTGTTTGTAAAACACAAGGGGGGTTCTATTTAAAAAAAAAAAAAAACACATGGGGATTTTGAGTAGGTTTTCCAAAATACAGGTGGATTTGGCGCATTTTTTTCTTTATAAAATCTTTCAATTAAAATTGAGTTCCAGTAGTCTCATTAACCGCATGTAAAATACACTCTCCGGCACTTTTCATATATAGGTAATCGGGCTTAACTTATCCAAGGCCCTAAGAGTTGAACAATATCAAATTAAAATCCGTATATATATTTTTGGCCAACTTAAAATCCATATCCAACTCTAGTAATTTTACATTTATATCATCTATTTCACTTTTTAGAGAAGGTTAAATCAAGTACAATAATTAAATAAAGATAAATGCATCTACATATATAAAGCTCATGTTGTCTAAATATAAAACTCCACAATTTATGTGGACATAATTATACATATTATTATTTATAATTAATGAGACATTGAGACCGACCTGATGTCATTTTCGTTTCTTTTCATGTGATGGTAGCCAAACATATATATGGTTTCATAAAAATTTTGGATGCGCCTCTTTGTCTATGACGACGTCCCATTCTCATAACCTTTCCGGTTTGTTTGATGCTAGTCTTGAGAGCACAACTCTCATGCCTTTATCTTGCGACACGTTTTTATTTAACCCTCTCTCTTCATTTTTATTTAGTTCCTTATCAGATTAATTCAGAATTCGACACGTGTCCAAAGTTATTTTTTATTATTTTTTTTAATTCAGTTTATGTTCTCCTTCCTTAACCCTGGTTAACCACAGTAGACAGAGTATTTATTTGAACATGACAGACGAAAATATTTCTTCTAGGCGGGATAATGAAATTTTCAATTTTCAAATTCTTTTGATAATAGATCAAATGTATTTGGGTTTTATCTCTCCATCTCATTCACAAATTAAAAAAGCTTGAGCACCCCAGAAATTTGCATTGGAACTACTTTCTCCATCAAACTTCATCGTTGCGGCTCTACAGGCGATGATTTCCTTGCAGCCGCTGGTCAAAACCACGTTCGGGGCACCTTGACTCCTTTGCCTCGTCGATTTCTACTCTCCAGTTCGTAAACATCAGTTTTATAATCTCTTATTATCTATCACTTCTATTTTCGGGATTAATTTTAAGCACACAGTTCCACCGTTCTTAAGCTCCGGCTCGAGAAATCTGACCCAGAAATGAACCCCAGGTTCATAGGCGAAAAAATGGCTGCCCAACACGACTATCTACAAAATGAGTTTAAAAGTGCTGTTATGGAGAGAGGGAAACGGCAAAGGATATGTCGAGTAGTTGATGCTTGTTTGTGCACACCGATACCAAATCGTTCTTGCAATCACCTCGATGTTACAGGTGCTATTAAGAACTCTTAAATTGAGCTATACAAATTTAATTTGTTTCTTTTTTCTTTTTGCAAAACAATTGGAAAAGTGTGTTGTTTCTTGACTGAATGTTGCTTAAATTTTGTCATGTGTTGTATATAGAGTGAATTGGGTGTAAGCTGTGATTTGGGTGAAATATTTTTGTTTAAATGGGTGTTGTTACAAATGGGAACTTAAAGATTTAGAAGGGTTTCAGACAGAAACAAAAGCAAATCTTTGCTTCAGATGTTTTTTGGTGTGTGTCGAATTTGGTAGAGGAAAAACTAGAAACTTTAAGAAAGGAAGACGAGGGCATTAAAGTCTTGTTTGTGACTTCAATGTGTAGTTTCCCTCACTAATGCAAAAGAAAGTACTAATTCTTTATAAGTTAAGACAATTTTATTTCGATCCTAAAAATTGTGATCATGTCCCAAGATTTTAGTGAGAAATCTATTAATACCGCGATGTAGGTATCAAATACAATGTAGTAGTTCATAAAATGGCTTTGTTTCTCTAGTATCTTGTGTACGTTATGGACCCTTTCACTCTTCTCTCATTTATGCGTTATGAATTCATTACATAATTATATACACTGCGAATATGCTATGGAGCTTGTAATGCTCAAAACTGATATAAATACTTAATTGATTCGGTGTTGATTACAGTGCAGGCTATTTGCGTGGCGATAATTCTGGAACCCCATGTGCACATTCCGTCGGGATTCTGGTCGTGCTATATCTACCATAAACATCAAGAAAGCATCACAATCGCCCAACTTTTAACATATATGATGGAGGTTGAACCTACTAGAAATTACTCATTTCGGTGGTTGGTGGACAACGAGATTAGAAGCTTACACTCAAAAGGAAAGTTTCAAAGTCGATAAGAATTAGCTAAATATTCTAGCCACGTAGGTTTTGTATGAGTTACAAGACCCATCACTTGCGAATCTGTTCCGAATCATTCAAAGCATAGGTTTGAGGTTGTATATTACAAGATATTTGTGTACCAACAGGAAATCAATTATTTAAGTTTATATAGCCAATATATGAGATTGTTATAAATTGTAACTTTTGAGAAGAATTTGATCAATAATAACTTTTGAGGAGAATTTGATACATTGTAACTTTTGAGAAGAAATTGATCAAGTGTACTTCTACAAAAAGACACTGCTTATGTCTTTTTTATTTGAATTTGTACATAAAAATTGAGGGAAATACTTGAGCCAGATTGAAACTTATTTGCACTTATTTACCTTACAGTTACATTCTTTGACATTATTCTAGGAGTAATACTTACATGAAAAAATAGGAGAATTACTTCTAATGTGCTCACCTCTCAAAGTCCTCATTACAAGTTTCTTCTCTAGATTAAAATGGTCAATATCATATAGAAAAGATTTTCAGCAAATCAAAAGTGGGAGCTAAATCGCCTACACAGCATGGGGCGAGCATTTAGTATCATTTAGTGTCTAAGAGATGGAACCACACAAGCAAGCCAATTTAAGCTCTTGCACATTTTTATAAGCACTACATATTTGATAATTTTCTAAAAATCACATGCATCCAATATCACAATAAACCAAACTAGATTTATTGCTAAGAATTGAAAAGCTAAAATATGCGGTATGCAAGATATTGAATACCAAAACATAACATGGGATATATAAACTTGTAGAAATAGAACTTTTAATATCATTACAAATATAAAAAAATTTACTCAACTAAATACCGAAGGCTAGAAATTGAGAAGAAAAGAAACCAAATTAAAATTGATGGTCTCCAACACTATACTAGATTTTATTGCTAAAGAATGGAAGGCACATAAGGGACATGTTAAACAATGATGTCCAATAATCTTAAGAAGTTTGGTCAATTAGATGACCTCCAATTTAAGTTAGAATGTCCCTACAAAAAAAAAAAAATGCATTAGTATTTATAATATTTTGAACTGAAAATATAGAAAACAGGGATAAGTTTTAAATCATGAATGGCTCACCCGGATAAATTAGAATCCAAAAGAATGTCTTTGCTACATGCCCAACCATATTAAATTGTCAGCCAACTCCATGTGTAACAATAATAGCTAAGATGATGTTGTAAATTAATGAAATCATAATTTTATTGAATTGGATCAACTGCTATCTATGATATATTTACTGCAAATGTAAAGAGAGATATTTTAGTACTATTTAGTGTTCAACAATCATATACTAAACATATGACTAGTTAACTAAAGCATAAACAAAAGAGGATGTTGCTTCATGTAATCTGCTAAAGCATATAGAATTTATAGTAACATATGAATTAAGAATATAATTCATGAAAGGCACACCTGTGATAAATTAAAATGTAAAAGGAATTGTGTCATAAGTTTCAAGTTTTTCCTTGACCAAATTCCACAGTAAAAAAGAACATATGAAGCAAAAGTAGGCACTTTTGTTGCTAAATTGTCTAAAAACACTAAGAAATCTTAAAACTAACATCTGTAACTACACCCAGTGGAACAAAATAATTCACCAAAATCACAACTTGCAAACAGTTCACTCTACTTTATTTATTTTGCCAACAAAAAAAAAAAAAAAAAATCCAATCTTAAGCCTAACTAAAAAGGTCTCGAGAGCAAATGTAACATCAGGGAGATTGTTTAAGCATAGCCACTTTGTACCTATGAATCTAGGGTTTGTTTCTGGGTCAGATTTCTGGATTTGAAGTTTATGAGGAAGGTGGAACAGTGGTGGGCATGAAATTAATTGCTGAAAAAGAAGTGATAAATGTCAACATATTATTAAACCTGATGATTACGAACTGAAGAGGAAAAATTGACGGGGCAGAAGAATCAAGGGTGCCTCAAAGATGGATGTGACCAGCGGCGACGAAGTAGGCGTTGCCGGTAGAGACGCCACGGCAAAGGTTAGCACATAAATTGCTACATCTGAATATTTTTCGGGTGCTGAAGCTTTTTAATTTGATAAGATTAAGATGAAGAGAGATAAGACTTTTTATCTGCTATCCAAAATTTTGAAATTTGAAATTTCATTTATCCCTCCTTAATGAATATTTTCGTCGCGTTGTAGAATTGAAACTCTGCCTCCCGTGGTTAACCAGGGTTTAGGAAAGAGAACATAAACCGGATTTAAAAATAAAATAAAAGATAACTTTGGACACGCGTCTAATTATGGAAAAATCTAATAAGAAATTGGAAAAAAAAGTAGAGAGAGGATTAAATAGATACGTGTTGCAAGATAAAGGCTTGAGAGCTGTGCTCTTAAGACTAGCATCAAACAAACCCTCATTTCCTTTCTTTAACAATATAGGCACGTGGAAGTAATAAACTGACATTGCCTTTTGATAGTGTCTAGTCTTAACTCTTAAGCGCATTCTGCGTTATGTTCACCTTAATCAATAATCTCTTATATATATATTTGAGATCAGTCTCTTAACTGCCTCATCCTAATTTTGACCCAATTCTTTTTTTACAGAATTTAGAATTTTTTTAAAATCCCCAAAATTATTTCCACAGTCAGTTACCATTCAAATTCCTACACCCATATACCCACGTTCACTTTCTTCCTCAACGATCTCCACTTCCAAATTCCTCAACCATGAAAATTCTCCACACTAAAACTCATTTCTTCCTCTCCCAATTTCAGGCTTTCAAGTATCAGATTTACCACCACAATTGGAGTGGGAATTTTATAGCAACCGGCTTCTTCTTCTCCCGATTTCAGGTATGACGGACTAAATTAGGATAACCATTGGGCCTTCTTTACCTGTAACTAATTCATCCCTCTTTCTCCAGTTAAATAAATGGTGGAGAACTTTTGTATGTTCTGAATTACAAAGGAAGACTATCAACAAGAGAAATCGATTCAAGAAAAAGAAAAGATATGAAGATGTGCAGTTTCAAGAGAGGTTAATGATTTGGGTAAAGGTTTACAAATCAAAATTTACGAGATGTGGATTTTCAAATTGGAGTCTATAAACAGGTATTACTTTGACTTAATATATAGTTTATGTCTGTCAAGTTAGCATTGATTTCATTGATTTACACCAACTAGCATTGATTTTATTGATTTACACCAACTAACTCATTAACAAAATGTATAATGCTGGAATAAATATCATTGATTTGCCTTCGTTCATGTCATCCTTTAGTAATATGTTTACTGTCTTATTTCAGTAAGATGAAGAAACATCTGATCTGAAAAGGAATCTAACGTGAGAGGTCTTTTATCCTTGCTTAACTCCTGGGGTTCTTGCTCAAACAACAATTTGTTCATTAATTGGGTTTATTTAGAAGCAAGGTAAGATTCATATTTTTTGGCTGTCTTTCAACTTCTGATCGTATTTGTTTTTGGTTAAATCTTTTTATTTGTTGGAAAGTTTTGAAAATAATTATAATTAGGCATGATATATATTTGTTAATTCGAGTTTAGTGAGTATAAATTTGAAACATCTATTGTTATTCAACCAGGATAGTTTACATATTATGGATAAATAAGTTCAATGTATATATATATACTTAGACTACACGTGTACTTTTTTTTCTTCTTCTTCAAATTGTCTTACGAGGTTAGTTTGAGGAACCTACTTGATGATAAAGTATCAAGATGAAGGATTTGTTTGTTATATACGAACTGTGGTAATCATGTTTGGTAGAACTTTTATAGGATTATTTGGTTCTTATTTGATCCGTAAGAGAAAAACTCATGACTGATTTTATATGTAAATTGATTGGTGTAATTTATTAATTTATGTGAAGCATTACAAATATAGCTTTGTTTAAATTGTACCATTTTTGTTACTGAAATTTACTTTATGTTTTATATTTATTCTTTCTCAATCTTAATTACCACATGACTGATGAGATGGGTATTTTGATTCATATATTCCGTATATATTTATTAGTGGTGCTTACTTATCTATGGAATTATCTGATTATCTTATCAACTATTGTTCAAAATTAATTCTGCAGGCTCATTGACTGGAAGTGTAAATAGCTTTGCACCACTTCCCAAAAGAAGAGTGCGTGCTTAATTGCAGGTTTCTATAATTCATACCACGTCTCAAATATTTAAATCTAATATTATGGATGTTGATGCATATACTATTCAATATTTCTTCTAAATTTTGGCAATCTGAATTTGTACAGGGGTTATAGAAATTACACATAGTTGGTGTTGGTGTTGGTAAAATTTCTATTTTGACATTGCTTTTGCTCTGGTGAATGATTATATTTTTTGCATTGCCAATTTTTTTATATAAATTATGTATATATCTTTGTAGACTTTAGTACTATTAATAACCATTCAACTTTTATCTTGGTGTTAGAATTATTTTAAAATTTCCAAAATTATTTCCACAGTCAGTTAGCATTGTAAAATATGTTGGATCCCAGCGGATTCTTGTGAGGAGTAGGTGAGACGAACAATTTTTTAAAAAGGTTGTAGATGAGACAAGTCTTTTTTTATCTCACTTTTACCTCTTTATTGCCTCATCTTTACAGGTGACCTACAATTCTTTTTTATATTAACTGCTTTAGTATAAAGTAGACTACAGATAATTGTTACTAGCTTCTGACTTTATTTTGGGATCACCGGCTTCACATGTATCTTCTTTGGTTTGTTTCACGTGCGGTTAAATTTGTTTTGCCTGTTGATTGGTCTGAAGAATGCTAATATCTTCCAAAGAGACTGTCGATTTTAGGTTAAAACAAGTAAGTCATAATTCATTACCTTGAATCCTATATATATAACTCAATTATATTGAGATATTATTGACTTATCTCTTGCTCATTATACAGGTATCAGTTCCACATCAATGGAGTAAAAATAACCCCGGTTAAATTATATTTGTAAATATTATAATTATTTCCTCTACCAAGCTCTAATGATATTTAACATCTAGGATATATTTTTTGTTTTTTTAAAATAAATATTATCATTTTAAATATTGGTTTTATACGCTTTAACCATACCGTACGTTACACAATTTTAACATATCATACAACTTAGTTAATAAAAATATATTTAGTAATAGTCCGTGCATAGCACGGAGCGTATACTAGTATTATTTAATCTTGCGTTTTTTCTTTAATTAATGCATGCATGTTTCATCATTCATGTATGCTACGTGTAGTTCAAAATGCTGACACGGGGGATGAATTCTGCCCTTGGAATCGTTTTTTAATGTAATTATATCAATACATCATTATTATATCATTATAACCAAAATCAATTTAGTAAACTTAAATTATATTTATAAAGTTAACATTAATAATAAAATTAGAAAAAATTCCACACTAATAAAAATTAAACTCATGATCTCTAGATCCTGGGACATCAACCTTATCTTCAGGCTACATACTCATGGGTCCTTGGATTCTTTTTTCTCAATCCCGTTGCACATAAAATTAAGCATATTTGCTTATAACTGAATTAGACTTCTAATTAATCAAGAAAGTTGTAATAATTCACTGAACTCATAATTAAGTTAAAATACGCCAAATGTTGACTTCCCTATGAATGTTGTAACTTCTCATGAACACTTTACTTTTTTTTTTTTTTTTTTTTTTTTTTTTTATTAACCCAGGTGTACAAGCTTACACTTGACTAATCTTAGGACTTTAACGTAGAATTAATTATTTTCTACTAATTTTATCATTCTTTTGTTAATGTTTGTAATTAACGCTAATTAATGTTATAATTATTTGATTTCTTTATGGAATTTTTGCTTAAAGTAATTCCATGACTTATGATGTAGGGCATGAGCTTATGATAGGCCATAATTAATTTCACTTCTCCTCATCAAATTGGTGAGATTAAGGAGTTTTCATTTGAAATTTTAATAGTTACAAAAATATCATCCCTCACAGCTCATAGATAGTTTTACATTTGTTAATTCTATTCCTAATATTTATTCCTAATTAAAACATATTTAATCTCTAAGCAATTCAAATAGCCAATTATATAACCCAAATCCTACGAGTCAACACATTTGAATCCATTAAAGAAAGGTATTTTTTTTACTTTTCTTATAGTTCAATAATTTAATATGTAATTCTAATCTTAAAATTTCGTAGAAAAAATTATTTATATCAAATTAAATAAAAATATTATCTGAAAATTACCCTTTTAATTTGTAGATATGTTAGTGTGATGTAGTTACTATTAAAAAACAACAATTCTAAATTTTTATTAATTTATTTTGAGTCTACGTACAAATACACAACTTCATGTTCAGTAGTATTCAGAGAATTTATCTAGAAGATGAAACATAAATCAAGTAAGAGAAATTGTTGTAATTATTGAAATATAAAGTAAGTTTACGTAATACCACCAAATTACAGGAGGGTGAGTGCAATTATCCCTTGTAATAATTATTCAGTTTGCAATATCATATTGAATATACACATGCCATATATATATACCCCACCCTTTTGTCAAATTGGATAAAAATTTGGAAAATACAATTGGAAAAATAGTTTCCCTGGCATCATATATAGAAATTTTAAGAAAATATCTAAAAAGCACCTAAATTTGCTCATCCAATAGATCTCGGATTTTAATTATCATATAATATAGGATTATCTGAAAAGTATATGTCCATTTTCAAGAGAATTCTCAAAAGTAAATAAAAAAAATTGCTACTCATATTAATTTTCTTTGTATAAAAAGTTTACATTAAAGTGATTAGTACTATTATTTATTTGTACTGGAGATATATTTGCCATTTCAGGTTGCAACAAATTCAATTCATTTGAGAATCCAGCTGTATAAAATAAAGTTTATGGGAACCAAACGGAGGTAGTACAAATAATAATTCGATATAAACTTTCTTCTTTTTATTGGTCCTTTTCTTGCTTTTATTTTAATGAAAAATAAAACAATCCATCCTACGTTTGATGTAATAATAATAACAAGGAGACGTTGACTGTAGAAATCCACAGACAGTCGCTCATCACTCGCATTACATTCCCCGGCCCTCTCTCACTCTCTCTCTCAAAGAGAAGAGAACCCCTCAAGTCATCCTCATGCTCATCTGACTTTTAGTCATCATGGCCGAGCTTAACCAACTACAGCAATGAAGATCACAGAAGAAAGAACTATTCCCCAACCTCTCCACCAATCAGATCTTCCAAAAAAGCCTCCTCGCCGGAAAACCAGAGCTTCCGGCGTCGGAATCCGACTGAAGAAGGATTCCGGAGCCCCATCTCTCAAAAAGAGCAGCCGACCCGAAACCCCTTTGCTCAGATGGAAGTTTAATGACAAGAATAATTCAATTGAAGAAGAGGTGAACTCATCTCAATTCAAGGCCGTCGTTTCGTCTAGGAAGCTCGCGGCGGACTTGTGGCGGCTACATTCGCCGGAGTCTCACACTGGTGATGGCGGCGGCCAGAGGGTAGGTCAAAGATCGTAACTTTAAGCGTTTCTCAGACAATAATTTGATTGGCTTTAATTGAACCTAATGTATATACATATATATATATTAGTCCTACTCTGGGGGATTTGCAATAATGGCTGTTTGCTTGAATTGATTTTAATTCTTGAATTTGCCTTCAATAGTATTTAATCTGTTAAGTCATAATATATTATCTGATGAAAGAATTTTTGGGACCAGTATCATTTCCCTATTGTAGTTTTGTATGGATGGCACCTGTGGTGTTGTTATAATGGTGTTGTTAGGTTTAGGTGCAATAATTTGTAAGGAATAATGAGTCATTCATGGTTCACTTTGTCTGCAGCCTGCAGATGTCCATGTTGGGGGACCAATTCATGTTCATCATGATGTGGTACATAGTCCACATTCCGTGTCTGGTCCAAGAAATGGGCATCTTTACAAGGTATGGTATAAATTTTCTTCCTTTCTGAATTGAGTTTCGGTTGCTAGTTGAATTAGATCTTGCAGTTGGTGTCCCTAGGCTAACAGTTGTGTTGCGTAGTTGGTAAAGTACATGACTGGTACTAAATCATCAATTATGTGTTAGAGAACAATTGCTTTGAGAAATAGGCATGTGAAAGAATGGATGGATTAAGCACTTTTACTTCTCATGACTTAGTCTGGTAATACATTGTTGCTTTTCTTTGCCTCCTTTATTAAGAAGAAATTGCATTAAATCTAAATGATCAACGAAAAACTTTTTTTTTTCGCCCTTCTTTCTCGAGTGAGACTTATTTCAGTTTTGCAGATTCTCTATTAGTTTCTTGTTTACAATGGACTCCTCTTTTAATCTGCAGTTTGGGCCATCATTTCAAATTCCAGACTCTGCAGTGGAGGGGGCAACAAAATGGGATCCCGTAGCTCGTATAACCTCACACGAAGTAAAGCAAATATATAGCCAACCAAAGTTCCTTAACCAACAATCAGTAATATCTGGTCTTGAAAAAGAGCTTGATGAGGCCAGAGCCAGAATCAACGAACTCGAATCCAACCGCAAATCTTCAAAAAAGAACCTCGAGCAATTCTTGCGCAAACTCAGCGAAGAAAGGGCTGAATGGCGCAGGAGAGAACACGCAAAAATCCGCGCAATTATAGATGATGTGAAATTGGATTTAAACAGAGAGAAGAAAAATCGTCAGAGATTGGAAATAGTCAATTCCAAGCTCATCAATGAGTTGACCGATGCCAAATCATCAGTTAAAAGATACGCGCAAGAATATGAAAAAGAAAGGAAGGCAAGAGTACTGATAGAGGAGGTTTGTGATGAACTAGCTAAAGAAATTGGAGAAGATAAAGCCGAAGTTGAAGCACTAAAGAGAGAATTGATCAAACTCCAAGAGGAAGTTGAAGAAGAGAGGAAAATGTTGCAGGTGGCTGAGGTTTGGCGAGAAGAACGAGTCCAAGTGAAGCTAGTCGATGCAAAGGTAATGCTTGAAGAGAAATACTCCCAATTGAACATGCTAATAGAAGAAATCGAGTCTTTTTTTATGAACTCTGGTAGCAAAACATTCGATTTAGAGGAGGTAAAGAAAGCCCAATTCCTTAAACAAGTGGCGGCGTCGATTAATATGCAAGATGTACGGGATTTATCATACGAGCCCCCAAACTCGGATGATATTTACTCGATCTTTGAAGACATAAATTTTGGTGGATCCAACGAGAGAGAAGTTAGCCCTGAAGTAAAAAAGCCCAACAAAGACAGTGGTCATAGGCATTCAAATGTATATATTGATAAAAGTGGTGAACTAGAAGACGATGCTAGCGAGTGGGAAACTGTGAGTCACCTTGAGGATCAGGGTTCTAGTTATTCACCCGAAGGAAGTGATAAAAATTTCCGAGTTAGGGGTGTTTCAAGAAGTGGAGATGAAGAGACACATATAATGGAAATTAGTGAAGTGGGCTCGGATAAAAAACGCGAGGCGAAAAGGGTCTCATCCGTATCTAGGCTTTGGAAAACAAGCAATGGTGAAAATTGCAAGATGGTATCAGTTGAAGGAATTAATGGAAGGCTTTCTAATGGAGCTATTACCATGTCACCAAACAGACCCCAAGATTTGGGTGGACAATGGAGCTCGCCTGTTTTGAAGAATCCACATATAAACCGAGGGGCGAAAGGGTGCATTGAATGGCCACGTGGTACAGTGAAGAGTAGCTTGAAGGCTAGACTTTTGGAAGCAAGGATGGAAAATCAAAAGATCCAATTGCGCCAAGTTTTGAAACATAAGATTTAGGAACTGGTTCTTTTCTAAAAATAAAGCTGCTTCTGTGTTCTATTTGTAGTTTTGAATTGTATTATCGTATATGCTCAATTATTCACAAACCCTTGGAGACTGCCAAGTTGAAATTCATTTATGTTGATAAATAATTGGTCATTTGAAACATGATAATGCATTGCTTTAAAATTTTATTGGGCTTTTCACTGGTTTGAATCATTAAAGAACATACGGCTCATGGAGGATACCAACATATAGCTGTTTAAATAATTAATATTCAAAATACATCGAGAATAAGCTATTATTTTTCAAGTCTCCAAATAGTCGCTACAGATCCCAACTCTAGCTTTAAATCCTAGTCAAAGAAGTTGGCTTTAAGACATTGTGGGGTGCTATTGTAGAGTAGCTATGCACTCAATTTCAATCCTTGCATCCAATGGCAATGCTGCAACCTGGTATGTTGAACGAGCTGGTGCAGGTGCTTCAAAATCTGGAACATATTTAGCAAAGTTGTATATAAGCTCTACATGAAATGATTATCTGGAAGTGTCCGACTCTTAAATCGAACGTAAATGTGCAGTTTGGTGTGAAAGGAGCAAGAGAAATCAGGAGAACGTGATAGTATATACAACAACTATTGAGTATATTACATAGAATTTGATATCCAGATTAATCAATGGCCAAAAGATTAGACATGCATCAAGTT
Source organism: Penstemon eatonii (assembly GCA_038501285.1). Taxonomy (NCBI): domain Eukaryota; kingdom Viridiplantae; phylum Streptophyta; class Magnoliopsida; order Lamiales; family Plantaginaceae; genus Penstemon; species Penstemon eatonii. Next base: position 64,218,936 of record CM076708.1, on the reverse strand, counting down.
GACCTCAGTTCCAAGAACTTACATTTTGCGTAGATCTCGTTGACTTTCTTGAAGTCTTTGAGATCAGCCAACCTGAAAACGCAAAAGCACAATGTCAATTTTGAAAATGAAAACGCAAAAGCACAATCTCGTTGACTTTCTTGAAGTCTTTGATTTTGTTTGTGTAATGGGATGAGGCGTGCATGTGAGTGTGTGAGACAGAGAACCTCAGAGAATGCAAAATCATCACTCACATGATTGTTGTTTTGACAACTGAGGAGTAGTTGGCACCACTTGCTTTAAGTATCTCACCCATATTCTTAAGTACCTAACAGAATAGGCATGAGGTCAACTAGTAAGCCGTTCAGTCAAAAGTAGAACATTAAAAAAAAACATATGCAATATACTCCGATAGATGATAACACTTTCAAGAATTTTCTTTGTAAGCAACAAACATTCAAGTGTAAAATAGAAAGACTGAATATCGCAGCGCAGATGGACATGTCTTGTCTGTGACATTACATTCAGTGACAGTTACCCTAAAAGCTTTCTAGCACACCTAGAATGACACAGAAATTAACAACAAACTTTTCCATAAGCAGTGATCCTTCAGAAAATCTAAGCCACTGAGACAAGCTGTATCACAAGGAAATTTATTAAGTAACCACCCAATAGCACTTTGAGCCATGGGTAATCGCCAAGGATCAAGATTGATATTTTTGAACGAAATGGACCTCTCCAACCAATGTTCATAATGTAATAAAGAAATAAAGATGACTGCGTCAAAGATCATTCATAAACTCATTGTATTTTGCAGCATAGCCCATAATTCATTTATGTGACAGTCAAGTACAACAACAAATGGATGTTTGAGTTAAGTAATGTAGAGAACATTTGCGCTATCAAACAACCATAAAAAGCTTACTTTGCTTCCAAATAGTAAAAGGATAACTCTGGTCCTTCCAAATTTTCAGAACTAAAGTCCATCATAAAGCTATATGCCTATATATTGTCAGGTTTATTGTTCCACATTTGACTTAGGTTTGCTCAAGCACGTACGCGCTACATAATAACAAGCCATTGCAACTATTTTACATAAGAAATTGTAGGTGAAAATTTTTCTGCTATGGAGAATGGATATAACGGTATACCTGCTCAGTTTGTTCCTCTACACTCTCCGAGACAAACTTCCCGGTCTGCATTTAAACAAGGAAAAAAGTTTACAACTACCATGATATACGACAAACACGGATACAAACATCATATATGCAAGATTAAGAATATAATTTTGAATAACATGAATTTTCTCCTGTGATGCAGCAATCTACTTAGTCACAAACCTCAGGAATTAATCCAAGAACCCCAGACACAAAAAGCATATTGTTTGCCTTGATGGCTTGAGAATACGGCCCCAATGCTGCCGGAGCTTTTTCTGTCTTAATAGCTTCCTTTGTACCTAGTTTTAGCAGCACATTGCATCCACTATCAGCACATTCATTTTCATACAAGAATCAAACTTTGCTATTTAAAACTCCTCTCTGAAATAATTTTAATTTGACATTTTAGGATAAACATATTTTTCTTTAAATTATCCCCAACATTGTAAACTCAAACAATCGAATACAACTGACCAACGTTCCAATAATAAAAATCTCGAATATTACAATTCAACATTTAGGTATTAATTTATGATATGCGATGATTGTGTATGTGAGTATCATTAGCAGCATTAGCGGATGTTAACCTGAAGAAGCACTAGCTGAGATGCAAGCGAAGGGAGGTGATCTAACAGAGGAGCGGCGGTTAGCGCCGGCCATGGATGCACAACCAACGGCGGCGGCTAATGGCGTCCGAGTGCGAAGTACGCCAACATCGATGGCCGGCACATTGAAGCTTCTCGAAGCGGTGCACCAAGCCATTTTCGCTCAGTCTTGTTACTGCTACTGACTTCTGAGTTCCAACAACCTACTCGATTCGCTCAGTCTGTTTCGGAGTGTTCATGGGCTTGGGGCCGTTCTGAATTGGGCTTGACCGAGACTTCATAGTAATCTCAAATTTTTTAGAGGCAAAATGAATTTTAACTTGGGCCCTCATCCTAATCAATTTGATTGGCGCTTGTTCAGCAATTCTTCTCTGTTACTATTAGGCTTATTAGCATGAAATGCAAGGACAATTTAGTAATTTAATGATATAATTTGTAACACAGTCCCAGGGAGTCTATCAGAAGATTGGGCTTGGTTGGACTATAAGTATGGGTCGCTCATAATTTGTGCTGGGCTTAGTCATTGGTGTAGCTAGTTCAACTTAAGTGGTATTAAAATTAAATATATTATCACTATTTATCTACTATTATTTGGAGAAGCACAGTGTAGCACACAATCATTTTCGATTTCTTCTAGTAAAATTAACATTACTATGAATGACTAAATTTAAAAAAGGAAAAGTGGCATTTTTCGCTTCAAAATATATATATTTTTCAAATGTGATAGATGGTTTTACTTGACTTTATTTTCTCTTTTTTTGCTGAAAAGTTTTATTTGTATTTCATGTTTTGTAATTTGTATAGTGAAAAAAGAAAAACTAGAAGAAGGATTCTGTTAATTAAAGTAAAACTTTTCAAGTTGCAAGGAGCAATTTTGGTCAAAGCCGAAGCTGTAACCAATTTTTCTTGATTTTCTATCATTTTTTTTTTTTTGTGAAGTTTGAAACCCTCCTACAAGACTACAACGTTTTGCACTTTTACTTTGTTTCTAAATATTTTGGAACCAAGATTGAAGACAGTCTTATAAAAGCCAAGTGAGTGAAAATGAGAAATGACCATTTTAACCTTTCTAGAATATCTAACTTTTCAATTTTGTCCAGGACATGCTTGTTAAAGTTGAGTAAATCAAAATCACTTCAAACTTGTTCCATTAGCTAGACATGGACAGAAAAAATTACGCAAGTTAGCGTTTTGAATCAACAACGATATTTTATTGACTTATATCTTTGTATTCAACAACGAATCAACAAGCACCAGTGGTCTAGTGGTAGAATAGTACCCTGCCACGGTACAGACCCGGGTTCGATTCCCGGCTGGTGCACTAATTTACACGAGGTATGGCTATGAAGATAAAAGCGCCGAATGCCGACGGTTGGGTCTGTCGCTTCTCCTGAATTGGGATGAAATAGTGGCACTGCTGAGCTCTCCTTTTTTCTTTTTTTGTCTTTTATGTTCAAACTTAATTATTCTCATCGTCATATATCCACACGGGATGGAGCACAAAATTGTATCCAGAAACATCCTCTATTTCTCATTCCAGTGCTACGAATTTTTTTGTAGCATTGTAGATGCTACAAAATAATATGCAATTATTCCTTAATATACAATTTACTAGCATTTGCCCCGTGCTATGCACGGTTTATACACAATAATTTAAAATTATATTTTAATTGAAATCAATTTTACAATAATTATTAAAAAATTATTGATTTTATTATTCATATAAAAAAACTAATGTTAATTTACCACACTCAATCCATAACAACAAAAGTCGCAAAATGCTAAATTGTCTCTTTGAAAATTGAATAAAAGTTGATGAACACTGATCAAGTATGAGTGAATCTATATTGATTTTCTTTTACATTAAAAAGGAACTTAAATATTTGAAGTTAAAAAGGAATCAAATAATAATTATTCAATCATGAACTAAATATAAAATATCACCGACCGACATAAATAAAGTAGAAAATTGATGAGCTATATGTATATCAAAATTTCATTATTTATAGATACTTGGTTGATATCAGGTGACCTCATAAACACCACTTTATCATATTTTCGATATATATATGCAGTGATTTTTAAAATTCAAACAGTTCTACTATAATGCTTCAATAAATATAAACGAAAACGCCATACAATAAATTCAAACAATTCTACTACTATAATACTATTTTAATATTCTAAACTAATATGGTAATTCTCTCAAAAAAAAAAAAAATCCTATGATAAGATTTTAATCAATTCTCAAGACAAAAAATACAAAAATATCGAATTGAGGGGAAAAAACTAAAAGCTATTTAATTGAATTTTTCTATTGAAAAGTAATCATATAAAAGTATTAGTTATTGCGATATATTATATCACTCGTGAAATTTCGAGCCATGTTGGACATATTATATAATAATCCCTACGGATATATGAATTTGGGTTCATCACTGTGTGAGAGTTCACTTTAGGTACAATAAGATATTTGTTTTATAAACCTCTACGTATTTCAAATTCGAAACATTTCATAAAATAAGTAAATTTTGATTTATTTGATCATGATTATAAGAATTAAGCGATAGTGATACATGTTCAAATTAATTAAAAAAAAGAAACTCTAAGTTTTGAGTTTTCCTATTTCAATCTCAAAGATTTTTATCTAATTGAGTAGTCAATACATGTGTAAAAGTTACAATGATAATATAAATAAATTCAAAGCTATTGTAATAACATAAAATTTAAAATTATGACTTAAAAATTGTAATTCTAAAAAAAGAATAAAAAAATTAGTAGAAGCACCAAATATTAATAAAACTAAATAAAATTATGAATTTTGATGAATAAAAAATTAAATATTTGAATTAAGTATAAACGAAATCTAACTACTAATGAAATTGCAAAACAAAAAAAAATGAAAATGTTCCCAAATAAAATTTCTAAAATTATATAAGTATTTATATGAATGAAAAAAAAAAACAGAAAAACAAATATTCTTAAGTAAGAAAATATTCATATGTAGTATATAAACACAAAATATGTTTATTTTGTGTTTAAATTGGCAAAATAATTATGATGAGAACCTCCCCCAAGTAAACTATTCAAATCATTAGGTGAGACAAATAAAATTCTCAATCCCAAAAATATTAAACATAAAAAATAAAAAGAAGAAGAATCAAGATGAGCTAAATATTTGAAATATTTATAATAAGAGAAAAATTAATAGAATACGAAAAAAGAATAAACATACATAGAAAAATGATATGGGCATGTAATAAGACTTATACCAAATAGGCAATCATCTAATAACTATAAAGTAGTTATGGTAGAAAAAATCACATTCAAATTAAGTTAAATGAATTATTAAAAAGCATAAATAAATAAAAACAAACCTATAAACATAAAAATGAAATTTGATGTAGAAAGATCATCAAATATGAAGTTCTAAACAACTTCAAAGTCGCCCTGCAACAAAGATATAAAGCAAACAATGTTAGATTTTTAGTTTGAACAATCGAATCGATAAAATAAGAAATTCAACATGGATTGTAAAGTATAAAATAAGGTTCTTATATATATAAGAGTTCTTATAAACATAAAAATGAAATTTGATGTAGAAAGATCATCAAATATGAAGTTCAAAACAAAAGATATAAAACAAACAATGTTAGATTTTTAGTTTGAACAACTGAATCGATAGAAATAAGAAATTCAACATGGATTGTAAAGTATAAAATAAGGTTCTTATATATATAAGAGTTCTTATAAACATAAAAATGAAATTTGATGTAGAAAGATCATCAAATATGAAGTTCAAAACAACTTCAAAGTCGCCCTGCAACAAAGATATAAAACAAACAATGTTAGATTTTTAGTTTAAACAATTGAATCGATAGAAATAAGAAATTCAACATGGATTGTAAAGTATAAAATAAGGTTCTTATATATATAAGAGTTCTTATGTAAGAGACGTATTGACTTATGGTAAGTAATAGCTAAATTTAAGGGAACAATTAATGAATTTTTTTGGCTGTTTTAGGAATTTTAATAATTGAAACTGAAATAATATTTTAACCTTAATTAGGTCCTTTTTAAACAATTCTAGCCTAATTAATGATAATTCCCTTTTGAAGAGTAATATTGAAAATTAATTACATCCTTAAATTACGTGAGATACAAATTATATAGTAATAAAAAAAATTCAAAACTCTAGAAAATTAGTATTTGGTCAAATAAACTCAATTAGGGTCAAAAGACACCCTTCAAATATATATATTTATAAGATTCCAACAAATCAGCTAATATTGATTGATTGCATAAATCAGCTAAACCTTAATTTACGATTTATTCCTTAATAAATATTAAACATTTTTAAATCATATCCCAAAATCAACGATTTATTCCAACAAATGAACTAACGCCCCTATACATTAATATTTATTCATCATCATAAAATCTGAAAAAATATTTGAGATCTTTTTTCTAGTCCTGCCACCATCAACTTCAATTCATCATCATCCAAAGGGCATTAATCTGAAATTAATATGGATAATGCAATGCTGCAACTTGTTTTGCCAATGGTCAATATTCATTGCACTTCCCTCACAACAGAAGATTAAATATAAAATATCAAAAAAATGATAGAGATAGGCACAAAATGTAAAATGCAGGCATTCCAGGCAACAGAATCGTCGGATTAAAGAGCTTTTGGAAAGAATTCTATAAACAATGAAGTTCTCCTACAGGAAGGAGGTCATCTGTATTTGTGGACAAAATATCTGTTACAGAGTTCATCTATAACATTACCAGGATCATTTTATCCATACGAGTGCGGATATACAACAACAATCAAAAAAACATTTTTTTTAAAACTAAAGTTCGCCTCTCAGAGTTTGTATTGGGGCTCGATTAGTTCGTTTTCTTCTTCTTCTTCTTCGATTTGCGATCAAACATCTTTCCTACATATTGGACAGGTGCCCTGAAGGCTAAGCCATTCATCTATGCATTGCAGGTGGAAAAGATGTCTACAACTTGGCAGCAATCTTGCAGATTCTCCATCCTTCAAATCCTAGCATTTAAAACAGTATAGAATAGAATTATCAACTGAAACTCAATGTAAAATGTAAAAAAGGCTGGTACCATTCTTTCGGGGGCTCTAGGCGTTAAAATCAAATCACAGAAGAAATTATGATTTACTTTTCCTGCTTTCATAAATGCAAAAGTATTGATTTAGTCTTTATATTCTAGTTTTTCTAACATTCTTTTTTTTCTTTCTAAATACACGTAATCTTCTTTGTGTCATAGTCAATTGCAAAGTTTGATTTTTTAATTTAGATTTTGAAAAAACTTCTTTCAACGGAAGTATAAAAGATAAATAAATGACATGTCAAGATAAGAAAGACTAAAATATCTTCATTTTATAATCTTTTCGGTACCTTCTAGAATATGGGCTCTAAGGAAGTGTCAAAGTCGAATAATGCTAAAAATGACGCTGATATAAAACTTGGGTCAAGGAACAGACTCTTATGACTAGAGCAGCACAGGTTCACACATGGACCAGAAAAGCAGATTAATGGGGTGTACATGGTAGAGTATTTGATAACCATTAATAACGCTACCTTCATCGATCTAGAAAATCAAAATTCAAGCAAAATTTTAGAAACAATACTTAAGCAACTTGGCAGTTTTACTTGCAATGATGTACTTCATGTAATAGAATAATTGAAACGTGAGATGTTATTTGTACATGTTTTTCGTTTGGGTCAATTTTGGTCTTATTAGAGTACTCGGAACAAAGAGGGTACCTGTAAGCAAATTGCGCAACTACTATCATCATCACATGTTGCTGCAGTTTCTACCTTATAAATCTTGAAAATTGGCAACTCATTGATTGTATCTTCAGATAAGCCCCTGCTAGTATTGACCTCAAAAATATCGGAAATCTCAGTCAAGCTTGTTTCAGTAGAGCTTATCTGCAATGCACAAAGTCATTTTTTAATAATTCTCTATAAGATGTAGATACTCCAACTACTCGGCTTATGTACTAAAAAAAAGATTGGGGTAGTTAATTAATGAATTACCTGCCACTGATAAGCTTTTAGCACAGCAGGACTCACCCATTCCATAAATATCTTCCCATTTACCAGACTACATAATAGTGCAACCTGGAAAAAACAATTTGAAAGTCGTATCTGATTATCATATGAACAAAACTTTCAGAACAATCCTACACCCATTTTTCTAATTAAACACAATTAATTTTGATAGTTAAGTTTCATGATTCCTAATTCTATTAACACCCTGTTTGTTTGAGTTTTTAGGATTCCTAAGAACCCAAACAATATTTTCTCAAATTCACAAAACCCGAGAAAATCACAAAACCCCTACAACCTCTTTCAAAAAAACCCAAACAAATGGGCCCAACTTATCAAACATGTGGCTTATTAAGGGACAATATATTTGCTAAAATATAATCAGTTCATTTCATAAATAAAACTATCCAATATGTGTGTCTTATAAGCTAAGTTTCATCGAAATAAATGATGGGCCACCTAAGGACTTATCTGGGTGTAGATATTTCATGGAGATGTTAGGTTAAACATGATAGCTACATAGCTAGCATTAAGTGTGGGATGTCGCCTAGTTTGAATTACTAGTAAAGTACAACCCACTCATAAATGAATGCATGTAGATAAATGTATACCTTAGAAAATGGCTCCCCGTTTACAATGAGTTCTACCAATTGGACACCAGTAATGGCTCCAGTCACTGCACCAACACCGAGCCCACGTATGAACCCAGTTTCAGTAGTTTGTCCTTTGATTGCTCCAGTAATTACTCCTACTATAGCCCCACCTAAACAATTCCCCAAAAATATCCAATCAATTAAAAAAAAAAAAAAAAAGGGAAGAACAAAGGGTTTTTTAATTAAATTAGGAAATTAGCTTATATGGTGAAATTTTCTCGAAACGGAAATGTCCCAGTGAGTCGAATACCATCCCCGAATCGGTCAAAGGAAGATATTTCAAAGAAAGACCCCCAGCATCGTTTTCGTGTGTGAGTGAAAAAAAATAAAAAATAAAAAGGGGGAAAACCCAGGGCAACGGTGAAGTGAATTTGGCATACCTAAAGCAAAAATACAAGTGAGTAAAGCCACTGCAAATTTCTTGAGCAGAGTGAAGAGAAAAACAGAGTGAGAACCGCTCAATTGTGTGGATACCCATGACAAAATGGCGGAAAACCATTTCTTAATCAATACTGAACAACAGATCGACATATGTGCAAAAAGTTCAAGGGGAAGAAAAGCACTTTGATGGATTCCAAATCAGTAATTTTGTGGAATAGTTTTAGTACTATGAGCATTTATAGGAGAGGGTCGGGCAGGGTATGAAGAAGAGGGGCAGGAATGCATTAAAGATGTATAGGACGTCAAGAACTACCTCACACGTGCTCAAGGGCGTATCCAAGATTGAAAACTGATGGCCAAACTTTAATACTCCATAATAATTAGTGAACCTCGTTTAAATTTGAAAATTATTTAATAAAAAGAAAATCGAGATACACCTAATTATTTTCTTCTCAATTGATATATTTGAGTTTCAAGGCACGAAACATAAGCTATATATAACTTAATTAAATAAATTTTTTTTTATTATCTACTAGATTGTGTATTTACAGCTCGGACCGAATAGTGCAAAGAATATAGGTCCTCCCCAGTGTGGTGTCTCCAATAGGATTCGAACTTGAGTCTCGCCTCTGGAGGTCGCAAGTCACTACCACTTGGCCCAACCACATTGAATACTTACTTAAATAATATAATTATAAAGAAATAGATAGTTTTGGATTTTTTTATCTTATTTTGTAAGATTAAGTTAAGGTTTTCAATTGAGTTCTTAATGACAAAATATTACCTAGTTTAGTCTTATAATAAATTACAGAAAAAATTAAAACATGAAAGTCTTCCTTTTTTGTGTGATTTTGCAAGAATTAATTGGAATCCAGTGCAAGTATTATGGTGTCTTAGACCATCTTCAATGTTGGGGTGAAATGCACTCCCCACCCCACACTCCGTAGTCGTATTCAATAGTTAGATGCATGTTTAGATTTATTTTTTCTACAATCACTATCTCCATAATAATAATAATAATAATAACCTTTTTAATATTCTAAGTTTTTTTAAAAAATCGAAGTTACTTATATATATATATCAAGTTATACTCGAGTTTGAATTGTATTAAAGCTCATTTCTTAAATAAAAAATAATTTAAAACTCGATTAATATGTACATTTTGTCTAAATTATTAGACAAATTTTAAATATCAAAAATAAAAACTAATAATCTTAAAGATTTAATTTAAAATATAAATTTATTAAATCATACAAAAATGTGAAAATTAACTTTTTCATTTGAAGTTAAATTTAAAAAAATATTAACTTTTAAAATTAATTTAAAGTGTTCATTTAATAATTAAAAAAAATAAACTAAAAAAAAGTAGTGAATCAGGCCATAGGGAAGAGAAGGCAAGCTTCTCCTTTTCTTTCTCACTCCTGCTTTCCCTTGCCATTAAAGACCATCAAACTCTTCCCCTTCAAACTATCCCTCCCCCTCCCCTAATGATTGAATATGGCCTTATCATCATATTATGCATTAAATCTCATAAATAGAGATTTCCTTACGCATAAATTAATACACTACAAAATATCAATAAAAGAGTAAAAATAATTTATTGTTAAAATTATGTTTGGGTTTCAGTTATTGGGCCCATATACTAAGGTCATTTTCAATCGAGATGGTTGGGAGGGAAAACTGTCTCCAATGGAGAGGCTGCGTGAAGTAGAGCAAGAACACGAACCTCTCTTTAAGTCAGGCGGCGCCACTTAGCGTCACCTAATTGGACACACTTTTTTTATTTTATTTAAAGTTTTAAAAGATTAATAAATTATTATTTAATGGAATATTTAATAAAATTAAAAATCCTCCAAATTAATTTAAATTTTTAGAATTGAATTATTTAATAAAACTTGTTAGTATATTTGCCAGTATTTAATAAATATATATAGCCATCAATTTTTAATTGATATTTAATATAATAAGAATTTAAATTTCTTTTATGGACAAATCATTAATAATTAACTAGAACTGTAATTATAAATATTAAATTCATATATTAGTTAGAATTATAATTAGAATTAGAATTAATTAGAATTTTAATTTATATTTAATTAGAATGTAATTAATTTTTTAAATTGATAATTTTTTTAAAACATTTGATTTTAATTTGTTTTATTGTAATTAAAAAATTATTTCTTCTTTGTTATATTTCCTTCTTGTTTGTTGTATTTCCTATCTTGAATCAAATTTAATTTTAGTATTATCTACTCTCTTTAATTTTAGTATTTATTCATTAATAATAATTTAAATAAATTAAAATAATTATTAGTATTATTAATGTTAATATTAAAATTAAAATTAAAATTATAATAGTGAGATTGAAGAAAAAAAAAGTGAGATTAATTAGAGCTCGGAGTCCTGCCATTGGAGACAACCAAATAGGACTAGGGGCAGCCACAAGACTCCGGAGCCCTAGCCCTAGCCCTATCATTGGAGATGGCTTAACAATGAAAGATCCGCCCATGCACGTGTTGCTTTGCTGCATGCAATACATGGATCATACGGATGAAAAGTCCAAGTTGGCAAAAAAACCAATTTCATACTTTCAATTTTAAGGTTTAGGAGAAAAATTAATTGGATTATAAATTGAAACTTGTGACGGTTGTTGGACCAATGACATCTGGAATAGTTTGTCTTTTGAAAATTAAATGACATGGGTTGGATTTGGTCGAAATCGATTTGCCCCAGTCTTTTCAAATATTGATTTCCTATTCATTTAGATTCAAATTATATTTAAGGGCGTGCTATTGAATAGACAATTATAAGTTTGTTTTTATGAATTTAAAAATGTTATTGCTCGAAAGAAGAATTTTTTACATAGATGATAGATCTCATCTTTGAAAATGGTATCAACTTTGTGTTCAGAAATTAATTACATTATCAGTTGTGATCAAATTAAATTTTCAAATTCATGATTTTACTAAAAAACTATGTAATTATCACATACTGAATTTGTGTAGAAGTTTTGCCTTGAAATACGACAAGCCATCGGAAGTGTAAAAATTTAGCAAATTTCACTTCACAAAGTTTCCTATCTTTTGTCAGTGAGGTCATAGTTTATTGGTAAGGATCCCATAACCAAGAGATCCTGAATTCAACTCCAACAAATGTGAGTTTTTCTTCTAGTTTAAGATTAATGATTAATATTTGGTGATTCATTTTTTTTTATTTGATTGTAATTCAATATATTTCTGATATAGTGATATTGATGTTATGAAATTAATGTAATGATCATATCTCTATCTCTATCTCTACTATTATAAAAGTATGAATATTTCTTAATTTTGTTGTGAAGACTAAAATACTCCTATTTAAATTGTAAAGTGATATTTAATTATATGGGAAATATATAATAAAATAAAAGTAATTGAAGAGATATATTTTGACATGAAATTTTATCATATTAATTTCTACACAAACTCCTAAAATTTATAAATTCTCTTTTACATTAATTTTTGTAATTTTAATCTTAAGAAAACACTATTATTTTAAATAGCCCCTAAAATATATATAAAATAATTTGCATCAATATTTATTTAAGTAAGAAAATGTAAATTTAAAGATTTAGTACAACAGAATGAAATTTTATCATATTAATTTCTACACAAACTCCTAAAATTTATAAATTCTCTTTTACATTAATTTTTGTAATTTTAATCTTAAGAAAACACTATTATTTTAAATAGCCCCTAAAATATATATAAAATAATTTGCATCAATATTTATTTAAGTAAGAAAATGTAAATTTAAAGATTTAGTACAACAGAAATCATAACATTCTAAATATAAATATTTAAAATGAAATTCTCTTAAATATCATTATGTTACAAAAAAAATTAAAATTTGAATTGACATCTTACTATGAAAGAATAAAATTTACTTATAACTTAGCTAATTATGTAATTTTACTTTGGCTAGAATATAAAATATGAAGAATATTCAATAATTTTAAGACATGCATAACCTCTATATAATTCTTTTCGTGAAAAAATGGTGAATTTCGTGGAAAATGATGAAATAGATAAAATATAAACATTGAAACATGTGAAATCAATGAAAATTCGGGTGAAATTGGTGAACACTGGCGAAGTTGATTAAATTTGGATGAAATGATAAAAAAAAAAAAAAACTTCTGAAATCGATGAAAATTCGGGCAAAAAAGATGAAACCGGTGAAACGCCAACAATAGTGAAAAACAGGTGAAATCGGTGAAAAATGAATAAATTCGGCGAAAACGTGTCAAATCAGTGAAAATTCAGATGCTATTGGTGAAAAAGATATGAAATCAGTGAAAAAAAATTCTGAAATAGGTGAAAATGGGTAATATGATAAAAACGTTTGAATCAATAAAAAAAGGTTTAACAGACAAAATAAGGTAAAACAGGTAGAAGATTAGTTTAAAATGGATAAAACGAGAGGACAATATTGTAAAAACAATGAAAAAAGTTATAATTGATAAAATTGGGTGAAACGGTAAAAAAAACTAAACTGGTAATTGGTTAAAATACAGGCTAAATCAGTGAAAATGAATTAACTAATGAATTATATCGATGAAAAATAAATTAAACTAATGATAAAATAAAATTAATTTTACTCTTACTTACAAAAAATACCAATGAAATTAACTGGATACATACAACGTACGTGCATTTTCCTAGTCACTCTAAGAAAATGTTTTCCATGTCTTTTCTCCGGTTTTTTTTGCACTTTGCATCCCCGAAACATGAGAAATAGGCACTTTGCACCCTCGAAATATGAAAAATGAGCAATTTGCACCCACTTTTATTTTCAAGCAAAAATTCAAGGGCAAAATTGGTAATTCAATAGTATTGGCACTTTGCACCCTCAAAACTTGAGAATTTTGCACTTTGTACCCCCAAAATAAAATTAGCACTTAACACTCTCTAATTAAGAACAAATCAGCAACTTCCACTCCCGAAACACAATAAATGAGCATTTTGCACCCCAAAACACAAAAGATTAACACTTAACACCCCTCAAATTGAAAAAAAAAAACTCAAACCCCTATTTTTTTCGTCAAAGTTGACTATCAGAGTGAAAAAAATCTAACACAAAATAGGTAATTCATTTTTTTTCCTTAAATTTTGCAAAATACAATTATAAATACTCGAATACTCATTTCTCTCTCCATCTTTCTTTTCAACAATATAACCATAAATATCTGAATAAATTACAAGTAAACTTCTCGAAGACCCATTGTCTACTTCAAATATCAAAGACCCATAAATAATTACATGTTTTGCCTTAAATTTCTTTCACCTTAATGTTCAACTTTGCCCGAAAAACGAGGGGTTTGAGTTTTTTTGTTTTTTTTTTTTTTAATTTGAGGGTGTTAAGTGTTAATTTTGTATTTTGGGGTGCAAAGTGTCCATTTATTGTGTTTCGGGGGTGCAAGTTGTTGATTTGTTCTTAATTAGGGAGTGTTAAGTGCTAATATTATTTTGGGGTGCAAAGTGCCAAAGATTTACAATAGAATTACCTATTTTGCCCTTGAGTTTCTGCTTGAAAATAAAAGAGGGTGTAAAGTGTTGCATTTTTCATATTTGCAAAGTGCAAAATCTAAGTTTTGAGAGTGCAAAGTGCCTGTTTCCCATGTTTCGGGGGTGCAAAGTGCAAAAAAACCCCTTTTCTCTAAAAGGAATTTCACCAAATTATCCTCTGCAAGATGATGATTAAATTAAAGTCTTCATGCTAACCTCAAAATCAACCCCTTTAAATTTTGAACAAGTATATCGTCTGATACTCTGATGTTTCATCTTCTATAAGTTAATCAATCTTTAATTGTTCTAAAAAAGGTAAATTTGAAACCCGAACGTCACTTATCAATGACACTTGAATTTTTTCTCTACTTTTAATCAATGTTATTAAAACCGGACCGGACCGGCCGGTCCGACCGGTTGGACCGCGAACCGGAGCCTGATCCGGTCCGGTTTACCTCATAAAACCAGTTACATCCAAACCCAGTTTGAACCGGGTTGAACCGGTCCGAAACCGCCGAACCGGTGAACCGGTATGGACCGGTTCAACCCGGTTTTGAATTTTTTTTTATTTTTTTTTATTTTTTTAATGTTAAAAATTCTTGTAAAAGTTGGGATTTGAACACCTGACCTTTAGAGTATAACATGACTTCCTTACCATTTGAGCTACTTCACTTTTATTGAACTTTTAATACAAATTATAGTTTATAAATTATAGAAACTTTGTAGCCAAATTTATTTATAAATTAGATAATTAACTCAAATAAATATTTTACACATTATGAATGAAAACTAATACTCAAATAATAAATTTTTATTAAAATTTATCTATAAAATATTTATTCTCAATATTATCTTTAGGATAAAGAGTCAAATCGATATAATATGCAAGTTTGACTTTGAATATTAGACTTTTATACATAATCATATTTTAAAATTTATGAATATAATTTAGACTTTTATACATAACCATACAAATTAGTACCATATTACCATTATGATATAAGTTAGATAAATATTATATGATTTAATTTTAATATAATATAACAAAATTTATATTTTTAATAAATTGTAGGATAATGTTTAAATTTTACGAACATTACATATATTTTAAAATTAAATATATTTAAATATATTATTATGACGTCATCCGGTCCGACCAGTGGTTCGACCGGTTCGACCAGTAAAACCAGTAACCAGTCGGCTCACCGGTTCACTGTCCGGTCCGGTTCTGAAAACATTGCTTTTAATGTTTGCATATCCATCACGTAATTTTGAATAAATATGAAAATTAATTGAACCAAATGGACAAAATGTTGACAATCCATCCATGGCTCTTACGGCTCAGAATTACTACGCATAATTTTCCACATACGATTGCTTCACCGTACGTCAAAACTAAGATCAAATCTTGATCCTACTTGTTTGACAACCTTAACTGTTTGTTGTTATATATATCCCGAGTAAATCGCGTTTTTAGTTCTCCTTATGGATTAACTTTGCACTTTCATCCCTCTTAAATTTTTTGTAGCAAATTGGTCCTTCTTGATTTGTATTTAAGATATATTCTAAATTGTATTTTGTATTTAAGAGGGACTAATGTGTTACATTACATTGATAAGAGGGACGGATTTGCTACAAAAAATTTAAGAGGGACAAATGTGATACATTGAATTGATAAGAGGGACTAATCTACTACAAAAAATTTAAGAAAAACGAAAATATAAAAAGGACCAAAAATGCTATTCACTCTATCTCCCCTGTGATATGAATTTTAAAAATAATCTAATTAAATGAAGTACTATATATTAACAAAAACAAAGGGCTCAATCATTCAAAAACAAAGGGCTCAATCATTCAACTTTCGAATTTTAGCCCACTGGACTGGACCTGATATTAAATATTCTTTCCCAATTCTAATATGGAATAGTAAATCGGAAATTTTGCATGTTACCTACTGTGCAATTTAACTCCATTTAATATATACCTTTGGAAAAAGATAAAGAAAACTTTCAAAGAAAATCAAAAGTTTCTTATTAAAATTTAAGACTTCTCATATGCATGTGCCTAGTAATGAATTCAATCATATAAATTGATAATAATTATTATTAGAACGACCTCTGATTCTTTGAATTCGTATTAGTTGTCCACTTATTAAGACTAATTGTTCCATATTGGTTGAAAACAATAGTTAAGTTCACCTTATAAGGTCTTGGACAATTCTCACCTTAAAAGCTAACTTTTGAGGTTGAATTAAGCCCAAGTCAAGTAAGTAGACATAGCCCAATCCATGTGGTGAATTCTAATACCACTCCCAAGCTCAGAGTGTAAACCAGCTCTAATAATACATTGTTCAGATATGGTTTAAAACATGTTGAGTTTGGATTAATTATTTTACCAATCAAACTCAAACAAGCTTTTAATGAATGAATTTGAGTTGAGTAGCTGTATAATTTTACATATAGTTTGTCAATTTCTTGCTTGTCGAGCAGAATTTTTAAAAAAATCAAACGGAAAATATTGTTTAAACTTATTTGATTTGTATGACGAATCAAACTATTATCGTGAAGGATCTTCTATCACACTTTAGTGTCACACATATAAATATGTTAACAAGTCTAAAAATATAGTATAATTTTTGTGAGCCAACACATTAACTTGGATGATGAATTAATCATGTCACACTAAATGAGATATCAAAGTTTGATAGAAGATTTTTTCCCAATTATTATTGAACAAACTCGAATTAAATATGGAATAGATTGATTTCATTTTTAGCTCTACCCACGCTAAACAAATGATTGGTTTCTTTTAGCAAAAAAAAAAAAAAAGGTTTAATGGCCTGAATTAAAATATTAAATACATCAGGATCCACAAACCAAAACCAGGTGCTGGAAACAGGAATAAACAATACTGCTTGTCTGTAAGTGCTGAATAGGAATAAACTACTACAAGTAGTTTAGCTGTGGCGTGGAAGATTTAGAGAGTAAATTGTGTTTTTGGTACTCTTCATGTTTTTGTCCCTCTTAAATTTTTTGAGGTAGATTGATTTCTTTTATCAATGTGGTATATTATATTCGTCCCTCTTATAACATCCCTTTTATTTTTTTTGTAATAAATTTGTCCCTCTTATTAATGTAGTGTAACACATTAGTCCCTCTTAAATACAAAATACATCACTTAAATTCAAAATACTAAAGTAGACAAAAATTGATGTACTTGGTAAGAGGGACTAATGTGTTACACTACATTGATAAGATGGACGAATGAGTTATAAGAGGGACGAATGTGATACATTACATTGATAGAAGGGACCAATCTGCTATAAAAAATTTAAGAGGGACAAAAATGCAAAATTTTGATCCATAAGGAGGACCAAAAATACTATTCACTCAAGATTTAGATGGGACTTGCTTCTAATCAACATCTATTGTAGTATAAATATCATTACATGCTTTGCTTAATTAAGTTTATTTTCCTACTTTCAAATTGAGTAGCACTATAAGGTGTATACATATTAGTACTTTTGTTTGCATTGTTATTTTATTGAGTTTGAAACGTGTCAAACAAGATTTGAGTATTTATTACTCCATATTTTTATCAATTTCTTAGTTTGTCAAATTGAACTAAAATGAGTTTTAAAAGTTATAACATAATAAATGTTATTTAAATTCGATTAATTATAATCCCGTGATGAAAATATATCAAACGAGATCGAACAATTTTTCATGATATAATTTGAATAGTTTGAGTTTGATCAATTGACATTCAACTATAAATATTAACTAAGAAAAGAGGGTTTTTGGCACTTTTGCATCCTTGAAATACAAGGATTAGGTATTTTGCATATTTGAAATACAAAATTAGCACATAACATCCTCTAATTAAGAAAACTCAATAACTTGCACCCCTATCAAATGGATAAAAAAATCTAAGGACAAAATAGGTAATTTGTTTTAGATTTTTGATACTTTGCACCTTCAAAACACAAAAAATGGGAGCTAACAAAGAAAGAAATGTATTCTGCAAATTTTAAGGAAGAAAGAAAATGAATTACCTATTTTACCCCTAGGTTTCTTTTACCGCGGTGGTCAATTCTGTCGAAAAAATGAGGGGTGGCAAGTTGATGACTTTTTATTCGAGGGTATCAAGTGTCCATTCTCGTCTTTCGGGGGTGCCTATAGCTGAATTTTCTTAATTCGAAGGTGCTAAGTGCTAATTTTATATTTTGGGGGTGTCAAGTACCCATGTCTCGTACTTTGAGAGTGTAAAATGCCAATTTTTCATATTTGAGAGTGTAAAGTGTCAAAATTCAAAAATGAACTACCTATTTTGTCCCTGGGTTATTTTTAGGGGTTGAAAATTAAATGTTGAATTTTTCTTAATTTGATGATGATAAATATTAATTCTATATTTCGAATGTACATAGTATCTATTTCTCATGTTTCGACGGTGAAAGGTTAAAAAACCTGAAGAAAAGAAGAAGTCCCTGACCCTAATTCCTTTTACTTAGGTTAAGTATTCTAAATTAGTTATCCAATTTGGGGGCTAACAAAAGTGGGTTTATTAAGAAAATTGACAAATTTGGAGGAATTAAATTAGTCTTTCCTAGTTTGATAAAAAAAAAATAAAAAAAAATGTCTTTCCTAGGTTGCCTTACCGGTCCATTGGAAATGGCATTGTCAGGCCCATAGTATTTAAACACTAACTAACTATTCAATCAATTTTATATTTACGTGGTCTGAATGAATTCGAACTGAAGTCTTGGATCCAAAATCTTTGTTCGTGAATAAATAAACACATATTTCACTGGACCAATATATTTCGTGGGTCCTAGATCTTCTGTTCATGAATAAATACTGTATTTATTACTTGTAATAAGATAAAATGAGCTAGAGATTTAGGTACGTGCATGCACTGATTGTGGAAATGGGAGTTCAATTTCTTATATGAGACATGTACCCAACTAATTGCATTGCATGGCGGTACAACTCAGTCACCCATGCTTTCTTGCTCTTTGTCTAACTGGCAGCCTGGCACTCATACTTTATCCATCTTTATCCGGGAGAAAATTCTAATAAAATTGAGGTTCAAAATCATTTTATTTTAAAAGATGCATATATGTACATTGACTTCGAGTGTCTAATTCATTCATTCTAATTTATTTTATTCATCATAATTTGCTAGGACGAATCAATGAATAATATGATATAATGTTGTAACTCGGTCGCAATTTTATTAAGTACACTTGGAGTACGTTTCATATATTATAGTACAAAATATATGAAGAAAACATTATTCTAATTACGCTGATCTTATTCGTTAAAATACGAATTTGTGAATGAATGGACTCATAAGTTATACATATATAAATGTAAATGTTATTTACACAAGTAACATAAAAAAATTATTTATTACGAATTTAATTAGTAGATATATATAAGTTGATATTTTCATTCATAACCTTATCTTTATATCTCAAATCTTGCGTACATAAAATGAAAAGATTTAATGATTACTTTCAAGCAATTAAGTGGTTAAAAAAGTAAGAGAGAAATTCTACATTAGAGCTCAGTAGGCAACAAACAAAATTTGTGGTCTTGAATAAAGTGGAATAATTATTTGTTGTAATTGAATTCTAACTTGCATATAAATATTTGATCGATTTTGAATGTAGTTAGATTTAAAAAACTATATACATAATTCGAGTCGGATAAGTATGGAAAATGGCTGATCTGATAAAGTCAAATGTTTAATTATAGAATTTATAGCGAGGTGATACTCCAATAGGATAATTGATGTATTCATATATAGCCTATAGGCTATATATAGGCAATTACTCCTTATTTGACATTTTGGCTTATACGTTCTGCCCAATCCGGCCAGCTCAACTTAATTATATTTTACGTTTATAAGTCTTGTTGGGTTTGATATAAATTGGTTGCATACTAGCATTTCTCTAGTTTAATACTAGTAATTTGTTCACTTTGTTATTCTTGGAATAATTTCGATTCGATATAGTATTTGATGTAATAATGTATTCACCATCTCAAAAAAAAAAAAAAAAAAAGAAATAGAAGACTGATTGTTCGTTGACACAACTTAATTGTTTTTTTACCAATTAACTCATTAGGAACGAATTGGCAACTTGCCAGCTCTTTAACCAGTTAACCATGTAAAAATTAATTTTCTATATATGTTGTCCAAACACAGTTAGGCTACGTACTGTATCAGTATGCATTGATTTGTACACTATCTATCATAAATTTTTGTTTACGCTAGAATATTCCAGTAGAAATTATAATTTTTCTAGTGGAAATTAATTAATGCCACAAAACAAAATCCTTCACAGTAGAAGTACTGTATAATCCTCGTGAAGGCTAGAATTTTCCAGTGAAATTTAATGCTACAAAATCTTGGAATGAGATATAGAGGATGTATCTGGATACAATGAATATTGTGCTCCATCCCGTGTGGATATATGACGACGAGAATAATTAAAGTTTGAACATAATAAAAGACAAAAAAGAAAAAGGAGAGCTCAGCAGCACCACTATTTCATCCCAATTAGGAGAAGCGACAGACCCAACCGTCGGCAATTGGCGCTTTTATCTTCATAGGCGCTATACCTCGTACAAATTCGTGCACCAGCCGGGAATCGAACCCGGGTCTGTACCGTGGCAGGGTACTATTCTACCACTAGACCACTGGTGCTTGTTGATTCCTTGTTGAATACAATGATATAAGTCAATTAAATATCTGTTGTAATACAAGTACAGCAAATTAATCACAGTTCATTTTTTTTTAGCAATGGGTACCCTTTTATTTGTATTTCTTATAATATTTTAATCTTAATATTAATTACATGCAAAAATAAAAAAAATTATTTTATGCAACACTTGAAAATGATAAAATATTCTCTAAATTATAGAAATAATAATACTCACTGTAGATATCTATAGTAAGATGTCAAAATAATTGAATTGACTATATTTTTTTTTGTTGTTTCTGAAGGGTTTATTAATTTTTATCGATGCGTGTCGGACATATTATATGAGAACTTTTTCAAAAAAATAATCGAACTTAAATCACTACTTTATAGGTACTAGTTTCTTCCAATATATATATCAATCACGTATTAGTTTCTAATTGACTATATACAGTAACTCAAGATGTCAGTCCAACTATTAGGAAATTTAGGCTCCTGTGTAGGACCCCATTTTAGAGGGTTCAACACTTTTAGAAAATCTAATTTTCTTTTACTAATTTAAACTATTTAAGTTTTGTTGTATCTTAAATTTTTTTTTTTATCCATTACACTAAGTTTGTGGGACTCATTTATATCGGACCGGCCCAAGATTTACTGGGGCCTTAGGTGATTTTTAAAATCGGGGTTGTATATGATAAATAAGTTTTATTAGTGTAAATTTTAATTGTTTATGTTATTTAGTAAATATAAAAGTATTGATTAAATTTTCACATTCTAATAATTCTAACATATATCTTTCTATAGATAAAACAATCAATGCAATTAATTTTTATTTGACATAATTTCATGAAAATATGATTTTATCAATTTTAGTTTTAATTGATAAAAAAAGATAGTTTTGAATATCCTTTTTCAGCAGAAGCAGCCGATATAAGTATAAATAGACTATCTAGTGAATATTACTTTATAACACATATTTGGATAAGAATAAAGTAGAAGGGTTAACTCTTTGGAGATTTCTCAAAGAAATTGGGTTTACTTTTGCATATATAATAAAAAATATAAAAATAAATTTGTAGGAATACAAACTGAGTTCATGTCATTACCATTGCTTGTTCGCATCCCATAAAAGCAAACTTCACATGTTTTCTTGATATATAACAAAGTCGATTTTAAAAACAAATGAAATAAAAATATGACTTTGTTTCTATGACATAAGGAATACAAATTGAGTTTATGTCATTAGTCATTACCATTACTTGTTGGAAAATAATCTTATTTGTCGGAAAATTGGAGAAGAAGAAGAAAAGAAATAGACCGTAAAATCTTGAAATTTTATTTTATATATCCACAACAAAATTGGCTAATGTGTTGCAAAATAGAAGTATATGAGTTTGGGCTCTGGGCATGACTTTCTTTAGACCATGCTAAGGTATTTTTTTTTTCTTTTTCTTCTCAATCGATGCATGTATCTATGGGCTGGAAGCCCAAAATGTTGGGGATCTATGCAATTGCCTTGTTTGTCAAGGGCCAAAGCGGGCTTGCTTTTATAGCATAGTTATATGATTACTGAAAGTTTATTCGGGGAAAATGCAAGATATTTTCCTGTGTTAATGCTAAATCTGTAAGAAATTATCCTGTAAAATTTTTATTGCGTCAAATTTTTTTGTGTTTTCAAAAACCCTGCAAAAAACACCTAAAATTTGTAAAGGAGAGGTCGTTTTTTATCGACATTTTTCAAGAAATTATTTTAAAAATATATCACGTGAAGTTGTAGGGATCAACTTGAAGTGTTTTAAAAATTATTTCTTGAAATATGTAGATTCAAAACGACATATTTTTTACAAATTAGATTTTTTGCAAGGTTTTTGAAAACACAAGAAAATTTGGCGCAATAAAAATTTCACAGAATAGTTTCTTGCAGGTTTATCATAACACAGGGGAGTATTTTGCATTTACCCCAGTTTATCCATATATTATAACAACTAATTGTTCTAATCAAAAGTAACACGCCACTAACGTGCATTTGTTGATAAATTATATGTGGAAATAACATTTTCTAAACTCATATCAATATAAATATATTTAGGATCAACTATACACTTCAAAAAAAAAAATTAAAATATAACGGTCATATTTCATAGAAAAAAATGGTACAAGAATTAAGATTTTATATACACTTTTGCTCTAGGAAAATAAGATAATATTTTGTGTACTAATAAGTTTAGAACTTCAATATTAAGTCTAGGTCTTCCAAATCGTAAATTAATTATTCGCAAAAAAAAAAAAAAAATTTATATAGACTGTACTAATTTTTGCACTAAAGTTATTCCTTAACACGCGCCACGTGCGCGTCTGGCCCAATTTTACTAAAATGAATGTGTATACAGAACTTTCTGAGATCCAGCTTAAAAAATGTAAAACAGTAAAAAGAAAAGGAGCATTTTCAGTCATTAGTTCAGAATTATTATATTAATAATAATTTCCATTATTAACGACCTCGAAGGATATCCATGACGAGATACAAATATGATTTTCAAATATAAATAAATGAAGGTACCGCTTTTAATTCAATTTTTGTACTGTACTTGCATTGAGTTCTATTTTTTTCTTACGGATATTATATTAATTGTGAACGATCCTAATTGCCTGATTCATGATGCGGTGATCGTATGAATGTCTTTCGAAATCATTGCATGAAAGCCTAAAGTGTCATGCATCACAATAAACTTTGAAAAAAATTGAAAATTAATTTTCCAAAGGAGCTGTGTGTGTATTTGAATTGCATCTCGTATTTAGGGATGATGAATCTTCGCTTATAATGGGATCAAACTTAGGTTTTTCAATTAAACAAATTAAAAATCAGAGTAGTTGCATTTCTGGTGTAATTGTGATCAGTTGGGTTCTGCTTAACTGAAAAGGAATAAAACTAGAACTTGATTTCCGGCAAGGTGAAGTTAGGTTCGGGATGCGTAGTATTTGCTTTCATCAAGTATGAAATGACTATCTTCTGATATTTTGCACCAGATTCTCTGATTCTGCATATTATTTTATTGTATTTTCATCTCTTAAGCCTGAGTTTAATAGGTCGATGCTTCGATAATATCAATAAGTGACATTTTCGGGTAAGGATTATAGTTGTCTGGTGAAATAACAGAAGGATAATGGCCATTTCCATGTTTTATTGATGCTTTACCTCTTACTTCTGCTAAAGTTTTGTGATTAGGATTGTTAGTCACTCAGAAGAAATTCGAAGATCAATGGGGATGCCAATTTTATACAATTGTTTCTTCACTAAGGTTTGAAGGTTGATTACTTGATGACTTGAAGCACCTCTGAGCATAACTATCATATATTGGATGCTATATGTGCCTTCAGAGAGGAGGAATGTTATTTGTGTACAATGAGAGATGGTTAAGTTAAAGAATCGCTGTGCCAAGGCACTCCTTGAACTTTTTATAATGAATATGAGGCTAGACAAAATATTTGTGGACATCCATGTGCAGAACTAGTTCTAGCTGTTGATGCTAAGCAATATTCAGAGAATAGATATTGAGAAGAGCAGTATAATTCTGCACATTTTAGTTTAAGGCAGAGTCCATTACCATACACGAAAGTGAACATACATGTAAAATGGTTAAGTCAAATTATGGCTAAATTTGGGCACTTAAAATCCCCTTTATGAATGAACGGGAAATTAGTTTACTATTGCTCATATGATACATCCCCTAGATGTTTTGATTCTCAGACACTTTCTTTTATCCTCTATATATATATACTACTGCAATATGTAAAGGGGGGACATCTTTGAGGCCTCTGGCATCTTATGCTTAACTCTGCGATTTATAGTGATGTTGCTAAATGGCTAGTCTAGTAATATAAATACTAAAAGGTAGATGGGAAATTTTTACTCTATAAGGGATCTATTATAAGAGCTTTTTTTGATTGATTTACTGCTGTTATTACTTGAACAAATTCAGCCAAAGGGAAGAGCATAAATGTACTGTAGAAGACCTTTGATGCCTTTTAGTTTCCATCCTTACGGCTCCTACTTATGCAGTTCATAACTATTACAAATAGCCGGATATCCATATTTGATTGGTTTACCACCTGCAGGATGGATGTAAGTTCTCCAGATAATGGCTTTGATGACATAAATGACTTTTTGAAGGATGATGACACTACATTTCCGGATGATCTCGATCTTGACTTTATCGTAGACAAAGATATTGCTCAAGATTGTGTTTACGGTGACCTGGCAGCGAATGATAAATATCATCTAGACTTGAGTAAACAAGAGAAACAAGAACCCTCTTCACTTTCTTCTAGCTTCAGATATTACGAAAATTTTGAATCTCCTTCTCAAAATATTTATTCATCTGTGCAAAGTGGCTTCCAAAATGACACTCTAGGTGATAAAGAAACAGTTGGTGATACTGGGAAGTTGCAAGTTCAGTCTAATGAAAATCTTCACAATGAGGATTCAGAAACTTTGTGTGACAGCTATTTTCATGACTCCATCTTTCAGATGGATTCGAGTCCTATCCTCCAAGAAATTCAAAATGATGACTCTGCACTTCCTCATGAACCTGTCTCAATGCAAGATACCAGCTTTCACGACATATTGGATAAGTCAACATCTCCAGCTCATAATGAAATAGTTGAACATTCTTATATAGAGGCAGTGCAAAATGAACCGACTCAGTCAGAACTTGCATGTAGAGATGCAGATGAGGAAGTTCCAGGGCAGGAGACAGAGAAGTTGAGTTTTTCTCCTGTTTCCTGGTCAAGAGATCCTGAAACTAAGAGGGAAAACATAAACGAATCAAGAAACTCTCCTTGTGGATACAAAGAGTTTGAACCCGCAGTTATAGATCAGGAAAACCATGAAAGATCTCCAGATCTATACAAGTCACCCTATACAAATGGAGAAACACTAAGTTCACCAACTATGTTTTCAATTTCCTACCAATCTCCTGATATTCATGAATTGCCTGGTTCCCTACCAGAGGATATACCCAACTCTGCAAGGTTACTTAAGCAGACTCCTAGTCCCACAGAATGTAATCAGGAAAATGAATCACCTAGTCCCAAGAGTCAAGAAGTATGCCCTCGGCATGAAGTTCTTGTGCAATCATCATGTTCTCCAAAATCATGTAAGCAGAAGCATGTATCATCTGAGAGATCAAACAATTGGTGCCGTTCAAAGTCTCCATGTGCTAGAAACAATATCAAGGGGTCACCTAATGCAGTTCCCCAACACCAGTCTCTCAAAATTAAAAAATCATCTGCTTCACAAGAATGTATGATTCAGCAGCCAACTTCTTCTAGGTCATGCATGCAAAAGCATGAACAAGCTAAGATGCCTAATTGTAGAAGGTCCAGATCAAGGTCACCATATAATAGAGGCTGCCACAACAAGTCATTTGAATCTCCTCGACTGCCGTCTTCTTTTAAATCATCCGAGGAGAAAACAAATGAGTCATATAGGACAACTAAGCGTAATATTTCTCGATCAAGGTCGCCGTGTACTAGAGAGTGTCACAAGAAGTCACCTGACAAAACTTCAACCGAGCAGCTGTCTCAGAAGAAATTGATATATAATTTGCAGGATCCAGCTCATCTGTCTTCTTCTTCAAGATCAGACAATCAGAAGAGTGAATCAGATTATAAATCTAAATATAATAGGTTGCATTCAAGTTCCTCTTGCAGAGGAGACTTTCATAAGAGGTCATTGCATGAGGATCCTTCTACAGGCAGGTCTCTCGACAGTGAAAAGTTATCTGCTTTACAAGACGATCATGATGTATCATCTTCGTCAAAATTTAGAAAGATGAAGTCTGTATCGATAGAGACATGTAAACAAAAGAGGTCCAGGTCAAAGTCTCAAGATACTGAGGACTGCAACAAGAAGTCAACGAGAACAGCCCTGCCGACAGTCAAGTCCTCCAACCGTTACAAAGCATCTGTAACGGAAGAAAGCCTGCTACTACCGTCGTCTTCTAAACTACGCAAGCAGATAACTGAGTCACCTGAAAGGTCTAATCTGGGTAGGAAATTTGGTTCCAATGATTCTGTTAGACATAAGCAGCATTCTATTTCTCCTCGGACTTCAAGGCAAAAGCGTGCTGAAATACACGTTCCCGCTTTACCAAGAAGGCATTACACACATCATAATCAGCGGATAAGAGGGAGGTCAATATCTCCATCACATACCAGACAAAAGGATTTCTCTTCTGGATACATGGGAGACATTTGTAACAGATACCAATCAAGGTCTCCAAATAGAAGAGACAATGGCATGACATATCCAAGGTTGTTTTCTTTACTTTTTCGAGACTGAAATATGGAAAAGCAGCAGCTCTCATATATATCCTTTCCTTTTTTCTGTAATTATTTTTTAACTGGACTCTGTTTGAGGCCTCTGCCTTGACTTTGCCGACACGAGCTTTACTCATGTTTGTTAATCTTATGTTGTAACTAATATGTCTGATATTTTCATTGAAACCTCAATCGAGAAGTTGCTTTTGAGTTGGTGATATATCCAGTAAAATATTGATGAATATGACCTTGGTATACTGTATTATATGATCTAACATGATTTGCTAGCTGTTACATAACAAAGAAAAGATTGTTGTTATGTTTCTTCAACAGAATGTGATGGACCTATCAATATACATGGAGTTTCATTATCTGTCAAATTTCATCTCCAGTTTAAATGTTTTAAATATAATGTGCTCTTTCTACTGAAAGTATGAACTGTCCCGTTTGTTGATACAAAAAGTTAGACATTTGTAGCTTATATTGCATTCAGAATCATGATCATTACTTTACATATGATACTTCAGGGGAAGGCGTTCATCAAGGCACAGATCCCCTCCTCCAGGTCATTATCATCTTCATAGTAGATCTAGAAGAACTCACTGGTCACCTCCTCAAGACAGGAGTACTGGACTGGGTAAACCGGGTAGAGATTTATTTATTGCTGGCTTCAACTTTATAACTA
Source organism: Penstemon eatonii (assembly GCA_038501285.1). Taxonomy (NCBI): domain Eukaryota; kingdom Viridiplantae; phylum Streptophyta; class Magnoliopsida; order Lamiales; family Plantaginaceae; genus Penstemon; species Penstemon eatonii. Next base: position 64,190,826 of record CM076708.1, on the reverse strand, counting down.
CGGAAAGAGATCTGGAGAGGAAGTTTTCTAGATTTGGCCGTGTACGAGATGTTCGCATAGTACGTGACAAGAGGTACCTCTTATACTAATTCTGATAATTTAATAAATTGTGATATTTACCTTGACCTTTTGAATGCTAAGTTGCATGTAAACGACTTCAAAAAAATCTGTTTCCTCTCATGGTATATAGTGTCAGTGTCAGTGTTATTGAAGGAAATTAACCTGTTGATTTCAACATTCTGGTTTCACTGGTAGCACAAAATTCTAATCTATGTATTATTCAGTAATTTTGCATTTCTTTATTTTAGAGCCTGAAGTTATGTCTTATATAGAATATATCATGACTTTTTATATGTAAATTCTAATCTTATTCGCTGCATTTCAGTGAATCTTTTTTCCCAGAAACCTGCAATATATCCTCATTGAAGAATTAATGAAAATCGATAAATGAGAAATTAAGTATATAATTTCCATTAATTATACTTGCAGTTATTTAATGTTGTAACTGATGAGTATAGTACTTGTGTCAACATGCATGTTAGGTCTGGAGAATCTCGCGGATTTGGTTTTTTAACTTTAGAAAGGGATGAGGAAGCAGATGCTGCAATCAGGGCTCTTGACAAAACAGAATGGGGTGGCCGGATTGTCCTTGTGGAGAAAACCAAGTCTCATTGAAGTACATCTACAGTCACTCAGTTACTTTGTTAGCTCAGCAGCTCAAATTTTGTTGCATGACCATACCATACTGTGAGTTTAACATAGCCATACCACCTCTGACCTGACCAATCTTTTTCTTGAGTTTTCTGTTTTTTTTTATTTATATATTATAAAGTAGTTTTTTTTCTTTCTTGTTCCAATTCGATATGTTTTGAGACTCGGGGCTAAGATATGAAACTCGATTTTTATTTTGAGGTCTTGATACCTTAAGTAAGAAATTTTTAGTCCATATAACATTGACTACATGATAAATATAACAACAAGAACTTTTATTAATCATAGATTATTGACCGGAAGATGTGATTTAACATTTCACAAGAGTTGTGCTGTTAAAGCCAGAGCAATCGGATACGATATGTCAATATTACCCTTGATGATACTTTTCTTTGGAGTTTAGATGAACAAATAATAAATCACAAACCATAGATATTTTATTACATCATTAGTTAACTTGAAACACTATTTCATCTATGGTTAAATTCACGTTCCGGAAACTTTTAGTCTTGGAACAAATTTTGAGTGTAATACATACATTCGAAATAAAATTTTGATCTATAGTTAAATTCACTCTCCATTCCACCCCCCCCCCCCCCCCATCCTCCATGGGTACATATACAATTACTTGCAAGGGGAAATAGACACAGCATCAATAATTGAAGGTAATGCTGGAAAAACCTTAAAATTGCTCTGGCATTAGAATTTATCACAAAGGCAGATTGCATCATCCTATATATTGGCCATGAATGGTTAGGTAAATTAGGTATATATATATATATATATATATATATATATATAACCTCTCCAGAAAAAGTTTGAGTTGGTAAAATGATCTATCTAATTCCTTTTTGTTTTTGAATTTTGTTTTACCAGTGTAAATTACTATTGTTCAGACTACTAGCATGTTTTGTCCTGAACGAGGTAACCTATCAGTCTAGCACATAAACTTTTATAAATAAATAAGATCAGACTGGCGAAATTAGAGACAATGGTGAGTTGGGGCCCGAATCAGGGGCGGATCCAGGATTTTTGGTCAGGGGGGCTAAGCTTATACAAAAAAAATAAAAATTCTATCAAACAGTTAAACTTAAAGTTTATATTATTCACGAAAAAATATATGACGTAATAGAAAAATGGGGAGGTGGAGTTTGACAAAAATAAACTTTACTCACTCGAATGTTAGAATCATATAGTGTTATATGAGGTTGTAGACCGGGATTACTTGGAAGCACGGGCAAGTTCGTTTCAATATGAAAGTTTAGAAGCTTATGCGGGTCACTTTAATGTGAATGTTATTTGAAGACTTATCGTGACGTGTAGGTGTAGCCTTAAAGTATCTCTCCATATTTCTAACACTATAAAATGTACAAAACATAACTATATCAAGAATAAAGACATTCAAGAACTAGAAGTTAAATATAATAGAGACATAATAATAGCAATACTTATTTTTCATTCCACTTGATAAACAAGAGATGTTGAGTTCCAATAGGCCAATAAATGTCAATGATAGACTATTAAGAATATAATATTAGTCTTTGACATTTCAATAAAAAAAAAGACTATTAATCATCTAAGATTAGTGTTTGATATGTAAATAAATACTATTAACTCTATTGCATCTTGATTTAATCATCATATTATTTTAATATAATGTGTATCCTCATATCTTAATCTAATACTTATGAAAATCTTAACAAATTTATAACTTTAAGCACAAAAATGAAACTTGAATCTAAAAATTGATTTTGGGAGGTGAATATAAACATTAATAATGAATATACAACACTATGAGCTTATTACATAAGCAGAATTGCACAAACACACACACACACACACAATATATATATATATATATATATAATTACTAACATTTACAATTGAGCATTTTTGTGTTCAAGACTTCAATGGGTTGGGACTTGTGTTGGATGAATGGCCAGAGGTGGGGGGCGGCAGTTTGGTGGCTAGATCAGTTAGGGTTTGGAGATGCCGGGAGTAGATAAAAATTGGGCTTTTCATTGAGGCTTAGAAATTGGGGGTAGAGTGAGTTATTATTAGAGTGGATTTTGTGATATTAATTGGATTAAGATTATAATTGAATTGAAAATTTCATATTGGACTGATTTATTAAATTTTTCTTTTAAAAAAAAAGCACCAAACCTATACTAAAAAAAAAATTAAAAATTCAGGGGGGGCTATAGCCCCCCCTTGTCCCTATGTGCGTCCGCCCATGGCCCGAATAGTTAAAAGGTAAATAATTGAATTCATTTGTTTTAAAAGTTTATTTTTGAATCTCGCTGGCAACAATCCATAGTTCTATAAAGAAAAAGAAAAAAAATTCGTTGAGTTGAGGTATGCACTTTTGTGTAATAAATCGGGAAAAAGGTGAAATGAGATAAAGGGCGAATGTGAGTCGAATCTCGAATGGCACAAGGGTCTATTTTTTTTCCACGGATTCCCGTATCTCAATTTAAAAAAATATAGTTTGGGTGGTATCGTTGAAACCTTTGAGACCTCAATTAGATGAATTTTGACTATAGAGTTTTGTTGTTAGAATAAGTTGAAATCCCACTTGAATTGAATTTGATCAAAACTCATCCACATACTCCCGGATGTTTGATAAAAAAATTTGCTTGTGCCAGAAGAGAAAATACAAAGACAAGATATCTTAATGATTGCACGTTATCTGTGGATGGAAACAAACGTGTTCTTCATCACTCGAAACCGCGTTACTTAATACTTCTTGCGTACTTCAAATTTTACCTTTTAATATAAAGAGAAAATGAAAATGAAAATATCCTAGCTGAAATTGCCAGATTACAGTCATTTGGAGTCAAGCGTTAAAATCAATCCCTGGATTACCTGCACGGATTCATGTCCAATAACAGGAAAAAAACATAAAAAGATAAAAAAAAAAATTAATTAAGCACTAAAAATATCATTAAACATGTCATATTAATATACTTCCTCCATCCCAATTATCTTTATCTCTTGTTACAGTTGACCAGTCAACTTAATTAAATTTATAAAATTTATAATAAGTAACTTAATTAATATTTCAATAATAATTTAATAATATTATATGACATTATATATATTAATATTTAACTAATTTAACATGATAAATCACTTAAAAGATTGAAAAGTAATGAAGTAAAAATAATAAAACGAAAAAAGTATTACGTGTCCAGCACGATAATGTAATCTTTTCAAGATATTTAATTTTATTAAACAAGTCTTTCTATTTTCATTGGTTTCCATTACCAATAGGCAATACTTTCCTTTTATCGAATCAAGTTATTCCTTTCTTTCACTTGTATGCATATGTGAATGTTATTTTTCACCATCACTTAAAACAAAAAATAATAATAATATTTTACAAAATCTGCACCAAATAGAAAGAAAGTTATTATAATATTTAGACGAGTATGCATTTGCACAAGTTACATCACAGCAAAAAGCTAATAAAATTCTCTCCCAAAAAAAGGTAATAAAAATATAAATAAAAGCCCAAGTAAGGTATAAGAATCTACCCCCACCAACAAAAAGGAAATGTAAGATAAAAGAATGGTGAAAAGGATAAAGTTTTATAAGAATAATTAAAGATGTACCAATGGTCCATTACCAACTTTGAGAAGGACAAAACGAATAATCGAGGAAGAAAGGCGACTAATCTATCTTTTCCTTACCGGGTCTAATCTTCATTATAGGAGTATTTAATATAATTGCATAAAATTGTATATTGTCGCCGCCTAAAAAGGAATAATAAGTACATCAATGAAGTTGAGATGATTCAGTCAGAGTATTAAACAAGTGCCGGTATGTTGGCGTACACGTTGTAATTACACATCTGATCAAATGAAGAAAACTTATAAGAAAAACCATGAAACAGTCTGTCTGTATACATAATAAAACCCAAGTTCTTGGCTCCTTCACTCCCCTAGTTGTAATTTTCAGCAATAGCTTATTTACTTGGTCGTTTTGAAGATTTCAACTCATGAACTTTTTCTTCTTAAGCTTCATTATTTCATTACCCTTTTCTTGAAAGATACCAATTTCTCAAGGGTTTCTTGATTTCACATCTGGGTTTTTTTTTTTCTTTTTATAAATTCTCCACTTTTCTGTTGTAAAGATTAAATTTTGAGAGGGATGGGGATTTGTGTAAGCAAACAGAAACCTTTGAAATCAAATGTTAATGGGCATCAATCAGAAAATGGGGGGCACCCTCCAATTCAATACACAATGTCTCCTGGCTATGCAGCTCAAATCCCTCACGTAATCCCTCCACCAAGCCCTAGACCACATTTTCACAAATCAAACACAATTCTTGGAAAACCATATGAAGACATCAAATCCCACTACAACTTAAGTAAAGAATTGGGTAGAGGTCAATTTGGTGTTACATATCTTTGCACTGATATCACAACAGGTCAAGAATATGCTTGTAAATCGATCTCGAAAAAGAAGCTTATCACCAAGAGTGATAAAGAGGATATGAGGAGAGAAATTCAGCTTATGCAGCATTTGAGTGGACAGCCTAATATCGTCGAGTTTAAGGGTGCTTATGAGGATAAGAATTCAGTGCATCTTGTGATGGAGTTGTGTGCTGGTGGAGAGCTATTTGATAGGATTATTGCTAAGGGGCATTATAGTGAAAGGGCAGCTGCATCTATTTGCAGGGGGATTGTGAATGTGGTTCATATTTGTCATTTTATGGGGGTTCTGCATCGTGATCTTAAGCCGGAGAATTTCTTGTTGTCCGATAAGAGTGAGGATGCTCTCCTTAAAGCAACCGATTTTGGATTATCTGTTTTCATTGAAGAAGGTAAAAGATTTAGATTTTATCTTGGTATTTTTACTTTCATTGATATTAAATATTTTTTCTTACTGTGAATTGTTAGCTATCAAAGTTGCTTGTGGTTGGAATATATTTTCAACAGATTGACACAATGATGTAGTTTCATTTCTTGATTTTGATTATTCTACTTAAGCCGAGTTTGAAAACTAATGATCCATGAATTTAGAGCTAAATGCAAAAATACACCCCGTGCTTTGCCTAATTGACAAAAAACCTCCCTGTGTTTTTTTTTATTAGCAAAAAATCCCATTTGGAATTCCTTCATAAATCAATAAGGAGCTTATTGTCAATTTTTAAGATGAACAGGGGAGTTATTGCCAATTCTCAAAGTTAGTAGGGGATTATTGTCATTTTTAAGCTGAATAGGGGTGTTTTTGCAATTTTTGGTGGGGGTGTAATTGTCCTTTCACTCCATGAATTTTTCTTCGTTATTAGGCAAAGCATAGGGGGGATTTCTGCATTTCACTCCATGAATTTTTCTTCTAAGGTGAATATACAAAAAGTTCTTCAATATAAAAACTTATTTATGTTTGTTTATGGTCGTCTTAATGAGTTTCATCTTAGTGCTCTTCAGTAACCGCATGCATAGTTCTGCAATTCGAATAAATTGTATCTCAATTGAGTTTTTAAATATAGATATTTTTTCTGAATTTTATCTCTGCACAAGTGAATATCAGCACAGTTTGAGGCAAACTGAAGTTCTCGTTGTAAATTGACCATAATGGCCCCCACACTGTGCAGGTAAGATATACAACGATATAGTTGGAAGTGCTTACTATGTTGCTCCAGAAGTCTTACGTCGGAAATATGGGAAGGAAGTCGATATTTGGAGTGCAGGAGTCATGTTATACATATTACTCAGTGGTGTACCTCCTTTTTGGGCTGGTAAGAAGGCCCCTTTATCAATTTCCATTATTTAATCTCAAATAATTTTCTAATAGCTAAAAACTTTTAATTGCAGAAACTGAGAGGGGAATATTTGATGCAATACTAAGAGGACAAGTTGAATTTGAAAGCGAACCTTGGCCATCGATATCAGATAGTGCTAAAGATTTGGTTCGTAGGATGCTTACTCAGGACCCAAAGAAACGCATAACTGCTGCTGAAGTTCTTGGTATGCTATTTTAGTTTTCGTTTTATGATTGGAAGTTGTATTCTAGCTAAGTTTATAAGTTTATCGGCTTTTATAGAGCATCCATGGATTAGAGAAGGTGGAGAAGCTTCAGACAAACCTATAGACAGTGCGGTTCTTTCTAGGATGAAACAATTTAGAGCAATGAACAAGCTCAAGAAACTTGCGCTCAAGGTATCACTTCAGATTTGGTCATATGTTTCTCTGTTCATTAAGTTTCTTGATGTTCCAACTTGATTGTAATGGATGTATTAATAAACTAGGTTATCGCGGAGAATCTTTCTTCGGAGGAGATTCAAGGTCTGAAATCGATGTTTACAAATATGGATACAGACAACAGTGGATTCATTACTTACGAAGAACTTAAAACTGGTTTGGCTCGACTTGGATCAAAACTTACCGAGGGTGAAGTTAGGCAGCTAATGGATGCTGTAAGATATAATAATCTTCTTTACTCAATCAAATACTTTTTTCTTCATCAATCTTTTTTGTGCTCTTAAATACAAGAAGCTCAAGTATACAACTGAATTTTGGATTTTACTGAGTAAAATAGTACAACATTGAGCTTTATTTTTTATTCATTTACATTTTGCTTATATTTTTACTCACTTATAGCCTAAATGATATTGACATTTCCAGGCTGACGTGGATGGGAACGGGACTATAGACTACATTGAGTTCATCACTGCTACAATGCACAGACACAGATTAGAAAGGGAGGAAAACCTTTACAAAGCATTCCAATACTTTGATAAAGATAGTAGCGGGTAAGCACTAACAATACCGTCTGTTTCTGTTATACTATACAAAAAGATGCCTGTTAATGAACATGTGTTAACCTTTTTTTATTATTTACTGTTTGGTGAAGGTTTATAACGAAAGATGAGCTTGAAACAGCTATGCACGAATATGGGATGGGCGACCAGTCAACCATAAGAGAAATAATCTCTGAAGTAGACGCAGATAATGTGAGTTTTTCTTTATCCTCGTGTTGTGAATTTGTAGTAGTATGTTTTTTGTTCTTACTATTTGGATGTTGTCCTTTTCCAGGATGGGAAAATTAACTACGAAGAGTTCTGCACGATGATGAGAGCTGGAACCCAACAAGGAGGCAAGCTCTTCTAGTAATGTGGACAAACCTCGGCCTGTATATAGCTAAATCGTGCGCAAAATAACTGCGTTGGTTGAGGATCTGCAAAAAATGTAGCTTATTTCCTTGCATGTTTGGTGTTTGAATCGCTCGAAGAACGACATTAGTAAACATTGAGTTTTGTTTGTTCGTTCGATGTTAAAGTTGTTGTTATGCCTTCTTTATGCGTTTAGTATGTAACTGTAGCAACTCTGAGATAATTTTTTCATTTGATCTGTGATTATCCAGGTGTTTGCAAATTGCACCAACTGCATCTTCGTGTTATTCTTATTAGCAAATAACCCTTTGTCGAACGTATTTCCCTTTGGATCCAGGAGAAGGGACATGGACTTAATCTGTCATATCAATATGATATACATATATTTTTTTTGGTCAGACAGATAGAAGAAACAAAAAGGAAAGACTAAACATGGTATTTCTCCAGAACAGTCCTAATGGAGGCTGGTGCCTCAACACATTGAAGCTTTATTCCGATCTCAAGAAGATGTCCCATTTTTGCAAGTGAATCCGTTAAACCATTCGCGGTACGCCTAATGTATCCAAAACTGACTTCCCATGGTTTACCAAGTAAAACTCGACAATCCTCTAAAATGTGAGTCAAAGGGTGGTCAACATTGTTCCTTTTAAAGACAAGGGTAAAAACAACTTCCGGATCCACCTCCACCTCGATATGTTGAAACCTCTAATCCCAGGCAAGTGTGAGTCGCTCTCGGAATGCCAACAACTCCGTCACAACAATAGAGCAATTACCAACATTCCAACTAAAACCCAAAATCCAATTACCATCATCATCTCTAATAACTCCTCCAGCCGAGGCCGAACAAACATGTGTATAATAACTCCCATCCGTATTTAGTTTGAAGCATCCAACATCCGGCCTAATCCAGCGTTGAGCGACCACGATCTTCGGTTTTAGCATCGTTTTGAAATTGTCCTTCAAATCCGTAGCTAAGCGGCGAATTTTGAGAGATGTCTCATTGGTATGTTCTTCATAATCCTCAAACACTTTCTCGTTTCGGGCAATATCCAAATGTGCCAAATGATAGAGAGGAAAACAAAGTGCAAGGGCAGTCCGGGATAAACAAGTTTTGGGAATTTTGTTTTAAGTTATGTTCGAACCACTTAACGTTATCCACTAGGGAAAAGGCAAGGGCATCGGTGGGGGAAATGACTCTTAGCACATGTTACGATTAAATGAAATTGAATCGGAAGAAAATATTTGATTATCCATTTATAAATATTACCCGAAATTGAATCGGAAGAAAATGATAGTCTATAATTTAAATGTTGAAATAATAAAATGTATGATTTTTTTTTTGTTCCTAAAAGAACACAATATTATACCATAAATTATCGAGCATTGACCACATAAATTGTAAAGGAAGAAAATGATTCATGAATCGGGGGCGGGTGTCTTGTAATATATTTCTATCAAAATTGCGTTTCGAGTGTATGTTTCAGTCAGTTAGATATTGAAAACTTTTTGAGAATTTATCGGAAATGTTTCGGAAATATTATAAAAGGCGGTAAAAGAAGTTACTAAATTAAAAGAAAAATAGAGTTTCAGAATTAAACATTATTTTTGTTTCAGTTGATTAAAAAATGAAAAAAATTCGATGTTTTTAACGAAAATAATGAAAATTTTGATCGATACTATGAACACAATTTGTGTTTCATTCTTCTAAAGTTTCTCTCTGTTCAGGATTCATATAAATAATATATTTATGAATTTTAAAACTTTTAGGCCGTATGTGGATGGTTTTGGACTGCTCTCGCAGGTTTTGCGAGATCGAACCAAAATACTTTTAAATTAGTTATTGTCAGACCCATGAAACTTATTACAAATCTAGTCACAAATCTACACACACACTCTTGAAACCTATTAAACGTCGATTTGCCATATATCTTCCATTTTTTCCTCAAACTTTAAAAAGAAATATTGATTTAACACGTATCACTTATTTTTTTTCCACAAACCAACATCAAAAAACAATCAAAGGAAAATTTGAAATTTTTCATAATTAAAAAATCCAACATCCAAAATATAACCAAATGGGTATAACCAAAATCACCCAAATCATTTTTTAATAAACAACTCTTAAAAGTTACGAGTCATGATGTAATGAAATTTCCAAATTAAAAATTGCAATTATTACATCTTTATAAGGCAATTATTTTACCGAATCTTATGCACGTGGTTGCCACGCGAATAAAATCTAAACTATTCCATGTTACATAAAAAATGGGAGTACTAGTCTTCCAATTAAAATTCACCACAAGTCCGCACCTTCTTTCTTTCTTTTTTTGAGTACAAGAAGTCCACACCATGCATTCTTCCCAAACCTCGAATCCAACGGTCTAAAACCTAATCCCATCCTCACCATCCTACACCGCCATATACACTATTGAAACCCCCTCTCTTCATTACCTGCCAAAAATTCCATGAAATTAAATTACTCTCTTTCGCCACAGTTCTTACTCATCCACCTATACGTACACACTTCCTATATCTATACATACAACGGATAGCATTTAATTAAAAGGATTCTCGTACAGCTCTATAGGGTTTGTCTGACACGGAAATAAAATTTTCTCCTTTTTAAATCGTCATGTATTTACCCACCTACTGCTCCTCACCATCAACATCGTCATCTTCTGTTCTCAGAGTGTGTAGAGTTCGATTCGCTTCAAATCTTTCTTCTTCTTCTTCTTCTTCATCTTCTTCGGTAAGAAATTATTCAGTTTCATCGCCATCTCGAATCTTCGCGAAATATTCATCTCCTTCCAGAATCAGCTACCGATCGCTGAGTTTCTCGTCGGCGTTTCCATCGGTGCGGTGTTCTAGTGCGCGGTGGAGTCACGGTGTTGATTGGCGATCTCCGGTCAGTCTTAGAGCACAGATCAGAACCGCTTCTCCTGTTCTCGAGCGTTTCGAACGCACAATCGCTAGCATGGGTATGATTTTCAATAAAATTTCAATTTAGGATAGTTTAATCGCCTTTATTATCTTTCTCTGTCGTTTGAATTTTTTCCTTTATGCTTGACTAGAAGGAATTCGTATTTTACATGTTTATTTGATATCTGTCTGAATTCAATTTATATGGAGTAATACTTGTGTCCAGAGTTGGTGCATTTTTTTTTTCGAACTCCGCTATCAAATTTGTTGTTGTGTTTGTTGGCATTCCAATTCTTGATTACTGTTGTTCTATCAGTGATCTTTATGCTTTGTCCCCATATACATAAGATCGTACGGTTTGGAGGCGTGTTGTTGTGTAGTAATTCGAATTAGATATTGATTATTGGAGTCCATAATTTTGGTGTGAAGTTCATGCAGCGGTTAACTATGAAATCCATTGGTGATGATAAGTAATTTTGTTTTAGGGATGTTGTTTATGAACTATCAGGTCAATCTGGATTGGAATACCCTCTGCTCTTCATAAGTTCAGTTCAATATTGTGGCAATCAAGATATTTATCATTTTTCAAAGTTTATGGAGGAAATTTCTTGGACTAATAATTGGTCTGACAAGGTTGATATAAAAAACATGCTTGAAATTCTAGGCTTTCTTTAGACTGAATCTCATGACTATTCCACGTGCTACTCTTCTTAATTTTAGTTCTCATTATTTTGATGGAAGGACAAGGGGGAGTGTTTTAGATATCGAGACTTAAGCCTCAATTAAGCTCCCCACCCCCACCCCCCCACCCAAAAAAAAAAACTGTAAAATTTTATTAGTTTCTATCCAATTTACTTATGTGTTTACTGTGTTGAGTGTTTTGAAGTTTGTTCATGTGTGAAGGACTTGGTTTCATTTACTTATTTCCTTTTTAGAGAACTTTTCAGTTTTGTGATAAATATAATGATGCCCTTCCCAACTATTTAGAATTGAGTTTCAAATTTTTCGTTTGATTTGTACTTTTTCGGCTTCCATATCTGATATGATACTGTTTTCTCAGTGTTATAATTATGAATTTCTTGTACTGTTTTGCTTTTATATGCATTAATGGAGTTTATAAATATGTGCAGCCTCTGATCATCCTTTCAATGGAATTTTATCTGGTCTTCCCAAGCCTGGAGGAGGTGAATTTGGAAAATTTTACAGCCTTACTGCTCTGAATGATCCTAGAATAGGTGAGGACTTGATTTAGAATTATTTGATTGCCATTTTCCCTTTGGTTTTCAGTGTCATGTTAGTTTTGAAACTTAGAATCATGTTATTGTAACTGATAGTAGTTTTCGTCAAAACAGTTTCTCTAATATGCATTGTAGAGCAGAACATTTTCTCTTTGTTGTGAATATGAGATGTAGAACGGCACACACTTGATGTATTGTATAATTATCTTCACATTTATGCTTGATATTTACATATTGATCATTTTTTTCTTGAGATGAACTTCTCTTCTTCCTTACATGCTTAATTTAAAATGTCTGGTCGCAGACAAGCTTCCATATTCTATCAAGATACTCTTAGAATCAGCTATACGGAATTGTGATAATTTCCAAGTCACCAAGGAGGATGTTGAAAAAATTATTGATTGGGAAATTTCTGCTCCCAAGCAAGTTGAGATTCCATTTAAGCCGGCTCGTGTTCTGTTACAGGTGAGAAGGGCCAGAGCTATGCTTGTAATGGGTGGAGTAGTTCTCTAACAGCTTCCTGTCTCTCTGTATGTTCTGTAGGATTTTACTGGAGTTCCAGCTGTTGTTGACCTTGCTTCTATGCGGGAGGCAATCAAGGATATTGGTAGTAACCCAGACAAGATTAATCCTTTGGTACATTGCTTCTCCTTTATTAATAATCTCCTTTGAAAAATTATTCTTACTATGTATGTGATATATGATATAAGAATATAATATCAACGTGTTTTATGCTTCCCCTGGCATTCGTTAAAATTAAATGAGAATTTAAGTTTACATATAAGAGGAGTGGAAATTATACTCATTTGTTTGATTGAACATTTCTACTTGTGACCATGATTATATGTCGTGTAGGCACTTACTCTTATAATATTGTGTACAGGTTCCTGTGGACCTTGTAATCGACCACTCTGTTCAGGTTGACGTGGCCAGAGCAGAAAATGCTGTGCAGGCTAACATGGACCTAGAATTTAAGAGAAACAAAGAGAGATTTGCTTTTCTAAAATGGGGATCAACTGCCTTCCGCAATATGCTTGTTGTTCCTCCTGGTTCTGGTATTGTCCATCAGGTACAATTTAGCTCTTCAGTATGGTGTTCATTTATTACAAATGTGTACCTTAGCCTGATATTATGTGTAGTGGGAAGTTTATTATTAGCCGGCCCAATGTAAAATACCTACTAATTTTCATAACCATAAGAAAATAGGTTACTTAGATCCTACACTAGTGGATTTAATCCATTGGGGTTGGATGAATGCCACATGGGCATGAAAGGACAAAAAATTGTCCTTACATGCTCATGTGGCATTCATCCAACACCCGGGTGGATTAAATCCACCGGGGTAGGTACTAATTTTCCAAGAAAATATACAACAAATTCTTGATGAAGTAGATGAACAATGAGCAAGTAAAATTGTGGAACCATCAGCTCCCTTGTTCCTCTGCCACTTATGATATGTAGGATCTGCCTAAATTTCTGGACTAACAATGAACTAGTGTCTAGTGATAAGTGTACAGCATGTTTTAATATGTTTCTAATAAATGAAATGCTTTAATTATCTTTCAGGTGAATCTGGAATATCTTGGACGGGTTGTCTTCAACACCGACGGCATTCTGTACCCTGATAGTGTCGTCGGAACTGATTCTCATACAACCATGATTGATGGACTGGGTGTAGCCGGATGGGGAGTCGGAGGAATTGAAGCTGAGGCAGTGATGCTTGGCCAGGTATCTACGTCCTTTTTGTTCTAAAGTTTTATCTGTCATTATTGGTCTTCCACACTGGTTTGCATGTCAGTAGTAAATGATTAGTCAATTGTTAATTTTATCATCTGAGCAGGATATGAATGCTCGATTTTTTTTCAGTAGGAAAGACATTATTACACTCAGTTTAATTTTTTATGAAGTCTTTTGCAATCAATCCTTTGACTGAATCACATCAGATTTTCCTTTTGGAGCTGGTTGCTTGTCTATATACTCGGTCTAGCATCTGTTATTCATTTTATACTGTAAATTTTCATTTTTTTTTCTGTTTCTATGGATGGATCAGATAGTTAAGTTTACTTCTATATATTTCCCTTCTCAGCATTGCTTTTGTTTGTACATATTGTTCTTACAATCAATTTTTTCCCTCTACAAATTTCTAGCCAATGAGCATGGTTCTTCCCGGTGTTGTTGGGTTTAAGCTGACTGGGAAATTGCGAGATGGGGTTACTGCAACTGATTCAGTTTTAACTGTAACCCAAATTTTGAGAAAGCATGGTGTGGTTGGCAAGTTTGTTGAGTTTTATGGTAATTTCTTGCCAGAATGCTTGAGGACTTATTTATGCTTCCCACTTATTGCAGTGGATGATATATTTTCTCTTCTCTACCTGTGTAGGTGAGGGCATGAGTCAGTTATCATTAGCAGATAGAGCAACTATTGCAAATATGTCTCCGGAGTATGGAGCAACCATGGGGTTCTTCCCTGTGGATCATGTTACATTACAATACTTGAAATTGACTGGTAGAAGTGATGATACGGTTAGTTGAATATCATTTTGGGTTTCATGCTTTGAATTTACAGATTTTGACTGTAAAGGTTGTGGCATCTGTTACTTCAACTTGGTTAGGTGGCAATGATTGAGGCATATTTGCGCGCAAATAAAATGTTCGTAGACTACAATGAGGTACATTGCTTCAACTTTTTGTGTTACTCTTCACGTGTGTTAATGAAGTTGAACGCCTGAGTATGAGCGTACTGAAATTATGTATATGTCACAGCCTCAACAAGAGAGAGTATACTCATCTTACCTGGAATTGGATCTTGCTGAAGTTGAACCTTGCATTTCTGGACCTAAAAGGTATGCTTGTAAGAATGTTGTGGCCCAGCCATTGGAGTTTGAGAAGTTCCATTTTCATGTTATAAACATCATTTTTCCTTTTGTATCATTGAATTCATGCTGTGTGATATAGGCCTCATGATCGGGTTCCTTTAAAAGAAATGAAGGCTGACTGGCATTCATGTCTTGACAATAAAGTTGGGTTCAAGGTATGATACAATCTTCTTTTAATGTGCCTTTCTATGCTATGCATGCTGAGCCCTTGCAAGTTCAAATCTAATAAAAAAATGGAATGCTCAATGCCTTGGAAAAATCTTGTTTCTCAGAGCATTTTTTTTTAACATAGATAGTGATTCATTGGAAATGTCGTAGATGTTCTATTGTCATTATATTATATCACAGTATCTTTTGTTAAGGGTGGCTAGACACAGGATTTTTTCCCCAAGCTATTATCAAATGTTATATTATTGAATGAGATGCTTTCTTATTAAGATAACTGAATGTATTTTGGCTTCGATTGCATTTATTTAGTCCTTGGATCCCTCAATCTTTTCCATTTTATGTACCCTGGTTACTTGGCATAATAAGTTCCCTGTCCAGTCCCCTTAAACTTTTATCAAGTATTTGTCTTATGTGCACGCTAATTTGAAGATATGCCGCCTTTAATTGAATTGTTTCTGGATAAGTCGAAGTTGAAAATGCTAATAAAATATTGGCAACCCAACTTCTGTGGATATTCAGTTGATATTATCAGCTGGAGCAACCTTAGCCAGACTACTGCATGTCTGCAAGAATATTGTCATTCCAAATTCCTTGATCAGAAAGTTGTCTTACGTTAATCTCTTTGCTCCTAGTAGTGTATACATTTGTAGTACATATATCTTCATGAATGAAATAATAGGTGTCGCAAAAGAAATTTAGCCTTCCAAGAGATGCTAGAGTTCATTGTAATATACAGCTTTGCAGCTTGATGGATGATGACAATTCTTATAAATTTATAAATACTGTTTGATCAACTTACAAAGTAGAAAGGTGGATAAAAGATAACTATGCATTGGTTAGCCATTTACAAACCACATACTAGTGTGAGCATGCTCTGTCATCTACTCTACCATTCGTTCTTAGAGTTGGCATCTAATAAACCTTGTGGAAAGAGTAAAATATAGATCAGTATATTCAAAGATATTTTAAAATCAGTTTTTAATTGTTTTTAGTTTTAATTGTGTATGTTATGGTGATTTATTTATTATTTTTTAATTATTACTTCGTTGTGTTTATTAATGCAGGGGTTTGCTGTACCAAAGGAACAACAGGAGAAAGTTGTGAAGTTTTCATTCCATGGGCAACCAGCAGAACTCAAGCAAGGAAGTGTTGTTATAGCAGCTATTACAAGTTGCACGAACACGTCAAACCCAAGTGTGATGCTTGGAGCCGGTCTTGTTGCAAAGAAGGCATGTGAAGTGGGGTTAGAGGTCCGTATTGCACTCTCAATAATAGCAACTGCATGTTGCATGTTCTTTTCACGATCTTTACCTCAAGTTAATAGCTGGTTCTAAACATTACATCAACTGCTCAACTATTCATGATTTGTAGTTTGATGATTATTGGACAGGTAAAACCGTGGGTGAAGACAAGTCTTGCTCCAGGATCTGGGGTTGTGACAAAATATTTGCTCCAGAGGTTTTTTAAAATCCTTCTCCTGCTTCTTCTCCTGTATTTCAAAACCATCACGGTTAGGTACTGAATTTGTTTATATTTTTTTAGTGGCTTGCAGAAGTATTTAAACAAGCAAGGTTTTCATATTGTTGGCTATGGTTGCACAACTTGTATCGGTAACTCTGGGGATCTGGACGAATCAGTTGCTTCTGCTATAGCCGACAATGGTAGATTAACACTTTTTTTTTTTTATTTGATGTACTTAACTAATTAAATGTAGTAATTTACCAGAATTGTTTTAACCTAGTAGTGCATCTTCTAGACAGTGTGAATTGGTGTGAAACAGACCTTTTAATTTGATTTAAAACTATGCTTATATGAAATTTTTGAGATAGCTGTACTGCTGTACAAAGGGTTGTGCGAAGTTGTTTGAAGCTCTTTTATCCTTTTTTACTCGTAAACACATGTACGGCTTATTTGCAACCAACTGATACAAGTCCATTGACTTCATTGCTACAAGTAAATGTACTTTTATGGTTTCATGTACCAGACCTTGTTGCTGCTGCTGTACTATCTGGAAATAGGAACTTTGAAGGTCGTGTACACCCCCTGACAAGAGCCAACTATCTGGCTTCACCTCCTTTGGTTGTGGCTTATGCACTTGCCGGCACGGTATGCTTCAGATTTTCTTAGGAAACCTATTGCTATCTCTTTAAGTCCTTAATGGTTATTTTTGGTTGTCATTTTTATTTTTATTTTATATAAATGAAAAGGTTTGCTGACCCAACTATAGCTTTAGTACCACTGGCTGGATATTTGCATCAGTATAAGAGATATTAGTGAATATGCTAACCAGTTGTTATATTGGTGTGAAGTCAGCCGTTGTTTCCTCCACTCCCCACCTCCCACGAATCACCCAACTGAGGATGCGATAGGGGCATTTTTTATTAGGGTTTATTGCTTATAGTTATAAAATTTAAGTTGTCTGCATATTTCTTAATAGGTGTATTTCATTTGTAATAATATCATAATACTTACATGATGAAGCTTAAAAAAGCTCTTGCATAGTTATTACATACCTCTGATGCTGCTCTATTTTCCAGGTTGACATCGACTTTGACAAAGAGCCAATCGGAACTGGAAAAGATGGAAAAAGTGTATATTTCAGGGATATCTGGCCAACCAGTGCAGAAATTGCGGAGGTAGCTGAGCATTGTTTTGTAGCGATTACTCTGGGCTATTTGTTACACAAATAACTGTTTAAATTATATGTTTCTGTAGGTTGTTCAATCTAGCGTGCTTCCTGAAATGTTCAAGAGCACTTATGAAGCCATTACACAAGGTAATCAATTATGGAATCAGTTACCAGTACCTGAATCGAGTCTTTATGGTTGGGAGTCGGACTCAACATACATCCACAAGCCTCCTTATTTTGATGGGATGACAATGGACCCACCTGGTCCCCGTGGAGTGAAGGATGCATATTGCTTGCTGTTGTTTGGTGACAGTATCACTACTGATCATATCTCTCCCGCTGGAAGTATTCACAAGGATAGTCCTGCTGCAAAGTACTTGATGGATCGTGGAGTTGACCGAAAGGATTTCAATTCTTATGGTAGCCGCCGTGGAAATGATGAGGTGATGGCTAGGGGTACCTTTGCCAATATTCGAATAGTAAATAAACTTTTAAATGGAGAAGTGGGCCCAAAGACCATTCACATTCCAACAGGCGAAAAACTTTACGTGTTTGATGCCGCAATGGTAAGTGCTGGTGACAGCATGCAATTCATGTTATAGTAATAACATAGTATTTGTGTAGAATAGAAATGGCTGCTTTCTATATAGCTCTTTTTAGAGTTTAATTCGAGGAAACCCCACCACAGGATACAGAAACTGGGGGATTCCTAGCATCAATAGTACCCAATTTTTTTTTTCTTCTCCTCAGCCCATTTAACACAATTGTATAGCTCATTCAGGCTATGCTTGGTTCTTAGATTTTAGTTAGTGAAACAGTAGGTACAAATCATAGAACTTAAAGCTCTAATTTGTGCATTTTCATTTTCTTCATATACATTCAACGTTATTGCCATCAGTGATTGGTTAAATAACAATACATGTTTAAATAGCTTATTCATAGTTTTCAGTGATTGTCCAATGACTAAAAGTACATGTTTTTTCAGAGATACAAGTCAGCTGGGCAGGATACCGTTGTTCTAGCTGGGGCAGAATATGGAAGCGGTAGTTCTCGAGACTGGGCTGCTAAGGGACCTATGCTACAGGTAAGTGTGGTTTTGAGTCTTCTATCTGTGATGTCCAGTTGATTTATCCTATTGCCATACGTTTAACTAATTTTTAAAATCAAATTAGGGTGTAAAAGCAGTGATTGCCAAAAGTTTTGAGAGGATTCATCGCAGTAACTTGGTAGGGATGGGTATTATTCCACTTTGCTTCAAGGCAGGTGAGGATGCAGAAACACTTGGTTTGACAGGACATGAGCGCTACACAATAGACCTTCCATCGAAAACAAGCGATATTAAGCCTGGACAAGACATTACAGTGACAACAGATATTGGAAAATCTTTTACATGTACCTTGCGCTTTGATACAGAGGTATGACATCAATCACGCTTTCTGTCATTTTAGCTTCTTTTTCCCTGCATGTGTTCGTATAGTAAGTCTTGTGCAATGTTGTCTCGGAAATTGGAAATGATTAACTGTTTTGTAAGTGCAAGTTGATTCAATCAATTCTATAAATATTTAGGATAGAGTATGGAAAAGAATTATGAAATTGCTGACTGATAATTCTTTGAATTGTTCTGCAGGTTGAACTGGCATACTTTGATCATGGAGGCATCCTTCAATATGTCATTCGGAATTTATCCAAGCATTGAACTTATTGATGAAATGATTATGGCCTTTGAATCTCTTCATGTAGCAGCTGCGTTGGTATTTGATGTGTTGATCAAATGCTTCCTTGAAACTGACAGGACGCATTGTGATCAATGCTTTTGCTTATATCGACTAAGGGCTCAAATAATGATGTGAAATTTTACATGATTTACCCACACAGAGCATCCATCAATCTGTTGAGGGTCGAGATTTTTTTTTGATCAAATAGGGTTGAGATCTCTTTCACGTTACTCTTGACAATCCTGATGATGTTTGTTTACTAGAATTGTGATGTTTGTCTACTGGAATTGGACCTTCTCATAAAAAGTTTTTGTTTTGCTTCGAGTAAATCGAAAGTACTCCCTGATCAAAAAACAAAAACCAAATGAAAAATACTCATATGTTTGTTGTATTCTTTCCCTGTCCAGATTTGATAGAACTGAATATGAACATTTCCCTTGCCCCTCATCTCATTATATAAGATGGTCTTGCCTTGTACGCATGTTCAATCTTTGGGTGGGTTTAATTAAATTTTTGCATCATGTTTGAAATTGCCTGATCAATCCAAGGAAGTTGGGTCTGTGTGTTCTTTGGATGTTCACCTTACAAAGCTTTCTTTAAACTCTCTAATTTATTCCAGCCTGGTAGAGAAAATAAAAACAGATCTGGCTGGACTCGGTTCCAATTAACCCAAATTATGACCACCCACTTTATCAGTTCTAGTTTATTCAATTTGTAATTTACAACTACTAGTTGTAAGGAGGAGGAGGAATAAGGAAGACTACTTATCTCTGTCTCATGGAAAGAGAAACAATGAAGAGTTATAGATCAAATGTGTATCTTCTACTTCAAGCTGAATTTTTATCCAATGTATAGCTACGCCATGGAGAGAGCCAACAAGACATGTCCTTCATCAAATTGACAATAAAATCAAATTTTTAAATATGCGAACTCAGAAAACTTCAAGATTTTAGGAATTCGAAGTTTAAGCCCACACAAATATTTGATTTTCAAAGAACTGAAATGATGAACGATAAATTTCTCGTATAACCTCAGCCACCCTGATGAAGATATGAAATAAAAAAACCCAAGAACTTTTACTAGCACACAATATCTTACAATTCTCTAGTTTTCTAAAGTTACCGTTCTTTTCTCCATCCAATGAATCAAAAATCATCTACTTGCATTTCTAAATCTCCAACGGAAAAAAATATAAACGGTGGTATACTTGTATCAATATCCTGGGGTTTCAATGTACAACAAGAGATCAAAAGTTAATATTGTTGGTCTCTATATATAAACTTCACAATTATACATAGCTATCAACAAAGATTTCACCAATGACTGTAAGATGAACGAGATTCTGTGTTGGCTTCAAAAGGAACCTTGGTGAAATCCCAATGCATATTTTGTTAGAGATCTATGCCTTCTCCACAAGAAAGTAACCAGTGTAGCCTTAAACAAGACAAACTGCAATTGTAGAAAATCTCCTCACAAGTTCCTAAGGTTCACAGATTTTGTTGCTTGTGAAGCAAGTGCCAATGCTTTGGCTCTTGTACTCATCGTTACCCATTCCCTCTCAGCACGTCGTTGATGTTGTCTAGCATTCTTTGCCCTCTTTGGTGCTAACCGAGTATCTCTCTCTACAAATGCTAACCTAAATTTTTCAGCTATGGACAGTTCACTAGGACTTGAGACTGGTAGAAGAGAAGTTCTAGAAGTAAAACCGGATACTGCCCAAGTTTTTGGATCAATATCTTTAACAATGGGGTCATCCAATACAAATTGCAGTAATGCTTCTTGGGGAACTTCCGCACCCCTAAAACCCAAAGGTGATGGCTTTGGATTTACTACAATACGTGG
Source organism: Penstemon eatonii (assembly GCA_038501285.1). Taxonomy (NCBI): domain Eukaryota; kingdom Viridiplantae; phylum Streptophyta; class Magnoliopsida; order Lamiales; family Plantaginaceae; genus Penstemon; species Penstemon eatonii. The sequence continues at coordinate 64,169,608 of CM076708.1, read as the reverse complement.
ACATTCTATGGCTAAGCTCTCTTGTAAATCCTTGTCGATTTTTGGCTGCACAAGGAAACATTAGTAAGAAAAATAGTAAAGAACTTGTATCTGTACATGAAATCTTGACTAGGAGAAGCATACCCAGATAAGCCAGCGCAAGGATTGTGCACCATGAATCAAGTCTGAGGTGTCAAGTTCCTCCCATGATTCTCCTTCCACGTCATTGAGGTTTGGCTTTAAGAGACTTAAGCATCTGCGGGCAGCGTAATCGCTCTTTGGGCAACCTCTGCAACATAACTTTGGTTAATTTCTGTTATGTTTTTATACCCGTGTCAAAACCCAATAAATTGGGCCATATCTATCAAATAAGCATTTTTAACAGGACTAGTCACGATAAGTGCGAAGTTCAGGTCATATAATTCGAGTAGTCAGACCACAGGTTGAGAAGACACATAAGTATGTATATTATGTGCATAAAAAGAGAATTAATTCACCAATTTCAAATAAATATTGATTTCATATTCGTGACCAGCCAAACATAATGGAATAAAACAAATATTTAAGAGTCAAACCTCTGTAACGCCATATGGAATTCTTCTCAAAGATAGTCACCAAAAATGACACTAGGGTAGTCAATTGCAGGAATTTTTTTAAAAAAAAAATATATATTCATATTTTAATACCCAATGTAATACGCATGCATTACAAGATGGAATACATGTCATTATTGAGATTTCACCAAACAAAAGTATGTGTTAGAGAAAATTTTATATCATAACCTCTTATTTTCAGAAACAATTAAGCCAACATATTCTAGGCGGAAAACCAAAACCAAATCCATAGGCTACACAGAAATACATTTACTAAATTCAAAATTGTCGCATATACGACAGGAAGAATCGACTTTTCGTGATTGCCCTAACTCTTCTTTCTCCAATCCAACTTTTCCCCACTGCTGGATTACCGCTTTTCATTTCCTCATTATCATTTATGCTGCCATACATGCCAACTAATTATGTCCCACTAAAAAAGTTTAAAGTGCGACTTACAATTGCATTGAAATAACATAACTAAGCAACACTAACACTATGGTGGAAACATTACAATATTTTGAATGAAATTAAGAAAAACAGTAAGCTGTTTAGGAAGAGATTGTACCCCCATCTCAATATCTCAAGTGAATGACAATGCTGAAGAAGTTCTGAGACTCCATTTGATGTCAGTCTGCTGCATCGACTACACGAAAATAGTCTCGTTAGAAAATAAATATCCCTAAACTGAACTTTGACTTGAACAGAAAAAATGTACTTGGGCAGTCAATCGAAATGAACTTGACAACTCCATTTTATGCAGCAGATTTCCTAAATTTACAATGAACTTAACATTATGATTACCAAAGAGGACTATTTGGTTCATCACAATTTGTTCCTCAAAATCTACCTTATATCCACTACTCTTAGGTTTTGGCAGATATTTACAATGTGGCAAAGCCCAGAATCAGAGATATCGGAACCAGATAAATCAAGTTTATCCCAGGAATTATCTGCCAATGCAATGACAATATCATCATTCAGTAACTTTCTTCTTCTGGAAATTGCCACCAATACCATCTGTTCAAATCATATAAAAAATGTAAAATGATAAAAGTATATAGCTGTTCCAAACATAAGTTCCTTAAAAATACAGAACAGGTAATTGTTCAAAATAGATCACCTTAATATCTGAGGGGAAGGTGAGAGCAATCTCGGTCAAGTCATCAATAATGTCCTCTAGATTGGTACCCACCACTCCTAAACACAAGCTTAACAAGCTAGGTGCCGCCTTTAGCTTATTCTTGGTAAAAATATCTGCAGCAAAACACAACATTAAATTTAAATAATATATATACACACGATTAAAGGACTAATACTGTTGCAATAGTCCTTTAATACTGTTGCAATAGTTTAAGAAATGGATCAAATATCATAACCCATACGAAATTCAACAGTGGAGGCGGTTGAATTTGGGGCAGATTTTGGATTGTTGTTGTGTAATTGGAGGTTCTGCAAACAAGAAGTTAGGTGTTCCGTCGATTCCTTGGATTTCCCTTTTTCCATGAAAATATCTCTGGAATTTACAATTGATGATGTATTTTGGGTTTTTCTTTTGAGAATTGCTCGTTATTATTGTATGATGTTTGTTCGCGGGATTATATAATCAGCCGACCTAGCTTCAGTTGAACTCGGTAATTTTTTATTTTCCCATTGGAGAGTTTTTTTTTTTTTTTTATTAATTTAGAGGTTTCTTGTGCATACACCTGCCGTAAAATTTCAAATTTTGTTAATATTAATTCGGAGGCATAAAGTCATAAAATAGTGATATTAGTATTTCTTTTCACGTTGTTTTCAAATTTAATCTTGCATCTTTTTTTTTATGGAAAATTTAATCTTGCATCTTTATTACAGTTTATTTTTAACTAGGCAACATTGATATGTTTATTTAAAATATTATATTCAAAAATTTTGAAAACGTTGACAAATTAGAAAATTCCCTCAACATGATTCAACAAAAGCCACTTTATATAACAAAAAGGCTTTGAATTTTAACGTAAAATTGATATGATAAAGTCATTTAATTATAAATATCATGTCATTAATTTTTTAAAAGTATTGTTCAATTGCAAAAGAAATGTACTACACCATAAATGCGGAGAAGTGTACTTCCTACCAATTAAACAACATTAGAAACTCCGAAGAGAATTGAAAAAAAAAAAAAAGAATGTTTTATTTAAAATTAGAAAATACGAAGGTATAATGGTGAATTCCATCGAATTGACCGAGGACAAGGCTCCATACTCAAGAAATTATTTTGATATTCAATTTCCACTAATATTGATATTCTCTCTAATTTATCTAATGTAATAATACTATCCTTTCTAATTAATTTATTTTCAAACAAATGTAACATATTCCATTCAGGAAAATTCTTGTTCAAGTCTGGCTTGGCCAAATTCATTCAACCACCAATCAAATATATTGCACTTGCTTTGCTTTGTGATTGATCACTTTCCTGAAAGTTGCATCCAATCCCAAAACAAATATATTTCACTTGACATGTAATTAATTTGAAAAGTTGCATCCAATCCCAAAATAAATATATTTCACTTGCCATGTAATTAATTTGGGTTCAACCAAACCCGACTAAGAATTTACTTCGAATTCATTACATCTAAATAAAATACTACCTCCTTCTTATCCAATCAAATAACTGAAAACTGAAAAAGGAACTTTTGGTTAATCAATGGCGAAATATTCGCCGCGCAAAAATATCCCAGCGGACGTGAATCAAGTGATCGATCAGCTGGAGCGTCACTTCTTTGCCCCCGATGGATCGTTCATTTCCAAATCTACCTACTACGATCTTCAAAACGTAGGTCAAATCTACAATTCAATTCACAATTTTTTACTCGTTTTGGGGAATTTTTTATTTGATTTCACAATGCAGGCGAGAGAGGAAATGTTCAAAGAGAGGCAGTGATATCTAGAAGCAATGGTACTGTTATCTCCTTCAATTATCCACTAAATTAAAATACCAGTTGTCGTCGTGTAATCCAGATTAATTGCGTGTAGGCTAGGCAGAATACCTACAGGCGGTTGCCGTGGCTAATTTTGGTGGCATTCGTGATGTTCATGGTTTTTATCGCCAGGTTTGGATTCTGGACTAATTAGCACTTGTAGTTCAATTTTTCTATTGCAGGCTGTGTATGAGATAGAATTGATTCTGGCTCTTTTACTATTATAAAAAGAACCAACTTCAGCAATGTAAGCAATAATTCTATGTTCCTTCCTACCTGGTTCAATACTAGTCATTGAAACTGTTTGAAGATTGTGAGTGCAAATATTACATTGGACCCTTATATCATTCTGTCTAAAGGTTTTATGGCAGATTCTTGGAGTCCTTATCAACCTCGTCAAAGATATAAAACTGAGTCATCATCACAAATATGTAAGCTTCCTAATTTTGTGATAAATATCACTTGAGCAATCTTATTCATTGAACAGTATTTTAAGCTTTTTCTGGGAGGATTCTTGAAGTGACATGGTAATTATGCTGTTTTTAGTCTTTGATAAGATTCTTACAGAGTCTACTTACGTATTTTGTAGCACGAACTTCAAAAGACTTGGTTATGCAAAAGATGTGAGAAAATGAGTGCCAAAATAAGGTTTGTCTTCCAGTTCCATGCAGTGACATCGTTCCAAATCTTGAACGTTGACATTGAGAAATCACTTTTAAATTGCCTATATATACACTTGGTTTGTAGTATGCTTTGGCTAAATCTTTTACTTGCTTTTCATTGGTTATTGAAGTGTTCTAGAACATATTCTCCTTCTTGAGACCTACACCAAAGAAACCATTCCGGCACTCCACAAAATTAGGTAAACAGATATAACAAATTTCAATATTTGGTTTACTTATCTGGCACAAATACTAACTAAACTCTCCGTTGCTTAGGAAATATTTGATTGAATCAACAGAGGAAGCTTCTCTTGCATAAAATAAAGTGGCAAGCTTCTTTACTCTCAAAATACGTTTGCGTATCTTCTCAAAGCTCTGTGCCTATATTAGCTACTATTTGCTTTTAGTTAGATCTGGTTATGGAAGTCAAACTTGGAATGCTATCGAGCTCAACAAAATCATTTCCAATTGTGTATCAACCTTGAAACCTGATAATAGAGATTATTGCTTTCTAGGAATTTATTCTGATGTTCAGTTCTACATGATGAAATATAGAGTATAGTTGTTTTTCTTGTGTGTATATTTGTAAGTTGGAAAGAACGGAGGTTCACTGGACAAAAAAATTAAATTAGTAATATGTACAGAATTCATGGAAAATAATGGATGTTCCACTTGCTTCCTTTATGCTACTTAATTTAATTTTCAGAAATCGATATTTCACATGAAGGGGCTATGGTGTCATCTCAACTTTTTTATGTTCGATGTCTTTACCAGGTTACCCGACTTCGCAAGTGTCAAGGTGTTGATCCACATTTTGATAACATTGCTGGGCAATACCATGACATAGTGGAGGTAAAATTTACATGTTTCTAGTTCTTTCAGATATTTGTTTGGTTCTTAAGGAAAAAAAATTGTCTGCAGACTGGAAACTATGCAATGGACAATTCACCAAGTTGAAATGGACCTGAAGCGTATGCCTAGCTCCTATGCATGCTGTTTTTGTCAATATATCGAATTAACTCTGTGCGTGTGTGTGTGTATATATATATGATATTTATTGTTAAACTTGAGGATTTACATTGATAATGTGTGCCAATTATTGTTTTTTCAGTCTCGTTGCAGTTATTATCTGAAGCAGTTGTGGCTAAAGATTGTTCTTCACATACAAAATAGATTAATTAAGTTCGGTATTTAAGTTAGGTTGATCTATTCTCCTATCTTTAACCACCATGTGTGACACCTTGATAGTGGTTCATTTAATTTTTAATTCAAATCCCAAGTCAATTATTTTGCACACATGCTATGAATTAGGTACTACAGAAAGTGTATTGTACTTCGATTCTGAATGAATTAGGTTCAATCTTGGATTTTTCGTAAATCTACACATGATTATATTGTTCGGGGTCTAGTGAAATTATGCATTGGAAAATTATGTTTGACATTTGATTTCACCATACTTCCAAAGGGTCCAGGCATGTAGTTTGTATGTCTCCATTGAATCATTATTTTGGTTCTAGAAATATTATCCGATCATGAAATAAGTAGTATATGTTTTCAATTAATGATATTGATACGAAAAAGCACGATATGAGTTTTAATCATATAAGTGACTTTTGAATGATTAGTGTAGACAAATTTGATCCAAGCTATAATTCCTCGAGTTCAATTGCTATTGATACGAGTTAGGTGCGATTTTGTTTCTGCTATATAGTAATACTAACAAATTAATATGAAACTCGTTTTGTTAATGGTTAAATGGGCTTACACCTGATATTACTACATAAGTGCGAAATGGAATAGTGGAGTAACTCGATTTTAATTAAATTTAGAAGGTCATTTAATTTCTCATTACTAAATATTTCATATTGATTGAAAATAATATTTAAGTTCACTTATAATTTGAATAATTAGATTCAAATCATTTGAGTAGACTTAGCACAATTCTAATTAATTAATGTGATAAATTCTAACATTATGATAGATAATTTTTATTCTCGGGACCAAATCCAACCAGATATGAGCAGTGCGCTTACGCACATCCACCAGCGCGTGAGTATTAGTATCTTACAAGACATTGGCGTCAGTGTCAAGCTATGATGCACGGATACTTTAAAAAATTATAAAATATCGTGTCGAATTCTTTTCGGATACGATATTCCTCGGATACCCGTGGGATACGTATTCGACACTCCACGTGGCGTGTCGGTAAATATAATTAAAAAGAAAAGTTGGACACACGTATCGGATACTTATTTAGACGTATCCAACACATTTTATATTCTGAATTTTGCTAAGTCATTACAATTGGTAAGAACAATCAACAATGTAAGGCGTCATACCACACTTTGTATTATATACAACTGCAATAGAGGATAGTTTGTCTATAACGGGACATGTTTTATCTAACATAATAAAACAATGAACATTATGTATAATTAATAGTATTTAATTACTAAATATTTTTTTTTTCAAAAATTATGCAATTTAGTACTTATGAAACTTAAATTGATTTATTTCAATATATATGAATATAAACATTTATTATTTTACTTATTTCAATATATATAAATATATAAATTTATATTTTTCATATTCATATCCATGTCGTATCGTATTCAGTAAATTTTTTAAAATTCGCGTCGCCGTATCCGTGTCGTGTCATATTCGTATCGACGTATCCGTGCAACATAGGTGTCAAGTAGGAGTATTATTGAGTGCGTAAAGATGCTTTCCTGAATCGTGATCCACTTCCATCCAGATTTTTCCGAGCGCGTACCCCACAGATGGGACCCACCAAATATTATTCTGCCGTGTCCGAAAGCAAGTCTATATGCGTTGAATTTACGCGTCCATTACTATTATCATTATCAATGTATAGATTGCTTCCGATCTCAGCTGATAAATCTAGGCCGCTCAGTTTTCCCGAATGATCGGCCACGATTGGATGGACTATATTAATTAAACTTAGGATAATTAATTAACTATTAAATAGTACTCAGTTTATAAGTATTGGATTGTGCGGCTAGAAATAGTATTTACTAATACAATCCACCGCCTCAGTTTTCTTCTATAAATTCACAGTCCATAACATCCAATTCATCTCACAACCTAAATTCTCGAGAAGTAATAATCTTAAGGTATCATTTTCTCTTCCTTTCTGATTTAGTACCTAGTTTTTTCTTCTTCAATTGACCTGCTGCTCGCTTAACTATACGTTCCTCTGAATACGATATGATCTGTGATCTGAATTGTTAATTTGGGTTGTTGTAAACAATTTAGGTTTTCAATCTTATGCATCGAATCAATTATTACATCGCTATTAGGGTTTTGATTTGGGAATTCTTGCTTGCAATTAATGTTTCTTTCCTGATTTGAATTGATGGAAATTTATGTACTTTCTTGGAATTAGGTTGAATGAACATTTATTTATTGTGCTATTTCTGAATTCTTCTATTGATCATGCTTACTTCTCCTAATAGCTGGTTTGAATTATTCTCCTAACATCCATTTTTTTTGTGATTTTGATTTGATTAGTTGTGGGGTTAACGAAAAATAATTAGTGCACTCTTCATGAATTATGTTTTGATTGGATATTTAAATTAGTATTCTCCTTCTACTATTGATAAAGATCATATCAGTTTTCTCTGATCTTGCGCATCATGGTACTCTGTTAGCAATCTTGAAATTATTTGGCAGTTACCGGACATATTACAATGTTACATACTTTTGTTGGATTGATTTTATATATATGTGCGTGTGTGTGGAGATCTTGTTTGGTTAATGATGAATGTTTCAATTTATGCAGTTCGTTTAAGGCCATTTGTATTACATATCCAACAACTTTCATGGTTCAACTCGACCTCGAACTTCCATCTGCTTTTGATCCTTTTGCTGAGGCCAAAGACTCGGGTGCCCCTGGAGCCAAGGAGTATGTTCATATTCGCATACAGCAAAGGAATGGAAAGAAAAGCTTGACCACTGTCCAGGGGCTGAAAAAGGAATTCAGCTACGAAAAGATCCTTAAAGATCTCAAAAAAGAATTCTGCTGCAACGGTAATGTTGTTCAAGACAAAGAACTGGGAAAGGTGATTCAACTCCAAGGTGATCAGCGCAAGAACGTTTCTCAGTTCCTAATGAATGCTGGGATTTTGAAGAAGGATCAGATCAAGATTCATGGTTTTTAAACACTTAAAAACATTATAGTATATGATAACTTTTTTAAGTATTCAAAGTCTGGTGTTTGGAGAAGCCTATTATAGGATTGTGAGTGATAACTAAAAACAAATTACTAGTAGTATTTTTATTTTCACATTTCTTTTTCGTTCTGTTTGGGTGGTTGCAGTTTTATTTTTAACTCCTTGATTCTTTCATGGGGTGTTTGGTGAATTGTAACTCTGTTTGGACTTTCAATAATAATAAAGTTGCTCCCTTTCTAGTAGCTATAAGAACACTTTTATCATGTAACTTGATTTTATTATATTACTGATTATTTTGATGTATGATTCAACTCTCATAGTGGTCTTCTACTCATCTTTAGTTAATTGTGATTGCTGATCGATGTTTAGTTAATTATCTGAAAGGAAGGAAGGCAGGCAGGCAAGGGATGTGAATGGTACTGATTTAGATGGACTAATGAGGGGAATATTATGTTTAATTCTTTGATTAGTTAAAAAGTTATAATTAATGTCTTTTTTTTTTTTGGCTCATCTCATTAATAAGTTAACGGGAGGCTGCTTGCAACTTGCAAAGCAAAGTCATAGGAGTGAGTATATGTTTGTTTGTTTCAATTAGAAACAAAAGAAAGTAACATGATATATTGTGGTTAAGAAAAGAACAGTATTGTTGATTGATTAACTGGATGTATCTGCTACTTAGTTAAAGAGGTAGGTTCTTAGAGGTCGATATTTCTTTTTTATTTCATTTGCGTCATGCAGTTACAGTAACGTTAATTAATTAATTAAGGGCGGTGTATAATAGGAGTATAACTTCCTCCAGATCCATGGGAAATTAATGACCAGGTTCATATTATTTAGAATTTAGCTAGACTATATAGGAGTAATTAAAAGGAATAATAATAATAATAATAATAATAATAATAATAACTCATATTCACCGTAGAATATTCTTGATGGTGGTGGTTGGCGGCTGGCACACATTTTCTATTCTATTTAAAAGAAATCAAAGCCAGCCATTGAATCTTAGTAGTATGTATTTATCAGATCAGAAAACTCCAAATCAGGATTCCCTCCTCCTCCTCACCTCCTATTTCAACTAGTAAAAAAGTTTTGAAAATACCCTTGAATTAATATTGGTAAATAGCTAGATTTATTAATTTATTCATGATGATATTGATGTTGTCTTGTTTTATTTATGTCTGCCCTGCCCTACCCTGCCCATTAATTAATTATTTTAGTAGGAAAAAGGGTGGAACCAGCTGATTCAGTGAATGATGCAAAAAGATCAATTATTGGTTATTGGTTACATGTCTCTGTGCGTTGCACAATCTCACTTATAGTTATAATTAAATAAATACACCAAATTAAAAAAAAATACTTAGTAATTTCCTTGTTTAGTTGTTAAGGTAATTAGTAGGAATTGCATCAACTGACATGCTACATATATGGTTATTAGTAATATAGAAGGAAGTATATTTTAGCTAGTATTGGTACTATTAATTAATATCAATCAGTATATGGAGAATAGATACAATTTGTTATATAGCCAAGGAAGCAGTGGTTGGACATCCATGAGAAATGAAGAATTCCAAGAAGAAGATGTCTGGATTAATATTGTTTCAAGAGATCAGGATGATTCAGATTCCAAAATCAACAGCTCAACCCCTTCTTTCATCTCTAGTTCTAGTCGACATATCGATCTCCCTACAGCAACTAATATGATCGGGATACCTAATTCAAACAAAAAATCCATTTCTCAACAACAAAACATGACCATTCAACATTATTCAGCCCCCCCTGTCAACATGCCTAAAATATATGGGAAAAATATCTCCCCAAATTCTGATGCAAATGAGGAAGATGGAAATTTGATTCCGCCGCATCAATGGATAGCTACAAAGCTTGCAAGTAGTCAAATTCCTTCATTTTCAGTGTGTGAAGGTGCTGGAAGAACACTTAAGGGAAGAGATTTAAGCAGGGTAAGAAATGATGTTCTCATTAAAACTGGTTTTCTTGAATCCTAGCAAACTATAATAGTACATACTAATATTTATTTATTTATGTATTTTAGTTGAATTGTTGCTCTAATATAATTCTGCTTGTAAATTGTTGTCTCTATAATATAATTCTGCATGTAAATTGTTGTCTCTCAACTCATTTTCTTCTTTTGCTTTTCTTTTTTAATTCTCTGTTTTAATTTCTTTTTTGTATTATATTGGTGATTGCATAACTACATTCCAAATATGGAAGGGGAATCCTATTTAAGATCCATTGTTTTTAAATTTTGAATAATCCAATTAATAACACATTGTATAGTTTTCTGTTACATAAAAAAAAATAGCAACATTATCGTGGGTCCAAATTGTCATGAAAGATAATTTTGAACATTCAAAAGGGATTATTTTGTGCATTTATTATACATGTGACATGGTGCAACAAAGAATAATAGTTTTCAATTATTTTTACATTTAAAATAAACGGTAAATAATATTACAAAAGTAACCTCACCTTAAATTTAGAGGTTATATTAAATCTCATTTTGCATGCAACGGGCATATTAAATAATTTTCTACTTTCACTGAGTTTGCTAGCTATATCTGAGTATAGGAGTTCTAACACTAACAATTTACAATAACTTGGAGATGTGTTGTAGAGAAAAAAAGGTAGGGAAATATCTTTTTAGAAGTATTTTTTTAGCTTTTCAGACCTTTCGTCTTTTCTCAAGTGATTTATTAATTATATGTAATACGTTCCATTAAATATCAATAGACATAATTATAAGAAAAATTCAATCTTAGTGTTCACATTTGGATTTATTCTTGACCAAATAAGGAGTAGTAAAGTAATATCAATTAGTTTATCTTAAAAAACATCATTTACATCAATCTTTTACAAAAAAAAAAAGATATATTTAACATTCTTAATCAATAAATATCCAACTAAAACATACTTTCATCTCAGGCCAAAAAGGCCTCTTTTTACCTACACCATATAAGAATGACCGGACGGCATGAATCACATGTGGTTTTACCATGCCCCTAGGGCCCTAAATATGTGATTTCATTAATATAAGGTACATCTTTTAGAAAGATACACCAAAAAGAAAGTTGAATTTATTTCTCAAAAAACAAAAGAAAAAAAAAACGTTGAATTTATACTCCTAAAATTCCATGCATCATAGTAGGGGTAGTATATACAATTTAATTAGGCGGTACAAAAATTAGAGTGCATGATCCAGCTCAACGAACCCAGATATCATCTCAATTTTCTTTCCTTGAAGTTGAAACCCCTCCAACTCCTTGAGAGCCAACTCTTTCAATTTCTCTAACTTTTCTTCAATTATTCCCGACTTACCCTTCCCCAAAATACCCTTTATCATCCCCACATAAAGCCCAAAATTCCTCAACTTCTCAATTTCCTCTTCACCTCCCCCTCCCAAAATAGCCCCACACGCCGCACCACACGCGTGCAGCTCACCCTCTTTCTTCTTACTTACATACTCCAAATCACCCCTTAATTCATCAAGCCCCAATTCCCGGTACTGCCCTTCCACAATCCCCTGCGACCCTGCAGCTCTAGTAATTTCCACAATTACCCTTAAAATTTTGTCCGGGTTGGAATGGGCCAGCTCCATGGACCGAGCCAACAACTCCAGCCCAAATGGAATAATCCCGTCTCCGGTTAGAAGTTCAATATTTGGGTCGAACTTGTGTTGGATTTTGGCCTTGGGCCTGGGCCGGTCGGTTAAGGGGAGGTGCTCGTGTGTGTACGCCGCCGCGTGGATGAGATGTACGGCTGCCGCCGCCGCCATGGCTTGGTTCCTGTCGCCTCCAACGAGCTCGCACGCCGCCACACATAGGGCTGGTGCGGAGGTTGTTGGGGCGGCGAAGGTGAGGTGGTGCATGGGCTCGAAAACGGATTCGGGCGGCCTTATGGGAATGGCTTTTTTAAGATAAGTTTGGATTTCGGTATCAATGGAGGCCCAATGAGATTGGTTTTGAGCCATAGAAACAACTTTAGGCCCGTAACGAATTGAATTTACTTTCGTCCGAGTTTGGAAAGTGGTTGTGTAAGTGTTGTTGAAGCTGTAGAGTTTATTTGCCATTTTCTTTTTCGAAAATTTGTTACTGACAGTTTTTGAAGGATCGGAGAAAGATTTCAAGAACACTCTGTGTTTCGTCCTCGTGTCGATCGGGATATTTATGGTGTGCTTGAGTACCTACTAATAGATAAACAAACCTAAAATATGGACCTCGTGCTTCTCGCGGCATGTTATTGGTTTTTTTTTTTAATTTTATTTTAATCTCGTGTTAGACTAGTGCTTTGGATCTCATATTCATGTTTCGGGTATGGACTCAAAATATATACTCCTATTAAACATTCTACAAGATTTTTTTTGTTTTTTAAAATATATGTTTACAATTAGAACGGTCAATTGAATTGGATTGACTTTGAATAATAATATTAAATTCGGTCAATTTATGAGACAAAATTCAGTCTACTAAGTCACAACCCGAATATATAATTATTTTAAATATTAATATTAATTATTGGTGTTAAAGTCTTACTGTACTAATTAGTATTTTGAAATAAGAATCAAAGTTTAACTTTGTAAACCCATATAACAAGAATTCTGAAATCTGTTGTAAAAATTGCGAGCTCAAGAGACTATCTCCGTTGGAGAAACATACTCCCTCCCAAATTCTCTTGTTTCGACCATAACAAATCTATCATGCTAAAATTGAGGCATATCCTAATTCATATGCGAGAAAAGATGTGTAAGCTAGTCCATCATATCTTGAGAATCACATGCATATTGAGAATACGAAAGCCTTGATAATGCTCAACATTGCCTTGCAGACGTACAATGAAGAAAACAATGTAGAGTATTATCTTTTTTTCCTTCACACCGGTGGCAACTGTCTTCAATTACGAGGTTCTGGTGCCTAAGAGCGAAACGAACATGTGACACATTCTTACAACATGAGCAAATAAAAAAAAACAGACCTAAGGGGGCGCGTTGATATTCCAAATATAGTTCCAGCTCTCTGAAAGAATAGAAATTTGGGATATGGAACTGTGGAATGTCTATGTGAACTAATGTATTTTGAGTTTTGTTGAAAATTAATTTTATATAGTTTGAGATGGACACTTTTGGTAACTTTTTTTAATATGATATGATACAAATTACATCAAATCATAAATATATTCGAATTTAACTAAAATTACAAAGAAAATTAACTACTAACCACTCGTTTAATTAGAAAAAAATCCACACTAATAAAAATTGAACTCATGACTGAGCTCTTATTTCCGAGACTCACCACATATATCTTTATTTGTTATATAAAAGTCGAAGACTTCTACGTAAATATCCATCAATTCGCAATATGATTGTTAAGTTTCATCGTATAAATGTGAAAGCATATCAATTTCATATAACATAAATAGATTGGTGTAAAGTTCTAATTAATTTCACGCCACCATGCATATTGGGTCAAGTCCACTTAAATATTTTGGATCAAACTTACATAAAAAAATACCTTATGAATTGATAATTGTCCAAAAACTTATAATGTAGATTTATTTTTAGTATCCAATCCACTTGAGATGATTTATTCTCAATATTTTCTCAATTTTTATTTAGAAATAGTAGTGATGTCTAGTTTAAGAAGCAAATGTGAAATTTATTAGAGTTTTTGTCCCTTCCACGAAAGTTAATAAATTTATGAAATTAGGAAAAATTACTTGCAAGTACATGGTGAGAACCCTAAAAATTAAATTTTTTATTTTTAATTTTTGTCTCTATTATTGTTTACTATTTTGTTAACAAGAACTAAGAATTAATTCTTGACTACTCAAACTTTGAATGCAATATTAATTAGTTCCTTTTTTTTTTTTTTTTTTTTTTTTGTTAACATAACTCAAGGTTAAAGGCACTTGAACAAGTTGAAGAAGGACAAGAAATAGGGTAAGAACACATTACAAATATGTTCTATTATCTATATTTTGTATTTCATTTATCTTTGATTGGAAGGTAATTTTTTCCTCATTTTTTTTGTTCTGCTGCCGCTGTTGCCGTATTTTTTTTTTTCATGAACTGTTTATAAGTTGTAGTGTGGTACTAGGGAATGGTGTATGATGTTTTAGATATTTTATTTTCAATGCTTGTGTTTTTTTTCCTTTCTAGTTTCTTTGGACAGATTTGGTTTTTTTTCTTCCGATATGTTTTGGAACAATTTTTATATAATCTAAATTCAAGTTCTTGGCATATCAAATACAGAGTACCGCTTGGGTATGATTCGGAGAGGAATGAACAACTCCTAAATTTCTTCCCCCAATTTTTTTTGGAAATGTGTTATAATAATATGTTTATGCCTCATTGCACATGAAGCACACTCTATTTTCCAACCGTCTAATTGAAAGAGAAAAAGGTATAGCATCATACGTAAAAAATACAAATTAACAAGCCAAGTATTTACATCGCGTAACCACGAAGACGAATGTTAAAATTAAGGTTGTGTTAAGGTTGACTATGACTTCTTTTAGTAAGCTATGTAGTTTGTTGCATAACCCTGGTGGTCTAAGAGACACTAAATACGTGCCACTCAATGAACAAGTTGCAATGTTCTTGTCCGTCATTTCACATCACAAGAAAAATCGAATCGTAGGGTTTGATTATCGTCAATCTGAGGATACAGTGAGCAAGTGTTTCCACCGTGTATTGAATAGTTTGCTTAAATGCCATTCAATTTTACTATCACAACCAATACCAATTTCAGAAAATTCACAACTTATATGGGTTGATAAAACCAAACAAGAAATATTCGGGCAAACACTTTCAAAAAAAAATTCCCAAATCCTCCAAAGAACCCGTAAATCTTACGGCAAATCGTAGTAAAATGAACTAAACAGGCTATTCAAAAGGAATATAATATCAGATTCCAATGGTGATTGAACTTTACTTTTGGTGGGACGAAGACAGTGAGAAATGAAAAGGAGAATGGTGGAGGAGACAAATTGGAAGTAAGGAAATGTCAGATTCAAACCCTAGCAACTCAGATTACGATTAGATATCAACTATCAAACAAAAATGGTGATTGAAGTTGAATTCTGGTGGGACAAAGACGAGAAGAGAAGAGGAGAACGGCGGAGGATGAGAGAAAACGTAAGAGATGAAATGTGTTCAAAGCCTAGCAAGTGTGTCGATTACATTGACTATGATCCAACGGTTGAGAGTGTCCTAAAAATCAATGGTCAGATCTCATTAATCATGGGGGTATATTCGTAATTACACTATAATCGGGCCAATCGAACCGAATATTAATTTGTTGGGCCAAAGTCCAATTAACACAAAATTATTTGCCAAACACATCACTGAATTATTGGGTCCGATAGTTTAATGAGGCCAAATTAGTTAACGGGGCCTTATATTATACTACGAATTTTCGTATCACCTAAGAACTATATATCAATTATTGTAAAATAATTTCTCTAGGCCTTAAAGTAACACTAGAACTATATATCAATTATTCTAGAAATATCTTCATAGACGCACATATTTATATACAAGTTTAGATACGGATTTATTCTAAAAACAAATTACCTTTTCTTTTTCACAGTCCCTTGCGAGTCCAAGTCAAGTGTTTTTTCTTCTTCTAAAAAACGCTTGTTCAAAATGGCTAATGTTGTCATAACAAAGAAACTTGTGAACTATACTAAATTATTTTCTATTGTTATTCCTCCTCATTTTCCTTCTTATTCTTAGATTCTTTTCCCGTCCTCTTTCTCGTATCAAGCTTGGAATGACAAGAAGTAGCCAAATAAAGATAAACTTAACTCTGAATTTGACTCATTGTCTAGAGGGGAAAAGAAAGCATGTTACTTAACTTGTATTTAGGAAAACCGCACAACATCCCCATGCGTTATAATGCAAATAATTAATTTTTTCTTATAAAATGTTGCACAAAATTCTTTTTTCGTCTAACGTAATTAATATGAGACTGAAATTCATTTTCCACCAGTTTAAACTGATAAAATATCAAAATACCCTTAAAAATAAAAACTAACCATCTTCTCCCGAACCGTCCACCTACCCCCATGCTCCGTCACCCCTCCCCAGATGGAACCTAGGCTTCTAGAATTCTGGGTTCGTTGGTCCTAAGCCATGGTGCCCTGAAATCGAAGAACCTAGTCCACCACTGCTAGGAACATTGACTCAAATCTAGTCTTTGTGACCACTTTTGAGTTATAATAAAGTAGATAAAATACTAACATATATAGAGAGAATTTTTTTTTTGTTTAAATAAAATTCCATTTTTTTAATAGATAATATACATAATTTCTTTTTAATACTTTTATATTAATAAATATTTACATTTTTTCTTATAATTATTTTTAAAATGCATGTACTCAAATTTATTCATATGTCAAGACATATTATATTTTTTCATTATGAATATGAATACTATTCTTCTATGTAGAAAAATTAAGAAAAACAAATATTTAGCAATTAAAAAAAACTTGGGACTCTAGAGGCCTAAAATTTGAGTTCAAAGAATTTGGAGAAAAACCTTATGTGCATAGTGGTATTTTGGGAGACGAAAATATAAATGTAGTCTTCCCCTCATTGGAGATTGTATTAGTTGAATATTATTTATATTTTATTAATGATCAAATGATCTTAATGTTGTAATCACCGTTTAATAAATAAACTAAAGCATATATTTTATAGTTGGAGAATCTATTAGTTCAAATGAATTATTAAATGTTATTGGTTAAGTATGATTAGTGAACTGAAACGAAATGTTGATTAAGTTGCTCTTACTACAATTTTATTAAAGAGTATTTTGTTTGAAGTCTCTGAGTATTTGGTAAGGCGTAGCCCACAGCCCAACCACTTTGCCACCTACAAATTAACGTAAAAAATTATCGGACGGAAGTTCACCGACATTGTTGTCAAGGAAGGAGTCCTATTAAACTTTTGAAAAAGTAAATAAATAACTATATTCTTTTTTTGGTAATTATTATGTAAATAACTATATAAAAATCATATATAGAACAGAAGTACTGTTAGGGTGGGTATTGGTTTTCTACATTCTACTCTTCCAAAATTGCACTCCCACTTCATCTTCTTCTTCAATTTTCACGTTCCACATTTCATATTAAAATTAAAAATCCGTTCTTTTCTTAATTTACTGTAGTACTGTCTATATGATTATCAGATATAAACTATATTTTTTGTACAGAGTACAAATATAGCCACATTTATACAAGTCTCATTGACTTTCTTGACCAAACGAATCACTGAATTTCTTATTCTGATCTCTCCATTACTGATTTGGGTTTATTAGTGCTTCAAATCGTTGGTTGTTGAGTGATATATTTGAGGTTTTCCTATTTATTTCTTGAAAATTGAGATGGGTTGTGTTTAGTTTATACAATTGAGAGATTAACTTGTAAAGAGCAAGATGTCTTGGAAGAGCAGAGGGTTAGAGTCAACTTCCAAGAATGTTGTTTCGAGAAAGCTCACTTTTTTTCTTTGTATTGGATGTTTCTGTGTGGGGATGCTCTTCACAGACAGGTTTAATTTGATTATAATGTCATTTTTTCTTCTTTTAAATTCTGAAGATTAATGTAATTTGGTGAGAAGTTACCTTTCTTTCAGTTCAAGAATTGAATTATGTGATATGCTACTCTTACCCTCCCCTCAATTTCCTTTTTTTTATACTTACATAATTTATTTATTGAATATATAGGATTGGTAATCATAACTGGCTATGAAGGCCAAATTATGTAGTTTTCATTATATTTTAATTGACTTTTGTGGTCCAGTTTTAAAGTGTAAGTTCACTTAAAAGTTGCAGATTGTACTGTTAATGATGGATTGGGGAAAAGTGAACATATCTGGATGATGTAATTTTACTTGACCAATTTTTTTTAAAATATTTCCATCTTCTTGAAGATTTTTCGGAAACTTAAAGCTCAAGCCTAATTCGTATACGCCAAACTTTCTTTAATTATAAACACAAGAGGGAAACATTTACTGTGGCTAGGACTCACTATGTTAAGATTGCCAAAGATTTTGAAGTAGGAAACTGAATAGATGGCAGTAATAATGAACGACTCTTATAACATTGATCTCGAGACCTCTTTTGAATTCATTGTTGATTTGTAATTACAGTTGCATTTACCTTCTGATGATTGCACATTTTGTTCTTGATCATAGTTGCATGTCCTAAGCCTAACGAACATTGCTAAATTTTGTCTTAAGTTTGTTCATTATGTGCTGTTTTCTTCACAACACTTTCTATGTTTGAGGTGTCTGAATAATTTGAATTCATTGTTTACAGAATGTGGGCAGTGCCAGAAGCTAAAGATATATCGCGGTCAACAAAATCTGTAGAGGAAAAACTTACGTATATTTCAGATGGTTGTAATCCAAATCTCGTATGTAGTTACATAATCTCTATTCAGACTTTATCCACATTCTAAACTGGATTATTGGAGTTTCTTTTACTAAATTTAGAAAGAAAATTTATGTAGATTTTAAAGCATATTATTTTATCATTTTCTATTTTTTCAGAAGGATGCAAGTATAACTAGTGAAGTTTCAAAGACACATCATGACATCCAGTAAGCCCTTGAGAACCTAGGATGTAATTTTGTTCTTTAGTGATATAAATTTGGACAACTAATAGACACCTAAAAAGTGCAGGACCCTGGATAAAACAATTTCGAACTTGGAAATGGAAATAGCTGCAGCAAGGGCTTTACAGGATTCATTACTTAGTGGTTCTCCCATTTCTGAAGATTTGAAGTTTCCTGAGTTGACCAAAAAGAGAAAATATTTAATGGTAGTGGGAATAAACACTGCTTTCAGCAGTCGAAGGAGAAGAGACTCATTACGTGCTACTTGGATGCTCCAAGGTGCTTAATACTTTGGAATATTTTTTTTTTGTGTCTATAAAGTTTGTCTGTCGAGTATATTGGATTATTGAAGTTATTTCTACTCGGGAATTTTAGGTGATAAGCGTAAAAAGCTTGAGGAAGAAAAGGGCATTGTTATTCGATTTGTCATTGGTCACAGGTGGAGCACATATCTAATAACTCTTTTATCTTTTTCTTATTGCACGAAGTATTGATGATATAATCAAAATTTTCAATTATATGAGCTTGTAAAGGCACTTTATCCGTATCATAATTTTTTTGACATTGAATGCAGTAAAGCACAAAAATGGTTGAAACGTAATTAAACTATCATTGGAGAGCTTTTAAACAAGCATAAAATTTTAGCTCATATCCTTTGTTTGGAATAGTTCATTTCTTGAAGAACTTCCATATGAGTCATTATCACTCATATTTCCTTACCTTGTTTGATTTCCTGGTAACCAGTGCGACATCAGGTGGTATTCTTGATAGAGCTATTGAAGCAGAAGATAGGAAACACGGAGATTTTATGAGACTGGTATTTTAGTAATTCCATTCAAATTTTCCTTTCTTTATATGCAATATTCTACTTCTATAGGTACTATACTATTGTGTTTGCTTATTAGTGCATTAATATTGCCCAGGAACATGTCGAGGGATACCTTGAACTATCAGCCAAGACGAAGAAATATTTTACCACTGCTGTTCAACTTTGGGATGCATATTTCTATGTCAAAGTTGATGATGATGTACATGTTAACATAGGTAAGTAGCAAATATCAAGCCTCATAAAAATTGTTCCCTGAAAATCTTGTAATATAGTTTATCACTTAAGGCATTCTTCCTTGCTGTTTTGACCTTATGACATTTTGGTATTCAGCAACATTGGGAGCAACTCTAGCTAGGCATCGTTCGAAACCAAGGGTGTATATTGGATGCATGAAATCGGGTCCCGTCCTGGCTCAAAAGTAAGCAATAGAAAAGATTCTGTTAATACTAGTTTTGGTCCCAAAAAACTACCTTTTCTTGTTCCTTACTTGCCCTTGGTTTACTGACAGGGGAGTAAGATATCACGAACCTGAGTATTGGAAATTTGGTGAACAAGGAAACAAATATTTCCGTCATGCTACAGGGCAACTATATGCTATTTCTAGAGACTTGGCTACTTACATTTCAATAAACCAGTGAGTATTTTCCTTGGCTATTTTCTTAATGTCTATGAACTTGTTTGGTAGCAGTTATAGAATAATGATTAAAGTATTAATATATCATTAAGGATAAGACAACACTAATTTTTGGACTTATTTGGAGCGGTGTCTAAAGCATTAAGTTAGTGGCAAATTAGTAAATGAATATTTGTTGGACCATAGAAATTAATGATAGTTCTATGTGATGCTGCCTAAAAAGGGCAGCTTATCACTTGTTTACGGGTCTAGCCGTTTTATTTATCAATGCTACCAAACAAGAGATACAGGTTGTCTGAAGTCCTAATTGACATAATCTTGGCTAGCAAACAAAATCTCTTAATGTAATGCAGACTCAGACCAGTTCACAAGATTTATTTTATTTAAATTTCACCGTGATAGGAATGTGCTGCACAAATATGCAAACGAGGATGTGTCCCTAGGATCTTGGTTCCTTGGGTTGGATGTGGAGCATATAGATGACCGAAGATTGTGTTGTGGAACACCACCAGGTAACATATAAACATGCAATGCAACCAGCCTGGAGAATAAATAAGTTTCTAAGTATGTACGTTGTTGTGGACATGGCAGATTGTGAGTGGAAAGCTCAGGCGGGCAATATGTGTGTTGCTTCGTTCGATTGGAGCTGCAGTGGAATCTGCAATTCTGCTGATAGGATTAAGGAGGTTCACAGAAGATGTGGAGAAGGTGAACATACTTTGTGGAATGCAACTTTTTGATGGGTTTGCGATTCACAAAAGCTAATGCTTAAGTTGCTAACAAGATAGTAAAGGTGACTGAGAATGCTTTAAGACAAACAAATTGTCCTATCTCAGCTCAGGACAATGCTAAGAGGTCATAGAAGTTTGTTTCGTGTTTCCTTAATACATATATTATATATATAAAGGGTGGGGGGGGGGGGGGGTTGCCATCGACATCTGCTCTGTTTTAGCCGAGGAGATATGTCATTAATTTTTAGCAAGTTAAATTTTAGGAGATATAAGTGTAAAATGCATTGTTGCTGGATCTTAAGGCTAGTGGAAATTGAAATAAGTGTCTATTCTTCAGCAATATGTCATTATATATTTCTTTTTCAGTGTTCTGATTGAGGCAGGTGATAGGTTCTAATTAAGGTTTATTAATTTATTTTGGCACATTGTTTGTCATTGTCATGTCTTAAACGCTTGCTTTGCTTATATACGTTTGTAATTACTGGACTTGAGTACTTTTTTTTATGCCTTCTGGATTGGTGTGGATGTATGTTTTCCTGATGATGGGTTGGTTGAGTTCAAATATGTTTGTCCTCATAAGATCGTTTACAAACCCATAACAGAATAAAATAATATTATTATTCGCATGTCAATAATTATGAATAAAAAATCATCATTATATTATATCCAACTTCTACATAAAAAAAATGAATATTACTATATTAGTATTGTATATATTGGTATGCAAGAGGATTGCGTATATATTGTGAGTGCAACAAATACACGAAAAAATATTCACCGACTGGAGCTTTTACATTCAGCCCTTAGCCCCAAGCCCATTAGCCCTAGCCCAAGCCCAACCTTTGGAACTAATGTGACAAATCCATATATTAGTAAGATAAAATTTTAATAAATAAAAAAAATAAAAATAAAAAAAATAATAAATACAAAACAACATCAATATTATTATTCGTAAATATTACTACTACAGTAGTATTATTACTCCATTAGTTTTAATTGTTTATTAAACAGACCCCCCCCAATTAGGGGTGAAAGCGGTCGGGTTTTAGCGGGTGACAACGAAAAAATCAACTCGACCCGATACATGCGGGTTGTCAAAATTTCAAACCGCACCCATATTTTTAAGTTCATAAACCGCGCGGTTCGGGTGAGGCGGGTGTGGGCGGGTGGCGGGCGGGTTGGCGGGTTGAACAATTGAATATAGTATATTCAACTAACTTATACTACATAAAATTCAATCTTACTAGGAAGAATAAAAATAAAATAAGATTGCGCAAACTCATGGTTAACGGCCCATTATGCAACTATAATTCCTAGCTACACAATTCTCCAATCCGGTTTGTTCAACAAAATTAATCATTGGTACGAAGGTACGAGCTTGAAGTGTCCATAAGCTTTGAAGCATATAGGGGGGTGATTTTTATGGGTAGGATCAATTCTTACAATTGTTTTATAAGAAGAAACTACATACATACAGTGCAAAAATTAATAAGTTAATTGATGCATAAGTTACAGTACTCTTTTTTTTTATAGAAATAAAAATAAAATTTAAATATATTTTAAACTCAAATATTCTCCAAACTCATTTTGTATACTGCAAAAAAAAGGGATCTACAGTTAACAAGAGCACGTAAAATAAGGTAGGTGTGGCAAGATATTTAAACTAAACATCCAGCAAACGGAATTGGGTACTTGGTTAATAACTATGAATAACTTAAACTTAGAAAACTTTGATGTCCCTCTTTCCTCTTTCCTCTTGCTCGCTCAAATTTCCTACCCTTGGCTCGCACATATGGCTTGGTGTGACTTATGAGTGATGAAAATTGAGAAAAAATTTTGAATCTTAATTTTTGAGGAGAGGCGCATTGGAGAATAAAACTGGAGAGTGGAGCAGGCATGAAGCTTAGAGATGGAAAATCCTAATTATTTCTCAATATTTTGTTTGGTAAGTGGTGTTGGGTAGAGAAAACATATAATATTTTGATGGGTCGGGTTAGAGACGGTTTTTAACCATTAAAACCGCAACCCGACCCATAACTTTCGGGTGGTCACAATTTCAACCCGTTACTAGTTTTATAAAAATAAAAACCGTCGGGTCGGGTTGAACGGGTCGGGCGGGTTAAGCGGGATAATGAACACCCCTACCCCCAATGACGCAATTAAACTCTTGGCTGGCTTATACACCACTGCACTGAAGGGATAAAGTCACCAAAGGCACACGCGCAAGACATCATTTATTTTTATTTCGCTTCACTCTCCCTCTCCCTCTCTCTTTCTCTTTTCCTTATCGGTCGGTAAACTATCTTCTTTTCTTTTCTTTTCTTTTCCCCACATATATAAAAATTTATCTCTCTCTCTTTCTTGTTTCGACTCGCAGTTAGCAGAATCAGCGGACGCCATGGCCAAGAGCTCCTTTAAGTTGGAACACCCCCTTGGTATAATTCACACCCCGATCCTTGATTATCGTAACCCTAACTTTTTGTCTTCCGTTGATTTGACCGATCGGTCTTGTTTTACCCTAAGCGATGATTTTCAACTTCATGTTTTATTGATTTACGTGATCTCGATTATTGATTCTGTATATATGTTCCTCCCGTGATAGTTGATAGCCTTGATTGGTGTATAATTTGGTTTTCTATCAAATTTATGAGATTTGACTTTCAGGTGTAGTAATTTTTTTTTTTTTTTTTTGTAATCTGATTGAAGTACTTCCGAGGCAATTTAATATTGACGCCTCAGGGTAAACCTCCTGAGTGAGATGGATGTTTAATTTCTGTTATTGCAACTTTGTGAGTGAGATACAATTTGCAAAGGCCTAAGCTATTCAAATAATTTACATAATATTCCTGAGTGTTTATGAAATTTAGGTTTTCAAGAATGTGTGAAATATTATTTTAATATACTTTTTTTTAACTGAGGAAATACTCCCACCACAATGACTATTTAATCTTCAACCTACAAGAAAGGCTTTGTTTATTGTTGATGGTTGACCTGAAAGTCGTTAGTAGCAACATCCACAGTCGTGCACACTTGCATTTTTTGTTATATTATCATCTTTAAGGCAGTGAAGGAAATCCATGTAGGTTGCATTTATTATTATCTGGTAACATCTTATTTTATCTAAATTATCAACACGATGCCCATGTTTTTTTATTATGCACATTATATTGCTATTTTGGCATGGTGCAGAGAGGCGACAGGCTGAAGCTGCTCGTATCAGAGAAAAGTACCCAGACAGAATTCCGGTATTAAGAAAGTCAATTTGCTTGATACGAGCTTCTTCATCTTTGATTTTGATGCTTGATTGTTTACCCCTTTCACCTGTGATGAATGATTTTATGTTCTCCTGTGATGTAGGTTATTGTAGAGAAGGCTGAGAGAAGTGACATACCTGACATCGATAAGAAGAAGTAAGTTACCTTCATCATCCTTTAAAATTTGATTCTTCATTGGGTCTAATAATCTACTTGGACTTACATATATCGTTATGTTTTAAGTTACCTAAGAAAATTCCTATGCGCGCTGTTCTTTTAGTTATTATATATATTTGAATCTCTTGATTTTGAAACTTTTACCTTTCAGTAAGTATGTACATTACATTTTGTTCATCATCATTCTTGTTTATATTTATTCTGAAGGGGGGGGGGGGGATAGAATTCAACACTGTCTTTTGGCCAAAATGCAGATAGTTATTTACATGTTCCTAGTTAGTAACAGCCTTATAACGACGTTTGACATAAAAACTTGCAGATATCTGGTTCCAGCTGATCTGACAGTTGGGCAATTTGTTTATGTTGTCCGAAAAAGAATTAAGCTCAGTGCTGAGAAAGCCATATTTATCTTTGTCAAGAACATACTTCCCCCCACTGGTATGTATAAACTTCAGAAGTGTTAGACCTTTGCATGATTTGTACGGACATTAGTTTTTTCTTATCTCAAAGAATGTTTACATGTAATGCAGCTGCAATGATGTCTGCTATCTACGAGGAAAATAAAGACGAGGATGGCTTCCTATACATGACTTACAGTGGCGAGAATACATTTGGATCCTTCGGAATTTGAAGTCCAGCCAAGCAATGTATATAATCCAAGAAGAACATGTAAATTCCCTTTGATAATAATCTATTCAGTGTTATCATGACATTCCAATTAATGTGGATTTAGTTGAATTTAAATATGTCAACACTGTTAACTTTTAAGTATATTTCTTGTGTTTCCGCAATGTTTTCGTACAATTACTCTATGGTTATTATCTTGCTTTTTATAAAGCCTTTACTGGCAATGCATTTGTAGGCCTATAGATCATGTGGCTAAATTACAAATTTACCAAGCTGGACTTGAAGATCTTTTAGAAAACATGATCTATTTTTTGTGCCTATTGATCATGTGGCTAAAGTTAGAGTTATTTTGGTGCTTAGTCTGCCTCAATGGCAAGTGATTCGTGAAAATGTGTTTATGGGAGTGCAAAAAATTGTCTCGACTCTTAATTAATGCCCAAATAGTATATTGGTAATACAAAACAATGCCCAGTTAATGTTCTGAAAAAAGGAAAAAAATACATTGGTGATAGTTTTCACTTTAGATACTATTTGCAAGTATGAAATGCAGTGACTTTAAATATTTTTAAATCATATCCAATTAATTTCAAGATATGCTCAAATTAAAATGTCCAATGTACAGCCCCTGTACATCATCTTAAGCACCAAAGGCTACAATACATTTGTTTACAGAAAAAAAGTTTGATTTAAATGAAATCAGCAGTAGATACAGTTGGCGGGGACGTTAAAGACATATGAAGGCCAATGTCCATGTTGAACTCATCAGAAGCTTCAGTCCCCTGTAATGTATATTTGCTCATGATCCAGGTTTTGTCCTAACATTTCTTCTATTTTCTGTTAACATAATATCAAGAACTTAAAACCATATTTTTGAATATTCAGAATTGGAGTTATTCTGTTCCATAATTGTTAAATGTTTCTGCTCCTGTGATTCCATTGTCCCTACTGGCCATAAGGTTTGGAGAGAGTATTGTTCGCCTCCCATATATCCATATTGTGTATAGTTTGAACATAGTGTATTATCTTGCATCAAGTTTTGTTCTTCAGTAGTAAAGTTTCTCTCCGGGCCATATGAAAATTCAGGTCCTATTTTTAATTTTCATTATAGGTTGAAGATGGCTTAGTTGGGGACCAAAAACATCTATAAATATTGTAATAGGTGTTTGCTCTTGTGAAGCCAATTGGCCTTCACTTCCATACATATCTCTCCCATCAAGAAACTATCCTGCTTTCACTGAGTAAAGCTTGTATGCTAGATGATTCATTACAACATGATCTGGACATAGGCCAAGAATCGCAATATGAAGGAGTTTTCATAATGCTGCTGAGGCCTGAGATTATCATCTATTAATGAGGGATTTTGCTCTATTGGCTCGTTGTTTCTCTTCAACTTTTCACACATTAATGAATCACTTCTTCTCCCTCTTTATTTTCCTTCCTGGCTCATTTTTTCTATATAGCAAAATTCCTGTTTTTCTTTTTGAGATTCTTTTCATCACATCCTTTTTCCCATAAAAGTATTTTTTTCTTTTGAAAGTCCTCTCTGCCTCAGCATTTTCTTCAGTAGAAATCAGAAAACATGTTGTTCTGTAAATGTATATATAGTAGTACTAAATTACTAAGCAGAGCGGAGCTTGTTGGCAATGCGAGACCAGCTGTTGCCATATTTGGAATGCAGAAAAATGATTTTTTCCTCTCCGCCTCAAATAATTATTCTCAGCTTCTCATCCTCCTACTTGCTCCAAGCCCCTCTCTTCTCTTGTACTTATAATTCTGCTTCTGCACGTGTTTCCGCCTTTTTCATTGCTTGCTTCCATTTCTCGTGTCATCACAATTTCTTTTCTGATAAAATAAATACTTGGTGATGGTGATGGTGATGGGATTGGATATGTAAATGTAAATTCATCATCAAATTTCATCCTGAGAATGAGATTTCACCAGGTTGTGAAAGTTTTCAGAAAAATTGAAATATTGAGTGTGGGGTTTATGTAGAGGTCAAAATGACAGAGGATTGATTAATCGGTCACCAACTTAAACCATCTCCACAACCTCATTACTTAATTAAATAATAAACACCACTTCCGTGCGTGATAAACTATTACTATTTCGTGTAATTATCAGCCAGAGCCAGTCCCAGTCCAGAGATTGTTTTGTGTTTTTTATATATCAATGATTATTTCGTGAAATCCGTGCAACTGATGATGATGTGGTTTTATCCCAATCAATCAGTTTATGCATACATTATTTATATATATACAACGGACTAATTATATGAATCATATCATCCATGCACCATATGCACAAGTCAATTGAAGAAAGTGACGATAATTATTTTTTTTCTTTCATTTATTTTTATGTAACATTAGATATTATTAGCTAGCTAGGGTCAAATATCATACAACATTTGGGTTTCCAAATGACAGAGAATAGGGCGAGAAAAAAATCATTAAAGGCTGCCGTGATATATTGGAAACTGGAATGGACCATAAACTAGTATAACTTTGAAATACAATTTAGGTACCAAAACGAATGAGTTAAATGCCGTGGTATTCGGTTTGGTGTGCTCATTCAATTTTTTTTTTTTTTTTTTTTTTTGATAAATTTGTGCTCACTTAATAACCAATAACTTTTACAATCAAATTCAATATAGATAGAAGAGTAAGTGAACTTAACTCGATCCCTGTGAATTAAATAAGCTTCAAATATTTTATTTTTCTATTATAAAGAAAAATCTTGTCATATGTAGAAATTTTTTGGGATTTCTAATTCGCTCTTTATGCTTTAATTAATTTAACTATTAATTTTTTGAACTTCTTTACTTATCTCAATTAAATAAAATTTACTTTTACTTTACTTCATAAAGAAATCATTATTTTTTGTGCTTCCGAAAAATTAAAACATGCTGAAATACGTGGTGAGGATATATATACTAGTAACAGAACTACAAGGACTTCTAGCTAGGTACACCATAGACGAACAAAACATTCAAATTCAACCAACACGTTTAATTTGTTTTTCCAACAAAAAGCGTTTAATATATACCACACAAGTCGCACTCAAATTTGTCGACAAAATTAAATTCCTAACTGTGAAATACAAACAACTAATTAATAAGAAGTAAAATATTAACGCAGTCATGGCCTCCTTATATTGACCCCTCAATTCAATTGGAACTTTCACGTGAAATTGTTGGAAAAATTGAATGCTGTAGCAATAGGTAGGTAGTTAATTGGTGTTGTACGTTTCTATATATAAACCAAACATTTTCATTCCTAACCAACTCGTTTTTTTTTTATATATATGTCACACCCCCGTCCCGGGTAGGTCCTGAGCACGGGAAAGTGACGTGCATGTCAAGCATATCATATCAAGTACATTGTTATTTTATCAACAAAACCATATCTCGTGACATATAATTCCTTTGTAAAATATATGTCATAGAAAGTAATAAAGGGACGGATATTAAAATTCCGCCGAACTATTAGTTATACAAAGTAATCGGGCGATTTTACTACTTCAATATGGCATAACAAAATACATAACCTGTACAATTAATCAAACCACCAATTGTGGCACCAACACAAGTATATAAATAAACCACAATATTGTAGCAACCATATAAACAAACCCTGTAGCAATTAAGTGTCATCTCCTCAACTGAAACGGTACAAACTATGTGGCTAATACTGTGTTACAACCAAGATAGCCATAAGTACAAAATACAAGAGTGAGGCTATGAGCTACAAAATATACAACAAAAGAGACTCAAAGGATCTAAATGATCCGTACATGTACAAAAATGCCTCACTGCGATATACAACTACCTTACCAAACTATGTACAACAACCTACCCCAAGCTACTCGATGTTGATCCCCGGTCCTCACTCAGGCCTACCGCCGGTGGTACTGTGATCTAAGTAAAACAAAGTAAACGGGGTAAGTCGAAAGACTTAGTAAGTGATGTCGTGATTCATGCATGTGGGAGAGTTATACAATTATAACAATTGATCCAAAATAACATTTATAACTCCATATATCAAAAATCAAGTCATATACAAGTTATGTAACAAGCCATATATGTATGGGCACGTTGGAAAGCATATAACATGAAATTAGGATACGATATCGATGAAGCTTTACTCGATGCCTTGAATCATATCCATCTCATATCCATTTCGAATATATAGCCGTGTGTCGAAATAAACGATCACACAAAGAAGTCCAAGAATGTACCGGTATCAACATATCATGTAATCCATAAATGGATCGCAAAGGTTCCCTTTGCTAGCAAGGGTTCCAATGCCGTATGCCTTGAATCGTGGCCAACGATCAAGGGTCGGTTAGGCTCCACAAAGAAACCATCACCTCGAGTATGCACAAATAAAACCATGGTTTCCATATGATGCATCGATGAACAATATTACCAAATTCATCCAAGGTAAAGTACATGGATGAATTCCATATGCCTAATTATATCAAAAATCAAAACTTCACCAAATAACAATATCTCATATGTACAAGTTATTGTTCTATATAGCAATAAGCCATCCAAGAACATCAAGAAATTGAACACTAATTTCCAGCAATGACAAGTTAATGTTCCAAGTACATATAACTATGATATGTGCACAATTTCATAAAACTAGTCAATTAAAACTAGTCCAACAATTTCACCATCGTTTTATATGTCAAGGAAGCTCAATTTCTCACCATAGATCCTACTAAATATTCCTAAAACACAACCATAATGTCCTTATAAAATCAGCCCATACCTATAATACATCTATGGGAAAACTCACAATTCTAGCCATAACTTCTACAAAGTACCAAGCTAGAACAATTTAGAACAAGTATATAACCACCCCATGAATTAATCTTAATTATCCATAAACATGGATGAATCTTAGAAGTTAACAACATCACTTACTAGAGAAAATAATCGGTGCAAATTGAAGAAGGAGACGCAAGGAGCAACTTTGGTCAAAGCCGACACCGTAACCGATTTTTCTTGATTTCTTAACAATTGTTTTGATGCTTTGAAACCCTCCAAGAAGACCTGAACGTTTTTGCTCTGTTTCTATCTGGTTTGGAACTATTTTTGAAGATAATCTTATAGAGGATAAGTGAGTGGAAATGAGAAAGGACCATTTTGACCCTTCTAGATTGCCTAGCCTTTTCAATTCTGTCCAGGGCTCGTTTGTCATATTTTACTGAACCAAAAACACTCAAAACCTCTTCCATTAGCTAGATCATGAAAAATTAGGCAAGTTAGCCTTTTGAATCACCTAATTCCGAGGTCGTATGAATTAATTATGATTTTCTGAAGTTAGGGCTTCAAATTCGGTTCACAAAGCCCCGAAAACTTATAGATCAACACTTTGAGTTTAAAAACTCACATGAACATGTAAATGAAGTCATATAACACATAATTATGTCATAAACCAAATAAAATAATATTATCTAGCAATTAATAAATGCAAAGCACGCAATGCCCAATAGAATATATGCACATTCACACACATGCAACATGTCACGAAAACGGGTTATGACATCCTACCCTCCTTATAGGAATTTAGTCCTCTAAATTCATACCATGATCGTCGAACAAATGGGGGTAATTCAATCTCATGTCGGCTTCCGTTTCCCATGTAGCTTCCTCTATTCCATGATCTCTCCAAAGAACCTTCACGAGAGGAATGACCTTAGACCGCAGTACTCGTTCTTTCGTGTCAAGAATTCGAACTGGATGCTCAACATATGATACATCGGGCTGAACATCAAGTAGCTCATAGTTCAAGACATGTGACGGATCAGATATATACTTCCGCAACATAGAAACATGGAAAACATCATGTACTCCGGTGATTGATGGTGGTAGAGCCAACCTGTAAGCCAATGAGCCAACTCTCTCAAGTATCTCAAAAGGTCCTATGAATCTCGGAGTCAACTTACCTTTCTTCCCAAACCTCTTGATCCCACGGTTTGGCGATATCTTCAGAAATACAAAATTTCCTACCTGGAATTCAAGTTCTCGACGACGGTGATCAGCATAACTCTTATGACGACTCTGTGCTGTAAGAAGCCTCTGTCTAATCAATCTCACCATCTCAACCGACTGCTGAACCAAATCAGTTCCATATACCTTGGCCTCTCCGACGTCCATCCAACATAATGGTGATCTACAAGGTCTCCCATACAAAGCCTCAAATGGAGCCATACCGATACTAGACTGGAAACTATTGTTATAGGCAAACTCTGCAAGTGCTAAATGCTTGTCCCAACTCCCTCGGAAGTCTTGGACACAAGCCCTCAACATATCCTCTAA
The DNA here is from genome assembly GCA_038501285.1 of Penstemon eatonii. NCBI lineage: Eukaryota > Viridiplantae > Streptophyta > Magnoliopsida > Lamiales > Plantaginaceae > Penstemon > Penstemon eatonii. The sequence goes on along the minus strand of CM076708.1, from coordinate 64,138,009 downwards.
AATTTATATGGTGCGCTCGGACTGCCCATCGGTCTGGGGATGAAAAGATGTGCTGAAATCCAGTCGCGTCCCCATAGCATCCTGAACAGCGCGCCAAAAACGTGAAGTGAACCTCGGATCCCTATCTGATACAATGCTAATTGGAATCCCATGTAATCTAACAACCTCATTCACATAAAAGGTAGCGTATTGAGTCGGTGTATAAGTCATAATGTAGGCAAGAAAATGGGCCGACTTGGTCAGTCGATCCACTACAACCCATACTGCATCATGTCCCCGACTCGTACGTGGTAAACCTATAACAAAATCCATCGTGATGTTGTCCCACTTCCACTCTGGAATACTCAATGGCTGAAGCAATCCCGGAGGTTTTCGATGCTCTGCCTTCACCCGCTGACAAGTTAAACAGTGGGCAACAAACTCTGCCACATCCTTCTTCAATCCCTGCCACCAATAATGCTGTCTCAAGTCCCGATACATCTTGGTACTACCTGGGTGAATAGTGTATCGAGATCAGTGTGCCTCCTCCAATAGTTTCTGTCTCAACTCATCAACAGAAGGAACACATAGTCTACCACGAAACCGAAGAATACCATCCTCATGTACTCGGAAATCAGAATCCTGGCTATTCCCTAAGGTCTTAATAATCTCTTGAAATTTCATATCTTGTGCCTGTCCATCTCTAATATCCTGTAACACCTTAGGCTGAATCTGGATACTTGCACATATAAAGCCATGTCTGATAGTAGTGAAATCCCATCTGGCTGCACTCTCAACAAGTCTCCATTCTCGTGCCATGATGCTAGAAATGGTTGCCTTCCTACTCAAGGCATCAGCTACAACGTTCGCCTTCCCGGGATGATACAATATCGTGCAGTCATAATCCTTCAAGAACTCCATCCATCGACGTTGTCGCATGTTAAGCTCTTTTTGAGAAAACAAATATTTCAAACTTTTGTGGTCCGTGTAAATCTCGAACTTGGCCCCGTACAAATAATGTTTCCACTTGTGTAAAGCAAAAACAACCGCAGCCAATTCTAAGTCATGTGTAGGGTAGTTATGTTCATGTAGGTTAAGTTTTCTCGAGGCATATGCTATCACTCTGCCGTTCTGCATTAATACACAACCCAAACCCTCTTTTGAGGCATCACTATATATAACAAAGTTTTTTTATCCCTCGGGTAAAGACAAAACTGGAGCTGTAACTAATTTCTCCTTCAGAGTCTGGAAACTAAGCTCGCAACGATCACTCCAAACGAAAGGAACACCTTTTCGGGTCAAACTAGATAACGGAGCAGCAATTCTAGAGAAGCCTGGTACAAATCGCCGATAATAACCTGCCAGGCCCAGAAAACTTCTTACCTCTCTAATACTGCTCGGTTGTTTCCAATCCACTATCGCCTCAATCTTAGAAGGATCAACAGTCACTCCTGCACTAGATATCACATGGCCAAGAAAAGAAATGTGCTCCAACCAGATAGCGCATTTGTTAAACTTGGCATACAACTTCCTGTCTCGCAAGGTGGATAATACAACCCTCAAATGCTGCTCGTGATCAGCCCTAGTCTTGGAATACACCAAAATATCATCAATGAACACCACAACAAAACTATCAAGGTAGGGTTTGAAAACCCGGTTCATCAAATCCATAAAAACAGCTGGAGCATTGGTTAGCCCAAATGGCATAACCATGAACTCGTAGTGCCCATATCTAGTCCTGAAAGCTGTCTTCTGGATGTCTGAGTCTCGAACCCTCAACTGGTGATACCCACTTCGAAGATCCAACTTTGAGAACACTTTAGCCCCCTGAAGCTGATCAAATAAGTCTTCAATTAATGGTAACGGGTACTTGTTCTTCACTGTCACTCGGTTCAGCTGTCTGTAATCTATACACATACGCCATGACCCATCCTTCTTCTTTACAAACAATACTGGTGCACCCCACGGTGATACACTCGGTCTGATAAACCCCTTTTCCAACAGCTCTTGTAACTGTACTTTCAATTCCTGCATAATAGCTGGTGCTATCCTGTACGGTGGTATAGAAATTGGTGCAGTATCTGGTGTAACATCAATACAGAACTCTATCTCCCTCTCAGGAGGGAATGCGAAATCCTCAGGGAATACATCAGGATAATCACACACAACAGGTACATCTTCTAGTGTAATCTCACCCCTATCAGTCTTAGACACAAATGCCAGAAACCCCTCGCAACCCCGATTAATCAACTTGGTAGCTCGTACCGCAGATAAAATATGCAAGGTAGGTTTCCCCTTGTCCCCACTGACATGTAAAGTATCTAGGCCAGGCACATGCAATGACACATTCTTGTTAAAACAATCGACCTGGGCATGATAAGCACCAAGCCAATCCATACCAAGCAAGACATCGAACTCATGTAGTGGTAACTCTATCAGATCCGCAGGTAAAGTATGACCCTCTACGATAACATCACACGCATAATATACCACCCTAGGCACAAACATCTCACCCAACGGGGTGGACACCTCTAGCACATATGGCAGATAAGAAGGTTGTGAATGCAAATGTTGTGCAAAATGTGATGCCACATATGAATGGGATGATCCTGGGTCTATAAGTACTCTAGAATGATAGTTCGAAACGATTAGTGTACCTGTAATGACCGAGGTCGAATTTTTCGCTTCTTGTTGTCCTAGGGAAAACACCTTTCCCTGAACCTTGGGACGCCCTACATTGTCCCTCTTCACTCCTGATACCTGGCCTTTGTTCTTTGCCTTGGGACAATCTGGCAAAAAATGTCCCATCTCACCACAAGCAAAACACTGGCCAAGCTTACGACGACATGTATCCTCGGTGTGCCCGGTCCTACCACAATGTCTACACACTGAACCTGTGCTTGTACCAATCTGAGGTGGGTTTGGACTAATTGTGCTAGCTGCAACTGATTTAGATGGCTGTGAAAACTGATTCTGTCTACCAAAGTCCTTTCCCTTTCCCCTGTACCTGCCTCCTCTCCATGGCTTTTTCCCACTCTGGGAAAATGGTTGTTGTGTTGATGCTGCGGAGGCTGTAGATGCTGCAGAAACTGATACGGATCCTGACTGAGTCCTCCTATCTCTCCTACCCTGCTCCAATCTCAAGGCCCTGTCCACGACCTGATGGTAATTATCAAAATCTAGGGCTTCCAACCTGTCACGGTAGTCATCATTTAGACCTGTGATGAACCTGTCAATCTTCATATCTTCAGTCTCTATCAAATGCTTGTTAAAGGCGGCCAACTCGGTGAATCTTGCCTCATACTCTGACACAGTGTTATCCCCCTGTATCAGGTTCAAGAAATCTCTCTCCCGCTGTTTACGAACAATGGAAGGAACATATTGTGCTCGAAACTCTCGTCTGAACATATCCCATGTCAGTTGTTGATGCTTAGTAGCCCAAGTTTCCTCAACTAACCGCCACCATTTCCTGGAAGCCACAGTAAACATGAATGCTGCAAAAACAACCCTCCAAGAACCCTCCAAGCCTAAGGCAACAAAAATATGAGTAATGCTCTCAAGCCACTCTTCTGCCTTATCCACATCTGGCTGGCCATCAAATCTCGGTGGGTTCAGTTTCATAAACTTTTCTAAAGCTTTTCCCTGCTTATCAGAAGAAGTATTAACAACAGGAGGAGATGATACAACCTCAATTGGGGGTCCCGCAGCTGGTACTGCCTGCTGAGTACGCTGCTGTAGTGGAGCTAACATGGTCATAATATACTCAAGCTTCTGATGTATCTCACTCATCTCCTGCTCTTTAGCCAAGGGAACGTGATCAGAAGAAGCACTATGCTCAATTCCTGTAGGTTCCTTCCCCTATTTGTGAGGTGGGTTACTCTCGGTACTCATCCTGAATCAGAATCGACACTCACGAACCCCAAAGTACCCCACACGTAACACTATATGTTACTATAGAAACATGGTCAACACATACCTACAGCCAAGGAACCTATCCCGGCTTATAGCTAACGCGCTCTGATACCAACTGTCACACCCCCGTCCCGGGTAGGTCCTGAGCACGGGAAAGTGACGTGCATGTCAAGCATATCATATCAAGTACATTGTTATTTTATCAACAAAACCATATCTCGTGACATATAATTCCTTTGTAAAATATATGTCATAGAAAGTAATAAAGGGACGGATATTAAAATTCCGCCGAACTATTAGTTATACAAAGTAATCGGGCGATTTTACTACTTCAATATGGCATAACAAAATACATAACCTGTACAATTAATCAAACCACCAATTGTGGCACCAACACAAGTATATAAATAAACCACAATATTGTAGCAACCATATAAACAAACCCTGTAGCAATTAAGTGTCATCTCCTCAACTGAAACGGTACAAACTATGTGGCTAATACTGTGTTACAACCAAGATAGCCATAAGTACAAAATACAAGAGTGAGGCTATGAGCTACAAAATATACAACAAAAGAGACTCAAAGGATCTAAATGATCCGTACATGTACAAAAATGCCTCACTGCGATATACAACTACCTTACCAAACTATGTACAACAACCTACCCCAAGCTACTCGATGTTGATCCCCGGTCCTCACTCAGGCCTACCGCCGGTGGTACTGTGATCTAAGTAAAACAAAGTAAACGGGGTAAGTCGAAAGACTTAGTAAGTGATGTCGTGATTCATGCATGTGGGAGAGTTATACAATTATAACAATTGATCCAAAATAACATTTATAACTCCATATATCAAAAATCAAGTCATATACAAGTTATGTAACAAGCCATATATGTATGGGCACGTTGGAAAGCATATAACATGAAATTAGGATACGATATCGATGAAGCTTTACTCGATGCCTTGAATCATATCCATCTCATATCCATTTCGAATATATAGCCGTGTGTCGAAATAAACGATCACACAAAGAAGTCCAAGAATGTACCGGTATCAACATATCATGTAATCCATAAATGGATCGCAAAGGTTCCCTTTGCTAGCAAGGGTTCCAATGCCGTATGCCTTGAATCGTGGCCAACGATCAAGGGTCGGTTAGGCTCCACAAAGAAACCATCACCTCGAGTATGCACAAATAAAACCATGGTTTCCATATGATGCATCGATGAACAATATTACCAAATTCATCCAAGGTAAAGTACATGGATGAATTCCATATGCCTAATTATATCAAAAATCAAAACTTCACCAAATAACAATATCTCATATGTACAAGTTATTGTTCTATATAGCAATAAGCCATCCAAGAACATCAAGAAATTGAACACTAATTTCCAGCAATGACAAGTTAATGTTCCAAGTACATATAACTATGATATGTGCACAATTTCATAAAACTAGTCAATTAAAACTAGTCCAACAATTTCACCATCGTTTTATATGTCAAGGAAGCTCAATTTCTCACCATAGATCCTACTAAATATTCCTAAAACACAACCATAATGTCCTTATAAAATCAGCCCATACCTATAATACATCTATGGGAAAACTCACAATTCTAGCCATAACTTCTACAAAGTACCAAGCTAGAACAATTTAGAACAAGTATATAACCACCCCATGAATTAATCTTAATTATCCATAAACATGGATGAATCTTAGAAGTTAACAACATCACTTACTAGAGAAAATAATCGGTGCAAATTGAAGAAGGAGACGCAAGGAGCAACTTTGGTCAAAGCCGACACCGTAACCGATTTTTCTTGATTTCTTAACAATTGTTTTGATGCTTTGAAACCCTCCAAGAAGACCTGAACGTTTTTGCTCTGTTTCTATCTGGTTTGGAACTATTTTTGAAGATAATCTTATAGAGGATAAGTGAGTGGAAATGAGAAAGGACCATTTTGACCCTTCTAGATTGCCTAGCCTTTTCAATTCTGTCCAGGGCTCGTTTGTCATATTTTACTGAACCAAAAACACTCAAAACCTCTTCCATTAGCTAGATCATGAAAAATTAGGCAAGTTAGCCTTTTGAATCACCTAATTCCGAGGTCGTATGAATTAATTATGATTTTCTGAAGTTAGGGCTTCAAATTCGGTTCACAAAGCCCCGAAAACTTATAGATCAACACTTTGAGTTTAAAAACTCACATGAACATGTAAATGAAGTCATATAACACATAATTATGTCATAAACCAAATAAAATAATATTATCTAGCAATTAATAAATGCAAAGCACGCAATGCCCAATAGAATATATGCACATTCACACACATGCAACATGTCACGAAAACGGGTTATGACAATATATATATATATATACTATCATATATTATCATTGAATACAAATACCAAAGAGAAAAATAAAGGAAGGCCGGCCGGATCGCTCAAGATCCAAGATTTGTATAATTCAAATCAAGAATCATGACTATGCCATTATTGTTCAACATTTTAAGCTGTTTTTCTGAACAATCAGAGAGGCCAAATCAATATGTATGCGAAGGAGATGTCTGTTATTTACGCGATTCAAAGAAATCTGATCACAGGGTCTCAAATTTGAAGAAAAATTATCAGAAAATAGGCATTCGAATCCCATTTTCAAGAACTTCGACGACCAAAAAAGCTTGATGAATATATATAATATGTACGAAGAAGTTGTATTTATCATTGATCATGGATTGAATTGGAGTAAGCTTTTGATGTCTCTCTTATTCAGCTCATTTTGTATACATATCATATATATATATGATCAATTGAGTTTCTGTATTTGCCCTAGCTAGCTCGCTCTTCTTTTCTTGTACTTGATCTTTAAATATCGATTTCATGATGTCAAGACTTCATCTTTTCAACTGCATGTGTGTATGGATTTCCTCTCTGGATGTAAATGGCAGGTTTCGGTTGATTTTTTGGGATCATTTTGCTCGTAGGAATTCTTTTTCTACTAATTCTTTTTTTTTTTTTTTTTTAAATTGTCAAAGAGATACAATTTCATGTACAAGGAAATGCGGAAACCAAATTTGTTGACTACATCTGGAAGTCAATAACAAATTAATTAAGATTATTAGTTCGAACTAAATTTGTTGACCATGTCAGTAAAGAATAATAAAATATTTAATTAGAAAATTGTACATTTGTCATTTCGAGAATAATTAAATTATCTTATAGATGGAACCCCATAAACAATTGTTTTCTTACTTGTATTTCGAGAATTATACATTTGTTATTTGAATTATTTTTGGTTCCAGCTTATAATAAAAGAATGTACTTACAATAGTGTTTCAGTTTGATGATTAAAATGTTCTTATAGTAACATTCTCGTTTATCATGATAATAAGTCAGCAGTTGAAATTGAGATTCTCATCCAACAATAAATCAAAATTTGCTTTTCTCCCGACAAAGGATATGTAGATTCGGTGACAGAAAGTGCATTTTGACCCAAAATTTAACAACATATATACATAATAGTGTGAACTGAAAAAAAGGATTGTACTTGTTCTGTGTTCCCACACGTTTTATTTGTACCACACCTTACTATATCACCAGCGGATATGTAGATTCGGCCGATTATGGAAGTAGTTTATAGTTTAGCTGGTTCTGTTTCGATTTGATTTCAAAAAATAGTTTGAGATTTCGGTGAAACTTTAAAACTTGATTCTTATAATGATTCAATAAAATATTGAGGTAGTGAAATATTATTAAATACTAATAAATTAGTGGATTTTGAAACCTTAAAATGTGATTGAATGAAAATTTGGTTGTTCAGGATTAGAAAAAAAAAAAATCAAATATATAACTATATGTATGGAACTATAAGTTTGGGTTGAAATTAAATTTGAACTGAGACCTCTTCACACTCATTAGCTAATTAACCAGCCAAGCTGCTTCCACATATGGACATTATATATATATATATTACTAGCTGCGCCTGCTAAGACTCGGATTTTAAATTAGTTAAAGCAATCACACCATGTTTGTATCATAAAAGAAGACTTCAGTGCAAAATCAATCTCACGAAACATGATAAACGAAAGACTGTTCCTAAAGATAACTCATGAATTTGTAATGCAAGTATCCAAAAGAGAAGTAACTACATAATCCTCAATCGCATGTGAACAATTTAAAGCAATCAAATTAAACCTTTTGTGCGAATCACTGGATTAAAAGCTGCAAAAAACTAAACTATTCTCATCGCTAGATACCACCCCTCTCAGACTAAAATAATACAGTACTTCTGTTTAGCCAGTGATTTTCTATGTCAATGTAGGACAACCAAATCTTCAAATCCCTGACCAGATCCAGATTCCAGAGCTTTTTCTAATGTAATCTCAGATGCAATTTCTGAAATCATATTTAATCCAAATAAAATATTCTCTAGCAGTATTTCTCAGAGCTGCAGAGCTAAATCAGGATGTTGAGAATCTACCATCACACCTGAAGAGGGTCTACCAGGAGAACCTGAAGATTGGAAACCAATATTTAAATCTGGAGGAAGTGATTCCGGTCTCTGTCTTGAATGCGTTTGTGGACTAAGATTCCGCCAAGTAGGTGGCATCTGGAACCTAGATAAGTCGGCAGTCACCATCTGTGGGAAACCCATTTGCTGGTTTTGAAAGTGAAAATTGTTCATAGCTATTGGGCCTTGAGGTACAAAATCATGAACTGGATAACTGTTCTTGTTCGGGTGGCCCTGCATTCCAGAACCCGGAAACTCTCCACGAAATCGTGATACTTGTGGCTGGCTATCTCGAGTTAAATTGTATTGGGAATGATTGTATATCTGATTCTTGGGCAGATTTGTGTTTTCTCCAGCTGGTCTAAACCCTCCTGCCCCTACAGACATCCATACACGGGCAGCAGCTGCAGCAGCATTATTCGACTCGATGCTGCCGGAGGATGGAGGAGCATCAGACGGATTCTGATTTGAGGATTTTTGTTGATTTTGAGCCTTTTCAGACAACATTTTCATCAACTGTACTGGGTCACTAAGGCCCCGCCCCTGTTCGTGTTGATAATAGCTGGCTGCTTTTGCCAAATCGGAAGATGAATTGGCTATTAAATTACTATCTAACCTATTACCAACAAAATTCCCATCAGGCAAACCTCCTCGAGCAATTAAGTGACTATCTGGATGTTTGAAAGACTCAGATGGTGAAAAGTTAGCATTTCTTGATGTGAAATTCATTGACCCTGAAGCTTCTATCTCCGAACTCTTCGAAAACTGCCTGTGGCCAGTTGGATCAGCTGCAGTGTTGTAGAAACCTCCTCCAGCAATTCCGTAATTAGGCTGTTTAAAAGATCCAGATGGTGAGAATTTAGTGTTTCTTGAAGTGAATTCCATTGGACTTGAAGCTTCCATTTCTGAACTCTTTGATATCTGCCTATGGCCCGTGGGATCAGCTGCGTTTTTATTGGATCCTCCTCCGGAAATGCCATAATTATTAGGCTGTTTAAAAGATCCAGATGGTGACAATTTAGCATTTCTTGAAGCGAACTCCATTGGACTTGAAGCTTCTATTTCTGAACTCTTTGAAATCTGACCATGGCCAATGAGATCAGCTTCATTTTTATTGAAAGCTCTTCCAGCAATTCCATAACTATCAGGCTGTTTAAAAGACCCAGATGGTGAGAATTTAGCATTTCTTGAAGTGAACTCCACTGGACTTGAAGCTTCGATTTCTGAACTCTTCGAAACCTGACTGTGGCCAATGAGATCAGCTGCATTTTTATTGAATGAGGGTGGACCATTCAATTCAACCTGCTTCAAAACCTTCTTATCAGATTCAACAGGAGTCCTAGATTGCGAAATTTGATGCTGGAAATTGCGATCAGCAATACCATGCGGGTTGAACCCGGGGGAAAAAAATAGAGAAGGTTTCATTTCAGTAACAATTTTTCTCATAGGATTCTCCTTGACTGGGGCAGAGGCAGTGATAATAGGAGCTGACGGTGGTTTGTTTACAGCAGGACTGAGAAACGGCAATTTTCTTTCTAAGAAAGACTCGCTAGCTGAGCTTATCATGGAAGAATCTAAGACCAAGGGAATTTTCATCCTAGGAATAGGATCAGCAGCTGGTTCTACTTTTGCGAAAAAAGCTGGTTCCTTCACAGTGCAATTTTCCATCACTAATACAGGAGTTGGAAGTGGCTCATACTCTCCTACCCACCCTCGACCAAACTTGAATCCTTCAGGTAGTGCTTGTTCTATCCTTCTGGAAGCGACTTTCCAGGCAATAGATCCAAGCGATGCAGCAAATCGAGCCAGGCTCCTTGCATATGCATGATCTGAATAAAGCCCTACCTGGTAGAGGAAAATTAGACTACGAGTGAGAAAAATAATGCACAATCATAAGCAGAAAAATAAATTATCCAAAAAATACGTACAGGAACCAGCTGCTTGCTTTCTTCCTCAAAAGTTGAGAATATAGATTCAGAGTTAGCCACAGGAAGTGCTTGCGAGATGGTATATGTTGCACGACGGTCATCATCGTGTATGAATGTCTTCCTACTAAATCTAGACTGTGGACCCTTTCCTACAAGGAGAAAGCCAAGTAATCAGAAAGAAAAAAATTACATATTACACATCAAAAATCACTTGGCAAGATGCAAGAGAATCAAGATTGTCTACTAGGTACCTGGCAGTGATTCTTCTCCCTTTTCTAAATTGTTGACAGTTAAGAAAGGATTTCCCTCGACTAGCCCTTCAATACTACCAGGTCTCTCTAACCCAGCAGCTGGAAGTGCATTATAAACATTGTGGACATCAACTGGTGTGGCAAGAGTGGCTCCAGATGAGAAATCAGAGCCAAGAGGTTCTTGCACCATCCGGCTCACAGACCTCTTAATTATTTGCTTCTTTGAAAGAGAGCTAGATCGCATCTTCTGATCTGGTTTGATCTCTTTCTCCGAGTTTTCAACATTCAACCTTATTTTATCAAATTTCCTTTTTGCTAACTCTTGAATGGAGCGAGCCTTTCAAATTGATTAGAAATGAATCAGCAGGTAGCTAAAAGAATTGAAACCAGAACTACGAAGTGCAATCCTTTACCTGCTTGTGGTATATTGTGTCCGGTGCATTGTATTTCATTGCATTAGAGCAAATGAGGAAAACGTCACTCTGGAAAAAACAGCAAAGAGAGTCACAAAAGAAGAATAGATAACAAGAAGAGTGTTTATTTTGAAACCACTTTCATTTTAAACAGCTCTGTTAAACAGGTACAATTAAATCGATGTTCAGGAAAAAAACACACAAAGCTTTCCATAAGAAATATGCACTTAACCTAGGCAAAATGGCACAACAAACCCATATCAGTGCTTCGAGACTTGGTAATTCCAAAGATGGAACACCAAACTATTAGCACCTAACAACACAAATACATAATAATAATCCACATGTTTCTTCATCTGAAAATCAGGGAAACTCTCCAATTAGTGCCCAAATTACATTACTAAACTGCATAATATTATACACTCAGTTAAGACTCACTAAGAAAAAAAATTGGAGCCATAAAATTCAATACAGGGACCAAACATGACAAAATCAACATAAGATTGGGTAAACAGAGAGGTCCAAGCGACATTATTAAAAATTAAGGTGCATAAGATGCACTACATGTATAAAAGACTCCCTTCAGCAAACAAAAACAAAAATGTTATACTAGGAATAATATAATATACTCAAAAGAAAAGAAATGAAAGAAAGAGGGGAACATATTAATAAAAAAAATTAAAAGGTACTTTCTGGGACAAAATCTAAAGTAAGAGGGTGAATATATAACTCGCCTCAAATTGTTGCAAGGTCGAATATGATCCATTTCCCAACTTGTTCCTCAAAGTGGCAAAGTCCATTGGATTCTTTATCACCTCAAGGTAGTCCGGAAGCTACACCAGCAACGAAGAAAACTGATCAGTTCAGATATTCTTCCACCACAAACTCTGAGAATCCTGAAAAGAGTAGTACATTCCATAAACAACTAAATCTTACCTCATCAGGATCAACCGGTTCAGCATAGACACCATAAATATCTTTCCTGCTCAAAAAGGAAAACCAAATCATTTCAACACTAAAACTATCCGTTTTTTGTGCACTTCAATAAATGGTCACCACATATACTAACACCACAGTCATAATACATACTTCTGAAGTTTGTCCAAAATTAACTCCAAAGACTTCTTATCAGGCAACGGTACCCCATATGGTGCTTCTAAAGGTGACCCTGCATCACATAAAAAAACACAGACAACATTCAATAAACAAAAACCATTAATTAGAAAAAATTGACAAAGGAGAAAAGCACACCTGGAAGTGAGTCTTCTTCACCTTTAGATTCTGGCTTTCTTTCTCTGAACTGTCAAAATCAGAAGAATCATTAAAACTTCAAAAAAAAAAAGCAGCAATAAATAATGAGATGATAAAGCCCTATAGTTTTAAATTATTAAATGCTACCCTTTTCCCCGTAGATTAGGTTAATAGAACAAAAGTCGGCCTGTCTATCAATCAGACAGAGACAGAAATGCAGACACACAACAATTAGAATACATATTTGTTGTCCGTCTGGGACACTGCTAACTGTAGTGTGGTTAGAGAGAGAGAGAGAGAGAGAGAGAGAGAGAGAGAGAGATGGAGGGAGGGAGGAGCGTGATCAGATTCTGTGGGGGTTAGTTTTTTTGGCAGTTGACCCGACCGTTACCTATACATACGCAATACACACTTACACTCCACCAAATCACGCACACACTTATCCATTCACCTATACATATAAGTTTGTATCTATATATAGAACACTGGACCAATTAGAAATATCTCAGTTCATCTCCTGCTGAGCTGGACCTCTTTCCACTCCCCCTTATTATACTTTCCTACCATAATTAAACCCTACTTCTATAAAGTAATTTACTCCAGTCCAATAAAAGTATGCTTCATTTCATTTCATCCTCAATTAGTAGTGTATATATATATATTTCCAGTTGAATTCTCATTTTCCGTGATGGAAACAATTAATTGTAAAACTGATAACCTAATCACCTCCTCCTCATTTTCCTCATTGTAATTCTCATCCTCAATATTGACGTCATCGTTCTCGTCATCCACCTCCTCGATTTTCCGTTTCTTAGGCGGATTTTCCTCGTCCTCGTCGGAGGAGGACGTGTCAGGCGCGTGCTCCACACGCCGGCGGCTCGTCTGGGGCTCGGCCTCGTCGCCGCCTTGGAGTTTGAGCAGGAGTTTGAGCTTCTTTTCTCTTTGTTCATCGTCGTCCTCGAAGAGACCGTCGTCGTCGAAGTAATCGTCGAGGTCAAAAACGTACTTCACATTACGGCGGCGGAGGCTGCGTCTGAGGTCACGCGCCACTTCTTTCGGCTCACGAGAGGCGGGATCTGTCTTTGGTGGTCTCCCTTTCTTCTTCCTCTTCACGATCTGGCCCATCTTTTTCGGGATTTTTCTGCTGTTTATCTCTCTCACTACAAATTTCTCTCTCTAGTAAATAAAAAAGAAACCCTCACTCATTTTTCTCTCTCCTCTTTTACTCCATTATTTGGAGTGTTGGTGTGTGGCTTTAACTTTGGGCCGTTGGCTTTTTTGTTTTTCTTTTTTTTCCTTTGTTGGGAGTCATTTTCAATGCCCGAACCAAAGGCTCGGGTTGTGTTGTTGTTAATAATAATACGTGTAGTAAGAGAGAGAAACGGCGTTAGTGGCTGAGAATGACGGCGTTATTTGCTGCCCGGTGCCCGTGATTGAGTGAGTAATTTACTGCCTTTTCTTCATCCGCTATATCTGCGCAGATTCTTTTGTCGATTACTCGCGCGCGTGTTACCCACTTATCTTTTTCTGCGTTAGAATATGCGCGTCTGGTTACTACGTAATCTGCTTTTTCTTCGTCTTGGGGACCACGGTATTTATTTCTTCTCCACTGGTTTGTCTGCATTGCCATTTTGAAAATAAATATTCAATCACGTTCAAGAGGTTAGTGGCAAGTTTGTTTGGTGTTTCCAAAAACAAAATTCGTGCTTGAAAAATGACTAATAAATATGGTTTGTACTTTCTTAAATAAATTTTTCATCTCTCAATTTTTTTTAAACTACTTTATCAAAAGTCAAATAAACAATAATGTTCTTATCTCTAAACAAAATTTATACAAACTCTACTCTGATCTGACATTAAATAACATATCTCTTACATAATTTATCCCACGTAACAAACATGATAGGGGTGAGCGCGGGTTGGGTATTTAGGGTATTGGGTATTTCAAGTCGGGTACTCGAAATTTCACTCTTTATATATATATATATATATATATATATATATATATATATACAAGACAGAAAAGCAAAAAAAATAATAAAAATAGATACCGTATTTTTCACATTCAAGACAGCCAAATAAGTATGATTAGAAGTAAAACTTAAAACAAGACAAAATAATTAATTGAGATATAAACAGAAATATCACCTGGAATGAAGATTCGAAAGAACCCCAAGTCAAAAGATTCAATCTTGAAGCCACCAATTAAAGTAAATCTATAGAAAATTTTACTTTCTTTATGAAGAAATGTGCTGCTAAATTGCTAAATAATTGTTGGGCCAATTTTTTTTGTTAAATACTCGAACGGGTTCCGAAATACCCGTTCGGGTGTGAGTCTAATATCCAATACCCAACCCGAAAATATATTTCGGGTTCGGGAATGTCAAAAAACCCATTTTTTTGTCACAAACGGGTCGGGACGGGTCCCAAAAAACCTTACTCAAACGTCCATCCCTAAAACATGATTTGACATAAAGTCTTACACATCTTACACCTACAATCTAACTTTTTCAAAATAACCTACACCTACTTTATTTCTCAAAACCCAACTAAACAACATTATGCAAATCGAGAATATTTCACAAATCTCCATTATTCTCTCAAACTACTTTTTCAAACACCAAACAAACAAGCCCTAGACTACTAGGTCATCATAGAGAGATTATTTAATGTAATTATTGCAAGACGTCGTTAAATACACGTGATGCAGCTTAATACTATATTTGTGATATATGAACTGATGATCAATATCACTCCATATTATGGTCATATTAAAAAAAAAAAATTTAAAAAATGTGTTCACATTGTATTTTGGATGATGTGGATTGCCACTCCACATATCACAAGATTATTGATGACTTACACCATATGTACTTAATGACGTATTGTAGCAGTCTCATACAATCTCAAAATTTATTAGACTATTAGGCCATCTCCAATCGGCGAACAACCAGACACGAGGACGTGGTTATTGCATGAGGCCATGAGAGCCCTGGAATGCATGGACCCCGTTGAATCATTTTTTCTAATTTTGATATTATATACTCCATCCGTCCCATATTTTTTGCTCCCTTTAGGTTTGGCACGGAGTTTTAGACAATTTGTTAAAAAAGTAAACTTTTATAATTTTTTGAGAGAGAAAGAGAATTATATTTTGAGACATCCCAAAAAGGAAATAAAAGCAAAAACAATGGGACAGAGGGAGTATATATATATATATATATATATATATATATATATATATATATATATATATATATATATATTAATTGTAAAAGAAAAAATATAAAAATATTGTCAACTTTATTTTTAAATTGTGAAATATTTAATAATATTATATTTGAATTTTGTGTTAGATTTAATAACATAATTAATATTTAATATTAAACTAAACCATATATTCAGCTCAAGTAACCGTTGAGTGCTATAATGGAAACTTCGCAAAGTAATGCTTTTAAAATAATATCAAATATATAAGAATGAGAAAACGTAATCCCCACTACCTCATCAAGGTTCAAGTAAATATTTATTTTATGCAACGTATGAAACTATTTTAATATTTCAAATGAGTCATATTCTATTCGAATTAAGTCTCATTATACCTTAACGCAATTCATAACATGGGACCTAATAAAATAGTTCAAACTTCAAACTCAACATGACTCACGTGTAGTTAGACTTCATTCAAAATATAATTAGGTTTTGGGCCTCAGCCCGAAATAGCCCAGCTATATTGGTAGTCCCAAATAAAAAATTCATTTACATAAAATAAAATTATTTCTATAAAAATTACTTCTTTGGCATAATGTAGAATATTTATAATGTTAATTCTCAACTATTATTTTAAAAGGTAAATTACAAACCCCCTTTAGGTAAGGCTTAATTATAAAAATCTCTTTCACGTATTGGGTATTACAAAAATTCTCCTCGGGTTTGTCACCTTCTTATAATTAACTCATTTCCCCTAAAATGTTTCAATTTTGCCATTGGGTGTTATTTATATAATTTGTAATGATTTAGAAATGTTAAAACTTGGGTGCTAATTATTATATCTTATAAATTAGAAAATAGAAAATAATATATTTACTATCAAAATAATTGATAAAATTTATAATTGCCCATAAGTTTTAATAAATATTGCAAAAAAAAATGTTTTTATATATTTGTTAGCAATTTAAATTGTAAAAATATTAAATTGAATTTTAATAACATTTTTTATAAATATAAACAAACTGTTTGCACATCAATTAAATGAATTTATTTTTATAGATTAGTAAATTTAATAAAAATATAATGTATTATAAATAAGATATTTTAATTTATTAAAGTTTATATTCTAGTATAAATTGAAATATTTATTAAAATTTATGGACAATTGTAAATTATATCAATTTTTTGGGGTGGTAAATATAAGATTATTATTATTTTTATTATTTACAAAATATAACAATTAACACTCAAATTTTAAAGTTTATAACATATAATAAACATTACAAATAACTTTCAATGACAAAATTGGAACATTTTAGAGATAAGGGGTTAATTATAAGAAGATGATAAACCCGAGGGGAATTTTTGTAATACCCAATATGTGAGGGGGGATTTTGTAATTGGACCTTACATGAGGGGGTCTTCATAATTTAACCTATTTTAAAACTAAATAAAATATATTTAAAAAAATTACTCTATTAACCCTTGCAAAAAAATAATCTCATTTATATGTAACTAATTAAACAGTTTATTTTCTTAATGTATCAAACTATAAATTTAAACTTGAACAAATGAAATAAGTAAAATACGTGGGAATTCATTTTTCATGTTACTCACGTATAAGTTTAGTGTACACACTAGTTACTCATGCTTTAGGCACTTACAAAAAAAAATTTGAAGATTTATCTCTTTTTTTTTTTTTTTTTTTTACTTTTGGAAAAATTATATATGTTTAGTTTTGAAAAATTATATACGTTTAGTTTTGGATCTTTTGGTATTCCGTTTCAGCTTAAAACAATAAGACAAGTTAGGCCATCTCCGCGGGGGTCGAGGGCTGCGGGGTGGAGGGTTCGGCCGTCTTCAGTGGGCAGGGTGGGGAACAGCCGGGGTCGGGGCTCGCGGGAGCCCTGGCCGCTGCCCGTTCCCGCGTGGGCGAAAGGAACGCGCCCCTCTTTAAGTCAGGATTGGATTCTTTTTTATTTTAAATTTTTTATTAAAATTGTTTATTTAATTGAATTTTAATAGGGAAAATTTATTATTTAAATAAATAATTAATAAAATTAATTTTTCCTCCTTAATTAGTAGAACTGAATTATTTAATAAATTAAAATTATGGAGATAATTTTTTGCATTGAATAAATTTTAATTAATTGTTTGAAAAAAAAAGGGAGATATGCAAAAATTGGGCTTGTCCGAAAGCTAGAGAACTGTACTACATTTGTGTCCGCAGGACGCGGGCTCGCACAAGTCTTGAAGGTCCGAAGTTAATTTCGCTCCATGATTTGCAACCCCTCCTGCGCGTGAGGAAAGAGACTTTTGGTAGCTAGATTTTTTTTTTTTGTTTCCCAAGGGTTTAATCCCTTTCGAGGCGCGTCAGACACATAAAGTGGGAACCTCTCCCAACAGGGATTCGAACCCGAGTCCGCTACTTTATAGAGTCTAGTCTCTTCCACTAGACCAATCACCTGTTGGTTTTGATAGCTAGATTATTATACCATTATATTGTCAAAACATATATAAACCTCAATATTTTTTCTTCCAATTTCAATGTGTGATGAAACCACTTCTATTTTTTTTCCCTCCATTTCAAATGGTGATCTTTGAGAATCAATTTCTCATTCACCCGAACTCCAATTTGAACATACCATATACCGTTTTAATTTATTAACGGATTAGAATATAATTCCGTAAAGACCCGATTGAATTTAATACTTATCAAATTTATTTAATTATAAGTGAGAGTGGACAAAAGTTAGAAATTGAATTAAATCAATTTAAGAGACTTGCCATTGGAGACGACCAAGCAGGGTTCGGAGTGGGGGCAGGGACAGTCCCAGGGCTCCGGAACCCCGAGCCCCACCATTGGAGATGCCCTTAGAGGTAAGATAAATGTAATTTTAACTTCAATTGGTAGCAACATTTTTTTTTCCTAAAGAAAAATACTTTTACAAAGAAAGCCATATTAATTAAAGGATTAGGTATGACTTACGAGGGAAGAATTTCGATGGACTTACCGGAATTCGTTCGAGCTATGAAAATTTTATGGTTCAATTTTTTTCTAGTTTGATTTCGTAGGTATACACATTTAATTAATTCGAATTTCATATGAAGCATAAGTATTTAAGTAGTTTATTTTTTAATATTGTTTGTACATGTTTTTTGTATTTATTGATTGAACAATATTTGTGCCTTGCATTGATAAATAGCTCTGTTAATATAAACTTATGAGTATGTCATTTCAGTAAAAATAAGAAATAAAAATGAAATATCTGATTCTTTCATCTGATTCTATTTAGATTAATTGACATTTTGCATACTATTTTGACACTTTGTTTTGAATGGAGAAAGTGAGCAGCGCAGTGAAGAAAATAGCGTACACGCCTCCTTCAAAAAGACTGTCCACTCTCTCTCCTCCCCAACTCTCTCTCATTCCTCTCCTCTCCTTCGCTTCCACTCTCTACACCTTCGCAACCCACCTCCGCCGCCAGCTCTACCGCTTCAACGTCCTCGCCCAACTTAGGTATTTTCTTCAAAAATTTCACTCTAATTCTGTTGAGCATTTTGTTGTTAATTCGATGGTACAGGTTACCTATTCCAGTAATTAGTGTCGGGAATTTGACATGGGGAGGCAATGGGAAAACTCCTATGGTGGAGTTCCTCTCACGCTCATTTTCTGATGCTGGAATTTCGCCTCTGATTCTTACTAGGGTATTTCACTCCAATTTTCTCTAGGTTTGGTTTCTATTTGAATCTCGTGTATTAGGAATGCTAAGTATGTGTAAGTGAACTGATTGGAACATATTTAGAGTTGATTAAGTGTAGATGGAAGGACATGCCGAATAATGTTGTGTTCTCTAGGGTTATGGTGGTGCAGATGAAGCTAAAATGCTTCAGAGGCAACTGCAGGGAACATCTGCAAAAATTGGTGTGGGCTCAAATCGAGCTGCCATTGCTGCTGGTTTCCTTGAACAATATGGCTACATAAATTATCATGGTAATTTAAGCTCAGAGGAACAGTTTTCTGAAGAGAGTACTAGTCGAATTGGGGTGGCTATACTTGATGATGGGATGCAGGTAACGGTATTTCATTTTGGTGTTTTGATCGCTTTATGATATACTTATAAATGCATTTGATTATTTTACTGTTGTTTACTCCTTTATCTGAATGTCAATTTATATGGTATCTGGAATTTCACTCATGTTTATGAAATTTAAACATTTGGAAGACAGCATCTGAGTGTACGGCATGATCTAGAGATTGTCATGGTGAATGCAATGATGCCATGGGGAAATCATCAGTTGCTTCCACTTGGACCATTAAGGGAACCTTTGACTGCCCTCAGCCGAGCCGATATCATTGTCATCCATCATGCAGATTTGGTATGGAAAACTTGTTGAAAAGTGTGCTGGATAGATGACAACCAAATACAACAAAAGCAAGAAAGTTCTTTTCTCTCAAGTTGGATTAATCACAAGACCAATGAATGAATTATGTGCAAGAAATCAAATATTGCACTCATAAGTTTTTAAATGGAAAAGTCATTCACTTTAATCTATTATTAACCTACAAAGGTCCTCCTAAGAATGTGCATTCTTTAGTTCTTGCACTTTACATAGCTTTAAAATTTGGTGATTGTTGCCTGGAGTTAAACTGATTGGTATTTTGGAATCTCATTTTTAGTCCAACTTGAGGGCAAATATTTTATAACTTTCATTGCACTTTAGCTGTCATTTATTTGGCATTCATTCCAGACTATGCTTAGTCTTCTGGCCATTTCTTTACTCCTTTTGCAAACATTTGTATATCCATAAAAAACAATTGGCACTAAACACAATAATGGGTAATTCCACAAAACGTAATGCATCTCATTCTTACAGGTACTGGAAAGGGATATCGAAGCCCTGGAATCAACTATTCGGGAAGTCAAAAAAACTGTTCCAATTTTCTATACTAAAATGGCCCCAACACACCTTTTCGAACGTGGAGATGTTTCCTCTAAAATTCCGCTGAATGGTATATGTAATACGAGTGTATTATGCATTTCAGGCATTGGTTCACCTAATTCATTCGTTCAGAGGATTGAAAGGGTACCTTTATTTAGTTGAACTGTAACTATAGCTCTTTGTTCATTTTGCACATTTTTCCCCTATTTTTTGTCATGTTCATTACCTATTTGTCTTTCTTTTTATGGAGGTGTAATCTGTTTGCAGATGGGACCAACAAATGTAGATCACCTAGACTTCAGTGACCACCATTCTTTTATACTAAAGGTATATTTAAATTCTTATAGCATTCTTAGTGTTCTAATTTCTCTGATTCCTTGTGATAAGCATTTTTTTTTTGTGTTGTACGTGCATCGACACTTTTTTGTAATAGTTGAGAACTCGTAATTGAATGTTAAAAAGCTATTGGCCTTCATTTAGCAGGTCATAACCACCTGAATGGCGCACACCGTGTTATTTCTTCAGCTTCCGTTTTGCATTTGCTCTTATTTATTCATTTTGTGCTAAAGTTCATTTTGGCATGTAAGGTTCCAAACATTATGATTGAATTTCATGTTTTGTACAATATTAGGATATTGAGATGGTAAGAAGAAGACTTCAAGCACTTGAAGCCAAGTTTTCTGCTAAGCCAATTGTTGTCGTTACCGAAAAGGTAATCAAATCCTAGAAATATCAAGTGTATTTGGAAGAACCACAAAACTTTACTTATCATTTCCCTCCATTACTTCTTAAGTTCCCATTTTTTTTTAACTTCTTAATGTTTTGAGACTTTTGTCTGATCAGGATTATGACAGAGCTCCAGAAGTTTTTGAACATTTGAAACCTTATGAAGTTTTAGTGCTTTGTTGTCGGTTGCGATTTGTGGTGCACAAGGGAAATACAGAAGTTTGCTTCAAAAGGATTATAAGTGAGCATTTGAAGTCAGGATTAAGCTGGAAAAATATAGCTCCAAGTAATTAAAGTGGAAGAACATGATTTGTTTCCATCTCCACTTGTTTTTTATTTTCAATTTTCTACACCCCCAAAACTTGTTTATTGAAAGAAATTCAATGTTCAGTCTCAAGACCTGACTCCAGATAGAGGTTGGAAAAAAACGGGGATTCACACATCATGTTATAATACATTTGAGTCTAATTGGTGCTTAAATATGCAAAAACTTCAGATCTTTAGAGTGGCCAAGTACTGGATTTTTTCGTAAATGCTCCACGTACTTGATAGGATCAACATCCAATTTATCTTATTTTCCTTTATTTAATTTTATTTCGGAGTGAACTAAGTTCTGAATTTTTAGCAAATGCTCGACAGGATGAATCCACTTAGGTGTTGGATGAGCGACAAGTTTGTATAAGAGGACAATTTTTTGTCGGCTTAATCCCACTTTGCACCCTGCAAATGTATCAATTTGGCACTTTGCACTCTCAAAAAAAATAAATCCCACTTTGCACCCTCAAAACATATATTGTATTTCACATTGCACCCTGGATGAATTTCAAGCCAAAAGACAAGGGTATTTTAGCCACTCTCTTAAAAAAACAACACATATTCCCTCCAAAATATAATAATGTGACATATATGTAATATTAATAGTATAATTGAAAAATTATCCATTAAAATAACTCTGGAAAAAAATCATTTTTAGGGCAGTTAAATGAATAATTTACTACTCTTAACTTGGCCTAATATAAAATATTATTCTAAGTAATTATTTATATAACTTGAAATAAGAAAATATAATATCAATACATAAATAAAACATAGTGTTGTTTTTACAGTAAAGTGGTAGAGTATAAGTAATTATGGCGCCAAACGACCATCGAAAATACTTGTCACTCGAAAATTCATCAAAAAAAATTCCGACACGATATTTTTCGACGAAATGTTTCGGTCCCAAGCCGCGAAAAATTTTACGTTTTTCTTGTAGTGAGCTAAAAATTTAACGTAGTTGGTTAAAGTTATGTTCCATACGAAATATAATATATGAAGGTCTATGTAACAATATATATATATTAGAGCTTTGTGCATTTAAATAACATTAGGATCCCTAAACTCCAACATGGGCAAAAATATCATTTGATATCGTTCTTTTTAAATTTATATTTACAACATGTGACATCTCATTTTTTTTTAATGTTTTTCTCGGAGTTGTTTTAATGGATAATTATCAATTTTACTCTTAACTGCACATGAATTAAAACATTAAAACCCTTAATTCAAATTTATATTAACATGTGACGTCTCAATTTTTTTTATGTTTTTTTCGGAGTTATTTTAATGGGCAATTGTCAATTTACTCTTAATTGCACATGAATCTCACATTAGTACATTTTGGAGGAAATATATGTTGATTTTTTAATGGAGTGACAAACATACCCCTGCTTTTTGTCCTAATATTCACCTAGGGTGCAAAGTGAAAGACAATATATGTTTTGAGGGTGCAAAGTGGGATTGATTTTTTTCGAGGGTGCAAAGTGCCAAACTGATGCATTTCTAGGGTGCAAAGTGGGATTAAGCAATTTTTTGTCATTTAATGCACGTGTATTTATCAATCAATTCCTATAATTAAATAATTAACCCAAAAATAATGAAGAAACAGAAAAATGGAATTTACTATTTAAGTATTCTGAGATGAATAGCCCACAGGTAGTTCAACAGGCCCAGTGGCCCACTACCCCCTAAACCCAGTTCGCTTTTGAATCCTGAGACGAAAAAAAGAAATGTGATTAGTGCGGTGAACGTGGATCGAACACGTGACCTTCAGATCTTCAGTCTGACGCTCTCCCAACTGAGCTATCCCCGCCTTATGAGACTGTTCCGTCTTTAAAAGTAATAATTATTATTATAATAACCATTATTCAAAAAAAGAGAAATGTGCGGTGAACGTGGATCGAACACGTGACCTTCAGATCTTCAGTCTGACGCTCTCCCAACTGAACTATCCCCGCCTTATGAGACTGTTCCGTCTTTAAAAATAATTATTATTATTATAATAACCATTATTCAAAAAAGAGACGCTCTCCCAACTGAGCTATCCCCGCCTTATGAGACTGTTCCGTCTTTAAAAATAATTATTATTATTATAATAACCATTATTCAAAAAAGAGAATCGTGCGGTGAACGTGGATCGAACACATGACCTTCAGATCTTCAGTCTGACGCTCTCCCAACTGAGCTATCCCCGCTAATTATGACTATATCGTCATAAGGCATTATCATTCAATTTGAACTAACCATTATATGAAAGTTTAGTAATACTAATAAGTCAAATTGAGTTTCAGCCATTCATAAAAATATGAAATAATGATTGAGGCAGGTATTAATTACATATTCAGCTCAGCTTTCATGAATTACTGAAACAATTCATGCTGCTCATATGTTCATTTGATAATTTTTCAAAGATTCTCCAATTCAAGTATTGTATGGTCAATTTTGTGTAATCAGGATACCAATTGGAATTGCTCCAAAGCAAATATTTCGTAACAGGACTAATGCATGCAACAACCAACATATATAATCATAGTGAATTTTCTACATGTAGAGGGTATCGTCCAAGGAATTCAACCACAACAACTTATGATCATTTGTGCAGAAATACTAATTTTGTCTGTAACAACATTGTTCTGAACAAGAAATTATTTAGTAGAACTGTTGCACCACGTCATCGAATACACATGATGCAGACCACCAATACACTTGAGACATGTAGAGATCCACATCACCCATGTTCTCGTAATGTGAATACAATTTTTTGAAATATTATTTTTTAGGAACATGGCTAAAATATGGGATGATGTGGATTATCACTCCACATGTCCTAAATGTATTGGTAGGCTGCACCACGTGTACTTGATGGCGTGGTGCAGCGGTTGCACTAAATAATCTCTTGATATGAACACCCATTCTAAATCAAAACACAAATTTAGTACACACTCAAACAATGGAAAAAGACAGCATTACAAAGTTGTATATTTTTATCAACCATAATGCAGTCTTTTAGTACACACTCAAACAATGGAAAAAGACAGCATTACAAAGTTGCATATTTTTATCAACCATAATGCAGTCTTTTAGAATGTTACACAATGAGAGAAACGGGAAGTCCAATGCTTTTAACGCTGAGAAGGAAATATATCTTCAAAGAAAATACTCAGATTGCCATTTGCAGTGTCAAAAGCTAACATTTTATCCGCTGCCCCCTGCATTTAGTTGC
This sequence comes from Penstemon eatonii, assembly GCA_038501285.1. Taxonomy (NCBI): domain Eukaryota; kingdom Viridiplantae; phylum Streptophyta; class Magnoliopsida; order Lamiales; family Plantaginaceae; genus Penstemon; species Penstemon eatonii. The sequence continues at coordinate 64,113,340 of CM076708.1, read as the reverse complement.
ATGATTCAACATGCGTTAAAATAAAATAAACGAATTTCTCAATTAAGCAGCTCAAGACACACCTTATATTGTTGGTCCAGGGCAGATATATTCGCATGGGAAAGTCGCTCAAAATTCTTGTTATTTCCAACTGCATCCAGTATAGATGCAGCTCTCTGTATAACTTCAGCAGAAACTCCTAGACGAAAGGAAAATAAGAAAACTGATTATAAAGGCAAAAAACCAACTGAGTCAACCCTCTATGTTCTGACTCATCTACTGAACCTTTCATTGTCTTTTGCATGATAATAAACTATGGCCAAAAAATCTGCAATGGATATTCAGTCCTAGTGAAAACACTCAGAACTTTTTTTTCCAAAAACTTTAGACATATTCGCAATGACGGATTGAGAACCGAGTTTCTACTCTCCTGTATCATATGGTATCAGTTCCTCACTATCCATCCAATAAAGAATTACAGTTTCAGAATTTAAGATTCCCGTCACTTCTAAAAAGTGAGTCAACTTAAGATTTTTTTAATGGAAAGCCTTCTCCATATATCCAATTTAAAGTACTTGTATGGTATTTAACTTCTTCGCAGCATATTAAAACAGAAGAATACTGAAGTGAAGTGTAAACATGACTTCACTTAACTAATGGAATTACAAACAAAATATCTTAAAATAGACCAGGTACAGGTACATAAATATATGTACTTAGCATCAACTTGTAGATATTAGTTAACTTGTATTTGAAGCAAATCAAGCATATCATACCAGATATTTGATAACTAGATTGTAAGAAATCATTCAAGATTGTGAACGTATAAATTTTAATGATATGATATAATCAGTGTTTCACAATATAATACTAATAAAAACATACCTGCAAGTAGTGCACAGTGTAATCCTGCAAGACAAATTATATAGTCAGTTTTGGAAAATGAACTGTGAACATGTCTTCACTTAAACGAGAAGTCAATCACTTACCATAGCTAAGAAGTGCACGTCCAGGAACCAACCTGCCAGGCACAGGATCAGTGACCGAAGAAAAATGATCTCCGTGACCACACAAACAACAATAATGAAAGAAGTAAATATTGGGTGGACATAGGCTAGAAGATTCTGTAGAGGAAGTACATGATTGTTACCAAAAATTCACTGGAACAACAACAAGAAACTACTCACAATTTTTTCCCTTACCAATATATTTCCGCTTAGAGATAGGGAACCATGATTTATGAATCGTTAATCTAGACGATTATGACTTCAAGAAGGGATACTTCATTACGACCTTGTTGCAACCCAAAGTATTCGATAAAATAAGGAGGAAAAAAACCATTAACCCAGGTATTTAATTTCACTTGTCATACGGGATGATCTTAGAATCATATTATCTTTAAAACAGCATAATTACCTATATAGAAAAACAATGTCTTCAACATCTGTACGCCTGTCATCTGGGCTTAGCACACTCATGGTGTAATACTTTATCTTACTTGACTGCAAGTATTAAAGGATGTCAAGCAGCTATAAAATCTGTAGAAGTTCAGCTATCCGAATTGTTAAGCATAGACACAATCATACGGTACCTCCTGCAGATAGCTGACTTCAAATATCTCACTCAAGTGAGTACAAAGCAGAACCTGCGAGTAGTAACTTAAATATTTCACAAGAGAATTTTCTTTTTGTAAGGTGTCCATGACATTGAACGAAATTTTAATGCCGGTTTTAAACACTAAGTGGTTAGAACTTAATGATTTCAAAACAGATTGTTTATCACAACACATGATGTTACTCCTACAAATTACATCTTCTAATACAAATTATGGGTTTGGCCATATTAAATTTATTATATGTGGTAGCAGACAAGGCAGGTATCGGATCCCCATACATAGTTCACCCAATTGGAATATAATTTTTAATTAATTGCAGCCACTGAAGTTTGTGAAGTAGCAGTAAAAATTAATCAAGGAAACATGTCATTTAATGACTTCCCTCATTCAGGAATTGGAATTACTTTGGAGGGAGCTGAGATGTATGACAAACCTTTGGAGGATTATTACAAGAGGCAAAATAATTTATAGTTCCACCAAGGAGACCAATGCCATCTGGAATTGATTTATAGGAAATGTTAGACATTAGAACAGCAGCAAACTTAAAGGACTAATGAGTAGTGGATTTTCAGTAGCTAACCTTCAGAAAGGGTTCCTTTTCCAAATTCATCAAGCAGACAAAGCGACCGAGAACTTGCATGTCTGAAGTATGGAAACAGTCACATAAAAAGTGGACAAATCTGTAATAGAGGATGCAGGGTCCTAATCTAGTGTATCTAAAGATAATTGTGATACAGATTTCAACCTAGTTACTAATATTACCTCGAAACATTCCAACAATACAGGGAAGAAGTGTCATGAAAAAAGAAGTGTGTCAAGAATCCAGGGCAGATATCCCCCAAATTTTCTTATACATACCTCAACATCAAGCCCACTTGTTGGAGGTCAATCATAAAAGTTGATTGTTCAGCCGTCATAAACTTGCTTCCCATTGCACAAAATATCCTATTTGAATGGATGTAAGTAATATTTTTAAGTACAAAATAAATAAACAACTGCCACATAAAAAGATGAAAAAAATGAGAACATTGGAGAAGAAAAGATGAAACCTATCAGTTAAACCCACAGTAGCTGCATCAGCTGGCACAAAACTTCCAACATGGGAAAGGAACACAATCAATGCAACCTGAAGCGTAGAAATATACATAACAAAATGGGTAAGTGATGAACAATGAGTACATATTTTACTCGGCCATCAACCCATTTTGTATTTTCCACGACGATGCCTAATAAACATGTGGCTGCAAATGTGAACTAGCAGATGACGGTGAATGCTTTCTAACAATGTGGCAGTATCTGAATCACATATGTTTTAATCTTATATTTCAAAAAATGCATAATTGTTGCATTAAACTACTTCTAAACATGACCGATATTACTATTACACCCCGTCTTATGAGCCAGATTAACTTTTTTGCGGGATGACTCTAGACTAAGCTAAACTTATTTGATGAATAGGCCTATTCGTTTTCAACATGTGGACCATATTAATTTTAGATTCTGAATCCCTGGCCTTGCACACACCAGAGAAAAAGACAAACTAACAAGAAAAGAAAAGGTAAGGTACAATTACAATAGTCAGTAAAAAAAAGAAACAGGAGTTGTTAGACTTAGAGCCACACAAAGAAAGTTTGTTAAGCAAAGAAACTTTTAAGTCTCTTTGCATATATCTACCGGATCACAAACAAAAAGTATTTTCAATACTTTTGGATAAATATCAAGTAAGTGAGAAAATTAAAAGAGATTTATATTTCAAGTGGGTACTAAAAAAAGGTGTTGATTATGGACCATCGACCATATGAGACTGAAAGAATTGATGTTGATTCATTTGGCTTCATACAAATACAAAATGTAATTCTCTGAAGATCCAAAAAATCATGTTATTGCATGAGGAAATTATAGGCAATTACTAGATTAAAGAGGAAGAGTAGTTCATTCTAACCAACCTGCTTAATGTAGATACTTTTCCCTGAATAATTAGGCCCAGTTATAATATAGATCCTTCCTGAAAGATAAGTCAATGGCCTACTTTAGTGTACAGCAGGAGTGACAAACCTAGAGTAAATGAATTCAAAGGGCACTATCATGGCATGTACCATCATCGTAAATTTTTGTATCATTGTGAATAAATGTATCTACAGTCATTTCCTGCAAAACATGTCTGATAACAAAAATAGAGTTTCATATTATCTTCTTAATGGATGTATAAGTATAATCAGATGTGTATATTAATGACAGCTCAAACCTTCCATTTCTTATATCAAGCACATCTTCTGAAGTCAAAATAGGTCTCACGTAATTGTTCTGACGAGCAACTAATGCTAATGACAAAGAGCTACATAATAATTCACACTGTAATCAGAAGGAGTCAAAGATAAAACTCAGGAAGAGCACCTAAATGGAGTTGGCCATAATATTGAAGTTAGCTCACCAATCAAGCTCAGCTGCAAAAGTAACAGCTTTAAGTATAGGAACATGGAATTCAAGAATATGAGTGACGAGGTCTCTGGTGATTGCTCTCTCCATATCTAGAGAAAAAAATTATTAAAAGAAGAGAAAGAGAGTATCAACCGCTGTGAACTCTAGTGTTTTGTAGAGAATTAGATATGACATGGCAGCCAAAAAAAAAATTCAACAAAAAATCTGCTGAAGTGATTAATTTGAAGCAAACGGTCAACAACCATAAAGTAATTGATATATAGTGTTTTGTAGAGAATTAGCAATAGCCTCATTCATTTTAAAGGTCAGACTTGTAATAAAGACTTCTTATCAACATACCCAAAATTTTATGATATATATCGCCGAGAAGGTTATCCAGTTCCTTTGTCTTTTCAGTGCGATAGAAAAACTTCTTGGAGTCTCCATCTTCATCAGAAAACTATGTATTTACCAAATATAAGTTTAGCAATAACAATATGCTCCTTATAGCACAAATGATAAAATGTAGGATATCTATGTTAAATAACTTACAGCAAACTCAAAATCCTGAAGTTTTGATAGAATGTCATCATCAAGTTTCTCTTCAAAAATGCACATCAAGTACCCTGCATATGGTCATGTGGACTGTTCAAACAAAATCTGGCAAAACTCGTCTTTAAGAACTCCAAAGACTGCATATTCCTACTACTAGCTCCAATTTGGAAGGATCAAAACAACTGGATATGTGGTTCATCTTCTCAATGAGAAAGTCTGCTTCATTTTCTGGAGTGCTTGCAAGTGATATCAAGTGGCACTCTTTGAAGTTAATAAAGTGAATAAGCTACTAAGTTTGGTAAATTTCCCGGAAAACAGTAATGACAAGTTTATTGTATAAGATTAAAGTACCAAGGTAAAAAAACAAAGGAATGTGCTAAAATGTATCCGACGGACACTGTATGATACTAGCATTGACTGAATAAAGCATCTTAAGGAGAACAGACATTATGGTTGAGCTAAACAATAAGATTGCCACCACAATAAAATATAAAAACCACCACAGAAGTTTAAACCAACCTATCTGATGTATATAAACAATACAAGGAATAAATTTTTCCCCGGACATATGAGGTAATCGCGCAAGTTCCAGTGATGACACCTGCAAGTGTTAGTAATAACTATGTCATGTAGATGTCCCACATTTTCAGCAAACATAACAAGACAGAAATCAAAAGCTATCACCTCTTCCAGAAATTCTGGCAATTCCTCATATATTTGTCTGAGCTCATCTAACTGCATTAAATAAGGTAGCTTAAAACCACAACAAACTAGCAAGATGCAGTGTTAACTATAAGCACTTAACAAATCAATGAAAGCTTTATTTGTCTCATAGGATGAAGATGTCCCACCTCCCCACAGAAACCGTCTTTTACTATTGTCTCATAACCTTTATCTTTACTTCGATTCACATCTATAACGCCAATGACCTACAAAGGTGCAACAACAGAAGATAGTATACTTACAGCAAGATGAGGTAAACAACGATTGAAGTTCAGAATTCGTTGATTTACGTAAGTTATGTTACAAATTTAACTAGCATAAAAAATATACTTTATAATTTCTAATATCATATTTATATTAAAATGCTTAAAAATAATTAAAAACAAATGCAATCCGCATAACCACAAACATACAAAATTAGAGCTTCATTCAACCTTGTCTTATCTTATTTCCATTTGCAATTTTACCATCCTCTATGCTTAAAATTGAGATATGTCTAACAATATCTTGTACTTGTCTGTTATTACCGAAGGGGTTTGAATGGTTAGGTGTGTGCAGGTGGTCAGGTCAACTGATCCTTGACAACCTTATGTTACTTATCCCATTAATTCTCATGGAGTTTTGCCAAGTCATGCAAAAATTGACATCCCGAATATAGTTAAAAGAATTTGAAAAGCCATTTCAGTTCCTTTTCTTTTAGGCACATACATAGTCTTAAAGCGCAAAGGTGGGGAAAAAAAGTAACTACGAATCTTTGTCCATGACTTCATGCTCGGATTTCCTATCATTCCTCTTGCTAGATAACAAAAATTTGTTTCCATGAAGTACAACCCCTAGAAACACCTGATACGAAGCTCAAAGAATCATGGTCACTATGTTTAAGAATAAAATGGAAAGTTACAATAGTGCTCACTCCTTCAACTCTCAACTACAATAAAGTGCCAATTCAAATGGAGACCTTAAAAGTTGGAGCTGGAAGCATGACCAAAGAAAAGCAACCAACTACTGCAAATGGATTAGACTTCACATACATGATTTAGCAGACAGAGAAGAGATACATAAGGTTTTAGGAATCCACACACACCAGTTCATATACAAAGGCCAGATCTGTTGAGATGTAAAGATTTGCCTGCAATGTAATTTATAAGGCAAGAATTGTAGAAGTCAATGATATAGTGATAAAAGATTAATTAAGGACAAATTCAGATGCTGCAGTAAAGAACAATACAATCAGCAGCAGTTCTACCTTCATAATTATATCCAAGTTTAAAAGCCTCAGTTGCTCTTGAAGTGTTTCTGAAATGCCTACTTCAAATATCTTATTGATGTGCAGAAGCGAGCATATGCTCTGCAAAACGAAGTCCTTACATTCGTGAAAAATAAAATAGTGAAAAAACATCTAAAGAGTAATTGAGTAAGGAGAACAGGATGAATAACAGAATGAGGGCTAATATTAGCATCTACAATGTCCATTAAATCATGTTGCCTATGCTCCTCAGAAATCAAATACGGTTCGTGATACAGATAGGCATGGTTTGCCTTATCAGGATAAAGCAATATGCTTTAAGTTATATATATGGTTGCATTACGTACTCATTAGATTTCTTTATAACATGATCCAATTTTCATGTGTTCACACAATCAAACATAGTCATATGAGGATGCTCAACTCCAACAATAAAGAGGCACATTGAGAAAGAATAAAGTCATACCTTAAGAAAAGCAGTCCAATCACTACTAGTACATACAGAACTTGGAGAGTTGATTTTCTTTGACAAATAAATTAATAAAAAATATATTAGAACTTAAAAAAATGATACATGAACAGCTAGAGAATATATTATCTCCACCCTGCCCACATCATCCATGTAAGAATTTAAAGCTCAAACGAAAAAGAAATAAAAAAGGAAATAGTACAACATAGGGCTTACAATTAAATAGTATGCTTCTTTATAAATTACTTGACAGACTGGGAAAAATTAATCCGAAATATATTTATCATGAGAGATGAAAGAAATTATTTTTGCACCTTGAGAATGTAAGGGACATCTTTCACGGACTTCAGTGTTTGACGTAATGAAACCAGCAACTCTTCAGCACAAAGAAAGAAAGATATCTTTCTTTATTAAGAAAAACACTTCCACTCAATGATGATAAGAACACATTGTTCATGCTTAGAAGACATTTTGGTTAATCAGCAGCTGATGCTGATGGAACTCAAGAAAACATATAACTTAATCTCACTGATGGTCTCATTTTATTTTAATGGAGCTAGTAGTATTATGGCCATGCCACAAATCAAAATCCAAACCAAAACCAAAACCATATGATAAGCCAAAATGATAGCAGTTAAAATACGTGGCTAGGAAAAGGATACAGTATCAAGGCGATTGTTTAACTTGTCAAGGTCCAGTATAGGCCTCAGAAACCAATTCCTAGTTAAATGGTATTCATTAGTTCAAGATCTCAGCAAAGATAAGACAGTTGCAGCAGCACTATATTCTCTGGATGTAATTTTACCTCAACAAACGTCTGCCCATTGGTGTTACACACTAAAAGAATGCATAAGAATAAGTCCAACTTTTCTTTGCGCTTTCAATAATATGAAGGTTTAACATCTACAAGACATAAAATACAGAACTCTCACAAGACCTTATTCATCATCCCATATACAGAAAACCTGCATATCAGTGACATACATATTAAACATGTGAGCAAAAGCGTATTCTGCATTTACATAATAACCATATGGCCTGGACATTCACTTAAAACAAAAGAATGAGAAGATCAACAGCATGATTAGGTATTTACCCTTCCTTTGCCCTGCCAATGCCCATGTGGCTTGGGTGTTTGTCGACTTGGAATATTTGCAATGCCTCATGGGCAGCCGAATCAACTTTGAGGAAATTGTTTCTTATCTTGTTGTTAAGGTATATATCTTGGCACATGGAATCTAGCTTTCTTCAAGAACCACACATAGATATAGCAGAAAAAAGAACTTAAATTTGGAATATTTGAAATGACAGGAAAGATACAGTGAAATTTCAGAAACTGAATTCATTGTAATTGATGTGCTCCCATTTTCGCTCTGTTCAAGTGTGTCTACTATTCTTTCATTTTCTAATATGGCAAGTAGTCCCCCACTGGCACGAACTTGAACATCGCTCCGGATATCCATCATGGAGCTAAGCTACAGTTCAACCAAAAATTAAACAAATTGCATCAAAAGATCTAACCAAGAAGGTGTTCAGATATTCTATCAGCGCATCAAGTTGGAGAGCTAATCTCACACAAAATATATAAATTGCTAAAAGCTCTATCTAGAGACGACAAATTGGTGTACAGTAACAAATTTAAGCAGTGTTCTATGATACAAGGAATTAATGCTCGAAAAGAGCATTGTCATAGTAAAGAAAACAGGGCAAGGCATAATGGTAGTTTAGGAGACTTAATTCGCTCCATACTATGTCTCCACATGCTATTCAACAATGCAAGTACATTATAGCATAGAGTTACAGAAAATTGGACGTTTAAGCTTCTCTGCATTATTCAGTCTAATCATAATTTTTGTGTCGACTCCTTTCATAAACCATGAGCTAAATATAAGAAGACTGCTATTTCTTTATCTTCACGCTTATATAGAGTTGTCAAGGGCATATCTTCCTTTGCACAAAATTCTTCTAGTCAAAATGTATAATATATTCAATGCTGAAAAAGGGACTATAGGTTTCAGTGTTTAAGTAGTCCCTCTCTATCATAACCGATTGGACAAAGCATTGTTAAGTCAAATAGGCAAGTGCAAACATAAGATACGGGTTTCTCCAGTTATGCCATCATTATGTTATTATCCTATACTACTATTTGAAATTTATCATATAACTTTACTCTGATGAGACTTTTATTGGGCAATCTTCGGAATGAAAGCAGCTTCTTATGCATTTTACCAAAGAAGTATCCAATTTGTTTAGTATCTTGTAGGTGCATAAGCTAAACATTGCTCCTCTTCTCAATACGTGTTTCATACAAGCGTATCGCTGAAACATTGAAGGCATTCCACGTAACAATTGATTCTTTTTATCTTTTCTGCCCACACCATTGATTACACTGTTGGCCTAGTGGAGTAGGTATTACGTCCACAAAGGCCCCAACGTCAGCATGCAAGCAACAAAGAATGCAACTGAACTAATGAAAGTACTTAAGTCGGGTGGATTATGATCGAGGGCCCTCGTAGTAGGGACTGGAGTACGATTTCTTAGGGCTTACTCCATCGAACATCCTGGTGAATGAACTCAAGGCATGAGTACTCGCAAAAGCATACACAAGATAGTGGACAGGTACATCATGAATACTAGATAGTTTAACTGGAAGGCACGCTTGAAGAGGGAGAATGGAAAAGGTCTAGCAATGCTGAGACAAAGCTCAAAATATTCAACTCACAAAAGAGATCCTCTCTTTGATATTTAACCCTTCATCCATTCCAGTAACTCGCAGGTACATTAATCTGCTTTACGCAAAAGAATATGCAAATCATAAAGAGCTATTACTGAAAAGGGACTCCATTACAAGCATGTAATAAGGCAGAATTGCAAAAGTGGTCCTGCAACTGAGGGGGTAATACTTAGCAGAATCCTCTTAGGGGGTTGCAGTTTTGGTCCTATTACTCACAGCAGTTGGCAATTTCGGCACAGTGCCAACAGGATTTCACAATTTCCGTGTACTAAGTGATTCTAGCCGGACCGATGCAACTAATCAATCAAATTATTAGGCAAAATTAAGCATGCATGCGTGCCTCACATACAGGAAGAAGATAAAATATTTGGTGGAAAGACCCGTGTTCAGCCAAACAGGGACGTTGCTCTGTGATTAGCTTAATCAAACAGCAATTTCTACCTTAAACTATGTTCAGACTGCAACCTGCTTCAAAATTGAAGGTGAGGGCATGATGACGTTCATCCATGGGTAAACGACTACCGAGGTGCAATGTATACAACACTAACTATTTTAGATGCCAGGGACAAACTTATCCTGACAATTTTAGACTGGGTTAGGGCATATCACATGCAAACCCTCTTTTAGTAGTAGTATATGACAAAGCGATTCATGGATTACATACTTGATTTGTCTTCCCAATTCATGTGTAATATATACAAAATACTCAGGTGTGTGGGCTGTTTAAATTAATCAGGTGCTCACTACTACGGAAGGTGGAGAGATAGGAATGGATTCAAAATCCGTGATATGACAAGGGGTATCCACTTTTCTGTCCATTCCAGTTTCCAGCAAGAAATACTTAATGTCCATGGAAATTGTGAAATCCATCGGCAATCAATGTCTTGAAATATCCATGTTTTTAGAGGACTAAAAGTGCCACCCCAATAGATACCAGATAAGTATTGCCATCTCAGAGCTGCGAGACTACTGTTGCAATTCCGCGCTACTGATTCCAAAGATTAATAGCACAGTTTGCATTTTCATCTAAAATATTTTAACAATACAATAAAAAATATTGCCACATGTTTTTCTATTCACCATTTCATAACACCAAAAAATGATGAGATGCCATCACAAGTGTTCTGAAAATTCGGCGACATGTTATCTGATAGCCATCTTAACTTGTTAAGAAAAATCTACATAAGAATCATCCGACATACTTAAACAAAATGATCAGCAAAAAATTGACTCTCTTTTGAGGTTACTTGTTTGATCAACTCGAAATGGAAAGAATCTCTCAAAACAAACAAAGAATGGAAAGTACAACCATCAAGGATAACTTAATCATTTTATGTCTAATGAACTTTTGCATTCATGCACTAAATTTAGTTCATCAGTTATCTTTACTTGTCTGACACAAATGACAGAGATCGGAGAGTTATCTCCAGATCTTGCCACGTTATCATCAGAGGTTCTCAAGTACATTTGGCATGACGGCTAGTGGTTACTTTCAACAATTTCACCTCAACTCATCAATCTTCCAAAATACAAGTTAAAATTTTGATGCCATAGATCAAATTCCGGTATTATTTCTTTACCTGTGCCATGCTTGCTCGTAACTGAATAATGAACTTTTAACAAATTTTACTTGTGGAGCTTCAGGATTATCATCTGCATAACTCTTGAAAATCAATTAAATAATAATAACACTAATATTTACAATAATTCAAAAAATCCAGCTTCCAGCTGAAAGTTGAATGAGATGTCAGGTTATTGGGAAGTATGCCATTATTTTGTAAAGCAGCCACGAAAGATTCTTCACTCTTAGTGCTGGTATAGATGATGGATGGCTTGGCCTGAAATTTCACTGCATTGACAACAAGCCAGATATGGAAAAATGCATGAAACCAGATCTAACTTTGCTATGTAAATGTATTCTTCAAGTACCTAATTCAACCAACGGAAAATCTTCATTGCCATCTTCCCAGAATTCCAGAACATGGAGTTGACATGTACTCGAATCATAATATGAGACTCCAACTCTGGGTAAAACTACATTTGGATCAGTAATTTGTTCTTTATCTTCTCCTTGCAAGCAAACATGTAATATAATAGGGCTCCTATGCAAAGGCTGTAGAGTACCGATTCAAGCATTTATCGTCAGAAGATTTCTTACCTTCGACCGTGCAAGAGGCATGCCATATACACCTGTTAAATGAAGCCAGGGAAATAAAGATGTATTCATGAAAGATGGTTATGTAAAGCACATCATCAGAGATGCACAAGAGAAGAATAAAGCAAATAGAATTCTCAGATTCATGTTTTCATAACAAAGAAAAGGCTGTATCTATGAGAAACCTGGAGTCTTTTATTCAAAAACCTCTACAATTTCCATAAATCGTGGAGGACCTCCCCTTATTGGTAATTTTTTTCATGCATGGGTGGTGGCGTATTTGCACCTCAAGTATCTTCAATTTTGAATGAATCTATCGGTTATAGTAAGCAAGACTGTGAAATATATCTATGAATACAGCCACTCAGCTCAAGCAATCAATAGAGTTTAATGCAAAAGAAAAAAAAAATCAATTATTATCCTTTCTTGTTCTGATACTGCATATCATATCACGTCAAATGTCAAAAAGTTTCAGACATGGCGGAAAAGAGGATATTCATTGCCAAGTCATTGAATAAGGAGTAAAATAAGACCTAATTCTCACTAAATCTTAAAATAGATTCACAAAATATAATTCACTGTGAATGGTGCCTAATCACTATCAATTCTCATAGTTCGAGAAAATAATTTGTGCTAATCAAACCAGATTTAAACATAGTTCACTGTGCAATGTACTTCTCTTAGTGCATATAAAAAAAAATCAATCCGCTGAGAGTTAATTAATAGTATCATATTCTCAATTCTCTTCAACCAGACGCAGAAACCAATTAAATAATTCCTTAAGACGTTGTAATACATTAAATAATCTAAAATTAGAACTGTAATGGCGTTAATTAAAAATTTATACATTAAATTGTGCAGTTCTCGAATAGATAATAAGATTAGACCTGAGGCTCCACATCTGTTTCATCGACCTCTTCCATGATTTTGAGACCTAAAATTGTTTAATAGAAATTTAGAGAGAGGGAGAGAGAGAGAGAGAGGAACAATGTGAAAGTTGATGAAGAAAGAGATTCCCGCTCTTTTCTGGGTTTTATAATTTATAATATAGATATTTTTTTGAGTTGCTGATATAGCCAGAGCAAAGTTATTTAACCTGACAAATTTAACCTCAACTCACATTAGTAGAAATCTTTGAAGATGAGGAGAGATTCGCTAAGGATCTCCTGTCACCATAATTGTGTACAATTTTATGTCACACTCATAATTTATTGCCATGTTTCAAGTTTAATTAGAACACACCACGCAAGATTATTTTCACTTACCATCCTCATCTCGCCAGCTAAGGATCTCATGTCCCATAATTATGTATCATTTTATGTCACACTCATAATTTATTGCCATGTGTCAAGTTTAATTAGAACACACCACACAAGATTATTTTCACTTACCATCCTCATCTCCCCATGTCTGCTCTCCATCTCTACACTTTGGCTTTATCCAAACAAAATGTAACAAGTTCATATGCTTTCTCCAACTCTATTTCAGACGAACTTTTACAAAACTAACATTTCAAAAATATGAAGATCCATAACTAAGCCATTAACAATATTCAATTAGATCTGAGGGTTTTTTCTTTCTTTCTTTTTCTACTGCATTTTATTTATTACCATAACATTTTAATTAGGATTTGTTCTGTTTAATTAAAATCACATTGGTGGTTTTCTTTCAAACCACAAATGAACAAATTGAAATATTCTACTTCTGGAATTTTTTAATTTCTTCAAGTGAATTAATCATAAATTAAATAAGAACTTCAATTGAAATATGAACATCAATTTTCCCAGCAAGAAGTGCAATGACATAAGAGATTCAATTTGTTGTTAGGTGAAATTAATTTTAATGTGCTGCACCATATAATGGAGAAAAGATGGAGATGACAGTTCACATAAAGGAAATAATCATGTGTGATGCAAGTTAAATGTATTTTCCAAGTGTCACTCTTTTATCAATGTGACACAAAATGGTTCACAATTATGGGACAGGAGATCCTTAGCGAAAGACTCTTTTCGCTTTTCCGAACCGTCCCAATCGTCAACCATATCTCTACCAGAACCATCCCTGAATTTGCCCGAGTTGAATATTCATTCATAGTAATTGTATCATATGTTCTTAACGTAGAGTTCATATTCTCAATTCTCATTTGATTTTGTCACTCACTCCTTCGTATGTTTAGAAATTAGATTCAGACCAGAATAAAGACTAGTGATATTGCCAGCACAACTATTGCTATTTCCACAGTCAACCTTTTGAAATTTCCTCATTTACCCTCAAATGTGAACATCATTTAAAATAATTTTTCTAACCTTAAAAAATTCCTAAACAGTATATATGTTTTGTTCTTCTATTTCAACCGAAAAACATCATTTAATAAGTTTTATGTTTAAATATGGTGGCATCTATAATAATTATAATTTTTTTAACTTAAATAATTTCTAAATTTAGGGGCTTAGCGCAATAACTAAAAATATTTGGGGGAATAAGTGCACAAAATTTTAATCAAAATTTTCATTATTTCAAACACTTTCATTAATTCTAATTATTTTTTATTTATTTACAAATAAATCATCTTTATACCAAAAAAATTTAATCAAATAAAAGAAATTGAAAGAAAAACAATATATATATATGTGTGTGTGTGTGTGTGTGTGTGTGTGTGTGTGTGTGTGTTAAAAGTCTAAATTGTGAAGTAAGATGTAGTCAGCAAGGAATTTTATGATATTTAATATCCAATAAACAAATTTATTTTTAATTAAGCGTTGAAAAAACTGTATTTCAAAACACAGTTCATGAAATTGGATAATTAATAAAGGCATGGCTGAAATTATTAAATAACAGTTTATATATTAGTACGAAATGTAATAAATATATTGGACCAAATTAAATTTATACTATACTAAATTGTACATATTAAATTTATTGAAACAATATACCAACTACTAATTTATGGATTTGTTAAAAAAAAAAGGTGAACCATATAAACCCCATAGTATGTATTTTTATTAAAAGAAGATTGAACAAATCATAAATTACATTCCAACTTATATTATTTTTGCAATCCCCCCCTCCACAAAAAAGTTTCAAATTATTACACTAAACCCAAAAATTATATTTCTACCCTTCGAATTTCAATAAAATATTGACTAGGATGTAAAGTGCACACACTTATCAATTTCTAGGGACACAGGGGGAGAGTGCAAAAATGGAAAATTTATGGGTTGTGCAGAAGTCCCTCTTTTTATACTTTGAGTTTTGTTTCCAATTTTATTAAATTTCAGGGTGGATGTTGTAATTTACCAAATTGGGGCAAATTTGCTTTGGAAAGGGGTCTTGCCGAGTTTTGGCCCTTTACTTGACTGAAACCCGCGACCCAAGTGTCCGTCATACTTAGTCAGCGCCTCCCAAGGCATAAAAGAGGGGTAGCGATATTGCCAGAGCAATAATTGTTGCTGCCAGAGCAATTTTTTTAAATTTCCTAATCTACCCTTGATAACTAAAGTAACTTTAATGCAAATGGCATTTAATGTTGTTTTGGTAAATATGGAATAGCCATATTTATTACTCCACGATTGCTCTGGAGTGTGTCCCTCAAGTTTCTATGTTCTACAAAATCATTAACATTAATATAATTAGAAAGAAAAGAAAAAAAGGCTGACCATGCATATCTGTTTAGTCTTTTTTTTTTTGAATAAATATAAAGGGATATATTATCGATTTTTATGTTTTTTTTCAAAAGGTATCTATTATTAATCTTTATATTTTTTTTTTCTTTGAAAAAATATTATTGCACCAGGATTGGGGTGGAAATTGGATTTGTAGAAGCAACAAAGCAAACATAACTTGCTGATTTTTCCTATTTTTCGCCTTGCATAGTTTCCAGTATCATAATTCAGTAATTCTTGAATTTCACTCTACAAACAAGGGGAAAAAATATTTCATGTTTTTTACTTATTTTTTGATTCATTTTTGTATTGCGCTGTTCATTTTTCTTGTCTTATTACAATTATTATTGATGTTTCTTTTTCTTAATTGCATCTATTGTAATTTAAACTAAATAGACTATTACTTTGGTTTTTGAGATTCAGTGAATAAAATATTTTCCATTTTAGAACTTTAGGCTTTACTTTGTGGTTTTTCATTTTTTTCTATCATTTTCTTGACTAAAATTAAAAAACTAAACATAATATTAATGTAGTTAGAATTGTAAAATAAATATTTGACATATGAAAAATGGGTACCATATTTTTTCGTGCAAAGGCAGATAAGAAACACAATATATTTGTTTATGAGTTAATCAAGGTAATTAATTAAAATCATTAAGGGCTTGAACATACTACTATCAAACTTTGACCAGTCATTAAATGCTCCACTAGGCACTAGGGAAAGGGTAGAAAAGGAAATTTAAAAAGTTTGCTCTGGTAGCAACAATTATTGCTCTGGCAATATCGCTACCCATAAAAGAGGCATCCAATTTATGATTACAACCCCCCCTCCCCCCTCTTTTATTAAAAAAAGAAAATTACAAACACCCACCCCAAATTTAGTAAGAGTTTTAATTATATTAATGAAGTGTTTTTGACATTACACAACGCCGATTTCATCATAAGTCGCCTGTTTTATTGATACTAGCTTATTCCCGTGCTATTTGGTAGGTAGTTGGTACTACTGCTCACTGTTTGGTAATATTATTTACTATAACGTAAATACTTTTACATTTATCAATGCTATATTGTAATTTTTCGTGTTATATTTGATTATATCTTATAATGTATAAATAAAAAAATTATAGCAAATCATTTCACATAAATATACAATGTAATTGAAATATCACAATCATAGTAAAATTATTACTAAAAATTTCCTTTTTTTATGTATAAATAATTTACATCATTATTTTATGTAGCTTTATATAATTAATACATGTACTCAACTTTTTAAGTTTTTATCATACAGCAAGACATGTTCTCTTTTATCATCATAAGAACTATAGTTTTAGTTAGAAAATTATTTCACCTTTTCTTTTGTAACTAATAATTTTACATTTACTACTTTAATAATTTACATGTCAATTTTTTTTTTATCATCATTGAAAAACTACTTTTTTTTGTATGAACATGGCAAAAATATGACATAGTACAAAAATATGTCCTACATAGATTAATTTTTGTACATCGAATATGCAAAAAAGAAAGAAAATCAAGAACGTTTAACAATAAATAAACTAAAAGAATGTTAAACAATATAAATATTACCAATTATTAAAACTTGAAATCGAAAACTTTGGTGTTATAGATTGAGAGAAATTTCTTAGTGGTATTTAAGGACCCGTTAGGATTGCTTTTTGTTATGTTTTAAAATTTGTTCGGTTGATTTCGCAGAACATTTCAAATATAATTTGAATTGATTTTTGTTGGAATATTGAGATGATACAAAAATAATAGATCATTGATTTTGAAAATTTAAAATATTTGTCACTGATTAAAAAAAATTGATTGATTTTGAATGTCGGGGTATGAGCAGGGGCGGACCTCTTTGAGGATTGGGGGGGGCCATGGTCCCCCCAGAAGAAAAATATATAGCATATATAGGTAATTATTTATAAAAAATGAAAGTGGCCGAGTGGTAGAGTTCCCACCAGAACTGAGAGGAGTATCTCATGTCCCAGGTTCGAAACAGGATAAGCTCAATATTTTTTGTATGTTTGATTATTTAGGGCCTGTTTGTTTGGTCTTTGGGAGAGTGGTTTGGGAAAGTGGTAGAAGTTTGAGAAATAATCTCGATTTGCGTAATGTTGTTTGTTTGGATTTTGGGAAAGTGGTTTGGGAAATAATGAATATGTAGGTTATTTTGATAGAGTTAAGTTGTAGAGATTTAATTAATTAAATGTAAGATTTTATGTCAAATCAGTTAGTTATATATGATTGATTGGTTTGATTAAATTTGATATATATATTATATGTAATATATATATATATATATATAGACTGGCTGTGAGAGGTGTGAGAGGAGAGAGAGATGGTGGGACCGTGGGAAGCGTGATGTGTGAGAAGTGAGGAGAGAGGAGAGAAGAAAACTAGTAGATAGCAGAGTAGGCTTATAAAAAATACCTACTTTATGAAATTTCAGTCCATCTTTGAAACTTGTTTCTGAAATATTGTAGTAAAGGAAAATATTTCAGAAACAAGTGGATTTGTTTGTTCCGCATTTGGGAGAGGCGAAATTTTTTTCCCAAATGCGAGACAAACAGGGCCTTAGTATTTAATTTTTTCTCATGCATTTTTATTTTTTTCCTTATGCGCTGGTTTCAATTTTTTTTCATTATAAAATTTTAATTATTTTTGGATGTTATATACTCCTACTAGCATATATTACCTTGTGTTATATACAACTTTGTAATAATTAAACTCTATATTGTAAATTGTTTTTGTGCTTTTTGAGTTCCTCAATTTCTTATATCATTAATTGTGTAGTTAGATCTTCTTGTATGATTTGCTAAAAAAATCAGAGTTTATTTTAAAGTTCATTCTCGAATTAAAAAGTCGAGGTAATTTTATTTATTTTCTCCATTTCATGTACCATCGGGTTCATTGAACTCCTCTTTTATGTTGTATCGTTAATCAATGTTTTTCATGATCACTTCGTTCATCTTTTATCTTTATATTAATGTTACAATTTTACATTTATATTACACAGATTAATGATACATTGGTCATTTTCATATCTTTCTAAGCAACATTAGTTTGCTTTCAGTTCATCTGGATTGTATTGCATCATAAACTTTCATATTGACTATTTAAGAATCCTTATTATTAAATTTTCATCTTTTGTTAGATAAAATCATATTTAGTAATACTTTATTGTAATTTTATTTTTTTGTTATTTTATTAAAACATCGAATTTGCTACCAAAAAAAATTTCGGCCCCCCCAACAAACACAGTCTAGGTCCGCCCCTGGGTATGAGGGTGAAATTTTATGACATGAGTCACATCATTAACTTTATAGAATTGATATATACTCCCTCCGTTTCATATTAATTGACATATTTCTTATTTTCACACGGATTAAGAAACATCATCATTACATATTTTTTAACGTAGAAAGTCTCAAATACCCTTTAAAATCATTGCTACTTTTTAATTTTTTATTAGTGAATGATGACCATTGAATTTCCCAACTTAAACGTGAGAAAGGGGCAAAATTGGAAAAACATACTTTGAAAATCCAAACATGCCAATTAATTTGAAACAAAATCTTTTGACAAACGTGTCAATTATTAATATGAAATGGATGGAGTCCCTCAGTTTTTTTATTTTATTTATCGTTTTGAAGAATTGCATACGAATTAAGAAATATCATAATAGTCATTTTTTAGACAAAAATTCCAAAATATTCTTTTAATCAAATATTTTTAGTATTAATTAGCATTAATTGTAAGTAAAAATGACTAATTAAAAAAAGGAGTATTATACAGTATCATGATTGAGATGAATGGTTTGATTGTAAATATTTATTTATTGAAAGTGGCCAGCAGCCTGGGACCCTAGGGCCTGTTTCAAAGCTAGATTTTACAGTGTCTCGCTGAAAATTCGGCCCAAATTATAAAGTGATCGATTTTGGCCATCGTTCCAAACAGACCCCAAACTCCCCGGTTAAACTTCTCAATATGTTTTGTTCTTCCTACTTCCAAGAGAACTTGTTCAGTTCAAGGCGAAAGCACAGTAAAGTTGTAAAATTGCAAAATCGCCATAAAGTTGCAAACTTGCAATTCAAATCACAATCTAGTTGCCTAGTTCTTACTCCTCCAGTCCTCTGACATTTAATAGGTAATTTTTTTTATCAAATATGTTTGTCTTTCCCCCTTTTCTGAATATACACATGCCTTGTATAACATCTCCATAAGATTTTTTCAACTATTCGAACAAAAAAAATTCACGGCACAATAATTTTTCTTTTATATCTTGTTGCCCTGCCGCGTGGGCTGGTGCAATTTTGCAATTCTGAATGTTGTTACTGCTTCCTTCCTCTATTTCCAGTGCCAAGAATATTCTGGATTGAGTGTGTGACATGAATGATCCTGGAGTTTTTAAGCACGTGGCTTTGCCATTTTTTGGCCTTTACAGGCGTCGCAGGTTTTGCATTGGTTCACCGATCTTTTTCACCGTTTTAGTTAAGTTCGGTTCCGGGTTCTCTGCCAACTCTATTAGCACATTAATGCTTTGGTTATGTTGTACTCCTATGTATGTGGTAAATGTTTGTAACTAAATAAGTTCCAGACACGAATGTTTGAGTTTGATTTAGTTCAGATTACAGTAGGAACTTTGCAGCTTTCCGTTCCAAATATTTCAGCCCATATGCATGTTACCAGGTTTTTGTACGTGTTTATCAGATGCAGCCCCAAACTTTTCATTCCAACTTTTCTGCTTTCTTTTGAGCTATATTTTCCAGCCTCATTCTGCATTTTGGAATTAGTTTCATTTCAATCTCGTGGTAAAATTTCATTACAAAATCTGCCTTTTTTGCCTTAGATTGCCAAAAGGACTTTCTTTGGCCTTTTGTTTGTTACATATATGACTACTATCTTTACATGGTATTATCAACGGTTTAGTTAAATAACTTTTGTAATGCTTAAAACTTCATTCTAGTATTCACATACTACTAACTAGTTATTGTGGTTAGAAACTTCTGGCTGGGCAGATTGTGCATATGTGCTCCCCCAACTTAAAAATTCAAATGACATTTGTTTTTTAATCTTTTGCCTATCTATACAGAGCCAGCTCTAAATATTTTATTGTCAGTATGTATATCTAAAGCTGTAAATATATTGTTCTGTCAGAATGCAACTAACTATAGGAACATTCTTAAATTCAAATTTCTTATATCAGATTTCGCACCAAAGGCTTTCGTGTTATTCAACAAGCCTGATGATATTGGTGCTGATGATGCGGAGGAGGAGATGGATGATAAAATTAGTTACTTCCAGTGGATGTTCTCATTTCAGTCGGGAAATGATCATTTGTCACAGAAGCTGTTTGAACAAGCACTTTGTCAAAGACATGGAGGAATATTTATACATTTATTCCCCATGTCAGCTTCTGGCAAATTTCCATGGAAGAGTAATTGGTCAGGTGGTCCTTCTGCCTCTGGTGTATATGTGCATCAAAGAATAGTGGACGGTATAAATGCCTTTTTGATATCATTATTCTTCTGATTCTAAGTTACTCAGCTTTCGCTTGTTTTTTTTTTTATGATGATCCCAACAGACATTTTCTTCAAGAATGGATGCAGGCTTTTATATATTAGGTGTGACAAAACTTGAGCTTATGGTTTGTTATGCCCGGGGTCCCGAGCCTTTATTTCCTTGGCATTCGCTTTCTGGGGAACCGTTGTTGAATTTTGTTGGTTTGCATGGGTTTTCTTTGCGATGACAAGAAGTACAAACCAAATTAGTTATTATCCCTTCAAAACTATTGAGTTTCATGTTGTCCAAAACTCGAGTCATTAACATTATCCATGTGTTTTCATTCCTCCAAATTTTGCATCCGGAATGAGAAATTAACATTCCTTAGGATCGAGGCATCGAGCTTGCCAATTACAGTATGGTTGAAGACATAGAGATTTGTGCCATCAATCTAAATACTTTTGAATATATTGCCTGCGAGATGCGAACATTAAGATTCACTTCTGCTCCATTGCTGGAAACTTTAGCTGACAGCTTATATCGCCAAAAAATCAACTTCGACATGTCTCATGTAGTTGGCCAACTAATCAAATACAGTCTCCCTGGGGTTAAGTCGTCGTTTTTTCGAACTTGTGGAAGCAATTATTATTGGGTGAGTGAGATTAGCTTCAAACACTACTACTAACTCCTTATATCGATGATGATGCCCAAATACTGACTGACTCAATTTTTTTCTTGTTTCTATCGGCAGCAGGAATGCAGAGAGTTATATTTGATTTAAACCAAACCTGAATTTGATCGGCTAAAGAATACTACGATCTTTGATGCATGCCCCCTTCTGCAGAAGTTTCATTTGGCGGTGGGTCGATCATTACCCTGTATGCAAATTGATTTTATTTAATTATTTTTCAGACCTTATAATTTGATCCCCTTTTTTTGGTACGCAGAAGATGGAATCATCATCATTACTCAATGGACAACAAGTAGAAGGAGCATTGGGTTTAATTCTGGGCTGGAAGAAGTTGAGTTTAGTGGATTTTTTGGAAGTGAGAACGAGATTTATTTTGCTTTATAGATCCTTAAAAGTGTGGGGAGCCTCAAACGAATGCGTATTATCAGATGTCCGAAATACTACATGGGACAGGGTCATGGTACGTGGTGTTGGGAGAAGGAAAAGGAAAATCGATTTAGCGAAGAGAAACGTGGAATGATTCATCAACCATTGCAAGGGCAAGCCCTCTCCGAGAAGGCTCAGGTGATTATCCTCGGCTGATTGATGATTGATTTCGGGAATTTCTGGCTTGGTTAAATAGGAAAGAGGAAATTAATTGCCAAGTCACTTAGCAAGGAGTAAAATTGTGCATTTAACAATCTTTTTTTTTTTGGTTCTGCATTTAACAATTTGTTGTGAGTTAAGTAATACTACCTGTATCATATTCTCGGTTTCTCTCTTCAACCAGACGTAGAAACCATTTAAATTAAATTCCTTAAGACGTTCTAACTATACATGAAATTGTGCAGTTCTGGAATAGTCGTATACAAGTCGATTTAATTAATTTGAGATTTTATGTATATCTTAACTTATTAGTTTAATGAGTCGAACTCGAATTCGATTTAAAATTTTATCTAATGGCAATGATAGATTAATGTTTCGTTTTCGTAGTATATTCCGGTCAGTTAAATACAGAAAACTTTTCGGAATTTTTTCAAGAAATATTTGAAAAAAATGGAAGAAATAAATATGCTGAGGTATAAATTATTTTATATTTATGTTTTTTATGGAAATGTATCAAAATTTTGATTCACGATGGTGATAAACTTTTTTATGTTATGCAGAATAAACTAATCTAAAGTAAACTTGTACATCAATCTTAATTTGTTTCTTAATCAAGTAAATTTTCTTTAACCCTGATGTAACTAAACAAAATCTGTAATTAATGTATTTTGTTAAAACGAAAAAAAATTATTAAAATCAAATGGCTGGTTAAAGGTCGGTGTTTCTCTATTTACCAAGAGTATAACTGGACATTTTTTTTCCAAACAATCAAATTATATTATAATCCACATATAATATTATAATGTTGCAAGCTTCTATTTCTTTGAGTCGCTATGCATAAATTTTTAATTGTTTAAACGCTGTTGGATTGATTAATTTATATAATTATATTTATTTATTCAAAAGATTAAAGCAAAAAGACGAAGAAATCATTGGTTCATTAGATTGAAATTTTAGTGAAAAAATAAGTCACTCTTTAATAATAATAATGAACCATCCGAAATAATCCGAAAGAAAACTGAACTTTGCGCGTAAATAAAAATAACTTTAATTTTTCGTTTGACTAATGAATAGTATGAGTTTTAGTCAATTAGAAAATAATTTTTACTACTATAAATAACATAGTAGGTAGGTAATTTCCAAAAAAGGACTCACAAATTATAAAATTAAATGTATCTTAACGTGCTAATACCGATTTGGTCAACTGATCTTCCTTTGATCTCAATCGGATTACGTGCCACACTCAATTTAACCGTGTTCCGCTCAATTTTTGTTATTATTAATGTTTTGTTTGTTTTTCCCTTTTTCGTCTCGAACCGTGGTCTATTTGAGTCAGCACCTACATTGATTTCATCATTCCCTCCAATCTCTGGTCACAAACATGGCAGCGTCAATTTCCTAATACGACGTAGTATTGCTAAACGCACGTAATGGAGAAGTCTCTCGTGTCCAGAGCAAGGACAGCCTTCCATTCCGCTGCAGCCAAAGCGGAGAAAGTCCTTACAGACATTAAGAAATCTGATTCGATCACCCATCGAGGTACGCTATCTATCTACTATCGGACACTTGTCTGTTTTTTATATCATTTACTAAATTTAGGAATCATGATAATTATTCATATTCTCTTATTCAACTTTTATTCGAATCTGAGAAGATTTAGATAGTCAATCGCCGAGCGCATCGACGCCGGAGTCTCCTAAAACCGCGGATGAATCCAAGGTAAGTATTTTTTGGATTGGATTTGATTTTGAATTATTTACGTTAGATTGTGGAAATTGTTTGACCGAGCCCTGGAGACTAAACCTCCGTTTGGATAATTGGATTTAGTATTCAATTCTGGCATCATTTCGTATTACATGATTTTGAGATGTTGACGTGGTTTTATTTCATCCTTCTCCTTTCATATTATTGTTCTTTTTTCTTACGAGAAGTATGAGATTCTGGCATACATGTAGTTGACAAAGACAATGTATCTGTTAGTAGATCATCGAGATAGATTTAGTAATTGATTTAACTGATGGTCATATTACAACGCAAATTAGTGGTATTATTTTGGTGAATTCTTTTTATCCTTTGGGTGCAGGATGAAGCAAAGAATAAGAGAGGGAGGCCAAGGCCGATCAAGACCAAGCAAGACTGGCATGAGAGATTAAGAAACCTAAGAATAGGCAAAAGGGAAGCTGAGGATTCTGAGAAGTCGGATAATTTAACAATGGCATATGCAATTTTTGATGACAATTTATACTTGGCGAGTGAGAGAGAATTCTCTCCTTCCAACGTAAGTCTGATCTCGTAGATTCACTTGTATAAATTTCAGCTATCGAGCCACTATTTTCAATCGTGTTTGAAATGGAGTTTCTATCATTTGATGTTAATTACTATATGGACTAGATATTTTTTTATGAATTTTATGCTTCAGAGTTGAGATGAGCAGTAGAGTTTATCCACTCCACTTTTTGAAAAAAATCAGCATCTTGCAGGATTCAGGAGAGGGAGTAATGATGGATGATTCAAGGGCTATAAATTCAGATATCATTCCATCATCAGCGATTCTCAAACAGTTGGGTGTAGCAGTCGAGTAAGATTTTTAAATTATGTTGAATCTTCTCTATGTTCAGTTGTAATCTGTTTCTGATTGCATTTTCAGCACCATCAGTCACATACTAATCTTTGCCGTGATTGGTTGAGAACTCAAAGGACTATATTAGAAACAGTGCTTCTGAGAGATCTTCTTCCTGTTAAATATATATTTTCAGCTGAAATCACCGATATGTCCTTTTCTTATTCCATCCATTTTATGTGAATTTATTGTTGTCCTTTCCCGTTCTTGAGCGGTCCGTTGCTATAACTCTTGAATTTTGCTATAATGTTTTGTCTATTTGGCTCCTTTCCAGTGCTGGAATTAATTACAACTCCATGAAGGATCTCCTTGCATCATCCAGAGGCTCTTCGCCCGTCAGAGAAAGAGCTAGCTTAAGCATCTCAGCGATGAAGTCATTAGTTTTACGTGAGAAGGAAGATAAGTTGGCCCGTGAGTTTGGTACCAATGAGAAAGTTCTGTCTATAATCCATGCGTTGCTAGATGCAGGTAGATAATTTGGTAACACTGCAAAAGCCTTTTTGTGTGCTTGTGTGTGATCAATTTAAATATAATATTTCCTGTGTTTCCATTATAGCATCTTGATTTGCACTTTTGATGTAATATCTGCAAGATACTCGCAGAAGGACATTTCACAGGGAGGACTTTGTCTGGGTTGGCAGCACAAACAAATGCCACATCTTTACTTAAGGATATTCATGGTGCTCCTGTTGAAAGTTTTGTAGTTAAGCTCTCTGAAGCGTTTGGTTGCCTAAAAACCCTGCGGAAAATGGCATCATTTTGGTTCAAGATAGTGGCTGAAGTAAGTGGAATCAACAGATTGAGTTTCATTCTAAATCAGTATATATTGACTTGGGAATGCCTCTTATTAATTGCTTGTGAGAGGTGTTTTCCTGCTTGGCTCATATGTTACTTGTATTTCTAGATTCCAAGGCTTGCTCACCAATCTCATGAGAATGATAAGTGACTGCACACTGTATTTTGCATTCTTTTCAAGTAGAACTCTTCCATGAAGCTTTAGAGAAATGATGCTACTGTTCCTACTCGAAGTATCTATAGTTTCATGGCTCATCACAAAATTACGCGTCTGGTAGAAGAAAAAAAATTGAACTTTATTTTTCCCTGCCAGGAGTTTTGTTACATCTGGATGAATATGAGGATTAATATACAGCGGTAGTCTGGACACCGAAAATGGTCTATTGCTTGGTTTGTAAGTAAAATGAACGTAATGTAATTGGGTTTTGCTTTTCCAATTTACATGTCAGGACCTGAATTTAAATGTTCGAGTAGAAGCTTAAAATAGGCTACTTATCCATGATCGCAGTTGGACCCGTTACATAAAATGGTTCAAATGCTGGCAGGGAATTCAGATTTGAGGCTCTTAATGTTGTTATTCATGAGATTCTGTTTGTTGTTCTTGGACCACTATTTTGGTTGTCCCAACTTTTGCTTATTTTTTAACAATTAAGTCACTGAAGTGTCTACAATTGAATAATACTTCTCATGAAATGCAAAAAGGTTAAGAAATGGTTGATGTAATTAATTTTTGGAAGTCCTCTGCGAAAGGGAAACAAAATGTGATTTAGGAAATATGAGATGAATGGAGTAATTCAAAGGTAGTCAAGGAATGTTACACTATATGCATTGAATCAGTTGAAAAAGTCAGATGGCTTGTTTGCTTACCTTGATGTGTTTAGCAGTTTCCTTTTATTTGATCTGCGAAATACCAGATGCAATATTTATATGCATTACTTATATTCTTTGATATATCAGCTCCTAAAGTATTCAATCATTCCTCTTGCAGCTGAGAAGACTTTGGTATGAAGGGCAATATATTCCTGGAATTCCGCCAGATGATATCCCGGACCTGAACTCGTGTCTTTTATATCAGCAGTTACAGGTCATCAATCGTTGTATTTCCAGAAAAAGACGCCATACTGCTGCCGTTGAATCGCTTGAATCTGCTACAGTTCAAGCTAGTTTAAATTCTGAGGGATCTTCAGCTTCTGAAAGCACACATCCCATAGATCCTTCTTTTTATGCTCAAACCAAGTCTGGAAAACTTGTGCTTCGGCTAGGAGCTGATAAACAATGCGACAACTTAACAATGCTTGAAACAGGAGAACCTGTATATTCACCAGTGATGCAGGTTGATCAAACAATGATCTTAAGACAGAGAAACTGTGTCTAGAACATTTGACATATACTTGCTTTATGTGCATATTTATAGGAACCGCCTTTGTTAACTGAAGACATTATCAAGGAAACAGAGGAGTTTGTCCTACGAACAGGGAGGTCAGTAGAAATAAATATACTTTTTGACCTGATTCTTGTTCTGCTGTAAATTTTCGTAGTTGTTTCTAATGACTTCACAAACTCTAGATGGAGAATTTTCACTTGGGTCTTCTTTTATGATAGTGGTTGTTGACATTGTTCCGTGGCAATTTCTAATGGTTAACATTATTGTGTCGGATGCTACATTGAAATAAGATAGTCTCTGACAGTTAATGGTAGTCACTGAATTTGATCTGTTATTGCTTGTTCATAGGCTTTGAGTATGCTAGTCTATCTGTCCTTCCTTCTATACATCTCATCAAAAAGCTCAGAAAAAGCCATATTGTAGTTGGACATTGACATGTAATATCATAAAGTCTTACACATCTTAAAATGTAGTGGCTTGTTAAAAACTTGAGTCAACTATAGGAGTTACGTGGAAACTTATTGCATGATTTGAGTTTGTTAAGAGAACTACATTTTCTAAACTGTAGATATGAGAAGATGGCGTATTTATATTTTGCAAAGCAGAAACAGCTTATTCAGTACATGTAGACCCATTTGTTCAGCAACATTACCATAACTTTCAGCATTTTTTATATCGGGTGCATAATGACTTATATGTAAATTTACCTTTGTACACAATGGTATGCTAGTCCTCCTTTTAAGATTTGGCTGGGCCAAAAAATTCCTTGATAACCAGTGCAGCAAGGTTTAGTGTCAGTAATATACCTCTTAGGTACAGGTGGCTTTTCCCTTTAAGATAAAAGTCCGTAATTCACAGCTCAAGATTTTCTGACATAAGTTGCCTGCTTTAATTGCTCAGTGTTGGAGCAGGATGCTCCCAGCTTCTTTCAGACATGCAGGCCTTCAAGGTGAAGGTTCATGATGATACTTCTCACATTTCTTTGTGGAGGCTTTCCTGTCTTATAGTGTAGCAAATCAGGACACTGATTAATACCCAGTTTATCTGTCATTCTTGTCAGGCAGCAAATCCAGGTTGCATATTAGAAGATTTTGTAAGATGGCACTCTCCTCCTGATTGGATGGAAAATGACACTAGCAGCGAATTGGATGATACCTCTGATGGTGGTGATTTATCGTCAGTCAAAGGTCAACTTAGTAGGCGAATGCAAAAAGAAGGTAACACTCGTGCAAAAATTATCTCTGTGGATTAGTTATTTATTAGTTCAAATACAAGGTTAAGTTCTCTCTTGTCCTCCTAGCCACTAAACACTTGGTGATTTTGGGGGAGACATGACTTATCGAGCATGCTGTAGTAGATAAGTGTATCTCTCCTCTATCGAGCATGCTGTAGTAGAACAGGGAATTGATACACAGCAGTATTCCAGGATGTTTCTTTTTATCTGAATTGTATTATATTTGACTAGATAATGGTGGGAGCTAAATATACTTTGGCCTAGATTCTGTAGGTGGGTGGTCAAATCTTTTGGCTGGCCAGAAGCATACAAGGTCAAGTGCATTTCATTGTCCTCCTGTGAGGTGTGAGATGGTATCTCATATCTGCATAAGATCCAATGAAATTTACAAAGGATGGCTAGAAGATAGGTAGGTGCAAGAAAGGCTAGAAATATGAGCCATGAGGAAAGTTTGATGAACTTTGAGAGGTCCCCGTCCCTTAAAAATATGATTTCCCCAAGTTGAGCTGCTTACTAAAAGTCGAGAATCACTTTACATTGTTTGCTCAATGTAAGCATCTCAAAATTTAAGAACCAAAGAGAAAAACATTAATTCCATGCATCAACATGTATTATAACTTCATTCAGTGTTCAGCATATGCCATGGTATCCTGCATGGGGAGTATAGTTGTTGTGTCCGGTATTGTTTCTAGCAATACATAATTAACTTGTGAATTGTGATAGGTAAATGTTGTTTGAATACGTCACCAAGTATATGTCGAGGACACTATTTGAAAACTGTCTTTGATGTGCGAAATATGGGGAGAGGAGTGCTGAATGGTGGGTTAAGCAATATATAAAGTTATTCGTTTTCACTGTCATGAATCAGAAAACCATTCCTGCTATTCAATATGTTTTTGCAGAAGGGGTTTATTAGATCATGGTTTGTATCACTTGCGACATCCTAGTGACATTTTAAATTTCTTCTGATGATCTATTGATGTCTAGGAAATTTGTGGCGTGAACTTTGGGAAACATCAAAACCAGTACCAGCGGTCAGACAATCTCCTCTTTATGATGAAGACTTGGCCGTGTAAGCTTCCTGAAATCAGTAATATCAAAATTTGAGTGCATTATGGAACCTAAACAACTTTTTTACACCTTTGTGTAGGGAAGGTATTCTGGACTTTCTGGATGACATCTCTCCTTCTGACCTTTTCAAGCAGCTCTTCATTGCTGCTGTAAGTCCTATCTTTTTTATAGAATATTCATGTTTTCTAGTGTGTGTGTGTGTGTGTGTTTTCCTTTTTGGTTCTTTTGATTAATATAATGTTCCTCATATGTTAAATATATGAGGAAAATCAAGTGATCAGCATCATGTGAAACAAAAATGTTTGATACTCAGAAGCTGTTTTCATTCTATAATTAGTTCTGGTGAAGCTTTTCTAATTCATGTGAGATTGATGCTGTTCTTTCCGCTCCTTTTTTTTTTTTTTTTTTCCTGCAATTTCAGTTGGGTTGTGGGCTAGTGATTGCTGAGGCCACCCTCTCCACAAATTCAAGTCTGTCAAAATTGTTCCATGATTGCAAGAACTATATAGTGGTCACATGCGAAAGCAACATCTGGGTTGAGAAACTTGATGACATATGCCAGGTATTACTTGTGCTCTTATTACGTGCAAAAATGTTGCATACTATGGACTCCCCCAGAAGAATTCTAACTAGTTCTTGAGATCGGCCGATGAAAGTAATTATTATATATTATCTTCTACAGGTTTATGAAACAGTTGAGACAATGCTACTAAATCCAGATGAAGTTATAAATATTACGGTTCAGCCTGAGGAAACAACTTCAGGTGGTGAATTGAGACACCGTTTCAAGAAACTTAGCTTAATATTTGGTGGCAAAAGTAAAAACTCATCAAAAGCTCCCCCAAAAGACTCTAACAATACTGAAGAGAGCCCTGCTCGTCAAACATTCTCAATATTTTCTAAGAAGCCCCCCAAGCACAGTGCCTCTCCATCAGACAAACCTCCCAGTTCAGTTGAAAACGACTGGACGATTGTATAACAAGGAACTGTATATAGTTACCAAAAACAGCTACAATACAAAGATAATCAGAAAATGGAAGTTTGATTGCTTTGTAACCAAATGAAGCATAAACATTACTTATCTTGATTTCGGGTTTCATTGGTTCAATTACATTTAACTACAACCCTGAAAAGTTACAGTGGCAATACAAATTGTTGCTTTTTGGTAATGGAAATTTCACATTGGTTTGTTTCCTGGCTCATCTTTTGATTGATTTTCTTCGTTCTCGTTTGTCTTATCTCCTAGAAGATCCTTGAGAACAAATTCTGGCACAACAAAATTGGCAATCCAGTATGCAAATAGAAGTCCAGCACTGTCAGTTATATATATGTAAAATCAGTCACATTTTATTGTACACAATTACATAAATAATTTACTTATTTATCTCACACTGAAGTTAAATAATAATGTGTTTGAAAAGTGTCTTTGACAAACCTTGCCTTAAGTAGAGACGAGATGTTTCCGGCATCGGCAGTCGGTGAACTAGCGACGAGAAGAAGAGGAGAGGGTATAGCTCTGGTTCTAATTAAGGAGACTCCATTTCCATTTCCTTGAACTGCAACATGGTTATTGGGCAGCAGCCAAATTGGCTTATTTTGGTGTGTATATTTGTGTTTTGAAGGTAATGGGGATAAAAGAGACTGACATTGGATGCATTTCATTGCGGCAGTCTTTTTGTTTGGTGATTGTCTTGTGGTGGATAATGTGTTTGTTCGGATGAGAAAGCTGAGGTGTGGGGGGTTATGCAAATTACACCCCTAATTCACTTGTAATTGATAAATATGTCCCTGTAGTATCTATATTAACAAATATATCCTTATAAATTGTACCCATAAGAGCCTTATACGCACCAAAAGTCATGTATGGAAACCAGCAGTTTTTTATTTTCTTGGAAGATAATTTTTAATGTCAATATTATATAAATATTAACTGGGGTATGATCCATAATAATAAAAGAAATCAAATATTAGTTATATTTTAACACTAAAAGGGTTAATGTGTGCTTGCCCTTGGTAATGGTATGGATGAGGACTTAGGGGTGGCAAATGGATCAACCGGATCGGATCTGGATCGGATCATTGTGGATCGGATCTCAGATGGATCGGATCCTAAATGGATCCATAATGATGGATCCTAAATGGATCCGATCCAAACCGAATCCGGGTGACAAAATTTCGGATCCACCATGGATCCGAATAGATCCATGGTGGATCCATGACGGATCCACGGTGGATCCATCATCCATCAATCCATGGTGGATCCGTCCTGGATCCACAGTGGATCCGTCATGGATCCATGGTTGTGGATCAAACCAATTTAAAAACTCTATGACATGTAATCAAACCGAGCTTCTCAATTTATGATTCGAGCTCATTTAGTAAAAGTTAGGTTCATTTTACAAGTTAACCAAGCAAATTATGGGTCGACATTCTTTCAAGTTGGGTAATCAACATGTTAATGTCTGTTGAAAGTTCTTCTTCGACCTCTTCATCTTCAGAATCATAAGCTGTACAAGAAACAAATAATATGTTAAAAAATATGCAAAAAAAAAAAAAAAAAAATCATATGTTAATTTGAATGACCTTCAATCCAATCACGTCCACATAAAATTGCTTCTGCATTCTTTGGCAAAATCGAGCTGCGGAATTTACCAATTATTCTGCCTCCATGACTAAATGCCGACTCAGAGGCAACAGTAGTGATGGGAATGCTCAAAATGTCACGAGCCATACATGATAGCTCAGGATATAATTTGACATTTTGCTTCCAATAACTCAACACATCTAAATCTGGAAATTGTTTTCTATCAACTAGAGGTTCGCCTAAGTATCTGTCCAACTGAGATTGACTTCTAGTAATATCACGTTGACTCTGCATTTCATCAAACTCCTACAAAAAATGACAAACGCTAATATAATTAAATAATGCAAAAAAGATAAATTAGGTAACTATATAATACATGAAGTTATTCACTTACCTCCATAAAATCGTCACACATTTCAACATCACCTCCAACAGAATTTGAAGAATGTGTTGGTGTCGAAGGAGATGCTAACAAGTAATCCTCAAACAAAGTGTGCATATCCGCTTTCAAATCCACAATCTTGCTAAAATATGTTAAAGAGTCCAGCTTTTTATAGGCATATTCAACAAATTGTAGTTTATAACGAGGGTCAAGAACTACCGCAAATGACAAAACAGTGCTATAAGAGTCCCAATACTTGTCAAACTTCGGTTTCATGCCTTTTGCCATAGCACTAATGGCCGAATCTTCACTTCTCATTTCATCTTTTATTAACATTTGTATTTTGCACACATTTGGGAAGTAAAGATTTGCAGTAGGGTAATGACTTCCAGAGAAAAGCTCTGTCATTTCAAAAAATGGTCGCAAAAACTTAGCAATTTTCTCCACCCTCACCCATTCATCATATGAAGGACACCACTTATAATTGATGTCAACTATCTCCAATTGCTGAAAAGCATGCTTATACAAAATCGCACAATCAAGCATCGAGTAAGTAGAGTTCCACCTAATCGGCATATCTTGTACCAACTTTTTGCTCGTTCTGAGACCTAATTGCTTGATACACTCTGCAAATTTTAAAATTCTAGTTTCTGAGCCTCTTACATACTTCACGCTCTCTCGGATTTTTCCAATAGACACATCTATCGTTTTCAAACCATTCTGTACGATCAAATTCAGAATATGGGCGCCACATCGTACATGAATAAACTCACCATCACTAACCAGAGAGTTCTTTAATCGCAGATGATTTTTCAAAAGGTCAATTACACCATTATTGTATCCTGCATTATCTAATGTAAGAGTGAATATCTTTCTTTCAATCCCCCATTCTTGTAAGAAACTGATAAGTTTCTCACCAATATTTTGGCCATCATGTGGAGGGGGAACATGTCGAAACACTAACAATCTTCTCTGTAATATCCAATTGTTATCTACATAGTGTGCAGTTAACGCCATATACCCATTTGATACAAGTGAAGACCACAAGTCCGATGTCAAACAAATTCTACCACGGACAGAATCTAAAATATTTTTCAGTTTTTGCTTCTCTATCTCATAGATTTTAACAATATCCGACTTCGCAGTATTACGGGATAAATGCTGAACCTTAGGATTCAAATAAGAAAAAACATCCCTCATCCCTTCATGTTCAACAAACTTAAACGCGTAACCATGTCTAACTATCGCTTTGGCTACTTTTTCTCTAAACACACCTTGATCAAATTCCTCGGGAGTTACGTCCATATGACTTATAGGATTTCTAAAAGGACAAATCTTATCAATATGACGTATCAAATTACTGGTTCCATTACATACGTAGGTTTGCCCACGTTTCTTACACTTAGCTTTTTTTCTTCCATTCTCATCAAATGTTTCAAAATCACTCCACACACCAGAATTTTGTTTCTTAGATTTACTAGACTGAACTGAAGAACTACCAACACCACCAATTGATTCATTAGCTACACGGTCACTGAAAAGCAAATTCAACACAACAAGTTATTAAAAATTCAAAACAACAAATTCAAAGTTATTCAAACATTAAGTAAACTACCGATGATTTGGAATATTCGACGTAGAAGATGGTGCTGCTTGCACGACGGGACTTTGATGTTCCATAAAATGGGCTGAAAAGTCCATTATAAATTGTTATGCCTACAAAAAAAAAAAAACACTCTAGATATATAAGAAAAAGTTTCTTTTCTAAAAGGAATTGTGTCATAAGTTCCTAGTTTTTCCTTGACAAATTCCCCATTAAAAAAGAACATATGAAGCAAAAGTAGGCACTTTTGTGGCTAAATTGTCTAAAAACGCTAAGAAATCCAAACTAAAGCTGCAATTTAACTGAAAATATGCTAGTACACATCAATGTTAAACATGTTTTTGTTTATGAAATTTGACCCAAATTTGAAATGAAGGTTTGAATTTCACTTTCATGTAATGTACCAACTTATATCAACAACACTTGCTGTTAAACAATATCTCCTGTTTCAAATTTGACTATATGTAGGTCCCGAAAATTACACCTACACACAAAGAGAAAGAGGCAGAGCATGCAATAGATTCAGAAACAATGGTAATAAGCTGTCAAATGGTAAAAGAAAAGAAAATAAGCACATTTATGAACTTGTCTTTCACATGAGCATTTCATCAAACACATTACTCTGTAATAATAAAAATCAAATTGACAAAATCTGAAAACAATGCAAACACCGAATTGAAGGATTAGAAAAAATTAATCTACTAATTCAAACCCTAAATTCCACAATATCATAATAGCAATTAAAAAACCGAATTGAAGGATTAAAGTGCAATTATACCTTAGTTAGAATGTTTCAAGAAGACTTGTGGTGGTGTAGGTGCCGGAGTCAGCTATAATTAAATTGACGGGGCAGAAGAGTCAAGGGTGACGGCGGCGGTGGCAGAGGCTTGGACGGCGGCGGTGGCAGAGGCTCGACGGCGGTGGCAGCAGATTTGAACGAGAAGAGAAGAGAAGAGAAAGGCAGGGGAGAGAATATGAAAGATTTGGAAAAAACTTTTAATTTTGTATCGATCCAAAAATAATTTGGATCCAATAATGGATCCGATGGATCCATTAATGGATCCATTAGTGGATCCATCAATCCATTGATGGATCCATCATGATTCATTATTTATATGTATGGATTCAATGTGGATCCAGATTTTATGAGATTCGATCCGAATTCGATCCGAGTGAAAATTTAATGAATTTGAATCGAATTATTTGAATTTGGATCGGATCTGGATCAGATCCTATTGCCACCCCTAAGTGAGTGTTGTGGGTACGTAAAGCTAACTTTAATTATCTTACACTTTATTTCTGTCACATGAGAATCGGGAAAAGAAAATACAACTGAACCGAGATTTTCTGTTGACCAGTGGATCAGATGTTGATCAATACTTTACCTTGGATGTAAATCAACTTATATATCTTCTTATATAATTACACCCAACCCAAAGTTAAAACATGATAACAACAATATTATTGCTTTAAGAACTTTTTTGTATTTTTAGTTTCTTAATTAAAAACTCAAAAATTTATATTTTCATTTTTCAGAAATTAAGGATCCAAGTCAATCATCAAGAAAACTATTTAGTCTTTTACTAAAGTAAAGATTATGATCCAGTGATGTAATTATTATATATATGTTAGCTAAGCAAATATACATATACCCAACCACAGATTGAGATCATTTGCATGAAAATAGTTCAACCGTACGTTACCACTTTCCAGATCAAAAGTCAAAATTGAAATCTCGAAATGATGAGATTGAAAAAAGTCATCCATAAATTAAAAATAGCAGTCAACTATAAATGTGAAGTTCCGTGTGAATGAAATCAAATAAAGCAGAAGATTATAGCTGGGAAGTGTACGTACATTAATTATTGGACTAATAGCAACTTACATCTCTATGATATTCTAAATACACAATTTATACCCTTATAAGAAAACGTAGTTAAAATATTTTCCTCTGATACTGTAAAAAAGGTTCATCGTTTCTTAGTCGTTTTTGTACACTAATTTTGTGAGTGTTAAAGACTAAAATACCACTATACATAGTAGCTAATAGTGTGAACTATGAGCTATCAACCCCTGCGTTTTTCTTCTATTTAATGCACTCAATGTGTTATATATTTATTCGTGCTATATTAACTATATAATATGCTATATATAATACTACGTATTAAATATTAAATATTCACCACTGCCCACCCCATTTTTTATTTGGGTAATTAATTTGTATATATTTTTTGGACATAAAGATATTGCTAAAAAATATGGGTTAGAGTCCCCGTTGGGGATAAACATGTCTTGTCAACATTAAAATAGAGTCCAAGTTGCAATTTTTATGCACATGAATAAGTGCTAACGAGGCTTATCACCTAATTTGTATTTCACGAGGGGTTAATTTTGCAGAAAAAAAATTCAAAAGTGAGGTAGATTATATGTTAATCATAGTTCAGGGAGGTAAATTGCTAAAAAAACCATTATTTATCCAAAAGAAGCAGAAAGAAAGACAATGAGAGTGAACGTATTAATTGATAAAACTTGTCAACCGTTCCTTTCGAAAAATCAGGCCTAGTATTTCTCTTTATATACTCCAGATTTTGTGTTCAATATATATCATCACAAATCGAATTAATCATCTTCAAAATAGTTTATTTAAAATGGCATTGGCATTGGCTTGTAATAAGATTTTACTTGTCGTGCTTCTTGGTGCACTTTTTTGCACTAGTAGTGGTGCAAGGCAGAGTCCATTTGAAGATGAAAAGAATCTCTCTCACCACGGTGGCATTGGTGCAGAAGGTGGGTTTGGAGGTGGTGGTGGCTTAGGCGGAGGTGCTGGTGGTGGTGCAGGTGGAGGTGCTGGTTTTGGTGGAGGTGCAGGCGGTGGAGGATTTGGAGGAGGGGGTGGTGCCGGTGGAGGTGTAGGTGGGGGGTCTGGTTTTGGTGGTGGTGGTGGTTTTGGAGGTGGTGGAGGGCTAGGAGGTGGTGGTGGAGGTGGTTTTGGTGGTGGAGGTGGAGGTGGTTTCGGCGGTGGAGCTGGTGGTGGGTATGGTTTTGGCGGAGGAGCTGGAGGTGGAGCTGGTGGTGGGTTGCCTTGAGACTGAAGTTTCT
Source organism: Penstemon eatonii (assembly GCA_038501285.1). Taxonomy (NCBI): domain Eukaryota; kingdom Viridiplantae; phylum Streptophyta; class Magnoliopsida; order Lamiales; family Plantaginaceae; genus Penstemon; species Penstemon eatonii. The sequence continues at coordinate 64,076,219 of CM076708.1, read as the reverse complement.
CTAGTTTCCGACAATGCTACCACTAGATTATATGTTCTAAGCACATTTATTGTTAAGGCTCAATTAAATGAATAATTGCAATATTCCTGTAAACCATAAGAGAAAATTTGCATATTATTAGTTGTTAATGTATAATTATATTGTGGAAATGAATGAATTGCAAGATTTCTTGGCCGGTTAGCTAGTTTGGATTCCTAGAAAGTGTAGTTTTTACATATTTTAAAAATCAAAACAAATAACAGTTTTAATTATCAAGATTTGTGACACTTTCATTCAAAAATTCAAATACATTGTGTAATTCCGATTTTCATAGATCATACACAAAATCTTGCAAACATGTTTTATGAAGACATCGATTTTGTTTATAGTCCATAAATACATAAACGAATTTTAATTTAATTATAATTTGACTTTAGACTCTTATTCATCAGAATAGTCCTTATTTAGATCTAGCTTGACCATAATTATTCAATCACATGATATACACACTGAACTTGTTTTATGATTGAATAATATTCTTTGATTAAAAAACATATACAACACACTTGTGTATACTCTTCAATCATCAATGTGTACATGCCTTATTTGGGTAAGAATTTCCCACCAAACATGGTCTACAATCATTTGATCTACAGTCATTTGAGTTTGACTGAAATGTATGCTTTTAAGTTATATACTATCATTTGAGATTGTGACTAATCTTAACTCTCTAGCATTTACATTAATTTAATATAGATTAAAAAAAGCTTTTACATTAACATATTATTATTAAATAAAAATTATTTTAAAACAATAACTTTTAAATTTAGTCTTGTGCTTATGCTAGTTGTTAAATATGGAAGAAAGGCATGGTAAAGGCAAACGAGAATGCGACCAATAACTCTCTACAAATATTATGCCAAATTGAAAAAAACAATCCATCAGGTGCCATCACAATTCCTGTTTTCAGAACCCACTTCCATGAATTTAAAAACTGAACGTCTGCATCCTTGACACACAAATGCAATAATAAATGTATAAGTGCTGGAACTAAGAAAATTAGTCTCTGGAATTGCAATATTAACTGAAAACAAATGAAAAAATTCAGGCTGTCGATTAATTAATGTCATGAAACAGTGTATTGTTTCTGAATCAATCCTAATATGTCTTGCACTGGGCACAAATGAATTCTCAAACCTGAGTTATTATTTGACTTCTTCTCTTTTTCATGTCATACAGTTGGGAAAATTGCCAATTCCCAACATGCATGAATTTCAGTATACTTACTTAAAGCCTAGACAACATTCAGATTCAAGGGTTCTTTACATGATCTATATAAACCCCTCTGTCCTAGAACACTTTCAGTTGTAATAAAATTTCCTCCCCTAATTGTAAGAAGTTATTCTAGATGAAGATTACTGCTAGGCTTCTCTTTTTTGTGCTTTTAGGTGCCCTTTGTACTATACATGCTAGAAAATTATCAAGCAAACTCGATCAGACGAAACTAGCAGCCCTTCCAGCTGAACTCACCGATGAAGGCGACTCATCAGAGGAGGAGAATGGCGGTGCCAGGGGGGCAGGAATTGGCAAAGGAGGAGGAGGTGGTTTAGGTGGTTGGATAGACACTAACATTGGCCGTGGGTTGGGCATAGACGCAGGGTTCGGGGGTGGACTAGGTGGAAGATTGGACTTTGGTGGTGGACGTGGAGGCGGCCTCCACGTCGGAGCTGAGCTGGGTGGAGGTCTTGGAGGTGGTGCTCATGGGAGTGTTGGATTGGGTCCCGGCAACGGAGTTAATGGCGGTGACAATGGTGCAGAGTCTCCTTGAGAACATGCAAACTATGTACCCTTCACTAGTCCTAAGAATTTAGCATGCAATGTGTGGTAATATGTTTGAGCCATGTAATTTGTTTTCAAGCAACTATGAATAAAACTCCTCTAAATGTTGAAAATGATGCATCATATATTAATAATGCACGTTGAGTTTTATACAATAGGTTAAAGATACTTGAAAGACATTTGAAACTGTAAATAATTATTTCCATCGCAAAGTTTAACTAGGAAATAGTCTGCTAAAAATGACATGGTAATATTACATCTGACTCACCAGGTCGCCAGACAGGTAAAGCTATGGATTCTCACATCCTAACTTCTATGCCTTCCTTAAGCAAGTATTCTTTCACAGATTGAATGGGTACCTGAAATTCATGCACAAATAAAGAGAACAATGTTACGAACCCAAGCCAAAAACTGATGCAAAATCCTTGCACATCAAAAGCTTCCATTTGGTTTTTCCCAACTAGATTCTAAAGTTTTGGTTACATCTTCCATCGTAGGTGTATCAAACAATATGTATTGTACGAGATTTAATTATTTAGATGTATTTGTCTTAAACTTTACCTCCTTTCTGTGGAAAATGCCGGCAGCAAGGGCAGCAGATGCATTTGTTTTGGAGAAAACTTCTGAGAAATGTTCGACTGCCCCAGCACCGCTACTTGCTATGACAGGAATGCTCACAGCATCTGAGATCAACTTTATTAGATCTATATCAAATCCTTTCCCTTGACCTGGAAAGAGACCATGACCCAACAGTTTCATTATCAGTTCTTGACTTAGTGTAGATCAAATCAGATTAAAATGTCCCTTGAACTACATTTATTAATGACCCAGATCAAGTTTACAATGTTTTCGTCAAGTTTCTATTCTTCATTTCACCATTTCATCCTCACCCAGTAATCAGAAAGGAAAAGTAATTTGAAAATTGGTAAGTCAAAATATATGGTAAAACAGAGAAAAAATTGTCAAATATAAAGCGCATAAAGACTCTATTAAAGAATACTCATACAAGACAAAGCACTAAAATCAAGCGTACCATCACAGTCGATGCTGTTGAGGAGTATTTCTCCAGCCCCCAGTTCTTCTACTGCTTTAGCAAGCTCATATGCTCCAATTGGTCGACCTTCTCGCCCACCATTTACCTTCAGAACAATTAAGCAAATGGTTAATTCATAAAAAATCTCAACACAAAAAAATAAAAATTCATTAAACCTAAAGCAATACATACTGTGCATTGGTACCATGCATACTCCTCTCCATGTGGACCTGAAACCAATTATTGAAAGCCTGTTATGCACATATCTTATTTTTTTTTTTTTTTTTTACTTTTCCTATTTGAAAAATGAGTGATTTTATGTCTTCAGTATCAGACTCCCATTTAAACCACATCTGGACAAATTTTGAGCTATAAAAAGAAGCCCCACACAAAGTTTGGGTCTACAAACTAACAAACGCAATAACAACTAGTTAACAGCCAAGACCTCCTATCTCATCAATTTACCTGGGTTCGTTACTTTGACGGATTTGAACTCTACTTCATTGGGATCCCTCAAGTACACTCTACGCGGATCAATGCTTACAACCACAGCCTAAGATATGAAGAGATAAGAAATGCAGGAAAAATATGGTGAGGGTTGTGTCATGAAAAATTGAAAAATAGATGAACATTGTTTATGCTTCATTTGACATCATGATCGCGCATATACTCGTGATTGGTGACATACGTACCTGGTTTCCATAAACTCTAGATATTTGCTCAAGGCTGCTCTTTCCAGTTTTTACCTTGAAAAGGAAATCAAGAGACATGAATTTCAATAAATACATATATGGAGAAAATTTAGAAAGAAAAAGTGTAGTACTTTGGTTTTTAGATACTCTTCTGCAGCATAAACTGCATCACTTCCAATGGAAATCTTATCTGCACCAGATCGGAAATATTCTGAAGCAACTTCCAAACTAGAGTAGTGCCTATTAAACATTTTTATAATCAATACTGTAAAATTACCCAGTGAAAGAAGAAGAGTGGATAAATTTACACAGTGAAAGAAGAAGAGTGGATATCACAGTGTGAAAGATGACAACATGTATACCTGCCATTTCCATCAGTAAAATCTCGGATACCGCCTCCAACTGTCAATGGCACAAAACAATTCTCTGAAGCATATCTCAATACCTAGAAGACAGATACATGCCAATTGTTATTTTTTCAACTCACCAACTACTAATTCTACCGAAGAAAGGCACATGTTAATGCACTAAAGAACTGGAAGAGAGAAAGAAGACTAAAAAAAAGAAATACCCTGAAACATAATGTACTTATTATTCTATTTGTCAAAGCCAGTAATAGTAAACTAGAAGCGAGATTGAGCTACTCATTGCAATACTTATACAAATATGACAAACCTGCAGCATGGGCAAATCGCCTAGAGGGAAGTCACGAAAGCCAGTAATATTCAAAAAGCTAACCTGAAATGTGTAAAAAAGAACAATTGAGTTTTATTTCATAATATGCTTTTTGATGGTAATCTAGACTTCCTAATAACATCAACTTTTTTGTGGATGTGCATTTAGGGAGACTTATGTGTGTATAAAGTAAACTGCAGTTAGCTAGATTATTATCTAAAGGCAAGGTATACCTCATCAGCCCCATCCTTGTAATATTGTCCAGCAAGATCCACTGGCTTACCAAGGTTCCTTACCTGCAATAAGAACAATCATACAAAATGAAGATAAAGGTCTTGACCAACATTAGCAATTTTGCTTCATCCAGAAAGAAGACAATAAGATTCAGATTAACTCGAATACAAGTATACAAATTCAAATTATCCATCTGCATTATAGTGTTGATATTTTCTCAGACCGAGAATATTGATAACAATCACTTGTCAAAAACACACAGAAGCAAAATGCAAAATCCAAAACTAGAATGACCAAAGAATGCTCTCTGGGTAAATAAGTCAGAAAGTTTGGAGATCAAGATAATATCTGAGATTAATGATGAAAAATACAGGTAACATCCTAATGCGACTCCAACAGTAAAGTAAATACTAATAACACACACATGTTACAGCAAAGATGATTAGATTTCACTTGATAATGTGTGTTGTGTGTGTGTGTAAGAGAGAGAGAGAGAGAGAGCATATTGGAACTTTGGAACTGACAGAACCTTGAAGTGAAAAACTTTTGTACAAAGCAAAATTATGAAAACAGCCTAGTCATTCAATCAGTAATCTGGCAGTACCTCATTTTCTGCGGTCTGTTCTCTTACATCATATTGGTCACCTTTAGTTACAATAAGATCACCTTTGTCATTTGTCCTCACATCTAGACACGCAATGACCTGATCAAGTGTGGAACAAACAAGCAAGGTTCGTCCATAAGGCAGGTGATAGAGTGTCTTGTATCAGTTCATATAAATATTAAATACAGTTCAAACCCTCTTATTTCGTGTGATTGCAACATTTGCTAAATCGAGTAATCAACAGAATAATAACAAAAGATGTGGTTGGTTCAATGATATCAGCAACTGGTCTTCTAACTTCACATATAGAATATAAATTTCTTCTTAAGTAATCTTCTCAAGAACAAAAAGTTTGTTTGAAATGGCGAACCGAATTAAACACAATCTAGGTTCTGCTTGATTATTACAGGAAACTCTCCCAGGATGAGTTCACTTCAAATCCAAGCTCACTTAGTATGGTTTTCAAGATATGTTGCTGATCACAAATATTTTGATTGGTGGGGACATAAAAAAGAAGGATTCAAATTTCAGCTTGATTATAAATTACAGATTTTATTCATGATCATGGTCTTGTTCTCAAACTCAAACTCAACTGAAGAAAGATCATAGAAACTTTGAAACTCAGCCCTTATTTATAGAAAACATATAAGTAAAGCTTTACAGAACTCTTATCGATTAAAATTTTGTGGTCTTAATTATTACTATGAATTCAAGTTGCAAACCCAGTTCATTGATTTACCACTGACTACATCACTTACCCTCTTTGCAAGTTTAGTCGCATTCCTTGGACTTTCTCCTGTCTTTATATAAACAAAATAGTGTATTAGAAGTTTTGTTGAATACATATAGAAAGTTAATCATATTCAGGTGCTACCTTTGTTGTTTCAGATTTGGGGTACAAAAACCTTCTCAGGACAGAAAGGCCAACCTCTGCAAAACTCAATCCAGAATATTAGCTACAAACTAGTCCATGATAAAGCAAGAACAGACTATACGAAGTGGAGTTCAATTTCATCTCTCTTCTTCACAGCATGTAAAGAATTCTTACCACCACTCTTCTCTGGGTGAAATTGAACTGCATGGACGTTGCCCCTTCTTACAGAGGCTATAAAGTTGTCCCCATAGTTGCAAGTAGAAGATATCCATTCCTTATTATCATCTGACTACACAGCATAAAAAAGGAATTGGCCACTTGAAACTAATAGGAAACAACAAACTCGAGTTCAAAAGAAAGATGTAAATAAACATTTAAAGGAAACAAGCTGAGGTGCGTTACTGGGATTGCACGATAAGAATGAACGAAATAGACATGACTGCTTCCAATATCATCCAGAATTTCGGAGTCTTTTGTTAGTTTGATAGCATTCCAGCCAATATGAGGTACTCTACAACCATTGGATGAGTCAAACCGTCCAACTACCCCAGGAATCAAACCAAGGCCTTTGACTGATACAAAAATATAACTGCCAAATCAGCTTGACTAAGAAAAAGCAAGCATTACCAAATGTCTAATCAAGATGTCACAAACAATTAGCAGTACTGAAAAGACCAATAACATAATCCAAGAACAATATAAGGCTGGTTTTTCAGTATCATGAAGGAAAATATAATCGGTTCTCAAAATGAAAAACATATCTTTTAATGTTACTTGCCAGGTAGATATATATAATCTTGGTAATCAAGACACTAGGAACGAAATCTAGTTACTCTTAGGGGTGGATATATGTATTGCTTCCATACCAAAAATGATGTCCCCTTTGAATTTTTCTAGGAAATTAGAAACAAAAAAAACTGACTCTATGTTCCAACATTGGCCTTACTTGGTAACTCAAACAAGCTTATTGCTTAAACATGCAGTTAGACTTTGCAGTTAGTAATATCACATGTTAATAAATGGACTGAGTGGATTTTGGATGATTACTTTTCATAAGCAAGATTATTGCTGTATAATCCCCCCAAAATTCAATTCTAACTCATTAAGTCTAAATTGAAAGGCATATTAGATACTTAAATAACAAATCACTTCTTTTTAAAATATGAGACATACATTTTGGGACAAACAAATTAGACTAGCAGATAACTTTTATGGAACAGGGAGTATAAAATATTTTTAGTAAGGCAGTCCTTTAATTCCATTGGAACAATTTATTCTATATAAAGAAAATATACTGCAGCAAAGGCTACTGAATCAGCTGCTTTATACTTGGATGAATTTATAACATACTGCAAGAGCCTGCTGATTATTTAGGTTCGACCATAAATCAATTAGATTGATGGAGGGCATTGTTTTTTCTTTTTCAACTCCTCTTTATTCGTTCTTTGCTCCTAACTGGATGGTTGAGTTGTTAACCTTTTCCTATACACATCTATTTTCTTTCTTATGTAACAGTGAGCAAATGGGACAGGGGCATAACTATCTTTATGACAAATTTAATCATTATAGGACAAGTTTGCTGAACAATTGATCCAAGAATAACAGAGAAATGTAAAATTTTAGGTATTTGATAAAAGAAACATCAACATAATGAATGTTAGCCTGAAATAACAAAAGTAGCCTGAAACCATATACCTGGTCCATTTTCCTCACTCGACTCAAAAAGTAGCTGCAATCCAAGACATATTCCTAAAAATGGGCGATCTTGCTGAATGTAAGCGCAAAGCGCTTCCGCTAGTCTACAAAATTAAGTATATTTTCAAAAGTTGATTAGTAATTGAAGGAAAAACCAAATTTTAGTTAATGATCAATAAGAATTATCTCACACTAGTTAACTATATAATCATATAATTGACCTAACACTAAACTTATAAAAAATGACATTGGCGACTGAGTTCCTGACAGGCTAGCTATTCTACTTGCTGAGACTTTCAGCTTATACATCTATACAATCAGAACCAAGCGGCTGGAAACATTTCCTCACATTCTATTAAATCATAATCCTAAATGAATATCATGGAATAGAAAATGAAAGTATAAATAAGCTCACCCCTTCTTGTTTAGCACATCCATGGCAGGTGCAAATGCACCTACACCAGGGAAAATAAGGCGTTTGGCATTTAAGATATCCTCTGGTGTTTGCACCTAAGAAAAGAACAACAGGTCAAGAAAACAGAGGATTAAGAAACACTATCCAGGATGCACCACAGTTTCAACATTATAGCTCATATCTCAATAACACAATAGAATGAGAATGCCAGAAATCATTCTATTCCTATTATTTATTTCAGTGTCATATTCCATGCTTTACATCACTTGTCTAAAGAGAAATATCAAATTTAATGCTTAAATGGAAAGGCTTAACAAAAAAAATCCTACATCTTTGATGTTGCAGCCAAGAAAGTGAATCGCATTTCTGAGACTCCGTACATTTCCAGCTCCGTAATCAAGCAATGTCACCACTGTTAAAATTTAGCAGCGACTTAGAGAAACTAAAATCAACGGCAAACAATTCAATAATTGAACATACTTGCTCCAACATATTCATTCATACTAATAAAGAGAGAGAGAGAGAGAGAGAGAGAGAGAGTACCAGAGTCATCGGCAGCAGAAACTGAGGCGCGAACTGAGAAGGTTCTTGAAGGTTTACATTTCAGAGGGTTGAGTTGTAGCAACTGAATACAATGAGAGGAACGGGAGAAGGAGGAATAGGATTGTCCTTTGGTTGATAAAGGTGGAACCGAAGCAAATACCGCCGCCGCCTCCATTTGATCCGCCGCAGTTCGTGCCACCCTCTGTCTCAACTTTGGTAGTTATAAAATTATTGGGCCTTGAATTCAATCTAATGGATCGTTGACGGATTTCTCGTAGAATTTCTTTTGGATCCAAATCTACTTAATTTTTTTTTTTTCTTTTTGAGAAAACAAATCTACTTAAAATGAGTGTTGGACAAATAATATCTTTTTTTAATACATTCATCATGACATATACAAAAAATTACAATTAATGAATAACTATTAAAGTTATTTGTTTGGCAAGCTAGGGCTAGAGACTTACCGGAAGAAAGTTATTTGTTTGGCAAGCTAGGGAACAAGAGTGAAATGGTGCGGGTGCAGAAGACTCGTTTTATAGTACAGCGGATGTGAGCTCATCACCGTTTGTTCGACAAGAGTGAAATGGAACAAGAACCGTTTGTTTTGACAACAGAGAAATGGAACGTTTCTTTGGGTAAGATTAATGATATATATATTTATTAAGAAATGTATTTGGGAATGTATATAGCTGGAGGAGAAAGAGAAATAATAAATTGCTTTTACTTAATTTTATTTCGTAGTTAGAAAGATGATTGTATGATTAATAATTTCATGACTGCAAAATGGAAAATTCTTGTCCAAGCCTGGCTTGGCCAAACTCATCCAACCACCAAGCAAGTGTATTGCTTTGTGATTGGTCACTTTCCTGGAAGTTACAACCAATCCCAAAGCAAGTGTATTACATTTGCCATATTTGTCTCTCTTGTGCTTGTGGGACTTTGGCCACATTTATAAGGCTAGCGATATTGCCAAAGCAACAAATGTTGCTGTCAGAGCAAGTTTTTAAAAATTTCAATCTTACCCTTAATGGTCAAACATGTTAATTACATAGCCAATTATTATTGAAAATGTTCTCTTTCTTAATTAATATATATATATGTGTATTTATTTCATTTTCAGTATTTACCATTATCATCATACCATTATGGAATTCATTTTCTTCTACCTTTTTATTTATAATCTTTTCCGTGAACTAACTGAATGAGTAAAAAAAAAGTTATGAACACTTTATGTCATTTTTCAATTATATATATGCCAATTTGACATTTATCAAAAAAACAATTATGCCAATTTGTCTTTATATCCATTAGTTTTTCATGTGTAACAAATTATTTTGCATTTGTGGTATGAGATAATGATTCGGATCATGGATCAAATTTCATTTCAAGTTATGTTTCGGTCAGCCAAATATTAAAAAAAAAAAAAAATTCCGTAAACTTTAAGAAAATACGAAATTAAGAAAAATAAGATAATCAAAAGACAAACAAAAAGTTTTGAAATTACACCCTATTTTTCATTTTCATTTATTCAAAAACGAAAACATTTCAATGTTTTCAATGGATACGATGAAATTTTAATCCATGATTCAATATGACGAAGATTCTAAGATCGTATGTGGGATTCCTGTCAATTATGTTTTGATTGCATATAAATGAAATAATATTGAAAAAGAATAACAAAAATAAATATATTAGAGAATTTTTTTCTAAATACTGCTTTTTATTTTTTATTTTTTTATAATTAAAGTTTGATTTAATATTGCGAGATCTAAGTAATGGGATTCAATCACTACAAATACGATATAACTAATTCTATCAAAATTGCTCATTTTCGACTACAGAGGCTTTAAATACCCAAAAAAAAAAATTAACAAATTTTCTTGATTACAACTAGAGTTTATTTTCACATAATTTGGATTAGTAAAAGTAAAAAAAAAATAGAAGAACAATTTTCTTAGTTAAAAATACATAAGGTAGCATGGTAGGTATTAAAAAAAGGGTTAATTACAGGGACCTCCCCTGAGGTTTGGTGAAACTCGCATTCATTCCCCTCTAAGAATACTAATTACTCGGACCTCCCCTGAGGTTTGCAAAACCTTACAAAACCCTAACGGAGACTAACGGAGGTGGATGGAATGCGTGAAATTACCCTCTTGCCCTCATCAATTTTAATTACATCGACCTCCCCTAAGGTTTACAAAACCTTACAAAAATGTATATTTGCCTATTAGTCCCCAAACTTTAATAAAATTAAATTTACACATAAAAAGAAAAGAAAAACTAACCCCACCCCGATTTATATCACATAAAAAAAATAGTTTATTAATTATGCAATTAATAGTAATAATAAATATGTAAATAAGATTTTATTTTTGTATTTTATAATAAAATATCATTTAATTGTATTGTATTTAAGTAAGATATAAATTTATGATTTCATTGTTGAAAATATTAAACACTTATATATATATATATATATATATATATATATATATATATATATATATATATATATTTAAGTTTAAAACTGAAATAACCCATAAATTTAATTATTTATAAATACCTCATAGATAATTATTTTATAAAAGGGTATTTGAATTAGTATCTTTAAATTTTGTGAAAAAAATATTTATTGATTTTTTTAGTTAAATTTTTATAAAATACATATTTCAATACTGTATAATTTATCAATAGCGTAAAAAATAATTTATTAATTATGTAAACAAGATTTATTTTAGTATTTTATAGTAAATATTATTTAATAGTATTGGGTCTAAGTAATCAATAAATTATTGTCTGGGATCGCTGGTTCCAGGCCGGCGACGGCCTAGGATATTCTCCCCAGGTCGTCGCCGCCGTCGGGATGGCCTGGGAAGGTGGTGGCGGCGGGGTTGGGGGTTTGGGGTGGGGTGGGGCGGGGTGATTTTAGGGTTTTTTTAAAAAAAAATTAAAATATTATTGAATATATTTTTTTTCTTTAAAAATTGTTATGTTATATTTATGAATAATTAAAAAATAATAATTTCCCAACAAATAAGTTCTTTAATTATTTCATATCAATAAAACTTGAGTTGATATATGTGTAATATTTTTTCTAAAACATTATTGGCTAATATAAAATTTTATAAACATGTGTAATATTTTTTCTAAAACATTATTGACCATTATAAAATTTTATATTTATAGACATAAAAATTAAACTTGAGTATTTTCAATATTTTTCTATCAATTAAAATATAAGAACACTAAAAATAATAATAAAAATAAATTTGAATGTTTATATTTATTTGAATTTATATACACAAATAAGAGGGACAATGTAGAAATCTATACATTAAAAATAAATTTAAATGTTTATATTTATTTGAATAAAAATAATTTTTTGTAAGAGTTAGTAGTGTATTTCTCTTTGCATATATTTTACAATAAGTAAGAAAATACTTTAGAAATATTTAAAATGTTATTTTAAATATAAATATACATTAATAAAGTCATTACACATTTTATATAAATTTAACAACATTTTAATCCATAAATGTAATTTGACATTGCAACTAGATCCAATGTAACATTTGCTGAGAGGGGTAATATAGTCCATACATATTTGCTACAGTAAGTCGGGGGCAAAATTGGCAATCTTCAAAAAAATTATGATGACGTAAGCAAAAATTAACGGAACCCTAACGGTTGTAAGGTTTTGCAAACCTCAGGGAAGGTTCGAGTAATTAGTATTCTTAGAGGGGAATGAACGCGAGTTTCACCAAACCTCAGGGGAGGTCCCTGTAATTAACCCTTAAAAAAATAAATAAAGAAAGATGTGTATTTGTGAAGAAAGAGAGCAACATATTTTCTCAATTAATGACTGTGCAATAAATATGTTTTGAACATGAAAGACATATTAGGAAGTTCATTAAAATTGATCTGGCAGCAACATTTATTGCTCTGATAATATCACTAATCCATTTATAATAATATAATGGGTAAAATGCCACATTTATAAGTTATATGGGTCAAAGTATAATATATAAGCGGGGTATTTTGCCAATTCATATTTTTTAATCTTTAAAAATATCAGGAAGGTGATTTTGAAACTTTTCAAAGATTATAGGGATATAATGATCTTTACATAATACATATAAATGTGGTAAATTGTCATTAACTCCTTAATTTATGGATTGAGAAAAAGGTCATGCTTTCATTGGTGGATGTTGCTCATTTCGGTTGGCTTGATTTGTTATTGGCCCAGTTGTCAATTTGGGCCAACATAACAATCAGGCCAACAATTTAATTGAAAGTTTGGGTGTTATTGTGGACTGAACCCAATAACTTAATAACCCGTTCGGTTAACCCGATTGACGTAAAATTACTATTATGCCCTTAGTCTAAATGAAACTGAAAATTGTGACAAAAGAGGTGAATGGGCTTTTCACGACAACATAAATTAGTTTGCAATTTCAATTTTTCAATTTTCTGGCCATAATAAGAAATTTCAATTTTTCAATATTTGCCATGATAAAAAATAAAAAAACAGCATTAAGTAACAAGCAGCATACAAAAGCAATGTTCAATTTCTGCCATATAAAAAAGCAGCATACTTAAATAGTTCAATTTCTGCCATATTGCAAAAATCAGTAGCATACAAACAAAAACGATCAAAATAAAAGCCTAAAATATGCTGAAAAAAACGTAAGTAAGAAGCACAAACTACCAAAAGGGAAGTTCCTCACCGGCCGATTAATTGATTGGAATCAAGTGGTTGGTAGCTGACAACTACTTCAATGGTGGAACCCTGAAACTTCGGAAAAAATATTTTCACCTCTGTTTGAGCGCAGGAGAAGAAGTGAGAGAAAGATGGATATTTTTGGGTATATGTCATCCGATTATGGAGTGGCAATTTGGTGTAATTACATGGAAACTCCAGGGTCAAAGCTGAAGATTTATTTGTAATTTGGGCCAAATTATATAATTGCTGGGTTGGACCAGCAATTATAATCGGGTCAATTGCGTGGGCTGGCCCACAATTCTCGCGATTAAGACGGGCTGCCCGCTTTTTTATCTGTCAAACTGAACAAGAAAAGGCCCATGATTGCAGGGTCCAATTGAGGCAATCTAGGCCTAATCAGGCCATCCGAACTGAGCCAAAATAAACTAGAAATAAATGTCCACATTAGTGGAAGTGAAACTCACGACCTCTTGATTGTTATTAGACTTCGACCTCGTTGACATGACAAATAAATACTAAATATGTCTATTTAATTTTCTTTTTTGAAATATCATTATAAATATTATTTTAAATGAATTTTTTTACATTAAGTAATCTATTGACATCAATAATTATATATTACTATATTCATAGATATATATATATATAAAGTATCTAAAAATTTTAATTTTTTTAATTTCGTGCAAAATTTAATGTCGCAAGAAAAATGGGACGACATATTAACCTAGTGATAAAACTTTTTATGGCCCAATTTCTAAGTAATAAATGCAGCGGCCTAAATAATATAGTAGTACAGAATAAGCCCAATACTCGCTGTAAAATAGAAATTAAAAATCTTATGTTCGTTTTACCGTTGGGGCCGGATCTCCTTTTCCCGATACTTTGCTTCGTCTTAATTAATTTTCACACCGTGCACTGATTCTCAATTAATCCCTGAAGAAACCCTCCGAATTTGTCCTTTTTCTTAGTTCATCTCTACTATTTCAGAAATTCCATCTAAATTTTATAGTAAAAGTAAGAAATGATTCAGCCACTGTACGCGCTGGTGTTCGGAGAAGTGGCGGTGATTTTGATTCTTCTGTTTCGAACGCCGTTAAGAAAGCCGCTCCTGATTTTACTGGACCGATTGAAGCAAGGAAGGGGCCCTGTGGTGGCTTCCACAGCCGGAGGAACTTTGTTCGTAATTTTGGTGTCTATTTTGTTCAATATAAATAGTATCCAGAACCGATCTGTGGAAGGAGGCGGAGTTAATCCAACGGACCAGGTTCTCTTGGCTTTCCATCTTCTTGAAGCATCACTCTTGGGTAAAATCCTCTTCATTTCATAACCTTAACATAGCTAGTGTTAATTAATTTAGTGTTTTCATAATTAGGAAACCTAGTGATGGAATTACGTACTTCTTTACTTTAAAATTGGGAAACCTAATTTGTATATATTGCTGTGTTGCTTTTGTATTTTATATGCAACATTTAAACTATGTTTGTTTCTTCAGTTTTAGTGACTAGAACGCTAAGGAATTGTTATTGCATAGCACGATAGAACAATGAACTTCATTTTTTTTTATTCTCGTTTTCTTTACCATTTTACTCACTGTAAGAACCAAACGAAGCCTTAGTGTCATTGATTCCAAAGTTGGTACCGGATTTGGTCGATCTTGTCCTATTTGTTGGTGCCATAATCATGTATGCACAGTCCGATCATACATGAAAATTGTTTACATTCATGTATAAATATATCTTACTATAATTTTTACTATTTGCTTATAATATCATGTGCGCGAAAAGTTTACTAGACAGCTAAAACCTCTTGTGACGATTTTGGTGAACATGTTCTGTTGATTAATATGATAAGGGTGAAATTTGAAGAAAATTGTAATTGATGATTGCAGGATTTGCTCTATTCCTAGCATTGATGATCGATAGAATCCATTACTACATTAAAGAGGTACGTATGCTAAGGAAGCATTTGGAGGCTGTTAAGAGGTTAGATCAAAAGCCTGAGGATGTGAAGAGCAGGGAAAAGGGCAAGAGCAAAGCCTTAGAAGAAGAGGATTAGAGGTTAATAGGAAGGTAATTTATGTTTTATGTTCGATAAGGCTTGGAACACTCGGTGGAAAGTCAATGTTTTCAACTTTATATTTTATGAAGATTTGCTGATTATTATGTAAGAAGCTTAACTTTGTTATTTGCATTGTCCAAGACTCCAAGTAAGTAATTATTGTAATAAAGTGATTACTTTCTCATGAATTATTAGGACCAATTCATTTTGGCCCCCAAATAGGAGCACACAATCAAAAGAGGATTTTCTTGTAGCATATTGTCAAACTAAGATTTAACACAAGGAATAGGCATTATTGAGAAACATAATGTTGTGAGACCATATGGAGAGGTCGGTTCTGATTGGACTTTGAGAAGAATTTTTTCAGTAAGAATTTTTTTGTTAGTCAGAAATTAAAATTGTTTTGGCTGTTTTAAATGTTTCATATAAGTAATCCGATTGGTTTTGGTCTATTTTCCGTGAAACAATGCAATTCAAGACTGTTGTCTGGATAATTGCCATTCGATTTCATCAACTTTTTATTTTTATTGCGGTGAAGGGAACTTCTGGCCTGTCTTTATACTCAATAATTTTATTTGTTGAATATTCTTCGGAATTTGAGAGCATTTTGGAGATCATAAATTAGACTTCCGTGGTGAGTAACTATTCAATGGTAGCGTAGGTCAGTGACCGAGTTCTAGTAACATTTGAAGGAGGTCTATGGCCTTGACAATATTTTTGCTTTTCTCTGGTATTGTGGTTTTAAAAGGCTCGGCCTTTGATTTCAGCAAATAAGTGTTCTCTCCTCCTACACTTCTTTACTGTACTGGGAAAATGGGCAAATGTTTCTCCTATCTAACCCATTTTCAATGGACTCTAATATAGGAATAAATTCAATGTTCAATTTGAATTTTGAACGATTGAACTACCAAAATCAAACAGACCAGAAATCTGGTTAGATCGAAGTTTTCTATTCGAAAGATAAGACTTTGTGATTCTTCTAGATTTATTTAGTGAAATTCCATCCAATACAACGTATATAAATCTCCTACAATAATAGATAAAGATATTGCAAATAGTGCCAAATTCTGAATTCAATACAAAACTATTTTCATCATGCAACTTAGAAGATACAATAATAAATCTAGGAAAGCACAGGAGAAGATAGTAGTTTTTCTTTTGAATGGTAATGGAGACAAAGCATGCTGCTAGTGCATCCCTACATTCAGATGGGCATCAATGCCTAAGACTCAGAGGCGCACCAAATGTGGCAACCCAGGGTCATATTTGAAATGAAGTCATTGCTGAAGTAAGTGGAATGCCCATTTACAAGTCAATTTTTATTTGTTTGTGTTTTCACTCAAAGTTGCATAGGATTCGAAAAACACATGCCTGTTTATGTATTCTAAACAAACAAATTAGGAGCGTTGAAATTTTGTTTCCATTACATTGTTCTGACTAAATAAAGTTGAAGATATTTAATGTGAAGGGTCCATTAAAAAAATGATCGTTATTTGGCCTGAAATGGATAAGAGAACCGTTTCTTGTTTTAGGTGAGCATTTTTTGAATGATTAGGCTTAGACTACCTACTCTGCCTCGACAAGAGAGTATGAATAGCTTTGCTGGAATTTTTTGGACTCTATGTTGTCCGATTATATTATAAAATATAGGAGGAGTCTATCTATCTATAATCTATGTTTGGTTAACCACAATCTTTAGAGTCGATTACATGTCGGATTATTCAAGTGGTCAGAATGAATATAATGGTATAAGAATAAGACACAGAGATATAGACTTATAAAAAGTAAATAAAGGTATAAAAAGAAAAAAAAAGAAAAAAAATTGTCAGTTCTAATGTACGATAATGATTGTTTGAGTTTATTTCGTTATACTTATCAAACAAGTTTGAACAACATTTCTCTTTTGATAACTTTTGAAACTCGGCTCGACAAGCTAAAAATGGACATCACATTTAAAAATATCAAGTTACTTGATACTCGACTCGAACTCGTTTAAACTCGGTTCATAAAGTTATCAAACCGAGCTAAAAAAAGATTTCAAGCTCGATACAAAATGTAAATCAAACTTGAACACATTGTCGTGCAACACTTTTCGACTCGTTACTTTACACCCTTGGATAAATATTAATATAATAGAATAATGGGAAAAAAGAAAGTAACGGGTTTTTCCAAAGATTATTTTGCTCTAGTTAACTAAGGTCTACGAGTTTAATAAGGAATATAATAATAAAGTATTTACAGCTATACATTTTATTATCGCGTCCACAATATATTTTATTTAAACTTTATGCTTATCGAGAATTTTGTTTCAAATTTTATAATTTGTTTGCAAAATTATTTAGATAATTTGGTCTTGTATTCGAGGAAATCATATTAACTTGTCTAAAAATAATAATGTTACACAAATATAATTAGAATGATTATAATAATAAAAACTACAAAAGTCGGTGTTTTACCTTACACATTTTCTATAATTTATTTTCTGGATAAGTCTCCACCTTACACATAAAAAGCATTTAGAAAAGAAAAAAAAAATTGTACATCTGCATTGTTCTCGTTTTCTTGAACAAAAGTATTGGTTAACCTAAAGTAGCTAAAGTCCAAGCTTCCCAAAAGGCCATTCCCATTGAAATAATCAACGAGTACGAGTGGGCGGCGTGGCAATAACAAGATTGTTTAGGTGTTGACTATATTTCAGGTCACATTATTGACCTAACCTTCTACTTTTCCCTTAAATTAAATACATAAAAAAAATGGTTGACTTGTTAAAGTACAAATAATTTGATATTTCAAATTCCTCATATGATGCTTAAAGTCTTTTATGTTCACACCTAAAGTAAGTGTAAACTCGTTCATTGTTCACACTACAAAAGCCAACCCCACTAAGACCTCACCCCTTCACCATCACCAAATGTGATAGAATTCGAGTTATTTTCAAAGGATGGAATTAGTTGTGGGGACAAAATTATGTTTTAGGTTGAATTGGAACATGGATTGATTCGTACGGAACGATCTTTTGAATATTGATAAGTTTTATAAGTGTACTTTATAGTTAATCTGATTAGATTCAAATTTGATAATCACTAATATTCTAACTCATGTGAAGAAAAAAAATACTTACATATAATTAAGGTCGGGTGGATCAGAGCTAGACCGACTAATGAATTGCCACCCCATTTTGTCAAACATATGAGAAGAAACTATTAGGTTAGAACTCTCAACTCGGATGAAAGCAATTTTGTTTATGGAAAGTACGTTTCGAACTCAAAATCTTGAACGTAGACTTGTCACTTGTTTGAGGAATGGAGTAAACGTAGTACCAGTATTGATTAATTTATGATGTGTTGTTAAACCTTAGCATGAGTGAATAATATAACGTGAAGATAAAATAGTAAGATATGAAAAGAATAAGTGGATCTAAATGAAGAAATAATTCCATTATCATTTAATAATTTCATGAATTTTAGTACAGGAACATCTGTTACATTCTCACAAAATAATGAACTACTCCGTTCATCAATATAACAATCCAAGAATGAATCCTCAACTCCAATATTTAACGTTTGAATCTCTTCTTCATCAATCAAATCTTCAAATAAATCAATCGAATCTTCAAATTCTTCACTCAAATCAAAATTTGAACATTCTTCAATTTCATTCCCCCTAACAGTCACCCAATCATCCTCCTCTGTCCAATCAGCAAACATCAAATCCGACCCAAAACACTCTCCAATCAAACCCCTGACCCGACCCGCCGGAGAATCCGAAGACAGATCCATTTCCGTAGTTCTTTCAAAAGAATCCGTCACCAATACATCGTCCCAAAAGCCTTGATCCATCACACTCGTCGGTGATTTCTTGGTTAGTTCTCCAATTTCCTCCTTCACGGGGTTCAAAAATGGATGCTCCAAAAGTTCCACCGCCGTCCACCGCTCTTCCGAATCCCTCATCAAGCATTTTCCTAAAAAATCCGAAGCAGTATCGGAAAACCAACTCGGATATTCCGGCACGTCACCGGAATATGCGATTCTGTATAAGGCCGAAGCAGGGGATTTCATCTCCGGCCAGGGATTAGTCCCGGTTGCCATTTCAATAATCGTGCAACCGACGGCCCAAATATCCGCCGGGAAACTTTGCTGCTCCCCACGCGCCACCTCCGGAGCCATGTAAGCAGGCGTTCCGGCGAATGCTGACGTGTCAGACCCGACCCATTTCGCACACCCGAAATCCGCAATCTTCAACCCATTTTTCCCAATTAAAATATTCTGACCTTTGATATCACAGTGCACTAATCCATTTCCATGGAGATAATTCAATCCTTGTAATACTTCATGAACGTGGAACTGAATTTCGTGTTCTTTTAAAGAACCACCCTGATTTTTAATCAGATCGGAAAGGGTTCCATTTGGAACGTACTCTAAGAAAAGATTGAATTCGGGTTTATTTCGATCATACGTAATTTCAGAGCCGAAGCATTTGAGAACATAAGGAGAGCAAAGCTGAGAAATGATGGTTTGTTCTTTTTGCAACGGAGTAGAAGAAGAGAGGTCGGTGGACTTGACGGCAAACAGGTCGCCGGTGGTGGTGGTGGCGAGAGAAACCACGGCGGTGGAGCCAGTTCCGATGGGGGGACCCTTTTTCCACTCCATCGAAGAGGTTTTATATTTATTTTTGATGATTTTGAAGTCTAGTAGCCTTGGGGTTGAACCTCTTTATATAGGAGAGAAACTTAATTTTTATTGGCTGGAATTTATTCTTTTGGTGGGTGTTTGTTCGGTGTCTTTATGCGAAGAATCTTAATTTATTGGGCTTTCCTCTTTTAATTAATACAACTGACGGCCATAGGGCCTGTTTGTTTGGTGTTTGGAAAGTAGTTTGGGAGAGTAGTGGAGGTTTGTGAAATAATTTCGATTTGCGTAATGTTGTTTGTTTGAGTTTTGGGAGAGTGGTTTGAGAAATAAAGTAAATGTAGGTTTTTTTTTAAAGAATTAGGTTGTAGGTGTAAGATGTGTAAAACTTTATGTCAAATCATGTTTATTGTGAGATAATTTGTGTAAGAGATATGTTACTTTATGTCAAATCAGAATAGAGTTTGTATAGATTTTGTTTAGTGAAAAGAAAATTGTTCTTTGTTTGGATTTTGAGAAAGTAGTTTGAGAAAATTGAGAGATGAAAAATTTATTTCAGAAAATAAAAAACATATTTTTTTGACATTTTTCAAACACGAAATTTTTTTGAGAAACGCCAAACAAACAGGCCCATATGCTTTCTACTTCATTTATAAAAATTATTATGAGTATTAATTTATTGTTACATTTATGGGCCGTTTGATGGTGGTGTTCATGATGGTTTAGATTAGAGGTTACTTAAACGATGATCGTATAAAACATACTATCAATCTCTAGTATTTCCAAGATTTTAAATATTACGTACATTACTCAATTTATTTAGGTCAGATTAGCTTAATATACTTTATTAGATGAATTATAATATAAGTATTTGGGCTCTATATATATTTTTATTTATTTTGTTCTCCCAAACATCATATAAGTTTAAATTTAAAGTTAGCTCCTTTATAATTGATCAAATATATAACCAAAATAAAAATAAAAAAATAATTGATCAAATACTAATAACTATATACTACACTCAAAAAGTAATTTTTCTTAGATTAGGCACTAGGATTCCTTATTAAATTTTTTAATCCTCTACTTTTTCGTTTTATTTGCCTCTTTATTGAAGTTAAGGGTGGGAGAATACTTGAGCTGGGAGCTAACCACGTGGCGGGAGAGGAGAGGTTGAGGAGCTTCAGCCCGACGGTGGGCGGCGCGTTAAGTTTGCTTTTTTCTTTTTCTTTTTTTTTGTTTTTTTTGCTAGAATAAAAGCCGTCCACATGAAGACACGTGAGCACGTGCCACTGAGTGCCGCTATCATCGCTGAGCTGCTATTTTACACTGGCCAATCAGCTAATCCAACTGTATCACAAAAAGCGCTTTTTAACACATTGCGGCGCGCTTTTAAATTTTGAAGTTCAGAATGCAATTGTGTAATAAGTGATTCAAAATATTTAATGGGTTGCACAACATTCCGAAATGTTGATCAGAACATTAATTACATTAAACCTTACTATTTCCTTTTGGTTAAAAAGAGTGGGATATTTAAATGCTTTTATATTAATATATGTTCGATGCATCTCAAAAAAATTAACTTAAGGGTCTAAAATCTAAATATTCTTAGAAAATAAAAATATTATTTATGCTCTTAAAGTAATAGTGATTAATTGTGTAAAATCATTTAAGGAGAAAGAATTTGCTGGACACCCAAAAAGGAGATAGAGGTTAAAAAAATGACGATTTTGTCCAAGCAATTATGAAAATAATTTTACGATTACTTCTACAGAAGTCTTTTTCTACAATAATTGATTATAATAAAACTTAATTATAAAAATGATTTTTTAGTAAACTTGCTTTTGCCTGGCTATATATATATATATATATATATATATATATTATTGTATTCATCAAAATCAAAAGAAGTGTGTTTGAAAATATTCAAAGAAGGGAAGAGTTGTATAGTACGAGTAGTTGTGGGTTATGAATTGTGATTCACTGTCCGCCGGCCAAACATGTAATGAATTAATTAGCTGGAAGACCCATAGAAGAAAAGGCGATATATAGTATGTGCAGGTGTAAATTACTAATTAATTTGGTACAATCAAAATGCATTCATGTGATTGGTTAGTAGGCGCTAGCATATATATATATATAGGTTTAGGAGATGCTACTGGGTATTGCATTATGGGTCTCTATGAATGACACATGTCTAAAGTAGACTACTTTTTTTATATAAAAACAAAAGGAATTGGTTCACTTTGGACATTTGTCATTCATAGAGACCCATAATGCAATACCCACCATGTAGCATCTCCTAAATCATATATATATATCAATGTTTTGTTTTTGGCTCATTCATTTATTTACACTTGCTTATTTACTACTACAACTACTAGTATCTTACGTTTACTTTCCATTATTACTCCGATCCTAATTAATACTAATATTAATTAATTGTACTCCGATCGAAAGTGGAGACAGTTCAGTTTTAAAGGAACTAAATTGCAATTTTGAGGTTCTTTAACAAGCCACGTGACGTTATGCTCAAATCATCTCATATTTTATAGGTACCATAAACTCTGGTCCGAAATTTATGTAAGTTGTTGCAAAAGGTGAACGAATATTTGATGATCAAAATAAATATATATACCAGCCAGCCTTAATTAGACTTGAATACCAATTTAAATACCTGTGGCTGTCTGTGTGCGTTAGTACGTATTTATTTATATATATAAAAAATATATACATGCAGTAGATAATTAACAAATGAATGACAAAATTTTATTTTATTCCTCCAGAATGAAAAACGTTTTTCTGGAGGAATAAAATAAAATTAGTACAACGCGCATTCACAATTAATACAGTGCAATCTTTAATTTCATTATTTTTATCTGGAATATCCTATGCAATTAGCTAGAATGAGTAGATTATTTTTCACAATTAATACAGTAGTTCAATCTTTTCAATGAAATAACGAAAATGAAGGTGAAAAATATTGAAGTTTCTAACAAACAGAAGGGGGAGATTGCAAAGTTGCTTAACCACTCATAAAAGTAAGATTCTTTCAAGTCCAAAAGCTCAAAAAACATAACCGCCCCAACCAACCAACCATCTCAGCTAAAAGGATAAAGACTAGGCGTTAACAGTTGAATTATCACTGGCCCTTTAATTTTGCTTTAAGTAATGGTAGGCGGTGATACTCATGAGGATTCATTCAAGTTTTCAATGTGTAACCCTTAAGCAAAATGCATTCAATTTAAAAGGGCATTCTTCACACCACTTAATTGATACCAAATAGTAGACAGCAATATCTAAGCACTGCACTGATTCGAACTTGACTCGACCAAACTCACTCGGCATTTAATTAATTTATTTTGTGCATTCTTGAATTGAGCTTTAAATTACCAAGAGGAAAACCTAGATTGTCTGACAGAATAACAGTCTTGGATATGACACAATAACAACTGTGTTGAAGGGACTTCAGGTTCAGGTGTGGACCTAAACACCCGAAGCATGACGCTTGGATTGTTTCGTAGTTTAAAGATTTGAATTACACTGTTAATGTTGTCGTCAATTATAAATTTTAACACAACCATACTGTTATTATAAATTTTGACATTATGGGTTGTTCTGCTAGTTTAAAAGAACTTTACTTAAAACTGTTATTATCAACTGTGGTTTTTAGAGATGCTCTACACAATTAGATTTTACAAAGACTATATATGACACTACTTTTTACTTGCTCATGAGAACCGCCCAACTGACCCAATCCGTCCAATTATATATATAATATATGGGATCCACAAAGAAATGTGGTATTCTAGAAACCAAAATCTTTATATCCATCAACAAAAAGAAGGGTCAAGCTTTTTAGCTTGATTAGCCTTGCTGCTTTCCCTTAGTGGAATGAATAACTTGAACTTCCCTTTTGGTTTTTGTATGTTCTCAACTTTCTTCACTCCAAGAAAAGGACAAATGGGTTGCCCAATCCTTGTCTTATTTCCTGTCTTTCCAGTTCAGCTTCATCTCTTCTCAAATTCTGAATCAATTCACAAAAGGAAGTTACCTACTTTCTGATCATCGACCAGAAACAACTATTTCACAAACAAACAGATAATACAGATATGTTTATTCTTCATAACAAATACAAACAAAAATTTAGACAAATGGGACTCGGTACTATTTTTAATGGTTAACAAGGTAAATCAAAATTCGCTGCAAACATGTTGACATACAATCCAAATCTGGTTTAGCTAAATGACTAGTCTTGTATCCAGATGGAAATTAACGTAAAACTGGGGTCTTATTACAATACAAATAGGGATGCACATGTAAAAAAAAAAAAGGACACCCCAAGGCAAGATACATGTTTTGTAAAAACCATGGTCGGCCAGAACGGAATTTAGAGAGAAGATAAGCATTTCCCATGATACACTAGATATACAGTTCCACGAGGTTATTTTTATTAATTGTTGTGAATGGTGTGTTTTCTAAAAAATAAAAATACTCAAAAGGGCCAGGGATTAATAAAAAGAAATAAAATCCATCTGGTATCAGCAAAAATATCATCCAAAATTGACCCATTTTCGTATTTGTCAAAGTGTGGCCGAAAACGCTGCTCAAAGTTTCATATTCTTACCATTGACAAGAACCAGGACCATGTGCTGAAATATAAAATTTCATTTTATAATTGAAGATGAGCGATCTTGGTTTCCATTGAAGTGATAATTAAAATAATACAACATAATTAAATTACTTGACTAGCTTACAGAGAATTCTGATGTGCCTGCATTTTTAATCTTCCTGCTAACTTCAACCTGTTTTTATCATCTACTTCCACCAACTGCAATGGATATCGAGTTCTACAACTACATCCGAGTTGCCATCAACATTGCACGAATCTTGGCCCTAAGATCATCGGGTACCTCAGTAGTTGTTTCAGAGGGTTGAGAGGAGGCCCTCTGATGGGAACTCACTACATCAACAGACGTTTCTCTGCTGACATGACCACTTACAATACCTCTAGATTCCTCTGAGACTCTGGAAATGATTTCACCCTCTTCTAAATCGTCTCTTTCATCGTGTAAAACTTTTTTATGTTTATCCAAACTACTATGATTCTGATGCCCATCATCTGAAGAGCTATGGTGCTTAAGATGATGTCTAGATTCGTGTTCTCTCGAATGATGCTTGTGCCGGTACTTGTCCCTGCTGTGATGTGAAGAGCGATGTGATCTGTGTTTTTTCCTAGACCTCTTGTGGTCTTTTCCCTCGTTATCAAGGTCATTTTCATCATCAGAATGTTTCCTAGACGAACGCCTCTTCCTCGAGTGTTCATGGGAAGAATGGTGAGAACGATGCTTCTTCTTAGACAGTTTATGATCATTGTCCTCTTCAATACTTTCTTCTTCATCCTCAATTTCCTCTGAAGAAGAATGTGCACTACGATGCCTTCTGTGGTGTTTCTTCTCCTTTTCAACTGCCCAGTCATTATCGTCGTCCTCCCTGTGTCTCCTAGATTTTGATCTGTATTTCCTTCTAGAGTGACGCTCATCATGCTCCTTTCTGTCTTCATCCTCCTCACATATATCAGATCTTGATCTATACTTTCTTTTTGAGAGTCGTTCTGTTTGTTCCTCACCAAAATAATTCCGCTCGGGCTTTTCGTCTGTAGCAGGTCTATCAACATCTATAGGAGCTAAACTGTCTTCTCTTTCCTTGTCATTAACATTTACTCTGCCTATGGATTCTAAAGGTTCCAACGATGAGCCACGCAATGTTCCAGTTTTAGAGGGTACCGCTCCACTTTTTAAATTGGCCACAAACATTTTAGCCCTTTTCAGCCTCTCAGCTTTTAACTTCTGCTCTTCTGTCAAGGGTGCCTCAGAAGAATCAGCATTACGACTTCCATTTTGATCAGACTTTTCAACAGTATTATCTGATTTGTCACTGCTATAGACATGACCATTAGCACTTTGAGAAGTGCTTGATGTCATTCGCAAGTTAGTACTTTTAATGCCTCTTGTGGCAGCTTGAAGGATGGCAGCAGCAGCTGCAGCATCTACAGTTATTCCACATTCTTGCTGGGTTCCTTTGGATTCTGCCTCCTGTGTTTCCTTCTTTGATTTTCCTATTACCATCTTGAACTTCTCTTTCCTATCAGATTCCGTTGGCATGTCACAAAGAGCAGAAGTCAAGGAAGCAAACTTACTTTCCTCATCTTTTACAGAACAGGAACTCTTGCCATTTACTTTTGACTGCATTGGGAAAAAAAAATTAGCAGAGTCGACGGCAAGGAAATGTTAAGGAAATTATACAAATAAAACAAATTTAACAGCATTAGTGGTTTCTTTACTTCCAGAAAAATATGAAGTTTTAAGCCATTCGAAATCACCAATGGCTCGAAGGAGTTGCAACCAGGAAATTGAACACATTCATAACTCAATAACTCATCAATGAGCAGATTTTAGGCTCCAGTTAAGATTTGCTTGTTTAGCATGGTTGACCAGAAACAACATGATTATTCCTAGCAAGTTGAGAATAACTTTCATTCAGCTTGACAGTAGGACATTCAAACTGTTTTAACATGAATAAACGTTATTCGATCAATTTCTTAGGCTTGTTCATCATATAGAAAATTATTTCTGAAGATCCAAATATTTTACAAATGCAGTATCAACAACCAAATGGGAAGAAAGTGCAATTCAGATATAAGATACTTCTGATATACATGTGCTACGGAGGGTTACAAAGGAAAATGCATACCTCTTGAGCTGTTTGAAGGACTTTTAAGTAGTAGGGATGATAATGGTTAGATGGCAGAAGAAAAGGAAATCTCCCATGCTCAGTGTCTTGCTCAATAAGAGTTGCCTCAAACTGCTTCCCATTTCTCATAATAAACTCCACAAGCTTCTTAATTACTCTCTTTAAGTCAGGTGGAGGCTCTAAAATTATTGGTTCAATTTTAGAGGTAAGTTCAATAGCCAAGCTACTTGCCTTTCCTTCAGCAGCTTCCTTCTTAATGCCTTTCACACTTCCAGATTTGGTTTTAGTGATTGAAGAGTTCTTCTTCACTCCAAGAATCTTCTCTTTATTGGAAAGAATTGGTACTGGCTCATTCTTAGCCAAACCGTTCTTGGATTTCAAATTCTTTGAACCTTGAGAAATGGTATTATTTACGACACTAACATTATCCAGAGGAACATTTCTTTCAGTATTTGCAGTGTCGTCGCCATCCTCTTCCTCACCAGTACCATATACTGAACCAAGCAAGGACAGAGCCCCACCAACACCTTTCTGATCAATATGCTCTCCGCCAGCCTTTTTGCTCTCATCTTGAGATTTTCCATCAGATTCAGAATTCAAAAGTTCTGGGTGCTCAACAAGAAATCTGAAGTATGCATGGAGATGATGGTCAGGCATCAAAAACCCAAATGTTGGATTATCTCCCTGCTTCACCCGCAGAATAATCTCGGACTGCCCACCATTTTTGCTGACAAAAATGGCGGTCCTTGCAATTATCTGATGCAGCTTCTCAGTTGGAGGCTGGAAGAAGGGGAAAGAAGGAAAAAAATGCAAAGGTCCAGAGCAAAAAAGAAAATTGTATCAAAAAAATAATATTCCAAAACTTCTAAAACCAACATATCAAACCATAAAACTTATATTGAGAAACTCTAAAATTTAAAAAGGCAATTAAACAGAATACGTAATAATCTTAACAATTAACATGATAGCCAAAGAAAGAGTACTACTATGAAATATATTACACAAAATTTGCCCTCTCAAGTAGTAAAGCTGATTGTCCTCATAAAGAAAATTTCTATCTTCCTAATCCCACCTTCACAGAACTTGGTCATGACATCAAAAGGAAAATAGGTGCCTGTGTACGGCAACCTTAATCACAAGTACTCCATCTCTGCTGCAAGCATCTGAAACTTGACATGGTGAGCCTTAAAATGCATATGCATCTTCGGAAATTGTGATAGCCCATACTGGGAAATTAAGTTAGCAGGTAACAAAATATCATGACCATCAGGAAATGTACAAGATCCTCAGATTCAAGAGCACAGGCTTACCAAGCTTTGAAGAAGGTGTCCAGGAATGGGGAAGGGAGGGAGAAATCCGAGGGATTCTAAGCCAGCAGCAGTATTCTTTAGGTCATCAGTGTTTCCGTAAGAGAAGGCAACAGCACGGTAGCCATCATTATCCGATGGTTTTTCATCCTCTTGTATCTCTGGATACATGGCAATTGTTATAATATTATAAGGTATCCCACTAACCACAAAGAAAGGAATCTAAGACCATGGAGATTCAAAGATAACCATGAAAAAGAAAGAAAGATGATTTCCAAACAGGGCTACAGAAACCTTACTTGCAACTGGAAGAAGGAATTCACATAGTATACACCCTTCCTGCAAATTAGGAAGTATAAAGCAAAAAAGTACGCTACCAGCACAAATAGATAGCTATTACATGGTTTACATCCCTTGTTCATCATTTTTTAAGGAAAATTCAGATGAACATTTGTTTGATAACAGCCATAACACCAACCTAGCAATTCGCCATTTTCAAGTGGAGCAGCTTATAGCTTACCTGATCTAATATATATTCCATAGAATAAAACAAGTCAATGAATATTTTTCATCTTATACGCTCAAGGTGTTCCTCAAGGATAGAAGTCAGCCAATTCCTGGTCCTTACCAGCTAAGAATGTCATCTTTGTTTATCCCTCCATTAAAAGGATTGAGAATGTACCCTATGTTATCCATGTCCCAACATCCCAACGTCATATATCCACAAGGAGTGTACACCAAGTTCGCAGAAAAGTGGAGATGTATGATTTCCCTCTCACGCAGATTAGTGTTGCCACATCAGCAGATTCCTAATTTTCTTCTACATTTTCATTTTCATTTATAATTTTTAGCTAGAATAAGCTAAGTGCAACATAAAGCCGTTACACGATACTTAAATTACCTCCTTGAAGCTAGGAAAACAAGTAAAATATATTAAGCCCAAGGCATGGGTAATAAAGACTGTCCAAAGCAAATTCTAGGAGTGTGAAAGAAGATGGTATACCTGGTTGATCAGATTGTAAAGGGAGGTCAAGATATCGCTCGTGGTCTAGTGCAGCTTGAATGGAGGGGTCGTCGGAGAGAATAGTTTCGGAGTGTCGATTGCGGCGGCGTGGAGGCGGAGGAGCGGAGAGGAGGTGGCGAACGTCGTATCGGTCGATCTGAAGGGAGTGCCACTCGACAAGGGCGTCAACGGAGTTTATGAAAGCTGCCGCGGAGTCGTCGTCGAAGAGGAGGGCGTGGCGTCCCACCACCTCTAGAGTCATATCTGCTTTTTGCGGCAAACGTCGAATTATCGATTGAGTAATTATTGGATTAAGAACCCTAGAAAAGAGGAAATTTAGGATCTGTGATATAACTGATATGACGGCCGACCGCTTTTGTTAGGCAATTTGGCCAATATTTTGCGTCTTAAAATACTAACTTCAACATATTAAAACTAAAGGGTGCTTTTGTTATTGCGCGGGATTTTTACACCACCCAGAAGCATGGAAAATAGGCACTTTGTACCCTCAAAACTTAGATTTAACACTTTGTACCTTTTAAATATGAAAAATACAGCACTATGCACCCTCTTTTATTTTCAAGCAAAAACTCAAGGACAAATAGGTAATTCTATTGTAGATCTCTGGTCCCTTCCCCTCCAAAATAAAATTAACACTTAACACTCCCTACTTAAGAATATTTAACAACTTGTACCCCAAAAACACAATAAATGGACACTGTGCACCCCAAAATATAAAATTAACACTTAACACCCTCAAATTAAAAAAAACTCAAACCCTTCATTTTTTCCGGCAAAGTTGACAATTAAGGTGAAATTTTTTAAGGCAAAATAGGTAATTATTTATAGGTCTTTGATATGAAGTAGACTATGGGCTTCGAGAATTTTACTTGTACTTTATTTAGTTATTTATGGTCATATTGTTAAACAGAAAGATTGAGAAAGAAATGAGTATTCGAGTATTTATAATTGTATTTTGCAAAATTTATGTAAAAAAATGAATTACCTATTTTGGAGGTACAAAGTGAAAAATTCTCAAGTATTGAGGGTGCAAAGTGCCAATACTATTGAATTACCTATTTTGCCCTTGAATTTTTGCTTGAAAATAAAAGAGGGTGCAAAGTGCTATATTTTTCATATTTCGAGGGTGTAAAGTGCTAAATCTAGGGTTTGAGGGTGCAAAGTGCCTATTTCTCATGTTTCGAGGGTGCAAAGCCAAAAAACCCTTGTTGCGCACATGATAAATAAAGAAATATGAAGATTTAAAATGTTTTACGTCCGGCTTGTTTGGCGTTTTTCAAAATTATTTCGTGCTTGAGAAATTATAAACAAACATGTTTTTTATTTTTCTGAAATAAATTTTTCATCTCTTAATTTTATCAAACTACTGTCTCAAATTTCAAACAAACAACAACTTTTTATCTCTAAGGCCATCTCCAGTTGAAGGGGGAGGCAAGCAACAACCCCCGTCGGTTGGAGAAGAGCTCCCCCCGGATGGGCAAGCAAGCATCAAGGGGGAGTTGCCTGCCTGCGGGCAAGCAGACAGGCATTGGTTGTCTGCCTGCCTACCCGCAGGCAGAGGCTCCTAGACGCACGCGTGCGCACGTCCAAGTTTTTTTTTTTTAAAGTTATTTTATTATTGCAAAAGTTAATTAATTCAAATGTGTAAAAATTATATAAAAACTTTTTAACACTTATTAAATTTATCATTTTCCATTAATTATGTTTACTTGTTTTTATTTTTTTATTTTTATGAATCCCTTATTATAATTATAATTGTTGTTGTTAAATGAGTGTGGGGAAAGTTTGAGATTGAAATAAATGTTTTGGATTGTTGGTTCGGTTGGAGATGACTGACATATTTGCTACTTTGCTACTAGCTAAACATCTATCAGATCACTGTCATCGTCATTTTTATTTGGCGATTTGGGGAAAAACTACAAGTAAAACTTCTTCTTCTTCTCAACTCTAGATCAATCTTACTCATTTAATTCCATTTACATCTTAATTTTGTGGTTTAACGTTGAACTGGGTTGTATTATTTGAAGTAATAAAGTATAGTAATGGGGTTGATTGTTATGCAAAGTGAAGAATCATATTTGAGTTTTTCTGGATTGCAGTATAATTTGACCGAGTATGAGAGAAGGATGAGATCCTTAGAGGCAATATTCGTAACAAGTTATTCAATGAAGAAAAAAAGAATAATCTCTGCTAATTGATAATTCACATGTAAACTTGCGAGGTAAAAGTTCGTAGAGATAGATGATTTATTCCATGAGAGTAAGTAGCTACATAAGTTGGTTGTTAGGGTTCTTGGTGCTGGAAGAGAAGAAGAAATATATGTGCATAATAAATATACGAAAATAACATAATATAATTTTCTACTAAATTTTGGAGGATAAAATCATAAACTAGAAATCTTATGAATGAAAGATTGATGGATTGGATCGGGAGCCTCATTTATTTTATAATATTCTAATCAACCAAATCAAACACTAGATTTAAACAAGATAATTTTCAAAGTCTAAACGTATTAGACAACAAACATACAAGACTTGAGCTATCTATAATGCTTAAAATAATCAAAATCCTATTACTACGGCTACGGCCAATTACATATCCTACAAACGAAATTGGCGTTCATCTAAAAACATCAAAGTAGACTGCAGAAACTTGTTATCTGCACTCAAGCAAGACCTGGCAATTCCCACCAATTTAGAGCACGCTTCTAACGTTTCATCAGTCATCTGTGAATGTACAAAGTTATACTCTTAAAACACAAATGTTCTACCAAATGCCACATTTTGTATTGTAGGCATTTTGCATTTTTGGTGTGACATTAGATAACAATGAGTACTTTCGTCAATTCTTCAGGCCTCATACAATTATAATTCGTAGAATACGACAAACTGTAATTTCTTGACTATAGCATTAATTAAAACCTAAATGAATGAATTAACTTACTGTGAAGACTGAGGCTATACAGTTGCAAAATTCAAGAGCAATCTTTCCACGGATAGCCTAAGGGTCAGCGGGCGAATAGAAATACCCATATCAGTCCGCAAGTGCAATGATATAATTTATAAAATCAGAAAAAACATTTATATCTTACAGATAATTCACAAAACTGAAAAAGAGCAGAAAAGGAGCAGCTCGTATGGGAGAAAAAAAAATAATAGTAGTAGTAGTAGTAGTAGTAGTAGTAGTAGTAGTAGTATATAATTGAAAGAACATTTTACCATAGAAGGCTCTTGCAGAACGATATTTACAATGTCGTGAAGAATAACACCATCCAGTGACAGCAGCTCTTGAGAATAGGATGGAACCCCAAAAAACAACTGGTTATTACCAATGACCTGGAAAAAAAGCAGAAGATTACTACTATCTGCAATGTGTATGCATAGATAGGGAGACATGGTGACATATAATTTAAAGTGATGTGTGCATAGATAGAGAGGCACACGATAGAAAGTCAATAAGTCACCACCATATCACAAGGTACCAAGGGGAGAAGAAAGTTATAGTTAGGTCAGTCCAGCTAGTACAATGGTTGAGGTGATTGGAGGAGAAATGGAGAGGAAAATGGAAATAGAAGGGGGAGGCAATCCCTCTTGTTGTATGACCATCCTATATAAAAGCTTTAGCTATTACAGAAAAAAGAAAATTATTATTTTAATGATATAGCACACAAAGCCAAGCACATCAAACTCTTTCTGGGTGGCAATGAGGTTCGAACCATCACAGTTACGTAGTTTAGTTCTAATACCATATTGAAGTATCACTTCACTTAAAAGCTTAACTGTTAGAAAGGGAAGATATGTATATTTTCATATAAGTAACACCTCCCATATAAATTTTCAACCTCTCCTAATAAGGACTACGAAGAGAAATTGAGTTTCAGACACCATAGAAACCATACAATTAATGACCTAACAGGATTACCTCTCGTCTGGTATGGTACAGGAGTTGATTCTGGGCTAATGCTGCCGACAAGAAAACAACTGCAGATAGAACCTTGGTCTTCATCCTGGGCAATATCCTACATATAGAAACAGTCATCGCCAAAGAGAAAATGCCAATATAGCAAGTATAACAAAGACGTGAAAGGACGAATCACCATGACCGCGAGTCTAGGAAATTTAATATGTGCTTAGGAATGCAGGCCACTCCTTGCTCAAGGCTACCTACAATGAGTAACTAATAAATCAGAAGAGTTAGAGAATAACGAAAACCAGAGATACATCAGCTCATTCAATTTGAACTACATCACCGCTGCTTATTATAAATGTGCACATAGATGCAGAACAAGCATCTTTCCATCATGTGATTCTACACTAGTGACAACATATTTTTTTCTGAAACTTTAAACATGGGGGGAAAATAGGACCTGGAACCATCACCAACATGCCACATAACTTGCACATTGAAGAGATAACCGTATTAACATCTTCGGGTATTGGCAAGCCTACAGAAAGAAACAAGCCAATTCAGCATTTCAATTTGTAGTAATTATATTCAAGTGTAACCATATACAAGAAAAATAAATGCAAATTGTTTAGTTAGAACGAAATGATGAACAGGGAGCTAGAGCGTAAAAATTCGATAAAATTAAGGATTGAACTGAGATATATTTCATAAAGGTATGAAGCATGAACGACAAAGTTGAGATTATCAGATAATTGTTTAACTCCTACATGTAGGAAGGTAGTGGAATAGCATCCCACGAATAAGATGTATTTATAATCATAACTAACTGTGTTTCTCTTGATTAATTACAGCAGTCAAGCCTTTGAAGTTACAACTAGATTGCTGGAAGAAGAATCTGTCAAAGTTGATTTAATTGTCCTTCTAGATGCAGTTCCCCGTGAACTAAGTCAATTTTTTTTTTTTTTTTTTTTGAGAAGAGTGAACTAAGTCACTAAACATGTACAGAATCCTACACAAGGAAGATAGAGACAAGCACAGAAAAAATTGCAGACGTCTTCGTTTCTTGAAGTGGCTGTATGCTTCAGCTGATAGCAAGGACTAACTTGCTTCATTATGATACTTTTATATTACAAAGATTTAATCATCATGATAAATGACATCCCCCTTACTTATGATATCAAGAAATATTGCTAGAGTATTTCCAAAAAATTTCAAAATCATGCCATGGAACCTATCAACTTTGAGGCTTCCATATCATGAGAATATTAACTATTAGAGTGTAACTATATTATTTAACTTTTCGATACAGCCCCAATGTTTCTCAAGTCTTACTCAAAAACAATTACCAGTGAATTGAGGGTGTACACCAAATTAACCAATGCGATAATTTTAATACAACCAGTAACTTCTGCAGGATCAAACTAACCATCAACTGAGCCTGCATTTCGCAAACAATTTACTGCTGCATCTATAAGCCCATCTGAATGAGAAACAAATCCACCCAATAATGCAACCTGATACATAGAAGAGATGAAGAGAGGAGCATGTCTAATAGTATAATAACGATGTTAATTCTGAAGAAAAAATTGCACCTCAGCAGTTTCTAGATATAAGTTCAACTGTCTTAAGTTAGTAGGAATAGAAGGTATGGTCACTTCACTAAATGCCAGACATGATTTGATAAAGCTGATATTACTACTTCCATTTCTCATGGCTCTAACAGCTAAGTTGTTGCTGAAATGAACAAGCATCTCCTGCAAGTCAAAATTAGAAATAATAAGTAACAATTCTCATTCTAGATTTAATTGAGCAAACGTCCTTGTGAAGAATGTCACATCAAGTCCACGCAGATATAGAGATTAGACTAAATATGGACCAAACAACCCTGCTCATCCACAGGAGAGCAAAATAGTAAAACAATGAAACTGTTATTGTTTGGTTCAGCTGAGTTTGTGCTGAAATTTGTGGCAAAGAGAGGAGTCTAATTACTGCTATTTGTCAAAGTATGATTACAACTAAAAGACAGTTTAGTATGCAATTAATGGCATAGAACATAATTGTAGTTTTTCCTACAGTAAACAGTATGTCTGTAAGTATGTTTGACAATGGTTTAAATGTAGCATGCGATGAGTATTAATAATGCAAATTATTTACAATAATTGGAAAGTTCTTATCACAAACTTCTTCTGAAATTGCAAACTAGGAATAGTTACAAAAAAAATAAGTACTTACTATAAAAACTAAATATAAGAGCAAATGTTGACACAAAATGAAACAAATTAATTAAAGTCGGGACTGCATAATATGAATAAATGACCATTGAGCGCACATATGAAAGCTATAAGAAACTGAGTTCTCAACACTCATTGCAAGATTGTAAGTTATTGTGCAATTAAGTGTACCCAATGACCAACCATTCAATCTGGCTTGACTACTATTTGCAGTAATTGAATTAGATAACAAGGCTATTGACTGATGATTATAAAGAAAAACAAACAAGAAAGTAAAAGTAGGAAAGAGAAAAACCTGGAGTTCACTAATGCTAGCAAAAGCTCCACGACATTGAGCAAGGAACCTTAACTGGCTTTCAACATCCATTCCGTAGTCAACCTAATAGTAAGAAGCACATATCAGTGTTGGCAAGCTACATTATATACTTTACTGTATGAGTTAACTGAGAAATAAAACCTTTAGCAACTATAGGTTACCATGAATACAAAATGGGAAATCACACGACTGGGGTGCTGGTAATCATCCTTCCTCATATTTGAGAAGTCCACACCATCGTACAAGGCCTGAGCAACTTGCATTAAAAGCTCAATGATAGTTAGATCTTGAATGTGACCATTCCTGAAAAGGATACTGACTCATTCAGCAAGTTTCCACTAGAAAAAGCGTACTAAACGTGATTATTGATAACAGGAGAATAATTAATAACAAAACAGTTGAACGAAACTAAATATTAAGCAACAGTATTAACCAAGCATATAAATTGCACTTCAGTAAATGATTGATTGGATTTGAAAACACACAAATCTATGTTGTTATCAGGCAAAAAATTATACCTTGTAGCCATGCTAAGAATGTGCAAATGGATAGAGTTTCTTGAGCTCCCATATGTCATATCTAGGATGTCAACGAAATGGTTCTACAAAAGCATAACTTTTAATGTCAATCAGTAGTCCATAAGAAAATCAAGCCCCGAAAGTCTGGTGAAGAAATACAGAGTTTATGATGATTAAACTACTGAAACTAAGAAAATAAAGATGTAATGGACCAATAACAAAAGCAACAGCAAGCTTATACAGAAGAAAATTCCAAACTTTACAACTATAATATATTCACTTAGAAGCATACCAGCCCAAATATGCTCGCTATCTTGCCAAAATGAGTAATGCATTTCGAGAGAATTGAATGCAAGGTCACCAACTCATTTTCGCCAATCTTTTCTTCGAGTGCACGTTCAAATATTCCATCCAATAGTACATTTAGGAAAGCATCCTGCACGATATATCAAAGTGAGGGAGATGAGGCCTTATTTCAGTCATTAGTACAAATTTTCACATTCATTAATCCACATTAAATACTAAAATCATGAAAAAGTTAAGCTGCCCTCTTAAGAAATCAATTTCAGTTCAATATTCATTCAAAATTTGGGAGAAATTTTAAAATAATATAATAACCAGGCAACAGCCCTATGCCTTCAAAATCAGGAAACAATATTAGGTACATGGCCCATCCCACTACAATGAAAAGAATGATAATGTTCCTCCTTCCAATTATCTCTGTTCTCCACCCTCCAACCAAATGAAAAAATGAAAAAAAAAAATCACTTCGAAAGTTCCAGTCTTGCTATTGCTTCCACAATTGTCTCTTTCCAAACACCCCTAAAATGCCAGTAATATATTTAAATATGAACTTTCTCGAGATGCCAGAAACAAATCTTTATCTAAACATTGTCCCATAGAGTTACGAAATTCATGCAGAAACAAAGATTCCCAACATATAAATCAAGTTTGAGCGAGACAATTCAAATTTAAGCAGATCATTGTCCTTCAATAAATTTACCAAAACAAAGGACATTGATTGACAATCAAATTAGTCTCCAAGACTAAATAAATGCGCAAAAGACTTCTTTATTTCTTTTAAAAGATTAGAGTTATCACGTCATTTTCCTTTCCAAAAAACCACAATTGTAACTAAATCACAACCACTTAAATGGTTTATCTCATAAGAATTAAAACATATACAGCAAAGAATAAATTTATCGATAAAGCTTAAAATTACCAATTGATTCTCCAAGATAATATCCAAGTAAGCATCTCCAATCATCAAGTATGAGTCAAGGTTGTCGTGACAAGAAAGAACCTGAAATGCAAGTTCAGCTAAAACATCTATAACGGAGATCTTATAAAGGGAATAAAGAAGCTGATACATTTCGCTTTTATGAAATGATTCATATAGATATTTGAAAAGCGAATATAGAGAAGTCAAGGATAACAGTCAGAAAGCTTATAAAGCCAACTTCATGGATTATTTCCATTTTCCTGCATGCTAGATTTGATATATATATGCATCAGTATGTTCATGATGGAGTGAATATTCCATAAATTTCAGTGCAAAGTAAAATTGTAACACCATCCAATTAATCATCAGTACTTTATCCACATGAATAATTGGACAAGAAATTCTTGGCACATGAAGACTCATAAACCAATGGCAGAAGTCCCAGATTGTGCAATACGCAATCATGCCGAAAAGCCTCAGCATCCATGTTAGATGATAGGTATCAACTCATCAGCAAAATATAGAAGATTTTGCACAAAAACACGAGAGGATGAAAAATAATACCTTGAAAACTATATCCACGACCAATTGGATCCTGCTGACCTCAGGTATTCTTTCACATAACTTAAGTCCAAGTATTTTGAAGTTCAAACGCTGCATATTGAATAGTTAATCTGCGCAGATTGTAAGTCTCAAAATTGCAAATTAAGCGCCACAAGCATAGTAACGCTATATTTCATCAGAATTTTAAGATGCATACCTTATCAAAAGAGCTATCGTTGGTACACTCTATGAGATTAAGTATTTCCACGGCATTAGAACAAATTAATTCAATTGGAACTTCCATCAGTATATGATGAAGGATAATCGAGATGCATGAGCAACTTTGGAACAAGGTTGATGGGTCCCTCCCCATTCCTAGTGCCACAAGCATATTGCCAGTTTCCATCTGCCATGAATTATTCATGTTCAATCACTCAAAGCATTGCCACGATGGTACATGGCGGAGAAACTATTCTTAAAACAGGACCATATATTAAAGAATTATGTATTCTTAAAACAAGTCATGTTTTACAAGTTTCCAACCATTTTAAACAAGTACACATCACTAGAAGAAACATGTCAACCATATCCAAATAAAATTTCAATGAGCTCCCCAAAAATTGTTTTTACAGCACATAGCACAAGCTTGGTGAAAACGGAAAAGATAAGCTTTATGCTTCTTGAACGATCCTGCCATGTACAACTGCAGCTCATGTTCTCATCATCCACGTCAATTAAGAAACAATTGATTATGAAGAATAATATAACCTACCACCAACATATTCAACACAGCAATGCACCAGCCAAAAAGAAAAATGTTAACATCAATCCAGCCTAACCTGATTTAGATTCTTGAATAAGCATTTCATGGTATACTCAATAGTTGGTTCAATCATTGTAAGAAGCAATTTACTGTCTCCTGATAAATTCCCATGTGTGGTTTCTCCTGTTGATATGAGGTGCCTTAGTGTCACTTGTAGATCATTAATGCATGTAATCAAGTAACCTGTCAGATCCAGTATCCATTGCTTATAAGAGGAGTAGCGTCATAAAATAAAAATAAATTAAAAGGAGAACTGTGTTACGCATATAAAGAAGATATCACTATCAAACCCAGCACAGTAGCATTTATAAACTGACACGGTTGAAAATGCATGACGAGACCTGTGAGTCTTTTTATACAATGAATCCAGATATTTTCATAATTACCCACTGACCAACTAGATGTAGTGATGTTGGGTCATTTTTAATAATAAAAAAAAGAGCTGTAATGTTTTATGTCAAAGCACGAGGATACGAAATTGAACTGTCCTGAATTTTATCCAAGTCAGATTACTCAAAACACAATATCAAATAGTAATATGTGGAAAGTGCTAGTCAAGTGTTTGATCTGCCAACCAAAGTCATTTACACTACAAGACTAAGACGAGAGGAGATGGAATGATTGGCTTCTGATCACAAGAAACAGAAAGCAAGAATTAGTACCTGTATCATGGCGGGGAAGTCTTTGCGCACATTGAACCATATACAAGCAGCAGTAAGCTGATGCCAGTGGATTGGCTATGCCCCTCGTCATCAAAACCAACCGTTGAAGGACGTTCGTAGGATTGTCAAGAAGAAAGCGCCAGCAAGGCAATATAGCAAGCTCCAGATAACTGGCGATTTGTAATTAATAAATCATTATAGTGAATGCACAAAATGAAAACAGAAACACGAATAACAAAAGAAAAGCATATACATCATAATGATGACGATATTATAGCAAACGTAGAATAGGAGAGAGTTAGAGACTTCACATGCGAGGAAGTAGCTCACGAACAGACCCAATTTTGCTGAACCAGTTATTGCAGGTCTCCTTGGCATCAAAGCATATATCAGCAACTTCAAAGTTGTCTGCACATGATAACATGGTATATAAAACACTAAAAGAGAGATGCAGATTTACAACTTTCAAGCCGCCAGAGTTTCAAACCGATAACATCCGGAAAAGGACATATGAAGTCAAATATTTCCAGTATATCAATGCATTAATCTCCTAATATCCGCTCTATTTTCCTTAATTCATTGTCAATATCACTTTGGATAAGATAATGTTGTGTAACAATTAACATGCCTAATCAACTATTGCATGCATAATTTGGGATCATCTGTGTATTTAACGAAGCATTGCATACTCAATATCACAAATCCACTCACCTTTCAAGAATAGAATAACAAAGTTCGAGTTCTTAGACCAGTAACTATAAAACAAGTAACATACTGCAATTTGAAACGATCATCCTAAACTTAAAACAATACCTTAAATCAAAACAACATAACAATTAATCCATTTTAATGGGTATAAGGCATGCTATGCTCTATTTATAGAAACACCTAAGACCACTAGTTCATAAACTAACTCGTGTTTGTAGGAAGTATATATGACACACATGAGACAGACAGTAAGAGAGGTATATTAGAGTATTAAAATGGATTATAATAGGAAATATGGACAGAAGTTCAGCAGCCTCGAAACTAACCTGGTAAAGTGCAGATAAATCCCCCATCTT
Organism: Penstemon eatonii; assembly: GCA_038501285.1. NCBI lineage: Eukaryota > Viridiplantae > Streptophyta > Magnoliopsida > Lamiales > Plantaginaceae > Penstemon > Penstemon eatonii. Next base: position 64,035,861 of record CM076708.1, on the reverse strand, counting down.
CAGCAAACTCAGCTCTTTGCTTGATACGATTCCACACAAGATCGCCAAGCATATCCATAATATCAGTTGCTAGAACGAAAAGAGTCGGATAAAATTGGATTACGGATGTGTCCATCAGAAGTCTAGCAACCTGCAAAGAACATTGTTTCTATTCAAGCACGCAGTTCGTGAAATCTACTCCCAACTTGTTCCCAACATCGTGTGGTAAAACCAAGTTACTGGCCAAATATACCTGTGTGTCAAGACATCACACTGATATCATCTTGAAAACTGCCTTATCCACATGTTGGTTTTAACAGATTAAGATGCTGAGATGTGGCCAACTTGGTTCAAACGGGAGAATTTACACAACAAAACCAAAGAGAGAGGGCAAAAAGTGAAGATAAAATTGAATTGCAGGTGTGTCCATTTGAAGTCTAGAAACTTGCAAAGAACACTGTTCTGTTCCTTTCAAAGCACATATTTAGTGAAACCTACTTCTACCTTCTTCCTAACCTTTGGCTGTAAAACCAAGTTACTGGCCAATTTACCTCAGTGTCAAAACAACACACTGATATCATCTTGAAAACTGTTTGATTAAGATTAAGATGCTGAAGAAAGGGCCAACTTTGTCCAAATGGCAGACTTTACAGAAGAAAATCAAAGAGAGATGGCAAAAAGTAAAAAAATATCTTACATTCATATTAACATTTATGTTTACATGTGTATTTCCACAAATACTTTCTATTTGTTTTTTGTTTTTGAGATAGGACCTTTAAGTTAAAGTCCAAGCAAAAGCTGGCATATTCATAATTATAAGAACAATAAATGAATAAACGAATATATAACAAATTACCTTAATCGACAACCTTAAAGATGTTACACGATCATCTGAACGCCACGACTGTCTAATATCTTCCTTGAGTTCCTGTACTTGCGAGAAATACTCCTGCTGACTGATAACATTAACATCTTCTTCAGCAAAAAATTTATGATCATTTGACTCCCTCACGCGTAAATCTGCTGATGATTTCTCAATTGCTGCCAATAACTCTTAAATGATCGCAAGCAAACCAACAAAATAAAAATGGAAGAAAAAGAGAATAGGTTACAAACTATACCAGACCTTTGCTCCCTTTCACAAATATACCAGACGCCTGTTAAAAACAACATTGCAACACACTAATCACACACGCCAATAAAGTACCAATTCTAAGGTAGTCACTGTGTAGGGCTATTGTCGACACACCCTCAGGAAAGGGAAACAAATTTTGATATCTATGTTACGTTCTTAGGATATAAACTTACCATGGATATCGGAATTGTTTTAGAAACAGGAAATCTCTGCATCAAAATTTTCTTAAATGATCTCCACTCCTTCACACGCAACTGAGCAGAGATGTCCCTGGATAGTGTTTCTTCAGAATTAACATCTTCATGTTGTGTTTCTTCAATTAAAACATTCACTTTCCCCTCCGTAGCCCTTAGCGGATCAAAAAACTCATATTTTCCACCAGTCAAATCTTCCACCTTCAAAGTTCAAGCCAATACCAATAAACTTCACAATATTGATATCGTGCTAAGTACAAAATATTATAAGTAATAATAAATTAACAAAACACAGTGAATTGAAAGAGCACCAGCAGCATGATCATATCCACATAGAAGTAGTAGCAGTAAGCCAAGTGCACCCATAATTGTATTAACGACAACGTCAAAATCCTCAACTATTGTCCATTTGTTTCAAATAAACTTTCCATAATTTTCACACTTTCGATGGATAAGTAAACCAAAATCTTAATGGAAGAACATTAAATAATTCATAAAATAATAGCAAATTCTGAGCAATCTTGATCTTGATAAGTAAACAGAAATCCTGATGGAAGAAACACTATTAAATCATTCATAACAAATTAATTTTCGCAAATATTGAGCAGTCTTGATAGGTTTTTCTACTGACTAATATAATGAACATGATATTCGTCAAGAAATCTTGATAAGTAAATAAAAGTCTTGATGGAAGAAACATTAAATCATTCATAACACTTCAATCATTGCAAGCAATCTTGAGAGGCATTTCTTACTGAATAGTATAATGAGCACAAGATTTGTCAAGAAAAGCTTGACGGAAGGAACATTAAATCATTCTAACACTTCAATTATCGCAAATTCTGAGCAATCTTGATTTTTTTTTTTGGACTGGATAATAAAACCTGTGCAGAGGCGACGGGAAAGGAGAGAGGGTGAGTGTTGGCACGCGTTCGAGGGAGCGATTGGGCCTGCTGTTCCGCTCTATAGTTTCGGCGTCTGAATTCAAGCCCCATTAACTTCTGGTATACTGTAGATTTAAATATTTAAACAAAAAGAGAGAAAAAAGACAAGTAAACTTTAAAGCAATGATCTGTATCCCCGGAATCAACAAGATTTCTATTCGTCTCCCTCTCTCTTTCCTTTTCTGATGAGCAAGATTTCTACTTTTCTTGAGCGCCAGATATATAAAAAAGAATGGCCCAAATATATATACGGTAAATATTAGTTCTTTCGAGTAACTTCGGCCCATAAATGCCCTGAAGCTCCTCATCTTTGATGCATAATTGCATATACTTATTGTTAGGGCTGTCAATGGGTCGGATTCTGGTCGAATCAGGCTCGTTCAGATCCGGCTCTATTTATATCGGATCGAATCCTGTCGGATTCGGATCTTGCTCGGATCTAGATTTTTTGAATCCAACGGATCTTGATCGAATTTGGCCGGATATCGGATATTTTTCGGATCCAATAAATTGTGTTTAAAAAGTTAAATTAATATTTTTTCCTAAAATAAGTTTATTATCTTTTCAATTTTATTTAATTTTAGCTCACATTTTCAAAATTTCTTTACTATATTCATATTTGTAGAATGAATATATTGGTTTAAATAAATTTATAAACGAATTATAAATTACTATCTTCTTAAATTGACGTTGAAATATTATTAATGATACTTATTTTTATAAATCATTTTGTATATATATCTTTCTTTTTATTTGTTGTCGGATACGGATCTTCAACGGATCGGATCGACCTAAATTCATATTCGCTCCATGAGTTTCGGATTTCGGATCTTTATAATCGGATCAGGTCCATCGAATCTCTAATCGGACAATTATCCTAATAAATCGGATCGAATTCGGACGGATTCGGATTGAAATCCGCCCCATTGACAGCCCTACTTATTGTTGCATAAAAAAATGAGGTAACAGATTTTTGGTAAAATTGCAGAAAACATCTCAAATTAATTAGTAATTTTAGATTTTTATTTCGAATTATATTACTTCATCGAATTTTATCCCGCAATTTAATATTTATTTGAAATATCATCCCAAACTAATTACTAATTTTGATTTTTCGCCCCAAACTATATCAACTCGCCGAATATCGTCCCATAATTTACTATTTCGTATGAATTTAGTCCCAATATTAAATTTCTAATTTAATGAAAATGACGGTTGAATCTTGTAATTAGTTTGGGACGAACTCTGCAATATTATATAATTATTTATGTTAAAATTTATCATGTCATGACATGTAAGAAGTCATGTGATAATTCAACGGCTAACGCTCAATTTCCGTCTTATAATTAACGGTGGGACAATATTCCAAAAAAATATTAAATTATGGGACGAAATTTGTCAAGTTAAATAGTTTGAGACGAAATTTCAAAATCAATAATTAGTTTGGGACGATTTTTGCAATTTTGCCTAATTTTTTTTCTTTAATATAAGATTATATATTTATATATGTTTATAGTCGAATTTTCATTGTATATACAATTAAGAGACTGTGCACACGTCTTATACGGTTGTTGTATTAAATGTCTTTTTAAAGTCTAAATAATCGAGTAATTTAACAATTTTTTAATTTGATTGTATTTTGCCAATATAAAAGAAGATTACCTATGATAAATCCTTATTAGCTTTTTGAATTCAATGAAACAAAATAAAGAGAAGATTACCTATGATAAATCCTTATTAGTTTAGTAAATTAGCGGATATCAACAAATGATTGGTTTAGTAGAACATATTTGAATCATGATTAGAAGAAGTTTCCATTTAATGTATCCGAAACATAAACCCTTGAAAAAAGAAATAGCGGATATATAAATTGTTGAAGTATAATTTACATAATTATTTTTTCCCTTCTATTTTTTGGGCAATTAGCTGGAACCATTAGAAGATTTAAGGTGAGTTTGACCTAGCGGTGACACTTCTAGATCTCTATCAGTCTATTGTGTTCGGTCCTAATTATAAAAAAAAAAAAATTGGTCAATTGTGAGTTTTATGATGTTTGGCCCCCCAATGTCATAATCCTTTTGGAGTCACCCGAAGCTAAAATCAACTTATTCTGTAAGCTTCTAAAATATTACATTTGCAAAAGTTATTATACAAAAATAATTATTTTATAATTAATTTTTATTATAATCAATTATTATAAAAATCTATTTTAATAAAGTTAATTCGCCTTCCAACATCTAGGCCAAAGTCACCCTTGTACTATTATTGATCACCGTAGAAAAATTATACGAAAATTTTCACTAAAAAAAGGGAAAAGAACAAATATAGGAAAATATCTACAAGTCATCCTGCTTTTGGACCTCGTAAATTCTGGAAATTATATTTCATAAAACAAAAATAATGACGCGGGCAAATCAAACTCGTAAAACAGGAATAAAATAAGAAGATTTCTAAGAAAAGAATAGTAATAACCGATCTAATGGCAGCTCCGGCCGTCGAAGGCGTCGCCGTGACGGCTCTGCGGACGGTGCTGCACCGTGTCCGACAGGCGGCAGAGAGATCCGGCCGCGGCGCCGACGACGTAAGAGTTGTGGCTGTGAGCAAAACCAAGCCAGTGTCCCTCATTGATCAAGTCTACGACGCTGGGCACCGATGTTTTGGCGAAAACTACGTCCAAGAAATTATTGAAAAAGCCCCTCAGGTTCCCCGCTATTTTCGAATTTGCCATATTAATTAGTATTATTGGATTTATTTCTAAACTTGGGGTTCTGCTGTACTGATGCATGTACCCAGCTCCCAGATGACATTCAGTGGCATTTCATTGGCCATTTGCAGAGCAATAAAGTGAAATCGCTGCTGAGTATGAATTATGATTTATGTGTCACTGTTATACTCTAATAGTATTTCAATTTAAATTTTAGTAGGTATAGGGATATTCTGATAAACATATTTTTGTTGTTTACTCTATTATACGCAGCTGCTGTTCCGAATCTAGCCATGGTTGAAGGTGTTGATAATGAGAAGGTAAATTAATCATTTTAGAACTTGTCCATGCACTCATCATTATGTTTTAATGAAAAACTAGACAAACCATTAAAATTAATGAATTTTCACATGCTAAAAAGAAGAAGAAGATAAGGATCCAAACTGTTTCTTCTTCAGTATGCCTAATATATTTCTTGTAACTTTGTATAGCTTTGGTTAAGATTTGTACTATTTTCATGAAACTATGCAAGGAAACGTTGGAATATATGATGCCTGATTCTGTATATTTTATGCTGCTGGATATAACTTTTTCTTATTACTTTATCCGACAATTCAACTTGCCTGCATAACTGGTGCTCTAATCAAAGCCAACTCTACAGACTAACACACTTCTTTGATGCACAGGTTGCTAATAATCTTGATCGTGTAGTTTCAAACATCGGGAGGCAGCCTTTGAAAATTTTGGTTCAAGTGAACACGAGTGGAGAAGAATGTGAGTAGTTGAATTATGTATCTTTCAGGTGCACCAATATGTTGGATATAATAGTTCGTCTTTGTAGACATATTATTAGGCAATTTTGAGTTTTTTGTACTAAAATATGCCGCGACTAAAACTAAAGAGTTATGATGCACCAGCATAGCCATCGTATTGATTGCAGAACGTTCTTGATTTTCATCACAGGTCGGGATGTGTCCTCTTCAGCTAGAACACAATTGCCTTTACTTGAATATTTTATTTATAAACTTAGTTGTCTTGAGTTTAAAAAACGATGCAGCTTTTCTTTACCCATCTTCAGCATAAATTTTTCATTATTATGTTGACATCACATAGACATGGACACTGAAGCTAAATGGATTATGCAGCAAAATCTGGTGTGAATCCATCAGAATGTCTAGATCTTGTGAAACATGTAAAGCTAGGTTGCCCACATCTTGAGTTTTCTGGATTAATGACAATAGGGATGCTAGACTACACATCCACTCCAGAGAATTTCAAGGTAAGTTTACCCATCATTTTTTAACCACCACAAAAAGTTGGTTTTTGCCTATTTGGTCTTTTAGAACTTCAATATTCAAATTAATGTTTTTTTTTTTTTTTTTTGTTCTTTGGATGGATCAAATCAGGTTGTCCTATACATGATATTTCATTCATTTCTCTATATAATATCTTGCAGTAGCTCTCCATTTTTATTTATTTTGTGTTGTTTTGATCGTTTAAAGATAGAGAAGTGGTGTATTTTTGTTTGTATCTGCATCTTATACACTCTTGATATTTTGTCTAAGAATTACCTAGAAGAATTTTTCTCATTTTATCAATATGCTATTTTAATAGAACTCTGATGGATAAATTGCTTTTCAATGCAATAGGTTCTATTGAACTGCAGATCAGAGCTACGCAAGGCACTTGGAATAGCAGAAGCACAGTGTGAGTTATCAATGGGCATGTCTGGTGATTTCGAGAAAGCGGTAAGCCTGTAATTCGGCTTAAATTGATGTGATTCGATTTTTCAATTATGATTCGATTCGGCTTAAACTAAGATAATCAGTCTTGATTCCTCAATATTCATTTCTTGGAGATGGATTTCATTGTATGGTGGATCTACTTCTTATTGACTGCTCCCTTTGACCCCTGCAGATAGAAATGGGCAGTACAAATGTGAGAATTGGATCAACCATATTTGGACCTAGGGACTATTCAAAGAGGAAATAGATTCATTCACTTGTATTTATTTGTACTATGTACAATATGTATACAAAGTTGTTGCCTCTTCCTTGATTCAACTTATATTCGTGTTCTCTCAATTTCTTGCTTTTGTGTACCCAAACATGGATTAGCCACTTCTGTAGATAGGGAGTGGCTGGGATTTCACCAGTGTATTATGGTGTAAAAAAATAATTTTTTCTTAATTTATTTCTGTAGAAACTTGTAGGGTCTGTTTCTCTGGTATTTATGAGAGTGGGAGAGTGGTGGAGGTTGTGAAATATTTTTGATTTGCTTAATATTTTTGTTTGAGTTATAGGATAATGTTTTGAGAAATAACTCGAATAAAGTAGATGTAGATTTTGTTTTTGGAAGAGTTTAGGTTTAAGGTGTAAGATTTTAAGTCAAATTATATTAATTATGTGAGAAAATTTGTGTCAGAGGTATTTTATCTAAAATAAAGAAGAGTTTGTGTAGGATTTAGTTAGATATAAGAAATTATTGTATGTTTGACTTTCAGAAGAGTAATTTGGAAAAACTGAAGTATGATAATTAACGAGTAGTTGAAGTTTTTCGTTTGCTTAGTGCTAAATTTTTCTATAATTTTTTATACTTCGGAACGGTTAAATCAAACTAATCGTCCATCGAGTTTAAACTTTATCATGCTTTAGTCCCTTATGAGTTTAAATTTTATCATTTTTTCGACCCTTATATATACAAAAATTACACTTATTTTCCTCTTGAACATATCCGTTAAACTGAACATATATCCGGCCAAAATGATGGTATATGTGCCATTTACATAACTTCTAAGAGGGGGTAATCTCCAAATTTTGGATGAAATTCACCAACTTATTCCAGGGGGGAAAAACACAACTACTGTATTATATTTTCCCATGTAAAATGTGACAAAGGGAAAAACACAACTACTGTATTATATTTTCCCATGTAAAATGTGACAAACAAGAGGCCTGTTTGTTTGGCGTTTCCCAAAAAAAATTCGTGTTTGGAAAATGCCAAACAAACATGTTTTCTATTTTCTGAAATAAATTTTTCATCTTTCAATTTTCTCAAATTACTTTCTCAAAACCCAAACAAACAACAATTTTCTTATCTCTAAACAAAACATATACAAACTCTACTCTGATTTGACATATAGTAACATATCTCTTATACAATTTATCTCACAACAAACATGATTTGACATAAAATCTTACACATCTTACACCTACAACCTAATTCTTCCAAAAAACACCTACATCTACTTTATTTCTCAAATCACTCTCCCAAAACCCAAACAAACAATATTACGCAAATTGAGATTATTTCACAAACCTCAACTACTCTCCCACTACTTTCCCAAACACCAAACAAACAGGCCCAAGGATTCTATTTATCTTTTTCTCTTTCCCGAATTTAAAAGTCGTAGATTGAAGCTGTAAAAACAGTAGCTAACAAATCTTCCATTTGAGTGAAACATGTAATACAGTCTGAAAAATATTTTACCAATTTTGTTTTTTTTTAATAAATGATGATGATATAATTAAAATAAACAAGGACTGTGTGGAATGAGATTTTGTTAAACCCCGGCTGCCTCGTTTCTTCAACCTTCCCGCCTCTTATCAACAAAATCTTCTTCTTGTTACAATGATTTCCATCACAAACCCAACTCAGATTATTTCCTTCCCAACAATTTCTCCATCCGCAAAACACAGTTACACTCCCCCCTTCAAAGTTTTCCTGCTGCCCAACAACAAAATTAAAATCAACAGAAAAAGTAAATGCAAATGCTCCGCCACCGACCACTCTCAATCGCAACAGCGGCCCCGGAAGAAAACCAAACAGCAGCCAGACGGCGGTATCGACCCCGTTGGCTTCCTCTCCAAACACGGCATTACAAATAAGGTCTTCGCTCAGTTCCTTCGAGAGAGGTAATTCCGGTATTCAAACTGTTTGATTTTAGACAAATCATTTGTTAATAGCAAGATGATTGACAATTTATTTTTGTTTGAATTATTACAGGTATAAAGCACTTAAGGACTTGAAGGATGAAATTCTCAATCGTCACATCAATCTCCAGGATCTGGCTTCTGGGTTAGTTTCTTCTTTTGGACTTTTTTTACATATATGTTTTTTATATTATTGTTAAATGTTTAATTGTATCCACTTACTTATCATAAGATCTCTTTCTGGTTAGGAGTCGTCAGATATTTTGTTTTATTTTCTTATACTGGATTCTGTAGCTAGGAATGGAAGTTGATTTTTTTAGTTTGTTATACACAGACCAGGAAATCACACTCCAATTGTGATAGTATACAAACTGTTTGATGCTATTTATATTAGAATCTTAGATTTTGGTTCATCTAGTGTTTTTTTTTGTCTCTCTTAGGTTTGAAATATTGGGAATGCATCGCAATGTGCAGCATCGTGTGGATTACATGGACTGGGCTCCAGGTTTGTCATTTTGGTCTATAACTGAAATACCTGGTCATTTGAAGTCTTACTTTAAGATTATATTGTTGTAATTAGACCCAACTTGATGTGGATTTAGCAGTATCATACTAAGTTATTAAGTGAAGTGAATTAAATTGTCTTTATGTGTTATTTTGATGTTAAAAAATATATGCTGAACTTTGTCAAATCAGGTGCTCGATATTGCTCCCTGGTTGGTGATTTTAATGGTTGGTCACCAACCGAAAATTCTGCGAGAGAGGGTCACTTGGGCCATGATGATTATGGGTACTGGTTTGTAATTCTTGAAGACAAACTGAGGGAGGGAGAAGAACCGGATGAAGTGTACTTTCAGCAATATAATTATGTGGATGATCATGATAAAGGGGACGAAGTTACAGTTGAAGAAGTTTTCAAGAAAGCAAATGATGAGTACTGGGAACCTGGTGAAGACCGATTTATAAACAATCGTTATGAACAAGTATCCAAGTTGTATGAGCAAATATTTGGGCCTAATGGGCCACAAACCGAAGAGGAGATGGAAGAATTAGCAGATCCAGAAACAAGATACAAAGCCTGGAAAGAGCAGCATAAAGATGATCCACCAAGCAATTTGACACCTTGTGATGTGATTATTGATGATAAAGAAGATCATGGAGAGTTTGAAGTGGTAACCGATCCTGAGTGGGCAGAGAAATTCCGTAACAAGAAGCCTCCTATTGCTTATTGGTTGGAGACTCGAAAAGGAAGGAAAGCGTGGTTAAAGAAGTATATACCTGGAATCCCCCATGGAAGCAAATACAGGGTGTATTTTAATACTCCAATGGGACCTTTAGAGCGAGTACCTGCTTGGGCTACTTATGTGATTCCAGGTCATCTAGTGCTACCTTTTACTCATTTGTTTCTTTTAGTTAGAAAAGTTCTTCCATTTACTCGTGTTCTTTAGAAAACTGTAATATTGTTCTAGATAAGAATATTACATGCTTTTTCTTGTTACACATACACAGTACAAAAGCTAAATTATCAACCTAACTACTAATATAGGAGTATATGATTTCTGCTGTCATTTTGTGATATTCAATTAGCTGAAATATTGTCCCAATATGCAGAGGCAGATGGCAATCAAGCATATGCTGTTCATTGGGAACCACCTCCTGAAAGTGCATACAAATGGAAACATAAGCATCCACGAAAGCCAAAATCTTTGCGTATATATGAATGTCATGTTGGGATTAGTGGACAGGAACCTAGAGTTGCAACTTTCAATGAATTCACTGAGAATGTAACTCTTTGTTCCTTTGAATACACATTTCCTTGTATGATTAATTATATCGTGATTGGTGTTTATTTTGTCTCCAATCTTTGAGTAATAAATGTCACTACAATGATTCTTGTGAACTTAGGTCCTACCTCATGTAAAAGAAGCTGGATACAATGTGATCCAATTGATTGGAATTCTTGAGCACAAGGATTATTTCACTGTTGGCTACAGAGTAAGTGGAAATTTAGAAGGTTTCTATGGTCCAAAACTAATGTATTCAACACTGAATTTGCTACAATGAACAATATCACGATGGATTAGATGATTTGATCTCTATATATTGGCTAAGTTATCTTTCAATCATCAAAAGTTGTGAACCCAAAAAGTAAGCTATCTTTTAAATTAAACGTGGTTGCACTATGCAACCACGGAAATAATTACATAAGTTCTGAGTTATTCGAAAATCTTCATTACGTCAATTAACACATCTCCAAATTTATTGATTTATATCATGTGAAAAAGCTTGTTGCTTGCGGACATGGCATTTATTACTTTTTATTGAATCGAGGTTCTTTGACTTCTATAACTCTTATTACAGTAGTAAAGAATATGTTTCTCCAGTTGACTGAGAAGAAAAAATATGTTAATCTGTTGACCAAATCTGGATATTGAATTTTTAGCATGTCAGGATCTACTAATTTTTCGATTACTAACAGCTTTGAAATTTTAATTTCCGTCTCTTTTATACTTTGAACTGTCTTAATTTTAATAGCTTTGCAACCTATGTAATGTAACTCTATCTCGTGTCTGCACGTAGGTGACAAATTTCTTTGCGGCTAGCAGCCGTTATGGTACACCTGATGACTTCAAGCGCTTGGTGGACGAAGCACATGGTAATTTTTGTCATCATATTTTAATAGGTTTATGCTTTTATTTCTTCATTGTCTAGTTTTTCTCTCACCTGAAATTGTTTGAATGCAGTAGGAATCATTGGGTCGCTCTTATCATCTAGATATTAAATGGGTTCATTTGTTTATTGTTATCTGGATTTTGTTTTGATTGCAAAATTTGATATTTTCATAAAATTGCAGCGAGAATTTTATGCATTGTTAGCTATTATAAAAACGACTTTTCTCATCTACTACGACTAAAATTTATAAATCATTTATTTTTAAGTTAATGTTGTCTAATTCTCTATTTATCATGAACAGGACATGGCCTGCTTGTCTTTTTAGATATCGTCCACTCTTACGCGGCAGCTGACGAAATGGTTGGACTATCATATTTTGATGGTTCAAATGATTGCTACTTCCATTCTGGTATGTTTTGTTGGAATATTCTTCTTCTTCAGCTAGTTCACGCCTTGAATCATTTGGCATGATCTCAATAATTGGTTAGTAAAATAAATTGATCAGAATAAATCCCAAGGGACAGAAATCTATTGAATTTTTTTATTGTCAGATTTCTAATAAATAAGGTTGTTCTAGTTGAGTTCAAATAACATCATATTGCCGTCCTTTTGGTTTCAGTGTGCAAGTTTTTTTTTTTTTTTTGTCTTAAAATCTTTGAGGAACAATTGTGTAAGGTTTATTAACACATGCTGATTCTTGTGGTCTGACTTGACTTCAAATCTTTTCTCCAATTTTGACAGGTAAAAGAGGCAATCATAAATTTTGGGGCACACGAATGTTCAAATATGGAGACCATGATGTGTTGCATTTCCTTCTTTCAAATTTAAATTGGTAACTACATGTCACATTTCTCTCATTTTAATTTCTGTAGCATTTTTCGCTTTGGCCTGTTTCATAATCTTTTTTTCATATTATCCTTGAAAAAGTTTGTGACAATTTTCAGGTGGATGGTGGAGTACCAGATAGATGGTTTCAATTTTCATTCATTATCATCCATGATGTATACACACAATGGATTCGCTGCTTTTACTGGTGATGTTGAGGAGTAAGGCTTCTGAGTACTTAATAGTATAAAGGAAAACATCACTGTACTTGTCATGGATGATACTTAATTATTCTGCATAATTAGATTTTTCCACATTTCCAAGTCGATACGATCCATTCGTTCGTAGAACTATTTACTCGATCGCAGACATTTCTGGAACACCTCTAAAAATTCTTTTGCAGGTATTGTAATCAATATGTGGACAAGGATGCTCTACTGTATCTCATTTTAGCAAATGATATATTGCATGTTCTTCATCCAAATATAGTGACAATTGCTGAAGATGTAAGAAATTTGAATTATACCCTCTTATTCATTATAATATTACATTTTAACATATGTTCTCTTATTTTTTAAGGTAGTATCATTCGTATACTTAAAAATTATACTCCCTTTAAACAAGTTTACTTGTTCTTTCTATCTTTTTAATTTATTCTTTTGGTTTAGGTCACACTTTATCCTGGACTTATCGAGCCAACTTCACAAGGTGGGTTGGGATTTGATTATTTTGTTAATCTTTCTGCACCGGAGATGTGGTTGTCATACCTCGAGAATGTTCCTGATCATGATTGGAGCATGAGTAAGGTTGTCTGTTTTTTCTTTCTTTCTCTTCATATGAGTAACATTGTTTCATCGACATGAGATTCATTTGTTCCCTTGCACATAAATGAATTGTTTTATCATCTTGTTTCTTTCTAGATTGTGAGCACGTTAACTGGTAACAGACACAGTGCTAATAAGATGCTTCTTTATGCCGAGAATCACAACCAGGTGAACTGATATGATCTATATATGAAAATAAAAACTTCATACGATAAACTAAGTATTGCCAAATGTGTGATTTGACTAACTGAGGTGTAACTGTGATTTCTTTGCTTGCCAGTCCATTTCTGGGGGTCGATCATTAGCAGAAATACTCATTGGTTCAGCTAAGACAGAAGAGACTTTGCTCAGAGGTTGTTCATTGCATAAGGTACACTTAATCATTCTCTAGTGACACATTCTAGCCTGAACTATTGCAAATATTTAAATTCTTTTAGCCCTCCTTTAGATGTCCTCACGTCTGTTTAATTGATAAATCAGAGGTATTTAGATGAATTGATTGAAATTATGTTAATGTAGCAAAAGATCGATCCCAAACCACATAAGGTGGCCATCAATAAGTGGCCAAGGCCTAAGAATCAAAGAGGAGTCTAGAGTTTCTCAAGAAAATACAAAAGAAAATACTAATGAAATGAAAGTAAAAGGTCACTTAAATAGCTAGTGTACAGTAAGAAAACGGAAAAAACTAAACCACAGTACACACAAAATTTACTCTTAACATTTATGTCATCCAGATAATCAGACTAATCACATTTACAATTGGAGGTCCAGCATACCTCAATTTCATGGGCAATGAATTTGGGCACCCCAAGGTGAATATTTTCTCATTCCTGTCACATTTTCAATGATGTAACTTTCATAAACTTAATACTTTTTTCTTGTTCCAGAGGGTTGAGTTTCCCATGTCAAGCAACAGATTCTCTTATTCCCTTGCTAACCGCCATTGGGATCTTTTGAAAGATGGAGTTCACAGCAAATTGTTTGCTTTTGATAAGGTGGGCTGGAAAATCACTCAACTATTGTATCAATTCAATGAGATGGATTTTTTTGGTTGTTTTCTAATATTTTATCATTTTAAAAGAATCTACTGAATTTCCTTTCAGGATATGATGAAACTGGATTCTGATGAAAAAATACTTTCAAGAGGCTCAAAAGGTCTTCCCAATATTCACCATGTCAATGACACCACAATGGTATTATAAGTTTAATTTTTACCCTACTTATATCGCTGGTCGTCAGTATAGTGATTTGACTCCCTTTGTTCACTTGGTTGAAAAAAGTGGAGTGCTTATATATAAATACACACATCATCTCTCTTTTGTTTTCCTAATAAATTGTATATAATCATAGCTCTGAACTACATCTTTTTTAGCAATTATATATATGTGTATATATTTCACGAGCCCTGTATTTGATCCAGGTGATATCTTATTTACGAGGTCCTTTTCTCTTTGTCTTCAACTTTCATCCCACAAATTCACATGAACAATATAGCGTAGGTGTGGAAGAAGCTGGAGAGTATCAGGTAAGTGATGTTGCTATTGCCAGAATTTCTGATGTGAAAATATTATTATGCTAAAATATAAGTACCTCGACAGGTCATGCTAAATACTGATGAAAAGATTTATGGTGGTCAAGGATTAATTGATCAGGCCCAGTATGTTCAAAGAAGCATTAGTAAAAGGTAACAAAATGTCTGTTTTTCTTCCTTTCCTTGTACACCTATAAGTTGATGTCTTCTGTTTCACTATTCACTTTGCTTTGCAGAATTGATGGCGCTAGATTCTGCATAGAAGTGCCACTGCCGAGTAGAAGTGCTCAGGTCAGTGTTATTTGATGTATTAGGCATCGACCTTTATTTCAGCACCCTTTTGCAACAAAAATAAATTCAATACTCAGCATATTGGAAACTTGAAGATGTGGAAGCTTTTTCTATCTAGGGTGTGTTTGCAACACTTATGAATATAAGTAAAAGCAGAAGCATCTCTGGAGGTGCTTATAGCTTATAAACTTATTCTCAGAGAAGCAGAAGTTTAAACACCTCTTGCAAATACTCCAAAACAAGTTCTGCTCAAGCAATTTTCAAAATTTGTTGGAAACGCTACCCTAAGCCCTTGTATTTTTTTTGTAAAAAATAAAAAAAGAAATCCAAAGTTGGGTGCTAAGGTAAGGATTATTTGTCGTCTCATGCAGGTCTATAAATTAACGCGGATTCTCCGAGTGTGACTCCATCAACAATTCATATCACATATTTTGTTTTGCTGTCTGAATCATCTTTATTCTCGTCCAAGAATGTTCGCATAAAGGAAACATCAGAAATTCAGAAGGGAAATACTTAGTGTATTGTGCGTGGACATGTACCAATTGATCGAGCCCTCTGGTGTAAATACGTGATGGTCCACAAGAATACAAGGCATTCAAGAATCAGGTACAATACTTGCTGCAATGACTGACTTCTTTATCTGCATGTAGGTGTCGTTTTTGTGTCCTGTGTAATATTCACAAGACTTCTCATCTGAAGGCAATTAAATTTTGCAGTTGGATTTTCAAAATTGAAATTGAAATAGATGTTTCCCATCACAGGTTAGCGTCAGTTGTACATGCCGAATGCCCAAAACTCTTAAGAGAAGCCATAAACCAAAGTTTGCCATATTTTAATGTATCAATATTTATGGAAAATATGGACTCGATTGGGAGCCATATGCAAGACAAATCAATTCATGGAAGATCATTAAATTTGATGTTATAATTATAATCTGTGGGAACTTAGTTCGCTGGATGGTTCAATTTTAGTCTCTTATAATTTTGTTGAGTGAATAGCAAATTAATTCCTTGTGTAATGTTAATTTTAAATAGGCAGTTTAACTCTCCGTGAGAAATAAAAGGGCAAAATACCTCCATGTGTTTGTAAAAGAAGCATAATGTCATCCTCTTGATTTGTAAATTTTTTACAAGGGGCAAAATGTCCATTATGCAAAATATCACATGGACTAAAAGTGCCTATTTATGCGCTTTCACGAAAAAAAAAAAAAAAAAAAAAAGTGCCTCTTTATGCATATCATAGCGTGGTAAATTGTCTATTTATGCATATCACATGGGGTTAATTGAGCTAAATATATTGCCAAGGGTAAGGTTAAATTAGTCATTTTTTACATGAAAATGAAGTCTCAATTGAAGTATAAAGTGTGTGTATAACACTTCCACTAGTAAGGATGTAAATTACTAATTATTTCATATCATATGGAGGTAAATTGCCTATTTTCATATCTTGGAGAAAAATTGTCCATTAGACATGCCATAAATAATTAAATTGTCAAAAATCTGAATATCGTTATCGAGAGGTAAATTGCCTATTTTCATATCTTGGAGAAAAATTGTCCATTAGACATGCCATAAAGAATTAAATTGTCAAAAATCTGAATATCGTTATCGAAATTTCGCTCCTTACCCAATTTTTTTTTCTTTTCAATGTTAGCGTTTTTTATTATTTATTAATTTGAGAGTGTATTATGGCGAAAGTTCATTTCAAGGGTGTAAAAAGCATTTCAACCTAATTAACTAATATATTGCATAAACAAAAATTTACTGATGAATTGCATCTTGATCTTACACATCACTAAAGGGAGAAAAAGAAAAAAGACAAAAATGCGAACAATTATTGAACAACGTTGATCTTATAATATAGAATTAACTCTTTTTTTTCCGATCATATGGCTAGGATTAGATAGGTGCATATATTGTTTGAAATTTTCTTATAATTTTCCTCGAATTTGTTCCCATCATTTAGCATGAAAATCTATATCAATATTCAGGAAACATTAATTACTACTTCCGATACAATCTAAATATAATTATTAGTGTTAGCGATGGTGCTCATAAGTTGTATGAACATTATTAAATAAATTTTTTTTTAATTTCATACATTTAATTCGATTGTGTTTTTCTTATCAATATAATAATATTATCAGAAAATCTCATGTTGTTTTATTAAATGTGGCTTTTGTACAATGATGTACTAGATGATTAAAGTCATAAAAATGAACTAAATAATTCATAGTAAGTTATAAGCTCGAATGTTTAATTAATTACTACTAGTTTGGACCACTAAAAATTAAGAAATTCAATGATCCTAATCTAGATCATTGGTGTTGCGACATTAAGGGTGTATGTGTTTTATGTAATATGATTAACATAAGACTGGATCAGATGTGAATTAAAATCTATTACTATAAGATGCCTTTAAATTAAGATTTCAATACTTGTGACACGATGATCATGTATGAGTCAATACAAACTTTGAGTAAACACGTATGTCTTAGAAATCCGTTGAGATAAATTATTGGGAATGTGCCCTACATATGTGAAATTTAACTATGTATGTGAAAAGTTGAGTTAATTGATTCCCTTAAATGTTAGTTATGGAACTTAACAGTTCGAGTATTATAATTTGTGAAAATGTTCACTGGTAAATTCCTAGAACTTAAGGATAAAAAAATTATTAGAGGGGCAAAGCGGAAATTTTCCCTAGCTTTAATTATGGATGAGTTCTTGGAGGTTTAAATTATATATATTGATTATATCGATTGACTTTTGATCTTTCAAATAAACTTTAATGTAAAGATATAGTGCAATTTCAAATTCTTAGTAAAATCACTTGGAATTAATAAATTAAATATATTAATTAATGAGTTTAAATAATTATTCAGTTATCGAAACTTGAATCATGTCTATAAGTCCCAAAACATGCTCCAATTATTCTACCACTAAACCTAAAATAATAACAATGAAACTCTCAATATATTTTGAAAAATTGATTTCAAGCATAAAGTGATTAATTGCGATATTTAACTGAACAATTGTGATTAATTAATTTAAAACATCAGAATTGATTAAATCTAATATAATTATTAAATTACATTTATGTAGGAATCTTGTTATTAGGAAACTGGATTTTATGACTATTTACTATAGATTCGTTATAGAATAATAATCTACAAGAGTTAAATAAATAATGCTGTCCTGAAAGGAATGAGATGAAATCTTATTTAAATTAGGATAAAGTAGTTCATAGACAGAATATGTACGACACACTTTTTTTTTTTTTTTTATCTACTTAAAACACACCTATATATACGAGATATATATCTTCTTTCCTAGAAACATAATATTTTCACAAGACACTTTTATTTAAAAAAGAAAAAGAAATTTCTGTATTTCCCTACAATAACATAGAAAATTTAGTAGAGCTTTTCTAAGATTAGTACATGTTGTGCTAATTATACATTATGCCCCCTTTTAATTATCATTGGATAATAATCATTTGATCCTAGCCGTCTAAATTTTTTAATGACAACTTCTACCCTAAGTTGTTGTACTTTGTATATTTTCAATATTTGAAAATGTTAAAAAAACTAAATTTACAAGAACATCCTTCAATTAAAAAAAACTCAAACCACAACCCACAATCACCGGCACTTCTCTCCTTTCCCCATTTAAACTCCTTGTTGCAGCCATTTCCCATTCCCCTCCCACGTCACGGTGGTTGCGATTCGTCATCTTCTTGAAATAAATAAACTGCTTATCAAACACTACTGCCTGATTGTCTACTGATTTATTGACTAATTAAATCAATCTTATTACTAGCATTTTGGATCTTGTGACACTCAAGTAAGTATGACATGTTTCAGTTTTGTAACTGTAAAGTTCCTCTTTCATTTTTATTCTGCCTGAATGACATGTTTCAGTTTTACAAGGGATTGATTCAAATGTCTATATAAAATGACTTCCCTATTAAACAATGATTTTAAAATTATTTATTGGATTCCATTTTAATGGGTAAAATCTCTAGTCTTAGTCTTGCCTTCTTAGAAGAATATTCAAGAAAGGTGTGTAAATTAAATCAATCAAAACTTAATTTGATTTATTATGAAAAATTGATAAGAGTGGCTTTGTGAGCAAGTAGGAACATACTTCTACTTAGGCCATCTCCAGCAGTTGAGGGCTAGCCCCGGGCTCCGGAGCCCGGGGCAGCCCAGGGCCAGCCCGGGGCCCTGCTGGTCGTCTCCAGCAGTTGGGGCTCCGTGGGGGAATTACTTTCATTTTTTTTCTTTCCCCACTCTCACCTATTATTATTATAGATTTATAATTTTTTAATATTAATATTAATAATAGTAATTAATAGTACTCGTAATTTAATTATTAATTTTCTTGTCTATTTTAGTATGTATTTAAATATTTAATTTAGATTAAGTAATAATCTAAATTTTATGCTTATGACGTGTTTATTTTGTATTTTTAACTAATTTCGTATTTAAAAAAAAAATTATTTGTATGAGTGTTAAAATATTAAAATTAAAGCAAGTAAATAATTAAAGTAATTTAAAACAACACATTAACTAAAACAACACATTAATTTAAACAATACATTAATTAAATTAATACATTAATTAAAACAACACATTAATTACAAGAATACACAATATTAATTTGGTTTAAATACACAATATAAATACACAACAATTAGAGAGAGATGGAAGATCAACAAGACTGTCTCGTGAAACAGCAAATGAGAACTGAGAAGGCAAAATTTTAAAAGAATATAAATAAATTAAAAGAAAATAATTTCTATTCTTTTTATTTTCCTTCCTATCTTCTCCATTTTCTTCTCTCTCCTCTGTAACTAAAACCCTTCGCTTCCTTTCTCTATCTAAGTCGAAACAAAGATAATTGAAAATTAAAAAATTACAACAAAATGAGCAGTTTCTCCCCCTAAAAATTCCAATCCCTAAAAATTTGCATATGTAGAAGCATCTAACATCACATTAGGAAAAGAAAAAAAGAAAAAAAAAAAGAAAGAGCAAAGAGGGGCGCGTGTTCCCTCATCTTCCTCGCCTCACAGACGCGCGCCCCGTTCCCGTAGTCGTTCCGCCCCGAGACCGCTAGCCAGCCCAATCCAGCCCGCAGGCCACCCCGCCCCGAAGCCCCGCACCGTCTCCAGCAGTTTTCCTCTCCAGCCCGACCCCGCCCCGAGCCCGCGCGCCACTGCTGGAGATGGCCTTATTTACTTTATGGGGGTGGGGGCCGGTGAGGCACAACGGACGTGGTTCGAGTGGGATTTTGTTTTCTTCTTTTTACTTTTGAATATAGTTTAAGGAAGGATAATTTTGTTCATTATAAATAGTTTTGATAACCTCATTTTCAGGAATTAAGTTAAGATTTTATCAATTTTGAAGGGGACCTAACATTTATTAACACAACTAACACCTTACCTCAAAAAAGCCCAATTTTGGTATCCACTCGTAAGGGTTAAAGAAAATCAAGGAAATAAGAATTAAGAATAATTAAAAAAGTATCACCATGATATCCTCGTGATTTATGTTAATTATTTTAGAAATATATCGGAATAATAAAATTTTACCGAATTCCACTACTTGTTCGAATAACTTTGATCATGTTTTATTTGATTGGGATTTAGTAATTCGTGATTTCATCGAGTAAAATAAAAAGTTGTCGCACTTTCCATTAAAAGAAAATCTATATTATATGAATATTCAAGTAACATTAATTACTACTTTCCAAACAATCTAAACACTCCAATGTGAACGGAAATTCTCACACTTTCCAAAATTCTTAAAAGTCCTAGAACCATTTTAAAAAGGCCCAGCCCATTATGCTCCATTAAGCCCAATCTCGGGAGTATATTATTTGAACTCAAAGCCTATACCAGCAGCATAGAAATTTCCGCACATGACACGTACCATACAGATGTCAAATTGAATTCTTTTCCTAAACCCCTCAACTGAAATACAAATTTTCATTCAATTTTACAGAGAGGAGAAGAAAAAGTACTACTGAAAATGGCCAGCATTCAATCCAACACAACCAACGCAAATGCCAACAGCAACACTGACGCCGCCGCTTCCGACGTTAACGTCGTCTCCGCTGCCGGCTCCTCCTCCGCATTGCCTCCTCCTCCCGGAGGACTTCGAGCCACCACCATTGGTGACGGAAGAATGCGGTCTGTTGAAAAACTCATCCTCGATCTTCAAGACGTTGATCTCCGTGAAGGAGCTCTTGCTGAACTCTCTAAGGTTTGAATTTTCTTTAATTTTACTGAATTTAGTCTCTTAGATTACATAGGGCTTTTCTTTTCTTTAACTTTCTTTATAGATTTGCGCGTCTAAGGATATCTTTGACATGCAACTGTATTAATTTGTATTTCTTTGTCTTGGTTGTTGTTTGAGTGGTTGTTTTAGTTTCTTGCTCTTGCTTAACTCTCTATGGTTTGTGATTCTGTAGTCATTCTTCAATTTATTCTTTTGGAATACCTAGGGTTTTCTCCCCCTCTCTCCCCCCCTCCCCAAAGATTTGCGTGTCTAGAAAAATCTTTGACATGCAAATGTATTAATTTGCAGTTCTTGGAATTGGTTATCTTTTGAGCGGGTGTATAGTTTCTTCCTTCTGGTTCGGTATTCCAGAAACTGTTTAAGTTATAGCTTTGATATAGTCACCTTTCCTTCCACCGAATCAATCAAGAATTTAAAATACGAGGATTGCGGAGATAAGTAAGAGACTTTAAGTTTATATAGGCTGCTCTGAAGTTGTTTTCATTCTTTGGAACACCTGCAGCATAAATCAATTTTCTTTCTTATTATCATTAAATTGATATTTATGAATGGTCAAAAAAACTTAGATGGATTCGGATTTAATATTTGTGTTAAAATCACAATGTAAACTTTGTTAGTGAAATGAATTTTGGATGTTCTAGATTGACTCTGACAAGAAATATAATATCTCATGCAACCCTACATGGAAAGCCAGTTTCGAGCAATCTGACCTCCTTGTGTTTTCTTTCCCCCAACTTCAATATTAGATGTTCAGTGTTATGTTTTCGGTTATTTTTTTACGAATTATCTCAAACATGGATAATGTTGCCTCCTGAATAACTAATGGGCTGTGATTATATTTTATGATGTTACTAAAATTAGAAATGGTTCTCTATTGACTGGATAATTTAGTTCTCCTGAGATGAAAATACAAAACAATTTCTTTTATCATAATTTTTGCATTAAATGTGTCCTCCTGGATAACCCATTTATTTCTCAACTATTTTATTTTCCATGTTTAATGTTAAACCTATTTGCACTTGTCATCAAGTGCAGAGGTGCTTCTCATTCTGTTATGGTTTTCTGGATTGCCAAAGTTTGTGTGTGTTTTTTAAATTAGATCATTCATTTGTGCTAATTCTCGCAATAAAGTAATATTTCTCTTTCATTCACTAAGAGCAATCATTGCATTTGTGCATACCTCTTATATTCTCTCTTTTTTTGTTCTAATAGAAAAAACAAGAGAATGTGGCTCCGCTCATATGGTTCTCCTTTGGCACATTAGCTATACTTTTGCAGGTATATCTCATGAGTTTTCGATAATAGATATTATACATTTCTGTATCTTCTCATCCAAAAAAATGTTATAGGTATGATGTATGGCAAAAAGTAAAATGTTCGAAATTTATGGAAAAGCTTTGTGCAAGTATTCTGCATTACTGTCTTTACCTAAGATTGAGCTTGACGAACTTTCTATGGTTGTCATTTAGCTATTTTGTTATTTAAGGTGGAGTTTGCCTTTCATTTTTCCATTGAAGCTTTTTCCTAGTTTACCTTTGCTTGCTCTACATAAATTAGGTTTTTTTTGTGATGTTGCTTATGGGTGATGAAACTTGTATTATTATACACAGGAAATAATTTCCGTCTACCCATTCTTGTCACCCCCTACACTGACTTTAGCTCAATCAAACAGGCTCTGCAATGCAATTGCACTTTTTCAGGTTTGATGCTTTTCCTCAATGAAAGAGCTCTGTGTATAAGGGTCCATTCTTCTAGTCCTTGTACTGTTTGACAAAACTTTCGTTAAGCGAAGATGTCTTGTTATGCACAGACTTTACATATTATTTAAGAAATTGACTATAATCATTTTTTGAGGGAATATTTATTAAATCAAGAACAGTAGATTGCTTCTCTATTCTGTTATAATCCGTGAATCAAGTTGCATTTTTAGTCTATGATCCTAAGCAGTGAGTTCACACATAATAGGATACTGCATGCATACACACACATACACAAACATAAATTCATATTTTCAATATACCATTCTGGTCTTTTGAGTCTGCTCTTTGCCATCTGTTCTTTAATTCTAGTACTCCCAGAATGATACTGTGTGAGCAAGAAATTCTCCTCTCCTAGCAGAGTTGGTATATGCCTAGCTTTACGAAAAGTAGCTGTTGTATGAAAATGATTTATTTAGTGTCTGAAGTTATATTTATTGCAGTTTTCTTGTTTTTCTATTTAATGTTGGTTGTTGCAGTGTATGGCCTCTCACCCGGACACAAGAAATTCTTTTGTTAAAGGTAATTTTGTTGGCCCCATCCTGAGATAGAAGTTTTAAGTTAGAGGATTTTGAGGGGTTATAATTGGAGTTTCAGGGTCTAGAGGGGGAAGATATTGGATTCTTCTTCATATTTTCACTCTTGTTTTTAAATAAATGTTTTCGGAATCTTCTGAAGTTGGACCGCTGATTTCAGGCTCTCAGAAATTGAGTGATCTCCAGTATTTCATATCTTGGCGGACTCTTTTATTCTGTTTTAGTTTTGATGCAGGAGAATTAGCTTTCCTCTCGCACATTATTTCGTAGGGTTGTATAGACAGCCACACAACTTTAATTTTTTTGGCCTGTTTCTTTGACACTGTCGCAGCTTCCATGCCATCGTACCTGTATAGTTTTCTGGAAACAACTTGTGAAACAAAAGAGTTTGCGTACCCCAGGCTTACTAGTTTGGGAGTTATTGGCGCCCTTGTAAAGGTATTTCCTATGCATCCAGACATTATTTATATTTTCCCAAGTTTGTGAAGACTGTCTTTTTTTTGGTGGGCGGGAATCTCTATGGGTAAGGTGAGACTCCATAGTGAGAATGTTCTTTAGATGTGTCTCTGAGTTTTCCTTCATTATCTTTTTCGAGAAGAGGATTACCTCCCATTCTATGAACTTTTCTAGAATACTTTTTTCTTGAATATTATTCAATAAAATTTCGGATTGACAAGTATTCAACCAATTAGTTACTTCACCTGTATACACTTCGAATATAAATAATATAGCTAGTTGAATTATGGATTACTTCCTATTTCTAAATACTGCATGGTTGCACCTTGGGGAATCTTTTATTTGCATCTGATGCGGTTTTGGAGTCCCATCATCCTCCTACATGGTTTTTGAGTTCCTATGACTCTTGATTCTTTAATGGTGAGTGTTGTACTACTGCGATCTATGAACATTTAATCTGGTTCTTCAAGCAGATATGATAGAATACAATTGCTGTCAGTACATTTCTGTCTTTCCTTCTATGTTTTTGGGTTGCTCGAATCTTTAATAAAAGATATAATTCTTCCCCGTTGATGACACTTTAGGACTATAAACATGTCACTTTTCTGTGTTTCAGGTTCCAGACACTGAAGTGATACTTTTCCTTCTCTCTTCAGAAATTATGCCACTATGTCTGCGTGCTATGGAGACTGGAAGTGAAATGTCGAGAACAGTTGAGTGTCGTTAACAGTTACTTTTCATTCATTTATGTTGCTTTCGTCCATGGTCTGGAGAAACTAAACTTGTGAAGTTATGCCTAGGCATGCCTAGCCTTATGTTATAGGCATGGATAGGTTTAGCCTGTGCTATTGCACACAAAAATTCATTTTAGTGCGGTTAGTGTCACTAATCTGGCTTGCATATTTACATTTGGCAGGTCGCAACCTTCATTGTGCAACGAATCTTGCTGGATGATGTGGGTTTAGAATATGTTTGTGCCTTACCAGAGCGCTTGTTTGCTGTAAATATGGCACTCGGTAACGTGCTTGCTGCACTTGCTGAAAACCCCTCACCTAGGCTGTTAAAGCATGTCATTAAGTGTTATCTTCGTTTCTCAGAGGATAGAAGGTATGTCAGTTCTGAATGGGATCAGTTACCCTGTTTGCTGCATTCCTTTCTCTAATCTCACTTCGTTTATTTATTTAACCAGTTACACTTTTCTGCAGGAGTGTCTGGATATTGAGATATACCCTCCCCAGAAGGCTTATTGATGGCACTTTTGATCGTTGTATTTGGGTGAGTATCTTTTATCTACAAGTCATCTTAACATGTCCTTGCAACTGATAGCCACCTTCCTTGTTTGGCAAGGATAAAAAGTGTGCTTTCTTTTGATGCTGTGGTTGTTTTGCCAATGCCTATACTAGGAAGATCAAACAGCAAGGATGTTGCTAGGACAGTTGATAAACAATGTTCAAGGGCCTCCAGTTGCTCAAGAAGGTGGGAGGATCTAATCATCATGTGATAATACAAAGCTGAGGGCTCAGTTGTTACCTCTACCTGCTTGACAAAACTGATGTTCAATATCTGAATTAAGTGGTTTTATGGATTTATTTAATATGAGTTGCTGAATATCTTAAAAGGCTTCACCATATCCAAAATTAATCTGCAGTTGCTTTAGTGATGTATCTCTTTAGAGCTCATATTCCTATAAGTTGACAGTGCAAACTTTCCTTCCTGTTACTTGATATAATCTGAAACCTTGTTTTGCTTAATACAAACTGAAACTTTTTAAAAAGACTTCCTATAAAGTACTCAGGCTTGATCCATTTTTAACATGAATAATTTTTCTAAATGAAGACTTCTATCAAGTACTCAGGCTGATCCATTTTTAACATGGACACAATAATTTTCTATTGGAACTCGTCCTTTAACCAACTTACTTTTGCAAAGAAATTTAACATGTGAAAATTCGTTATATGCATATGTTATATTTGGCCTTTTAGTTTTAATCAACTATATGTTTTAAATTCTTGGACACGCTGTAACTGCTTTCTGTTGGGGAAGATCTAATAAAAATGACGTTTCTATTTACAGATGCATAACTTTCATGATTTTATTCGGATAGAGTAACCTAATTAACTGAATTGTGGTGAAATCTACGGAATATATTTATTCTAATATGCAAATTTGGTCTTTATAATCAATCATATATTTTAACTTGAGTTATGTCTTGTCGTAATCTAAATATGTTGCCGTAGGTGATTTTAGGAAGTACATTATTAGGAATAAGCTAAGATTTAACTCCTCGTCTGACTGCAAGCTCCCAGCTGTCTTCATTTTGTTATCATCACTGGTCCTTCGCTCTAACTCTTTCTCAAATATATCAATGTTTGTTTCATTCCCCCCACATTGAAAATGATCTTGAATGCATAAATGTAATATCATGCTTGATTTTTATGTAAATTTTTGGTTACCTTCATAAATGAATTACTAATAGTGTGATGATTTGGCTTTTATTCTTACAGCAAGGTCTTAGCTGTCTTCATTTGTTGTCATAACTGCTCCTTCACCATGTTACTCAAATTTCAAACTATGTTCGCTTTTTAATGGAAAGATCATGAGTGCACGGTGTCATGCTTACTTTTATGATTCTTTGTTCATTTTTGTTTTTCTGGGCAAAATTTACGCTAAAGGTTGATTTTTTCATTCTCGGTCACGTCCCAAGTTTGTTTACAACCCACATACTTTCCTTGTGTTATCTCCCAATTACATGCTCTTAATTATTTTAGAACAAGATTTACTGCATGTCTGGAAAAAATATTGCAAATTGTCCTCTGCAGTTCCTTGAGTTCTCTATGTTTAGGTGATTTTTTCCTAGGCAGTTTATTATTTACTGGTTACAGGCATTGTGACTAATAATATGTTCATTATGCTTTCCATCCCAATACAGTTGCGATTGCTGAAGGCCAGATTATGTATCGTGCCTCTCTGAAAAATTTATGGTTCATGAACTTATTAAGATGTAAGGGTTCTCTTTCAATGGCATTGCTCTATGCTTTTTTTTTAACTTACATCATATATAAATTGAATGTCAAAGGTTCATTCAATTTTGAGTCGACAGGCATTAAATTTTTACCCCTACACCGGTGATAATAATAGTGGGTTAGTCCACTATATGCTGCTATTAGTGGATACATTCCACCTCCTGTAAGTTCATTTTTGTATTTTGTTTTGAGATGAAGACCCTTCTATTGGAGATATGATCAGCAATAATTGCATTGCTGACTTATAGTATTTTTAGTCAGTTATTGCTTGTTTCCTTGATGTGAAAAAATATGTACACATGATCACAATATCTGTGAGTTGCTTCAAATTGTACACATTGGGAAGTGTTGTCTTAAGAATTTTATATGCAGAAAAGCTGTTCTTTCTTCATCTGGCTTGTGCTGTTTAGTACCCATCCAAGTTTTGGACAAGTAAACAGCCACTGTCAATATCACTTGGGTACTCGGTAATAAAGTTCTTTTAATTTATTTTCCTAGGACCTTTACAACATATTTATCTGTAATCCATGCTCTTGTCATGTGTGGAACCCTACATAGTTTCTCTCTCTCCCCACTCTCTCTCTCTCTCTCTCTCTCTCTCTCTATATATATATATATATATATATATATATATATATATTTATGGATGTGGCATTAACATGTCTTTCCATTATAAACTCAATACTTCATGTTTTCCGATATATGTGCAGGCAGTGATTCCTTTGGAGCCATTGGGTTTTGATAAAATCTGAATTGTTAAAAATATTATTCTCCTTCCTATTTTTCATAATCTGTTGGTTTTTTTTGTTCAAGCTACAAATCAGAATGGATCAAGGTCTTGAGGTTGATGACACCCTATAGCTCTCACATCTGCAGGTATCTACCCTCTTCATTTGGTGTTATCAGGACTGGTGTAGTTATTATGTAACCATAGATCACAAAGAACACCTGACGTTTGCTATTTTCTCTTTCTAGCCAAATATATGAGGTCATTATATTTTCTTTCCATTGACATGCAGAAACTATATGTAAGTCTGATTTTGCTTTTTGATTCATTTTGTATTTATTGACATTTAAATAACAACTTAATAAGTAAAAGTTCTTTATAGCTAACTTGATTCACTTTATCCTTGTTTCAAAATAAGGTATCTGAATTTGTATTCTTTTGGTAAGCTCGAATGGCATTTGTGTCATAGTTGGAAAAAAATACACGCATGAGAGTTTTAGCTGGAATCTTTGTTTTAGTTAGTGCTTGTCCATGGTTCCTTGGGAAAATATAAAGTGTTACCCTGTTCATTACACTTGGTATAGTTCACAAAGCAACTTGACAATTCTATTAGTTCAATGAATGGTGTTGCTAATTTTGAAAAGTAGTTACTTAAATCTTAAATGACAGAACAAGTGTTAAGAATGTAAATCTGGAAGACCAGGATTATCAATAACTCGGTATTGTAGATAAGTCTAAACTCAAGTTTGTATTCTATTGTAGTACATATAAGGAAGTAATCATTTTTAGAACAAAGGTGCATAATATGCTGCAATGGTTGTGTTGTTTAGGCCTTTGTGAGAAGATATCATCATAATTTTGTAAGCAGATTCTTATAATAAAATTAAATGATCAGAAAATATTATGAGTTCAGCAGTGTTGTGTTTCATGTTTAACTACCATTACTAAGAGGCGGCTGAAATGTAATACTCGTATATATATATAGTATAATTGCAAGCCCTGGATGAACTGTGCTCCAACTTTTTCTTGGTGAATTTTTCCTTTAAGACGATGGTGTCTCACAAAAGAACAACTGAAAATAGGCATCTTGCCTGTTCTTTCTCAATTAATTATGGGTTTACATCCTTCGTCTGTTTTCTGATCTGGGTTCTGCTTTCTTTCCATTTTAGTACTCGCTGTGAGCTAACGTGTCAATACCTACTATCATTTTTTTGCATATATGAGCTGACCTATATATATTAGGAGTAACATATGCATCTGCAAAACGATTTGAACTTATATGCGAAATTTCTGAAGGAAAAAGAGCGCCACGAAGAAAGGAGAATTGAAACTCACCATACTAAAACATTCATGGTGGTTGGGTTTCTGCATATTTAAGTTGGTGGTGAACCTTTCTTCTTAGGCCTCCTTTACTTCTAGTTCAATCCCGTTTCGTTTCGTTCAGTAATTCTTTGGGAAAGATCTATTTAGTCCAGATTGTGTAAAGTTAAGTGTGTAAGAGTAATTATTATGAATCGCAAAATTCTGTGATTTTGCTGCTGTACAATCAGAATGATTTAGGGACTGATTTGTGAAAGATTTAGGGGCTGGTGAATTTAGTTGACAACAACGCACTGCACCGTGCAAGGGACCTAGTGTGTATATGTGTGTGTGCGTATGTATAATACAATATAATTTAGTAAAGATTAGCACGAGAAATCAGTTTCCTTGAGTTGGCTTTGATCAAGAGGTGAATGGCAAGGTATCTTTGAATCTATTTGACATTATGCTTTAGCTGTTTTTGTGATTATTATGACATAAAAAAAGTATCTTTCCGTGCTTTTTTTATTTTCTGTATTTTACTTTACTGCAAGGTATTAATTTTCTGATGATTTTTTATGACTGGTTTCATCATTATTTTGGCGTGCCCCACTGAGAGATTTGAGTCTGCAGGGCTACAGCTTGATCTTGGAGGTAAGTGAATCTCAATTTAAATGACAGAACCAAGTTTGCTATATGTTTGAATCTTTTAACTCTTTGCTTTCATGGGTTGGCCAATCATAACATAAGTTTCAATTTTCATGCCATGTAAGATTTCCAGGTTCTACTTTACTCGAAGGTGGTTATAAATAAAATTGTTTGATCACATTGTGAACTGATCATCTTTTTATTTGCAGTTCAATATTTCTTTGTTTGGCTACACAGAGGGCTCTAAAGGAAGGTTCTTAGCGCTCATTGTCCATCTCTTCTCTTTTTGTTTTTAGTTAGTACGCTTGAATATGAATATTATGTAACCATTGACAATTTTTTTCCAGTGAATGTAAACTCTAAGAATTATGTAAATTGGAAAAATTATGAAAAGATAAAGAACCACATGTCCCATATATCGTATGGAATCTAGGCTATTTTGTTAGTGAAAAATATGCTCAATTTCCAATATTTAAGTTTACTTAATATTAATCTCAATATTAATCAGATTTAGATTCAAATACTCATTCAATACTCTTTGGGGCCGTTTGGTATGGTGTATGGGATTAGGGTAGATTAGATTGGAGCCGGATTGAAGGCCTTATTAAAAATACGTTTGGTAGATTTGATTGCATATTATATTAAAACAATCTACCGTAATATATTTTATAGAGTTATGAGTTTAGATATATATATTTATATATTTTCAAAGATTTGAGAAGAATTTATGATATTTAATGATATGTTAAAAAGAAAATATGTAAATTTGAGGTTATTAATGATATTTTACCTAATCCATATTCATCCGGATTAACTAATCCACCCATGCTTGGGTGGATTATAATCTAGTCTTAATACCGGGTCGTAAGGATTTAATCCATTTGACCCGGTATTAGAGCAATGCCACCAAACGTTGTATTAGGCCATATTAACTCATATAATATGACTTAATACCCCCTATTAGGTCCTACCAAACGGCTCCTTTAAGTACATTAATAAATGAGACGACAAAATTATATTCATATTCATTCGATGAACTACTATATAAGGAAGCTGATCACATAATCATGTATTGCTATATTTTGAGTTGATATTTCATAACTAGCACTTAATGTTTTTTTGTCAACGTAATTTTCGAGATTCACATAAACCACAAACTCCACTCCGGGTTGGCCATTTAGCTAAGTTGTTTAGACACTTGTTGAAGGACTCTAGCGTCGAGGGGTCTCAGAAAATTATAAAAAGGAGTACTATCTTTTGATTATTTAGTCTAACGAAGACAATTAATTTTTTTTTTTTTTTATAAATAAATGATATAAAACATTGTTTGGGACGTACACAAACCATGTTTGGTTTATTTTCCGGTAATATTGCAAAAATCGTCCCAAACTAATCACTGATTTTAGATTTTCGTCCTAAACTATCTAATTTGGCGAATTTTGTCCCGTAATTTAATATTTTTTTGGAATATCGTCCCACCATAATTACAAGATGGAATTGCGCATTTGCCGATGAATTATCACATGACTGCTTAAGTGTCATGACATGATAAATTTTAACATGAATAATTATATAATATTGCAGAGTTCGTCCCAAATTAATTACAAGATTGAACGTTATTTTCATTAAATTAGAAATTTAATATTGGGACTAAATTCATACAAAATGATAAATTATGGGACGAAATTTGGCGAGTTGATATAGTTTGGGACGAAAAATCAAAATTAGTAATTAGTTTGGGACGATATTCCAAAAAAATATTAAATTACGGGACGAAATTCACCAAGTTAAATAGTTTGGAACGAAAATCCAAAATCAATAATTAATTTGGGACGTTTCTGCAATTTTACCTTATTTTTCCCATAAAGCTGAAGATTGTTTTTGAACTTGATATTTTAAATAAGGCGCATTGAAAGGAGCTTTAATAGAATTGAACATGAGAAAAATTCGGCTAACTTGATATTTTTTTCATTGTATTTTGTTAATTTTTTAGTTTATCTAGTTAAGTCCAAATCAATTTTTAAACTTGCTGAAAAATAGTAGTATAACGAATCAAGCTAAGAACAATTCTTTATAGTTTATATATTATATATGAATTGTATTTCTGAGTAATTTGCTTTAATTTTCAGCCAGAAGAATGTATATGATGTGACTAATTCATGAGCCCTCTTTTCAACTTCATCATAGTTAAAGGTCTATTTCTAAATTATAGTTACTTAGCCGAAAGTCACATCCAATAAAGTTTTTAAAAATTAAGATTATTGAAAATTTAATCATGGTAAGCACATTAAGAAAAATGAATTTGTAATTTATATATAAAATGATATATTTTAAAAATTAAAATTTTCATGTAATATCTGTGTTTTTGTTTCCATGAAAAATTGAAACACTAAGCTTATATAATATAACTCTATTTTCCATTTATAATATACGACCTCAAAATTAAAATTCATCTTGGCCCCCAAATGGTTGGTCTAGACCAATATTTTAAAAACCGGACCGGACATCGAATCGGCAGCCTTATTGGTTACTAATTAGATCAGTTTAAACGTTTTAACCACTAGTCCAACCGGTGTGACGTCATCACAATAAAACATTTTAATTTTAATATATGCAATCAACTATTTAAAAATAATATATTATTCATTTTTCAAGTTTATTTCCATAATCTAGATGTTTATCTCATGAACTAATTTTTCCTACAAAATTTGAGTTAAGAATGAATGATAACAACAAAATTACAAGTATGATAACATGATATCAATACAATAATTCAAATTATAATAAACACCATATCAAAAACAATAATTTTATTACTAATCACCTATGAAAAAGAGAAATTATTGATGAATTTTGTCATTGAATTATATAAAAAAATAAAAATACTTGAAGTTTGAGAAAAAAATGACTTTTCTAATGAATTTGATACTCAAATATATTTATATAACTTATTATATATACAATTTTTTTGTTTCTTGTTGATTTTGTTTAATTCAAATTGAAAAATAGAAGAAGAGATGTGAGAGTATTGTTGAAGTTTAAAGGTAGCGGAAGAGAAATAAAAATTCGTAGCGTAAACATTTTATTTTAATTTTATAAGTGAACCTGTGGTTCAATTGGTTCACTGGTTTATTAGTTTTACCGATTTTTTCCTATTCAAATTGGTCAGGAAAAAAAACTGGTTTTGAAGGATTATCCGGATCGAATTGACAACTGGTTACAGGTTAATCGGTCAAACCATTCGGTCCAGTCCGATTTTTAAACACTTGTCTGTCCTCGACTATATTAGTAATGATTATGTAAATATATTATAGATTGTTATTATATGAATCAAATACTATATTTTATTAGCACAATCTTTAAAATTCACATAAATCACAAACTCGACTATATCACACTAAGTTATGGCTACATGAAAAATGTTTTCAAAATCCACATAAACTTCGACCTCAACTTTAAAATTCTATTCAAAGATCATTTCCCCTCAAAAGAATGGAGTATGTTTATATTTTTCTTTCAATTTCAAATTGTAAGAAAAATGATTATCATAGAATTGGCGGGGCCGCACAATTGGGCTTCATCCTGACTGTACAGTTGGGCCTAACAGAGAATGGATTTTCGAAAGGGAATATTTATTTATTACCATAACCAATATTGAGTATTGCTTCAGTGAGGGATTTGAGTGCTACTTGCAGCGGCAGCGCGTGAGGAGTCACCGCAACCTACACGCATGAGTACAGGTGTCGAGTAGACAGGTGTCGAGTAGCAACGCTCATGAGGCCCATGTGTTAAGGCGACAATTTCTGCACCCCAACTCTCACAAAACCTCAAAATTTGAAATTGAAATCAGAAAAACTATGGCGAATTTACCTCCGTCGCTGAACTTGAAAGCGGCTCCTTACGAGTCCGGTAGCAGTTCTCCGAATAAGGAACG
Source organism: Penstemon eatonii (assembly GCA_038501285.1). Taxonomy (NCBI): domain Eukaryota; kingdom Viridiplantae; phylum Streptophyta; class Magnoliopsida; order Lamiales; family Plantaginaceae; genus Penstemon; species Penstemon eatonii. The sequence goes on along the minus strand of CM076708.1, from coordinate 64,002,145 downwards.
GAGAATGCAATCGGCGGAGCAGCTTGTTCTCGATCTCTGCAACCCCGATCTTCGGGAAAATGCCCTCCTCGAACTCTCCAAGGTTTTTGTGTTCTGTTTTTAGGTTTTATTTCAATTTAATGTGATTATGTACATGCTAATTTGGTTTATTTGTTGTTTAATTAGGTATTGTTTGTTCTAATTAGTCATTTTCGTATTTGATTGATTTCAACCTAAGAAGAAATCATATAAGAGATTTTCCTTGACAATTAGTTCTTACTCTTTCGCATGAATTAAAACTGTTGAGACAGTTTTAGATTGGGGCCTAGACGAACTAATCTAAAGAGTTTATTAAAATCATTGAACTCTGAATATGGTAAAATATCTCATGGGTTTTCCCCAATGGACGAAAGCCTGATGGAGCAATGCCGCGTGCCGAAAACTGGAAAAGACAATTCCTTTATGATCCGACATTGATTGTGGAAAGAAATGGATAAGAGGGAGATTAGGACTTGTCCGAAGTACCGCGTGCAAACCACTCTAATTCACTCACGCATACCGCGTGCAAACCACTCTAATTCACTCACCTCCATTATGATTTAAGCAGTTAAATCACGCGCCTTTGTCGTTATTGAATATTTAATTTCTCGTGCGGTTGATTCTTGCTGGATAATTATTTTTGTCGGGATGTATGTCTTACATTTTCTTTTGTTTCCACTCTAACAGAAGAGAGAACTATTTCAAGATTTGGCTCCACTGTTGTGGAATTCCTTTGGTACCACGGCTGCTCTTCTGCAGGTTTGTTATTGAACATTTATTCAAGAATTCTTCTCCGTCTTTTATGGGAGTTTCTGTAGGTATATGCTCAAATCTTTTGGGGCTTTACCTGCCGTTTCATTATCATTTGAGATAAATTCAAATGCATTTTTTATAGCTATTTAAATCTTTTTGTATTGAGAATCTCTATGCCTAATTAGTTTGTTTGTATAAGGTAGCTATGAGAGCACGGAACATTCTTGATCAGACCAGGTCTAGGACCTCTTGATTGAGAATGCACCACATAATTCATTGTGATGATGTCATGCTCTCACAGTGAATGTTGTGGTGCAATCTCAACCACAATGTCTAGGAAATTTTACTAGACCTGTTCTAGTCAACAATGTCCCTGATAGCACTGGAAGTTTCTAAGGCAATACACAACATCATGAACTTGCTATAGGCTAGTCTTTGCTAAACCTATTTCAATTTTTGAGAACACTGAGCAACAGTATTAAAATTGGGGAGTAGACAACTGAGTTAGACTTTTGAAATGGAAAACTATGTAAAACTCTCTAGTCCTTTTGTATTTTGGAGAATATTGCACTGTTTTCTATGATGTTCATGGCTAGTTGGTTTTTATTTCACACAAGAAGAGTTTCTTTCTGGTATTTATGATTTACTCTTGCCGGGCTTGGGCTACTTTTTCATCTTATGCCTTGTTGTTGAGCATTCTGGCATGACATCTACTTGTGGCTGAAATGATTCGTTTTATTCTAACCTCCTGCAGGAAATAGTATCTATATACCCAGTTTTATCACCGCCAAACTTGACTCCTGCACAATCAAACAGAGTTTGCAATGCACTTGCTCTTCTTCAGGTAATTCCACTTCAGCTTTTAAATTGTCATTTACTTTTCTTAGTCTTCTATCTGAAAAGTGGCTATGGAATCATGGAGTTGCCATAATTTTCCCCTTGATAAAAAACTTTATAGAGTTGCCTTTGCATTTTAGCTTTTGTTTTATGTCATGTGGTGGCCGTTGAAGCAACTGTGTCAACATGATAACACCCAAGAGTGACGTGTACTTAATGTGAAAGCTTTATCACTGAATCAAGAACCGATGTAGATTTTGCTTAGTTTATTGGAAGAAAAATCCAGAGAATCATTTTGCTTTCCTTATGCTGGCCCGGTCAACTTGTACCTGATGAAGTCTGCATTAAGTTTACGCTGTTCAATTCTTATAGATTGTTTAATAATTACACATCCTGGATGCATAGTTTTACATGTCCACATCATGCTTTTACCCTTGTATCTCTTCCTCCAGTAGTCTCAAAATGAAAGCCACGAGATAGCTGAGCATCAGACAGTGATATTTTGTCAATAGATAAATAATATATGAATGAATAACTGATAATGTAGAGAAAGTAAATATGTTTTTCTCCCTCTTAAACCAATGTGACAATCTTTAATCTGTTGCAGTGTGTGGCCTCACATCAGGACACGAGAATGCTGTTCCTCAATGGTAATCTTCTTGACATGCAATTTTTATCTTTTGTGCTTGTGCAGACATTAGTATTTTAAATTTGGGAAACTATCTCAAATTAAGTGCATGTTTTTCTCTCTCACTCTCTTCGCCGAAGCAAGATTTTTTTCCTTTTTTTAAATCAGTAGGAACTTGCCGCTGGAGAGAGATATGATTTGGTATTGTGGGGTCTCTTTTTTACCTGCTTAGTTGGCACGGTCATGATTTTGCCTGTGTTTGATGCTCTCTATATTGCAATAGGTCTGATGAGATTTAGCTATTAACTTCTTCCTTTGGTGTTTGATGCTCTCTAAATTGTTGTTTGGATTTTATTCTACAATGACTTCTATTAAATATGTTTCTGGGTTTATTTATTTATGGTTGCTGGTATATGTTTAGTTTGTCTGATGTTTTCCTGTTGCAGCCCACATTCCTCTGTACCTGTACCCTTTTCTTAACACGACCAGCAAATCAAGGCCTTTTGAGTACCTGAGGCTTACAAGTTTAGGTGTCATTGGTGCTTTGGTGAAGGTATGCCCTTTTTGCAATATACGTACTTCATGGTTTGAGATTGTGAATAATGTTAATGTATTAGTGTTTTATGTTCCCCTCAGAAAAATGTTTTCTAGTGTATACTCACCCATTTTGATATTTCATTTTCCCTTATTACATCCAATTCACATAGTTAAATTTTAGCATGTGTTTACTTTTGTACCTAGGTTGATGACACTGAAGTTATCAGCTTCCTTCTCTCTACCGAGATCATTCCCTTGTGTCTGCGCACAATGGAGATGGGAAGTGAATTGTCTAAAACGGTGGGTTTTCCCAAAACATGATTTCTTATTCATCCTCTCTTCTTCTATTATTCTCGTCTAAGTATACTGATTCTAGCAATTTTTCATGTTTATTTCTTGAACTCTACCTGTTGCTGATCTGGTTTTAGTAGCTATGAGACTATTAGGATATAGTGAAGGTTTAATGACTAATGGTGATTCCGAATGCTTTTTACATTTTACAGTGGGATTTCCCCCCAATTACATTGTGTCGTCAAGTGCTTGTACAAATTTACAAATCCTCATCACTGTGTCATGACAAATATACACTATGAAGATGATTTGTACCATTAATGCTACTCACACTATATTACCAGTTGTTTTCTTAAATGTAAATTTGAGTTTGAATGTAGTTCTAACTACTGTCCTGTGGTGTCTTTTACATAAGTAGAAGCTTTTTGTGTTATTATATCAGTTTAACGGAATCAAGATCTTTCGTTGCCCTCTCAAATTAAAGAGTTCTGATTTCCTGGACAAAGGAAGATTATTTAGTATACTTCTCCATTCATATAATCACTGGATTTGTGATGTTCCGTCGTTGTCTTCTTTTAGTTTTTATACAGACATCTCACCTTAAATACAGATTCATCTCATTCTACAATTTAGCACTTGAATCATTCTTTTTGTTTACATAAACTTATGATTTACAGTTATATTGGATTCTATATAAACGTGATTGCTTTTATTGGCAGGTAGCTACATTTATTGTGCAGAAGATTTTGCTTGATGATGTGGGCTTAGAATACATATGCACCACAGCCGAACGTTTCTTTGCCGTGGGCCGAGTTCTGGGAAACATGGTTGCTGCACTTGCTGAACAACCTTCATCTCGGCTTTTAAAGCACATTATCAGATGCTATCTTCGGTTGTCTGATAATCCAAGGTTGATTTTTATCTCTTGACCTTTCTTCATTACAATTTGGGAAATAACTGATCTAAAACCAATTACCTCGTTTTATGCAGAGCTTGTGATGCTCTCAGAAGTTGTCTTCCTGATATGCTTAGAGATGCTACATTTAGTAGCTGCCTTCGTGTAAGTTCTAGTTTACTCCATTAGTTATTACCAAAACTAAGATAATGTCTTATGTTAAGATCAAATAAAAAGTAGTATTTTTTTTACCTATTGATAATATTCTTTTTAATTATTTGTGTTTTCAGGATGACGTGACTACGAGGAGGTGGTTGCAGCAATTGCTTATCAACGTTCAAGGACCACGGGTTGCTATGCAGGCTGGTGGAGGGTTTGATCATATGATGGTGAATCAATTAAATTGAAGCAGTGCTTGTCCACGCTTTTGGTAATGATAATGTAGGCCGCTGCTTGCTTTTCTTGGCATCTTATGTTGTTAATATATATTATGGACTTGATTTTAACTGAAACTAGACTCCTGAATTTGCAATGCGTAAGATTGAGGTATATTGGTAAGTTATATAATCTTTTAACACCTTACTTCGTTTTCCATAATTTCAATGATTTATGATGATTTGGAATAAAATGAAGTAGATTCGAGTTAGTTTTGAGTGTATCCTCTGATTGAATAAATTGAAGAGGAGATTACATATATGGGCTGAATGCTTCGATAAACTTGATTTGTTTGTGATGTGAGAAATTTTAACTATCTAATTAATATGATTCATAAGGCCATCTCCAATGGTTGAGGGCTAGCCCCGGGCTCCGGAGCCCGGGGCCCTGCTGGTCGTCTCCAATGGTTGGGGCTCCGGGGGGGAATTAATTTCATTTTTTTCTTTGCCCACTCTCACATATTATTATTATAGATTTATAATTTTTTAATATTAATATTAATAATAGTAATTATATTAGTACTCGTAATTTAATTATTAATTATATTAAAATATTAATATTAAATAGAATATTTAATAAAAGTAACTTAAAATTAATACATAATACGCAAACAAACATTTTTATAACAAGAAAGAAAATACAATCAAGGAAATAGAGTGTTATATGCACGGAGAGTTTCAAGATGTTGCACGGAGAAGACAAACGTTGGAGAATTATATGCTGCGTCATGAAGCAATTCGTTCCAAGATGATCAACCGTAGACTCCAAAAAGACTTAATAGAACATGTTTATGCAAAATACGGTTAAAAACGAGTGTTTAAATTTAATTTTCTTGTCTATTTTAGTATGTATTTAAATTTTTAATTTAGATTAAGTTTTAATCTAAATTTTAGAAGTATGAGTGTTTATTTTGTATTTTTAACTAATTTCGTATTTTAAAAAAAATTATTTGTATGTGTGTTAAATTAAATGGACTATTTCTATAACACACTAATTAAAATAACATATTAATTACAATAACAAATTAATTAAAATAACACATTCATTAAAATAACACATACATTAAAATAACACATACATTAATTAAAATAACACATTCATTAAAATAAAACACTAATTAAAATAACACATTAATTAAAATAACACATTAAATAAAATCACATTAATTACAATAACACATTATTTAAAATAAAACACTAATTAAAATAATACATTAATTAAAATTACATACAACACACTAATTAAAATAACACATTAATTAAAATTACATACAACACACACATTAAATTATATACATAAATCATTAAAAGAAAAACAAACAAAAAAAAGAAAAGGAACGGCCAATCAGGTGCCGCCACTTGGCGGCACCTGTACGCGCCCCCTTTCTCCCTCAAAATCCCACGCGAGGCCGTGGGCTGGCCTGCGGTCTCCGCCGAGCCCGCGGCCCCGCCCGTTCCGCCCCGTTGCCGACCCCGAGCCCGAGCCCTCTCCGTCTCCAACCGTTTCCCCTGCCCAGCCCGACCCCGAGCCCGGCCCCGCGGCTGCCATTGGAGATGGCCTAATGATAAATTATTATTTGTTATTACCTAGATATCGATACTTTATTTTGTTAAAAGTACTCAATTTCAATGTAGTAATGGGCACTCTTGGAAGTACACCATTCGGGTTTTTTGCAGTTTGAGATTAAAAAATTTGCACTTTTCACGATGAAACTGCATATACCCAAGCAATCTGATTAAATATAATTAATTAATTAGTTTAAAATATAATTAATTAAGTCTACTTAAAATACTAAACTAACAAATTACATAAAAATTCAATTCAAAATATACTTGAGGCGGCGTCCAAGCAAATCTGATTTGGGCGTAGGGCACTCCCATCCAAAATTGGGTATCTAGGGTCGACTCACTGAGCTGGTCAACTAGGCCATCGCCTATTAGACCAGGTTTAAGAGATTTTCTTAGATCTTGTTGAAAATATATTACGTTATCATTGAGAGAGCACAACATCATTGCAATTAATGATGTAATACATTTTTAACCACAAGTCTACGAGATATCTTCTTATCTGATCTAATTAATTGTTTTCCCCTCCTTGACCCCATCTAAGGGGAACCCAAAATTTTCATTGTTATGTTTTTCCTTATTTAAAAATATGGTATAAAAATATATATGATGAATTTATGAATACAAAATTTTATTATTTTATTATAGTATATGATTATCTAAAGGTTTATTTTTGCATTATAGACATTACTTGATCAAATCAAAAGCAATTGTCAGTACTAAAAGAAAATTTTCACAACCAGAATTTAGAATAAAATTTACGATTGATTTTCTCACTTTCTTTTAAACAAAAATGTTACAAAAAATCAAAATTTAACCAATATTTGTGTTCTATGAAAATAAGAAGAATAAAACTTGTAGCATATGTGCATCATTTATTTAAAATATACGGCCCTAATACTTTAATTCCGCCTAGGCCCAATTAAACCAGGTCCAAAAATTCCCATAAAAATTGCTCGAGTAAAGAGAACGGAATCACATCTAAGGTGACATCGAGAAAAGGACTCTACTCGAAGGAATCCACAACATGATATCATATAATATAAATTAGGGGTGCACGTGGTACTATTCTGCGGTATTTTTTATAAAATTTGTAACGTATCAATTAGTGCGGTTTTTAAAAATTCAAAATCAAACTAGAGTTTTATGAACCATATCAATAAACTCGGTTTTGTGTGGTTCCAGTACGGCACGATACGGTTTTGCGGTTTTTTCGAACAAACTTTTTTCGTGCAATTTTTCTTATATAATTGATTACATAGTTGACAATTATATAAAAATTAATAATATAATATCTTACAAACTATTTTTTTCATTAAATAAAGCATCGAAAAAGAAAATGTTCTCAAATTTGACGCTATAGTTCGGCCTAATTGAATAAAATTAATTGGTTAATTATTTGATCATTGTTTTTATTATGTGGATAAACTTACTATTTGGTAATTGTTGTCTAGAATTTTTGCATTTTAAATTTTCAACATATAACAAGTTTAATTTGTGCTAAATTAGAGCATATTTTTTTTAATTGAACGCTAGCAATGTAGTAATTATAAATTATGATGTACTATAATATAAACTATAAATAATACAGTATTCAATAATATTTGAATTATAAATTTATAAATTTAGTTGTAAATATAATAAAATGAATAGTTAATTCATGTTTCTTTTCAATTTCGATACGGTACGATTTTTAACGGTATGAGAAGTCTAAAATCAAAACCATACCTAAATACTCGGTACGGTTTTCATCCATACCAAGACCTTCGGTTTTGAGAAAAAAAGCCTAACATTAGGTACGGTTCGGTACGGTACGGAACGATCCGGTACGGTTTTGAAAACCATGTGTACCCCTAATATAAATACATGCGCAACTCTTATATAGTAATTTCTCATAATTATTTCGTTTAATTACGTAACCTGTGTTCATCCTAGTCACTTAAGCATCCAATCACGAAAAAATCCCTCGGCAAGATGGAAGTTCTTGCAAAAAACTCATCATAATTTAGCTATGTTCAAGCTTAATCTCGATATTCATCTCAAATATATTGTAATTATCCTAATTCTCGTACTCATTATTTACGATGGTGTATATTCAGATACCTTTCAAGTTTCAAGTGTATTTGAAAATATTAGTTGACAGTAAATAATTTTCTCATACCTTTGTTCAAACTATTGACTGTGATTAATAGTTACAATATTGAAAGATAAATCTTGTAATTAATTATTTGAGAATCATAAGCATTAGATACGATATGTTCAAAATTATCGTAGAAAATGGATTAATTCATTAGAAACAAGAGAAGTGTATTTTATTTGACTAAATAACAATTTTGGGAGGTTAATCATAATCCAATAAATATATATATATATATATATATATATATATATATATATATATATATATATATAAATGCACGGGCTTTTGACACTTTGCACGCTAGAATTATGGGGTTTTTGTACTTTGTACCCTAACTTAAAAGTTTTGGCACTTTGCACCCCGAAAATACAATTTAGTTGGCACTTTGCACCCTAGTGTGTGTTTTGAAAAAAAAATTGATAGAAGAGTATAATAGTTATTTTCGAATATTTTTGACACTTTAAACCCTAAAAGTATAGATTTTGACACTTTGGACTCTGAAATATAGAATATTGGCATTTTGCACCCAAAAAATATAATTTATGGCATTTTCAACCCCGATTTAATATGATAATCTAAATTATGTAAATGTCATGCAATATAATAATATGTTAGGTATGTAAACGTGTATTTTAGATATAAAGTAAGTAATCTTGAGGATACTTGAAAATAAAATGAAGACAATGTCTTCTTTTTAATCTAAATTTTACAGAGAGAAAATGTTAAAATAAGTTATTATAAAGTAAAATAAATTTAGATAACAAATTTATGATTGTTGTGCATAGAAATGACCATTTTATCTCTACATCTTCGACATTCATGAGCCTTTTTTTTAGAAAAATATATTAGTGTGCAAAATATCATACAAATTATATTTTTAGGGTACAGAGTGCCAAAAAATTTAATAGGGGTGAAAAATGCTAATATTTTATTATTTTAGGGTGCAAAATCTATATTGCTAAGGTGCAAAGTGAAAAAAATTGAAAATAATTATTATATCCTTCTATCAATGAATTTTCTCATTAAAACACACACTAGGGTGCAAAGTGCCCAATAAATTATATATTTAAGGTGGAAAGTACCAAAATTTTTAAGTCAGGATGCAAGGTGCCAAAACACTATAATTCCAAGGTGCATAATGCCAAAAACCCTAAATGCACTCAACTTTGCGATTTAATGGGTTTTACCTGTCCTAATCATTTTCAACATATTGCAAGAATCAAATAGATTGCCCCCAGGGCATATCTCCAACTGGTCGACCAATGATTCATAAGGCTTGCTCCAGCGGCAAGGGTGGGGGTTCGAATCCCATTTGGAACTTGGATGGAAGCATTTCTATGGGTCTATCTAAGGGTCATTTGTGGTGAAGACCCCTTTGTGCGCAGAGTGTACAGCAGTATGGTGGGAACCCGGGGCTTGGTGGAGGCACATCCTGCGATTTACATCCTTCAGGATTCTAGGGCAAGGGTTCTGAGGGTCCAGGATTAGTCAAGTGTAAGCTTGTACACCTGGGTTATCAAAAAAAAAAAAAAAAAAAAAAAAAAAAAAAAAAAAAAAAAAAAAAAAAAAAAAAAAAAAAAAAAAAAAAAAAAAAGAATCAAATAGATTAGGAATATATAATATAATGAAATTTCCCTAAATATTTTGAATTTATTGAACTTGCCTAAATAAAAAACACGTTTTCATAAATGTTTAATTAAAAACTTCATCTTAAATAGAACAGAGTAGTAACAATAATAATATGGAGTAGATTGAGGAAAAGAAATCAGGTAGAAGTAGTATCTGATTAGAATCTCTATGCAATCTCCGGCGAAATACACGTACGCACCGCCGCCTGAAGAGGATGAGTACGATGATTTAAACGACATGAGGGACTCAATTGAGGCTGTTGAGAAGCTTTTGGATTACAGATTCAGAAACAAGAAGCTTCTAGAAGATGCTTTGACTCACTCCTCCTACACCGAATCGACTTCTTATCAACGGCTGGAATTCGTTGGAGATGCCGCTTTAGGATTAGCTATATCCAATTTTTGCTTCCTTGCTTACCCCAATGTCGAACCAGGAAAGCTCTCTCTCGTACGCGCCGCCAACATCAGTACGGAGAAGCTCGCGCGCGTGGCTGTCCGACACCAACTTTATAAATATGTCCGCCATAACGCCGTCTCCCTGGACCAAAAGGTATCGATTTTCATATATTTATATATTGATTCCTCGTTCATATGAAAAAATAATTTTTTATTTATACTATTGTTTTCTTCTCTTTAAATTCTGGGGGTGGGGGTGGGTTTAAGGTAATCTTCTTTGTTGTATACCTGTTACTTGCACAAGAATCATGTGATGTACCTAGCTTTTTGTTTGCTTATTTGTAACTACATCACTGCCAATTTTTATTTAAATACTGATACAAAATTATTTTGTTCTCTGTTGCATACTTCTAATTATTAGTAATCACCGGAGATTGATAACTGCATTTTGAATTGAATGTGGTATAATATCACTGTTTGATTACCAAAACACCTAGTATTGTTTTTATCAATTCAAAGTTGTTTTTTATTCTTTTAATTACTTTTTCTGTTTGTATGTGCAAGAGGCTGTGTTGATGAATTCAGAAAAATGTTTTAACAATCATATAATTGTTGGGTGCTTTGTGTTACTGCCCAAATAATACATAGAGATGATTACTAAATAAAATAACACAGATATGTTTTTAACAATTAAAAAGGACACATGTTTAGATAGGAACTAGCTCATGAGTAAGTATACCTAACTGCGTATGGTTTTCACTTTTCTTTTGGATTTCTAACATTGACCTTATTTTCGTTAATGTGTTTGGGAAATTTCTTTTTTTTTTCCAACAGGTACGAAGTTAAGATATTGAAGAAATTTTAGAAATTTATTTGACTAATACATTAATCTACTTCTTGAAACTGATGTGTTTGAAATTTATGTACCCTTTGGAGGCATGACTTTGCTAGATCTGGAAATAGTGAAGTTGGTTTAGTTATCTAATAAGCACTTGAATGGGTATATTCCTTTATGGGTCTTCTCTATGGTTACACTGTTAACTTAAACTCGTAGGTGCATTTATTGTTTTATGCACTTTCAGTGGCCACGTGTAGCATGGAAATGCATATGCATTGGATGCACGTAAGGATTGATGCATCAATCACCCATTGAGATCCATAAATCAAGTGCTTATTAGGAAGCTAAGCCAATTTTTCTATATTGAGCTCTACCAAAGTCATGTCCCATTCACGGTTGTAATTTAGGTTAAGGAATTCGTTATAGCAGTACAACAAGAGGATGAAGCTGAAGTCTATGGAGGGTTGGTAAAAGCACCGAAAGTTCTTGCAGACATTGTTGAATCAGTAGCTGCAGCTGTATATGTCGATTGTAAATTTGATTTGCAGGCTATGTGGCTGGTTAGTTTCGCCAAAACGTCATATTTCTAATGTGAATGCTAATAATAATTTGCAAAATTCCTTTGTACAAGGACTTTAATTTTTTTTTTTTAAAAATTGGGGGGCCTTTTTGTTTCAGGTTGTTAGAGATCTTCTTGAGCCTATTGTTATGCTTGATGCACTTGAACAACAACCACAACCGGTGACAATGCTTTTTGAACTATGCCAAAAAGATGGAAAGCAAGTGGATATAAAACATTGGAGAAACGGGAATAAAAATATTGCAAGTGTCTATGTGGATGGACAATTTGTAGCCACGGCTTCTTCCGAACAAAAAGAAAATGCGAAGCTTCATGCTGCAAAGGCAGCTCTTGCCAAGTTGTCCTACGAATGCAGTGACGTGTCGAGTATCGACATTTGCCAAGTTAATGGGGACAATGAAATTGAAGGAGCAAAACAAAAACTACATGAGCTATGTGGTAAGAAGAAATGGCCTAAACCAATTTACAAGTAAGCAATTTCCGTTCCTTGATCACATTATGTGCAATAGCTAAAAAGAACGAAGTTTTACTATAACGTAAGCAATTTTTGATATCTGTGCAGAATCCAGAAAGAGGTTGGACGTGCTCATGAGAAGAGATATTTATGTTCTGTTGAGATTCAAATTACTGAAGGCCTTCTCTTTGTGTATGGGAATAAGAAATCAAAATTGAAAGAAGCGGAAAACTCTGCAGCTTCTATCATGCTCCATAGCCTACATAGTTCCAAGTACCTATGATGTTTTCTAATAAAACAATGTTGTTTTATTTCTCGAACTGAAATAATTGCAAGAGAATTAATGCATATATCATGAACTGTACAATATTGAGATTGAATTGTTGTCAGCTTATCATACTTTTTTCAATCTAAATAAATGGTTTTAATTCTTGATCTATTTGAAATATCTAGCCCACATATACATGTTAGAGCTATATGCAGAAATACCCTATGTGCTTTGCCTAATTGGCGAACCCCCGTCTTATTTTATTAGCAAAAATGTCCCTGTTTTCTTTTTTATTAGCTAAAAAAACACCATTTGAAATTTCTTCATAAGTCAATAGGGAGGTCATTTTCAATTTTTAAGTGAATTGAGGGGGTTTTATCAATGTTTAAAGTTAACATGGGGGTTATTGAAGCTTTTTTAGGTGATGAACAGAGGTATTTCCACATTTTTGGGTGGGGATATAATTGTTATTTTACTTGCAAAATTCGTACTCCGGCTTGAGAGGGAGTTTTTGCTAATAAAAAATAGCCCATGAGGGTTTTTGCTAATAACACAGTTTAATTTTTTTTTTGTTTTTTGTTGCTAGTTAGGCATAGTATAAGGGGTATTTTTGTTTTTGACTAGTTTAACTGCACCTGCATTTGCATATGTCTTCGTATTTTAGAAAAAATACAACACATTACATAACTTCTCGATAAAATAATTACACTACAACATGCAGCCTAATGGTACAACTTTTTTCAATGAAGTTATACTTTTCCAACTAGTTGAAGTGCTCTAACTAGAGTCTTCTTAAACTTGACAACATCTACTCGTATATTCTGCTGATCAAGGTACACATCCTTAACTAATCCGTAGCTTTTTTCATATACTGATTCAGGATCCATGTATGATTATGACCATATAATACTATAAGCGAGCTTTCCTCTAGCTCGATTTTGTAAAGCAGGTAATGCACCCCCATGGCCCGTGGGGGGTTTCCGTAGTAGTTTGCCGCGGCCCATTCCAAACCTAGTGGCTCGACTTGCACTAAAACTCCTCCATCTGGTAAGAACAACTCATTTGTAAGTCCAGCTCCGTGAACTTCCATGAGTACACCACACGAGTTAACTACGTTGGCAAATTTGTCCAGATCCAATGTATCATTTGTTCTTGCTACAATCACTTCAAATCCCAACTCTTTCATCATTACAACCATCTCATCTTCGTTTAGAAGCCATTTTATTTTTTCTCTTGCGGGATATGAGGATTAATTTCGGGTTTTTGATCTGGGAAACATGGTTGTGTCTTAGGTTGTATGTTTCTGAGAGAAACTGTCTGGAATCTCGCATAGTATTTATACCGGGAATTTCTTTTGGTATGAGAGTTAGATTGTTATGGAACTTTAACCCCGAGTATAGATTAAGGGAAGCAATGAATTCTTTGATTTAGAGACGGATTTATGGTTTCATAACTGGAAAGTCTGGAAATGATTTTGTTAAATTTGTTAACAAATGTGAACTATAATCTTCTGAAATGATTTGGATCCTGGATTTGAAATGCTTAGTGGTGATGAAAAGGGGATGATTATATCATTGAATTCATGGAATAAATTTCCTGAAATTTGAGTTGAGAATATTATGGCAGGGATTTCGAGGTCAAATTAGCAAACGGGCTGGTCGGGTTTTTCGTGTTGGATCTTGACTAGTGTGATGAATTGGAGAAGGTATTCATCTTTTCGTAATGCATATGGTTTGATAATGAGTTCCTTTTTTCAAATTTGGGGTAGAGGTAATGTAGATTGTAATGTTTTCGGTTACTGGTTTGTTTGATACACAAACTATTGAGTTTTCTGCGACATAACAAGCAAATACATCCAGTTGTTTCAAGCCTTTTTCGATCTTTACGTGTTGTCAGAATCACTTTTGGTGTGAGTTGGCCCCTTCTGTAATATATTGAACATTAACGCTATGTTTGGTTCTTGTGAGTAGAGCTTGATTAATTTTTTTCTTCATTTTCATTTTCATTTCCATCATTTTATTCATCAAAATTCAAGAACCAAGCCTAGCTTTACAAGGAAGAAATGAAAATTACTGCAAAACTGAATTTTAAGTTCACATGGTTGGACCTTCAGCACTTCTTGTCCCAAATTTTATAGTTCTTTTCACTGTTGATAATTAAGACAATTTTATGGGACCAAGAGTACAAAAATGAGATTTTTCTATGATGCCAAAGTGTAATTTGTGCAAAATATGTGAAAAAAAAAGGTTCGGAAAAGTGAAATTTGGTAACATGTGAGGCCAAAATTGATGAGGGTCAAGTCCTATGGGACTAAAAATGCGATTTTGCGTGAAAATTACCAACCTCTAACAAGTCTCGCTAAAAGTGACTTGAATGGCTTCTGCTTTTGATCAGCTTCTTGGTAAAGTTGTTCTCTGCTGCTTTGCATCCTTGTCATTTTTGAACAAATTGAATATAGCTTAAATGAAGTTTTTCGCTTAATGAAGTTGATTAACCACATTTAAATCTTGAAATAAATGTAAAGGAAAGGATCAAGAAACATGGAATTAAATGTAGACTAATTACATTGATCAATAAAAGCAAGAAAACCATAATGGGTGTTGCACCAAGAAGCAGCTTTCTTTCTCTTGTTCTTCTCCATTCCATGGAAAAGATTTACTATTCAAATTTTATTGACTTGAAATTAGTCCCTAAAGAATGTGCAGCCTGCCTATATATGTTCGCGTGTACATGCAAGGCACCCAAAAATATCGTCCTGATTGTGATATTGCAATTCAATATATATTCAAGCTTGGTGGAGACGGTAATTAAGGATGTTTGGGTACTCGACATTGACACTTTCAAATTTACCATTCTACGCTAGACCAGAATTAAATCGCTCGCGTTTGTTTGGGTATAATTAAGTTCATTTTAATTAACTAACCAATATTCTGAATACAACACAAGAATAAAAACAATTGTCTTAAGAATATATATATACTGAAGTAAACATAGGGCTATATATTGCGACCGGTCTTCGTTTCAGTTTGATTTAAAAGATTAATTTCTGAGTGAGTTCTTGTTAAATATATATTTAGAATTTGATTTGAATGAAAAATTTATACTATAACTAAATTACATCTCTCTCAGAATCACCCTCTACAGAAAACGTCCACAACTAAACCTGATTGTTGACAAAAATTCAGAATTAAAAATCTCTCTGATCGATGAATAAATAATTTAAGGATACCGAAATCAATGAATTTAAAGGACGGAAAAATTCCAGGCATTGTATGTACACCAACCCAACCCAACCCAACCCAACCCAACCCACAAGCTGTTTGATTAATTTACCAAACGAGAAATGAAATCCCTTATACTCTTTCTTACTCCTCAGCATCCCCTACTGTTCAAATGCTGCAGTAACAATACTAAGCGCTTCCACAAGTGTTCCCCTAAACCTATCAACATTAATCCTCACATTCTGCTGATCAAGATACGCAGTTCTAGCCGCCCTAAGATTCCCAGCCTTATAAAAGAAGGATCCGGGATCAGTAACAATCGAACTATTCCGACCATACAATTTCACTAGCGAACTCTCTTCCGGTTCTATTTTATACCTCAAATAGTTCACCCCCATGGCACGAGCCGTGTCCCCATAGTACGTATTCGAAGCCCATTCCGTGCCAAGTAATTCCACCTGCACCATAACCGCACCCCAGGGTAAAAAAATCTCGTTCGTAAGGCCAGCCCCGTGGGCCCCAACCAAAACGCTACACGAGTTGATCATCCGGGAAAATATATTCAAATTCGATATCACTTTCGATCTTCTCACAATTATTACTTGAAATCCCAACTCTTTCATGATCGATACCATTTCATCTTCGTTGAGAAACCTTCTCGTGTTTGTACGAGATAAAAGCATTAGCCTCGGTTTACTCATCTCGGAAACGTGGGTGTATTTCAAACTATAAGCTTGAATCAAAAAGTGTTTGAAATCTTGCATTGAATACCCACCTGGGATCCCTGTAGAGTTTAAAGCTAAGTTGTTGTGGTATTTGAGTCCGGTTATGGACCCTGGAAAACAGAGAATGCTTCCATTTTCCGCGGGGTTTATGACGCTGTAACCCGAGAGATGAGATAGGACTTTGTTGTATTTGTTCACGAACGATGGCTTGTAATCTTCAAGGATGAATAAGACTCGAGACTGGAAGTGCTTTGTGGTAATGTATAATGGGATTATGATTTCGTTCATTTCGTGGAAAACGTTTCCGGTGCTTGCGGATGAGAAGATCACGGCGGGGATTTGGTGGCTGTATTGGCAATGTGGTGGTTCTGTGGTGTTTTTGTATTGGATAACATGAACTGGTGAGATGACTTTGGGAATGTCTTCTTGCCTTGCGTAAGGAAGGATTATTGTTTCTTGTTGTGAAGAATTGAAAGAGGGGATGTATATCGTCATGTTGCTTGTGTCAATTATTGTGGGTTGATTTGATATGCAAACGATGGAGTGTAGAGATTTATCGCAGGCGAAACCACTGGATTCGAGATTTCTTAGATCATCGCCTATACATAAACCAAAATATTTTTGAGTTAATTTGTTTATTTTTAAATCCCAACGACACCGAAAATGTACAGAACACTCAACATTAACATTTTTGTGCTTTTAAGTGCAAAACAAAAACTATTGATTGAACCGAAAGTGCAATAAATGGATGAGGAGGAGGAGGAAGTACATAATACATAAAATGTGATCTTCTTAAAAAAGTTTTAAGTACAAAGAAAGTAGTATATTATATGAGTATCCTCTTTTATAATACAATTTTTCTCCATTAATAATGAAAGAGAGAAATGAAACAGGTACCTCTAACTAATCTTGCTAAATGGAAGTTCATAAATTCTTCATCTTCATGTGTTTTATTGATAGCTTTTCTGCCAATGAAACTAGTGTCGGAACTGGAAAAGTATTGAACCCCTGGAATTCCAAAGAAAAATCTGGAGTTAGCAAAACTTGGAGTTTAATTAGGACATAAATTAAAAAAATGAAAAATACGTACATCGATCAAATGGAATTGTGTTTCCCAAAAAGAAATCAAGACCAACACAAAGGAAAGGGAAGGCAAGCAAGAAAATAATTGAACTGGCACCAAAACTATGCCGTTTCAGCTCCTTCTCCATCTTCCACAAGTACTCCTTAATAAGTTTGCATGTTATGAAAGAAAAGAATACTAGTAGAATGAATGAAAGCTTGCAATTAATTCTAAATTATTATATATATATATATACTATGTATATTCGTAGATGATTATTTTTTATTTACCTGTCATTCCTTTCACATTTCTTTTATATATCATCCTAGTAAAAGAATTATATAAACTATTCGTGCCACCCGTTAGAGTCTTTGAAACCCGGCAAAGCATCTAATGTCTCTTCGTATCAAGATCCAAATTGTTATAAATTATTAATCTTTTGAGATTTATTATCATAAATTACTATATATAACATATGATATTCAGAAGTCAAAATTGTGAAGTTTAGTGGGAGTATTCAATTTTCGCGTAAATTGTGCTTACTTAATTAGTTCAGATTAATTAATGCACATGGCACTCTAGAAAGACCTTATATATGATCAAGTCTAGTTGAAAACGGTGCTAAACTGTGCTAGTAAAATCAGAAATAAATTAAAGAATTATTAGCTAGACAAGATCTTATAATTATATTGACTATTCTTTAATATTAAGATTAACATCTAATATTAATTTAGACAAGATGAATTTCACTCTCATTGTATTGATGATTATTATTATTATTATAATAAAAGCTTAAAGCATAAAAAGTTTCAGCCAGTCTGCAAATCTGTTAATTAAACTTAGAAGAAGACTTATTTGAAGGAGTAATTCAATGAAAATATAATAACTAAAGTTAGAATTTCATGATCAAGTTGGAAAGTAATTAAGGCGGAAATGGCGTTCTTGATGTCAACTTCCGCATGCTTTATTATTTTACAAATTGTAGAGTAATATTTTCTAATAGGCCTCACTTTTTAACACTAAACTTGGTAAGCTCCCCAAATTTATATATTATAATGAAATAATTACTCTATGACTCGAAGCCTATTACACAATATATTCTACAGATCGATATCTATAAATGTTCTTAATTAAATGGAGCCAAGAATTGCAGATCCCTCTTCTAATTGTTACCTAATCCAATGTTGGTCCGATCCTTAGGCCATCTACACTGGAGATGGTCGGGGTCGAGGCGGGCTCAGGGGTGGGAGGGTTTGCCGTCTCCAGCGGGTAGGGTGGGGGACGGGGCGGGTGCAGGGCTCGGCGGAGCCCTGGGCTCGCGTGAACGAGGCGAGGAAGAAGAGATTCAAGTCAGGTGGTCCCACCTAACTAGTTCCGCCTTTTTTATTTCTTTTAATTTTTTTGTTTTTTATATTTTTATATATGTAAAATTAATTATTTAAAGAATTTTTAATAAAATTAAATATTTAATAAAAAATTATGGAGATAATTTTTTGCATGCGTGAGAAAAGAGACTTTTGATAGCTAGATTGTTATACCATTACATTGTCAAATCATATATAAACCTTAAGATTTTTTCTTCCAATTTCAATGTGGGATATAACCATTTCTATTTTTTTTTCTTCCATTTCAAAGGGTTATCTTTGAGAATCAATTTCTCATTCATCCGAACTCTGATTTGAACATAAGATATACCGTTTTAATTTACTAACGGAGTAAAATATAATTCCGCTAATAATTTAATTACAATACTGGTTTTTTTATAATTATAAAAATATCGAATTAGTTGAAATAATAATTAAATACTTGGACAAACAATTTAATTTCCTTCTTATTTTTGTGTGTGCCGTTTATTTAATATTGTAACTCGTGTTTTGAATCAATCTTAATTTATTATTATCAACTCTCTTTGATTTTAATATTTTAATACTATTATTATAGTTATTATTATTATTTCTATTATTATTAATATTAATATTAAAGATAAAATTAAAACTAATATTATAACAGTGAGAGTGAGAAAGAAAATAAAATTAAATTAAATGGGACTCGAAACCCTGTCATTGAAGACGATCAAGTAGGGCTCGGGACAGGGACAACCCTGAACTTGATCCTCCCCACCATTGGAGAGGGCCTTAGGTGAATGACCTCCTTATATATAATTAACAAACAAACAAAAGAATCAATAAAATAAGAATCAAATCATCAAGTATATATGGCAATAGGAGGATAATCATGGAAATTCTAGTATATATTGATCGGACAGACGCACCTATATAATTTACATGACTAACCAATTATATATATAAAGATACAATAAAATTTACGTACGTGTAATGCAACAAAAAGGATAGCCCTGATCTCGTCTAGGCAAATCGTGATAATATATGGACATGCTGATGTAGTATAGTATACTATACCCTATAACGTGCAAACCATTTTTGGATCCGCAACTACAGGCCGATGCCGATCCAATCCGTACTAATCATAATGAAGACATGATCCACTCCACAAGTTAAATGCACAAGTCAAGTTCATGTGCAGATATGCATGCAATGCATTTCGCTATAGATTAGTCCACCAATTTGAGCAGATCCTTCTTTAATTAATTATTATCAAATGAGCTGTTTAACCATTGATTTATTTTTACTTACTTCATTATTTAAATTAAGTTTTATTCAGCACGTTCCCCCCCCCCACCCGGATTTTCTTCTATCATTCAAGGGAAACAGTTGCTCACTTTTCATGGACTACTAATGCCAGTGGAAAGTTAATTTAAATTAATTTGTATGGGCCAGTTCTAAGTTGTTAATTTAATTAAACTCTAATTTTTCTTAAAATGGACTTAAAATCAATTGGCAATTGGGCATGAGTTGTAATCCAAATCGAATTCTTCAAGTTCTGGCACTTTATAAGTTAATGCTATCAAACATAAAAATGTTTTAAGTAGCTAGAACTTCTCAAGAGAGATGCTAATGCTATATATCAAACATCCAAGCAGAAGCAACCTGCTGGAGTTAGATAATGGAGTATTTTTTTATTTAAGCTTAAAGATATATGATATATCTGATCATCTGTGTCTATATACGTACACGATTCTAATGACCTCACTCACCTCAAGTACGTACTGAAGTGGAGTGTGACCTAATGAATCCCGAAGATCGTCGATCTGACATTAGCAACATATATATATGATGCAATTCCATTGCACACACGACTTCATTCAATAACTGCAGAAAGGATAAAAAAACCATCACATTTTCAAAGAGTAGGAAATATATATATATATATATACACTGTAGAATGTTTTAATTAGTGCATCACATGCATGAAGGAATCAGAAGTATAAGGGGTAAAATAAAATACCTAATTAACACTAATCTAACCATAAAGTGAGCGACAGAATTGTCTAAGTTAAAAAATATTACATCAAACATCTAAATTTTTATTCAATAACATAAA
This sequence comes from Penstemon eatonii, assembly GCA_038501285.1. Lineage (NCBI taxonomy): Eukaryota > Viridiplantae > Streptophyta > Magnoliopsida > Lamiales > Plantaginaceae > Penstemon > Penstemon eatonii. Next base: position 63,981,411 of record CM076708.1, on the reverse strand, counting down.
TGACAACTCCATCCTTTCTCATGAAATTCTCCATTGCATTAATAGTAGGAAAAAGAACAAAAATGCTGCCATGGCCATAAAACTTGACCTTTCCAAAGCTTTTGACCGTGTCGAATGGCCTGTGCTTTTCCAAATCCTTACTGCGCGCGCCTGGTTTTGATCAAAACTTCATCAACCTTATCGATCAATGCATCTCCACCGTGAGCTTTTCCACTATCATAAATGGATCTTCTCATGGTTTCTTTAAACCGTCCCGTGGCTTGCGTCAAGGAGACCCACTGTCTCCTTTCCTCTTCATCATTTTCACCGAAGTCCTTATCCGTTTAATCACTAGAGCCGAAAATGAGGGTAAAATCAATGGTATCAAGATTAGTCGTAATTGCCCTCCGGTCTCTCACCTTCTCTTTGCCGATGATATCACTATCTTTTGTAAGGCTAATGAGGACAATGCTCTTGGTGTTAAAAATGTGATTAGTACTTTTGAGTCTTGGACAGGGCAATTGGTCAACCGAGACAAATCTTTTGTTCATTTCAGCCCAAACTCTCGTGGTTCCTTGTGAAACAAAATCCTTTCTATCCTTGATATGAAAAAATTCAATCATAGGTCCAAACACTTGGGTCTCCCTTTTTGTAAAACCTCGGGTAGCAAAGCTTGTTTCAATGATATCATGGAAAAGCTTGCGTGCCCGATTACTCTCCCATGCAGGCCGCAATGTTCTTGCCAAAGCGGTCGCCCAAGCCATTCCATCCTATCATATGGCCACTTTCCTTCTCCCAAAAAGCCTTTGTGTCAAACTTGACTCCATGATCCGCAAATTTTGGTGGCAAGCAAATGATAAACCACATTTCCTCGCTCTCAAATGTTGGGATTCTTTATGTACTCCCAAATGGAATGGAGGAATCGGTCACCACCGTTCTTTTGATTTAAATAAAGCTCTCATTGCCAAAATTTCTTGGAACGTTCTTTCATCCTCTAATAAAATGTGGGTTCCCCTTCTTTCTTCCAAGTACCTCCAATCCTCGAGCCTCCTTTCTCAAGCCCGTCCAAAAAATAATATTTCTTGGATTTGGAAAGGTATTCTCGCTTGCGTACCTCTCATTAAAAAAGGTACTTGTTACAAAGTCTCCACTAACTCTATCATTAATATTTGGGAAGAACCATGGATCCCTTCTCTTGATTCATTTATCCCTTCCCCAAACACATCTCATCCGACCCCTACCATCCCCCGCTATGTCCATGATCTCCTCCTCCCTAACTCTTCCAATTGGAACATGAGCTTACTCAACTCCCTTTTTTCCCAAAGTACCATCTCAGAAATTATCAAAATCAAAATTCCCACTCTTGTGGAATCAAAAACGGCTTTTTGGGTTCACTCAAAGAAAGGTGATTTCTCGGTTAAAAGTGCTTATTTAATCGATCAAAAAGCTAGGTTTAGTGGTTCTTCTTGCTTTGGTAATATTTGGAGTCTCGTTTGGAAAGCTCGTGTCCATAACCGTCTCAAATTCTTCCTTTGGAAAATCCTCAATTCCATGATCCCTACCCGGAAACGGCTGTCCCAGATCTTTCATGTGCAGGATACTACGTGCATTCTTTGTAACCAAGCCGACGAATTTGTGGACCATATTTTCCTTTGCTGCCCGTTCGTTACCGCAGTTTTTTTTGCTTCAAAGTGGAAATTCAAACTCCATCCATTCAACTCTTGGAACATCAGCTCTTGGATCATCGCCATTCTCAATCATGATTCCTCTTTCTTTCCGCCTCCCGAACACTCTCTTGAGTTCCTTAACTATTGTGTTGTCATTTTGGAGCAGGTTTGGAAAGCTCGAAACTTTTGTTTGCATAATCCAGATGCTACGGCTCCAAGTCCCATTTCTTTGGCGAACAGGTGTTGCAAAATCTCTCTTGATCACTCCATTGCTCAAGCAAACTTGTTGGTTACTTCAGCTGCCCCTCACCTTAGCTATGATTGGGCTCCACCTCCCAGCAATTGGATTAAAGTCAATGTTGATGCCGCTTTCTGCGACGGCAAAGCTACAATTACCATCCTTGCTCGTGATTCCAATGCTCGGTTCTGTTTGCTTTTGTATCCTCGGGTTCGTTTTTTGATGCTACGAGTGCTGAGACTGCTGCAATCTTGAAAGCTTTTTTTTTCCTTGCACATGCTAATTGTAATCTTGTTATTTTTTAAAGTGATTCACTCAATTATGTTCTTATGATTACTAGTCAGTCCCCTGTTTTTGATTGGACCAGCGAAGCCGATGCGACTCATGCTAGGAAAATTCTTATACCTTGGCCTAAGTGGAAAGTCAAGAAGATTCTAAGACTCGGCAACAAGGCCGCTCACAACCTCGCAAAATGGGGAAAACTTTGTAATTGGGAGGGTTCTATCCCTCTCTCCCTCATCCCCCCGTTGTTTTTGTTGATTTTTGTTTTCCCGAACATCCTAGGATTTCTGTAACAAACTTATTTTCGTGTTTTAATAGTTAATCATTTGCTTATCAAAAAAAAAATATATTATTTAATCATGCACATCAAGAAAGTTTTTTCATGATATTTACCATTTGTATTCTTTTAATAAATATTCTTTAAAATTAAATACGTAAACTAATACTTATATTATACTACATTTAGTTGGAAAAATTGATCATACGGAGTGTGTCATTGTCATAGAATGTAATTTTTCTGATTTATTGATTATTTAATCACGGCCACGGCTAGTCGGAGCCCCATTAATATATGATGATCCAATACCACAAATTAATGTTGCTGGGCTTTAAGATCCAAACGAAATTGGGTTCAGTTGGTCCGTCTCTAAAAATTTGTCTTGGAGAGCTGAAGGTTGGGCCAGATCTCCCCCCTGTAAATTGATTTTAGTTACATTCTCGATCTATAATTAATTTTGTGATTTTAGTATACATTATTTCTTTTTCGGTAAAGTAAATCAATGCGGTACGAAAATTGGAAAATCTGACCGAAATTTCAAACCGTATTATCGTGAATATGTAAGTAAAGAACATTAATGTTGTATTATATTGGCAATGCCAATAGATAGCATGCAATGCATACTTGACCAATGACGATTATTTTCAAATAATTCAACAAAATTATCAATGACGTTTAGTAATTATTTATCTTGAGTGACGTGCAATTAACTTAACAATTTCTCAGTTGTTGAGCGTCCATTCATTATTTCGTGACCGTAACTGCAAAATTTAATTAAATTAGATAGTTAAGATTGAATGATTGGTTTATTATTGTGTGTATATATAATATCTTGTAAATTACATATTATGAGAATTAATTTATTTTGCATGGATGTCAAATTTCTTATAGATAAATTTGAATGTGTGTAGTGGGGAAAAGACAAAGTTCAAAGAGATAAGTTATGTATGTGTGTGTTCCACGTTGCTTTAAGACTAAGTGCAAGTTATAAAAATCTTGTACGAGAAATGAAGAGTTTGAACACTTGTCTCACATTGACTTTTATAAAATAGAGTGTACTAGTATATATGAACTTAAATGTAAATACTTGGTATAAGTGTTTACAAAGATGATCATATGGGTATACCACACGCGCTGCTGCAGGCCCACCCGGCTTGGCTCGGATCAACTCGGCTTGGGCGAATTGCCTCGGTCTCAGTCTCAAACTTATCTTTTTGGGGAAAATTTGAATTTTAAATTTAAAATGTTTTGAAATTTTGTGTGTGTTGCAATACATCATTCAGTATCCTCTCTCTGCATATCTCATAAAATTCTATAGGTTGGTTTTTTAGTGCTTTTCGAAGTGAAACTTCTATATATCAATGTGCAGTGATATAGTGTTGCTAATAAGTTTATTTACTTTATAATTTTATATGTTCTTAAGTCTTAACTAATCGTACATTACTTTTACTTGGATTGTATGAACTTTATTTCTTTTGAATAACCGTTCATGATTTGTTTTAAAACTGCCAACAATATATATATGTTCTCACAATTGCAATTTCTATTTCCCTGCATATTGGATAAGGCAATGCGCAATACTAGCTTGTTATTGGTTAAGGTATTGAAGCCCCACTGAAATTTTCAATCTACTTGTTGCTAACATCCCTCTTGGAATCTACTTGTTATTGGATTTTGCTAACATAAAATTTGAAGGAATTATTTCACTTATTCAATTTAAGTTGAACTTAAATATGTGAAACGTATAAACGTGGAAATTTAGTAAGTTTTCTTGAAGATATTTAATTTAATTTGTTAATGTTTTCGTTCGATTTCATTTGATTTTAAATTTGAAAAGATGGTGAAACTTTTAAAATTTTATTTAAATTGAATTATAATCAATTTTTTTTTGACCAAATAAAAAAATGATTTCACAAAATGGAAAACCGAATCAAACCTATTATCATAGGCCCTTAAATTATATTTGGGTATTTAACTGGAACTGAATAGCCTCTATTCACTTCATTTATTATTGAATTAAAGAAAAATGAATTCATTTGAACGGTTGTCACAAATTAATATAGTCTGTTGGAAATATAAAAATAATGAATAAAATAAAACTTAAAATCAGTCCACAAAAAGTATAATGGCGTGGAATATTCACGGACCTAAAGGGGCGAGTGCTCTAGTCCATGAATGAATCCTTGTCGTTTGGAGTCTATGGCCCATAACAATTGGTGATTTAAAAATGGAGACGTGGTCCTCCTTTTAGGTTTACGTGATTTTATTATTTATTTATAATAAAAATGATATTGGAATATAAGCCTAAACTATTGAAAAAGTTGCCCACCATTTTAGCAACACAGTAAATTGGCCATTATTTTTGAAAAAAAATGTTGTTACAATCTAATGTCGCGTTTGTACTTATTAGAGTTATTTAGAATTTAGATAGTATTATTTTAAAATAAGGTCCCTAGTTGGTAATAATTTTTTTATATTAATTTGTACATCTCATATAAACGATTTTTACCTAAATCATATTATTTGGTACGATGTGCTTGAAACCTTTCCATTCCCACTCTAACCATCGATTTTCTCTTAAAAAGTCACCATATTTAATTGTATAATTGGTAAAATGTGGTCTATTTTTTTTATCTTCGTGTCCATGGTCATGGGTTAAAAGTTGTAATATTCACCTACATGATGCGCAAGTTACTATTATGTATAGGAAATTATGGTGGCTGCCTGCCTGCATATCTATTATACAAATATTATAAAAGTACCAGTTCTCCAACAATTAATAAAAAAAAATCATAGCAATGAAAAAGTAACCTTCACATTTCAATAACATTTCAATATGTGATACCATCGACAATGATCAATGGAGATTGGCCAATCTCTATTGACTCAATGAGAGGTATCTTTAAATCCAATCACTCATTGCTCAAAAGGGTGGAATAAGTCAAAATTGATTTGTCCTATTTCTTGAATCTTGAAGACAATGATTTTTTATTTATTTATTTTAGTTAATAAAATTCTTTTTTTTTTAAATAAATTTTTTTAATTTATGATTAATTTTAAAAAGATTCATTTTAATTTTAAAAATGTAGCCTTTTTTTAAGAAACTTAAATAAAATTTAATTTTATAAAATTAAACATTAACATTAATAATCTGTAAATTTGATAACAGTGTAAGAAATTTAAATACAATTTATTATTATTAAGTGATAGTGGAAAAATGATGATTGAAATTAAATGAAAATTGGTAAACTGAGTCATTGGAGATGACTATGAAAAAAAAAAAAAAAAAAGCTAAACTTAGGATAAGGAGTCACTAGAAATGTTCTAACACTTCAAATTCAATAATCAAGGTACATTAAGAATTATTCTGACTTGTTATTAATTTTAAAGGAAATTGTTGTTTGTATTCAGCATTTTTAATCTATTTTATGGCTTTTGTTTGATACACATTTCCTAGACTAAATACTCAACCTTGTAGTTAACTTATAAGTGCTTTATAATTGTCACCTTTTATGTAGAATGAAGAGTTATGATACACATAAAAAAAAATTGTGATCCACATTCAAGACAAATTTAGTCAAATAATTTAATGAAAAGTAAAGGAAATCAATAAATACTTTTATTTGTAATTGAATCTGGATTACAAATAGGGCTTAAAAGTTAAAATTTAACTAAACTATTTGATTCTCGACTCGAGTCTGTTTGATAAAAGTTCGTTTGAGCTCAGTTCGTTATACAAATCAAACAAGCATGAACCAGATTTATCTTTTGATGATTTTTGAAGCTTGAGTATAGCTCAACTCTATAAGCTAAAAATTTAAGAAATAAACATGTAAAATATCAAGCCATTCAATATCCGACTAGATCTACTTCGACAAAAGCTCATTTGAACGCGGTTAGTTCAGAAATCAAACCAAATTCAAATATAATTTCAAGCTCGATACAAATTTCAAATCAAATTTGAACAATGTGTAGCTCGATACTACCATGCTTGTTTACACTCTCAAAAAAAAAAAAAAAAAAAAAAGTGACATGATTAAAGGGTCCCAAGTGGCAGCCCAACTTAACTTAAGGGTGCAAAGTGCTAATAAAGCGAATTAGAATTTTCACCATAAAAATCACTTGGACCATAAAACTGCCAATCAGGCGCATCGACATCCACCCCTTTTTCTTATCGCACTTCCCCTATATATACCAAAATCCCCACCCACCATTCACCACACACACACACAGCAAAAGCAAAAGCAAAAACAAAAGATTATTAGGCAAAAATCTTCTCTCTTTTAAAAAATTCTCCGAAATTATAATTGTATGAAACCCTGGATTTTAAGTAAAATCAATTTTCTACCCTATTCCAGTTCTGTAGATTTCGATTGAGGGTCGGGAAGAACCCGCGGAGAACTAAGTTGACGACATCACGGCTATATTAGGAGAAATTCGGCCTTCATTACATGTCCGTTCAGGACGACGCAAGGGTGGTTGTGTAAGCGAATCCAACAATCCTTCGCCGCACGGCGGACGTGGAGCTTTGCCCTCTGAAGGCGGCAGCCCTTCCGACCTCCTCTTCCTCGCCGGCGGCGGTTATCTCATCCATTACTTCTAGGACCTGTTGTATATACAAGTATCGTTGTGTCTGTAGTCTATTATTATTATTCGATTCAATTAAGAATCTGTCACATTTTCTGCTTTTAACTTACCAAAAAAGGAGAATACATTTATATTTAAAGAAGGAGATCTAAAGATGATGCTAAAGATTAAGAGAGTTCCTACTGTTGTTTCCAACTACCAAAAGGAAGAGGCAGAGGAAGGCGCTCGCCCTGCAGCAGGCTGCGGTCGCAATTGCCTCAGAAGCTGCTGCCTTCCAGGTAAATTTCCTAGTGTTGTAACTAGGGGTGTAACAAGTCGAGTATTACTTTTACATGTAATTTGTTAATTCTAACTTATCGATTCTAGTAGCAAGCTATACATATATATATATATAATGAACTGAGCTCAAACAAGCTTTAACAAATGAGTCCGACTTGGTTCCGAGTAGCTTGGTTTGATTATATGTTGTTTTTGTGGTTGAGTTTTTTGTGGTGAAGTTAACTGGGATTTTGATTGGTATAGGGGCAAAGCTGCCTATGTATGCCTTTAATAAGGAGAACAAGGTTGCTTGTGAAAAGGTTTTAGTTAACAATGATCCTCCAGTTGACTTCTTGGACTCCCTTCTTCTTGGTGAGGTATACAATCTTTAAAATGTCACTGCTACAATTAATTTACAGTGGGATTTTGTCTTTTCACTCAAATCAATTGACTACTGCTGTTATTTGTAGTGGGAAGAACGTATGCAAAGAGGACTTTTTCGCTATGATGTCACTGCTTGCGAAACCAAGGTTTCTTTCTTACTTCGCATTAAGTAATCTATGCTGGGTTTGTGGTTGTCCTAAATTTAGTCTAAATTTGTTATGGTGGTTTATAGGTGATTCCTGGGAAATATGGATTTATTGCGCAGCTGAATGAGGGCAGACACCTCAAGAAAAGGCCTACCGAGTTTCGTGTTGATAAAGTTCTGCAGCCTTTTGATGTCAACAAGTTTAACTTTACTAAGGTCGGGCAAGAAGAGGTGCTCTTTCAATTTGAGGCCAACGAGAATGATGAAGTCCAGTTCTTTCCAAATGCACCCATTGATACTGAGAACTCGCCTAGTGTGGTAGCTATTAATGTATGTTTTACAAAGTATTTTGCTTTGCCCTCTTTTCATTTCATTGGGTACTTGGGTTGTACCCTTCTTTCATATATATACTGATGACCTATTTTGTGTGATTTAACAGGTTAGTCCAATTGAATATGGACATGTACTGCTCATCCCTCGAGTTCTTGATTGCTTGGCTCAGAGGATTGATCGTGGGAGCTTTTTGCTTGCTCTCTACATGGCTGTAGAAGCCAGGAATCCTTACTTTCGTTTAGGTTACAACAGCTTGGGTGCATTTGCAACCATCAATCACCTTCACTTCCAGGCTTATTACTTAGCAACACCTTTCCCCATTGAAAGGGCTCCTTCAAAGAAGATAACCACTACAAATGGTGGAGTCAATATCTCTGATATTCTGAATTATCCTGTCCGAGGTCTTGTTTTTGAAGGTGGGAAAACTCTAGAAGATCTGGCCAATGTTGTTTCAGACTCGTGCATTTTCTTGCAAGAGAACAACATTCCCTATAATGTACTTATCGCTGATTCTGGGAAACGGGTTTTCCTCTTCCCTCAGGTGAAACAATCGACTCCATTTGAGCTATTTTACTTATGTCTTTTAAGTCAATTAAAATCTAACTTAACAATCCTGTTTCAATGAACAGTGTTATGCGGAGAAACAGGCTCTTGGGGAGGTGAGTTCAGAGCTCCTCGACACCCAAGTTAATCCGGCAGTTTGGGAGATTAGTGGACATATGGTACTTAAAAGAAAAGAGGATTATGAGGAAGCATCCGAGGAAAATGCTTGGAGGCTTTTGGCTGAGGTTTCCCTATCTGAAGTCAGGTTTCAAGAAGTGAAGGAGCTTATATTTGAAGCCATTTGCTGCAAAATTGAAGTGGATAAAGACTCATTCGAGGAGTCTATGACCAGTCAATCTCATGAAGACATGGATGGCATCAATGGCTCCCTCACTTGCATGGTTCCTGTGTAGTAGAATTGCATGGTTGTTTACTTATGATTTGCCTGCCTAAATAATGCAAACTATGTTTGCTTTGTTGTTGGATTGTTTATGTAAAATTCTGCTTATAGTTGTATTTTCCTTTGGTGCTTGCTTTGTGAGTTATGTAATATACAATCTATCAATGGATATGTTTGTTTTGGACCTCTTTGTTTATTGGCTTTTTAATCTGAGGTGTCATTTTGATATCACTAGTGACGTAAGCTAATATAACTGAGCTTCCGTTTCATTTTGACATCACTAGTGTGTTTATATTCATCCTACTATATTCATAGGAATTGAATGATAAATACATATACGTAAGAAGACAAAATTTTATTCTCTCATATACACTTGTCACTCATCTAAAACTCCAGTGGATTAATTTCTCATTAAGTGTTTATATCAAATAATTTCTCCGATATTTGAGAGCCACAACATATAGTTGTGGGCCAGCCTAATTGGTGGTGTTGAAGCAACTAATTGGTGAAAATTAGGGTCAATTGAGCAAACTATTCAAAAAATAAAAAATTTGAGCAAATTAGTTCAATTTGACTCCGACCTAATTTATTAGAATATTTATTTAACTATGCATAATATTTTAGTTAGAGAAAATTACAAATAACATTAATAAACAAAAAAAAAATTAATACTTTCCAGTTAGTATAACAATATATGAATTACTATTTAATTCATGGTATTTTCATCTGCTAAATTAGAGACATTAATATCAATGTCACAATTTCTCAACGAGACCAGTTAAATTCTTTTAGCTAAGTGGTTAAATGAGTAGATACTTTTTTTTTTGTTAGAGTTCAATGAATTATGAAGAACGTTTGAACACTTAAGCTAATTAAATGATATTTTAATTTTTTTAGAAAAAGTTGAATGATTTTTAACGTAATGAAACTTATAGTAGATGAAAAATGATATTATTTTAAAACTTATTGGACATAAATTGAAGTCTTCATCATCACATCAGTACCTGCAAAATAGAAGAAGAAGAAATTAGCTTGAATTGAATTAAAGCCGTAAGAAGAAAGAAGAAGAGAAGAAATGAATTGGGTTTTTTATTCTCTGCCCTAATTGAGGGATTTAAGATTATTGTTATTTAGTTAATTAGTTAATTATTATTTTACTCTTTTACCCTTCTGCAAGTAGCCGCCTTAGGTAGTTTGTTTAAGTCTGTTATGTATATATAGCTACTTTGTACATGTAAATAAACACAATTCAATACACACTTTTTCTAATCATAATTTCAGTTCACAAAATTCTCTCTAAATCAATTTCTTTTCCAGTCTATATTTTATGATATTGTTTAGATTGTATTATGGTATCAGCAGTACAATCCTATTGATATTCATCCGCTGCATATTTTCCTTTCTGAAAATCAACTTTCCTTCCATCATTCTGTCTACAAATTCCTGGTAATTCTCCTTTCTTTCTGTTTCTATTTTTACTTATCTGTTCTTCTCCTTCTTTTCTTCACAAAATACACTTGTTCTACAATCAAGAATCCTTTTCTTGACCCTTTTTCTGCCATGTCTTCCTCTGATTCCACCACCACCACCACCACAATTGGTTCCACCCGTTCCAGACCTCCAATGGAGGATCCCTCCCACCCTTACTTCCTTCATGCATCTGATAACCCTGGACTTATTCTTGTCCAGCAGTCTCTAAAAGGGGATAATTACCCTTCTTGGTCTAGATCTATGTTGTTGGCACTCAATGTCAAACACAAACTGGGTTTTATTAATGGTACTCTTCAGGATCCAGGCCCTACAGATGAGAACCTACAAATTGCTTGGTCCAGAAACAATGATGTGGTGGTTTCATGGATCCTAAACTCTGTCTCTCAAGATATCCATTCCAGTATCCTTTACACCAATTCAGCTAGGGATATTTGGGAACAACTAAAAACAAGATTCAAAACAAGCAATGGTCCTAGAAAGCTGGAATTAAGAAGAGATCTTGCCAACCTTCGTCAAGAAAACCTATCTGTCAATATGTTCTTCACTAAGCTAAAATCCATCTGGGATGAATTAGCTAACTACAGACCTGTTCTCAATCCTTGTAATTGTGACAGTTCTTTAAAGATTCACAACCATTATCAAGAAGATTTTACCCTCACTTTCTTATTGGGTCTAAATGACTCATTTGACAATCTTAGAAGCCAGATCCTTTTAATGGATCCTATACCAGACATTGACAAAGTATTTTCCCTTGCTACTCAAGAGGAACGTCAAAAAATGGCAGGTCATAACCATTCTGTTGACCCATCCAATTCCTTGGCTTTTATGTCTAAAAACTCTTCCCAACAGCCTCCTAAGAGACCCTACAATCAGTACCAACAGCACCTGCTTCCCACCCCTCCTACCTTCAATCCTACATTCAAGAAAAAAGAGATTCCAATCTGTACTCATTGCAATTTTAAAGGACATACAGTGGACAAATGTTATAAACTTCATGGCTACCCTATTGGTTATAAACCACCTTCTGCCAATAGACCTAGACAACCCTCACCAAATCCTATAAATTCATTCACATCTACCCCTACACAACATATTTCCCAGAACACAACAGCCCATGCCTTCCAGAATCCACAAAATGCTCTTACTCCTCTCCTTCAGAGCCTGAATCCAGAACAATATCAGCACCTAATGGATCTGTTTAGCACTCACCTCAACATAAATGCTACAAATGAAAACTCACATGACACTGCACACATCTCTTGTGTTTCAGGTATCTGTTCTACTTCTTTTAATATTAATATTAACAAATTTGCTAATCCTACTGACTGGATTCTTGACTCTGGTGCTACTAAGCACATTTGCTATAATCTTTCTCTATTTTCTTCTTTAAAATCTGTTAAAAATGCACAAGTTATCCTTCCTGATAAAAGTTACATACCTGTTACTCAAATGGGGGACATTCAATTAACCTCCTTTTTAATTCTTAAGGATGTATTTTATATTCCTTCATTTACTTTCAATCTTATTTCTGTTAGTTCCTTACTTGATAACAATAAACTTACCACTACATTTACACATGAATCTTTTATGATTCAGGACCTACAAGGGAGGATGATTGGCAAGGGTAGGAAGATAGATGGCCTATATATTTTACAACCTTCATTGCAAGCTTGCTGCAACAAAGTGACTAATAGGATGTGGCATAAGAGACTAGGACATCTATCAAATAAAACCATGTTTAGACTGAAAAATTCTTTGAATTTAGACTCATCTGATTTTTGTAATGAACCTTGTTACATTTGTCCTCTTGCTAAGCAAAAGAGGCTTTCTTTTCCTAAATCTGTTTCTACTACTTCCAAAATATTTGAATTAATTCATTGTGATCTATGGGGGCCTTTTCATACACCAACATTATCTGGCCATAAATACTTTTCTACTATTGTTGATGATTATTCTAGATTTACATGGGTATGTTTGTTAAATAAAAAATCTGACATCTCCACTGTTATACCTACTTTTATTGCTATGGTTAAAAATCAGTTTAATACAACCATCAAAACCTTTAGGAGTGACAATGCTCCTGAATTAGTTTTTTCTGCTTTATTTAACAAACATGGTATTATCCATCAATATTCTTGTGTTGAAACTCCACAACAGAATTCTGTTGTGGAGAGAAAACACCAACATTTGCTTAACATTGCTAGGGCTTTATATTTAGAATCTAAAGTTCCAATAATTTTATGGGGTGATTGTATTTCTACTGCAGCCTACTTAATAAATAGAACACCTTCTAAAATTCTTCATTATAAATCTCCCTATGAATTGTTATATAATAAATATGTTGATTTTTCTTCTCTTAAAAGTTTTGGATGTTTAGCCTTTGCTTCTACACTCAAACAAGGTAGAACCAAGTTTGATCCTAGAGCTAGGGCATGTGTTTTCATTGGGTATCCCATGGGGATGAAAGGTTACAGGTTATTTGATATAAATACCCAAGAGGTTTTTATATCAAGAGATGTGGTTTTTCATGAAGAGGTTTACCCATTTCATAATCTGTCTAAATATAAATCTTTTAAAGAAAATAATGATAAAATTTTTACTCCTACTTCCCCCTCTTCCACTGATTTTATTTCTGACATTTTTTCTGAAAATTTTTATAATGATGCTAATTTTGATATTCCTTCCACTTCTACTGACCAAGAACAACATCTTTCAGAAAACTTAGTCAGAAGATCTACAAGACAGTCAAAACCACCTAGTTATCTTCATGATTATTTTTGTAATTCTTCTAAATTTGATAATCCTAATACTGTAAGATATCCCATTTCTAATGTTTTATGTTATAATAGATTATCTAATTCTTTTAGACAGTTTTTACTAAATGTTTCTATTGAAATGGAACCTCAATTTTACCATCAAGCTATTAGTTCTGAAAAATGGAGAGAAGCAATGGATGCAGAAATTAAGGCTTTGGAGAACACTAACACTTGGACAGTGGTTACTCTACCCAATAACAAACACACAATTGGATGTAAATGGGTGTATAAGATTAAGAGGCATCCTGATGGAAGTCCTCTGCCGAGGCAGAATACAGAGCTTTGGCCTCGGTTTCTAGTGAAATAGTGTGGATACATCAAATACTCAACAATTTTGGACTACATCCTAAAACGCCAACACTACTATTCTGTGACAATCAAAGTGCAAGACATATAGCAGACAATCCAATGTTTCATGAAAGAACGAAACACATTGAGATAGATTGTCATTTTACGCGCGAGCAAATAACAAAGGGAATTATCAAGCTAATGCCTATTCGTACGGATGAACAACTAGCAGATATCTTCACAAAAGCTTTACTCTTACCTAGATTTCGATTGTTGCTTTACAAGATGTCCCTTACTGATTTATACGCCGCTCCATCTTGAGGGGGGTGTATTGGACATAAATTGAAGTCTTCATCATCACATCAGTACCTGCAAAATAGAAGAAGAAGAAATTAGCTTGAATTGAATTAAAGCCGTAAGAAGAAAGAAGAAGAGAAGAAATGAATTGGGTTTTTTATTCTCTGCCCTAATTGAGGGATTTAAGATTATTGTTATTTAGTTAATTAGTTAATTATTATTTTACTCTTTTACCCTTCTGCAAGTAGCCGCCTTAGGTAGTTTGTTTAAGTCTGTTATGTATATATAGCTACTTTGTACATGTAAATAAACACAATTCAATACACACTTTTTCTAATCATAATTTCAGTTCACAAAATTCTCTCTAAATCAATTTCTTTTCCAGTCTATATTTTATGATATTGTTTAGATTGTATTAAAACTTGTTATAGAACAGAGTATTAAGTATTAACGAGATTTTGTAAGTGTAGATTTTATTTAATTAAATTCGCCAGAATCCGGACAAAAGGCTCGGACATGGAGAATTTAAGAATCCGACAAGGTCCAAACGCAATTCAATATAAAATGATTCAGATTTAATTTGGACTGAAACGACCTGTTCGAGTATTTTTAGCAAGATTTGCATCAAACATTCGGTTTTTTTAATTACTTTAGTTTGATCAAAGATCAGAGCATTACCAAGATTATAATATTAATATAATTAAGATAAACTGTAGATGGTTTCACTTGTATATACAATCTTGCTTAGTAAACATTAATATTAGGACAAAATACTTTTGTCTGGTAGTGCTAGTTAAATACATTTTAGAATAAAAACGTTAATCTTTACCATAGAGATGGGAAATGCATGCTTACCCAGACCCGATTAAAGTGACTATGTGCAAATGCGACACACTTACTTGATGATTGGATAAAACTTTTAGGAGAGTTATCAATTACAAAACAAATGTAATACACATGTTTTAGATTATGAAATGTTAGCTAGTTTTAGGATTTATTGCAATAGTAAGTACTAAGCTTTATTACATGCATGCCGAGGAAGTACATGATCATCTGCATGATCTAACTTCTGATCCTCCTTCTTCAGAACATGGTTTCATATCTAAAAATTAAAGTTCAATTTAAATCTAATTCCCATAAGGCAAATCAGAAGAGTTGGAGAATAAGAGCATCAAGCATTTGTATCGTATTTTATGAGAACTAAGTTCAACTTCAACAAGAAGACTTACTAAATACAGTCATAGTACTTTTAAGGGGTTTTTTGTTAGTTGGACAAAATACAAGGGGCGTTTTTGCGTTTCACTCCTAAATTGAGCTATATTTGGGGTTTTCATTAATTTGAATAAACTCGGGGGAGGCATATGTAATTAGCAGTAGATATCGTTTCCGCCAAAACCCTCCTGTGCATTTCGACATCACACAGCACCAATTTCAACAATCGAAAGGCAAGAGCAATCCGGCGGTACATACATATACTCTATTTACTCCACTCCAGTAATAATCAAGTAAAAATCCTGTTTTCCGGCATAGTTCATGCTTTTACTCTTCAATTCCTTATTTCCTGTTTACAATTTCTGTTAATCTAGAATTTGAATGATCTGTAAAAATGGATCCTCGCGATTCCGGACTGTAAATTAAAATCGATTTGAGCTTTAATGGTAGCATGTGATTTCGAATGTTTTGATATCGAAATGTCCATGGAGTTCTTAGCATTTATCGCCTATGGTATTTGATTGAATCGTGTTTCTCTGAATAGAGCATCTACGTTTAATCAGGTTAATCTATTTGTTGATGGCATCCTCTTCCACGTTTTCTACATGGACATCGAATGGTAGTATACGTGCTTCCAAGGCATCGAATAACATTGCTGAGTTTATTTGCAATTATCCAAATGGTAATTTTAGACCAACAATTCATTCTATGACCACATCTGCATCTGCCCACATATCACTTTCATGGATATCCTCTAATGAGAAAGAAATCAATTGGAAAGGAGGAAAGTCATCTCTCAAGAATGGAGTCATATGCAGCGCACTGGATTTTGGGACGAAACCTTCATTTTTAAAGGGAAATAAATTTCACTTAGAAGATGTTATTGAAGCTCAGCAATTTGACAGAGATACTCTCAGTGCTATATTTGATGTGGCGCTCGAGATGGAGAAGATTGAGAAGAACTCTGCTGGAAGCCAAATTCTCAAGGGATATTTAATGGCCACGCTATTTTATGAGCCCTCAACTAGAACTAGGCTTTCGTTTGAGTCTGCTATGAAACGTCTAGGTGGGGAAGTTTTGACTACTGAAAATGCACGCGAGTTCTCTTCAGCAGCAAAAGGAGAGACGCTTGAAGGTAGTCACACAATTTATTTATTTATTTCTTAGTCTCTAGGATGAATAACTGATTCTGGTTTATGTTGATGTTCAGATACTATTAGAACAGTTGAGGGATACTCAGACATAATTGTGATGAGACATTTTGAAAGTGGTGCTGCCAAAAAGGCAGCTGTGACTGCCAGTATACCTGTTATTAATGCAGGAGATGGCCCAGGACAGCATCCAACTCAGGTATGGAAAGTGGAATTCTATTTTTGGATCATTCATACTTATTAGTCAAGTTCATTGTATTTCATTCTTATATTAGATATTAAACGGAATTTGGGCCTATTTAATTTGGAAACATTTAACGTTACCGGCTATGTTTTAAGGTTGCTCTAATATTTTGTTTTATGTGTTGGGGTGTGACAATTGCTTTTAAGAATTCTATGCCGAAACTTGTTTTTGTCCTCGAGCAAACAATGTTATTCTATATAAACAGAGGGGGTTTATGGTGTGGATTGTTCCATGTTGTAATTTTTCGTATGAGTCTCTTCTTTATAAGTAGCTATGTTTCTGTCATATTTAAGTGATTATGAAAGAAATCCAACTTGAGGATCATTATCTTCTCTAATGGTACTCCTTGCCACTTCACAGAAGCAGAAGGAGAAAGTATAATTGTAGAGAAACAGTTGTTTTATGGCTTTCCATTTTAGAGAAACAGCCAATCATGTGATGTATGTATACTTCTGATATAAGCCCACTATTATCATGGATTGAGTGCATAATATCTTTCATGGATATCCTACGTGCGTTTTATGATGTTGGACAAATCAATTTCCTAATTTCAACTATATTCTTGCAATGACAGGCCCTCCTGGACATGTATACTATTCAAAGAGAGATTGGCAAACTTGATGGCATCAATGTTGGACTAGTTGGAGATCTTGCTAATGGAAGAACAGTCCGCTCACTAGCCTATTTGCTAGCCAAGTACGAGGATGTAAAAATCTACTTTGTGTCACCTGAAGTAGTAAAAATGAAGGTAATAAAAGATTACGTAATTCTCAGTTGAGAACTTATCCCTAAATTTTTTAATCCTAAACTTGTTAATATGGGACAGAGAATGACAAGGTATCTGAGATATATGAAACTATATCCAAGTAGCAATTCTCTCTAATATTTTTTTAATAAAAACTTTAGGCTTTGTCTTTTAAATCTCATTTCAGGATGACATCAAAGATTATCTAACATCTAGGGGAATTGAATGGGAAGAAAGTGCTAATTTGAAGGAGGTGGCATCTAAATGTGATGTGGTTTATCAAACTCGTATTCAACGAGAAAGATTTGGGGAAAGAACTGATCTGTATGAAGAAGCTCGAGGCAAGTACATTGTGGATCTGGATGTTTTGAATGTGATGCAGAAGCATGCTGTTGTTATGCATCCTCTACCAAGGCTCGACGAGGTTTGGTTTCTGAAATCCTTTTTATTTTTCTATTTCGGACTTTCTAATTCCCATTTATTCTGGTTGTATGGTACTTGTCCTTGGGCTGATTGCAGGTAACTGTTGATGTTGATGTTGATTCAAGGGCTGCTTATTTTAGACAAGCAAAGAATGGTCTTTATATTCGTATGGCTCTTTTGAAGCTCTTACTTCTTGGTTGGTGAGGCAGAATGCTTGCAGGTCCTCATATTTTCCGAATCGGTGAAAGTTGCAATGCTCTTGACAACAAGCATCGGCATCATTCAAATTAGAAAAGAGCCGAACTGAGTTGGACTTACTGTTCAAGTTTGGTTTCATTTTTTTTTATCTAAGTTTGGGATTACATTCGAACTTAGTTAGATTTTCAAATCAACTAAGTTCAAACGAGCTTTAATTAAGTCAAACACAATGCAGCTTGATATTTTTTTCATGAATTTATTATTTTTGTCATATGAAGTTGAGCTGGGACCACATTTTAGAAACTGTGAAATGTTGTCCAACTTTGTTCTGTTATGTACATTGAAGTAGGCTCAAATGATTAGATTCAGATGGAATTTTGAGCTGTTTGATTTAATTTTCAGCACTGTTTTTCTTTCATGGTTCCAAAAGAGAAGAGGAGGCATGTGAAGAGTGAAGAACTCTTTGTAACCTTAAATTGCAAACTTGAGCATCAAAAGTATTCTGTTTGTGTAGCCACCTTATTTTTTCCTCATTAAAACCATGCAAGCAAAATAACCTATAAAACAATGTATGGAAAGATATATCTGGCATGTAATTAGTGAAAAGACATAAAAATAGATGAACAAATCATGTGGAGATCTTGAAACAGATCAACCAACCAATAAATAGAAAATGTTAGTAAGTTCACTCTAATTGGAAGTACATCAACTGATCGAGGTGGTTGACATTTCTATCCTAATGTAAATGTAATAGCCTGTCCTGTGGATACTAAAATTGAACTTCAGATCAGATTTCTTTATTTTATTATTTTTATTTATAAGACTGCAGTCCAAATTTTAATGGTTCTTTGGGCCTGAGACTTAATTTTAGAGAATCCCACTCAAAAGATTTTGAAGAATGGGTACTGGCCCATTCAAGCGATTAGACCGCACTACGTCGTTTCTGTAAAACCCTTGGCCAATTTTTAGGCTTCTTTCCACATTCGCTGATTAGACCAAGTAGAAAGAAATGAGTGCTTTCAATGCGTTTAAGGCAAAAGTTCCAGTTGCTTGGAGCCCTAATCTCTACATAACCCTAGTAAGGGGCATTCCGGGTACGAGGAGGCTCCACCGGCGCACGTTAGAGGCCTTGCGCCTCACCAAATGTAACCGCACCGTCATGCGATGGAATACTCCTACTGTCCGCGGAATGATTCAGCAGGTTTTATATTGTTTCTTTTCGTAAATTCAAAATTGGCATATTCAATTTTATCCTTTTTTTTTTTTTTTAAATTTAAAAATTTTGGTGGGATGGTTGTGATTTTGAAATTAGGTGAAAAGATTGGTTGTGGTTGAGACAGAGGAGATGTATAATGCCCGGAAGCAGAAAGATGCTAATCACCGAGCTCTACGCCCCCCTTTGGTCGTGAATCATCACTCCACTCCAACGACTCACCCTTCATCATAATCTCTGAATGTTTAAAAGTTCAAGTTGCGTAAATGCTCTCAGTCATGTTAATCAATGTGATTTCATTTGCTGCCTGCTTTAATCACTACCTGTTCTATTCTAAATTTATATTATTTTTCTTATTTCGGATCACTAAACTGTATATTTAACACATATTAGACTCTTTATGTATGTAATCGATATTGAGGCTTTGTGTGTAAGAAGCTGGATTGCAACATGGTGTTTTGTTGCTATAATAATCTCGAACTAGAAAATTAAGAATTGGATATGGATTGTGAATGATCCTTGCAGTTCAGGGTTCATAGTTGCATGCTCATTCTCGGTGACATGTGGAACCGAAGAGTTTGACTCAAGTGGTAGAACACAATATTCATTGTTTCAGACTTTCAGTAGTAGTACTACTACTAATGTTGTTTTGGTGCTTGGCCAATCACTCTTGTACTTCCTAACTATCCCAGCAAACATTAAATGAAGAAACCAATACTTTATTCTTTTGGTTGATGCTTGACGAATGCCGTCACCTTTCCAATACATGGATACGATATTTTTATTGAAACAAAAATATCTTGGATGTCTTTTGGCTGATATTTTGTTGAAAAAGACACTTGTAAGATTCCTTGAGTTCTTTATTATCACTTGAGTGATAGTAACATACCTCCACTGTGGGTCTTGGCTGCATGGCAGTTTCTGTTTGCATGACAAGTTTTAAGACTCAATTTTATGCCGTGTATCAATGGTGTTGCTTTCTCCTTGACGACTCTGATTTCTGGTCTTCATCTAATTCATGGAGGTTGAAACTTATGGGTTTCAAGTTGTTAACTTTTAGGTTACATGAGGTTCTTGCGTTATCCATGTGATGGGATATCTATAAACGCAACCCCCCCTCCCACATTTCACTCTACAGTCTGCACCTGGTTGATTCAAATTTATTTTATGAGAAGTCTTGCTTAATGTTTGATACGATGATAAGGTCAGTTGTAAAGTTTCTGATTGTATTCTCGGGTTTCTCTTTCTCCATATCGATGATTTGTGCTATTCGCCCAACTCTAACTTATTCGACCAGTCTATATCTAGCTTTGAATCATCATTTTATCTAATCATATCACTTCTCATTTGTATATAGGTTGCACGTGGAATATCTCGGTGCAAGTGGAAAATTACAATCAAGATTGATGCAGTGAACCGGGTAATCATGGTAAAAGTCAAAAGTGCTTTAACATATAGAAGCTACTAATAACCAAGAACTTGTATTTTATGATGATAAAAGGGAGTACTGTAAAAACAGACATTTATCACTGAATCTATTTTCAACTATTCTCTTTCTTTGGTGCCCCACATTTTGATGTTTTGTTTCTCTCTAACCGCGGCTTCGTACTTAATGTTCATATTACATTCAAAAGAGCAGTCTAAAGTGGAATTTCATGGCTACCCTCTGAGGTAGTCACCATCCGCCTTGTTAGGAGGTTTTTAGGGACACTTTTTATGCAAAAGTATCCATAAAAGGGCCCTAACATGACAGATGAGAGGGTAGCCACGATTCACCGTCTAAAGCTATCTTCTTCAGATTAGAATAGAAACAATCTGAAAAATCACTGTTTTACATATATATATATATATATATATATATATATATTATGTATCATTCCTTCTTTCCCTTTGGAATATGATTTGGTGTTGTCCTTTGGAAAAAATCTCATTTTATGTTGGTCCATATTCATTGAGTAATTTATATTATAGTCGATTTGACAATCCTTTTAATTCCCTCTTTTTTTTTTTTTTTTTTTTTTTTTTGAAATTCAAATTTCACCTCAATAAGTGAAGCATATGCATAATGAATGTAACACATCTTAACTACTAGACAATATTTGATGTTCGCCCCGCGTGTGATGTCGAGAAACTTCAGCTGTGGTGTATTAATTGACACGTGTTAGTGTGTGTTTGGCTTTCATTTTATGTAAAATCATTTTTTGTCTTGGTAAAAGGTAATGGTAATGGTAATGTAGTAGAATAAACTAATAAATTATAAAATGTTCAGAAATTTTGCTTATACAATATTAAAAAAGAAATTGATTGCACAACTATCTAGTATACTCTTTGCTATCATTTCTAATTTCATGCTTTTATAACGAGTTTATGAACTCATCTTTGATTTCTCACGAATTGGCCAAAACAAAAATTCCTATTTGAGAGAGAAAAAATTTATTTTCTTAATTTACTCATCACTATTTTTCTCTTTGTATTTCATCACGACAATATTTTTCGTGTGAAAATACCAAAACAATACCCCTTAAACTCTATACATTTTATTTTATTCGAAAGAAAGCAATGGTATTTTAACCGCCGAACTATTTAAGATGATTATAGTATTATTACCATTTGCCACCAAAGAGTGGAATTTTGCAAAAACCCCAACCAACGGCGCCGTATTGTAGGTACAAGCCTCAGTTTGTGCAAAATTTCCCCTAGTATCAATAAACCCATCTTTGCTATCGGGTCCACCAACCAAAGCCCCAACAAGGACATTAGGGTTGGGATATTGGCGGCCATGCCAATTATCATACCCCTGCGTGCAACCTACAAAAACCTTGGTCTCTTTGAAAGGTTGGACGGATGCAGCCCTATGGTGCACCTGCTGGGGATAGGCGGGCCCATAGCCGACCAGGTAGCTGAGGCCCATAGGATTAGAGCCCAAGATGTAATCAGCTTGTGATTTGACGAAGGAGAGGATCTGATGAGATCCGACTGAATCTTGTTGTGGACAGTGGAGAATCTGATTGGTGGAGTGGAGATAGTCAGAGTAGACTGTGAGTAAAAAAGCTGCAGAGGAAACGTACTGCATGTTATTCCATTCGCGGGTGAATAGAAGTCCACCTGGGGTCCGTTGTACGTTAGTATTATTAGTATTCTTGTTTAAACATGAACATATGTAAGATTCTGCCTTTGACCGGTATTGATTAAGGATTTGTTTCTCCACTTGGCTTTTACCTTCCATTGGCAACTGCAAGAAGAAGAAGAAGAAGAAGAAGAAGAAAACAAGGAAAATCATAAAATATTATTATTATTGATTCAAATAAGAAATTAATTACCTCCTCTTAATTAAAATTATTATTATTGGATTCAAATAAGAAATTAATTACCTCCTCTCAATTAAGGGGAGAGAGAGAGAAATCAAAATTAACATACAAAGATGTATGTAATGTAATGTACTGTAAGAATGTTATGATTGGGTATTTATGGAGATGGTGATGATAGTTGGAAAAAGGATGGAGGATCTCTTTATGAATTACTAGTATTAAATTGAATGCTACTTTATGATATGGGATCTCTCTCTCTCTCTCTTGGTTCCTTTCTTTTTTCTTTATTAGAAATTAAAATGGTATTTATTGATTAGAATTGTTTGTAAAAGTTATAATAAGTGATCTTCTAGTGTGAGTTACATACATACATACATACATATATATATACATACGTATACATACCATGGCTGCAATAATTTGGAGGCCAGCATATTTAACATCCCAACTGAATTCGGAGATGGCCCAAGTTGTCCCACCAAAAGACTGGGCATTATGAATGGCATAGTTGAAGTAGTAGTAGTTTTGTACATTGTTGTTGTTGTCGGTGGCCTTATAGAGCCACAAAGCTGCCCATAACAACTCATCCATGTACCCACTCACCGACGGGTAATACCTCTTTGCACCTTCAATGCTGCCATCGTATCGTCCCCTATACTTATCCCCAAACTCAAACAACTGCAACCAATA
This sequence comes from Penstemon eatonii, assembly GCA_038501285.1. Lineage (NCBI taxonomy): Eukaryota > Viridiplantae > Streptophyta > Magnoliopsida > Lamiales > Plantaginaceae > Penstemon > Penstemon eatonii. The sequence goes on along the minus strand of CM076708.1, from coordinate 63,958,242 downwards.
TCTTAATAAATTATTTAAACTAAAGGAGTATATATAGTATTATTTTTATTTTTATTTTTATTTTTATTTTTATTTTTTAGCACAACAAACAACATACCATACCTGTTGTGCATGTTCCAATAACAGGTGAGAATAATGTGGGTTACTCCTCCTAAACACAATTGACGCCGCCGCCATGGCTGCAGCCGTCTCCGCCGCCACCTCAGACCCCGGATTCTCCTCATCCACCTTATAAGCTCTCCGTGACGTGGTCATATCCTCCGGCCGCTGCCAACACAAGTGGTCGGTGTCCCCATCACCCACCTGACCGACATCATTATCATTATGTTAATTATGTCCCTTAATCAAACATTTGAAGCCGAGCCGACACTTTGATTTTTGAAAGAAATTACTGTTTGGGCCCATGGCAGGAGAAAAACAGGGGGGAGACTCTCTTTCGCGTGATTAGGGGGGCAGGGGATTATTACTTTTAATTTTTCTGGGTTATCGTGCTATATATGCCTATCATCATATCATAATGATCTCTAATATAATTAAATGCGGGAATTCAAATTCAAGAAAATTTCAATACTGTAATAAAATTTCAATTACTATTATTATTTATTCACTGAAATGAAAAGAAAAAAGGTTGGTTGGTTGGTTACCTGAGTCCATAGAACATGAGGATGAGTGTGTGCTTTAATGAAATAATCAGTCCCCCACTTAATAGCTTGAAGAGCATGCCTCAACTCTCCGGCCGCCGCAATCTCATCCCGGAATTCAATTACACTCCACGACAGCATTGTGATGGTAAATGCCATAGGCAAACCAAATTTAACATTATCCCCTGCATCATAATACCCTCCCACCAAATCCACCTATTTTATTTTATTTTATTTCCATTCACAAACACATAATTAATCATTAATACAACACTCAAATATTTTCATAAACATTTTAATTAAGGTCATACATACATACCCCTTGTTCGAGCCCGTCGGTGAGCCCGGAGTGGTGGCGCCACCGCAATCTCTGATTATACGGTAGGCGGCCTGACCGCTGCGCTTCAAAGTAGAGAATGCTCTTTGAAAGGGCATCTCCGTAATTAATAAAGGACTGAGAAAGTGGAAGAGTCGAAAGGAGGGAAAGAATTATTATAACTAAGCATAAGCATTCCCTTTTCTCCCCCATTATGAAATAGAGGTATATTGTTTGCTTGTTTGTTTTTTCCTTTCTTTTTTTCAATTCTTTCACTTCACTCTTTAGTCTTTATATATATAAGATTTATAAAAGATATAACATGAAAGGCACGTGACATTGGGGGATTTATTCTGTTGCATGATCAAATTTAATTTTTATGTGAATTGGTTAGTTGTGGAGTGAAATGCGGAAACACATTGTCTACTACTACTTCTACTTTTTTTAAATTTTCGAATAACACAAGCGGTATTTTTTCAGTTTTTGTTCTTCTCACCAAGTCAAAATCAATCAATTTTACATAATATTCATTTTTGCTTTATTACTAGCTCCAATTGCTTGGTTGAGATATTTCTTAACTCGGAGTTACAATTTACAAACAATATGGTCCCTCATTTATGTATGTAACATGTGCGTAAAGTGAATTTAAATATATAGGTCATACTATAAACGAAAAATCAGATTTTGACCATATGGGTTTTTGGAAATTTAAAGAGGTAAAGGTATATAAATAATACTCTTAATATGTAGTATGATTGAATCAATGCCTGCCTTTTCTTCGCGTGAAACTGTTATTAGAGAGCATATTTAGCTGCTTTTATGAGTTTTGTCATTAGTTCTAGAGACATTTAAAGGAAGAAATATTAAATGCCATTTATTTATATTTAAAGCATAGAGAGAGTCTGAGATGTTGTTGCTACTTTTTATGATGTGACCTTATTTTTTTTTCAAACTTCATTCGAGTGTTTTTGTCTTTGTTCAATTTTTTCAATCTAAGTTTTGTTTTGGTTGGTTTGGTTTCCAGGTTTTTCTTTTTCATGTTTAATTTATTTCGTGATTGTTTTTTCATTGATGGACTCAGTGGCGGAGCTAGACCGATTTTGTTGGGGGGGCGAAATTTTTTTGAGGGATGCATTAAATAAAGTAAATAATTAGAAAAATTATATATTCTTTTACAATTATTGACAAAGATTTTTTTGAAATGTACAATATACTAAATAAAGAATATTACATAAAGAAAAGTGCACTAAATAAATATAATTATAAGGAGAAGACCTTCTATATTATAAAGAAAATAAAAATTTTATTCTTCTCACAATTATTAGATAAAGAAAATAAAATTTTATTCTTCTCACAATTATTTAGAATTTTTTTTAGGAATAATGCACTAAATAAAGAAAATTATAAAAAAAATGCTTGTATTATAATAACAATAAAATATCATATTCCTTAAATAATTATTAAGAAGAAAGAAACAATTAAAAGAAAGACTTAACTATTGAGAAAGAAAGAAAAATTAAAAAAAATGACTTAAGAATTGAAGAGAAAGAATGGAAAATTTAAAAAAAAGGCTTAAGAATTGATATAAAAATCAATTGCACCAAGCTAAGTTCGAACCCAGATCTCCGGCCTAGCCCAGCAATTAGGGCTGAAAATCAAACCAAGCTACTCGATACTCGGCTCGAGCTCGTTCGATAAAAGCTCGTTTGAGCTCGGTTCGTCAAATAAATCAAACAAGCTTGAACAAGATTTTTCGTTCGATAACTTTTGAAGCTCGGCTCGAGCTCGACTCGATAAGCTAAAAATTGAAAAAATACATGTAAAATACCAAGCTACTCGATACTCGGCTCGAGTTCGTTCGATAAAAGCTCGTTTGAGCTCGGTTCGTTAAGAAATCAAACCAAGCTCAAACACAAAATTTCAAGCTCGATAAAATTCAAACCAAGCTTGAACAACGTGTCGTTCGATACTACTCGACTCGTTTACACCCCTACCAGCAATTCCTTAACCACTCGGCCAACATAGTCAATACTTAATATTCTACTACTACTAATATTTAATCCTAATATTTTTGGGGGGGCGGTCGCCCCCCCAGTCTACACATAGCTCCGCCAGTGGATGGACTATACTATATTTCCTTCCAACTTTTTAAATAGGCGTATGAAAATCCCTTTTGAATTAATCCCCTATCAGTTCAAGACCATTCTTGATGACTAGTAATAAGTCCATGCAAGGTCCTTCCATTTTCCTGACTGTTATTGTTCAAGATTGAATTCCAACCCAATTATCTTTGGATATTATCAATTATTCAGTACAATATATATAATATCTAAGGCCGTCAACGGAACAAGTTTTAATGTTAATTTAATAATATGATTTTGGCCCATAAAGTTAACTGAATTGTGAAAAAAAAAAACTCTAAATAGGATTGGTTCACTACAAACCTTTGAAGTGATTAATTCATTTTACTAGATCAATCACACGTGTGAAAATATAAGTTAAGCTATATGTAACATTAACCAGTTGGTAGTAGAAAATTATGAGAGAATATATTTAATTGAGTCATATATATATCCAAAATCATCAGACAAATCCAACACGACATGTCCCTGAGTGACTCAATTATGCTAAGATTTGGATATCAAATTGAATTTGAATCCAACCCATCATAAACAAATACGGATCTAGATCTAAACTGATTTGACTCGGATCTTCTCTTGAGAGCCTGAGTACTTATAAGTTATATCCTAAAGTAAAATTAATTCAAGTTACGTTAGGTTTGATTAGATTAGAATATTAATTCAAGTTCAACCCATACCAGCTATACATGGGAAGGTGAACCAAATGAATTAACATTAGTGGGCCTGGCCAGCATTGTTGGGTTAGGCCTCCAAATGGTGTGGGTCTATTCTGAATTACCTACCAATTTTGAACCACAAAGTTCTATTAAGCAAGGATTTTCACCTGGGCCTCAGGCGCATGGCAGACGGTCCTACTGTTAATTGTATAAATTTATTTTGAACTAAACTCAACGAGGCTATTGTAGACTTCGTAATATGCCATACTATATAAATAATTAAATTTAGACTATATTTATTTTCTCTAGTAGATGTATGGTTCTGAAAATAATATAGGATCCTTGATAAAAATGTAATCTGGGATAAATTCAAAATCTTAAGTTGCACCTCTAGATGCCTAATTGTAAATGTAATTGGCAAATATAGTTGTTAAGAGGCGTTTAAAAGCAAATTAGAGTGTCAAAACCATACTAATTCATACTTAATAACTCAAAGAACATATCTAAAGTACCCAACCAAATAACTCAAAGAACATATCTAAAGTACCCAACCAAATTAATATATATATATATATATCTTAAATCGAGCAAATAAGTTTAAAATGCTTGACCATTTCTCCTCTCCGATTTTTTTGGCTTATAAGGCTACAATTTTAATTAAAAAGTCGATGGGCTTCATTACTTAATTTTTCAAACCCAGATTTCTGGGTTCAGAAAAACGATGCCATGGCGAGCAAGGCGAGAAGGGGTCTAATCACCTCGCCTTGGGAGCTTTTATCAACTATATTGGCAAATAGTGGACAAATCATGAAGCTAGCCTCTGTATTCACCCGACTCATTTATGTGTTTCTTCAGAACAATTACATCAAGAAAGTATAGAGAAAGAAATTGAAAAGATTAACAGCAATTGAAAATGGTTAGCATGATATATATAGAAACAAAGTAAATACGAATACGAAGTTCTAAAATAGTTGACTATTCATTATCAATGACGCAATCAAAGTATGTTCATAAAAGCAAAATAAACGAGCGACGAATATCTAGAACTCATTAGTTAATAGAAGTCTAACAGATAAATTTCATCTCCATCCTTGCTAAGCAGTTGAGCCTCCTGTCTGGTGCAGCATTGCATCTATTTCATCACCATCCTCCATTTCCAACTAGAAAGAATAACATTACAATTTATTCACGAGTGACAAAAAAATCTAAAGATCACAATCACACACACACACACACACATATAGAGTAAGAGAGAGATAGGGAGGGAGAAACCTCATCTGGGGTCTGCTCGGCTCGAAGGCGGCGACCATCAAACAGAAAAGCAATAGAATTAAAATCCACTGATTGTCGGTCACAATAAGCATTCATAAGCTTCTTTAGCTGTGTGCTTCTCTTAATCCTAAAAAATACTTCATTGCCATCCTACAAAATGGAATCAGATTACACACATGCTTCAAATGCATCATAACACCATAAAATTTATTTAACAGAAACTTAATATCAATCACTAGTCAATAGCTAAATGATTCAAAGATAAGAACAAAATATGCCTTACCAAAAATTTAGGATCAAATAATATACCATCCAATCAGAGAAGGAAATCTGATATAATAACCAACCCAATCTTGCAAGAACTAGACAGCGGTTTTCTTGTATTTCCAAAAAATATAAAAGCAACAACAACAATATCATAAAAGGCCATAACCAGCATGCCTATAATACAATTGCAATTGGGGATTAAACAAAAAGAAAACAAAACCTCACAGATAATTCAATGTTATAAAGAAGGTTGAAGTTGAATGATTAATGATCTTGAATAATTCTATCAAGTGAAATGTATAGCATATTCCGCAACAAGGATAATAGAATTGGCCCATTACACACCATCTATCCTGGTTCCCCTAATGCATAAAAAATATTTTTAGATGACTTGGTACAGTAAACAAGTTCGGATTGCATATCCTGTCAGATTGCTTAAAGTTAAGACACAAGCTCTGACAAAGTTATCCGCTATTCCATTATTAAGGATAAAAAAGTTTCCATTTCAAAGTTCTAAAGAAAAATACAAAACTCTTGACAAAACCAACTGCAAATTTAGCAGGATAGACCGGACTACAGCCATTAAGCTAGACTCTTCATTTTTCTAGCATTTCCTAAGACCTTAATGAAATACTACTCTTCCAACCATTTAACTATCTTTCTATACCTAAGAGTGTGAATTCAAAAATGTTTAGGTTTACATCAATTTATTTTATCAAAAATCAGACAAATCTAGTATTTTAAACTTTCAAATAAAAATCTGAACGGTTTAAACTATTTATTTCATTAAATGAAAGAAACCCCTTAGAAATATAACACCTTCAAATCATAATTTAGTTATGTTGTAAAATATTCGTAAAATGAATTTAAGTAATGAACTCGATTGAGTTAGAACTAGTCATCACCAACTGAACAATCAATTTAGCAAAGAGCGAGTGCTAAATAAGATATAACATATTAACCCTAAGACACAAAAATACACAAAAAATGAAACTCCAGCATCCGATAAAAAACCACTTCACAGCCATCAAACAAACAGCCATCAAACAAAATACACAAGGAGATCCTCAACATACGAATTATCAGATGGAAAAGAACCAAGTAAATTGAACATAAACGATGTCGAAGTAAAGAAGGGAGTGAGACCTGGCCTTTGACTTTGAGATTTATATGGCCCGAATTATCGGCAGGCTTCGTATCTTCCTCTTGCCCTGACATTATTACTCGCCGGCCGCCGATTAATCGTCTCTGCTTCGCTTTTGGGTATTGTTCCACTGATACCTGCAATGTACACACCCCGCCTCCTCACTAATTCCGTCCCACCTTTTTATATTGAACGTTTCCTATTTTCTTAGGTAACTAATGACGGCGTGTGCCTTTTGGTTTGACGGTTTAGATGCTTATATCCAAGATCGACGGTCAGGAATTCGAGTCGTTGGGCATCATACGGCGTCGTTTTGGTGGTCCGGAAAAACCAAAGGTCGGACCTAAAAAAGTACACTGCGTGATGCGTAAGCTATTATTTGATAAAATCGGTTCAAGGTATTTTTGACCTAAATTTTGGAAAGTCCTTGTAAAATTTCATTTATTTTTTGAAAATTAGAGTACAATTTAAATTATAATATGCTTGTACTTATATTTCCATGTTATTCACTCGGTGCCGGCCCTAAACCAAATTTAAAATCGGGCCCCATATTATTACTAAAAAATGTTTATGTCAAATTAATTTTTTTTTGTGCGAAGTGTTAATCAAATTTTCAATATGTTTATTTTTTCCGACATTCTTTTTCCCATTAGTAATCAAATTAAACTCATTATTTTTCTTGATGAATTAGGAGAAGGTCAATTTATAAATCAAATATACATACCTTGTTTTATAGAGAGAAAGAGAGCAACATCAAAAATTAAAATATGAGTTTAACTTGGTCACTTGATGGGTGGGTGTGATAAATATAATAATTATGATAAAGTTTGAAAATCTAAAATTTGATTAAAATAAACTAAGAAATATAGTAAAGAGAATAGGGTTTTTCTATGGTTAGTACCCAATGTGCTAAGTATATGTTAGGTTCACCCTTAAAAATCATTGGATTATTTTTCTTTTATGATCTGCCGTTTATTTTTTTAATGGGTGACTTGTGCTCTGGGTCATTGCACTCCACCAGTACAACATATTTTCAAAATTTTTGATGAATGATTTTCCCAAAAAGCCATCCTCTTATTTTTTTTTCTTTTTTCATATTAAAATTAAATGAAAAAGTAAAAGAAACTCCTTCCCCTCTTCATCGTCTTCACCATTTTCTTTCCCTTTTCATCTTCTTCAATCATTGACATCTAGAAGACTTATTCCCCAATTCACCCACTATAAATGAGGAGTTTATTTCTCTACTGTTATTCTTTATTTCTCTATTGTTGCACTTAAGAGAAAAATAAAAAAACTGAAAATTTCAGTTTAATTCTCGATTTGATGGGAAATATGTATTTCTAATGTTATTTTTAATTAATTAATTGTCAACTTGATAATGGCTTTCTTCAACAAGAGATGATTAAAACAGTGTACAAATTCCCTTGATAGATGAAGCCATATGAGCAATGATATAATGTTATTTCTAAATATCTTCTTGTTGAGGATCGCTATGAAAAAGATGGAGACGCATTTAGATTTCAGTTCCATGTTTAATTTTCAACATGGATTTGTGTATTGAGCACAATCACGAACAGTTTCGAAAAATTTCTCTGTTTGGGGGAATTCGGAGATAATTAATTGTGTTATTATGTATTAATGGAGAGTTGTTGAATGCCATGGTCCAGGTGAATTGCGATCTCGCGAGAACTCAACGGGAAGAAGGGGTGAAGCTTCTCTTGATACAATTTATTTATTTTTGTTCAATAAGTTTGGGCCTTTTAAGTAAATAACTAATTTAAAATGCTTACCTCTTATATAGGTAACAAGTTAAAGTTGTGCCAATTGGCCAAATTCTAAAGAGGAACTAATTTAAAATACTACAAAGGGTTCCTAACCACAGAAAATCCCAAGAGAATAACTAGATCTTTTGGAGAATTAGAAAAGAAAATAGAGTTACCGTGTCTTTTAGAATTCTTGAATTTTTTCTCAATATTCTGGGAAGCGCTATATGCGCATAATTTTTTTTTAATATATTTTTAACAGGAAAATTCTTGTCCAAGCTTGGCTTGGCCAAACCTATCCAATCACCAAGAAAGTGTATTCCACTTGATTTGTGATTGGTCACTCTCTTGGGAGTTATATCCAATCCCAAAACAAGTGTATTACACTTGCTATGTAGTTGCTTTGGGTTCGACCAAACCCGATTTGGGTAAGAATTTCCTCTTGTAACACACCAGCAAAGGTAGGTAGTAAAGTGGGTTGGGCTTGTGATGAGGGCCCATTGAGGTGAAATTGCAATATATGACTTAAATTGGACTGTTAATTAAATTTTTTTTTTTTTTTGTCATTACCTTTAATGCCGTATATTGGGGTTCGACCAAACCCGATTTGGGTAAGAATTTCCTCTTGTAACACACCAGCAAAGGTAGGTAGTAAAGTGGGTTGGGCTTGTGATGAGGGCCCATTGAGGTGAAATTGCAATATATGACTTAAATTGGACTGTTAATTAAATTTTTTTTTTTTTTTGTCATTACCTTTAATGCCATATATTGCCTGGGTCCTCAACACAATTTAAGTCATATATTGCTTGGGCCTAGGCAATTGCCTTAGTTCCTTTAACTTTATGTATTTATGGGCTCCAGGTAAAATTTAAGACCGGAGTCTATTTTTGTTTTAAGAAATAAATAATTAAATGTAAAATTTACTGGTATTATTCGGCCAGTGATTTGCCTTTTATCAATCCGGCAATCCCCATAATACCAGCTCCATGTTATTTTTATAACAGTTCAATCTTCTCTCTTAACAATTAATACATTAATAACTTATTTTTTCTTCTTTATAATTTATTTTAACAAGTACGTAAAAAAGTTATTTGATGACCTTCAAAATACATGCCACGTCAAAATTATTGAACAACATTTTATTTGTGTTAACATTTAGAGGTTGCAAACGAAACAATACACTTTATCACCATTAAAGGTCATTTGTATTTGTATTTTATTGTAGAATATCTAAAATTATGTGTCTTGATATAAACGTATTAAGCATATTCGTACAATTATGTTTAAACTCAATTTTATTTCCAAATAATTTGGACTCAAACAAATTCAAATCGAGTCAAACATAAATCAAACTCAAATGGCTTTACTTTTATGCATATTTTTTCTATTTGTTAACTTGTTGAATTGAGCTCAAATGAAGCTCTAAAAGTTATATGACTATATTATTGAAGCTCGATTTGAAAAGAATAATGAACTAAGCTCAACTAAAAATTTAATGAACAAACTTTTGTTGAATTTCGAATAATTGGATTCAGTATTTAAATCCTAATTGTGTCAAGTCCAACTCGTTTTCAGAGTTATATACTTTTGCTCTACGTTTTACATACATTTGATAATGAGAATAAATGGAAAAATAAACTTATGCTAGGATTTTTTTTAATTAAAAATTAGTTTATTTTTGGAGTACTATATATAATATAGTATGTGTTAAAAAAATAAGCACTAGGTTTGCACCTCCGAAATACAAAATTAACACGTAGCACCCTCAAATTAAGCAAATCTCAGCAACTAGCACCCACCGTTTATTCCGGTAGAGTTGACCACCGGAGTTAAAAAAATATAGGAGAAAAATAGGTAATTCATTTTCTTTTTTCCGTAAAATTTATAAAATACGATTATGAATACTAAAATACTCATCTCTTTCTCCATCTTTATTTTCATTTATATATATATATATATATATATATATATATATATATATATATATATATATATATATATATATATATATATATATATATATATATATATATATATATCCATATTGTAAACTTGTATTAAAATTTTATTTTTGAGATATGATTTGGTAAATTTTATGTATTACAACTTTTTAGAAACTTCTCGAATTCTTTTGAAAATCTTTGAGGACATTAAAAAATTGGTAATTAAAGAATAATTGTCAAAGATCCCAATCCGAAATTTTTAAATTTTAGTGACAAAATAGTAAATGACAAAGTGACAAGAATTTAAATATTGTCACTAAAATGATATATGTAGACACACTAATGACAATAAATGTGAAAAACGTTGTCATTGTCACTAGGTTGTCACTAAAATGTGTCACTAATTGTCAATAGTGACAATTTAAGTTCCATACATTTGTTAGTAATAGCCATTAATGACAATTTAGAAATATATTGTGTCACTATTGTTATTGTGACAAAACTAATTTGTTGTCACTAAATATATGCAAAAAGTGACAATTTCAACCATTTCACTTAATATATTGTCACTAAAATCCATTTTTCTTTTAAGTGTTCAAAAGCGAATTACCTATTTTGCCCATAGATTTTTTTTGATCCAGTGGTCATCTCTGTCGGAAAAAACGAGAGAGTGCTAGTTACTGAGTCTTTCTTAATTTGATGGTGTTAAGTGTTAATTTTGTGTTTCGAGGGTGCAAGTTACTGAGTTGTTCTTAATTCGATGGTGCTAAGTGTAAATTCTGTTTCGGGAGTGCAAAGTGCCAAAAATCCAGAAATGAATTACCTATTTTCTCCTTAGATTTTTTTACTCCAGTGGTCAACTTTGTCGGGGAAAAAAAAGTACAAAGTGATTAATAGTTTCGATTTCGGGGTGCAAAGTGTCTATTTCCCATGTTTTAGGGGAGCAAAATGGAAAGAACTCATTTTTTATATTCTAATTTTTCTAATATATATCATTTTCTATATATAAAAATAATATGACAAATTTATTTAATTTTTCTTATGATATGAATGGTCGTGAATATGTGTTATCACTTTTAATTTAAGAAAGCATTTTCCCCTACCAAACTGGTACGGCAGGTAAACCGTTCCACTAGAGATATTGCATAGATCTATATCATCATATATAGTCATTAGGAAATTCCAACACTAGCTATTTAATTTAACAACCTAGCTAAGCTATGCATTTAATTGATTCCGAATGAGCTGAGGGATAAGATACTGGTCAGATATATAGATATAGGATCGGAAAGAGATTAAAATTTGACGCGCTTTTATTTGTGTGATTTAGATTAGGTAGACGTTTTTCTTTCCATCAAGTCTTGTGCTGGATGGCTCATTTTCAACTGCACACAACTAATACTGCACACAACTAATACTGGGCATGCAGGTCAAAAATATGATAGACTTTGTGTAACATACATACGACCAAAAGTCATCAAATGTTGTTACCTAGGTAGATAGATGTGAAATATATACTGGAGTTTTTTTTTTCATACTTTAAGAAATAATAGGTTGGCTTAAAAAATGTAAATTTTAAATTTTTAGGAGTCTTTTTGCTAATATTATAGTCAACACCATGTGAGAAACTGAGAACTATTCATAAAAAATCAATTTACTTAGTTGGACCAGATTTTCTTTTTTCTTTCTTTCTTTTTTTTTTTTTTTTTTGTTGAAAGGGTAAAAGATCTATTCGTTTCTGCTTTAGATTTATTAGTGGATTAAATATATATCTATCTTTCATAATAACACACATGCAATCGTTTATTCATATTGCATTTTTAAACAACAATAATAATTTTTTGATAAAATAACTCCATATAGTCCATCCAAATATTTGGCCCGTTACCGCAACAACACTTCCGTACTATGGCCTACTCAATCAGACAAAACCATTTCATTGCACAAGCTGGCAGGTCCAACGTTCGAAATTTCTGTAAAAAAAATTTTTATTTTTTTATTTTTTTTACAGTAAATTGAACCAAGTAGATTTTCACTAGATAAGCATGCCGTTGCCTGGTGGATTAGCTAGTTACAATGTTCCATAACACTTTTTCTGGTCCTAATCTAATGATGTAACATACTCAGAGATTCAAACCCCTAATGATGTAACATATTGATCATATTGAGGCTTTGATATTACACTACCCCTTATGATATTTGTTCAAATTAACATTAATCACATAGAGCTCCTCATAAAATATAGAACAAACAAATTGTATTTATTTTCCAATTTATCCTTTGCTTCAAAAGTTGACTCTGTCCGAATTTGTTTTAGTTTGCAAAGTTGCTCTGAGTCTTTTTAAATTTTTAATTACAATTTTAAATGATTTCAGATTTTTATAAAATAATAGTTCTTACGTTTTTCTCTAGAAGAGTTATCTTAACCAGCTTTTACGCATCTGAAGTATTTATTTGAGCCGTGTCGAAATTTTTATGATTTGATTTAATAATTTTATGAAGTTCAAAATTGTATTTGATTAATTTACTCGTTAAAAAAATCGAATTCGAAAAAGTTTTATCGAATCGGACACTAGTTAAATACACGCGAGTTAATGCTTACTATTTATATATTTACGGTGAGGATTTAATTCCATTTTTACGTCAAGATTAAATGTTGGTAAATACACATCTGAAATGTGTGGACAACAGATTAGTTAACAAATTTCTCATTAATTATAATGCCATAAATATAAGAATTAATCCTGAACGTCCAAAACAAAGACGTTGGAGAATCAAACAAAATATTATTAAGCAAGTATTTTGTCAATATTAGCAATCTATGTTAATATGGAAGATTACTCATTTTAATGGTAATTACCCAAACATTCAAGAAAGAAAAATCTTTTTCAATTTCATGAATATTGCTAATTTTCTTTCCTTATGGAAATATTCCTCAACTCCATTTAATTTATACCAAAAGTTTTTCCTGACATATATTTAACTGTTTCCATACCTGCGTAGCCGAACAATACTTTTTTTTCTAAATAATAAAATGTCATATGAGTTACAATCGTAAATTTTTAATTTTTTAGGAAAAAGGTAAATATAGGTGAAATTTTAATTTTGAATCCATATAATTGGACGGTCACATATTTTATAAAATTAAATATTTAGTCTAAATCTTTTAAAATATTATGAACTTTTAGTCCCGCATGTGAAAATACCGCACTTTTTGAAAAACAATTTTAATTTTAATTCGAAAAGAAAAAAAAATCATTGTCGAATAATTATAATTTCATAGGATTATCTCAATTTAAAAGTTTATTACAAATAATTTGAAGATATCAAATGTACAAAGTATTTCAATCATACGAGGGCCAAAAAATGCAAATTATTTTTATGACCGTATTTATTTATTGTCGAATAAATAAAAAAAAAAGTAAATTGATAAAGTAATTTGTCATTAACAGAATTTTACCCCCACCCGTTACCACTAACCACCCTACCATATTTACCCACTAACTCCTCCACTCCCTCCACCCCTACCATTATCTCTGTTCCATGTTATATATATATGTATAGATATATCCTCAATTTTTCATAACCAAATCCAAATCCAAATCCAAATCCAAATCTCTCTCAACTCAACTAGATCATGGAACGCTTTACCCTCTCTCTCTTTCTCATCCTCTCTTCAATCCAGCTAATTCTCTGCGACCCCGGTTCCATCGGAATTAACTACGGCCGCATCGCAGACAATCTCCCCTCCCCACCCCAAGTGGCACAGCTCCTCAAAGCTCAAGGTATCACCAAAGTCAAGCTCTACGACACCGACTCTACCGTCCTCTCCGCCCTATCCAACTCCAACATCTCCGTCACCGTCGCCCTCCCCAACGAGCAACTCTCCTCCGCCGCCGCCAGCCAATCATTTACCGACAGGTGGGTCCAATCCAACATCCTTCCGTACTATCCCAAAACCCTCATCGAAGCAATTGCCGTTGGTAATGAAGTCTTCGTAGACCCCAACAACGTAACTTCATTCCTCGTCCCCGCCATGAAAAACGTCTTCGCTTCATTGACCAAATACGACGTCGCTTCGTCAATCAAAGTTTCGTCCCCCGTTGCCCTCAGTGCACTCGAAACATCCTACCCTCCCTCCTCCGGTTCATTCAAACCGGATCTTATCGAACCGGTAATCAAACCGATGCTGAATTTCTTAAAACAAACTAATTCGCCACTAATGGTGAACGCCTACCCGTTTTTCGCTTATATTTCCGACACCAAAACAATTTCATTAGACTACGTTTTGTTCCGTAGCAACACCACGAATAAAGACCCCAATAACGGTCTTGTTTACAAGAGCTTATTCGATGCCCAAATCGACGCCGTTTTTGCAGCTATGAACAGTGTCGGATTTAACGACGTTAAACTAGTGGTTTCCGAAACAGGTTGGCCTTCAAAGGGAGACGAAAATGAAATCGGTGCGAGTCCGGACAATGCAGCGGCTTACAACGGAAACTTGGTGCGCAGAGTGTTAACTGGCAGTGGGACCCCCCTGCGGCCCGATGAGCCGCTCAACGTCTACTTATTTGCCTTGTTTAACGAGGACCAAAAGCCCGGGGCCACTTCTGAGAAAAATTACGGGCTTTTTTACCCGAACGAGCAGAAGGTGTATAATATTCCACTTACTGTGGAGGGTCTAAACGGTGGGGAATTGGCGGAGAGTAAAGTGGGCCAGACTTGGTGTGTCGCCAATGAAAAGGCTGGGGAGAAAAAATTGAAAGAGGCGTTGTACTACGCTTGTAGTGAGGGTGGTGCTGACTGCCGTTCGATTCAACCTGGTGCCACGTGTCACGATCCTGATACGCTCGTGGCCCATGCTTCTTATGCCTTCAATAGCTATTATCAGAAGAATTTGAGGGGTAGTGGGACCTGTGACTTTGGAGGGGCTGCTTACGTGGTCACTCAGTCTCCCAGTAAGTTACTAGTAATTTAAGTTAGAAATTAATCGAATTTAATTTATGCATTAATTACTTGTTACTAATAAGTTTCTGCAAAATTTGATTTTTCGCAGAGTATGGTAGCTGCGTATTTCCAACGGGAAACTGAGGGCATTTGTTGAATTTTCGCAGAGATTTTGATAGGGGTTGGTTACCTATCATATTTCTTACAAGGGTTGGATTCGGGGTTTTTTTTTTTTTTTTTTATTATTATAAATTATAAAATATAGTGTATTATTTGTTAATTTGTTTATTTAGTATATATAAAACTGGCATAGGGAATGGGAGTAGACAGTTTGTGAGTTTTAGGTTTTAGCTATATAATTTGACCTTATTATCTCTGTAATTTTTACCCATTTTGAAATTTATTTGTTATGTTCTTAGCTTATAACCTTTTTTATTGTTGGCTTTTAACCTAGTATGAATGTTTTGTTTCTACAAATTTTGATCATGATACATATATGTTGTATATCAAAAGTATACATTATGCTATATTTTATTTCCTTATTGGTATTTAACAAAAAAAAGAATAAAAGGAACTCCTTATTGATATTTAAAGAAAAAAAAAGAACTCCACGTGTTAGAACTAATATAAGTTCATATAAGAAACATAACGTCTGAATTTAATTTCTGCTAATATCAATTAAGGTGGGCTTAACTATTGGGCAATTACCGAGTTTGTGTCATGATTAAAAAAAATTGGGATTGTTAGAAACTTGTCTCATAAACTTCAAATTTATGTATCATGTTGATTCTTGTATTTTGAGCGTTTTCGTTAATGATATTGACTTGAGTTTTCCCTCTTTTAAACTTTTATACAAATTAAATAATTGAAATTGGGCTGAAAGGGACCAACGAGTTCTATATATTGCCGGTCGGCCCAAGAAAAAGAGATACCAACAATAGTACAATATATATCCGAAGCCTATACCAAAGGCTGCCTTCTAATTTTATTTCTAATAATATTGTCGCAACTGGTTGAGCAGGCGCAGGCCCAAGATGATAAGACCTATTTGTTTAGTAAGGCCCGTTTTGATTGATGGATCTACTGCCTGGAATAGAACCCTAACAATTTATAAACTGAATTCGAGCCTAATAGAGCTTAACACGATTAATGTCTAAATATAAAATTACTTTTACTATAATAATTATTTGTGTTAAAATTATAGTTACTGGTTACTAATTACTAATCAAATTTGAAGCAAGAATACTATTCGAAATTTTATATAGTGTAAACCCACATATAATACAAATGAAATAAATAGAAATTTTAACACAAAAGATCAAATAAATGGGAGTCTTGGGATTTTTAAACTCTACTACCTGTTCAGATGGAGCAAAGATACATTCAAAATTCCGGACAGATGAAAGATTTTATTTAATACTGTTCTTTCAATTATCAAAAGTCCTTTTCTATTCACTTAATTGACTTAAAATCTTAAATAATTTCATAATTTTATTGGCATCCCCAATAGCGAGTGTTTACGAATATAGCATCACTCGAGGTATTATTAAACTAAATACCTAGTTCTTTTTTTTTACTTTTGTTGCCTGTGTGAGGAGTAATAGTAGTTTTATTTTATATGCATTTCACTAATATGTAATTTGCTAGTATTAACAAACTTGAAGCATGAAAATTACATGAGACGAGTTTGAGCCAAGAAAATTAGGAAATTTTTTAATCGAACCTGAGCATATTGCTATGAAGCCCGATGATATTTCAGTTTGAATCATTTAAAATACGGCTCACAATGCCCGGTGGATAGTCCTAGTGAGATGTGCCATTATTAAATTATTAATCATGTTTTGCACATCAATTTTTTTATGCGAACAGTAGAAGTATACAGTCTCATCTTGGGAAAATTCTTATATAGACCTGGTCTATGAACTTGTCATAGACCTTATCAAAATGTATGATGTGGTTCATTTACAACCACAAGGTCTATGAAATCTATGCAAGAATATCCCCTCATCTTGTATTTGTGTTTTTTTTATAACCTAGGTATCCAAACTTACACTAGACTAAGAAATCTATATAGTTGCATTCTTTTATCCGTTATTAAATCACTTTTTTTTAGATCTGTCAGTATCTTCAATGTTTATATTTGTAACACTTCCTATTCCTTTCATTTTATTAATGTAAATGCAGAAACAAGAGTATACAATAATGAAGTTAAGGTAGACATATAAAAACTTCCACAAGAACAGTTGAATCTATACGCTGTATTATTTTCCATTAAAATAGTCCCACAACACAAATTGAAATTGATAAACTGTCTTTCCACTAGGATCATCTATGTTACATTTGTGTACCACAATAATGTACCACTAATAATTATTCATCACATGTTAATCTCAACTAGCATGCATCACATAATCTAGTGTGGTGTATGTCAAGTAAGACTTACATGTGACAGTAAGTTATTAGCGGTATACAAGTGTGGTTCACAATTGTGGTATAGTGGATCTCATCGCTTCCCACTTGATCATATTATCATTACAACAAGAGTATTAGACCGGAAATACAATTTGGGCATGTTTGTTTGGGGTTTGGGAAAGTAGTTTAGGAGAGTAACGGAGGTTTGTGAAATAATCTCGATTTACGTAATGTTGTTTGTTTGAGTTTTGAGAGAGTTGTTTGAGAAATAAAGTAAGTACAGGTTTTTTTGGAAGAACTAAGTTGTATGTGTAAGATATTTAAGACTTTATATCAAATCATGTTTGTTATGAGATAATTGTGTAAGATATATGTTACTTCATGTCAAATCAAAGTAGAGATTTTATATGTTTTGTTTAAAAATAAAAAAATTGTTGTTTGTTTGAATTTTGAGATAGTAGTTTAAAAAAATTGAGATATGAAAAATTTGTTTTCGAAAATAAAAAACATATTTATTTGATATTTTTCAAAAATAAATGTTTATTTTTTGAAATACGACAAACAAACAAACAAGCCCAATAATTGTTTCAGATGTGAATCCAAATATTCATAAAAATGACTGCAAGCCACGACCCATATTATATATTTTTATGTCAGCTCCGTAATCAATTAATAGTCTCTGATTAATTAAATAAATAATCAAAATGAATTTTATTCAATAATCGGGATAGTAAAAATGAGGAAAAGCATATCCCGGTCCCACACTGTAAAAGAGAGATCAGCCACAGAAAACCCGGGAAAGAATTTAAAAATGAGAACACACTAGTCAAACAATGAACTACTAAATTCATCTAAAATTTGTATCCTGGCCGAACACGTGTCCATAAGCTCAAGGATTGGCACCAAAACCAAAGGCAACCACCCGCTACCTGTCTACTGTCTTCATTAACAAATTATAATGCCCTCAATTAGCGCATGGGTGTCAGTCAAGGTACTGTTTGGTCTTAAAGAAAAAAACTCGACGGGCTAACCCAGTTACCGGTGAATGAAGGGGTGTGGAGAAGATATATAGCAGCACTTTCCGGTGACTGACAATGTCCGAAATGCACGTGGGTGGGCTCCACCTATTTGCCAATCACGAGAACATGGATCCGATTCATTCTGAACTGGTGTTTTCAATTCGGGTCGGGTTTCTAAGATTTGATTACTTAAATTCTACACTAGTGGATTTAATCCATTGACATTTTATGAATACCACATGGGTATGAAAAGACAAAAAATTATCCTTACATGCTCATGTGACATTCATTCAACACCCGAGTGAATTAAATCCACCGGGATAGGTACTAATTTTCCCTAAGATTTGATCATTAGGCTCTTTTTTTTAGAACTTAATTGATAATAATGGGATTTAGATGATACATTAATTTTAGCTAGATTTATCTTCGAATTTTGCAGAACTTTTGTAACTTTTAATTTCTCGAATGATTGAACTTCAGTTGGACTTGGGAAAAAGAATAGGATTGATTATATTTACCATCTCAAAATCTTAGCAACCAACTCGTTTTGAAGTATTTGTTTTGAAGTATTAGTCAAATTTCATTGAAAAACAGTAGTGTTGATAATCTATCAAGATTAGTTTGTATGGTAATGTGAAAAATTTATTTAAAAAATAACATAATGAATGAAAATTTAAAACCCTCATATTCTTCTATATTGATCGTAAGTTATTGCTAGTTTCACTTGTATTTATACAAATATTTCATTATATATAAGCATGAATTACCAGTTTCCTTTAATTATATCACATCCATCCCATACTGGATCAAAATATAGTAGGGTCAGATTCACAAGAATCATTATTTGATAGTCCAACAAACTTAGGGAAGATTTCGTTACATTCTATGTTTGTCTTTTTGATATTTTTTATTACCATCATAATTAGATTGTACATAATGATGTGATTAGGGCTGAAAATCAAATGAAGCTATTTGATACTTGACTCGAGCTCGTTCGATAAAAGCTCGTTTGAGCTCGGTTCGTTACACTAATCAAACAAGCTTGAACATCTTTTACTTGTTCGATAACTTTTAAAGCTCGGCTCGAGCTCGACTCGATAAGCTAAAAATTGAAAAAATACATGTAAAATATCAAGCTACTCGATACTCGGCTCGAACTCGTTCGATAAAAGCTCGTTTGAGCTCGGCTCAATTGAAAATCAAACCAAGCTCAATCACAAAATTTCAAGCTCGATAAAAATCAAACCAAGCTTGAACAGTGTGTCGTTCGATACTACTCGGCTCGATTACAGCCCTAGCTGTGATTTTCTCCTTTCATGTTCTTTTGCAGCGAATTCAATGCTCTACCGCAGATCAAGTTAAGGCGCAAAATCATACTCGTTTCTCTACCTCAATTGCTACTTCGAAGTTGGGTTGGAAACCACATGAAACTGACTGGATTTCAACGAACGTTGATGCCTCTTTCAAAGATGGCAAGGTTGTCTCGGCCATCATTTTTCGCAATCACCTTGGGTCCATTTTGTTTGCGAAGTCTGATGTTCTTCCCTGTCTAAATGTTGCGGTTGCCGAAGCCATTACCCTTAAAGAAGCTTGCTATGTTGCTAGCTCATGTGGTATTTTTTGTATTACTTTTGAGAGTGACTGATTAACCAATATTTTGGTTGTCAATTACACTGATGATGCTCTCTATTGGGATACTTCTATCATATTTAAGAAATTCGCAAATTTTAGGAGTGATGGCCTATATGAAAACTCAAATTTATTTCCCAGAATGCAAATCGAACCGTCCACAATTTGATTGTCCGGACGTTTTCTACAAACTCTGTTCCCCCTGCCCATCCCCTCCCCTCTCTTGACCCCACTAATTAACCTACTTCGATTTTATTAATGGGGGTTATTCTCGAGTAATCTAAAACTTTTGTTTGTTTGATTTGTAATATTTTCTTAATTATTAAAAAAAAAATCCGTTGTCTTTACTATTTAGTTTGTAGTTGTTGGGCCTATGGGTTCTCTGGGTTAGGGGGTAAGAGGCTCGGCTTTGAGCTACCTCCATATTGTGCTCGCTAATCAGTAGGATTTTTCAGGGATACAATTTTTTATTTTATGACATTTTTGTCCTCTTATTTTTTTTATAAGTAAATTCATTCAACAAGAGAATCAAATATGTTTGTTACAAAAACAGGAGGAGAGCCTCTTTCACAAAATACAACATGAGAAAGAGTATTTAAAACAACATATCAATTCCAACTAACTAAAAAGATAACTAACTTAAAGGTATAAATAAGTTTCATTTATAATTAACAAATGAATTTCTACCAAAAATAATGAATGACTCAAGAAACAAATTATTAGAATTTAAAGATATTATAGTTCATGACATAATTGATTTCAAGATATGAAATACTAAATAAGATTTTGGTGGACGGTGTAAGAAGTGGCAATTATGATTCAATTGGTTATATAAATTGCAAATTAAAACAATCCATAAAAGCACGCTACCAAATCACATTTTCAAACTTTGGAACGATTAAACAGGTCAACACATATATGTTTTACGACAGGAATAAATCAACAAGGATCCAATATAATTATATTACTAATGTGCATAAGTTAATCTCAGTTCCTAATTATTGTCTAGAAACACAAGAAAATGAAATTATAACTTAAAGTAGCCTCAAAAACATTTCTTGACCAGTCAAGATGGCTGGACCAACACATTTTAGGTCTTAGCTAATATGGACCACAGGTTCATGATGATAATTAGACTTTTATTTCATTTCCTTTTATTTTTGGTCTTCATGAAATTGGCTAAGATTGACCAAAAACTAATTTAGTACTATTAAAGAAAAGAAATCGGCTAAGTTTCTTGGATCAAAATCATTGTCGTATAGATTTATAAAATACCGTAATCACTTTTATATATATATATATATATATATATATATATATATATATATATATATATATATATAATCAAGTTATACTTGAGTTTGAATCGTATTAAAGCTTATTTATTTAATTAATAACAATGTATAATTAGATTAATTTGTACATTTTGTATAAATTATAATACAAATTTAAAATGTGTAAATTAAAACTAATCCTTTAAAGATTTAATATAAAATATAAATTTATTAAATCATACACAAAATTTAAAAATTTATTTTGTCCATTCTAAGTTTAATTAAATAAAAAAATTCCATTTTTTATATTAATATATAAATATTTTATAAGAAAAAAATGATGGTTTGTAAGAAAAAAAATATAAGAAGGTTTATCATTGAGGTATTATGAAGGTTTTTTTTTTAAATGTTTTTATTAAGGATTTCTTTTAAATAATTCAAAAATTATAAAATTAACAAAATTTTAAAACAATTTAATCTGGGTTGTTAATTTTAAAAATAAGAATAACATAGATAAAGACTACTTTTAATTGTTACTATATTTTACAAATACAAAATTTACGTACTAGATATTAAAAATATGAAAAAAAAAAAAAAAAAAAAAAAAAAAAGAGAGAAGAAGAAGAATTGGAACAAGCACTTGGCGACGCTTGCTTGTCTGCCAGGGCGTCCTTTTACCCTTTCTTTTCCATTTTCCTTCCCACTCTATCTTCCCTCCCTAAAAGATGGCCTAAAACTATCATAAATAAAATGGATTAAAATCTGCAAACGGATTGACCTGACTTGTGAGTTTCCACTCTTTGCTGGAGAGACACAAGACGTATTTATTGGAAGCGAATGATAATTTCTAATTTAACCAAAGTTTAATATCTCAAATAATTAAATTAACTTTTTTGTTTTTGTGACAAATAAAGTAAGTGGTTCACACCAAATAAAATCCCATAGACCCATTTAATCGAGTTATGTTTTCAACGGTCTTAAAATGAGTTGGACAATAATAAAAATTTGTTGTCGATGGAACAAAAAATACTTTGTTCGTTTACTTTTTCTGATGACAGTACATCCCAAAAGTCCAAAATTAAGTGAAAGTATAAACAAATTTATTACAGTCTCACAATTTTTGTAGTTTACCTTAATGAATTTCTATAGTACAACTTTTTGATAAACAAAAAAATAAAATTCATTCTTACTTGCATTCATAAGCAAATAACGAAGAAATAGCTTATGGGCAGCCCAGTCCTAGCTAGACAATTTTTAGACGTCGGTCTGGCTAAGGCTCCCGGTGTGAAAGGACCCCAAATTTCTATATTAGTAACACATTTTTGTCATTCTAAATAAATATTCTTTTGAATACTCAATACATATATAAGAGAAGTAGAAATTCATGTATACTAAAATAGTTGAATATTACGTGTTTAAGTTTGATTTGATTTTCTTATGGAAGTGTTTAATTGAGTCATATTCATAATAGCTTTAATTAAGTCTAAATGAGACAATCTTGAAATGCACTCTATTTATGTTTATAGAGCGAATGTAGTCTATACGAATTTTTATTAATCTATATTTGTAGGGTCTTAGGCGCTACTCATTGTTGTAAAATCAATTGGTGTTAGGAATGCTCATATTCTAGTTTTATAGTGCATTCACACACAAGCGTCTACAGTTCGACTGTGAATTAACCCTGGCCTCCGTCATGAGATAACTTTTGCCAAAAACTCTAGCCAACAATCTCCCCCTCAGCACTTCATCTAGGACATGTGACGACTAGGACCGTTGAAAATGATGAATTGAGTTTTCTGCTAATAACGGCGTATGTATAAATATTAAATAATTATAATTAACAATATAAAGTATGAGTATTTATGTTCTAAAAACACCCCATTGAATTGTAATATTAGGTATGACCGAAATTATCAAAAAATAAAATATAGAAAAATGAGAGGTATAGGCATAGCCCAAGGCATGTTTATCTCATGAAATTACAAGCACTGATTAAGCGTAGACTTGTCTGCACGCGTTCACGTTTCTAATCCGATAAAAAAAATCAAGAATTTGCAACCTTCTAATATTTTTCTAGTTTAATTTTACTATTAATCTTGTTACTTGGATATTCACTGTTTTATTAATTGAATAGTCTTTATACTTTGTCAATTTTCAAAATCTGTTAATTTATTCGCTTCTTCTAATTAAAAATAAAAGAAAAAGGAAATGATAATCAAATTCATATTCAAAATATATTATAATATTATGATAACAATCCATGTTTAATATTAGATGTTTGTATCCCCATTACTAATTAATAATAGATATTTTTGGCATTGATTAACACAATTGGATTGTAATTATATAAGCCCATTATGATGAAATCTAAACAAAACAAGCAATTGCATAGACCCAAGCCGATTATGAAGTAAAAATAAAACATTGGTTGTATATATTCCACATATATTTGAATTTTTCTAGTAGATCAATCTATTCAAATTCAAATAATTTGACTGTATAATGGTTTCTGGCCAGCAAATAACATTACATATATGTGCTATAGTATGTATCATACATGAATTTATACGAATCAACTTTAACTTATTTACAGCTTTTTTATTTTTATTTTTATTTACAGTATCAATGTTCAATTCATAAAATAAGCACAAGTACACGACATATTTTTCTTAAAGATAGTACACGACGTATTTATAGCCATGTACATATTAAATCTTTAGGGTGGACAACTTTTATGATAATTTTAGTTGAAAAATTGTATAACTGTACAAATTGACTAAATATTGGAAAAAAAAAATTGATTGAGTAAAATCTCGTTGCAAGTCGCAATTCAAATAAACTTGAAATATTTGCACCTTAAAAAATTCTCTACTTCTTGTAGAATTAAAATTAGATCTTAACTTTGACTAAATAAATAATTTAAATATATGCATACCTAAAATGAAATATAACCGTTAAAAATATTATGCGCGTTACTACTTATCTCTTTATTAGCCGGTACCAAGCTGATCAAATAAAAATATTTTTGTCAAGTAATTTTAATCTTTAAATGAACATTAAAGTCAAATAAAGTTATATTAAATGTCTCGCGTGAAGGTTGAGTTTTGCTATTTATTAATCATAGTTCAAACATATACCTCATTTTTTTTTTTATAATCCAGGTGTCCAAGTTTACACTAGACTAATCTTGAACCCTCAGAATTTTTGCCCTAGAACCCTGACGAATGTGTTTCCACCAAGCATCAGGATCCCACCATACTGTTGTACACTCTGCGCACATATACCTCATTTTGGATGAATGTATATATAGCTAATTCTTATGCAAATCCTATATTTATATCAGTTGAGCTAATATAACATAATTTTCGTACCTGACGATGTTTATTACATGCATTTACGTAGTAGTTACAATATATTTTATAGTGAAGATAACTTAAAATCAAGAGTAAGATGAAGGAAATATGCAATGTAAACCGAAAACATTAATCCAAGAGTTGATATATATACAGAATAAATGCATGTTTCAATTTGAAAAACTTATACCAAATTACGTGACATGAGATTTAAACTTTAACACACAACTCAAGTATATATGTTGCTACCACATTTAATTTACTCTCCACAAAGCACCAACAATGAGCATTCATTCATAAACTCTAACCAATATCCATTCATCTACCACGCCACCCTTGCTGCTTTTTCACGTAAATAATTAAAGCAGAGAAAATGACACAACTATACAACCATTCTGACCAAAAATACCACCACCATTAAATATTAATGGAGAATCTCAAGATTTTTTTCATTTTCTTTTTTCTTTTTTCAAATTTTAGTTTGCTTTTTTGCTTCCCTAAATATTTAGGGCCTCTATGTTGGATTTTTGGGAAAGTAGTTTGGGAGAGTAGTGGAGACTTGTGAAATAATCTCGATATAATTTGCGCGCGTAATGTTATTTGTTTGGGTTTTGAGAAATAAAATATGTATAAGTTATTTTTGAAATATTTAGATTGTAGGTGTAAGATGTATAAGACTTTATGTCAAATCATGATTGTTACGTGAGATAAATTGTGTAAGAGATATGTTACTTTATATCAAATCAAAGAAGAATTTGTATATGTTTTGTTTAGAGATAAGAAAATTGTTGTTTGTTTGGCTTTGGAGAGAGTAGTTTGAGAAAATTGAGAGATGAAAAATTTATTTCAAAAAGTATAAGTCATGTTTGTTTGACATTTTTCAAACATGAATTTTTTTTGGAAAATGCCAAACAAACAGACCCTTAGGTATTCCAATTGTATAATCACATCACATAAAATAATAGTGTATCATATAGTTTTAATTCTATAAAATAATATTTAGGAAATGTAACTTTGCAATATAAAAATTAAAAAAAAAAAAAGAAATTACAAATAATCCGAGGGCTGTTTTGTCATCTCAATAAAAGGGCAAAAATCTATGAAACCAAGGAGTGCACGTAGTCGGTATGTGGGGGCGTGTGAGAAGGTAGAGAAATCGAGAAAGCAATTCATCCTCCCCACTAAAAACTAAAAATTAGAAAATTAAACAAAAAAAAAAATGAATAAATAAACAATGCTCGTCCCACCCTCTACCCTTCTCTTTTCTTTTCTTTTCACACACAACACATAGTGTAGACAGAGAGAGAAAAAAAAGGCAAGAAAATTAGATTATCAACAATATCATCATCTCAAATTCTCTGTACATACATATGTTTGCGTCTTAGCCCATAAATGATTAGTTTCTACCCTCCCACCCTCTCCTCAATCCTTTAAAAAGGTAGAGAATCGTTTCAATTACCCAACCTTTTTTTAGTTTTTCTTATTCTTTTGCAATTTCCGGCCATGAGGCGAGGAAGAGCATCGGGGAGGCAGGCGGCGCCACAAGCTAACGTCGGAGATGCGAACGGATCTGGAGGTTTAGAGGTCAGATTTCGCGGAGTAAGGAAGAGGCCGTGGGGGAGGTTCGCGGCGGAGATTAGAGACCCTTGGAAGAAAACTAGGGTTTGGCTTGGAACGTTCGATTCGGCGGAGGATGCAGCACGCGCCTACGATGCGGCGGCGCGTTCGCTCCGTGGTCCCAAGGCTAAGACAAACTTCCCTATACATCCAAGCGGCGTTTTCCCGGATTTCAACGGTCAGAACCCTAACCAAACGCTGATCAACAACAACTGTGTCGATCCGTTTATGGATTCCAGATTTTACCAACAGAATCATCAGTTAATTGCTCAACCGACCTCTAGCGGGATGAGCAGTACTGTTGAGTCCTTTAGTGGACCTAGACAGCTTCCGCCGCCGCCTCCGGTGGTGAAACAAGGGAGGAGGTATCCCCGGTCGCCTCCGGTGGGTCCTGATGATTGCCACAGCGATTGTGATTCCTCTTCCTCCGTGGTTGATGATGGCGAGTTTAAAAAGCCACTGCCTTTTGACCTTAACATGCCTCCGCTGGCCGATTCTGCCGCCGCTGAAGTGGACGAGCTTGCTTGCACTGCCCTCAGGCTGTGAGGTGTTTCGGATGATGATGATCGTGAAGAAACCCATTTAGTTAAATTAATTACCCATTTTTTTCTTTTTTCTTTTTCCCCCTTTTTTTTTCTTTTCCGGAAAAATTCCACAAAAAAAAAAAAGAAGAAGAAAAAACAGAGAGATAAGGATGCTCATTGACAGCAGTGAAGACTACGCGATAAAAAAAATACTAAGTGTCTGTCTTCAACGAGCATTGTTGTTTGAAGAGAATCACTTGTTTCTTAAATTTATAAACTTTAATGTTATGGATAGAAGAAATTACTGTATGATTTGTGCGTGATTTTTTTGTACCTGTTATGTTCTTTGGGATGTTATTGAACTCCGTTGTTGAGTCCGTAATCCATAGTCTAAACCTGGGTTAGTCTAAATCTATTCTCTGATGTTTGTCAGGGGGTTATGATCATATGGTTTGTCATATCTAGTTTTCGGTTACTTTGTTAAGATTGAAGCTTTATTATATGAATTCTACTCTTGTGATTCTGCCGATGTGTTCTATTATTATTATGGATATTGTTTGATTCTTTCATGTTTTAGTGTACATCTACTTGGTTGGATGATTAGCACTTAATTGTTACTGGTCTGCATCTGCAATATCAGTCTCTGTGTAATCTGGTAACATATTGAAGATTCACTAGCTAGTTTTTGGTTATGTATCATTTTTCGAAATTGCTCGACATAGATTCTGTTTTTGATTTGCTCAAGTAAAATTTTATTCCTTTGTCCATTGTTCTTTTCAAAGTTAAGATCTTCATAAGACTGAGAGTTTTTTGAGATTGGTATGTGCCTAAGGATCATGCATGGTGTTGTTGCTTTCTTTGGAATCACATGCATTATGTTTTTACGTATTCCGTGAATCTTCAGTCACCAGCTGATATGGTTTCATTTTATAGCTAAAGCTCATTAATAAGCCGTTACGATTTTACATCCTATCTAGATCATCACCAAGTGATTGCTATTGTAAAATCTTGTCACTGATTTTTCATTAATACGTATTACTAATTCTGTCATTCGAATGGTGTATCCCGGCATAAAAAGTAAATCTGAAATCTAAATTTACTGCCATTAGCATGATCGAACACGTGTTAACTTCTGCCCTTCTTTAGTTTGAAATCACACACACACATCTATATATATATATATATATAATTCTAAACATAATGCAAGTGATTCTTATCTTCCTATCGTGTTCTTTTTTGTGTTTCTGTTTTTTTATGGAGAATCACATGTTCATTGCATTCAAGCCCTAAGATTCATGTTGCAATCTTAGTTCTTATGTGTACTTCATTGTGGGTTGTCCTTTTCGAGTTCTGATTTGGTCACTGTTCCGCTTGTTGCTGCTTAAGAAGTACATTGTACATTATAAACTAAATTACTTTGTCATATAAAGTTCTAATGATGTGCTTTTTGTTATGAGCTTGATGTATGGTTCTACTATGCCCTCGCTACCCTTCTGTGCGTGCACCTGTCACGCGTACCACTTTTTAGAGCTTATTTGTGAACTTGTGCTTGATAATTTTTATGAATGTGTGTTGAACTATTGCTTTTATTTTTTCTTCTTTCTATGTTGTGATATTTTCCTTTATTTCCTTTACTGCTGTTTATTTTCTGCCCTATTTTGGTGGTGACGGTCGTGGTGTTGGGTGGTTTGTTCCATATGGTTGGCAGCAAGTACCAAACCATTTCCACATTGCTGAATAAGCAACCGTTGATTCTGGCTTCAGGTTCTTAAATCTTTATTGTGTTTGGCAGTCATATTCACACCTATGTACTAATGTTCTTAATATGCAAGATTTTTGTCTTCTCGATGTCTAAAAACCTGACTTGCACTGGGTATATTAGTTGCATCTTTCCATACAGGATATGATGAAATCACACTTGCGTTCTTAGTGGCAACTGGGATTACTAGCATCGATAATTTGTTTACGGTAAGCCGGCATGATTCTTGTTTATGTAACTAAATCAGTGCTAACTTACCGGAAGTAAAAGTTGTTCATGGTATTCTGTTTTATATTACTCCTGCATGTTTTTATGTCTGGATGAAAATTCTTTATGATGCTGTTGATGTTGGAATTGGGTGTTCATACTTGTGATGTTCATGTGCTTAGTGCCTGATTTTGAACTTTGCTTGATTTTCATGTTGAGTTTTTGACTAAGACTAGTTTTTGGTTTGATTTTGAAGGAACATGGCCCGAACGAGCTTTATAGTGTCGAATAAATGTCTAGCTCAAGTGGGTTGGTCCGTTTGCATACATTATGTTGTTTTTGGCTTAGCAAGTCTAATTTGAGTTGAGTTTCATAAGTATCAAACAATAAATGATGTTATTTTCTGTGTTATACATTATACAAACTGATTTCTAATGGGTTTATTTTTATTTTTTATTGAGCTCAGACGAATCTCGGAGTAAGAGTTTTCAGTTTGAATCCAGTCCAATTTATTAGATTTTTTGAACTTATTAATTAGATTAATATATAATATATAAACAAACTTAAAAAGATATTCATAAGCTGGAAGTTGAGTAACCTGATTTGATTGGTTATGGATAAAATGTATCGTATTGAGATCTATATTAGATAACAAGTGATATGTGTACATAATGGAGTATAATTTTTACATTACTATTCCAGCAATGTTCTAGCTGCAGTTTAAAATTACACGAGATAATATCTTAACTCATATATTTGGGCGTTTATGATGCCTTCGAAGCTTAATTTAAGGTTTATAAAAAATGTATGGATAATTTATCCTAGTTATCTTTTCTAAGCAAAAGATTATTAAGAAATTAGAAGACACTTTCGATTAATCAGCTATTTCGAAAACAACTTGTGTAGAATGATTCGTCATTTTTGTACAAACTGGGCTTCGGGAAGAACTGTTGGATTTCCTGCCCTCTTTAAATTGGACCCCAGGTTAGCCTAGCAAAGATGCACATGTGTCTCAAAGAAAGTAGTCAAGCTGGGCCAGTTACACAGCCCGGCCCAGTATTTAATCTTATTTTGTGAATTCTTCTTTTCCTTATTTAAGTTAAATTGATATTCGATTTAGATTAATGAAAAATTGTCGCCACCACTTATTAGCAATGTTTTCAGAACCGGTAAGCCGACTGACGACTGATTTGACCGATTGAACCGTTGGTCGGATCGAATAACGTCATAATAATGTAATAAATATATTTAATTTTAAAGTATATGTAATACGCATAAATTTAAACATTATCATATAATTGATTAAACATATATAAAATTATATATAATATTTATCTAACTTATATCATAACTGTAATATGATACTAATTTGTAAGTTCATATAAATATAATATGATTATATTTCTTTATAAAAAAATTTAATGTGTAAGTTAAAAATACAACAAACTAAGAAATTCATAAATTTTTAAATATGGTTATGTATAAAAGCCTAATATTCTAAATTAAACTTGCATAATATATCGATTTGACTCATTATCCTAAAAATAATATTGGAAATAAATATTTTATAGAACAAATTGTAATAAAAAATTAATATTTGAGTATTAATTTTCATTGATAATGTGTAAGATGTTAATTGTCTAATTTATAACTAAATTTGGCTCCAAGTTTCTATAATTTATAAATTTTGTGTTAAAAGTTCAATAAAAATGATGTAGCTCAAATGGTAAGAAAGATATGTTTCATGTAAAAGTTTAGATGTTCAAATTCCAGCTTTTACAAGAATTTTTAATTTATTTTTTTAACATTAAAAAAATTTTAAAATAAAAAAAAAGAAAAAAAAAAAGAAAATTCAGAATCGGGTTGAACCAGTCCAAACCGGTTTGGATTCAATCCGGTTCAGACTGGTTTTTGAGTCAGGCGCTTAGATAAATCAGACGGATCAATCTTTGATTCGCAGTCGGACCGACCGGTACGGTCCAATTTTAACAACATTGCTTATTAGTGGTAAAGTACTTTTTGAATAAGCACAAAGGTTTCCTCTCTTTATTTTATATGTGTATTTAAAATTTAAAATTTAAAAAATTCGATGTTTCTGAAAAGAGAAAAGAGTATAGGAAGATGTTGGACATATATTTAAAAAACACAACATTAGCCTCATTTAGGTAACATATTTAAATATGTTTTTGTGTATCAATTAATTTAATGATACCATATAGAATTAAATATGTTACCTAAATGAGGCTCTTTTTGCTGTTTTAAAATTGAGGCGGTAGAATAATAGAAAATAAGTATTTGTACTTTAATTTAAATTCATTTAGCGAATTTGATTGAACTTTAAAAGTTTTATATTATTCGTTCTACATAAGATTGAACAAAATCAATGAGCATACAAATTATTCGTCCATTTCAAATGATATCTTAGGGTTTATTTGAATGGGTTATAATTCGGTCTCGCAGATTTCGCGAAATTGAGTCATAACTCTTTCAAATAAAATTTGACAAAATTCATGAAACTTATAACAAACTTATTTATAGACCCACAATTAAAAATCATAAGACTTTTTATTTGACACTTATCATCTATTTTTTTCCTAAATTTTATAAAAAAGACATTAATTTGACATCCACCACCTAATTTTTCTCCCAATCCAAATGGGTTTCACCCTTTTCAAAACCATTTTTTGAAACACCTGTATCCATTATCCAATCAATTTCACACAAGCAATGCACCTTCAAACCAAAATTCGTTGACCAAAATACATTTATTTATTTTCCACTTTCCAGTGAGAAAGAAATTAAGAAAAAGACGTAGTCTTCTATAATAATGTACAATACAATAGTTATCAATATAGAATAATACGTAGATCTATGATGTGTCGCATGAAATGAAGAAAGGATTACATTTCTAATTATTATTATTATTATAATTAATTAGTCAGGAAATAAAATCATAGTCGATCATGTGACTGTGTGAGAATCAAAATTTGGCAGGTTGGCAACTTAGCTCGATTGAAGGTGGAACAGTACACGTTGCAAAGCACATGGTCCCACTGCGGACAGATTAGTCTTGTTTTGATGTTAACGTCTACGTACTTATAGAATAGAGTTCTTCATCAGCTTCATTGTATATATGGTATGATCCAATTAAGTCAAACTTTTATTTGATTAGTGAAATTAATTAGTATTTGTTTCGCGATAATTAATTTACTTCAAAAAAAGGGTTGAACACTTTAGTAGACTTGTTAAAAAGGTCGATTTAGTGCATAAGAAACATTCATTTGCAATGACTATGTAAAAACTAAAAACTGGTAACTAACGAACTAAATTTAATTTTTTTTTTATTATCAAAAAACAAATTTTTGCTAGTGGCTACCCTTTATTCGCCGGGTCGGGGCCCATATGATTTACTTTTAAATTTGGGTAAGGAATAGAATCGTCCACCGTCACCCGCCGCACTTTAACCTTTTCCCACCAAATCCAATAATAAAATAAAATAAAATAAAATAAAATATATATTCTGCCTTGCCCTTGCCCTTTCCCTTTCCCAATCAAAATATTTGATTTGAATAAATTTTATTGAGCTTAATTATAGAGTAGTATTTCGTTAAGACACATCAGAACTTCCAGCAATAAAATACTAATATATAAACAGTCAATTACCTAGCCAAAACACAGACTTCAATCCAAAAAAAAGAACAATTCAGTACATGATCATAGATTTTTGAATATGGGGGACGAAATAAAAACCCTTCTGAATCATCAGAACAAAAACAGAGAGTACTCGCGATGCGTGTCACATGTCCACGACGAGCTTCACAGCTTCCGAACGTGGCTCAAATGGCTATGCGTCGATCAATCTAATGCCTGGACCACGTGTCTCTCGTGGTTCGTTTTTGTGGTGCTGGCGATTTTAGTTCCGGCCCTGTCCCACTTTGTGCTTGCGTGCACCGACTGTGACAGTCGTCACAGCAGGCCATACGACACCGTTGCGCAGCTCTCACTCAGCGGAGTTGCTTCTCTATCTTTTATTTGTTTGTCCAGATTTGTGCGGAAATATGGGCTACGGAGATTTTTGTTCTTTGATAAGCTCCGTGACGAGAGCGAGACCGTCAGGAAAGGTTACACCCAACAACTCGATGTAAGTTGTGTTTTCATTTGTTGGTTGAATTTAGAGTACGTACGTATTCCCCCTAAATTCGGTGCTTTGTTTTCTGTGAATCCTACCGGAGTATTTTTATAGAATGTATCTGTTTGAATTGAATGTTGACTTATGCTTGGGTTTATCATTACTATCTACTGCATAAATTGATTAGATATTTTGCTATTTTTGGGCCCTTAAGCGAGGCTTTTGCTTACTTTTAGGACTTTATACTAGTTTTCCTTTTTTTTGGCTTACCAAGTGTTTAATCCCTTTCAAATTTGGTCTTGAAATGAAGATATCATCAAACAAGCTCGAGCTGATTTTATGATGTGCAAATTATTAAGCAAAGTACATTTCTTGTTTCGTAATTTCTGATCAATCTTCTGAACTCTCTATATATGCATGCAGAGATCACTGAAGATTCTATTCATCTTCGTTCTACCTTGTTTTGCTGTTGAGTGTGCCTATAAAATCTGGTGGTATACCTCAGGTGGTACCCGCATTCCCTTCTTAGGAAACGTCATCGTGAGCAACACAGTCGCCTGCATCTTAGATCTATGCTCTTGGTTTTATAGAACAGTGGTCTTTTTTCTAGTCTGTGTTCTCTTTCGACTAATCTGCTATCTTCAGATTCTCCGTTTACAAGATTTTGCCTTAGTCTTTCAAAGCGACTCTAACGTCGAATCAGTTCTGAGAGAACACCTCAGAATCAGAAGACACTTAAGAGTTATAAGCCATAGATACAGAGCATTCATATTGTTGGCATTAGTATTCATCACTGCTAGCCAATTTGCTTCTCTTTTGATGACTTTACGACCTGGTGCAGATGTCAACATGTACCATTCTGGTGAACTAGCGGTATATATACATATATTTATTTACTAGTTATTTCTCAATCGATCTACAAGTAAAAGTACCCCTTGTGCTTTGCCTAATTGGCAAAACCGCAAAAATCTCCCCGTGTTCATTTTTTATTACCAAGTCTGAAATTCCTTCATAAGTCAATAGGGATGTTATTGCCAATTCTTTTAAGTGGGTTATTTCTAATCTTCAAGGTTGACAGGGGTGTTTTCGCATTTTTTGGTGGGGGGGTATAATTGTCATTTTTCCTGCAAAATATGCACTCCGGTGTGAAAGGGGTTTTTTGCTAATAAAAATGTGACAGAAGAGGTTTTTTGATAATAAAAATAACACAGGGAGATTTTTGCTATTTAGGCGAAGCACCAGGGTACGTATTTTTGCATTTCACTCTTTCTCAATTACATTTCCTGAAATTATGGAGGACAGCTTTGCTCTGTGAGTCTCCTAGCCGGACTTTTGATTATATTACGAAGCGCGACAAGAATTACACACAAGGCACAAGCTGTGACTTGCCTTGCGGCTAAGTGGCACGTTTGTGCCACAATTGACTCATTTGATACTGTTGAAACCGAGACTCCGGCTGCTCATCGGGTGGGCGCTGATGAACAAATGTTTTTCACTGCGAGTTCCGAAGGTTCATCTGATTTAGATGACGTTGGTGATGAAGAAGATGAACTTGACAATACGAAATTTGTTCCTTCATATGCTTACAGCACAATTTCATTTCAGAAAAGACAAGCATTAGGTAATTTGCATGTTCTACACTTTAAAAACTTTAAAATGATACATATGAGGTATATATATATATATATAGAACTGACAATGTTTTGAATTTGTTGTGTTATAGTGACATATTTTGAGAACAATAGAGCTGGGATTACGGTTTACGGTTTCATGCTGGACAGAACTTCGCTTCATACGATATTCGGGTTAGAGTTATCTCTGGTTCTTTGGCTGCTTGGCAAGACAGTAGGCATTTCTTGATTGTGAGTAATG
Source organism: Penstemon eatonii (assembly GCA_038501285.1). NCBI lineage: Eukaryota > Viridiplantae > Streptophyta > Magnoliopsida > Lamiales > Plantaginaceae > Penstemon > Penstemon eatonii. The sequence goes on along the minus strand of CM076708.1, from coordinate 63,923,357 downwards.
GGCATTTGCTGCAAAGTTGCTTAAGTCTGTGTGTATAGATCATACATGAGGCAATGGGTGAGCGAGCATGTAGAGAAGTGGGGAAACTATTCATTTGATTTTTTTATATGTCTACCCTTTCTATGATTTTTTAGTTTTTGTCTCATTTATTTTCTTTGTATCTTGCTTCTTAAAGAGTGATTAAAAAGCATATCTTCATTTATACCGCTAGAGATTGTGCCTTCTTCGACTGCATTTGTGAAAAAATTGGAGCACTTCTTGCTCTATAGTGTAATATTCATGTTTTTTTTTAAAGTTCTATAATGTATTCTTCGTGTTCATTTGTAATAGACTAAGTCAAATTTATCTATAAGTTTAAACTAACCAATATACTGACATAGAGCGTGAATAAGAAATACCCACATTAATTTAGTGTATGTTTATTTTTATTTACGATTGATTAGTTTTTATTTAATAAATTAAGTGACAAATGTGTACAATATGGTTGTATATTAATTAAAAGCAGCCAAAACAAAGTGTGCCCTTTTCCATCAACAAACAGCGAATGTTTTAGTTTTACCATTTGAAAGAGAACATTTGAACACAACGGTCGAGAAGAGCTGTGGCAGACTAAAACTTAAATTTTAGTTATATATTTAATTTAGATTACTTATTAATTATTAGTATTACATATTCCTTTATTCAACATACATGATACAACGTACAGGCTAATTAAAAAAAAAAAAGAAGAAGATACAACATACAGGCCCAATTGCAATATGAAACAGACTTACACTATTATTTAATTATAAATATAGTTTTCTCTAATAATATACAGGCATAAAATTAGACCCCATCCATTTTACTTTTTTCCAGTAAATATAAAATAGTACGGAGTATTAGATAAGGGTAATCAAATAGTACTATATTTTTCATGGTTTTATTTTGATCCCATCTCTTTAGGATTAAACACCATTACTCACCTCATGCAACCTTGACCTAACTCATGCAAGAATTCGTATGCAAAATTCGTGGAATTCGCCTCCCATTAATGCCAAATTCTGTTTCGCGAAGTAAACAAATCAATTTATACAGAAAGTAAATGAGTTTTCCCCTAAAATAAAAGGGAAATTTGAAGAAAAGAAAGAAAAACGCCGTCGTTTATCGTACGTAATGCATAACTGTACTGTTCAGAGAAGATAACTTATTCAAGAAAGTTTGGAAAGAGGGGGACATTGGAGAGAAATCTGCTCGGATTCAAGAATTTCGAAACAGAGAAACGACGACATAGAGAATGGAGATGGATTCGGACCCGATTAATCGGTGCTCCAAGGAGCACCAGAAGGTATATCAGGATTGGTTTTTCTTGGCCGATTCAGGTAATGAACTTCAGTTTTCAATTTAATTAAATAGACGAATGAATAGTGATTCTGTAATGTAATTAGATGGAGATGGGCGTCTTACCGGCGCTGATGCTATCAAGTTCTTTTCCATGTCCAACTTGCCTCGAGATGATCTGAAATTGGTTAGTTGTTATTTCAATTTCTATTTTCTTCTTTAAGTATTTTCTATTTTATTTATGTGTTTCTTGGCTTCCAATATTAATTACAGATCTTTTGTGTTTCTTGTGTCATTAATTGGAGAATTTTCTTGTTTCTTGTCTTCCATTATTGGTAATGTTGTATATTAAGATTTTTGTGTTTCTTGTCTTCCATGAGCAGTAATGATGTAGTAGTATATTAATAGGAGAGTTCTTGTGTTTCTTGTCTTCCATTACTGGTAGGTTGTAGTATATTAATTTCAGATTTTTTTGTGTTTCTTGTCTTCCATTATTAGTGAAGTTATAGGAGTAGTATATTAGTGCAAGATTTTGATACTTTTTGTTGCGTTCTGATGTACGTCTTGGGATGGATCGTAATAATTTGTAGCCACATTTATTGCATAGTATACCTAAGTTAAAGATTCTTTAAAACAAAATTAAGCTTTTTTTTTTTTTTTTTTTTTCAAATTTTGTTGGTTATTTGAACTTCTATTTGATTCTTACTTTGCATCAGGTGTGGGCGATTGCTGATTCCAAAAGGCAAGGGTTTCTCGGCTTTAAAGAATTCATCACCGCAATGCAGGTTGTGATCGTTTCTTGTTTCTTGTTTTGCAAAAAAAAAAAAAATTATCAAGACTATGAAGCTCATCTTTCTTTACCAATGGATATGTAGTTAATCTCTTTAACTCAAGCTGGATATTCTCCCACCAGTGATATTTTAAATGCTCTAGGTAAGTTACTATATCCATCTGCTTCTCTAATTCTGGCATTCCTGGTCATATGTTATATCGGCTGCTTAAGTTAGCGTTTAATGACTCTAATCATGTACAGTTGACTTCGAGAACTTGCAGCCTCCAGCCATGGAAGGTCTGGATGTACTCCTTGCTGTAAGTTTGCAACTTGGTTTCTCTATAACTAGCAGTTGAGTTTTTGAGGTAGTTCTGACCACTTGTTTCTTGTTTTATGCAGAAGAAGAAACGTAAATCTAAAAACAGTCCTGAACAGAATGGTAAGATTGATGATATTTGATTTACTAGAAAATTGTTATCTTAATTTTTCGAGGCTAAGTTTGTGATACTTCAGGTATGCCTCAGTTGCAATCTTCATCATCAGCTAGTTGGTTTTCTTCTTCAAAATCTGCAAAGGAGGTAATACTTTGTGGGACAGATACTTTAAAGCACTTATTTTTCATTGCCAACAACCAAGGTTCTTGCAAAAAAAAAAAAAAATGCATACTTAGCTGTAGTCTCTACGCTTCTTAGGAATTAGCTATTTATCACGTCATTATGTATACTAATCCCAGTTCTTAATTCAATTCTTCAACCAACCACATACTCTCCTTCTTTTCATTTGTAGTTGTTCAAGTGCAAAGTTAAACTATATATTTTGACTCTGAATTCAACTGGGATATTTATGGTCATCTCCTTCTTGAAGTATGTTTTCAAGTTGTGTCCTTTGGATCTTACTCAAAGATAAATCCAAATTCTCAAATTTAAATATGTTGGTGTTTTTATTTATGAATTCGCGCTCCCCTTCACTGTTAATTTACTGCCATTATTGACCATCTACCCTATCCTTAATACCACATGTTCTATCTTCATTTTATATTTTCTTTTGGGGTAAACACCACTTTTGGTCCCTCTTATCATTAACTTTTTACAGAGTGGTCCCTCTTATGTTTTTTTCCCACTTTAGTCCCTACTATGAATTATTTGTTTCACTTTAGTCCTTTTCAAGTGGTCCAAGGCGATTCCGATAACATTTGATATGCTCATCAGGGCAATTTTGTCATTCAAGTAAACTAACAAGGATATTTTCGTCTTTCTAATTATTTTAAAAAAAACTAAATATATAATCTCTTCCAAACTAGGCTTTCATTCCAATCCAACTTAATCGTACATTTCGTTCCAAACTAAAGTTTTTTCCTAAAATCTTTTTCAAACACCAAAATTGCTCACCAATTAAACAATATCTCAAATAGTCTCAACAGTGAACGGACGAAAATGCCCTAAAAAATATTCATATGCATGTCACGTGTTATCGGAACCACCTGATAAGGACTAAAGTGAAACACATAATTCATAATAGGGACTAAAGTGAAATAAATAATTTATAGCAGGATTAAAGTGGAAAAAAAAACATAAGAGGGACCACTCTGTAAAAAGTCAATGATAAGAGGGACCAAAAGTGGTATTTACCCTTTCTTTTGATTCATTTAATAAAGCATTAATTGCTATTTTATGACATTAGGTGTCTTCGAGTTCTGTCACTTCGATAGTTGATGGTTTGAAGAAACTATATGTAAAGAAGCTGAAGCCCCTGGAAGTTACCTACAAGTTTAACGATTTCGTTTCTCCATTATTGGTAAAAGTCTTCCTTCATTTGGAGTGTGTGAAAAGCATGCTTAAAATTTAGGATTGTCTTTATGGCTTTCTGAATAGATGATATTCTAATTAGTCATGAAATATGATTTTTGGTTGGCTGACTCTTTTTGATACTGCATTCAATGTTGGTAGACGAACAGCGACTTTGATGCTAAACCAATGGTGATGCTTCTGGGTCAGTACTCCACTGGAAAGACAACATTTATCAAACATTTGCTCAATACTAGTTATCCAGGTAGTTTAACTACTCTCTATGAGCATTCTTCTACCTTCAATTTCTTTGTGTTTACTTATATTTTTTGTTTTTTAATTTATTTCAGGAGCTCATATTGGACCAGAGCCCACCACGGATAGATTTGTTGTTGTCATGGTAATATGCATACATTATATGTGTAATAAAGAATCGAATTTACATACTAATTGTAAGTTATTCTTACAGAATGGTCCTGATGAGAGAAGCATTCCAGGAAATACCATTGCTGTTCAAGCTGATATGCCATTCAGCGGCCTGACTACTTTCGGAACTGCATTTTTGTCCAAATTTGAGTGTTCACAGATGCGACATCCCGTGAGTTTCAAAAATTACTTTTTTCTTCTTCTTTTCATTTGAAGAAAAAAAAAAGGGAAAAGAAGGATAAAATTCTAAACTTTCATTTGAATTTCTTAGCTGCTGGAGCATATTACATTTGTGGATACTCCTGGAGTATTATCAGGAGAGAAACAGCGGACCCAGAGAAGCTACGACTTCACTGGTGTAACATCTTGGTTTGCTGCAAAGTGTGATCTCATTCTGCTTCTCTTCGACCCTCACAAACTTGATATAAGCGATGAGTTTAACAGAGTCATTGGATCTCTACGAGGTCATGATGATAAAATACGCGTGGTTTTGAACAAAGCCGACCAAGTTGATACACAACAAGTATGTTTTACTGGAATCTTTTTCATACTCCTTTTTAGTGATTTTGATTATATCTTGATTCTACTGATTGCATTCTCATTGCAGCTTATGCGTGTATATGGAGCTTTAATGTGGTCTCTTGGGAAAGTTTTAAATACTCCTGAGGTTAATCGTGTTTATATTGGGTAAGTTCTTTGCCTACATATATAATTTCCTATTTTGTAATAATTGGATGTTTCTTTGACTATTTCCAATTTCTTTACCAGTTCTTTTAACGACAAACCTATAAACGAGGCTGCTGCTGGTCCCATTGGTAGATCACTTTTTGAGAAAGAACAGAACGACCTTTTAACTGATTTGAAAGACATACCAAAAAAGGCTTGTGATCGTCGTGTAAGTTATGAGATCATCATCTTACGCGTAAATATTTTCATATTGACATGACAGTATTTTATTTTTCTATGGGTGCAGATAAATGAGTTTGTGAAACGTGCCAGGGCTGTTAAGATACATGCTTACATTATAAGTCATCTAAAAAAAGAAATGCCCGCGATGATTGGCAAAGCTAAAGCACAGCAGAGACTCATTGATAATTTATCTGATGTATTTTCGAAGGTTCATATTCTTGCTCGTGTCTCTGTACGCGCGTGTGTGTGTGTGTGTGTGTATGTGATGAAAAACAGGCTTAGTCTTGTGTCCTTAATCTTTCAGGTGCAAATAGAACACCATCTACCGCCTGGGGATTTCCCTAATGCTGAACAATTTAAAGAGGTTTTGAGCAGCTACAGTATGGATAAGTTTGAGAAGTTGAAACCTAAAATGATACAGTCTGTAGATGACATGCTCGCGTATGACATCCCTAACCTTTTGAAGAATTTCCGCAATCCATACGAACAGAGATGATTCATGCCAGTTCTTTCTTGTAGCTTAAAATATTCTGTTCTACTTCTACATATGTACAAGTTTAAAGGGACATATAGATGGAGTAATATACATTTTTGTGTTCATTATCAGTCTCCAGCTGCATTACTGTTCTTCATTTGGTCCTTTTCCCTGCGTGTTGTTGTACTGTAAGTGTTTAATATCTCTTTTTATATTATATTAACTGTCAAATTTACATCAAATGTGATTCAATATGTATGATTAAACTTAAACTCTCCCCACACCACCCCCACAAAAAAAGAAAAAAAAAAAAAGAAAAGGAATCTGATCTTTTAAGGCAATGGTCTGATGACTCAGATGTAGATGAAGTTTCTAAATTAAAAAAAAAAAAAAAAAAAAAAAAAAAAAAGGGAAGAAGAAGAAGAAATTATTAGTTTCACAAATTAATTAATCAAAAAGAACCTTAGTTCAATTTCAATTAAAAAACCTTAATTTCACAACAATGTCGCCCAATTTAACAGGCTTAAGATGCCTCCATTGAAAAGAGCGGTGTAGCCAAGTCAATCAACATCGAGCAATTTTCCTTTTTTATAACAATTTCTAAATCTCTCTAAAACCCTGCCGCCTTCTTCAATCCAACACCGCTTTGATAATCTTCTCTTCGCCGATTCCATTTCCCAATTCAACCCCTACGACAAATCTCAAATTACAGTCATGTCCGTGAGTAGAATAACAACTCGGTTTACGAGGACCCTGTTGACTCAGTACCGCAACTCGCCACTCCTCTTCGGCCGCCATGAACGCAAAGACCTTCACGCTTTCGCCAAGGACTTAGTCTCCCTCCCTCGGCCCAGTCATAAGGTAATGTAATTTTTTCATAATTCAGGGTTTTGCTAGGGTTTAGGCCCTGTTTCCCACCCCTTTAAATTGTTGATGGCTAGCCCCCCCCAAATACAAAGAGCTCGTTATTGTCATTCTTAATTACTTGAACCTTTCTGATTAATGGCTTCTCGTTTTGTTATTCTTTGTGTTGATTAGCACATGTTTATTGAATTAAAGTAGTTCATGTTCTAAAGGTAAATGTTTGAATATGATACACCATAAAAGCTTTCCGGTCCGTCTATATCATTGAATATTATGTATCTCCAGAGGTACTAATGGCGCAAGTTAATTCACATAAGTCTTTTTAATGATCCTGGTTTGAATACATGTTAATTTTTACCTAAGAGACTGTCGGAAATGCCAAGTCCCAGGAAGCTTGTTATTTAATACTTTTAGATCTATTTATGCCTTCTGTGGTATTCTTTACAAATGCCAATGAATTCTGATGCAAACTTTTGACTGATATGGAAACTCAAACACGTTTAGTCTTTTCACATGGAACTCCTAATTAGTTTTCATCTTCTCTACCTCCTTATGCCTACTATTTAGCATGTGCGGAATTGGGAGTTCACATGATGCCAAAGTCGGTAAGTTCTTCTCCTTCTAGGTAATGCATCGAGCAATCTTCCCGTAGTTTTCTATTGTGTAGATATTTATAGATGCGTGCTCTGTGTTTGGCAATAGGTAGTCTTTTTTATATTTAATTTTGTAAGAATACAAGTGTTGCACGCCCTGGTGATGGAGTATTAACTCTTATACCTTTTAGGTGATACCTGGACAGGTGTCATTGCTACATCAGTCAGCCCCAAATTCATCTGCCTTTCAGTGGTTTGGATTCTCGTCATCTGCATCTCCACAGCCGAATGAGAAAGTGACGGGTAAATCCGGAGCTGAACAGGAAAATAAGGCAGGTAATGAGGCTGCTGCTTCTGCTGTTGATTCTCAAGATCAAACAGAAGCATCTATCTCTGATGAGAAACCTGAATCAGGTTCTGCTGCAGAACCTCAGCCTGACATGCCTGAGACTGTCAAAAGGAGGAGAGGTACTAAACGAGTTGCATTTTCCGATTCAGATTCAGATTCAGATATGGAGACTGACCTTTCAAAAGAGGATCTGTTGAAACTTGTGGCTGAGAAGGAACAACTTCTGGAAACGAAGCAGGTAGAGCTTGAGAACATGAAAGATAAGGTTTTGAGGACTTATGCAGAGATGGAGAATGTCAAGGAGCGCACGAGGCGTGAATCTGAAAATACAAAGAAATTCGCCATTCAGGTTTATATATTTTTATTGTTATTTGCACAACATGCCATGCCACCAGGAGGACCAACAAGCAACTGCTTGTGGTTTTCCGAATTCGCTTAAAGTAGTTCCACTCAATTATTTCTTTGAAATACAGAATTTTGCAAAGAGCCTTTTGGATGTAGCAGATAATTTGAGCAGGGCCTCTTCTGCTGCAAAAGAGAGCTATTCAAAGATTGAAGCATCTAAAGATACAGCTGGAGCTGTTCAACAACTTAAGATACTTCTCGAAGGTGTTGAGATGACTGAAAAACAATTATCAGAGGTACAATAGGGTTTGCCATTACACATTGTGTTTCCTCTTTCATTATAGTGTGTGTCTTCGATAGCGGTTGTATGATATTCCCTTACTCATTTGTTGCAAGGTTATATTGCTAGCCAGATAGTTTTGGATCATCTAATGATTTAATTTGCTAAATTTTGCATTTATTGGTATTAGATGGCATTGCATGATTGAGAGTGCGACATCAGAATTATTACCAGTATTAGGAAATGTCTTTAAGTGAAAAAATATGAAAGAAAACTGGAAATGATGTTATAATAAATATATCCTTATAAAAACCTAATAACTGATCATGATTTCAGGAGACAACTATTGGACGGCAAAAAACTACTAATCCTATATAAAATTCACACATCCATAATTATATTGTAAGATAAAATAATATATTCAAATTAGAAGAACCGTAGTTTGTGAGAAAGAAATACAGGCTGACCTCTTGTACAAGAATACCAAAACATGGTGAAAAAAGCAATAGAAGAACCTCTCCCATGCTCCTCCTAGTGACTGATATGCTCTAAACTTAATCATTTTCAGGTATTTAAAAAGTTTGGACTGGAGAAATATGACCCTATAGATGAGGAATTTGATCCGAACAGGCACAATGCAGTGTTTCAGGTACCTGATGCTTCAAAGCCAGCGGACCATGTTGCAGTTGTTCTAAAGGTACCTGAAAAATGACTATATAAATGACTTGCTTTCACTTTACATTTGAATTTCTGGAATTTTCCATTTAATTATGTTTCATTGTCGCTATGTACTCCCATTACTTGTTTAGGAGACTGAATCATGTAGTATATTTGATATTCATTTGGGTTGCACGTGTGTCAACTTTCTCCTGGCTATATCCTCTTCCTTTTTAGCATTTTTAATTTTATTATTTACAAACATTGTGCTGAAATACGATGTTGATTGCATGTTGAAAATTTTGTGATCTATTTATGAAATAATTGCAAATCTAAGTGAAGTTTCGCTTTTTTCTTACTCAGTCTGGATACATGTTGCATGACCGAGTTATAAGGCCAGCTGAAGTTGGTGTAACTGTGGCGTCCAACAATGACGAAGCTGAAAATTGATCTCGGAGGATATATTACTACGAATTTGAACTGTACAATTCCCTAGTGCATCCAAATTCAAAACAGGATTGGACTGACCATCTTATATTTGCCTCATTTCCAGATCAAAGAATCGAACTAAGGATTTTTAATAGTTTTAATCTATTTCATGTTATTTTGTTAGAATTATTAGATAGATTGTACGTTAATGAAAATTTAAGTTGATTTTGTTGCAGCCCTTGGGGGCCTTAGGTGTATGCATCAATAAAAGTTTAAATACTGCATCAAATGGCGTCTGCCATATGCTTCACTGCTCTTAGGGCCGTACATCTGGGGCTGAATCAAATCAAGCTTCTTGATACTCGACTCGAGCTCGTTCGATAAAAGCTCGTTTGAGTTCGGTTCGTCACACTAATCAAACAAGCTTGAACATCATTTTTCGTTCGAGAACTTTTGAAGCTCGGCTCGAGCTCGACTCGATAAGCTAAAAATTGAAAAACTAAATGTAAAATATTAAGCTACTCGGTACTTGACTCGAGCTCGTTCGATAAAAACTCGTTTGAGTTTGGCTCGATTTAAAATCAAACCAAGCTCGATAACAATCAAATTAAGTTTGAACAGTATGTCGTTCGACACTACTCGACTCGATTACACTCCTACTGATATATCAATTCTTCTATTTAGAGGTCGTTCTCAATCATGTTCAGTCTTTCAAGAATGTCAATATTCATTACTATGACTTGAAGTGTGAATGCGTGTATATGACATGTGAAAGTATGTGGACTTCCTTTAATGAATTTGGAGGGGCTGTTACTAGTTGGAGTCCCACCGGATTTGTTCAGTTATTTACACATTTATTTATTGTTATTGCATATAAATACCGCTTTGTTTTTCTTCTCGATGTTTTCCGATGGGAGAACTATTCTAACAATACACCAGCATAGATGCTAATGCAAACCCTTCTTCTATCCCCAAATATCATAATTCATAATTTACTTGTCATTGCATATTTACATAATAGTGCAAGAACACAAGATAAAGGTACGAGTTCTATTCACCCATTTCCATCTAATCTAAATTTGCATGGGTTTACTAGCTGGCTAATATAATACCTCCAGAGTGAAGAAAATAGACAGACAAAGACGTAGTTTTTTTAGTGCTTCTTTCATGTTTCAAAATAGAGCATCTGTAGTTAAGAGGAACATCCATCAGACATTACTCTTCCCAACTTATTACCATTCTTCTTCCACCGTTAACATCAATATTCCTATTGCCTTCAGAGTACAAATCATTGCTTATACTTTTGGTCGACTTCACTTCATCTTCATTCAGTTCCTCTTCCTGCAGCAAAACAAGACTATCACTTATTCAAGCAACTCACTAAATAACGAAACTGTAGACTTTGGTAATGCATTTTATGTCAAATATTACTTATATAGCTGCCTCACTTCTTGTCTGATTAATTTTGGGGGGAGGGGGGGGGGGTGAAATACAAATACTGTCAAATTTATTCATATAGCAGTTCGTAAGCGCAAAAATTTACCGTGACTCGTGTCATATTGAGATCAAGAACATGTGAAACAATGTTGTCAAGTACTTCCCTAAGATGTAAATGTTGACATCTATATCTTAATGTGTTCATCGTGTTCAATAATTCAAATTTGGAAAGCTTTCGCAATAGAACTAAATTCCAAGGAACAGAATTAAAAAAGACATTATCCATAGAGGAGTACTTAAAATGAGAAAAAATAATGACGTAAAACCTGAGTTTCTTCCTCAGAAATCTCCCCAGCATTAGGCTTTTGATCAATAGGACTTGTAATTATGTCGCTGCCTTTCAATTGATTGTTGTTGATTGCTCTAGCTTCATTACCAACGTTTTCAAGAGGTTTTGTATTACCCTTCTCTATTGGAACAATCTGAAACCAAGATGGAACCCAAAATACATTTTGTGAAAGCACTGGCAGAGCCATAAATACAAAGGATATCCCATAAATTTCTTGAAGAAAATCTTGAATCATCTTTCAAGCGGAGCATTTTAACATGTTGCAACGTGCTAATGGGTATTAGATAGCAATCAAATTCATAGACCCTCTTCATTCATTTCGTCACAAGCACTACAAGAAAACAAGGCTTTCACCAAAGCAATTTCTATTGGTGAAGCTTTGATTTGCGTTAGTATTCATTTAGAGACGGAATTTTTCCGCAGATGTTCCACAAGTGAAGGCTCCGTAAGCAAATAATAATTTTTTGTTGATAATTATGTTAGAAAGTGCTAAGTGAACAATCAAAACATATTTGCCACAAAAAAATATTGTTGAAAATACGTTATCATTAACAGATATCTATAGAAGACATAAATCTGTCGGTATTTTCTTCAGATTGTTCAAGGTTAGCACTACCCTTGATGCTCATAACCAAAGCAAACAAGCATAAACACAAGAACATTTTTTCTTCCAAATAATATTGCAATTACTTGAATAAACCGACATAAATAGTTGTAAAAAAAAAAAAAAAAAAAAAAAAAACTTGGAGCTAACACAACATACGGGAGTGTAGCGGAAGCGGCGTTTCCGCGGTTCATCGGTTTCAGTTAGTGGGGTCCACCGACAGAGAAGTAGCGGAGGAGTGTCGTTTCGCTTTTTGCCCTTGTTGTATGACTGAGAGCTAACCCACTGCTTCTTCCACTTCCTTACAGGACCGTTGAAAACCGGAGCTACTGGACCCGACCCGTACCTCGATGAGGCCCGACCCTGCCTCGACCCTACTCCATCCATTTTTCTTTTATTCTCTATGTTTTTCCACCGTCTTCTTCTCTCTTTAATGAATTCAGAAAGAAATAAAACTAGAGTTAATAGGAGGTGATGCCGTGGCGAAAAAAGGGATACAAGTAACACACAACACGACGTCGCTTTCTGGTGAATGCTTTTGAGGTTGAGTCATTTCGTAAACATTTACTACTTTACTAGTTAAAAAAGAAAAGAGTAGCAGTAGCTATTACATTATTAATTTAAGAACGTTCTACTTTCATTTCCGTTTTATTACTTCTCCATTACATTACAGTTAGTTAAACTTAGGTATTGTATTTACTCTTTTTTATTTTAGTTTCTTCTTTTTGGAGTGTAGATAGAGATAGATTCCTTGATTATCTATCCTATATCCTGTAATATAATTTTATTCTCTACATTCTAGTTTAATCTTTTAAATAACTTATATCAAAATCTAATGAATTCAATTAACTAATTAGCCATTTACAAGTGTTTCAAGATTTCCTTGATTTAGAAAATATTTGTTTAATCTCGATCAACCTAACAATTACCAAGTGAACCCTGTTTGTTATATGATTTGAACTCTCATTTGATGATTTCATCATTCATCACTATAACCTTGAAACTTTTTCATTTCTATATCAAATATTCATTGAGCAGAGAATTTAAAAGTACAAGGACGGAAATTTTGTATGAATTTCCTATAACATAGGGGTTAATTATAATGAATCGAATACAAACGCAATGATAAATGCTAGCATCTTGTTTTTTTTTTTTTTTCTCCTTTTCTTTTCATTCAGAGGTACGTGGGAGATATTATTTTCATATATATTGTGGTACAACCAATTCAGCTTCTAAATACAATATACAATAAGCCTCTTCAATTTATAGAGTAACATGAACTTATCTGTATGTTGCACCACATCATTTAAAATGACGCAAATGCACTTTTCTTGGCCAAATTCAAAATACCCGCACTAATTATAATACAGCATTTTCATTTATAAAAGGAGTTAAAGAAAAAAACCGAAAATTATAATTGCAGGAGTATTGGTCAAAACTTTGCAGATACTTTGGTCAATGGAAAATCTCTTTAAAGAAATTGATTAATATTCGGTAAATAGTCAAGTTCATGTTTCAAGCTGAATAATTCCCGAGTTGCTGTCCTTTGAATATTTGGCCAAGCATATGATAAAGCCTTTCTTGCTCTTCAAAGCTGAGGTTGCTTACTATCTGCAATTGCAGAAAATTAAATAAAATCAAATAAGTTTGAATATAATAACATGGTTTGATTATAAGACAAAATTGATAGTGCATATTTCTAATGATCATAATATTAGTAGTTCCTCAAACAGAAAAGTACTAACCTGATCCAAGATCGTATCTACCGTACTTGTTTGTGAGGCGATGAAAGATTGAAAATAAATGTAGGCAAATATAGCCATCACCATCTGCATAATTAAACATGCAGAATGCCAGTTAGTATGCAGTTACCGAATAACAATAGATTCAACAGCCCGAAGGCCCCATGCCGGGTCCGACCTGGGGGTTCGGGCTGTTAAAACAGTTATATTACAAGTATCTTATGAGATCCTAGTATTGTTCTTGTGTTACACGTGTTTCTTTCTATTTCAGGAATTTATTATTGAGAAACGTATAGCATTAAATAATCTAATACCCGAGCTAGTCGTGTATAATCTAGTTGAAGCTGGAAGTATAAATTCTTGACTCAATAAACTATCAACTATATGAAAACTACAATTTTTTGGAAAGATCACGAAGGATAAAAAGAAGCATCTAAAGCTTTAGGCATATGAAAAAGAAATAGATGAATTTTAGAATATAATAAATTAAAGAAAAAAATAAAATGATTATGGTATTTAAGTCGAGAAAATCAACACAAGTGATTATCATCACCATCACCCTTTCAATTCATTACTAAAAGGAGGACTTGTTCTGTGAGCATCTTACCTGGCAATCCATTCGATCTGTAAAACCACCATGGCCTGGAATACTATCACCAAAGTCCTGGAAAAAGGTTGGTATTTTTGGGGTGTGAGCAAGGGACTAAAAGTTCAATGAATAATTACGCGAATAATGGAATTTATGAGGGGTTAAAGAATTAATGACAAATACTGAAGCAATCTTACTTCAGAATTTGAAAATAAAAATAAAAAGCTGTACGCACCTTTATCTTAAAAGCTCTCTTCAAACCACTAGCGAAAAATCCACCAAAGGGTGCAATAATTGATGAAAATAAACCTAAGCATAAAGCATGCCACTGCACTGGCAATACAGATATTCCCTTCCAAGGGAACTGTAGAAATTCATTATAACCAAATTAGTGTCTTTGCATTTGGTTATATCTTATTTAGATATTCCCTTCCAAGGGAACATGTTCAAAACACTGGTAAATATCTTATTTAGATAGTAATCTTGTTCTTAATAAAGACATTCATCTTTCCAAAGGCCATGTATTATTACCTGAACATGGATTAGATTTTTAGAAACATATTATATATAAAATAATCTCACTAAAGTATCGTTTCTCATTTTTCACTTTTGTGGTTTCTTGGTTATAGCAAAAAAAAATTAAATGCTTATTAATCAAGAATATAAATTCCTCATTGTTCTAATAGCACGCTGGAGGTTTATTGAAACATTGTAGACCAATGAACTCACCCATTGCGGAAGCCATTCAGGAAACAAATAATACTCTGGCTTGAAAAGTGGCCCAGGATCACAGTCAAGCCAACCAGTAGATAGATCCTGCATTTATTAGAAAGAAATAAACAAACTCAACAGAATTGCACATTTGATTAAATGTTGGTAAAAGACTCTAAGTTATTCGAATGAGAATTACCTTCCTTGGGCATGTCATCCATTTAAAATGCCCCAAAATATTAGCAAACTGCATAATAAATACAGTAAAATTTACTAAGTGGATTCATAATTATGTGACTTGATACCTTTCAGAAAACCTACACATGATATTGCTTCAAACTACAAAACTGATGCAAAGCAAACACGAGAAAGGAAAAAAAAGATAACTAATAGTGTTTACCAGAAATGCAGAGACTACAGTAGCAACTGATGCCCCAATAAAGCCCTCCCAAGTTTTCTTTGGGGAAAGTTTGATCAATGGTGTTCTTCCAAAGAAGAAGCCAAAAAGGTATGCAGCAACATCATTCATTGCTATAAGCGATGCTGGAAGAACAAACCTGTAGAATTACGCGCATATAGAAAATAAATAGAAAGACATGGGATACGAATTTGTGATAGCAGATATGGGGTTAACATCCAATAATTGCAGAAGAACATAATATATAGATATTTGATTATGATAAAACAACAATATTGCAATCTGGCAGACAATTTAAGAGAAACGAGGACCCTAAAACAATTTGAATTTCTTGGAATGTTGTAACAAGCTAAGGAGCTCCTCAAAGAGTCACAGAAACCACCAAACTCTAAGGCACCCAATTCCCATATGCAATTTCAATTCCACTAGAAGAAAACTAAGCCAGATATCTGAAAGGATCTTTCTGTTTTTCATTCTTACAGAAGATCAGATATGAGCTTGATATTCTGAACATACAACTTGTGACACAAATTAACTTGTACCTGTATCTGGACTTGAATAAAAATATAATAGCAGCTGCATGCCATGCCCGTGGTGTAATTTGGTAAATATGATTCAGAATAAAAGAAATGAATCCCCCATCCAAATGATAGTAATAATTTTAAATTCCTATTAGATACTGGTATGATTTTCCTTACAAAACAAAAATTAGTACATGAAATCTTTAAGGCCCGTTATCCTAGATAACGATGCTGTTCAAATATCATGGTCAAGCTAGTAATCCAAGAAAACTATACGTTAGTGTTATATTGTAATCATAATTTTAACAATAACAAACAACAACAAAAATGACGAAGATAAATTAGTTCGTACAGCAATTTAAACTTGCCAGAATATTCCTTCAAAAATATTAGCCACAGTGAAGGATGATTGTGTGAAGACCACTATAAGAATCATGTGCGTCCATGCATACTGACCAAATTGATACTTGTACATCTTCGTCTTTAGAGTAAGAATGAACCACATCATTCCTGTGATTGAAATGGTCGAATATCACTTGAGAAATAGTATATAATTATGCTTTCCAGAAGGAGAAGATACGGATGTTATTTTATACTAATGACAAAAGCCAATCAATCATGATTTTTAAGAAAGAAATACGAAAAATGAACATGAAACTAGCATGCATCTACATAATTTTCACATACCTGCAATGTATAGAAAATAACAAATGACCATGTGGTACTTGATAAGGCCGTTCACGACTTTAGAGAAGAATTTATCTGAAGTTGCAGTATTGACAAGTTGTTGACTGATAATGCGGCCATACACATAAAGCATTGCAGTAAAGAAAAAATACCTGCAGAACATAAAATATTTAATTTTTAAAAACAGAGAAAGAGATCAATCGTACAATACATGCAGGATCTTTTTATGAAACACAATCTACATAACAGTTGTACTTCCATACCAATTGATACGCCAAAATCCGGGAAGCCGTTTATCTTCATGAACTCTTCTACGTAAATGGAACAACTCCGATGCCATGAATATTTGGATAACAACCACCATGGCGCATATATAAAGATGGCCCAAGTAGAGGATGAGTATGACACCCCCTATCATCCATAATGATGAGTGCGTTCGAATCCACATGGATCTATATTTGTTGTGATCATGAACTAGTAAGCGGCTTCCATTGAATTTGCTTAAATCAGGAAAAACCTGGAACCAGAAACGGGAGCTACGTTTTATAAGTATAAAACTAAAACTCTCAGATGAGTAGAACACACCTTACGCACAACCCCCCAATCACACACAAAAAGAGATAATAAAGCAGAAAAAAAAAATAGGATATATGTAGCACTAATGATAACCTACCGGCATATGACTCACTTTAGCAGTTTAACTAAACCAACCTAAATTAGTGTGTCAGGAACACAATGTCGTGTTCTGTGATATTAAGAAATGGTCATCTAAAAACAAGTTAATGAACTCATTCAACTATATAAAATACTAGAGCATGATTAAGAAACTACTTACAATAATTCGTAATAGAAGTATCAGCTTAATATTTTATTTAAGAGAATAGTATCAGCACTTACGATTAGTACTGTTGTTAATTAACTGCAAATGCCTGTCTATCTCAAAAATAGAAGTATAATAAAGTGATCAAGTAAGAGGGTACAAATGAAGATCACATAAGAAAACTGAAATCCAAGGATATTCTCAAATGAGAAACTTTCATAACAAAATTTCCACATGTAAGAAAACTCAAAAGCAGATAGAACCAAGAGTAGATGAAGCTGGAGCATCAGGTGCATTATTCCACTAGATATAATGAACATAAATACAGATGTATTTTTACAAATGCAAGAAAAGGAAAGGAAGATACCAAAGGAATTAAAACAACAACTGAGTTTTAAAAGAAGAATCATGCATGGACTAGTCACCTCTAGTGATTGCGATCGTCTGCGATGACGTATTCTAGGTGTTGACGGTAAAGAGGGGTTTTGTTCCTTCTGCATCGTACTAACTTTACTCTTATATTATATCACCGTGACAGAGAACATAAGGGAAGTCCCTGCGAAAGAGAAAAACACAAAAAAATCTTATCATATGAATAGATGGAACATGTAACCATAGAGAATAATTGCTTAATATAAGAACTGAAGTATAAAAGAATAATACTTCAAATTAGATGGGTAACCCACCCTCAAGACAAGATTACAGTTCGAGGACTTACTAATTGTGTAACTTTAACTATATGGCACTACATTGCCAAAAGTATTGAATCATCATAAAACCAGGCCAAGAGTACTTATGTCTGTTTAGTGAAATTTATCCACCTATATATATATAAATAACTGAGTTAGGCTGTTTGTTAAGGGTCCAGAACTTGCCTAAGAAATCAAAATCCTCCAATACTAAACATACACACGTGCATTTTCTGGTTGCCTCAAAAGCATTGTGCTCCCTTAATACCATTTCATTTTATGTAACGGAAAACATGTTTCATACGACTTAAATTTTGGGATAATTAACAGTGTTTCACTGAGATCAAAATACTATACCAATTCATGCACTAACACTCCATGTTATGGACACTTTATTATTATCTTAGTCTTACAGATGCATAATTAGGAGGAATTGCAGCTAGATTATTTACTCTGCTTCTTTAATAATAAGCCAATTGAGAATTGCAGAAGTAACACATTAATAATGAATGAATTTGTATCAATCAAGATTGAAGATATAATCTAATCATGCTTTGATTACTTCTAATTAAATTAGTTTAGGGTTATTTATTATCACACTTTGGATACACATGCAAATCGTACCAAACAATTATAAATGCAAAGGAAGAAATCAAAAATACTCTAAAATAGATACCTTCCGTTAGGCTTTATAGTTTAGTTTCTGATACTCTTTCCGACTGCCATACTAGGCTACAGTGAGAGTTTCAAAAATACAATTACAGATTTACAGTTTCAGATCAAATTAACTAAACAACACTGGTACGGTTGAGAAATTCAAGTATAATTGTTTGGATGAAGATGTTCTCGGGAAACGCGGGACGTCGCATTTGCACCGGGTGCGACGCGTGGATTTTCTTTTCATTTTGCAAAAACAAAAGAAACTCCAAAAGGAAAATATAACAGAAAAAGAAAATGTTAAAAAGCGCATGATGGGAGAAATTAATTGGAATAATACTATATCATCTCAAATATTTAGAACTTTTTTTTTTTTTGTAATATAAAATTCATTTTATGGGAATCACTTAAATTGCCCCTTCCAAGCGAGAGATTATTTAGTACAACCGCTGCACCACGTCATCAAGTACACGTGGTGCAGCCCACCAATACACATGGGACATGTGGATTATTAATCCACATCACCCCATGTTCTGGCCATGTTCCAAAAAAATAGGGGTTCAGAAAGTTGTGTTCACACTGCCAGAATATGGGTGATGTGGATTTTTAATCCACATGCCCCAAGTGTATTGGTGGGCTGCACCACGTGTACTTGATGACGTGGTGCAGCGGTTGTACTACATAATTTCTCCTTCCAAGCATCCGAATCATAATATCATGGTAGTTGAGATCATAATGTTCATTTACATCTACTTCCTAAATAACAAAGTGTACATTAAGATACAATTTCAATATCACCCTATAAGCCCAATATATTATATTCTAAATCATCCAAGGAAAAGGAAAAGCTATAAATTATTTTATCTTAAACAAAAGAAAAACTATAAATAACCTCATAAAAATCAATTAAATTAGCAACGAGTTGTTTATTTCATCATCTATCATACTTTAAATATTATTTTCATCATATATTATAATCAATAATTCAATTGACTGCACCATTGTACAAAATATATTCATTTCGCTCCAAATTTAAAGTTAGATTGATGCAAACCTCGTAAACACATTAATTATTGTTTATATTTTCTTTCTAATTTATGGGAAATGAACTTTATTTATTCTGTGTCATGTTCCGTAAATAATCCCACAAACACGGGCGAGAATCCACGCAAGAATCTCTCACCTTTAACGAGTACTTCATTGTGTAATAGACGACGACGTATAAACCCGGCCCCACACTTACACTCCCATAAGGCCATAACTATTTTTCTCCTGCAATAGTTAATCTTTTTTCATCTGTCCTTTCCTTCAAGTCTTCAACGCTCACTGTCCTTTCTTTCTTACACACACTCAAACGCCGAAGAGAGAGAGAGAGAGAGAACAAGTAAACCCTTGTAGATCTGAACTGAAACCCCCCAACCGACCCGCCTACTAAGATCCGGTAACCTTTTTCCTTCTTTCTGGTTTTGTTGATAATGGTTGCGTACTGCTATCAAGTATTTCAGTTGCTATTACTCTCAATTCTGAAAATTTTAAATGGGTCGATCAATGTGGTTTCTTATGAAGATCTAAGGGTCTGGAAGTGGCTTTTAACTTGTTTTTAGTGTGTGATGCTTCGTAATATATGTGCATTGACATGAATAATGGGGTTTGTGTGCTTTTACATAATGGGGGGTTTTCTCTTGTCGGTAAATGCCATTTAGTGAGGTTGAATGGTGTTTAGTGCTTTTTAGAATAAGTGCCGCGTTATTTTGTTCAAGTGAAGGATCGATGGATTTTGGTTAAAATGCTTCTGTATGATATTTTTTCCCCAATGGATCCTTAATAATTTTAGGAATTAGATTCTTGTCTATTTTAATGTGATTTTTGTTTGGTAAAAAATGTTAGGTTTATTTTAATTTGTTGGAAAGGCAACAAGTAGAGAATAAAGAATTCAATTGATTAATTGAGAAGATGAGACCCTTTCTAGGAATGCTTCATTCAATTTGTTGGTGGTTGTTTTATCTTTGTTAATGATGTTGTGTGAGCACTTGAGATTTTCAAATGACAATTGTTCTACTCTGTCTCACACATTTGTTAATATGAGCTTCCTTGATCTTCATTATGACTGCTCCCATTAATTTAATGTTTTAGTGCTTGCTGGATAAAGTTGCATTTATTTGTTATAGGCACAATGTCACCTCTCCGTTCATGATTTGCATGAGATTGAAAAATTGGTATAGTAAATACATTGAGGTTGATATTTACATTTACTCAGGTTTGCTTCGAGTAATAGTGGAATGGCAGCTGTGGAAGCGGATAATCCTCTTCTTGGACAAATTTCTTGCGGATCACTTCTGCAGCAGTTGCAGGTAATCGATTCTTGAATTCTACAAATTGATGCATTCATGCTCATATTTTCAATGACATGCTTGAACTCGAAATTGTCATTATTTTGATGCAGCAAATTTGGGATGAAGTTGGTGAAAATGACGACGAGCGCGACAAAATTATCCTTCAATTAGAGCAAGAGTGCTTGGATGTATACAAAAGAAAGGTTGATTTGGCTGCAAAATCCAGGGCGCACCTTCTTCAGACACTGGCAGATGCTAGAGTTGAACTCACCAACCTCCTATCAGCACTTGGAGAGAAGAGTTATGTTGGAATTGTAAGTAATTACCTTTCGCTTTTATGGAAACAAACTATCAAGTTTTGTAGAACTCTTTAAAAATTATAAACAATCAAATAGTAGTATGCAGTAAACAACATTGAGGTAAAACTCATTTTGTTGGGAAAAAAATAACCTCTCTTTGCACAGCCTGAGAAGACATCGGGAACAATCAAGGAACAGTTGGAAGCTATTGCTCCTGCATTAGAAAAACTTTGGAAACAGAAGGATGAGAGAATAGAAGAGTTTTCTGATGTTCAATCTCAAATACAGAAGATCTGTGCAGAAATTACTGGAACTAGTGAAAAGGTTGATAGTCCAGCAGTTGATGAGTCTGATCTTTCCCTGAAGAAATTAGATGAATTTAATGCTCATCTGCAAGACCTTCAAAAAGAAAAGGTGCGGTTTTTGACTTACCATAAATAAGCTGTATGATGCTTTCATGGTGCACTTATTAGTAGTGCGATCTTCACGCTTTGAAATTCTTGGTTTTGCAGAGTGAGAGATTGCACAAGGTTCTTGAGTTTGTGAGCACTGTACATGACCTTTGTGCAGTACTTGGTATGGACTTTTTTAGTACTGTCACAGAAGTACATCCAAGCCTGAATGACTCTATTGGTGTACAATCTAAAAGCATAAGCAATGACACACTATCTAGTTTGGCTAAGACTGTTTTAGCACTAAAGGACGATAAGAAGCAGAGACTACATAAGGTAACAACATTAGCTCATTATTCTGACAAATACATTATTCTTCACATGAAATGCACACCATCAGCTATGCAGGTAGCTCAATTATTTTCTCATTGTAGCATGATAATCCTGTTCCTCTGAATGTCTAATTTTCTATCTTAATTTTAACTAACATCATTTGGGAGGTTGCATGTAGATGACAATGAAGTGTTATCTACGAACCCCTAGTAGTTATAATACTTGGAATCTGCATGATTTTGCTTATATGTTGTTTTCCCTATATTTGAATCTTATTTAGCATGGTTTTATCTTCTTTACCATCTCTGTATTATGATAACTTATTTAAATTTAGTTGTTAATTTGTGTCTCTCCCTACAGCTTCAAGAACTGGCAACTCAGCTAATTGACCTTTGGAATTTGATGGATACACCCCCAGAAGAACGTGACCTATTTGAGCATGTTACATGTAATATTTCAGCTTCAGTGGATGAAGTTAATATCCCTGGGGCACTTGCTTTGGACCTGATTGAACAGGTAGCTGGAGTTTTTACTTAATATAATTACATAGTGATTGATAATCATTCAACAATGTAAATTTTCCTGCTTTATGAAGGCTGAAGTGGAAGTTGAAAGGCTTGATAACCTTAAAGCTAGCAAAATGAAGGAAATCGCTTTTAAGAGGCAAGCTGAGCTTGAAGAGATATTTGCCCATGCCCACGTAGAGATAGATGCTGAGGCTGCTCGAGAAAAGATCTTGTCACTCATTGATTCAGGAAATGTCGAACCTGCAGAGTTATTGGCTGACATGGATAATCAGATAGTAAATGCAAAAGAAGAGGCTCTGAGCAGGAAGGATATATTGGATAAGGTTGAGAAATGGATGTCAGCTTGTGAAGAAGAAAGCTGGCTTGAGGATTACAACAGGGTAATCATTTTTTATCTGCTCTCTTCCTCCCAATTTTTGTTGCATTCAACGTTTACTTTTTCCTAAATCTAGTTGGCATGCAAGCAGAGCTTCACATGTCAGAAGTTTCTTCCATGTAGGTATTCGCACATTAGAAAGAAGTCAGTACTCATCTGTATTCATCTGTGATGCCAATGTTCCTGATTGCATGATTTGTTTAGCCAAAGTGTTTCTGTAACTGGGAGCAAATGTAGTAATTGCTGTCATTGAAAAGACTGTAATAGCTTCAACTATTGCTCTCATTCCGTCTTATCCTACATTCTTAGATTTTAGACACTATCAAATCAATTGGTTCATGTGATGAGCTGTCAACGCACGTGATTGTTCCAATCATTTGTTTGCTCTTTTGGCAATTTGATCACTCATTAACTCTCAGAGGATAGTATCAAGTATAATCAGTGAACTATTGCTTTCACTATCAAAAAAAAGTATTTAGCACGGTGTGGTTGGAGATAAGTACAATGAAACCATCAGCAATTTTGTTGTATTTAAACTAGGTGTCAGGCTTCTCTTCTCCCTTATTTCCATTTCTCTTGATGTAACATACACCATACAAATGTTTGGCAGCATTTCTGCAACCTTTGTTCATAATTGAATACTAATATAAGTATTTTGTAACTACAGAGCTTATATGAAAAATATAAATGTTGACAATCACTTGTTTCTGATATATATGTTTTGCCTCCTGGTACTCGATTAAATCTTGTAATTAAATGGGGAACAGGACGACAACAGGTATAATGCTAGCAGAGGTGCACACTTGAATCTGAAAAGGGCAGAAAAGGCTCGAATCTTGGTCAATAAAATTCCAGGTATTTGTGCACGTTTTGTATCTTTCTTTGTTCTTTTAGCAGGAACACACAAACCATTGAATCATACTCTCTTGACTGTATTTCCTATGGTCATGCAGCTCTTGTTGACAGCTTAGTTTCTAAAACTCGCACTTGGGAGCAAGACCGAGGCATAACTTTCACATACGATGGTGTTCCTCTACTTGCAATGCTAGATGAGTATGCATTGCTCAGACACGACAGAGAAGAGGAGAAGAAGAGGTTGAAGGTAAGACTCGTTTCATGTGCTTTCCAACGTTCAACCTAAAGTTCTATAGTCATTCACTTGAATTTTATTCATATTCTTTACAGGATCATAAAAAGTTGCAGGAACAGTTGAGCAAAGAAGTTCCATTAACACCAAGCCCAGTTCGACAGGTTAGTACGAAGAAAGTGGCCAATGGAGGTCCAAATGGAAATACTACCAGGCGGCTGTCTCTTAACGCTCATCAAAATGGTTCCAGATCTAGAGATGCGAAGAGAGATACCAGACCTGTTGCTCCTGTGAACTATGTAGCCGATGCTAAAGAGGATGCAGCCTCACACATTTCCGGTACCGAACCTCTTCCGAGTACACCCTGAGTGTTTTGAGACCAAGGGATTGATTTGTTAGTGTACCATGCATGTATCTTTGTGATATCTGTTGTTTACATTACTAGAGTAGTAGCGGTGATAGGAGGATACTTGTTCGATTTGAGGGTAGATACTGCAGAAGATTTTCAGATATTGATGCTAACAAGTTTTATCTATTCATGTTTTTTGCTATTTGGTGCATTACTTTCGAGTTAATGTTGTATGCAATTTTTTTGTTCATTCATTAACGTAGAAAATTTTCTTGTTTTAATCTCAATCGCAAGAAATTGACTGTTTGGTCAACAAAGCTTTTGCTTTTGTCACCGCAAAACATCCATGATCTGAAAAGTAGCTCATTTGTACTTTTTTCCATCGTGAAAATGCAAAACACGGTAAATGCCAATAATGACCCCACACTCAATGTTTATATTTATATATATTATTATATTTTATATACATATAATGCGATGCTCTTAGTTATTTTTCTTCAATTGGGGCTCTTAACTTTTTCTTAAATTTAATTTTTAGAATATTTTACTAATTCATTATGCTTATAATAGTTCCCAATATATCAAATTGATAAAATACTAAATTAGTTATGATCTTTTTGATTATTTAATTTATTTTTTCATCATAATCTTATCTTACGAGAAAATGAAAAATCCTAATAGTTAATTTTTCTACTAATTCAATTTGATTTCATTATAGTTTTGTGTTTTTAAAGTTAAAAAATATTATTGTATCATAAATAGTTGCTTACATAGAAGGTTAATTTTGCAAATTACTTGAAAATCTGAATTTATAGAATCAATTTTGAAAAGGTGAAACCAAACGCCAAATAAACACGAGTAATAATAATTATACTATAATCAATTATTTTAAAAGCAATTATGAAATCGCAAGGCTAAACTAGCTATTAATAATTCTATATATGTGACATGACACAAATTTGAAATGTAAAATTCATTTTTTTTTCTCCGAGTACCATAATTCCTTCTGAAGTGTGCAAGTCATATTATATGGCTCTCCCTTGGAAAATCCATTCTAGTTATAGGCCACTGGACCTAACTCTTATATATGACTTTTTTTATAATGATAACAATAATTCGAAACTATAGGTCGAATCCTCTGCAATTGCAACTAAATTACACCTAAATAATTTGGTTGTAAAGTTCAATATATATACCTTGATAATTTTTTTAAAGAAACATGTTGAAATATTAGAATAATTATTTTTAGTAATCTGGCACGTAAAGTTTTAAATTTTGCTATTCAAGGACATAATTATGCAGAAATTAACCTTTTTCTTTCCTTTCCTTTCCTAAATGTATTTCGTCGTCCTCGAATCGTGATATTCTGAAAGGGAAAGTAATAGTGTAAAAGTTGGCATAAACGAAACAAAAGGTATTATTCTTTCTGATTATCAAATTATTTCCAATCTCCCAAAATTGTTTGATGATGACGGCAAGTGGGAGAGAACCGGCGAAGTTGCTTCTTCCATACCTACAGCGAGCCGATGAGTTGCAGAAACAAGAACACCCAGAGGAGCAAAAATTTTTTTTTTACTAGTAGTGCATATCTATTATTATTATTATTATAGTAGTATATTATATATTCTTGTTAGTACCTTTAAATTCCTAAAGGAAATAATCTTGTGAATAAAAAATATTTTCTACTTTAATTAAATGTGTGGTCAGATCTTAAAGAATGGTGTCCTATTAATAGAGTTGCCTAGTTTAAGTAGAATTTGATAAGGAAAATATTATTTAACACTTAATATAATTCTCTTTTAATAAGGAAAAACAAAACAACTTTGAATCTTGGAATTCCAATTTTTTCTCAAATTAACTTTTTTTCACCTAGTTATATCAAAAAAGGGGGTTTTTTTCACAAAGCGGCTGAATCACTCAACGCCATTATCAAAAGGTACTTTTTTGAAAAAGGGGGTTTTCTTCACAAAGCGGCTGAATCACTCAACGTCATTATCAAAATGTACTTTTTTAAAAACTTTTATGAATAATTAAATTTATTTATAAAGTTTTTAATTTTTCATCACTAGAATTATTAGAACTGATTTATTAGTCTGGGTTTGGCGTTTTGATTTTTCATCAAATTTTTTACTACCGTTTTGATTTTTCATCAAATTTTTGACTATCAAGTTTAATTTAATAATTTTAGTGATTTATTAGAACAGTTTTATTAGAACTGATTTAGTATTACATAAAGTTTTTGGTTTTTGACTTATTAGAAGTTAGAACTGATTCGCGAAAAATCAATTTAATAATATAAAATTTAATTTTTTTTTTTACAAATAGGTTTACCATGAGTAAAAGGAGAATTGATTTTTACTTCAAGAAATCTTGTCCTCAAGATGTTAGTTCTCCTATTTGAGGTTTCTGCAAGTAATTGTGACGTAAATCTATCGAAACGTCAGACTATACGTTCAGATTCTTCGCGAACAAAGATTCTTACTTTCCATTTTAATCTCGCCCCCCGCGACTAAAATTTTTGGGTCCGCCCCTGGAACACCTCGTCGCCTACTACTGTATGCATACGCTAAGATTGAAACAACATTGAAGTTCATGATTTTAATGTAATGTCGTTTGATCACGGCAGCCATGCCATACGATCGATCAAGATAATTTTCAGCATTATATAGGAAGGAGCATAATTAATATATACAGTATATAAGAGCCGGCGTTGCTTGCCGGTGGCGGGTCCCTGAGTACTTGACATATGATGAAAAAGTCATTAAGCTTTTCTGATGATGCACGTCAGAAGGTGAGCCGTTTAACTTTATTTTGAAATTGATGGGAGATGAGCTAGGTAGGCAGATACACACATAAACCATTAATAATTAATATATTATATATGCCTTATGCTGCATGCCATGGGTAGCTCGATCGCTTGTGGCCTCGATCTGCTTTATTTGTTTCCCTAGCTAGTATATATGTACAGAGAGAAAATATCTTCGCCAATTGTTTCTTATCTAATATATATATATATATATATATATATATATATAGTTTGACTTTTTTATAATATAACATGTACGTCTTTCAAATTAAAGAAAATTAATGATGTCAAATTAATTTTAAATGGAGTAATAGTTTGGAGAGTACATAATAATTTCACATATTTTGGGTGTAAATTTCATTTTACAATATCTATTTTGACAGTATGTGACTGGCACTAGCTAGTAATCGATTTTGACTTGATCTCTCTTACATTATGTGTGTATATATATATAATTTATTTTATTTATTGGTAACAAATTCAGAATTTTATGGAATTGAATCACTTGAACTCCATATTCACTTCATTTGTCTCGTATATTGGACTTTTCTCAGTGGATTTGATTGTAATGAACCTTCACTAAGCAATGATTTGATGATGTGAAAAAAAGCCTCCACAGATTCGACGGTAATATCAATGCGTAAATTGCTCTAGTTTAATTCAGACTTATCTACATAGCTAATAACTAACAATACTTTCCTCTTAGAATTCGTCCAGCTGCAGAGCCCACCAAATATTCAATCATATATAACACTAACCTGTGCAATTAAAATTTGATGAGATTCCCTTGAAAATCCAATAAAAATGGGGGCAAGTTTATGTGGTTTCCAAAACAGAGCAAGTCCCGGTAGATCATCGAATCAAGGTTCAGAAATCGGAATAAAAAATCGTGGGCTGACAACACCAGTGATGAAATTTAAGATGCCAAGATGTTTATGGGATGCCATGAAAATAAAAAAGAAGCAGTTACATGTACTGGAAGACGATCACGAACTGCATTTGTATAAGAATACATGTAAGGTTCTAACTTTGGAGGATCCGATTATATCTTCACCAGGTTTTAATGTCAGTGGAAGTGATTTGCAAGTTCAAAAGCTGTCGTCGAGAAAAATTCATCCATCATTTGATAGCGATCGTGAAGAAGAGTTCTTGCCTAAATTTACAGAGAGTTTTTATGTGGAGATAGAAATGAAGACTGAGGAAGCAGAAATTGGTCAGTTCGAGAAAACGAAAAGTGGGAAGTTGAAGAAGAAGGTGAGCTTTAGATCACCAGTTGTGGCTGATATATATTAGATACCGAATGGAACTAAAAATAACTTGGCGAGAAACCGCAATGTTTTTTGTAAGCACTCGTCCTGTCGTCCTTGCCATTTCAATCACAAAATCAGGAACGGATTATAATTTTATTTTGGAAAATGTGTGAACATGTCTTCAATGTGTTAAGTATGCAGAATACATTTGCTTCAATATCAGTTGGACTCGTGTTAATAATATTATTAATATCATTACTATGCCAACTGATATTGGTCAGATAACGACAAACTGTTACATATAGTTGACGAACGAAAAAGCGACTTTAACCTAGCAAATGAAATAGTAATTTTACAAGAATAAATTACTGGAAAAAATAGAGAGATAACGTAAAAGTCGAAGAAAGATTGAAAAGCCAAGGCCACTATTACATCTATACTCTTTTATAGCATACAGTATTAAAATCAAGTTGGGCCACTACTACAAGACACAAGCCCCTATATAAAAACATCATTTCCCAGGTGAGATTAAAACAAAACAAAATCAAATCTAGATTTAAAAATAAAAAATCAATTATTAAAATAGGGAACAAAGAAGAAAATAAATGTAGTTCTTGATCACCGTAAGAGGTTGTTCAAAAAGATACTATCCGAATGAAGCTACCAATGAAAAGATACAGACTACAATTAGAGCTACATATTGTACACAAAACTGAATTTGAGCACCCTGCTTCACCGTGAAGAGCCAAACCAGCAAACTACCTGTTACCAACAATTTCCACAAATGTCAATTTACCAACTTGATAAGAAAGGTTAAACTTGAATGTAGGAATGAGCAGTGACAAAATCACACAGAAATCGAAATTTAATTATACCAACACTTTATCTCTAAATTCTAATGGAGAAACTTAAAAAAATGAAAATGATAAACAAAAGGTCAAAAGTGATTAAAATATGTGCTAACAGGGACAGCGTATAATTTTCTGACCTTAAATGCCTACACCATATTAACAGGAATTATCCCGGAATAGCCCTTTTGCTTCATCATAAATCCATCTGCCAAATAAAAATATCTGAATGAATAGAGATAGACAAAAATGATATATTGAACACAGAAATTTTGATACCCAAAAAATTTGCAGATGGCTGAGTTACAAACATGAAATCTCTAATATCACCTTAATGTAGTTAACATATATAATATTGCAAGTAATCATTGAATTTGGCTCTTCATATCCCTCCATTTTTTTAATAATCCTTAAATATAAAAATTACCATTCTGTGAGTTTAACATCAGTGCAGATAATATAGTGGAAAAACATATTATGCAAAATTCATGTCCAAAGATTAATTGAATTGTGTATCGTAGATTAGTGCAATGCAGGAGCCCTTGGCACACTGTACGAAAAACAGTTTGTATCATAATAAAGAAGGATGCTTGAGAAAAATTAAATGGCATTTAATTTGAGAAAATTAACAGAACATAAGGTAATTGACGCACTTGCACAGATAAAGTGGAGGCAGACGATCATTTAGATGTGTCCCTGAACGAGTTCTTCTTTCAGTCTCTTCTGCAAACTTTCTTGGGGGAAGGACTTCACATGGGCTTTCTATTAAACCAGCCATAAATGTTTTAGCACAATTTGACTCATAGACCTGCAAAATTAACAAGAGATCACACATTGATACTTAATAGGACAATTTTGGAACGCAATTTATGGAAAAAGATGGATGAGCCTTAAGAAAAAGACAATTTGAATGGGCTAAATATGCTACAAGAAACCAGCTGACTTTTTCATGCTTAGACTGGTATAAGCCTTAGTTTCAATGTCCAATTTAGTCTGTGAAAAACTCTCATGCTTCATTTCAGCTTAAAAAATATGCTAAAATGATTAAGAACCAATGCATTAACTTAAATAAAGTTGAATTAAGAACCAACAAGTTTTCAAGTACTACACTTTTGAGGTATCAGAAGATTTACAACAATAAAGATATCCAAACATAGGCAATGTTCCTCTATTTATCAAATGTTTTAATCGGCAGGCACATAAACAGGAGCTCCACAGCCCACATAAACTTGGCCTTTATGATTGATGATTCTTTGACCATGTATACACGGATGCTATCCAACATAAATGTGAACTATAGACTAAAACTTCACCTCACTGTTTTCCAGACCACATGGACGGCCAACAGCCTCAGGCAAATCACCAGGAAAGTAACACCGATTTACTGTTACCCACTTCACTGAAGTATTTTTGTCCTCCCACATAGCCTGTAGGAAGCAATACACGTAATGTCAGAGCACCAGTAACATATTTAGCAAACCTATAGTTTTCAATCAACTAGTTAGATTAATACCAGTTATATGATAAATATACAACATTGAGTCAGCTCCAGGCTGTGAAAATTTGTAATTTGACCAATATAAAAGGTACATAAAAAAAAAAACATTGTAATAGAAATATAGAACATTGGAGGCATGACAAACCATGCGCAAAATGGAATGATCCTAGAGCTAAACTGCTAAAGTCAATTTACCCCCATGTGAAATTTATAAAGTTCAATTCACCCCCATGTGAAATTTATAATGTTCAATATACCCCTGTGATTTGAAAATTAGCACTTTACCCCTCTGAAAATTTTAAAAGAGCAATTTACCTCCTTGAACCGGAGTGTAACTCACTCGCCAAAGGGGGATAAAGTGCAACATTTATAACAACACAAGGGTAAATTGCCACAATTATAGAGTGTCACATATAAGAGGGATAGTCTAGTCAATTCGTTTTATGTCAGGGAGCCGGTGTTTAATTTTTATAAGATTACAGGGGGTAAAGTGCTGTTTTTTAAATCAAAGGGGGGGGGGGGTGCCATTAACTCAATGATCCTATAACAGCATGCAATGAACACGTATACTTGAAATCATACATCCAAATTAAATGTACAGAACCAGAATACACTCCATCATAATGACGGTGTTCTACAACCAAGTACAACTGAACACATTGTGTTGATAAAAGCAATACTATCTTTCAAGTCGCATAATACAATTTGATTCAGGCCAGAAGTTTGGTGCAAGTGCATCTTGTAGAATAAGTTCCAGTTGATGGATTAACTTCAATTAAATCTTTTAATTGGAAATTTTATTAATGAATTTTTTCTGGAAGTGCATAAGAAGTAACTTGCCAACACTTGAGCATTGAAAAATGAGTTTGTAAGACTAATAGTCTATTCACAAAACAATCTTAGTTCAACTAGATGAACTTTAGTAGCAAGCATACTGAACAGCATCCATCTTCAGAGGGTTAATTTAGGTGTTTGGATTCAAAATTACCAAATAAACTCAGGCAGAGTGAATTCCACCTAACAGAATAAATACCTGACAGGCATTTATCAAGTAAAACAACCGTATTCAACTTAGGAAAACTGGCTAGTGTAAGACAATCTCTGGATGTTTAATCAGAAAATTATGGTGAAGCTAAATTCAGCAATCTTTCAGAGCATAGATTGCTCACCTGAAGCTTTGATGGTATAACTTTGTCGTTCTCAATGCGAATGAGGACATGATTCATAGCGTTATACACATGTCCATTGATGTGGCAAGAAGTATAATAGATTTTGTCGTCCAAAGCTTTAATTGGGCCACCAACCCAGTTGACAGCATGCAAATCATCTGATGAAGACCTGCCCTGGTTGATAACCCCTGTACTGGAAGAGATTTCTGAAGCATTATCACACACAACCTCTTGCCTCTTTAATTGATTTGCATTGTCTGAAGTCTCATCAGTACGAGAACTTTTTGAATCTTCAAGCATAACATGATTTTCCAGAGATTGCTCCAATGGACTTACTTCATCATTCAGCGGCCGCAGGTTACCATCTTGAGTACTGACCATTGCTTGAGGCAATTCTGACGAGTTCCTAACCATATCCAACTTTGCAGAAGAATTTGGTTTTAATTCAACCGCTATGTCATCGCTGGTCTTTTCAACAGATGAGTTCACAGGTGAAACACAAGAAGAATGGGAAATTTTCAACAAGTTATTTGGGCAAGTCCCTGAAGCTATTATATCATCTGTCTTAACCCTACTTGAGAGATTATCATTATCTTGCATTCTTTTGACATCTTCTGTCTTTGACTCAGGCATCGGAATATTAGAACTATTGCCTCGAACTCCAGTAAGAACATTTGGCATAGAAGTGTTTCCATTGACTGTTATCTTTGCCGGGCCTACCTTCTCATCTGAAGCAGCAATTTTTTTAATTGAAGTGGATGGAACAGCTGCTGGGTTGGCAGACAATTTTGGTGTGTTGTTGTTTCTCATGACGCGGCCATATTTAGGGGGCAAGGGTTTTCCATTGCTTAATGATAAGCATTTTCCACAATGCCACTCTCCTCTGGGAACTCCATTTTGATTAGTCTGGATGCATTTTAAGTGATACCCTTTTTCACAAGCATCACAGATGAGTACACTGTCTATCTCAGTTACCGTAGACATGCACATCTGGCAAGTCAAAGCCTTATTCATATAATCCCTAGAAGGTGGTTTCCATGTAGGATGCTCAGAAACCCGCGGTTGTAACAGTTTCTGGACAATTTTCCCGACTTCTGCATGAGTATTTCCTACAGGAGGAGCCTGAACATGATTAGTGCCCTGTGAAAGTGGTCCAGTTGTCTGAGCAGTAACTGGCCTAGATACTGTCTGCGTTGGCAATCCATATTTAACCTCAGCAGCTCCCTCAACTTTAAGGGACACACTGACAGGCACCTTATTATCTGATCCAATTTTGGCAGTTGAAATTGCCTGGGGTTGAACCGACCAAGTTGGAGTCCTCACATTTGAGTTAGCAGCATAATTTGCTGTAAGAAGAATGAGTTAGAAAGTAAAAAATTAATGAGGGAAAGATGGTGGTAACATTTGTGAAGGCAGTTTGGTAGAATAAAGCACTAAATTAGATTTCAAGCAGATAAAATGTAATCATACTTAATGTCCTACAACAAATTTATTAGATTGTTCAATTTCAATTTGCAAAGAAAGTGCAAAAGTCGCAATAGACAAACTTTAACGTTGACGGGACTACCAACCAGAAAAGACATGAAGGCAAATGACTACTTTTAGTAGAAACATTAATTGTCAAAAATATACATGGCATGATAAAGGAAGGAGATCTTTAACCATCATTTACAGTTAAAAAAACAAGAATCTGCTTTACCTTGAATTTGTGAAGGGTGCGCAGAACCATTTGATCTTCCATCTGATCTAAGAAGTGGCCGGTCAACTCTTGGCACTGCTGCTGAACCCAAATGGCTCGATGGCAATGCACTGGGAACTATTGGTCTGATCTCACTAGTAGGAAGCTGATAGGGCGAAGGTGTAGAATTGGATGTAGCAACATGGCCTGAAGGTGAAGCAGACTGGAAATTTCCAGAAGATATTGACATGTGATTAGAGTTAGCCAACTGAGACATCTGAACAGGATGTGAGACAGTACGATTTTCAACTGCTGCACCAGGGTTCCCTTGCAGACGTTGAGATGAATGTGGAGTAGATGGTAGAGAAAAATTTTCTGCCTTTTCCATCTGAAACAGAGAATAGAGGGAGAAACATTTATGCCAGCATATATTTCCATGAGTACAAAGAAACAAGTTACTGTGGCACTAGATACTTCTGATTTGCTTAGCAATACTTACTCAACTAGAGAGCTATTGAAATTATTTGCATTACCATAAAATGACTCCAAACATAGTCCATGATAATTAAGGCATAGTATTTAAGTCCCATTGGCACCCATTTAGAGAGATATTTACTTAATAGGCAATATAGGACGGAAATAAGTTGCCCATCGTGGATGCTTGCCTACAAAGATGGTTCATGAATAGTAGATATACAACTCATAACGGGAGATTCTACAATTAAATACGGAAATTGTCATATCTAATGTTGGACGAATGTAATGAATTTTAAAATTTGGTTGCATGATCAACTATTCTAGCGGTCTTCTTTTTTCCTAAAGCATTTAGTTGAACATATTGTCCAAATTCTCAAGCAGCTCTGGCCAAGAACCAGGGCCACCGACTCACAGACAGTTGACCAACCATATTGGCCCATTTTTGCACTAATACCAAGATTCAGTGGATTGATTCATCTAATCAGATAATGAAGTCCCTTGGAATCAAGCCCGAAATTCTCAAAAATAATATTTGGCTTCAATGGTACAGAAACTGTCAACTCATTAGTACTCTAACTCTTCATGAATAATGCAGAGCTAATGCCGAACTATTGTAACTGATTCACATCCTATGGCAAGGTATATAACAATCTAAACCAGGCACTATGAAGATTCAAACACAAATTACTGATTACAATGAGCACTTTTCGTTGTGAATATGTGTTTAGAAAATCTGCAGGGCAGCTCCATGACTGAGCACAATCAAATAATGTTATAATCAACTCATTACAATTGTAAGAATGAAGTAAGCAGTAAAACAAAAACAAAAAATGAAAAGCCAAACCTTTCTCTTGGAGAGCAACAACTTGTCAGCAATAGATATTTTGGGAGGACGAAACCCTAACCTCTGCTCCTTCAACTTATTAAGCCCCAAATCCTCAATCACACCCCCAAAAGAATCCCTGGGGAACACCTCCTTGGGAGAAAAATCCTCACAAACCTTAGCCAACCTATCCCTTGCCTCCGCCATCAACTCCTTCTCCGCAAGGGTGGGGCCTCTTCCTCCCCTCATTTTCCCCATAGCCGCCAACACCAAAACCATTTCCGCCACCTTCTTCACATCTCCAGAAGCCAAATTCCGGTCACTCACTCCTCTAATCCTCTTTGTCGGCGGCAAAGTATCCTCCAAATCATCACTCTCCTTCAATACATCACCATCCTCTACAGCTATCCTCTTCTCACCAACACACTCCGATCTTGACTCGGACGGTTCAATCTCAACCGTTGATTCCATTCAACAAACCCTAGCGAACAAACTGCCTCTAGAATTCCATTGACGGCGTCGTTTCGTGGAATAAAACCGCGTCAATTGGAGAGAAGACCTGCGGAAAAGATAGAGAAACAAATCCATTAGAAGCAGGGGTGAGGGGAGAGAGAAAAAGAAACCCTAGGGAATGAAAGAGAGGGAAAAGAGAGAGGGAAAGAGGGAATTAAGAGGGGGAAACTAAAATTTGGGATCGTTAAAAAACTTAAAATAAACCTTTTTGGCGGGTAATTGTGTGTTTGAGGGACAGAGATTTGGGTGTTTTTTTGAGTAAATCGTATAAGTGATGGTCAGTGTTGAGGAAAAACTTGAGCAGGGCAAAGAAGCGAGAGCCTATAGAGAGAGAATTTTAGGATTAGCGAAGTTTGTCCTTTTTTTTTCTTTTTCTTTTTTTTCTTTTTCATTTTTCAGTATTTTTGGGGACTATATACTTCAAGGTAATCGGCACGGGGTTGCACGCTCCGATACCTTAGGTTCTTCCGCTAGTTTTACAAGTTTGCCCTCTATAACTTTATTTTTTGAATTTTTGCCCTCTATATTTAAACTGAATACATTTTCAATATTATTGTATATGAATTTTATAAAACAAAAAAAAAAGAATAATAATACATGTGCATATTATATGAAGTCTGGGATAACATTTGAAACATATTAAATTGTGCTTGATGTGGAATATTATTATTTCGTAAACCATCGTAAAAAAATAAATGAAATTTATTACATTAGTTTAATTCATGACATAAATACATTGTTAGCATCAATTTGTAAAATTTTCATGCAACCTATTGATACGATATAATTAACATGTTTTGGGTCTAATGAAAGGAATTACAATGTAACTCACCTAAGTTTGATTTGCTAAGAGAGTTCTCTATGTAACGTGTCTTGTGTCAGTTGTGTGCCTCAATAACAAAATTAAATTGAATCTAAAATCTAAGTTTCTTGGAAAAAACAAAAATATTGTCATGAAAGTGGGTTTTTGGCATTTTACACTCTGATAAAATATAATTTATTTGGCATTTTATATCATATCGTGTTTTTGTGAGAAAATTTATTAATAGAAGGATAGAATAGTCCTTTCTCAATTTTTTTGGCACTTTGCTCCATAGCAATATAGGTTATGCAACCTAAAATTATAGAACATTGATATTTTGCAACCTAAAATAATAAATATTGGATTTTTTACCCTGATTTAATTTTTTTTATCACTCTGCACACTTGAAATATAATTAGTATAGCATTTTGCACCATAATGTGTTTTCCTTAAAAAAAAACTCATGAATTCCGTCGATGTAGAGATAAAATGGTCATTTATATGCACAACAATCATTAGCATTTTATTCGTAATTTATTTTACTTTATAATAACTTATTATAACATTTTTTCTCAGTAAAATTTAGATTGAAAAAAAAATGTCTTCATTTTGTTTTCAAGTATCCTCTAGATTATTTACTCTATAAATACACGTTTACAAATCTGACATGTTATTATTGCATCTTATTTACATTATTTATATTATTATATTAAGTCGATGTTGAAAATACTAAAAAAAAAAAAAAATTGGTGCAATGTGCCAACATTCTATATTTTCAGGGTGCAAAATGCCAAAAATATTCTAAAATGACTATTCTCTACTTCTATCGATGAATTTTTTATCAAAACACACACTAAGGTGCAAAGTGTCAATTAAATTGTATTTTCGAGGTGAAAAGTGTCAAAAAAATTTAAATTAAAATGCAAAGTGTCAAAACTCTATAATTTCAGGATGCAAAGTGTCAAAAGCCCTTAAAATTCATTGTCACAAAGCTTGAACCACTTTTAAGCTTTTTACAGGTTTTTTTGTTAGGCCAGCGATATTGTTTGAGGAATTTTAATTGTTGTCATAGCAATATTTTGTATTACGGTAGATTGCACGAATATGGATACGGCGATTCGATACAATACGATACGAAAGCGGTGAAACGGATTTTTGAAATTTATAGGATTCGATACGGTAAAGATACGCATATAAAATAAAATAATTTTATATTATGCATAACAAC
This sequence comes from Penstemon eatonii, assembly GCA_038501285.1. Lineage (NCBI taxonomy): Eukaryota > Viridiplantae > Streptophyta > Magnoliopsida > Lamiales > Plantaginaceae > Penstemon > Penstemon eatonii. The sequence continues at coordinate 63,886,145 of CM076708.1, read as the reverse complement.
ATAACTAATTTGATCCTTCTATTATACCACAAAAACAAAAGATAATATTTAAAACATATATTGTCTACTAGTTTACTTTCAGGTTGGACAACACCACATAAAAGTTTTACACTAAAATTGTCGAAGACCATTCAAAATACACAAAAGATATATATCAAAAGTTGGGAAAGTTAGACAAAACCCGTAGTAATTTGAAATTTCCAAGTAAACATCACGAGTATTGATACCCGTATCCAAGACCATTCAAAATACACGTTTTTTTTTTTTTTAAATTTTAATCCATAACTTTGAAAAACTAACAAAACATTATGTACGTATCCAAAACCTGCAGGATACTCCAAACATGTAGAAGAAAATTACTTTTTTTTCCTTTTCCTTTCCTTTCATTTTTTTTTTCATTTTCCTAAAATTTTCCCGCACTTTCCTTAAAACCAAATAAGCTATTAGGATTGCATAATGCATTCATGACTCAAGATAATTGAATTAGAAGACTTATCAAACAAATTTGGCATTTTAAAGTTGTTGGAAGTTTACCTAGCAAAAAAAAAAAGTTGTGGGAAGTTTTTCATTGTTTTTCTTGTACAACTAAATATCCGAAATTCAGAATAGATATATGACAAAGTTGATTTCCATGTAAAGAAAAGGACAAAACAATGATTAATGTGCTAATGAGTGAGAAAATTGGTATGTTATAATTAAAGGTTGTTGCCTTCGAGGTGATTCATTATATGAAACGTAGTTCAGCTGAACATATGGCAGTTAAGTTGGATATGAGCAAGGCATATGACAGAATTGAGTGGCTTTTCCTTCGGCAGGTTATGCTTCGGTTGGGATTGGATATTCAGGTGGTGGAATTGATTATGAGATGTGTGACTTCAGTGACTTATTCTTTTGTTTTGAATGGGGGATCTTTTGGCTCTTTAACGCCCGAACGCGGCCTCAGGCAAGGTGATCCATTGTCTCCGTATCTCTTTCTTTTTTGTGCTGATGCCTTGAGTGCTCTTTTTCGACGTGAGGAAATAAGGGGAAATATTGCTGGATTATCGGTTTGTACGGGGGCCCCTTCCGTATCACACCTTATGTTTGCTGATGATACTATGATATTTTGTAATGCGAACAGTCATTCGGCTCAAACTATTAGAAATATTCTTCATTCTTATGAGATGGCATCGGGACAAGTTGTTAATTTTCAAAAGTCTAGTATTATGTTTAGCAAGACTACATCTGAAGAATCAAGAGAGGCAGTTAAATCATCTTTACCAATGGAGATTGTAGAAAAACATGAAAGGTATTTGGGTCTTCCTTCAGCCATTGGAAAATCCAAAAGGGCAGTTTTTGCTTATCTTCGTGACAGAATTTGTCAAAAACTGAAGGGTTGGAAAGAAAAGTGGCTTTCAAAGGGAGGTAAAGAAATACTTATTAAAACAGTGATTCAGGCTATTCCATCCTATGCTATGGGGTGTTTTAAACTTCCAAGTTATTTCACAAAAGAGATTGAAAGTCTCATGGCTAAATTCTGGTGGGAAGACACAAATGGGCGTGGGATCCATTGGGCGAGATGGAGGGACCTTTGTAAAAGCAAACAATTTGGAGGCCTTGGTTTTCGAGATCTTGAAGCTTTTAATTCGGCTTTACTAGCAAAGCAATTGTGGCGACTTTTAGAAAATCCTGATAGTTTACTTGGGAGAATATTTCGTGCGAAATATTACCCGAATTCGTTTGTCCTACGTGCCACTCTTGGTTCAAACCCGTCATTCAATTGGAGAAGTATTTTGGGGGCTAGAAGTATTCTTGAACCCGGAATTCGTTGGAGGATAGGCAATGGAAATTCAGTTTACATGTGGCAAGATAGGTGGATTCCTAGGGAGTCTACATTCAAACCCACCACATTTCGGGGTGATTTACCGATTGAGATGAAAGTCAGTGAACTTATTGACCAGGAATTGAATTGTTGGGAAGAAGCCCTGATTAGGGATATCTTTAATGATGTGGATTGTCAAAGTATACTTGCAATTCCCCTTAGTAACAGCAGAAATGAAGACAAATTAATATGGCATTACAACAAGAATGGACTTTTTTCAGTACGAAGTGCCTACCATCTTGCGGTGCGACTAGAGGAAGAAACTTCTAACGGTTTAGCCAGTAGCTCATCCACTTTGAATACAGGGGAATGGAAATGGTTGTGGGCTCTAAAGATCCCGAATAAAATAAAAAAAATTATTTGGCGCGCTTGTAAAAACTATCTTCCGACGAAATTGAATTTACGAAAACGGAAAATCCTGACAGATGACAAGTGTGTTTTCTGCCAAAATGATAGGGAAGAAGTTCTCCATTGCCTTGCTTCGTGTTCTTTTTCGCGACAAGTTTGGGCCCTTAGCAATATTCCATGGACGACTCATAGGTGCAACGAGACTAACGTGTTGGATTGGATTTTACATATGAAGCAATCCTCGGATTCAAGCACACTGGAGAACGGAATTTTGATTTGTTGGGCGTTATGGCATTCGCGGAACAAAAAGCTTTATGAGGATACAAACTTTACAGCTTTAGAGGTAAGTCTCTTTGCACATAAATTCGGAGCTGAAATGAGGCATGCTTCTGCCCCAGTTCTTCAGCCGAGCGAAAGTGTAAGAAGGGAAGTGATACGATGGCTGGCCCCAAAACCAAATGAGATTAAGATAAATTTTGATGCGACTGTTAATTTGGATGACGGTGTTTGCGGAGTGGGGATTATTGCTAGAACCAACTCGGGTAATTGTGTGGGATGGGCATCGAAGTGTATTCGTCAGCCACTTGGGCCAGCTATAGCCGAAGCCAAAGCTGCCCTTTTTGCGGTAGAGTTTGCTCTGGCGAATCGGTGGAATGAGATTGTGGTTGAAGGGGATGCTAGTTCGATCATAGTAGCGATTTCAGGAGCCTCGGGTGAAAGAACTGAGTACGGAAATATTATTGCGGATGTTAAATTTTTAGCGAGATATTTTTCCTCCTTTTCAGCCCAATATATTCGAAGGGAAGGCAATAGAGCAGCTCATGAATTGGCACGTCTTTCATTTTTTGATTCCTATGTTTCTGATGTTTTACCTCAATTCATTCATGAAATTGTATCCTCTGATTTTACAAGTTGAATGAAATTTGATTTGATCTCAAAAAAAAAAAAAAATTAAAGGTTGTTGCACAAGAATTAAAAATATTATTATTTTCCTAAAATAGAAACTATTAATTACATAAATTTTAGGAGGATAAAAATATATGATATAAAATAATCATCTCAAAAGAAATCAAGATTTGTAACTTCCCATATCCATTTCTCTCTTTTAATGGTACAATTGTTAAAAAACAATTTAAGTCTCTCTTGAATTTCGAAAACATATTATTAGAAATGGAGGGAGTTTTTAATGTTTTAGGAAGAAGAAAGTCCGAATTTAAGATTGCAAAGGATAAATTAGGGAATTAGAAAATTTGTGCGGATTGTATTTCATTCGAAATATATAAAATACCAATTCACGACAATTAAATATGTGCTAAACCTAAAAAATAACATTATTAAAATTTATCATTAGAACCAAATGTGTTTTCGATTTTAGGGTGGGTTTGACCCAGCGGTGGGAGCTTTTAAGAACACTTGTAGACTTCCATTGTGATTTTTGAAATGTTTCCCAATTACAATTATAGAAATAGTTTTTAGTCAATCGTGATGTTAATGGTGTTTGACTCCCAATATCATAATTATTTTTGGGATTTCCATAAACTAAAAATCAACTTATTTTAAAAGCTACTAAAGTGTTACTTTTGCAGAAGCTAATATCCGAAAGCAATTAAAAAATAATTGAATTTTATCATGATTAATTATTACCAAAACCTGTTTTAGTAAAATTAATTCTCCTATAATTGATTTTTGAATCGCTATGCCAAATTCACCTTAAGAATTTTTTGAGTAATTAGTTCTTTTGTTCACAATAATAACTTTGCCCAAATCCACATTTTGTAACTTTCAAAAAAGTTATTTTGATTATGAAGATCTCGAGACAGAGGGAGTAAACAACCCACGCTCTTTAGCCCAAAATCACCCTAACCACTCATGACTCAACCAACCGAACGTGAAGAAAGATTTTCATTTACACAAGAACTGCAATTACAGATTTATTCATTTTACAAATAAATACCTAACTATTGGATCTAACTACCACCGATAGAAGTTTATTTTACCATAAATACAAACACATTAATATTACAATAACGTAAATAATTTTGCATACAAGCGATACGTGAAATAAGTTTGCCCCGCCCCGTAAGTGATGCTATCAGCTTCTTAAACTCCCTCGCAGGTACTGGCATTGATTTGTAAGTTCCGTGGACAGAAATACCCTTCTGTTGCAAAAATATCATAACAAGATTAAACATCAATTAAACGAGTCTAAGTTGTTCGACTGGTGCCACATCACTGCATATCACAATCCACGAATCTGTGCAGAGGATTTGGGCATACTGAAGCTCGTAACCATGGAAAACTGGCAACTGTAGTCCTTTGCTAAGTTTTAAATTTGCAAATGGCAATATCACAGTCTTCAGCATGGTGGACATTACTGTCTGCAAAATTAGCAGATCCCACGATCAACAAAATGAATAAGAACGATATTTGCCATAGGCCTATAACTAATCACTTAAGCATATTTTATACACTGTTGAATAAAATAAGCAAAAAAATAACAGATTGAAATTTGGTACCTGGATTAGATGCATATGGAAGTCCCCGATATTGCTCCACTTAAGAGACATAGTGAAATCGTTTAGTTTTAGATTACCAGCCAAAGCATGCCCAGAAATTTCAGCCGACCCTGAAGAACTGATCACCTGCAAAAGTAATCAAACTTGTTACTAATGGTTATGTCATACAATCAAAGCTTTTTCTACTCTCCCAGGACTACACCCTCAACACCTCTAGTCCCACGTTTTACAAAATTGCATTTTTGGTCCCAAAATTTTAAAATATTTTGCATTTTTATTCCTATTGCTCCCTTTACATCCATTTTTGCACTTTGGTCCCATACTCTTTGTTTTTTCAGTTTTATCCCGTTGGTCTCGGTTCTACAAACTTTTGGTCTAAATTGGATGGAAATGGGACGAGAGGACCAAAAGTGCGGAAAAAAAACTCGACCAACGGTGCAATTTTTAAAAGCCCGGGACCAAAAGCGGGAAAGGTCAAATTCTATGGGACCAAAAATGCAATTTTGTCATTAACAGCAGAACATCAAAAAGGACTCCATGTTTCTATAATTAAAAGGGGGGTGCATAACAAGAGATATGTTGACTTAACTAATAATTGTAAAAAGATAGTAGTTTGATTAAGCTTACCATGGAAATACATGCAACTGGTATTAGTTCATCTGCATCCAAAATATCAATCACAACATCTAAGGGAATTATTGCACTGATGCGCTGATTTTCGACTTCTATTATTGGTGGTGAAGATACAGAAAGATTCAGATTCATGTCACGATTTGGATACTTCTTGTACAATTGTGGAACTATAAATCTCCACCCAGCGGTGTTCAAGAGAGACTGATCAGGTACTTTATCGACTATCCAATGCATTTTATTTGCCTGATTGAAAAAAAAAAATTCTTTCAGACTGTGGTCCAGTGAAAGATTTGACTAGTTAAGAACTTACCTCAAAGTAAACTGAGGAAGCAGATTTAAGAACATTTTCATGCAATGAAATCTTGACCATCTTATCTGCTTCATTGCAAGAATCTGAAGCTTTTAACATTTTATGGTAGTGTTTGGAATGGGCAACCTCATTCTTGGCATAGAATAACCCATTAATTTGAAGGTCAAGCGAAGATCCACTCAACTCTGGCTCATCAACAAATGTAACATTCAACTCAGCAATGTCAGATACTGATACTTCTTTAGGAAGAGATTGCAACACATAGTCGAGCTTTGGAATTGCTTCTTTTAGTTTTTTAGAAACAGCATCTTCAACCGAAGAACTAATCTTGCCCTCAAAAGCATCTATCAACCTGGAAAACAGAAAACACGTGGGTATATCGATCCATATAAAGCAAGGGGTAAATGAAAATTGTTTTTGAAAAATCAACAAGTAAGATGAAATGGAGATTGGGCAAACCCATCCAACTACAAAGCAAGTGTATTCGTGATTGGTCACTCTCTGGGAGTTACATCCAATTCCAAAGCAAGTTTATTGCATTTGCCATGTAGTTAGTTTGGATTCGGCCAAACCCGGTATGGGTAAGAATTTCCCAACAAAGTGATCTATAATTTTTTAAAAGTCAAAGAAAACTACATGAAAAAGGAATACCCTTGATAAAGCCAGGAGGCTCCTCCGTTCAACTTTATAGATATATTATTTACGTAACATCCACATTCCAAAAGAGACAGCTTTAGAGACCCTTGTAGAGTATTTAGACTGAGGGTAAGGCCAATATCCAGTCCTTCAACCTTGGAAGAAAAAAAACTATTATCAATTCCCTTGCTGCAGAATCCAAGAGTGAAAATTACATACAACGAAGACCATTTCTTGTAAACAATTGTTGATAATTACATCTGTAGAGTGATAATTTACTAAAATGATCAGTTCTCTTGATTCGGTTTTTTGCCAACAAATTTCCATAAATTGAACAATGGCAATTCCCCTGTACCTTTAATACATATAATTGTTGCCTGAACTATACCAACAAGTTTAAGCAACAATGCAACTTATTTAAGATTCAATCATCAATTATGTATGAGATGTAGCAAATTTGCAGAAAGAAATTCGAGTCTATTTAACATGCCAGTACAAACTTTATGGAAAAAAAACTACTTTTTTTATGATTAAGCAGTATGCAAAACCACAGATAAAACACAGAGATTATATACAAATCCAACAAAGTGAGTAAATCCCAATCAAATTTACCTGCACAGATGCACTTCCTTTATCAGAAACTGCAATTGGGAGCAACCAAGTACTATATGAATACTTCCAATTCATACTCAAATTTGCGGTGGCACCAGAAACATCAATAAGTATTCCAGTATCTCCAGTTTTTACAGTAGATGAAGTAACGTGAATTTTTTCAATAGTAATATTGGAAAGAACCATTTGAACACTACCTATAATTGGGATTTTCACAGACTTCTCAATCTTGGGAAGCTCAAGTGGAACTAATGAAGATTCCGCCTTTTCAATCAGCAAATCCTTGAGAAATTCAAGACCCTTGTTTGATATTTCTGCCGTGACATACCCTTCTTCGTGAGATTGAACGCCGGTGTAATAATAGGTAAATAGAACGAGTAACAGAAAAGGGAAAATTGAGGGTGCCATGAGATTATTGAGGTCAAACCCAGAAGATGAATGGGTTTTATTGAATCAAATCAAAGGAATATCATTAATCATTGAAAGGAATTTGGGGGTTTCTGTGCTCTACACATTGACGTGGACACCACGAGGATTATGAATCACTTGACATGATAAACATGATTTTTACAGCTTGGTTAATAACGTAAAACATAATTTTCGTCTGCCTTAGGCTGTAAACCAGCCTAGCTAGCTTATGAAGATTTTCCAGATTTTTTTGATGAGTTTTTTTCTGGTTTTTATAATAAAAAAAAAAGAAAAAAAAAAAGAAAAACAGAATTGCAGATGAGTTTTGTAATGTTTCGATATCACAAATGTATATATTTAATGGTGGCAAATTTGCAAAAGAGTCTCGAACTAATTAATGATTTTGAATTTTCGTCCCAAATTATATCATTGAACCAAATTCATCTCGTAATTTTATATTTTTTTGGAATATCGTCTCATTTGCCACATGAATGCTTACGTGTCCTGACATGATAAATTTTAACATAAACAATTATATAAGATTGCAGAATTCGTCCAAAACTAATTACAAATTTTAATTTTTTGTCCCAAACTATATCCACAAGCCGACTTTCATCCCGTAATTGAAATAACATGGGAAAAAAAGTAGTTCCAAACTTAATACAAAAAAAATGCACAAATTTTTCTTAATGAACTGAGATATGATTTATTTCTCAAAAGCGCATGAAAATTTAAAAAATTCATACTATTTTTCTCTTAAAAAAAAGTTAATGGCAATTTATCCCATGTGATATTCATAATATTCAATTTACTTTAAACTGCTTCTGTTCAAATTATAGGGGGTAAATTAGACATTATGAATATAGTAGGGTAAATTGCCATTAGTCCCTTAATCCGTAATTGAAATGACATGGGAAAAAAATTCGCTCCAAACTAACTACAAAAATTTATTATTTATTAAAAAAAAGAAATGCACAAAATTTTCCTAATGAACATATATAGGATTTTTTTTCTCAAAAGCGCACAGGAATTTAAAAAATTCATACTATTTATCTCTTAAAAAACAGTTAATGGCAATTTAGTTCCATGTGATATTCATAATATTCAATTTACCTTAAAGTGCTTATTTTCAAATTATAGACGGTAAATTGAACATAAGCAATTTAAGGTAAATTGAACATTATGAATATCATAGAGAATAAATTGCCATTAGTCCTTAAAAAGGTAAAAGATGAATTGTCATTTTCATTAAAGTAGAAATTTAATAATGAACTAAATTCATGTAAATGACAAATTGCGAGACGAAATTCGACGAATTACTATAGTTTGAGACAGAAAATCAAAATTTATAATTAGTTTGGGATGAATTCTGCAATCTTGTATGATTGTTCATGATAATTTTTTCCACGTCATGACACGTAAGCAATCATGTGGCAAATGGGAAGATATTCCAAAAGAATATAAATTTACGGGACGAAATTGGCTAAATAATATAGTTTGGGACAAAAATCCACCATCACTGATTAATTACTACAACTTCAAATTCAATTGATCTTTAATTGACCATATTTTGGTACGTTAAAAGTTGAAAAAGAGATTTATTTGTTTTATACCTAAATTGAATTATCTATTCAAGTAGTCAACTCAATATGGGAGAGGTGTTAAGTGCTTAATTATTTTTGTTTCAGGGGTGTAAAGTGTTATTTATGTGTATCAATGATGCAAAGTGTCTATTTACTAATATTTTAAGGGTGAAAAGTACAAAATGCCTCACTCTATTTATCAACTCCAGATTCTATATTTTCTCAAGCACCAAATAATGATTAAAAAAAATAAATTTTGGACAAAAGATTTCTAAGTTTTCACTATGGTCTTTTTTTAATTCCCTGCCAATCTTTTTTATCCTGAGTAGTTTCTATTCATAAAACTAAAAAAATTAAAGTGTTTTTTTTCCTTTCTAGACTGTTTACCAGATTGTCCTTTAATTATAGTGATATGTTCTATTAAAAAGAACCATTAAACTCGTGTTTCATTCAAGAATATAATATCATTTTGCGGTTTTAAGAAGATTAATTTTATAGAATTTAAACAAATTAATGTCACCTAATTTTAGACTGTAAACTAATTTTAAATATCACTAATTATTTAATTTATTAGTTATTTGTGGCATTTTTATTGACAATTGTCGTTAGGTTTAAAGTGCCATCAAATTGATGTGACAAAATTTTAATTTGGTGGCATTTATTCTTTTTGCCACTGTTAGTTATCATTACTAGTGGCATTTACACAAGGTATGCCACAAAATGTAAAGTTTAACACTCTTATTTAGTGACTTTTCTTCTAGAAATGCCATTATATATCTATTATTAACATTTCTCAATAGTAAAATGCCACTAATTTAAAAAATAAATGTAAACATTACAACACTTTTTCATATATGCCACCAAATTAAGGTTTTGTAACATTTTAAGTAAAATGCCATTGAATTAATGCCACTAAATGCCATTTTTGTTGTAGTGTCTCTTGCTTTCTTATTCATTTTGTATTGAGTTACAGTTTTAATTAATTCTTTCTAAAACCCCTTCAGCAAATGGAATTGTCCCATTGATTATTTCTTTGTCTCAATTATCACACCTCATTTTCTTTTTTCAATACGTGAACACTACTATACATTTACATACAATTGCATAAATGTGATTTGAGTATAATGCTTGTTCTTTCCACCTCTTTGGCGTTGATGAGCTGAATAGAACAAATATTTTTTTTGGAGAAACAAACTTCATCATTATATTTAAGGCATTTCAGCCAACACAATGTTCAGGCAAGTACTTACAATTCATAGAATCAGCTAAAACTAATTTTGAAATAGAACGGGCTGCTTCATTGCCTTGTCGTGGCGTTGATATATAGGGCTTGAAATGAATTGAAACTCGATCGGCAGAGTTCAATTCTTTTGATGTCATCTATATAATAAGCTACCAAAACAACCAAGGCGCGCGTGTTGTCTCTCCATCCTTTATAATTCGCTGCAATTAATTCTACACCTATATATTTTTGCTGCCATAGCTTAATTCAGAATTGGCTGGGGCAAGAACGTTGTCAATTGAACCAAACAGACACCCGCAATTCCTCCAAAACCTGTTCTCTGTTCAGCCAAAAAGAGCGCCCCGTCAAAATTTATGTTGATGAAGCCTTGGGGAGGAACAACCCACTGGACAACAACATGCATAAAGAAGTCAAATTGTATATAATATTCATGTGGTCTTCAACTTCGATGATACGAGGGAATAAGGGTGGGGGTAGTATTACCTTACTGCCCTTTCAAATTGGCTGTGTAATTTGGTATGGGGTGTAAGTGCACAACTAACTTAAACTTAAAACCAGGGGACACCTGCTCACTTTAGGCGTTTTAGGGGGAATGTGTGAAAACTGAACAAAACTAAGGATGACAGTGCAAAAATCCCAATTTAATATGCACACAAGAATTACTCTTTTCTAACAAATTTATCCATATAAATACTTTTGTTGGAATTTCCAATTTATATGTGAATAAAATTAGTTGAGAGTAATTAAGGGGTTGCGTCTGTTCGATCTGAAGAGGTACCCTTTGGACCGAAACAGTGAAATCCAAGTGATGTGTCTCTTGCGAATAGACATTTATGTGCCTATAAATAGGAGACTTAATCTGGCCAATTAAGCATCATTTTTCAGACAATAATAAAAAATTACTCTCTTCTCTACTTTAAAATTATGTCAAATCTTCTATTTGCTTCGGTTCGCCGTGTGTTCATTATTTGTGCAAATAATGAACAACAGACTGTTGTATCTTGGGAGACTACTGAGAATCAAGCTGTATGCACCGTGGCAGCCCCAGAAATATTGTCTTAAGGAAATTTGTTTCGGCAAGCCTCAGTCTAATTTCCTCATTTTTTTTACGTAATGATTGAAGTAATATTTGGTTTCGATACAAGTAAGTATTTCTCACTATTGTTTGTGTTAGATCAAAATATTTAAGCACACAGATTGTTAGACACCAACAATCTTAAGACAATACACTCTTTGTTTAACATATCTGCGTTTAAAACTTAGCACTGGGTATGCATGTATTGAGATTACACTACCCGGACAATGTTCACTTATCATACCTTATAAAACTTAATCTGTGAGTATATGATGTTCAAACTATTGGAATTTAATTTAGATGTGTAGAACATATATATATACATAATTAAGTCTCTGACTCTCTGTTAGTAACTTAGTTGAAATTGAGATCATGGTAGAAAAATGTAATATATGGCAATAGAATCTAGAAGTGAGAATTTAGACATTTCATCATTGAAACTTTTCTCTATTCAACATATTTGAATGCGAATCGGTAATTAAGAAAGCAACAGAGATTCTATTATGTGAGGAAAAATCAAAAATCTGAATTGCTAATGAGCAAATGTGCGAAAGAAAAACTTCATTATTTTATGAGTAAATATAATGAAGAATTGTAAATTCTGAAATTATCTGATGGATTTTGCGAAGAAATTTTAGACTTTTTAAAATTTGCTTTGAAATCTGAGTTACTTATAAACTCTCAAAATTGAAAATGATTTTGTGGAATGGATGAGTTCATGGATAGGTGTGTATGTATGTGAGACATTACACAACTACATGAAGCAATGTCAACTTTCAAAGTTGAAATTACATGTCCTAAGAGTAAAATATTGGAGAAGGTTTCAACCTTCACAAAACCATTGAGATGTGAATCTTCAGATAACTAAAACGTTTTCTGAATTGGGCTGCCGGTTTAATTTTGTGGAAATGTTAATTCCAAAATTGAAGAAATAATGAGAACAATAATTCTCGAAAATGAGAAATTAACTATGATTTTGACAAAATCAATTTGGATGGATGTTGTAAGAATACAAGGTCACTTCACTTCCAAATTGAAGAGTTGGTGGTGTATTACTTGTAGTGTCCATTTCATCTTGAAGCAGTGTCAAAAATCGGCTACCACCGCTTAATTAGTTTCTTTCGAAAGAGCCATAACCGTTTATAATTAAAGTTGCATATAAATTTATATATAATTATATGAAGTTATGAACAGACGTAACTTTCTGGAGTCGGAAGTTGGAAAATAGGAATGTCTAATTCTTATACCCTCAAATTAAACGTACGTCAATATTATAAGAATTAATTTTCAATCTTTGTTTTAAACACGTGATTCTATTTGAATTGTGATTGTGAATTCAAGCTATTTTTTCTACTTAAAAAATAAACGAGGGTATGGTCAACTTGGTTTCCAATGGAAGAAGTTTCACATAAATTACATAGAATTACTTCTTATATAAATATTTTAGAGATGCGCTAATTTTGATTGAAATAAATATTGAATCATTATATGAGAGTAGTGATTAAAATCTCATAAGAGTATGTGTTTTATAAGAGCGACTCATGCATATGTGGGGTATAAGAAAACTGTATATTTACTAATAATTAACCTTTATATGGAGATAAACGAGTAATTACTATTATTGAGAAAGTATTGATTATTTATTGGTGAAAATAATTATAATTTATCTTCATATCAATATTTTATTGAGAAAATATTGAAAATTATTTGTGAAATAATTATAATTTATTTGTTTGTGAAACAAATGTGCAAGAGTTCAAAACTTTTGAACTAATGTAAATTAATTATGTGATTTTGAAATCATTATTAACTCGTGGAGTTTGAGAATGCGTTTAATCACATAGATATTGTTGCATACGAGGCAACAATGTATTTGCAAAATACAAAGAGATGCATTTGTGAAATACGAATTCAGATAATGGAATAAGAAAATTTAAATTCTTATATCCAAATTGTGGGGGTAAATACGAATATATTCATTAATACTAAAGTGTGTTAAATTAGGAATAATTCGTCAAATAATTTACCTAGCTCAACTAAATTGAATTTGGTTGCTAAAAACAGAATTTTAAGATGTGGTTAAACAATATCTTTAAATTTGGGTTTAATTGACAACTTGTGGGGGAAAGCTCGCTAGATGTCTACACACATACTAAGTCGAGTTTCGTACAAGAAAGTCAATTATCATTCCATATGAGTTATGGAAAGGGAAGAAAAACCAAATACCTTAAAATGTGGGGGGTGTTTACGTCAGATTTCGGTTTCACCACCGAAAAATAAAATAACTTAAAAATATTAATTACTACTAGCATATGCTATAAAAAGTAGTAGTTCATATTTTTGTATTTAAATCTGACATAATTGTAATCATGTGAACCGAGTCACATGATGTAACATTCATTGAGAATGCAAGAAAGATTTGAGAATCATTTCTCTTAAAATTGAACTTTCTTTTGTTCAGATTTATTTTCAGTAAGTGTGATTTACTGATATCATATAAAGTAATATTATTTATTATATTACTTATATAAACATTTTTAAACTTTATAATTAGAGTTAATTATAAATTATTTATTCTGTGAGAATAAACCCTATAGTCTAACCTATTTTAGACTAGAATATTTTTTAAAATTTTTATTGAATATTTTGCGAAAATATTTAATTGATTTTGATCAAGAGGATAAACTTTGTGAAGTTTATAATTATAGTTAATTATAAACTATAATTTTCTACGAGAATATACATATGAATCGCTTACTTCAACATGAGTTTGTTGACGAGTTGAAGAGACAAATGAGCTAAAAACTCCAAGTTCTTCGATCTAGATATTCTAACTTATATGTAGAGGATTAACCTCAAACATATAAATAAATTATATCACATTCCAATATCGTGGATTGGAAAAAGGTGATTGTCAGCGAGTTACATTCATAAAATTGGTAGACCTCGATGAGTGAACCAATTAGATGTAGACAGGTTTTTAAGTTCAAGAGTTTAAAAACTTTGATAAGTCAATCGATAAAAACTAGGCTAGACGAGTAGCCTAATTGCCTTATAAAAGAAATAATTTTACTTCTTTGACTCATATTCACTAGAGAATATGATGACATCAATTTGAATGTTAATAGCTCTAATAGCTATATACAATGGATGTTAAAATTATCATCATTAATGGTGAATTAAATGAAAAAATTATAAGGAGTAACCAGAGAGTGTAGTTGTTAAATGAAAAAAAAAACATAGTTTGTGGAACTTTTGTATTTTCTTGTTGACCTTTAACAAACTTATAAACAATGACATGAAAAATGTGATAGTGTCACTAATAAATTTTGACTGTCATATTAACTCATATGACAAGTGTGTCCATATAAACTAACTGGATAATTGAGTATCAGAGTTTGTTTATGCGCAATCGATATGTTAATATTTGAGACTAATACTGTGAGTATTAAATCCATTGAGAAAATATTAACTTATGATATAAAAAACTTCGATTTAATCAATCATGATTAAGAGGTCATGTGATGATATTAAACTATCTCAAGCACATTATGTGAGATGAGTTATAAATAGTTTAATACTTATGAAAAGGGATTTCATAATTCTATTTAATTCATACCTTGTGTGCAATACGAGAATAAATGTGATATAGTATCACAATTTGAGTATGCTCATAAAATTAGATATCACGCATATATCGTAAAATGCAAGAGGCTAGACATCGTCTCTTTAGTTAATAAACTAAGGAGATATATGAGCAATCTTAGCAAGATTCGTTGGAATGCATTAATGAGAATGCTTGAATCTTGATAGAATACATACATATGTGCATTAGATTTGGAAAATTTTCAAATGATCCAGGAGGGATATAGTAATGCATATTAAACTTCTGATTTAGATGAATCAAAGTTTATAAGCGGATATGTATTCAATTTCGGAGGCACCGCTATTTCCTGAGAATCTTCCAAACAAACGGGTATAGCTCAATCCACTATGAAATTAGAGTGCATAGCATTAGATAAAGCTAGTAAAGAATTTGAGTGGCTTCACAAAATTCATGGAAGATATTTTAATATGACTGAAAATTGTGCTAGTCATACATAAAATGCGATAATCAAGCGGTGATACACAGAGCTCAACAAACTCTATGTATAATGGTAAATTCACGACATAATTGTTGTCGTTGATACAATACCGAGAGACATCTACTTTCAAATAGAATGGACTTTATAAAGTCAAGAGATAATCCTAATTCCGGATATTAAAGGTTTATCTAGAGAGTAGTATGTGCATCGAGGGGAATGGGCTTAAAGCCTAAATTGGACTAAGTTACCTCGTACGGAAACCTAACCTGGCGACTGGAGATCCCACGGACCAGGTTCAATAGGACAACCAGTCTTGGCTAACTTAAAAGAAAGCACTTAAGAGTATACTCTATCCCATTCTTATGATGCAATAAGTGCAAGCCTACCGCGTTTATAAGGTTAAGCAAATGCTTTTAATGACGTCTATACCTTGTCAAGAACAAGTAGAGTATGGTAGGATACTCTTGATAGATGCGGTCACCTATGTTAGTGTGAGCTGGGTCGGCTCGTTGAGAATTTCTTTATAGGTTGGAATTCTCTAAAGCACTCGCATAACCAAGAACGTTCAGGGCCAAAACGAACACAACCGAGAACTTGAAGCAAATCGGTTTAATGCTGTGTTAAGTTTATTGTCTTGGTTTACACCAACAGCCGACGGTTCAAGATGAAATATTTCACCGATTGGCCAAGTAAATCCGATAACTTTAACTAGGGAAGGTTCAAGATGAAATATTTCACCTATCCCGATGCGGTATTATACCTAAAGAATACTTCGACATAATATGTCCTGTGATACGGGACATGAAGAACTATTTTATTCATGTGAGGGATTGTTGGAATTTCCAATTTATATGTGAATAAAATTAGTTGAGAGTAATTAAGGGGTTGCGTCTGTTCGATCTGAAGAGGTACCCTTTGGACCGAAACAGTGAAATCCAAGTGATGTGTCTCTTGCGAATAGACATTTATGTGCCTATAAATAGGAGACTTAATCTGGCCAATTAAGCATCATTTTTCAGACAATAATAAAAAATTACTCTCTTCTCTACTTTAAAATTATGTCAAATCTTCTATTTGCTTCGGTTCGCCGTGGGTTCATTATTTGTGCAAATAATGAACAACAGACTGTTGTATCTTGGGAGACTACTGAGAATCAAGCTGTATGCACCGTGGCAGCCCCAGAAATATTGTCTTAAGGAAATTTGTTTCGGCAAGCCTCAGTCTAATTTCCTCATTTTTTTTACGTAATGATTGAAGTGATATTTGGTTTCGATACAAGTAAGTATTTCTCACTATTGTTTGTGTTAGATCAAAATATTTAAGCACACAACTTTTTCATTTGAATATATTTGTCCGTAAAAATATCGTTTTGAAACCATTGCACTGTTCAACACAAGCGAGAATAGAAAAATCATTAATACATCCAAATGAGTCCTACTGTTTTTTCATTTTTTTTAGTGAACTACATCTTTCATCATAATATCTATTAAAAATCTATTGATTATATTAGCAATTGTAAAAGTAAATTACCAAGAAATCAAACGTAACTAATAAGACTAATATGAAATTAGGAAAATTCCTGCCTATAGTTGGTTTATGAGTAATGCACCACATCATTTAATTTAGTAATATCATATTTTTACAATGCAAAATGTTGTGCATTTACAACCACTGATAAATTATACAAGACCATGTCAAGACAATAATGTTTCAATAAATACTCACACTTTTAGTGGAATTTCAAACTTAAAACTAGCTCATAAACTTTTGTTTTTCATTCCTATTTATATAATACATCTACTCCAGAAAAAATTGATGGTGATAGTTTGTGTTTTAGGGGTATATTAGTAATTAACGTAATAAATAAACAATAAATAATGACACTTATGTCCTAAAGAAGGCTGTTTGCTCATATTCTCTTCTTTTTTCCAAATTAAGAGGATGACTATTAAGTTTCCTAAATTAATGACTTTTATTTCTTATTTTTCCTATAAATAGCTACTCTATTTCACTTGAAAGGGACAAGTTGAAGAAGAAGGAAGAATAGCTGAATAGTTTCCTCAAGTTCGTCTCGTGACGTCAGAACGAGATTTGAAGACGATCAAGATAGGAGGAGACAATCTCAATAATACCCTTGATCATTTTCACGCAACATCAAATTCTTCTTTTTTTTTTTTTTTTTTAATTTACATCTTTTAAATATACGAAAAGTAGAGTTTATGATTACCTCAAACATATGTTGAATTTAAATATACTCCTTTGCATCATATGAAACGCACGAAATATTTTGCCAGTGAATATAATACATGCATAAAATTAAATGTGATTGGTTAGACCTATACTTATGTGTGGGCCTTGGGTTCGGGTAACCCAAACCCGACCCGTCCCATTTTTAAAATACTCGAACGGGACGAGTGTTTTTTGGATTTGGGTACCCGAACTTGATAAACCATATTTTATTACGAGAATATGGGACGGGTTTGAAATTTTTTCTCTCCAACCCCGAATACCCGAACCCGTCTATATAATATAATTTATACACTTTACTTATATAATTAATTAACATTATATAATAAATGAATTTTTTTACTTTACCCTAATATTCTTTTTAAATCTTACATTAGTTATTAGTAATTAATATTATGGGTCATTCTATGATTTTAGACTTTTAGTTGTTTTAAAATTTTATAGCTTTTGTGTAATTTAAGTGTTGGCTTGGATAAATTATTTCGGTATCAACTATAAATAGTTTCACTTTTCATACTTGCTACCAACTATAGATAGTGTTTGGATTGAATTTTTCTAATTGAGACTCAATGTGAATCGTATTTTATCATTTGCTCATTATATGATTTTACTTTTTGATCATATTTGGATATATTTGAAATAGTCGTTATGATGAATTGATGACATGAATTAAGTAATAATGAGTTGAAAAAGAAAAATAACGAAATATAATTACGTAATATTGTAATAATATATTTGAAATAGACGTTATGATGAATTGATGATATGTTTTATGTAATAATGAGTAAAAAAGGAAAATAACGAAATATAATTACTTAATATTATAATATTATTTTGTTAGGTGGATGAATAATTGATGAATAAAAATAATATTGGATCCGTAATCCCATTCCATCCCGTCCAGCAATAATTTGGGTACCCGTTTTCGAGTACCCAAATTATTACGGGACGGATTTAAGATGAAAAGTGTCAATTTCAAAATTTATTATACTCATATCTCTAGCCGAACCCATCCGAAACCCGCCCCTTGCGCACCCCTAAGTATACTATAAATAAGCAATGATGGATTATTATTATATTTTGGTTTTATATACACATCGCCGGGTTAAAAAGAGTCCGACTTCCGAGATGAATTTCCAGATCACAGGTAGCGTAAGCCACCACGTGAATATCAAACAGCAACCTCACTTTCCCCGAAAAACTGATCTGAGTCTGAAACTCCAACCTACCGGAAATCACATCGGAATAGAAATCCGAATCCGAAATCAGGCGATCCGCCATTAGCGCGAGCCAGATGCTCAATTTGCGGGTGCTTCGTTCGCCGATCTAGCCAGCGGGGACGGACACCTCTCCGACGTCGTTTCCTCTGTATCTGAGGTAAGCACTGCTGTTTGAGTACTGGAAACCGACCCGATTTGGATTCATTACGGTTACGTTGGTGACCAGGCTGACGTTCAAGTAGACACGGAGTTTAAATACGTCAACGGAGAAATCCAAATCGGCGAGGGAGATGGAATCGACGGTGGTGATTGGATCCGTGGATTTCAAAACCGTGAGCCCTAGAATCAAGAAGAGTAAACCTAAGCTAACTGTTACGGCGGCGATTGTCAGCGAAAAACTAACGATTAGTCTTCTTTTTCCTATAATTTAAAATACATATGCATATTGGGGCTTTTTATTTAATTTTTATTTGATGAAAGTAATTTGAAATGGTAGTGGCGGTGAGGATTTAATTGACTGACAATATGTATGGGTTTGAAAACTGAATTGGACGGTGGTGGGAAGCGTGGGCCGCAGCACCAGCCGCGGGGGGAGGAGGTAGCAACCGTAACGTACAAAAATTCATCAAATCCGCCATGTGTTCCACATTCCTCTATTGGTTAGAAAAACCTTTTCTTTATATCAATCTTTACCATGTAACTGGCGTATACATCACATTACAGTAAGGTTTGAAGGATCAATCGACATCCTGAGGTCAATGAACGTCTGCCACCATTCAGCCCGGATGACCGTGGAAGCAGGATGAAATATAGAGGAAAATAATTATTTCATGTACACCTTTCTTTTTGATTTGTCTATTTAGCTAATTGAAACTCAATTCTCTTTTTTTTTTTTTTCTTCAATTTAATGTTGAACTGAACTGTGTATATAAAGTACTTCTTGCTTAATATCAGCAATCCACAATTTTGGAAGAAATTAGTGGTTAAACTCCATATTGGTGGAGATACTGTTGGGGAGATCCTGCTGGAAAAATAGCTCAGACTTGTAATACTCAACCTTACATACTGGGCATAAGTGATTTTCATGCGCCAGAACCTTGGAGCATGTATTTTTCTTGAGGTCCATGTTCTCGCACAGGCAAATAAAAAGATCACACAAAATTTGTGAAATCCAGGACTAACAAGCAGTACTGTTAACAACTGGTCTTGGATACTTTTAATTGATCTACAAAATGCCTTTCAGAATTTGCAGAGATGTGAGGTATATAACTCACGAAGATGAGTTATAAAAAGGAACAAATCATCATTTAATTTGGTTTTGTTAACAATGAAGAGATAAGTCCACAAATGTATTACTTGCAAGAGCTCTAATTCAGCCAATATGGCATAATATCAAACATACAAGAAAAGGGGCAACAAGACATAACGTAGTCAGGATCAGTTGCATCGTGCTATGCACATACGACCACAATATCCGTTCATAATGTCTGGACAAAAATGTGAAGCACTTAAACAAGCTAACAATTACGCTGTACCTTTTTTTTTTTTTTTGTGATTTTTCACCCCTTGGAGAACGAGTATTTCTGTGATTTTGTTTGTATATAAAACACATTCACTTAACACACTATTGTCACCATAGTAAGAAAAATGGAACATGAAAGAACCAAGGGCCAGCTGCATCAAGATTACAACTTCCTCAATACCATTTTTTGGATGTAAGTCACAATCTCCCTCTACCACCTCGGGGGGCATATACAACATGCATGAGATTTTCCATTAAAAGATTTTGATTACTAAATTGAGGGAATTCCATTTCTATAAGAAGTAATCAGGAGGTGGCTTTTTGGCGGGTGCTCCTCTCGTTTCCTGCATTTTACCATAAATAAGCACAACTAATAAAGGCACTCCTACTATTGAAATATTTGTTTTTAAAAATATTACGGAAAGATGATATGATATGTTTTATCATACACCAAAAGAAAGAAAGAAGTCGAGATGGAAGACATGCAAGCACACATAAACACAAATATATTGCTATGGCTTGGGAGAAACAGGAATGAAAAACCATAAACAACCATATTACCTGAGGAGCTGCTTCAAATACACGAAATCGTTTTTCAAGGTTTTCGTCTAGCTCAAGAATTGCAGCCACATTTCCACATCTGCAACATAATAAAAATCCATAACAAATTCGAACAAGAATAATCAAATAACTAATACCAATTGCATTTTATACCTATAACAGTAATTTGGAGCTGACCAAACCGTAACTATCTGGTTGTTAAACATCCATTTATAACCTTCCATTACCAGCTGATGGGCACGACATATGTAGTCAATATTGTTCGAATGATTAAACGAAGTGACAGCAGTGCCACCAAATAAGAAACCTGCACCACGTGGACTCAAGCCCCAACCATCCACAATGTCTTCTGGATCTGACCATAGGAGATCACACATAGCACCATCATGAGGTACTTCCTGCTTACGGTCAATTGTCCGAATCTGAAATGCAAATGATGTCATTACCTATGATCATTAAGGAAAATAAAAAACAGAACTTCTCAATCATAATACTTCTTGGACCTGGTCTAGTGTGGGAGTTGCAGGAGACAAACCACCATGAACACTAAATATCTTGTTCTCGATGAGTGCCGATAGACTGCAACAGATTCCAAACAGGACATTATCATTAAAGCAGTCTGTCCAAAAACAAGTGGCGGCAAGGACATTATACAGGCATATAGAAGCAGGTAAAAAGAAAGTCAACTAAAACCCATGTTAGTAAAGCATGATAAATAGCAACTCAGCCTACATTTTATCAACAGTCCTCGGCATACAAAAGCATCATATATATATATATATATATATATATATATATTCCAATAGAGATGTAATGAAGCATCTAGAAATTCTCGACCTTAAGTAATCAAAAATATCTGTGCAATATCTCCAAACATTGACAGAACCATATTTCCGAAGGCACTCGTCATAGAAACCATACACCTGCAAGAAGGGGAATCTAATAAATTTTCACGCAACATGATAGCTTAGACTTCGTATGATACAAAGATCCAACCTGTGTTATCTGCCGGCTCTCATGGTTTCCTCTGATGAGAGTTATCCTATCAGGATACCGTACCTGTCAAAGCACAAACTGTAAGTTGGGGAGAGGAGGTGTTCAGTTGTCCATGAACAAGGACTTTCAGACAGTGGGATGTGCTCAGAGCCGGACTTCTGTATAGGCAACTTAGGCTCATGATTAGGATCCCATTTTAGAAGGACCCAAATTGTTTGTAAAGTCTAATTTTATTAAAATTATAAATGTGCAGAGTATAATATTTATTTATTTATTATACATAAAATTATTTTAATATTCTTTGTTTAATAGATGAAGTGTTTCTTTATCCATTACAACATATTTTTGTAGGCCTCTTTGTTTTATACTTGTAGGACTACTAAAACTTTATCCATACATTATAGCTATTAGTTGATCAAACCAAAAGCAACATGCTATCAGATATGCATTTTGTCACTGAAGAATAATCACAACATCTATAACAACTTCCCCACGACTAACTTTGTCGTGAAATCATATTCACGACTAACTATGTCCCAAGAAGTATTAATAGATCATTTTTTTGAAAAATTACAGATTGAGATTTAATCATTATTTTTACATCTTTAAAAACCAAAAGGAAAAAAAAAACTTGAATAAGGTAATGTAATTTTTCTATGACATAGGGCCACCATTGTAAATTCTGCTTAGGGCCTTCAAAAGAATAGGACCAGCCTTGGATGTGCTTGTAACTGTTCATGTTGTTCATGACCACTGTGTACAATAAAAATGCGACCGATTACCAAAGAAATAAGTTCAAAATAGCAATTACCTTCAGTGCCAGTAGAAGAAGAAATGTCTCAACCGAGTAAAATCCTCTGTCAACAAAATCTCCAAGAAACAAGTAATTTGTTTTTGGACAATCACCTCCTACTTTAAAAAGCTCTTTCATGTCATAGAACTGCCCGTGTATGTCACCACATATCTATATCCAACCAATGATGGGAAAAGAGAATAGTATTAGTAATACAACAGAACTGAAATTATGATAAGATAGAAGATCGGATAATATCTGCAAGACAGGAAGCCAAGCCACGAGGCCATAATCTAAATGTCAGAGATGTACTTCTGTAACGTCACAGTAGATGGAATAAAACAGTAGAGAGAGACCGATATTGAAATTCTGCCCCATGAATATCCAAAAAAATGTTGGAGGATGGGTTGGGATTTACACTTGAAGGCCAATGTATAAAACTTAATCTTCATAGCAAGTAACTTGGGCCAATGTACAACTTTATTTGCATAGCAAGTAACTTTCTCAGCCTCTCAGGATTTCTTGCAACTATAACTAATTTTGGCAAAGCCAAACTTTTTTCTTTCAATATGATAGTAGCTTATATAACTGTATACTTCAATAGCTCTACCCTTTTCTGTTTGTTCAACATGATAAACCAAATCTATATTATTCTGTTACTATCAGCACTTCAAAACTAATACCTTCACAATTTCAATTTGTTCAACTCAATTAACCAAATTTAGGGAATCTTATTAATCAGAACACCATTTTATCTTGCACTGACGTTGTATTTTATAAATGGCTTAAGAAGGAAAACTCTTAATTCACTTGACGAAGTATTGTCAGATGCTACTTTGCCACACCAGCCTCGTGACTTTCTTAGCGCCAAACAGAGATGAAGAAATTCAAGATTACAGATGTATTTTTCACATCTTAAGCTATGTTCTTACATCATCTTTTCATAAAATTTTATAAATGGATGGAGTAGTGTATGATCAAGAATCTTGAATCTTTTTCACTAAAATGGACTAGGAAAGTGTTGCAAACAAAGTTGTACGAATTAAAGCCCCACAGTGTAATTCAGGGTGCCAGTTTCTTGTTCTACCTGTATACTAGCATCCACGACGTGGTCCCTAAATTAATGTAACCTTGTTCATAAATCTAAGTAGAAACATTGTTGTGGACAATCAATGGAAGAATAACATACTTTCATTTCCCAAACACTGCTGTGAGCCTAATTATTAGAGTAGATGCATTAGCTCAAATATAACCTACTTGTCAATTTTAACAAAGTGCGATACCTTCAGTAGCGGTATCAAACTTGAATGTATACTCAAAGCGAATATACAAAGATTAAATAATAAGTTGGGATTCTCGGTACATACAGTGACTGGAGCATCGACGCGCTGAACATTGCTCTCTTCGACGAGGATTTCCATGGCTTTAAGGCAGAGGGCCTTCACTTCAGATTCCTTGAGCGGCTCACATCTTTTAAGCTGCTCAATTTGCCGATCTAGGTCTGACATCTTCGCAGATTCCAACTTCAAATCCCTGTCGAATTAACACAAATTTTTGCGATTCCGCATCACAATTCCTGATTGGAATGTAATATTGTACTGATTTTGGTAATTGACGTTAGCAATGCTTAGGTTCACTACTTTTTTGTGTGGGCGTTCTTTCTCTCTTTCCCCCTCACACTCTCGCTCGAGAGGGACTGGGGTTTTGGCGATTGGAGCTAAATTTTGGGAATTTTTATTTCCCCCTTGGTCTTTTACGTTATTAGGTTTTCGGGTTCAAATCTTCTCGAGTCTCGACACGTGACCCGCATGCCAATGGAAGATATACCCTCTTGACCCTTCCAATTCTTCAATAAACCCTGGCTTAATTGCAAACAAGGCCTTGTCTCACTGCTAAAGCTAGGTCTAGATTTCGATCTCTCCTGTGGGTATTTGCATAGTTTAACAAATGCTTTATATATTACTTGTAATTTAATATAGTGAAAAAAAAAGTGAAAATCACATTACCCCCCACGAACTTCAATTGTTTGCACTATCCATCTTTAATTTACTTTAGTTTTGTACTTTTTTACTTGAATTGAACTCTTTTTCGGCCAAAGAGTTAGGGGGAAAGTGCAATACAAAATTTCAAGGTGAAAAGTGCAATAATATTTAATTTTGGAGGAAAAAGTATAACTCAGCTATAAGTTCAAGGAGAAAACCACAAAATTATATGTGACACTAAAATGATACATAAGACCATCCCGAACCGCAATATTGATAGTACCCATTTTGAGTTTAGTAACTAGGAAATATATTCCTTATTATCAGCTAATTTTTCCATGTTTATTATAAAAGAAGAAATAAACTACTCTTTCATAAAATGTGAATTTAAATCATGCTATATTTGATATTTGAATTTTATTAAACAAGACTTAACAATCTATTTTTTATTTATCGATTTCTCGCGAAATTTCAATATTCAATTATCCCTAAATTTTACATCCAACGGAGTATTATTTTATTTTGGTGGACAGAAGAGAGAAGACAAAAAAATTACACTAAATCTTCAAAGAGCAGAGGCAATAAGGCATTACTCTCAAAACAGAACAAGAAAAATATATGCCATTAAGTATCAGTTACCATAATTAATACTCATTGTATTGCCAACATATTGCCATTAATTACCACAATTAGTATCCAGTAAGCATAGTTAATAGTAACCAATATTTATAGGATACAACTGTAATGAGTTTCTTGGCCCAAATAATTAACGAGAAACTCGTTTTGAAATATAATGGCCCAAAAGATGGGAATTGATCATTTGATCTCAATTCCGAAAAGTCCAGAAGTCTAATAGGACTATGCCGTCCAACAACATAAAAGAAAAAAATCATTGATTTAAGGTTCGAATGCGCGTGGAGAAGACGACAACTTGGCTGCAAAAGAATTGCCGGTAGTTTTTGGCGCCGTCTGAAGCATCAAAGTGATATTGCTTTCTGAAATTCAATAGATTCATTCTTGTGCAGTTGTGCACTTTCTAATTCTTCTCGTTAAACTTGCAAAATTCCTCGATTCAGATTACCAGTTTCAATTGATCAGGTAGAACAGAAGTTCCTCAATTGTCTTGCAATGATAGGGTTTTGATAGTTGCCGTACATAGTGAATCGAATATAAAATCAAATTGCTTTTTGTATGCGTGAATATTAAATTACTGCGGTTACGTGACCGATCGCCTGTATATCAGATGTCTTACTTGTTTAGTTTTGGCTTAAAATCACGTCATCCTTGATTAATGTTGGTGAGTTTCAGAATTACCGGTCTAGGTACTGCGATTTTATCGGAATTTGTAGTACTTCTATCTATTTTGTATATTTTGATTTTTGTCTGTCTTTAGTTACGGTTTGAATTACTTTCTGCTGTCTGATTATTCACAGCTTTTTCTGCCATTTATTTGAGCTGAATGAAGGCTATAAGTGTGGAATCACGAGTTAGAATAGAGGCTATTTAGCTTTTGTCTGTGGTTGTATGTGCTGTAATTTAATACTGAAAATGCCAAATCTTCAACTTTCAGTTTCAAGCCCTTTTTTTGTTATTGTTGTTGTGTATTGTGCCCGTCATACCTTGAAATTCCTTCTGCACATAGATTGGACTTTAAGGTCTTTCTGATCATGTTAAAGTTGTGCTTGTATGGGGGCTGTAATAGTATGCTCCACTTTGTTGTTAGGTTACATGATTAGAATGCTCTTTCTTTGAATATATATGTGTTTTATTCCTATTAATTATAATGGTGACCCGACTTTTGAGACACTATTAATCTTATTCATCAGAGCAATGGCCGGAGACCCATGGGTGAGGGAGTACAATGAAGCAGTCAAACTTGCTGACGATATCACTAGCATGATATCTGAAAGGAGTTCATTGCCCGCCACTGGGCCAGAAGCACAGCGACATTCGTCTGCCATACGGAGGAAAATAACTATTCTAGGAACCAGACTGGACAGCCTACAATATCTTCTCTCTAAGCCTCCTGGAAAGCAGAATCTGTAAGTTATTCTAATGGGACTTTTTTTAAGTGAGATGTGAAATTTGTTATTATTGGATTGAAAGAGTTAATTAGTTTTCTATATAACTCAAAATTGTAAACTTTGATCGAAATTAATTACATTGGCCTGGAGTGGCCTTTTAAGCTTCAGTTGTTTAATTATTATTTTGTTTCCAGTTATATATATATTGATTAAGATTCTATCTACTTTACTCTACCGTTTTCATTTTACTAAGGGGTGTATATGGCTTTGTAGTTTTGAGAGACTGAACAATTAGTGAACACCCACTATCTATGTTCTTGTTCCTTTTTTTCTTTCCTTTTTCGGAAACAACTGATAGTTCTATGAGTTGTGTTAACTAGTACATATTGGCGATGCTTCGCAGTTCTTTTTTGTTTTCATTTGCTATCAAGATGTTGCGTATGTTCATTCTTTGACTTACAGAGCCAAATTAGAGATAATAGTTTCCTCAATATGACAGAATTTTGTTGCATGGAAGGATATCATGGAATGCAGGATTCCTGCTATATCCTTATGTACTTTTTTTATCCTTTCCAAGAATAGTTGCAGTTTTTGTTCCTTATTCCGTGCTCTTAATGCAGAAGCACCTGTTGCTTAACTAATAAAATAATATGTCACCTCACCTCAGTTTGCTTAGACAATGTAAAGTGGATACTCACTTTAATTCAATTCTCGGGGAACCAATCCTGTTGAAACCCAACCATGAAGTTGGGGGTGGGGGGACTAAAGATCTAAGCAACAGATGGTAGTGGAAATTTGATGGTGAGACATACAGGGGATCAAGGCATGCCATAGTGGAAAATTTTGGTTAGATCTGTGAAGTATTCTGGGAAAGAAGAGAACAAAACTAAATTAACTATTCCTGTGGGATTCCATTCTTTTATACTGTGCCACGTAATCCCTGACATCTCTTTTACTAAAATGAAATACCTTAGACACACACCTAAAAATAGGTAACCCAAAGTCAAGCTCTTGAATCTTTGTTTTTGTTACCAAGGTTAAGCAGTGCTAAACATTATATTTGTTTTCTCAGAGCCAAATTACACAACTATTCTCTTCTTTGGTTTATATCTAACTGCTTGTTAAGGTTTGTTCATTATTATATATCTTAACTGACTTAGTTTTGGTTGAAGAGCAAAAGTAAAGAGGATGCAATGCTTTTTTGTTAACTTATTTGGACTATGGACTTGCCACTTGGATTAATAATCAACTACTTGGGTGCAGTTCCGACAAAGAAATGAATCGTCGCAGGGACTTGGTTGGTAATTTGAGATCAAAAGTAGGCCAGATGGCTTCCGCATTAAACATGTCAAACCTTGCCATAAGGGACAGCTTACTTGGGCCCGAAATAAAACCTGCTGATGCCATGAGCAGAACAACTGGCCTCGACAACCATGGCGTTGTTGGTCTTCAAAGACAAATCATGAAAGGCTAGTTTTTGTAGCTCTTATCTTGCACTTTATTTAATGCTAAAATTGCATCCATCGTTCTTGAGGTTAGGTACATATTACATGTAGAATAATCACAAAGAAATCTCCATTAGTTCTCGACTCATCGCTAACCAAAGTTAGCAGTTCTCATGGAATGTCCTTATTGTGCTTAATCAAAGCTTGAAACAAAATAATAAAAGGCTCTAAGCAGTATGTTAAAAAAAGGTTAAATGACAAAACCGTGAGGTGCTGTGACTCTAATAATCCCTATTTAATTTGCCATGTAGTTTTTTTGTTGCTTATCTCTATCCTTCTACTTCACCAGAGCAAGATGAGGGTCTTGAGAAAATGGAGGAGACAATATTAAGCACCAAACATATTGCTCTGGCAGTGAATGAAGAGCTTGATCTACATACACGACTAATTGTGAGATTTCTTGTTTTCTCTTTCAATACCCTTCATCTCCTTAAATTAAGTCATTTATAATGAATTGTAAGATTCTGTCATGGTGAAGTAATTGTTTGTCTGATGTGTGTAGGATAACCTGGACGAACATGTTGAGGTTACTGACTCGCAACTACAGGTAAAAGTTGCTTCTACCATCACTTTCTCAAATATAAATTCTGGATCTGCACTGTAACTTTTGGCATAATTTTATGTTCATCTAGACAAAATATTATAGTTTTTACATCTTCATAGGAAGTTATAGCTTATAAATATTATCTTTGTTTTTCTTTCTCTGTTTTCTTTTTGGTAACAGCGAGTGCAGAGGAGGCTTGCAATGTTGAATAAAAGAACGAAGGGTGGCTGCTCTTGCTTATGCCTGATCATGTCAGTCATCGGAATGGTCGTATTGGTTTTTGTTATATATATGCTGATCAGATATTTGTAAAAGTAAGAAAGGATGCATTTGAATTTCCTTGTGGTTGCTTCTTATATTGATAATGTGATATAATTATTTCTCTTCAAAAGAAGAGGAGGAAAAAGGCTTTGTATTTTCCTTTTAGAAAGAGTAAAGACGCATGGATTATGGTTTCCACTCTCTTATATTCTGCTTCCTAGTATTTTGAATTGAATGGCTTCTATAAATGCTAACACAAACTTACCTTAGCTACACTCCCAGAATTTTTATGTCATGTGAACAACACATGACCAAAAATTTAGGGGCCTGTTTGTTTGGCGTTTTCCAAAAAAATTTCGTGTTTGGGAAATATCAAACAAACATGTTTTCTATTTTCTTAAATAAATTTTTCATCTCACAATTTTCTCAAACTACTTTCTCAAAACCCAAACAAACAACAACTTTTTTTATCTCTAAACAAAATTTATACAAACTCTACTCTGATTTGATATAAAGTAACCTATCTCTTACACAACTTATCTCACAAAAAACATGATTTGACATAAAGTGTTACACATCTTATATCTATAATCTAATTCTTTCAAAAAAATTCTACATCTACTTTATTTTTCAAACCACTCTCTCAAAACTTAAACAAACAACATTACGTAAATTGAAATTATTTCACATACCTTCACTATTCTCCCAAACTACTTTCCCAAACACCAAACAAACAGACCCTAGGATGTCCACTACCCTATACAAATTATGGATACTTTTTTGGAATTTCTGGAGCAATTGGCCGATATTATAGTCAAACAACCTAAAATTGTAAGCCTTATTAAAAAAAAAAAAAAAAAGTTAATTTTCTTATTATCGCTAAACCTAATATGTTAGATTATCTTTTGACAAGATTTTCTTAAATTTACTCAAAATTATAGTGCAATCAAGTAATTGAGTTTTGGTTAGTTTTTCTTTCGATCAATATTTTAAAGGGGAAGGTCCATCACATCAAGATAGCCTGCCATCTGGGTCTTCAAACGTCATCCATGCTACGCAGACCTACCAAGAAAGGAAAAAGGGTAGGAAAAAAAAAACAAGTAAAACTTCTCTTTAAGGGGAAATTCTTGGCCAAAGTAACTAAAAAGCAAGTGCAATATACTTGCTTTGAGATTAGATGTAACTCTCAGGAGATTGATCAATCACAAAGCAAGTGCAATACACTTGTTTGTTAGTTGTGTGGGTTTGGTGAACAAAAAATTTCCCTCTTTAAGCTCTCTTAATCTAAAATTGTAACCCAGATTTGATAAATTCATTTTCTTTCTCTAACTTCCCCATTTTCTTTTCGTTTTATTTTCAAAAGTAAATTGTTTGGACTTTCTTTTAATGTTTGGGCTTATACCGGCCCATTCTCTTTAATCAGGGGTCAGTCGGTCAGGGCCATCCGAGCATTGCAAAATTGAATGACAGTTACTGCTCAAATATAAAGTCGGAGCCCTAATTGTAAAATTTTCCCAATTCAGTCGAAGAATTTCAACTCAGTTTATTTTAGAAATAGAAGATGAGCATAGTACCGAAAGAAACAATCGAGGTGATAGCTCAAAGCATAGGCATAACCAATTTATGCCCCGATGTATTGCCTGCTCTAGCTGCAGATGTCGAGTACCGTGTTCGCGAAATAATGCAGGTTACATGGATCAACTTTTTCTTTTTCTATATTTGATCAGCTGTAGGGGAAACCAGCCGATTAGTATCGAAAGTTACATGGATCAAGGTTGCTTGAATTATGTTTAATGAAATGAAATTGAACGAGCTTTTAGTCGAGTTTCTGAGTTGCGTGATGTTCTTTTATGCTGTTTGTCAAATTTTTAGCATATGGAGTGGAGCTGAAACCAAACTTCAAAAGTTATAAAATGAAAAATGTTGTTCAAGCTTGTTTGATATGTATGATACCCAAGCTCAAACAAGCATTTATCGAACGAACTCGAGTTGCATCGAGTAGTTTGGTCTTATTTTGAGCTGAAAATTTTATATTTTTACCTATTTTTGTTTGAAATTGTTACAGGAAGCTATCAAATGCATGCGGCATTCGCGGAGAACCACTTTAACAACTGATGACGTAGATAGTGCGCTTGGTCTAAGAAACGTGGAGGTATTTTCTTTTAAATTCGTATTCAAATCATATTTATGCATTAATTGTGCAATGTGTTAAGAATCTTTTTCTGTAGTACTTTGTGGTTCATTTAGTTGAATATTTATGTAGTATGTATTCATTTGTTAATAGTTTTGATAATGATATATATCATACAGCCATTATACGGGTTCGCATCTGGAGATCCATTGCGGTTCAGAAGGGCTGCAGGACACAAAGATTTGTTCTATATTGAGGAAAAGGACGTGGAATTCAAGGAAGTATGTAGAGTGTAGTTTTCTTTTTCTTTTTTTCCTTTTTTGGGATTACGGCCAATAGCTATACATTTAACTTTGTGGGTCCATTTGTTTTAGGTGATTGAAGCTCCTTTACCTAAGGCACCATTAGATACATCGTTATTTGCTCACTGGTTAGCCATTGAAGGAGTTCAACCAGCTATTCCAGAAAATCCTCCTCCTGAAGCTCTTCAGGGTATGCACGATAGTATTTAACATATATCTCAATGCAAGATTGTGCAGAATAAACTAATAGAGTTTGCATACTGCTCAATGCATATAGTATTGTTAAGGTACTTTAATCCTGGATTAATGCCATCAACTGATTTTAGTTCTTATTTTTGGCAGCACTTTCGATGCCTAGTGATAACAGAAAGAGTGAATACAAAGAAGATGGATTGCCTATTGACATTAAATTACCGGTAAAGCATGTACTTTCGCGGGAGCTTCAGGTACTGCTGATTATTTTATATGCTCTTTTATATGCCAATTGAAGAACATGTCACAGCTAACAATTTCTGGGTTGGTGGTGCAGCTTTATTTTGAAAAAATCACCGAGCTTACAGTGAGTAGATCTGAGTCCCCTCTGTTTAAGGAAGCATTAGTGAGCCTTTCAACTGACTCGGGGCTACATCCTTTAGTTCCCTACTTTACATTTTTTGTTGCTGATGAGGTAAGGATGGGTGATCTCTAATCTGGACTGTATATCAGTTATACTGGATCATGACCACCAATTTATAATAATGCAGGTTTCTCGAAATTTGAATAATTTCTCTCTCCTATTTGCTTTGATGCGTCTAGTCTGGAGCCTTCTTCGAAATCCACATATACACATCGAGCCATATGTGAGTTATATTGTTGCTATGTGTTCCTAATTTAATTTTTGTTAGCCCATCTTTGGGTATTCCAATTTCCAAATATCCTTCAAACATTTCTTCTCCTGTATCTTTCTTTGTTCTTTAGTTTGGTGATTTACGTAGTTGTATCCTGCATGGTTGTTAAGACTATGCCCCTGGTTCCTTCTTTAGTTAAACTATACCCTTGTATGGATAACTTGTCCCACTTTGGTTACAATTCCTCTGGTCCATATTGAGATTCTATTAACATGGGATTCTTTGACATAATGCTTGGTTGCAAGTGAATACCTGTGTTCAAAGGCCGACTTCAAAATGGTGCATGTGCTTATATTTTGAGGAAAGAGATTTGATCCTCGTTTATGCATGTTATTCATATTTATGGTCATGTGCTTAAACTTGTAGCTATAAAGGTTGAAAACTGGTAGGTTACCTTAATATTTATTTTCTTTAAAGTCCACTACCTTACATTTGGATTTTGATTGTTGATTAGCTGCATCAACTGATGCCCTCAGTGATGACTTGCTTGGTTGCAAAAAGATTAGGAAATAAATTCTCCGACAACCACTGGGATCTTAGAAATTTCACAGCTAATCTGGTTTCTTCGATATGCAAGAGGTGAGAACTGTTCATATCATCTTTCCACTACAGATTGGATGAATTCAATAAGACTTTTGAGAAAATACACCTACATTCATCTGTCAGAAATGAATGTAGCCTGACATTAGCCATCTCATATACCTGGGTATTAATTTTTTTCAATTTTACCTTCAGACTTCGTTAAGTGGTTTACTGGTGTACTTTCGCAGATTCGGTCATGTTTATCACAATCTCCAGCCACGTGTGACCAGGACATTGCTGCATGCATTTTTGGACCCGTCAAAATCTCTGCCTCAACATTATGGTGCTATTCAAGGGCTAGCTGCCCTTGGGCCTAATGTGGTACTTCCAGATTCCCTGTCCTCTCTCTCTTTATAAATATCCTCATTGGTCAGGTTGAAAAATATTTACTAAATATTGGTCAGGTTCGCTTGCTTGTGCTTCCCAATCTTGAGCCTTATTTGCGGCTTCTGGAGCCAGAAATGCAGCTAGAGAAGCAAAAGAATGAGATGAAAAGGCATGAAGCCTGGCTTGTATATGGGGCCCTAGTGGTAAGAAGCGTATTTTTTAATATTATTTCTTGCTTTAATTAGCACATTACACAGTGATGAAGGACAAAAGCCTGAAAAGCTAATAGATATTCATTTGCTGCTGTCATCTTGCATAATAAACATCTCGTGACCTATTTAGTTTATACATTTGGATGTCTCTGGATATTGGAGAGATCAATTAATAATCACGAATGACTAATTGTTTCATCTTAGCCATTTGTCAAAAATAACCCTTTGTCTAACCATAGCTGAATTTGACAAATAGATTTGCAGCTTTCGAAGCTTCTGATTTATTATTCTAATCGGCTATAGAAGTAGCTCGTGTATTAATTTCCACCACCAGAAGCGTGGGTTGATACTTATAGCTCTTCCACTGTATTAATATTTAGTTCAAATGTAATTTCATTTATGAGGCATTATACTTCTTAGCGTGCAGCTGGCTTGTGCATGCATGATCGGATGAAGTTGCTACCATCTCTATTATCACCAGCTCGTGCTGTCTGGAAGAGTAATGCGAAAGTCGTGACTACAATGTCAAGTATGACTATTCTGTTTCCCTTGGTGATTATATTAACATATTTACTACTCCTTTTCTTTTCTTTTCTTTACTTTTTTTTTTTTGGCCGGGGTGGGAATGGGATGAGATTGGAGAAAACAATTTCGCTTTTTTCAAATTCCCCTTCCTCTCCAAACCATGTTGCCATCATTTCTATGATCATGGCATATGAAACACAAAGCATATAGTATAGCAGATATGGAAACAAAAGTCATCTAGTAATGATAAGTTGTCTGATTTGTAGCAGTTCTCTGTCAGGGATTTAGCTTGTTTGGTAGTTTGTGTGAATCATGAGACTCATGATGGTTTCATTCTTTATTTTTCCAAGATAAACGTAAAGCTAGCATGGATAATACGATGCACCAGCCACCATTGAAGAAACTGACGCCAGACAATGCAATGGGTGTAATACCTACAAACTCGCTGCCAGTGGACATGCCTGGAGCAAGTCGAGGATATCCACCAAATATCACGATGGCGGACTCTAATGCACAATCGTTAAGGGCTTTGAATAATAACAATAATAATCATGTGGCTGGGACCAGTGGCAGAAAAGAGATGGTTGGTGGCAAAGGGTTGAAAGCAGCATCTGCTCTTGATCGGGCAAGGAAGGAGGATGCCGATGCAGGCAATTTGCTACCTTCGTTGTGTGAATATTTTGGTGAGAGCATGCTCTACTTTGTACCTTCACCTGAGACATCTTTATTCTTGTAATAATTGAACTCTTGCTTCAGTCTAAGAAAGCTGTAGAACTATTAGTTACTAGCCTGGATTATGAAGTATTAGTTATTGTAAATTTGTTTCTAATTAAATAATTACTATATTTAACGCAATCACGATTGTGTATGTTTTATCTTTTATGGATTCTTTTATAAGTTGCAACGAATAAATGAAAACTTTGGATTATGTGTTCCAGCTTAATTTGGGTTACTGGAAATGCTACTCTGAATAGGTTAGGCCTGGAGGAAGTGTTACTTTTGCCTATTCTTTTCAGAGTCCTCTTTTTCCTGACCAAATAAACATTTGTATGGATTACTTTCGGATGAAATTTTATCAAGAATAATGACACAATTACGCTCAAATCAGAACCAATTTGCTTTCCAGAAAAGATACAGGTGCTCCAATGATTCATCTGCCTTCGTAGTTTAATTACAAGTTATCAAAAAATATAATGACAGAAGGAGAAACTGCATTCGTTTTAGCTAACTCACCCTTGGTAATAATGCATTAAGAAAACAAGCCAAAATAAATAAATTAAGGGAGTAATCAAACAGCATTGCAAGGAAAGCCTAAAAGAAGAGTTTCCGAGTAGATGCCCTAGAATTAGAGGTGGTAGGTAAGGTCGATGAATTGAGAGTGACTTGAGATCTCATGCTATCTAGGTTCCCTGTAGCCTTATCAGTTAGCTTTGCTCCCCTTGGATCACTCAGAAGAGTTTTCTGAAACGATTGTGAAAAACCAGTTGCAATAATTGTAACGTGAATCTCTCCATTGTATCGCTCATCCACAACTGCACCAAATATGATATTGGCAGAAGGATCTGCTAAACTTGTAACAACCTACAAACCATTGTCAAGAAAAATAATTAAAATTGACACGATTCTGTCAAGTTTCATAGTGAATGATAGAGTTATGTGAAATGTGAAAATTAAACACCCCAAAAGAGGTACTTAAAAAGAAACTCCTAATTGCGAAGGCATAATTCTTGAAACCTGAGAAATAACAATAATAATAGAAAAAAGCGAAGAGGCACCACAATACCTGAGACACCCTATTCACTTCTTGTAGAGTTATATCCTTTCCTCCAGTAATATTGTAAACTACTCCAGTAGCAGATTGGATAGAAGAGCCAATTAATGGAGCCAAAGTGGCTTGTTCAGCTGCTTCTTCAGCACGATTCTTGCTGGAAGAAACACCGACTCCAAGCATTGCAGTGCCAGAATCCTTCATGACTGCCTTAACATCAGCAAAATCAACATTTACCAACCCAGGTATCTGCATAAACAAGAATGCGCAAACTGTCAATTTAATGATTTTCTATGACATAAACATAACGAGAGGTTGAAGCCTGAAGGTCCGCACAATTTCTTAATAATTCGTGAATTCATAAGTACATCTAATAAAAACTATACTACAATTTAATGATCATAATTATCACAAGGCTTAATTATAACTAATATATAGAGTATGTTAATAAATACTGAAAGAATATAATATGATGGTGATGCACTAAAAATTAATGTCATGACTCACTGTGATTATATCTGCTATCCCTTGGACACCCTGGCGGAGCACGTCATCTGCTAGAA
Source organism: Penstemon eatonii (assembly GCA_038501285.1). Classification (NCBI taxonomy): domain Eukaryota; kingdom Viridiplantae; phylum Streptophyta; class Magnoliopsida; order Lamiales; family Plantaginaceae; genus Penstemon; species Penstemon eatonii. Next base: position 63,849,883 of record CM076708.1, on the reverse strand, counting down.
GGAAAGCATCTTGGAGGGGGGTTTGTTCGTCAGCAATGTCCAAGAGACGATCATTTGGAATTACTATAAGTGTATCCACATTTTTCTGGAGCTTTTCAATTGCTTCAAGAGCCTAATATATTAGATGCACAAATACAGCAATAATTAAGACTTTGAGCTGACAAAAGTTAGGAAGAAACTTGACACTTTTGCTAGACTGCATTCACCAATCATGGAAATCCTAAGAGGAAGATCCAAAAGTTATCCAAGCACACGTGAATCACTCTAAATTGGTCGTGTGTTAATTCAAAGTTCCAACTTCAGCAATCAGTATAAACATGTCAGAAATTGAATATTGACCTTCCCGAAAGTTCAAGTAGTAAAACAAATAGGAGAAAGATTATCTTAGTAAAGCAATTGAAAAAACATCAGCCCTCGAGTGACAAAAAAAAAAAAGAGCACTCTCAACTGACTTGGACTATTAACTTCTGCTTGTGTGCATAAGTGTGTGACTGGATTCTGTTAGACAACTTTCTTACTCAAAAATTACAAATTACTCAGCAAAACATGCGGGATTACAATATGTATATAATGTGAGTTTTGGTTAACACTTCGCTCTTTAGAAGAAATAGATTCCTCAGCAAGACAAGAGTGATAGAGTAAGAGAAAGTGGCAACATTTATTATGTATTCCACAAAAGTAAGAGTACTGCATAACTGTTGAAACATAGTACTTCCGAGAAAAAACTCAAATTCTAAGTTTGAGACGTTAACTCTAATGTTCAATAAAGGATATATAACACCTGCCTGCGAAGATCTTTTACGTCCTTCAAAGCTGAATGGGTACGTAACAACACCAACAGTCAAATAACCTGCTTCCTTGGCTATTTGTGCAACAACAGGGGCAGCACCAGAACCAGTACCACCTCCCATCCCTGCTGTTATGAACACCATATCTGATCCCTTGAGAGCATTTCCAATAGCTTCTTTTGATTCCTCTGCAGCTTGTTCCCCCAGAAGTGGATTGCCACCAGTACCTGCATTCCATCAAGTGTTCCAAATAAAAACCATCATAATGGGGCTGAAATTTCATGCGTAGAAGCATCAATAACAATTCAAGCTTGATAAGCTAGATGCTAAAAACTACCTATCATATTAAGCAAGTTGTAGTAATTTTCTTTTCCACTTGGAATAAGTAAATGAAAGTTCAAGCTTCAGAATTTGAAATTTTAACGCAATAAACAAGAGAAACACCAACCAAGTCCACGAGTCAAAAGCTCTCCAATCTGAATAGGGTTCTCAGCAGCAGATTGCAACAGTGCCTGCGCATCTGTATTTATAGCGAAGAAGTCCACTCCCTGTATTTAAATCCGGGACAGAAAAATTGTCTTCAGAAACTAGATAATCAAATAAAAGATACTATGATAGGAATACAATTACGAGTATGGAAAATTTTAGAATGAATTTCTGCTTGCTAATTCTCCACAAAGAATACCACCGCTGATGGTCTCTTAAGGATCACTAATTCATACGTCCATTCTTCATATCCAAACTAAACTAAAGTGTCAGTAACATCCAAGTTAATTATGGAGATACAAAAAACAGTAAAATGCAAAATGAAATTAAGTAACATCTTGATATTCAAAACCAATATGAAAAAAGGAAAAACCAGAAAATTACAAAAAAGAATTAAAAGAAAATAGAAAACAGAAATTGGAGGTAGGTAACCTGTAAGCCACTCCCTATCATGCGATTAACGGCATTGTTGCCACCGCCACCAACGCCGACAACTTTAATCTTTGCCGAGTCCATTGGTATGAATGAGCTGTAAACCGCATTACGGTGTCGTTTGGAGTTGCAGAAACTATTCCGACGAGACTTCGAGAAGGAGATACTATTATTACTGGCACGTGCTTTTTTGGATAGGAATAGGAATGGGGAAGAAAAGCAAATTGAAACGGAGCTAGCTGAAGAATGAGAGGCGGTTAACTCAGAAGCTGGGGTTGGGAATCCAAGCGTTGCCATTAAAGCAAAGCTTTGTTGTTTTACTGTCAATCTTTTTGTCTTTCTTTAGTTTGAGAAATGGGGGAAAAGATTTTTATTAGGGTTTTCGATTAAATTGTTTGTTTTATTTAATTTTGTCACTCGGCCCACCAAACCATCGCGCTTCTCCAAAACAGATTCATCTTATTCTGTGTGTGTGTTCTGTATTTGTTCCCCGACTTGGCACCTTTTCCTCTTCGGTTTATATTTTTTTAAAGTATATATTTCATAAAAACATTTATCCAATTTTTTGCTTGGCACCAATGCCTTTATTTCCAAAAATGACGAGTTTCTAATCCAAACTTTATATAATTTGTAATTAATTAAATTCTTTTATGGTTTGTAGAATTCACAATATTTTTTTAATACTTATTTTTCTTTCTTTGTATCCCTGAATATTGGTGGTAAAATTAAACAAAACATTCAAAAAAAATACAAATACAATTTCTTATTCTCTTCAAACTTCAAAGTACACTGTTCGAATTGTCATCCTTAAGAAATTAATAAGGGATTATAACAGTATTACAGCACCAGCAGAATGTGAAAAATAAATTTGAAGTGGTTTAACCATTACATACAAATCTGACAAAAGGATTTTGGGTAATGTATACCCCCAAAAAGTACTCTTTCAATTTTCCATCCACAATCAACAACGTAGCTTTCAACAAAGCGCCCGTAGATAAAATCACTCTGTATCGTTCAAAATGGGAACAATAAGAGGATTCATCTGCGCAAGGTACACAATCGCCCACCTGTATTTAAGCAGCATAAACATGGTGAACTTTCAATAAATAGAGCTTCAAAATGTTTCAAAAACCACACACAGAAATAAATGTTTCAAAAACCACACACAAAAATAAATGTTTCAAAAACAACTAAATTCTTTTTTCAAAAATCAGAACCATAAACTGAAGCAACAGAAAATCAATACGACCCTCCTCTGTAACAGGGAAGATGCACACTGTCGTGACTTGTAAAACCTATTCTCTCTTTCCCCTAATATATGATTTGCTAAAAGACTTAACACATATATGACTTAATGGATCATGACTATCTAATAAACCAAGATTTGGGGCTCCTGGAATACAAGTTCTCAAAAGAAACCAATTAACAAAGAAACAATGCCCAGCAATCATTGCATAAGAAGAATCAAGATGCAATGTTATTCACTATAGTGTACGTAAAACACAAAAGGTGAACAGCTTCACCATAACCTCATAAGTTCAAAGGGGATCCACAATTAATCCTCACTGTTCCATTATATCTTCCACCAGAACTCCATATCTATGAATGCCCACATAATAGTAATTATATAAGAGCAGGTTTAAGGAACTTGCAAGATGTATGAGCAGAAGATAAATTCTTTTCTGTCAGGGGCCGCATGAGGATACGTATTTTCTTAAGAATCTTTTAGGGGAAGTCCAATTTGTTATAAAGGGACAGTTTGCCACTGCCTCCTCATGCACACGGAGAATCTCACGTGCACACTCATCCACTCCTCACAAGTCCCCACACCAATGCAAGGTAATGGTATGACGAAAAACTCATTGCAGCACCACATTTATGGGTGAAAAAGAGGATGCATATTACTAAGAGGTCAACATGTATATATAATATTCTGCCTAAACAAGGGAGATACACTTACATCATCCAACAGCATACTGTTGCGGTAATAATCAATGTCAGGTGTAACCTGTGTCGCGAAACATAATAGGCAATATGTCAAACAGGAGTTATATACTTGCTCAAATGTTAAAGAAAAGGTATCACCACTGAATGAAAAAAAAAGAATTATCAAGTAGTCATGGGGATGTATGATGAAATCTCCATTATTACTATATCATTAAATAGACACACAGCAACTTCCACGGGAACCACTAGGTTCTCTTACAATTAAATTGACATCTGAGGGTCCTACTTAATTTCAATGAAGATGCTTTCTTTTACCACAAAACAACAAGTATACACGGTATTCTCATAAGCAGAAAATCTGTGATTAAGTAAAAGTTGCCTTCCTTAGATACCAAGTCTGTGAGTTACAATTAAATAATGATTTCATTGCATGTCATTCTTCATCTTAAATCGAGTTGAGATCATATTCCAACTCACAAGACATATAGAGTAAAATTAATTCTTTTATATACTGATTATCAAGACGCAGCAATAGACAAAATTAGCTCAAATTTTTGTTCAAAAGAAACTTGTAGGAATACCGATTACAGAATTGGGGCAATCATTTGATACATGAAGTCAGTTAGCACCACATAAAATTTCAATAATATACAAATAACCTTTTCCACATAATAACAAGAATAATGCAACATACAGATTTGCAGAGGGTCCTCTATTGAAGCAAATTCTCGCGCAGAGTGATGCAATGATCCCAACCACTACGTAAATTAGGGTAGTCACCAAGAACCCCATCTCCAATTCTCTTTTCCCGACACAGTACTAATTATTGTACAAAACGAAGAGTTAAAACCGATCTGAAATGGGAACAATACACTAAATTATTGTGTATGTATTTAAATGTAATGCTTACTACTCCGAAAATATGAGTGTGTCCTAAATTCCGACCACCGACTATACTCCCGCGGAGGCAGTTGAAGCTTGCACGAACCGACGTCGCTTTGATCAGATTCAATCGGTGAAGGGAAGTACTGATTTCAACGTGCGATTGGTTGGCGAAATCCTAATAAATCTATTTGGGCCTTGATTCGTAGAGGTTGATATATGGGCCTAACCGGGGGCTTATTAGGCCCATATAGGAAGGATTACAGAAGCTTGGTAAATTAATTGAGAAAGGCTAACAGTTACAGCCATTTCTTCGATCAAAGATTGACTGAAAGTTAGTCAAAATACTAGTATCTTATTTTTGACTTAATTAAAATAGTGATCCGGTTAAATGTTACATGCCAAAAACGTGTAGTGGAGACTACGTATTTTTAAAGAGGGGTGTTTTCGTTATTTTTGCAGAAGATAATTTGGCAGGGAGTCCAGATTTTAATAAATTGGAACGGAAAGTGAATAGGAGCATTAAGCATAGTAGAAAAATGTTCATAGCGTCTTCTTCCCCAACCTCCTCTCTGTATCTTCTCTTAGTTTGTGTGAGATTGGTTTGATTTTGTCCATCTCCATTTCATGTATCACAATTTCAAATTGATTGTGTCCGGTTGATTAGGTTCAATCCTACACGATCCTTACTATTTTCGTTCTAATTTTTAGAGTAGTTTGTAATTCAAGTTTGGAATTCCTTTTGATCCATGGCTTCATATTATCAGAGCGGTCGATCCTCGGCGGCTCATCGGAAAATTGAAAAAGAGATTGAAATTGAAACTGAAAATTATCCTTCGCGCCATTACAACCAACCTCGGCGAAATTCTGGAATTTATGGCACAGATTTGAAGAATTTCAGTAATCAAACAGGAGGCTACAAAGAAGAAAAATCAATGGAAAAATTGTGTGAGCCGTCGAATATTCACGAGAGTATCGACCAAAAGATGACTGAAATTAGGAAGATGATTGTCGACATGAATTCGAAACAGAGCAATCACTTCGATTTCTCATCAAATTCAGTTTCAAATCAACAATGAATTTCCGATCTAGGATCGCAACAGCTCTTTTGCACAAAATCAGTACAAAATTACCAGGTATATTTTCAATCCGGTAACTCCAATTCATACAAGAAATACAACATTGATAATGCGCTTGAGTTAGATGATCGAAGAGATAGAGGATTGTGTCTTTGGTGTGATGAATTATTTTATGAAGGACATGAATGTTGCAAGAAGACACGTTGTGGAAATTGATATAGATGATAAATATGCAAGGAGTGAAATGGCACCATTAGTAGATGGTAATTTAGTGGAAGAAGAAGTATCTCTTTGTGATAATCATTTGATTGTTGATTGTGTGCAAAAGGACTCCAGTGAGTTGCCTAACTCTGTATATGGTGATGAAAAGGAAAGTTGGGAGGCAAGTGAAGTTTTAGGCATGTATAATGCGTTGCAATTGTTTGAGGAATTGCCTAAGAAAATTGCACTTGAGAATGTTGCTGAAAATTATGTGATTCTCACTCCAAATTTTGGAAGTTGTGGTTAGATGATGTTGGTTGTGGGAAATTGATGGCTACTATGTTCATGAATCATTCACCAAATGTTATTGAAGCTTTATTCAGTCTTCTTTCAAGACTAGGAGGTTTACATATGCTTGCATTGCCGAAGCTACCATTACCTCCACCGGAACCACCTCCAAGGATGATTTAAGTATGTTTGAGTTTATAAAAATAAGATAGAAAATAAAATCAAGAGAGAAATTGGAGTGGAGTGATGCAAAAGAACTTTTGGCAGTGCTTTCATGGATTAGAAAAAGGATGCTGGGAAATACATACTTTGGTTGTTGTTGCTAGAAGAATGCATCCTTAAATTCATAAATGGTGTGTCAAATATGAGATTGGTATTAGAAGATATAAAGGAATTGGTTAAAGCATGTTTGGGTGTTTTGATGAACGACCCAAGAGTTGGAGTTGACGATCATATTAAATTGTTAATGAGACTGAGTTGAGCAGTAGATGAGGAAGGCTCCAGTCCCTGCTGCTAGAAAAGTGCACTTTGCTGATGGAAAATACACCTTGCTGTTGGAAGAAGGAAAAGTACTCTACTGATGGCTAGTGCACTCTGCTGCCACCTTGCTGTCACTTAGCTGCCGGCTATTCACTCAGCTGCTATAATACTCCGATGTTCACTCAATTGTCAACCATCATGTCCTTGAGGACAAGGACAATTTTATGGGGGCGGATTTGTTATATGCCAAAAACGTGTAGTGGAGAATACGTTTTTTTAAAGAGGGGTGTTTTCGTTATTTTTACATAAGAGTCAGGGGTGTTTTAGTAATTTGGCATGGAGTCCAGATTTTAATAAATTGGAAACGGGAAGTGAATAGGAGCAGAGTTGAAAAATGTTCATAGCGTCTTCTTCCCCAACCTACTCTCTGTACCTTCTCTTAGTTTGTGTGAGATTTGTTTGATTTTGTCCATCTCCGTTTCATGTCTATGGAGATCACAATTTCAGATTGATTGTGTCCGGTTGATTAGGTTCAATCCTACACGATCCTTACTATTTTCGTTCTAATTCTTAGAGTAGTTTGTAATTCAAGTTTGGAATTCCTTTTGATCCATGGCTTCATATTATGGTACGCTTCATTAAAAAAAATTCTTAATCCAAAAGATGTGAAGGGAATATGTTCATGATATCTGAAAATAAAAATAAAATAATTATATATTTGATATTGAATTGTACGTTTCAAGATTATTTGTCTCAAATATATTTGATAACTGGAAAAATAAATTACAAATTGAATTGCTAGCCTTAAATAATATATACTAGCCTAAACCCGTGCTATGCACGGAATCATATCAAATATATTATTACAAATAGTTTATATGACAAATTAGTAATAAGCTATTACAATTAAGTATTACTTTGCAAACTCAAAAAAAGTTGAAAAATGTATAGTCGACCACGTCATAAACTATTGAAGTAAAAAATGTCATTGACAATGGGTATTTATGCATAAGAAGTCAAAATAATATATCGATGTTCAATGGTTCAAATTGAAAATTTCTTATACAAAAGTGAACAAAAATAATTAGAACATCGAATTTGTGAAGGATACTATACTATGTGATTGGTATATATCCCCCAACGTAACCTTGAGGAAGTCTGTGATAATAAAGAGTCGTCATCTTGATCACCAGCAAAGATATTATCTAATTTGTGGATCTCTCCAATGTAGCCAATATAGAAAACAGTCTTTCAATATCAAAGGTTGTCGGTCCAATAACTTCAATTGAACTATGTTGGTTGATAAAACCTCTTTTGCCATATTTCACTTTCATTATACTCTGAAGATACATTAAGAGTCAGAAAAATTATGATTTCTTCATATAAAACCTTGACATCCAATAAGGATAACATTAGATGACACATATTCAAATAAGACGTGATATGAAAATTAAAAGAACAATTTCACACGTACAATAACATGATGAGCATACTGGACAGAATGTGTAAACTTATGCATTGTAAATAAAGGACCACTCTTTACAAAACACTCGTGGCCAAAAGCATTGTAAGCACGAAACACAAATATCTAAGCCCATTGATGCTATAAAATTAAGAATCTTTAAGGTTTCTATTAAAAATACATCATATTTCTGATCATTTGAGATGGCTGCAATATAAATAGGTTCATGGAGTTTTATTTTTTTTATGAATCTAAGAATTCGTTCTAAATATTTCTTCATTTCGAGCATCTTATGCTACAATCACTATTTCTAAGAACCATTGAGCTCAAGTCAACAAATATTTATCTCATACTTGATCATGGTCAGAGTCTAAAATCAATTCCAATCCCTTTTCAAATAGGATGTCCATTTTTTGTTTTTCGACCACATTCTTCGACATCATTGCTTCTATTACATCCCGAAGACATTGATTACCCTTGGATGGGTCAACTTTTACTATCTAAAAGAACAATAAATGAGTTAGAGAACCGAATCATAAGACTACAACAAATATCAAAAAAATGGTAAGAAAATGCTCAATCGAAACTAGGGCAATTATTTTGTCTTGCGTTTAATCAAACATATGCATTCACTATAAACATGGAAACTTTATGCAAAGCAAATGAACTCAACTTTAAAGGTGAACACACGTGATTAATAATAACAATAAACTGGTTAGCACCACGAACTAAAAGTACGACATTAAGCAAGAAAGTAATTGAGATCAAATTGAAGTATATAATAAGTAAATATGAAACTTATAACACAAATCAGTTTATGAATTTTGCAACTTGCGGTTGTTGGTCGGGTCTTGTAGCAAGTAGCCATCTACCTTCGCATGTTCTCCTGATTTCGGCCACTGTCAGCACCCTCAGGCCTATGTATAATTTGTGCAGATGATTTTTTAATAACAGAAAATATGGAATTTGGAAAGATGTTAAATGGAATTTATTGGCTGTCGTCCGATTAATGTTAGTGGATTTGTGATTTGTAAGAGGCAGAGGGAAGTTACGAATGTAGTTTTAGGCAAAGAAATAATGGGGAGGTTTTTTTTTTAACTAGTCACGTTTTAATTCTTGAATTAAAAAAAATCAAAAAACAGGAGAAAAAAGAATTTGGGTCAAAATTTAAGGGAGTGTTTTGGTCAAAATAAACAAGTTTCATGTTATAAGTTTCATATTTATGTTAGAGTCGTCTCCTCGGTGAATGCTTGCTTGGTTGATGCATAAATAACCAATTTTGATAAAATTAATAAATAACCAATGCATCAAAATTGGTTATTTATGCATCAACCAAGCAAGCATTCACCGAGGAGACGACTCTAACGTAGCTAGTCAGATGGGCATTTCAAAACAGGCAAAAGGGGGGGGGGCAATAGTGATTGACTAGTCCCTCAACCATGGAACAATGCAATCACCATGAATGAAACAAATGCATGCACATTGTATACGTGGTTAGAGTATTAATAATTATTAAATGTATAAAAATGAAATAATATATATATATTGCATATGATCAAGTGGTGGGCTGGAGGAGTTGGAATCGATCGGCCGGCCAAATATAAAGTTATCGTCCTTCCGCGAATCATTATCATATATCGTATGTGATGAAAAATGCAATGAGTAGAGTAGGTGCTGAGTGCGGTCAAGAATGAAGAATGAAGGCAGAGGTTAAAAAGAGTGGAAGCCTTGCAGTAATTAATGAAATGGCAGTAAACAGTAACAAAGAGATGTGAATGTGATTACTGTTAATATTAACCATACCATACGTGTACATGGATTATTAGATTCTTCTTATGAATTGTTAATTTATTTGATATACCCAACTTTAACTACTACTACTACTCATGTACCATTTAATTCTGCTCTGACTAGTTTCATCCATATAATAAATGTTTCGAATTTACATATGCATCCTGCTTAATAAAGCCAAAAGAATAACTGAAACAACAATGAAAATGCCTTGCAGCAAAATCCAAGACATTAATAATGAAAAAATATTAGAATAAAAAACATTTATTTTTCCACAGTCAAAATGACATTTCTTTTTTCTTTTTATCAAAAATCAAAAAAAAAAAATATGTATAATTATGAAACATAGAAGTCATAACATCTGAAAAAACTGATCTACATCTAGAAAAGTATACCTACTTCTGTATTTCTTTATCACTCAAAATTCTGCAACTACTACTCTTCACTTGGTAATTCTTTCTCCTTTTCCAGTAATGAAGTAGATGTTGCAGTATCAGATGCTTCATCATCTACTTGTGCTGCTGCTGCTGATGTTATACTATCAGACACTGTATCATCATCATCATCTACTTTAGCAACAACAGAAGATTCCTCCGCTTCTCCACTCACAGGAGTCGAAGCAAAAGCAGGAGACTCTGAGCCATTAGTTGAAGGTGAAAATGGTGGAGGTGGAGACATTTGTGATCCATCTAAAGGTTCGGGAGAGCCCCCCCGACTAGAGGCCGCAGGGGAGGCAGCAGGGGATGATTCCGAGTCTTCCGTGGGCTGCTGGAGGCTCCAGTACATAATACTAGCTGTCAGAGTAAGGATCATTTTTTGGTTTACCTGCCAAATATCAGGGAAAAAAAAAAAAGTTGTCAAATGAGTGAACTGCAAAAATACTCCCTGTGCTTTGCCTAATTAGCCAAAAAAAAACTGTGTTATTTTTATTACCAAATCAAAATGACAATTATAACCCCACCAAAACATTGCCAACATACCCTTATTCACTTGAAAAATTGACAATAATCCCCCTTTTAACTTTGAAAATTGGCAATAGTTCCACCTGTTTCACTTAATAACCTCCCTTGTGATTTATGAAGGAATTTCAAATAGAGTTTTTTGCTAATAAAAAAAGAACACGGGGGTGGGTTTGCCAATTAGTCAAAGCATAAGGGATATTTTTGCATTTAGCTCTTGTCAAGTTCGTGCAAAGGTTTTTTTTTTTTTGTGGGGGGGAGGGGGGGGGGGTGCGCGGGGGAGATGCAAGTGAAAATTTAAAGAAGTTGCAACCTCACCTCAATTATATCCTCGGGCAACAAGAAGATGGAACAACCGAGTTTCCTTGCAACACTGATTATATAAGTAGCATTCAGCTTTTTCTCTTCATCTATTAAATGAACAGCAAAAGTTAAATTCATTAAAGAAATCACTCGACCATTTAGCTAGTAAATTTGGTTTATGAGGAATAAGAGTGAAAATGTACCACTTTCACCCTTGGTGACAATGTTCCAATTAACAACTCGTGGCTCAACTGCACTTAGAAGCTCAAGAAAGAACAACCCATTTGAAAGGCTCTTATCCTACGTAAGCGGTAAAAATTCCATCATTATACAGCAGTCATAAATCATAATGTATACATGATTACGAAATTGTATCAGATTGTTAACTTCGGGAGCTTAGGCTCAACCTTAAAACTTTCCATCTGTGATCTTCTGCCAGAGCTCTTTACTTTTCTGTTAGCCCAGTTCAGAATATCAGCATCAGTAACGCCCTTTCCTTGGAAACGTGATCTTAAGTTTTTCAGAAGTTGAAGCATATTAAACCTCATCAACTGCCAAAGGAAAGCTACAAGGAAACCAGCAGTAAAATCATACATAAGAACTAAAGCGCTTAAGTTGTATTTTTTATTTCAGGTCACCAAAGGCTAACATTAATTTATACGAAACAGGAAAAAATATTAGCAGCCCATCAACTGCCTAATCAGATAGGAGAACAGTATGCAAGCACTTAAAAATTTCATTCTTCAATATAAGCACGTAAAGAAAAAAATATAATAGCAAAACAAAGAAGAGGTCTAAATTTGCCAGCCTTCACAAGCACAATAGGAAAATAGTAGGAAATATACAAATGTACTTATAACTTATGGAAGCACTAAAGAATGTATCACTAGGTTGAGATCCATGAACTATAACCTGTTTGGAAGCAGGAAAAAATATGCCTAGAAAATGATTCAAAAAGCAGCAGCCAAGGCAACAAAGTGCTAAAGCATATATTACATTTACTCAAAATGTAACCAGAAGTTCACATATATTTCTACTTTTACCCTTGAAGAAAAAAAAATCACAATTGATGGTTTAGGCTGCAGCATCATCAAATGTTTTGGGGCAAGTACACGACAATGTGCTAATCTATTTTCATTTACTTAGCAAACAAACTCAACAATCATGATGAATTTGTATAATTCAAGCCAAGCTGGGCCTAAAACTAGACTTCTTATAGATAATATGAAGGCCAGTAGATTACCAAGAATAAGCTTCTTGTTCCCTTGCACAAAATCATTTCCAGCAACATTCACCAAGGAAAGTTTTAACTGCTTCCCTATCCTGACTACTTGATTGCAGTTCTCTACTTTTCTGAACGGCATTTTTATAGGAGGTTTTGTTGCATGCTTCCAGTGGACAGATCCTGGAGACACTTTGTCCAGCACTTCCAAGAGAACCCACCTGCGCAAGTGATACTGCTAACTAAAATATATGCCAGCATAAAAAACCCAATGACATTACATAATGTCTACTTTCCAAATGTCAATACACAAGAAAATTTGGAAAACTAACCCATTTCTGACGTCCTCAAACAAGTTATTAACATAAGAGTCAATCCCTAGACTATTGATCCATAGACGAAAGCACCTCTCTTCTCTGGATATTAGCTCATCATCTGTCATCATCTCCGCAAAAGATATCTTTTTGTTGTCTGTGGACAAGCCATTCCTGGGAAAAATAAACCAATACCCTATGACATTTCCAGAGATTCATAAGACAAGTGTATAATCAAATTAATCTAAAACCATATATGACGAAAATGTATATTACTTCAGGATCATAGAAATTAACTATCAATAGATGTTCATAATTATTGTATATCTGGAAACTTACTAATTAGCAGAAGAAATTTACTGTGTCTAGTGTCTAGATTATAAGTTTTGATCAGAATATACATTTGAAATTAAAATTAGTAGTATATTACTAATCGGTGTTGACATCTGATTATATAACAACATCAGACTCTTTATATCAAGTAATTAAGAATAGAATCTGTAAAATCTAAATCTTCGTATGTTTTCCAGAAGACCAAAAATAAAAAAATAACCTGATTTATTACCTCTGGTGGAATATCTGCGCAACAAAAGCAAGATTCAAGTTGGTTGAGCCCTCAACAATATCCTTAGGCGTTAGATATCTTTTGCAGTCCATTTTCTCTGCATGTTCAAGAACCAAATTAGCCCTTTCAGTGGCATCCTTGGTATCTAAGGTGGTGGGACTGCAATGCTCTGGTGCAAGTACATTAAGCAGGTAAGCATAAGCCTCTCCATCCTACAGAATTTAACACAGTTATAAAATTACAACTGAATTAACCTGTCAATTACAAGAGGATAACAAATGTAATAACAGCATGTTAACGATAGTAACGATGACAAAAACACTCCTATTTTAATGTCTTAATTAATAACAAGAAAAGGAAAAGAGGGCCAAAAATATTTTCTCCCTCTTAAAACCAAGCTGCAAAAACATGCAATCTGTGAGCTAATTTTCCGCTTAAACCAGGAAACATAATTGCATAATTTCATCCTAACTGAGATTCGCATATCATATAGGAAATTCTTGCACGAACCACATCTCAATTTAAATAAGCAGGCATTAGAAGATTTAATCTATAACATATATTACCTTCAAGTCAGAAGAAAAGTTCGTCACAGGTTTCTTGTAGCCTGCTTTCTTGAGATGGAAATTCATCCACTTCAGTAGGACTTTTTCTGGAGCAAGTCCCATAAGCTCCTCAACATCCTGCATACATTAATATCACGTCATCAAAGGGCACAATTGGGCTACGTCCTCAATTACACAGAGGAAAAGATATAAAGAATGCTGGTTTTATATATACTAAAGGGAAATGAAACTAATTACATTGTTGTCTTCCATCAGTTCTACAAGCTGGGGTGTCTTTCTGAGGTTGAGATCTGCCAATAGTTGGATCTGAAGGTGTCACCAGTTAAAAAGGTCTTTATTAGCAATATCAATCAGTACATTATTTCTATGCATCACGATCAATAACACTAAGAAATACAAGGAAGCCTTAAGGTGCTCACCTTTATAATTTGAGAAATTAATCCAAGTACCAGATGGGGCTGCAAGGTATGAACAAAAAACATCAAAACCTAAACAGAAAATAAAATCAATGGTATAATTTACTTAACAGCAAATCATCTCAACTTACTCTTCCTTCAACAAGATCTTGAGTACCAATATTGACCACAGTGCAACCAATAGCCTTTGCAGAGTTAAGGCAAAGCGTGTGATTCTCATTTCTTTCCCATGGATTTAGTACTCGTTTGGTGTTGATAGCTCGCTCATCTATCGTGTTAGGCACTGCAACATTGATCAGCTTACTGCAATAATCCAATAAACCATCAAAGTTGAAGTCATTGGGTTACAAAACAAGTCATAGCTTTTAGTTTAACATACCATAAAAGAACTCCATCCTTTGCAAGATCAAATAAAGCATTGGTAGATGGATCGAGAGGAAGGAATTGCTTCAAAAATGGGTCATCCCTGAGATAACTGTTGATATGAGCAACATATGAAGCCTTCTCTGAAACACTGATAGTGTGGAGCATGCTGGTTGTGGTAGCCTTGAGGAAGGATGAAGAGTTTTTCGAATTTCCCAATTTGGCATTGGCTCTACTTTGTAAATCCAGATAAGACTGCTTATTCAAATCAACTATAAAAATGTCACCAATGAAGCATAAAATCTACTAGTAATAACAGATTTTTTTTCTACCAAATGTTATCAAATCAACAACTCTTGTGAATTATCAGAGCACAACTACATTGTACACTTCGATTACACAATTCATATTATCAACTTCTAATAATATGTAAGATCACCTAAAAAATGTGTAAAGATACAGAAAAAAAACATACCCTGAGGAAGCCTTCAAAATCTATCTCATTATCCATATCAGAATTTGACTCTCCTAATACTTGCCTAATTTCCTCCTCTGTAGATAGGTCACCAAGACCCTTGAGTTTTATCAACAGAGGCGGTAAATCGCCAACCGTAACTTTACCCTTCTGATTCTTCATTGTTATGAACTACAAACATTAGCAAATAAAATCAGAAACAGCTCAGTATAAATGCACATTTATTAAATTCACATCAACTAACTCTGAGATTAAAACAGCAAAAGAGGATAAAAGGAGAGTTTACTTTGGATTTGAGGGCACGAAGCTCGACTTGTGTGAACTGGCTCTGAAGCCATTGATCGGAAACAAAAACTCCCACAAAACTAGACATCTCGTTCTTCAAACAACGATCGAAACCAACACTAGAAATCTCAAATCCTACGTTTCCAAATCTCAGCCTCAGTTCAATAACACCATTACAATTATCCCACAAAAAATCAATCCTGAAAACAATCAAAGATTCACATATAAGAAAGAATGAGTGATGGGATGAAACAGGACGTGGGATTGAATTGAGAACAATTACAGTTGTTAAGAGTACATAACATGCATATACCTTTCCAATAAATCCAAGATTTGGGCAACTGGGTATTTCTTTATTTCTTCTTTTTCCTTTTCCCCTTTAGTTTAATGAAATGTTTGACTGTTCTGTGCGAGTATTGTTTACTGCTAACAAGTATGTAAAAGAGGTGCAAAAGAAATTGCTTCCATGAAGGGCAAAAAAGAAAGAAAGAGAGATTTAAGACGCGCAATTTTGATAAGGTCAGATCTCCTACGCGCTCTAAGCCTCCACCTGTTGAAGTGTTGAACACCTCACCAATTTATTCCGTCATCATAATTCTCTAATACAATTTTACCAAATTCATTCCCCCTTTTGTTTGTCCTTTCTTCTTATTTTCCCTGTTTAAATATCTAAAATTATTAGGGATTTATTACGAGAGTTAATAGCAAATTACCCTACTATTTTATTCTTGAAACACGGTTTACCCCCTGTACTAAATAAAAAAGCAAGATATCTTCATGTGTTTTAATATAAGAAGTATATTGCTCCCTCTTAGTTTTTATATTTCTATATGAGATAAAGTGATATTTTACAATTTACATGGATTAAATTGCACATTACACATATCATAAGAGGTGAAATAAAGAGATTAACGATTATGTTGTCAAGATAGAGTTAAATTGGTCAAGTCTTATTTGTATTATAAAATGCATGGGCTAAGTGCAACAACTTCACGAGAAATGAGCTAAAAGACTCATTATTATATATTACAAAGATGATATGTCTTTTTCTTATTAAAAATGATAAATTACTCATTAAACATATCACATGAAGTAACTTTTCAAAAATTTGATTTATCACTCATCTCATCAATTTCTCTCTTCTATTGTGTTAAATGTTCTAAATCGAACTTTTTTATCTCGGAAAAATTAAACTAAAAGATTACATTTTAGGCTTACTTTTTCATTTTTTGTGAGTGTGAAAACTAGATTTTGAAAGGATTTCATATCAATACTTCATATAGGATGATAAATTTGACTATTTGTGGTTTAAAAAAAGAGTTACAGCAATATGTATTAGAATTTTTGAAAATTCGATTAATATTTTTGCATGATGTAAAGTAATTTTAAGTTGTGCATTACATTTCTTATATACTCCCTCCATCCCATTATTTACTTCATTAGCTACTTGGTCAAATTTTTTAATCTTTTAAATGATTTATCATGCTGGATTATTGACATTTGTGATGTATTAAATCTTTTAAATATTAATTAAATTATTTATTATAAATTTTATAAAATTGATCAAATTGACCGGTCAACTGTAACCAAAAATAAAGAAAAATGGGACTGATGAAATATTATAATTATGTTTATTAGTATATTGAGTATATGATATTTCTAGAAGGGGCCCACGTTAAATATGATCCCATTCGAAAAGAAACAATTTACGCGTAGACTTCCGGCAATTATATAAGCTTCAAAATTTATTACACAATAGTCATGCGGGCACAATCACAAAATCAGGAAAAAAGCCCAACGGCTTGCAGTAAGTAATATTGATTTTCGTTAATAATTTTTTAAATAAATAATAATTACATCAACAACAAATAAATTTTTTTAAACACTACACTAGCAAGCAAGTTCCAGAAAATGTTCCACTGAAAAATTCGTTGAAAATCTAACCAAAACGATTAAAATTAAACTATAAAATTACTCACATTTCTAATGTGATTTGAAGTTTAAGTTTTACCAATGCTCGTGCCTCGTCGGGAAATCTTGTACACCTCCAAAGTCCAACCCACTTATAATAATTATTTAAATCTAAGTATTTAAATTTAATAAAAGACTATACACATTTAATTAATGATATTTACAGCTAGAACAATGAAGTTAGGTTGAAACTAGGGCGAAAGTGTGGGGGGTTGCTCAATTGATGGAGGGACAGCGGGCTAGACGTGGGATACTTATTTCCCCTCCAATATTTCTAATTAGTTATCATAAAAGATATATTAGATATTGTTTTATTTTATTTTATTAAAGATTTTGAATCTATATAAATATGAATAAATTTATATGTTGACGGACTCTTCTTTTAAGGGTATTTTTTTTTTCTCCAACAATTTAGGTATTGTATTACTCTCTTAATGGAAATTAATGAAAGGATGAAAGGCAGTATCGTTTTCTATACTAACTGTTATTAACGACTTATAGTAAACAATGGGTATATATATATTTAACCATGTGTTGTTATAATAATTCTCTAATTTTTCTAGAAATGTAGGTATTCAACATATTCTTTATAATCTATACATAAGTTAAAATCATTTTTCGAGAATTAGATTTTCCTTATATACAAGAATTTCAACAATGCATTGTGATTTATTCTTTAATCTATAATCATTTCCCAACAATTCTAGAATAAATTTTGTTCATAAATTTATTGATCGATTTAAAAAAGAGATAGCACGCATATGACTAAAGAATAAACGGTCTTGAATTCTTAAAGTTATTGGATTAGAGAAAATGTGAAATTTAAAACCATGTCTGGACTTGACTTTACTGCAATTTTATAATTTATTTAACAATTAAATTTGAAATTACTTTGAACCTAATGTAAAATTTGGAGGAGTTTGACATATTGAAATGAAAATTACTTATGATTATGAGCCATATATAGTTGTTTAAACCCGAAAAAGAACAATAACGTTTGAGAAAATTTTAAAAATGAAGATTGTCAATTCTATAATGTATTCAAGATCATGATTTTGTAAAAGTAATATGGTAAAAATCAATTTCGTAAAATGAATCATCATATCATTAAACATGCAAGTTGATGAAATCATTAACTAATCGGTAATTAAAAGCATTGCATTCACATTGTGTGCTTTAAGATTCGCGCGACATTGCAAAATGGGAGTGCACGCGTCCCATTTGAATGTATGCTATTAAAATCAGACACAGGAAAATCAAATCTAATTTTTATATAAGTATTACTGTTATTTATATTTTCATTAATTTGAGGCCTAAAATTAAATTAATGTTTTGAATAAAGTCAAATATCATTCCCTTTCACTTCAGCAACCGGCCATCGAGGACACCCCTCCCACATTGCGAATCGTACAAATATTTGGTCCATGTGCCTGCCTACCTCTACAATAAACAATTCAACCGCCCAATATTCTCTAATGTCCAAATCAATTTTGTTTGATTATATATATGGTCACATTATTTTTTCGGAATTAAGATTCTTTTTTATCAAATCTAGATAAATGAATCTTGATTTGTGATAAAAATATCATAATTAACATTCAATATGAGATAAAAAGCAATTTTAGTTTCAACTCCATATATATGTTCCTGTTGCAACTAATCAAGAACACACAACTATAATTAAAATGGGAAAAAGAATATCCAAAGAAGAAGACAAAAATGATTCCATGAGTAATATAACAATTTTGCTGGTGTGATATTACTCAATTCCTTACTCCGCCGAATATTGCACGTGCACGAGAATGAAATTTGAGAAAATTTTCAATCTATTTCGGGGACCAATCCTTTTGGATGTCAAAAGTGTAGTTGATCTCCAAGTAACATTTGTTATCATCATCAACGAACTGATTCCATAAATTAGAAAATAAAGGTCATGAGTGATTTTGCAATATGTATAGGGTAAACCAAAAGACGAGAAGTCTAGAAATATTCGATTTATATTGTAGAAGTATTATACAATTGGGCACGATTAACAACCAACGATGGCATGCGGATCATGCATATATATAGTCTAAACAGAGTTTAGTTGCAATTACGGGACAAGCTAAAATAAATCTTATGTTGAACTCAAAGTACTATACTTTTGCTATATATATATATCAGTTATCAGTAATCAGCAATGCAGCAACCATATATAATATAAGAGTGATGACATTAAACTAGAATGCAATGAATATATTGTTAGATTGATTGAATCGAGCCTGGATTTAGGTTTTGCGGATAGAAATGATCAGATCATCGATCTCATCATATGAGTATATTCTTTGTGGCAGTTAATGGTACGTATATGAGATCGAGATTGCAATAATACCTTTGATCTTGCTGAATATGCTCCTCTAGCAAAAATTCCAGAAGGAGTAGTTTCTTCTGACATCTCATGTACATATGGCTCAGCTTGTGGACTAAATGTTCCAATCATTTGTTTCCTGCTATCAACTGGCCGGTAATAGTATTACGCATTCAAAACACGTTACACACATCATGCATCCATAAACTATATATATATCTATATATATTGGCAGGCATACAATCTCAAAAGAAATTTATATTTTCCAAGAATAAATAAATGTACGTACTTACCTTTGATACCAGTCTTCCACACGGTATTTGTGTACTTTAGGCCACAAACAATATCGTTGCTCACTTTAATGGAAAATATAAGGGTGTAACGACTCCCTTCCTTCAATGTAAACCACAATCCTTTAGGATTTCCAACCTCGGGTATTGGAAGAACAATATCAGATCTCCCAGGAGACGCAATTGTCAAGCTCAAAATTTTTACATCCGTCTCTTGATTCTCTAACAATTAAGTAGTACAAAATATCACATGATATAGTATATATATATTTATATATTTATATGTATTAGTTCAAATCTTATACTATAATTGTATATTTTGCAGGTAACTTTAAAAACGTGCCCAAATGTCAAATACTACTAAAAACTTAGATAACCTACCACCAATAGTTTTTATCTAGAGTAGAGAAACCCACTTACATACACACTGCACCCTACATTTAATTTGGCTGTTTGAATTGAGGATTAAGTATAAAATTGTTAAAACGTTTCTAGAATGAAGTGCAATACGGTTGAAAGGTTAAGGGACAAAATGAGAATTGTTAATTTTGCATAAATATTGTTCTCGTATGAATTCAATTATCATCCAGTACTGTAAATTAACGATTTCAAGAAGCTGTGACTGTGAGGTTCAATTACATTACAACTACGAAAATAAACAAGTTGAAGAAAAAGGGCAAAGTGCAAATTTTCCATGGATCTATTAGCTTATTTCTTACCTTGAGCAGAATCAACATCCACGCTTCCCAAAAGTTGTTCTTTCCATTTCCTCAAGCTCTCATCATCCTAAAATGGATTAACCAAATGAAATAATATATAAAAATCAAATCCAATCCAATTTTTTTTTTAACAGGACAGGACACAATCTATTAAAGGATTTTATATGTATAAATAGCTAATTAATGATGAAATAATAAATAACCTTATCTTTCTCGAGATGTTCTTTGATACTCCATTTTGGTCCCAATTGAAGAGCCAAATCCTCGTCTTCTTCGGTTGCATAACAAGAAGCTTCACTCGGCTGTCTACTTATCCTTCCTCCCGATTCAGAGCCGACGTCTTCTTGCATAGTTGCACTGCTAGTTCTCTCTGCCTCGCTGTCTGAATTATCCATTTCTTGTTTATCTGCATCAGATCCCATTTTGTGTACTACTGGATCCAACACAAAATATATGTATATGTATGTATATATATATATATATATATGTACACCTCAAAATTCCCCTCAAAGCCTATTTAATTTATCAGTTACATGCAGAACAATCAAGAAATTGTAAGAAAACAGAATGATTGAACACAAGACACTTAAACTAGAGAGAATGATTAATCATACCATAAAAGGGAAATTTGAGACCTTTTAACTAACAGATGGAATTTCTATAATGATGAGTTTTGTAAGGAAAGAATAGTGAACCAAAAGAAATGTGACAGAGAAAACTTGTGTAGATGGTAAGAATTGATGGCTTGAATGATAAAAAAAAGGGTCTTAATTTGTGGTGATCCGATGTATGTTAAGGAGAAATTACAGAGGAAATTAAGTAAGTATGTATGAGAATAAGGTATGAAGGGTATAATTTGAATGCAATTATTTTGAAGTTACATTTTTAGCGATAATATTGGCCAAGAAATGCGGCCTTTAACTGCTTTTTCTGAGAAATTTTAGCTTTGCCAAATAAATTGTGTTAAGATTATTATGTAAGTATGGAATCTTAAACATTTGCTCAAGTTCTTGATGATGTTAACAACTTTGTTACATGTATTATGAGCGAGTTCCATAGCAAAAACAATTATACGGGAATTGATTTTTAGTAAAATAATTTGTATAAATTTTAATAAAATTTAAAACTATATTTTCTTACTTCTGAAAAATAACTTTTTCTTCTAAAGATCCAAATCTGATTGTGATATCGATATAAACATTACAAAAGAATTGCGAAGGAGAAAAAATGATTTATATTTAGAAAATCATGTATAAAAACTATTTTAGGAGGTCTTAGTGTCATGGATTAAAATTTCAATACTTTGCCATAAAAAATATTGCAAAATTTATATTTCTTTGATTTTACCAAAACACGAATATAGAATCATTTCTACATAAATATATTTTTTGATTTGTATTTTCCAAATATTTCTCAAAAAAGTTCTACTATCTAATTGATTGAAAATAAAACATACCACAATAACAAAACTTAAATCCATGATCACTGTAAACAAAACCCATTTATGTATTGTTCTGTTCGATTCTAAAATCACATTATGTTGTTTTAACCTTAGTTTTATTATTAATTTATCAAAAAGAAAATCTTTATTGTTTCTAATCATGAGTATTCGGTCTTTTTAGACTTAACTAAATGATTTGCGAGCCGTGTCGGACATATTAAATAGAAAATTCTCCAGCAAGAATTTAAACTTGGGTTCATCACTTTGTGAAAATTAGTCTCTTCCACTAAACAAATCATCCATCACAACAAAAATTAAGAGGAATTAAATAAAACGTAATGCGGCCCACGCGGCAAGGTTGTGAACGCGATGTTATAAAAAAAACGTTGTGAGTTGCGAACATTGAGTTTTGAGGCGAGAACTTGAACTTTCATTTAGTCCAACGAGTCCAAAATTCTGCAGATTTCAACAATGAGTCATCGAGCGACCAATTCGGCACTTTTCAAGAATTGAAATTCTCAAGAATAGCTTAGAGAATACACATTTCAGGAATGCTGATAACGCCGTGAAAACGTCGTTATTACCTATCTCTTTAAGCACAAAACATCTTGTTTTGATCCGAGTTTCTGTGTGTCTTCGCGTGTTTTCTTGTCTTTTGTGCTTTTGGCCCTTTGTTCGGCCTTTGTTCGGTTTTTGTCTTTTTATTCGTGTTTTAATTTTTTTCTCCGTGGTTTGTAGGTATTGACATCTTAGAGAGATTCGGAGTTGCGTATCAATGATGCGAGTCGCTCTACCAACCCCGCGAGTCAAGCTTGAGCTTCAAAGGAAATAGAACCCGAAGCAAATTGTACAAGAATGTAGATAGCTGCTCACTAGAACATGCATAAATATTCCATGGATGATCCAAATGAGCTGAATTTTGGATATGTCATAGATGAGTGAGTTAGCTACGCTACGGACTTTACGGATCCGGATTCGGAGTTCGGAATCAAAAGATATGCTGTTCGGAAGAAAGTGCGGCAGAGCAGAAAATCTGCCGGAAGCCTACGGCACAAACCTCGCGGCCGCGAGGTCCTACATCGCCGCGGCGAGGTCTGCTGCCATTTTTCTGCGCATTTTTGAGGGAGTTTTGTGTACATTCCTCTTTTTTCCCCACTTGTAATTCAAACTTCTTTTGGGGACTTTTTGGCCTTAGTTGCCATTGTTTGAAGGGTAACTTAGGCATTGGGACTTGTTGTTTCTCTAGGTTAGAAGGTTAGGAATGAAATCATATATAACATAACTTATATACTTCATTTTCATTCCCTTGCCTCCTTTCAAGAAAAGAGAAGGGTTTGCACTTTGGAAAGAAGAACAAACATTTGGACTCCCCATTGAAGATAAAAAGACTTGAGGGAGAAGTAGTTGAAGATCTCCACCACTAAGCCAACTCTAACTCTTTTACTTTGTTCATTTACATTTATGGTTTTCATTAATGTAATGAATGATATATTTATTGTTATGAGTAGCTAATCTCCTTTATTCTATGTTTTTATTGATCCTATGTTTGGTTCTTGATTCTTGATTAAATGATGAGTTAATGGTTGTTGCTATGCTTGTATACAAGTGTTTGTTAAACTAGTTTGAGCTTTTATCAACTTGTGGTTTGATCAACCATATGATGAAATGAATTGATCTTTAATTGCTAGGCATAGTGGATTAAAAATTAGATTGAAAAACTAGGTTGTGATTTGATTTTAGGATAGAAATATACCTAGGTCATTTCATGTTCTAATAAGGTTTGGAATTAATGCATCACTTAGGCTTAATCCTTTTAGACATAAATTGGATTAGTCTACTTTGGTAGGTTCGTACGCTATTCGGAAGATACGTATGAATATTTTATGAAATCTTGAACAACAAACATGAGTGTGGTTGTCAATTGTTGAGTCGTTTGTCTTGAATTGAACTAGGTGACGTAAAATCGTAGAAGCCTTTACATATATTAAGTCAAGTGTTAGTTTCCTTAGTCACCTTAATTGAGTTGTAGTATCAAAACCACCATCACCTCACCAAACTCAAGTTACAAATCTAAGTCGAAGTAACAAGACGTTAGTTGGTAATTAATTGAACAATTCCTCGTGGGTTCGACACTCATTTATAGCTTTATTACTTGTAACGACCGTATACTTGCGTGTTTGCATATTAGTATTTGGAACGCAACAAATGCGCGACTTGATAAGGATCAAACATGCAATGTGGATCAAGAGAATTTCGGCCGCTAAAGGAGATAAACATGGTTGCTTAGAGAAAGTGCCCCTTGAAGTTTAAGACGATGACATTAATCGAAGCAAAACCGTCTTTAAAAGACGCATCCGTATTCGCATGCAACAAACCAAAAGATGGGAAGACAAAAATTGACCAATAGGACGTGCCTTAGAAATGATAATGAGGTTCTTTTGAGCAAATAATTGTTCCGAGACTTTCTTGTCGGATTTAATAAAAGGATCAAACTCAAGCACCGATTTATTATGAAGCATTGTGATAAACCCAAAAGATTTCATGAGCATGGCCGAAAAAATGAGAAATTTCAACTGATCTAAGTCAGTCAAAAACTTTCGCGATTTGATGTTATACAAATCATTAAGCAAGTTGATAGGCGGTTCAATACTTAGTGAATCAATATGAAGAGCCCATGTAAACTTAAACTACACTACTTTTGCTAAAGGGCAATCGGAGGAAAATGTGATCAATAGATTCTTACTTTAAAAAAATATGTTTATTAGCCGAATCTAAAAAAAGAATTAAGACTATGTTTGGAATTATAAAATTCTAATTTTGAATTAGAGACTGGAAAAAAAAAATTGGAGTATATTCATTAGGATTTGTTTTTGTGCCTCAACACTCAGGATTTAAATAAAGAATATATTTTTTTTCATTGTTACATTTGACTAGTCAAGTCAATTAAATTTAAAAAATTAATAATAAATAATATAATTACTTTATGATAATATCATATAAAAATACATATATATTATATTTTATTTTAAAAGGTTTAAAACATAATAAATGTAACAAATTTAACTTGAAAAGTTAATTACATAATTTGAAAAGTTTGACTCGCACGGTAATGAATTAAGAATTATGAGAGTCAGTTGGAGTCATTAACTATTTGCTTCTAAACCACTCCGGATAACATTGACCAATCCAGGATACCTACCTTCATCTATACCCAAAATCCTCATAAATAACCGAGCGTGTCTCTACTGTAAACATCAAAGCCACACTTTCGGATACGTGTCTAGCTTTGTCACAGTCCGCTGGAAACCCACACATATGACCGAACCCCTAGGAGAAGGGTAATTTCGTGATTTGACCTTATATAGGAGAGAGAAAGGTTGAGGAGAGAGACAGAAACAGCAGAGAGAGAAAGTGAGATAGGAAGGGAAAGTGGGAAACCAAAGACGAAAAAATTATTTAAAATATAAAAGGGCGGTTGTTTTCTGTTAGTAGTTAGATAGCAGTGGAGTGGCTATTCAGTAAATTAATGAGTGAAAGAGGGGCAGCTGAAGCAGCTCCGCCAGCGGTCATGGCGGCGACGGAGCAGCAAATAGCGGAAGGTTTGGAGTCGCTTCTCCGCGAAACCAACACCTTCACCTCCCTGAACGGCGTCGTTCAGCAGCTAGAATCAAAATTGGGCGTCGACTTAAGACACAAAATTGACTTCATTCGTAGCCAGATCCACCATTTCCTACTCCAGTTTCAGCCCCAAAGTTTCCTACCCGTTCATCATCAGCAGCAACTGCAGAAGGACCATTTTGCCCTCTACCAAACCCCCAATTTCCACCCCGCTCCTTTCCCACATTTACCCCCCAATTTCAACGTACGTCATCCCGCTCAGGATTACGGCTTCCGCCCCGCGCCGCCGCCTCAGTCTCAGCCGTCGCAACCTCCGCCTACGCCCACTTCTCCTCGGATGGTCAAGAGCCGTAGTGCCACCGGTTCCAAAGAAAGGTGATTTGTGTTATTTTAAAGCGTTTTTTGGAGGAATTTTCAGTGAAAGGGTTGTTTGGTTGGTGAGAAAAATTTAGGTTTCCTTTGCGTTTTGGAGACTTGTCCCTTCTATTTCTTACCAATCTAACGGGTGGTATTCTTCTTTAAGCATATGATAATGATTAATTAATCTATTTTTCTGTCCATTTCCCCAATTTGGAGGACTCCCGTTAGTTTGTTTTTAAGCATACTTGCCTATTTTGATTTGTCTGTCCAATTCCCAGAGTGTTGAAGGGTCGTATGCGCAGCAGGGCGGAACCATCAACTTTTGATTGGGGCGAGCATTTTGAGGGTAGTCCACCTAAGAGGCTAAGATATATAATGTTGGTTTTCCGATAAAATGACAAAAATTAAGTCA
Source organism: Penstemon eatonii (assembly GCA_038501285.1). Classification (NCBI taxonomy): domain Eukaryota; kingdom Viridiplantae; phylum Streptophyta; class Magnoliopsida; order Lamiales; family Plantaginaceae; genus Penstemon; species Penstemon eatonii. The sequence goes on along the minus strand of CM076708.1, from coordinate 63,823,421 downwards.
AGATAAAGTAATATAATTTTGGGGTGTAATTTTTTAACTACAACCATTTAAATTGTGACTGGCTATGTTTCATTGAGTAAAATACATCTATAATGGAGTATATGGTAAAAGAGTCAGCATTCACCTTTTCAATATTTTATAGAATAATGCAATTTCCAAGAAATTCGTATCAATTTGTTCTGAAGTCTAGTTTTAGCATATGCTTCATAACAGAAATTTTCGTTCTATAGTAGCCGGTGAAACTATAAGAAAAAAACCTGACAAATGACTTATCAACCAAGAGTTGTAGAAACTCGAAGTTAAGAAGTTGTGTGTTGAGCACACGAATTTAAGAAGTAAGTCAAAAAACAATTATATATACGCAGCCAAGAACTTATTGTGTCAATGATGAACTTTAATTTGATAATTCATCTATTGGCAATGGGGTTTAATATAATGTCTTTGACATCAAAGTGGAAATACTTCCTGAAAAGTTGTACAGCTGAAATATTTTTGTAGGAAGTAAATCACTGCCACCTGTAAATGAGATTAATACATAATTATCAACTACCAAGGATTTTAGTTTGTTGAAACTGTGTTATACACACAGTGTACGAAGAAAGAAAATGATGGGTGGGGACATGAAGATTAACAAAAAGAGTTCATTTTCTCAAGTTATTATTCTCTTATTGCTTCTTATTTAACAGTATCATCAAGGATAATGATATTGTGCAAAGAATGTATATAACCATTCTATTGCAGCTAGTTTGAGCCTTTCTGTGAATTGCTGGTGTTTTGCAGTGCACCAACAGCGAAAAAACGAAGAGGCGGCCCAGGAGGCCTAAACAAACTTTGTGGTGTTACTCCTGAGCTTCAAAGGATTGTGGGCCAGCCAACGATGCCAAGGACTGAGGTATGGGAACCATTTCTTCAGTTCCTTCAATATGTTTCTTCCAGAGCACTTAAACATATACTTTGCAGATAGTGAAGCAATTGTGGGCTTACATAAGAAAATACAACCTTCAAGATCCAAACAATAGAAGGAAGATAATTTGCAATGACGATCTCCGTTTGGTATTTGAGACAGATTGTACTGACATGTTCAAGATGAATAAATTACTGGCTAAACATATACTCCCACTTGAGCCTACAAGTATGGATCCGAACATCAAAACCAGTTTTGTGTTTGCCTTCTGGCGTGTTTGATGCTTATAGCAAGTTTCTAATCTCACATTCTCATCTTGCAGAACAGGCAGCTCAAAATTCTAAAAAACCTAAGGTTGATGTGGAATCTGACAGTAAAAGTGATGACTCTGTTCCAATTGTGATAATATCAGAAGCACTTGCTAATCTTTTTGGAACCGGTGAAAGGGAGATTTCCCAAGCAGAAGTATTAAGGCAGATGTGGGAGTATATAAAGGTTAACCAACTTGAGGTACATAACTAATTAAATGCCTGAATGATTTTGTTTCTCTTTCCACTTTATCTTGGGATTTTTGAAGAGACGGTAATTTATCTGGTTATTCGTAATGCAAAAGGCATATTATAAAAATCCAGGCAACCCCATGATTAGGACATTCAGCCTCCCTCCTATAAATAAAAAGAAGAAAGACAGAGAAAACTATGAATAAGTTTTTACTTTCCTTTGTTTGCTTATTTTTGGTTGACATAGTTTCACTTGGGTTTTTGCGTCATCCCTTCGAATCGAATACTTCATTTGCTAGAGATGTAATATTTTACCGCAAAGATTTATTCGCCACTTTGCTAAGAAGCTAAAGCTAATTATACCATCTGTGTGGTGTGTGTATCTATCGTACAATAATTATATTAGCAAGGGAAATCCCTCTTTGAATTTTGTGATAGATAAATGACCACATATGTTTTGTCTAGAAAAACCTGTGCTTTTTGTTCTTGTTTCCTGGGATTGTGCTTCTTTAGTATTTTTTGACCACCTCGCTCCCTCTTTGGTAATACTTGTGAGATAAAGAGAGAAGTAACTTCAGTGTATGCTCTGAATCTTCATTGTTTTCTGCTGCTCTTAGGATCCTTTGAATTCGGCTGCCGTCATATGTGATGCAAAATTACAAGATCTTCTTGGCTGTGAAAGAATTTCAGCATTGGAGATACCCAAGACGCTAGCATGCCGCCAATTGTTTAAGAAATCATGATGGCTAGACTAACTGGTTAGTTAAAGGTATTAGTTGTGTTTGCATGTAATTGTATAATTATTGAACTATTAATGCTTCAAGTTAATCTGGCTGACAATTCTGCTATCTGCTTGAAGTTTGCTCTGTCAATTATTTGAGTTTTATTTGGTCTTATTTTTTTCGTCGACCCTTTGCTTACAACTAGACACATTTTTCTGGGAAACAACCACTAAACTATTGTGGTATTTTGGTGTCTGAAGCGTTGTGTCATCATTCACCTGTTTCAGGCTGGTAATTGGCTTTTATTTGCAAAATAAAAACATTCATTCATGCTTCTTCATTATATTTCTTGGTTCAGCAAAGCTCATCTTGGTGATTCACTGTCTTTCAGAACGCCTGCATGCAACTTGTTCTTTCATTCTCAGATAGCTTATGGTGTTCTTGGACATTTATTGAACTGAATGAGCTATATTTCCCATATATGGGCATTGAAAGTTTCAAATGAAAAAACTTGAATATGACTTTTATTGAACATCTTCATTTTATAAAGGAATAGATTCTTCAATTGGTTAATCTACAACTTTAAGATTTAGTCCCACTTGCATTCAGGTTTGAACTCTGATGTTCTAATGCTGTGTTTGCAGATATATGATGTTAATGCTAACCTCTTGTCAAATGCCTCCTGGAAAGAAGGTTCAGTTAGCTTCTTCTATAAAATAGTTAAGGTTCATGAATTGGTGCTCTAAGGTTATGTGGTAGATTTACTATGAAATAGATTGCTGTGTTGACTAACTGCAAGCTTTTGTTGTTCCCCTCTGTAGTTCCATAATTTTCGTTCTCGTCCTTTGAGACATCTGTTGGGGCTTTCCAAAACTACGTAACTTATTAGGTGAATAGATGTAGAAGGTGTATAAGCTATTATTCTGGTTGTGTAAAATGGTACATCAACTTTAGGCCTGTATATTCTCAAAATAGTGTATTCTGCATCTTGATGTTTCTAAGTAAAAAACAAGTTATTTATGGTGTCATTTATATGCTTCATCTTTCCCGTTGCTCTAGTTAGTGAAATTGCAGCTGCAGCTATAATAATGCAAATATATTTGAATTTCTGTCTGCTTTTTATTTCATTTTATTGGTCTTCATCTTAATTCTTGTGAATGCTCGTGGGTGGCACTTGTAAAATACTAGTGTACTTGTCTCAATATCCACTTAATTAAATGGAGTTTAGCTCTTGCACATGCCCACCTGAAGATATTCTCTCTAAATATCACGGGTCTGGAATATGAGGATAAAGCCCAGAGAAAAGGTCCAAAAATCAATACCTAATTATCCAAGTTGGGTTCACATGATTCCTAGTGATTCCCCGCATTTTTCCATTATATATAACACCTACTACATTGGAGTAAGTAACCTGTGGATTTTAATCATAATGGCAAAGCAAGGTATGATTACACTTTTGCTACTCTCTGCGGTCCTGGTTGCAGACGTTAGGGGTGATGCAGCAGCCACCCCGACAACCATTTGCAGTGTCTCGGTCTCTGAACTCGTCGAGTGCCTCCCGGCAATAACCGGTAAGTCGCCTAAGTGGCCAAGTAAGGGTTGTTGCAGTGTGATGCGTAAAGCAGACATGAACTGCTTGTGTAAATACAAGTCTGACTTTAGCAAGTTCGGAGTGGATCCTGCTAAGGCCATGGCATTGCCCGAAAAGTGTGCTATTAAGCTCCCACGAGCGTGTAAGCAGTGAACTATGTTGAATTAAGTGTGCTGCTGTTGTGGTGGTCAGATGTATCTTTAATCGTTTTTCTGACTCTTTTAGAGTTAATGGCTATTTGATGTTTCTTCTTTGTTTTGGAAAGTTTGTGTTCCAAAAATGGGCTTGTGACTACAGTTTGTTTCCCTTTACTTGCACTTTTGATACAATGCGTTCCCAATTCAGAATTTAGTCCACACGATACAATTTGGTATAATATTGTTGGGTCGACCATTCTATATACAAATAATGAGTACTATATAGTAATAGTTTTCTGAACGAAAAAATATAGGAGTATAATAATTTATCTTTTTCCTCGAGCGCTTGCATATAGTATAACATTTCTTAATTTCTTTCAAATTTCCAGGTTGTATGTATATGCAGTTATGCACTATCAGTGGTATATGACTGCGACCCAGCATAACTAACCAAATTTAATTGAGCAAAAGACAAAAACACCCCTATGCAAATCTACAATCATTATTCAAATTTTTGCATTACAAGGAGCAACAATTTCTTCATTCTTCTTCTTCGTGTGAGATGGACATTTTTCATTTCTATTTCATGGGTTTAAATTCAATTGGGCTCAATTCAATTGGGTTAAAAACCATAAAATCCAACACTTTATTTATGTATCAAATGGCTTTTTCAATAATCAGCCGTTTCGGTTATTTTTCTTAATTAGTGAATAACCCCTCACGGTTTGCTAATTCGACACAGAAAATAACTTATATCGTTATAATGCCAATCATTGGGTTGCTTAATTGTTTTAGTTTATCAAGATGATCTTTGTTCTAAAACTTTTGTATTTCGATGTGTCTTATTCCCTCCGTTTCATATTAATTGACATATTTTTTGTTTTCTTACAGATTAAGAAATTTTATCATTACATATTTTTTTTATTGTAAAATGTCACAAATACCCTTTATAATAATGACTACTTTTAAATGTTTTATTAGTGAGTGATGATCATTGAGTTCCCAACTTAAACGTGAGAAATGGACAAAATTGAAAAAAATTCTATGAAAACCCAAACATGCCAATTAATTTTTAAAAAAAATTGACAAATGTGTCAATTAATATGAAACGGATGGAGTATATTGTTAATTGTTTTATATGTATAAAAAATTCATAACAATTCGTACTGCCCGTAATCGTCCAAATATCCCAAATATTTTTTTATAATGATGACTATTTTTTACAGTAATTTTTAATTAGAGAGTTTCCCAACTTAAATGTGAGAAAGTCGCAAATTGAAAAACAATGTCTGAAAAATCCAAACATACCAATTAATTTGAAACAATCTTTTTTTGGCAAATGTGCCAATCAAATTAATGGTCTTTGCTTTTACATAGATTAAGAAACCTCGTAATGAATCATCTTTCTATGATAAATTGTCAAAAATAACCGAACTACTTCATTAATTTTCTTCTATTTTTTCATTATAGGTGATATTTGAGATTCCAAGAAATGAAAAAATTAAAAAATCAAATGTGTCGATTAATTTGAAACATTAAAAAATAACAAATATGTCAATTAATTTAAAACGAAGAGAGTATCAAGTTCTAATATATTAGAAAAAATAATAATTTGGTGTCACATTAGAGAAGCAACAAAATGAGGGAATATTAAAATAAATTACAAAGTGGAACATGTATTTACAATGAAATATCTTTGGTAAACTCGGTTAGAACCCTACTCAATAGGATAAAAACTTATACAATATAAGTAAAATATAAAATTACTGAAACCAAACTCCTGTTTGATTGATTAAAACTTGTGCGAGTTCATAATTAGGTTCAAACACGAATTCAACCAAATTTGGATAATATGACTTGTTGTGTCCTCCAGATATTACAGATTACTAATAGAACCAAACAATAGTTGCCCATTATTCTACATTTGCTCCCAAATATATATATCTTATTTTTGACCCATCCCCAGTCATAAATAGTAGTACATTTGTTTGAACAACCCAACCAAGTCTACTCCTTACTTATATTTTTCCCAAAATAAATAAATAGAACACAGCTTCCTCTCACCTGCATTCACTCCACATAAATTCACAAGAATCCAAAATCCGTTTAACCGGGTCGGAGCAGCACCATTGCGCGGGACCCACAATGAACATGACCCGTTTTGTGCGCTTCACCTGTGATGTCCAATTGTCGGGGGCCACGTCGGCAGTCGCCAGAACGCTGACCTCTGTTGTGGTCCTGCCAGCTAGAAGTGTCGTGCAATTTAAAGAATCGGCTTACACGGCGCGCCGCTGACTGGCTAAGATTTTGTTTTTGCTCTAGTAATAATTAATTTTTTATTTATACTATAATGTGTCTAATTCTAGTCTAGCAACTCCCTTCTTCTGATCTTTGAAAATTATTGACTATATCTTATTTAAGCAAATCTGTGCTACTTTGACTCCATGAGAGATGGAGAAATTATTTATGTAATTAATTATATATATATATATATTTATATATATACATATACCTATTTGTCCAAATTTGACTTGATCTATCAAATCTATCAAATTTTAAGATAAATATGTTACACTTATTTTTTAATTATTTGTCATGCTCTTAAGTGTTTTATCTAATCTTAATATACATTGTATTTGTCATATAATAGTTATTTTTTATTGAATAAAACTCGATTTGAAATAAAAATTCTCTATATGATAATATAGTACCAACCAATTTCTTTGCTTATGTTTTGGTGTGGATAAGATAATTACAATGGTTCTTGTATATAATAATTAATGTTGCAAAAAATAGATTCAGAGTGTGAACTGGGATCAACTGCTGAAATATTACTTTTTACTAGACATTTCGAGCATATATGATTATTGACATTAGTTAAAATTTTCACCATCTTAGTTGTTCTTGCTCAAATTAATCTATATATTATTACAAGCAAGTCACGATAAAAAATGTTTAACTACTTACATATTATAAACAATTTTCTATAACATATTTATAAAAAAAAACTTAGTTGAATAGAATTTAATTTCATACACATATATCAACAACCGGAAAAAAAATATATTAGCTCCAATTGGCATATTGGTTGACTTGACGAAACAATTCAAACTCCCAATCACAACTTAATTGACTCATCGGTGCTAGCTGCCAAGAGAAGCCGACTCATATAAAAAAAAAGGAAAGGGAAAAAGAAAAAATAAACACTTGTAAGCATACAAGCAGCTTCCATTATGAACTTAACTAGTTTTTGTGTTAATTGATGTCTGAAGATGATCAATCTAAGTTTTATTTACTGCTAATTCTAGACATATTTCTTTATTTAATTAAAAACTTTAAACCATAACCTAATAGAGAAAAGAAAATAGTTAAAAACTCCCCTTTCATATACTGTATTTATATAGTAGATATAAAGCCTACTGAACATGCTAGCTCAATAACATCAAAATTTCTCTCTCTTACTTTTTGCTATATCTCTACTTCTTCTCCGGGTGAGTCAGTAAAGTAAAGGTAAGGTTAAGATTAACTGAAAAATACCATTGTCTTATCTCTCTGCTACACATTTCCCCATAAAAAATACCTGAAGCAAAAATATAAAATATATAGTAACAAAATTAAACGGGGCCCTCCTGTTCAGTCAGCAACTAATTTCACCGGCGAAGTACTACGCCGGCAATGTGGAAGCTCCGGTCAGTTATCGGCTTGTTTTCTCTTGTATTGCTTTGCTCGTCAGTTGCTGCTCAAGGATCTAGGAGCAGAGGCAATAGATGGAAAACACTTAGCGGTAAAACATCTCTCCGTACTTTCTCTCTCTCTCTCACACACATATACGCTCTTAAAATTTACTTTTAATCTTTGTTGATGTGGACTTAGAATTAGTTTCTTCTTTATTTAATAGAGAGAATTTGTTGTTAAATTTATAATTAATAAAATCCATTATCAGTTTAATTATATTATTATTCTCCTTTCCTGCTTTGATTTTGTGATTGGGATCGTATCTGTCGCAAAATACAAGTGTTTACGTGTGCTTGTAGTGTGGTCATAGTTGTTTGGAGGGGAATTCTTGTGCAAGAGTTTCAAGTTTTATTATTTGGTCTCTTTCTGATAATAACACAAATATTTGACAATGATTTTGAAACTATCTTCAGTACAAAAAGAGGTTCTAATAGTAGTTATGCTCATCTAGTTTTGAAGTTATTTTTACTTTCTTTTTTGTGTTTTCTCAAAAAAATTAAAATAAAAATCTTTTTATGTGAGAATTTTATAATTACTTCTTAGTAAACCTCTCAGTCTATTGAAACATGACACCAAACTTGGGTTCCCAGAATTTGTCCCTTGGGATCCTCACAGTTGGTCAGTTGATGACGGAGTATTGAATTTTGAATTGTGAAAGATTAGTTGCATTTTCAGCAAGGGCTGCAGTTAACTCTGAAGCTTAGTTGAAAATTGAAATCACCATTCCTTTGTTTCGAATGTCGTGTTCTTACTTGAACTATGTAACCGTGATATTTTCGTTCCACATTTTGATGAAATTGAAGTTTCCTCTGTGTTGGCAATACAGGTTCCAAGAACTTACATATCAGTGTCTCTTTGCAGGAGATGCTCCTCTGGTCATAGCAAGAGGTGGATTTTCAGGGCTATTTCCTGACTCCAGTTTTTATGCATATTCAGTGGCGGTGACGATGAGCTTACCCAATTTGCATGTATTGTGTGATGTTCAACTTACTAGAGATGGAGCCGGAATATGCCTCCCAGATATCAAGCTAGAAAATTCTTCTGATATCGATGTAGTTTATGGAAACAGGCACAGCACTTACATGGTGAATGGGGTTCGAACGCAAGGATGGTTTTCTTTGGATTTCACTCTGAATGACCTTGCAACTGTTAATTGTAAGTAAGACTTATCTGTTATTTGCATGCCCTTTGTCTTCTTGTTATATCCATCTTTGTTACTGTTACTTTTGTTGTGCCCTTGAATCTATCACGAGTTACAGCATCGGGTAGTGCTGCAACGCTTGATGCTCTGACCTTTGGAACACCATAAAAGTTGCTATCTTGCTCAAATAATGTTATGACAAGATTGAATCTACGATTGGCTTTGTCTTATTCTTTTCTTTTTCTTCAAATATTGCACAAATATTCTCTGGTGAAGGGACTTTTTAAGGGGTGAGAGTATGATTCCCTGCATGGTAAAAACAAACAAGTTCAAAACCTGATTTGTCCGGTTTTAGAGCTTCAATTATGTCTTGTCTCTCATGAAAGCAAACAAACTGCTTACTTGACATAGTGAACGATCTAGCCAGTTAATGCTTGATGACTTGTACCATGATTCCTCAATCTTAAACCCAAATTTCCATGCTATTGATTATTTTGTAAGCTAGCTTAGTTTGTGAATTATGTTTTCCATTGTTGAAGTTAAAGAATCTGAACTCGCTACATAAGTGCTGACTTTTCTTTCATATTTGAAACAGTGAGACAAAGGATCTTTTCTCGAGCCCCCAATTTTGACGGTCTTCCAATGCAAATTCTTACTGTTGAAGATATGGTTAGCCAAGCAAAACCAACTAAATTATGGTTGAGTGTTCCGGTATATGAATCAAAGTCCTTGATTGTACTTCATATTTTGTTTTGTCAGCACGAGTCTTAATCAGGCTTCTTCTCATTTAAATACATGCAGCATGATGCATTTTTCAGCCAACATAATCTGAGTATGAGGAGCTACATCATTTCTGTTTCTAGACGCGTCATCGTAAATTATATTTCATCACCAGAAGTGGGCTTTCTTACCAGTATTCTATCACGGTTCAGAACAGGCCCGACAAAGCTTGTATTTCAGTTTCTTGGACCTAATGACCCGGAGCCTTCGACTAATAAAAAATATGGCTCACTTTTGAGCAATCTTACATTTATCAAAACATTTGCTTCTGGAATTATTGTTCCCAAATATTATATATGGCCGGTAGACAGCCAATATTTGCAAAACTACACACATCTTGTAACGGATGCTCATAGGGCTGGCCTGGAAGTTTTCGCATCCAATTTTGCAAATGATGTAACTATACCATATAATTACAGCTATGATCCTGTGGCTGAGTATCTCTCCTTCATTGACAACGGCATATTTTCTGTTGATGGTGTGGTCTCTGACTTCCCAGTAAGCCCATCTGAAGCCATAGGTAAACGATTGTATTGTACAATGTTTCTGTTAACAATGAAGGAGAATATGCATTAACTTTTGGCTCTTGAGGCATGTTACACGTGGCATCATTTTTTCTTTAGTTTTGTTACTCATGAAACAGATTATCAGAATCAGTATAATCTCTAAATTCAAATTTGATACTATCCAATTAAACATCATATTCGTGATTTGGTTTTCCGATTAAGTTATTCATCTTTTGTTTGTTATTTTGTATTCCCCTTTGAGGGTTAACATATATAGAACCTTTTCTTCAATGCTTCTTTATTGACAGCACTTTCACAACTTTACGTACAAGGAGGTTCTCAATGCACACATAGCTTACTCTTATTTTGACAAAGAACTTATCCTAGAATTACATGGAAGAAAAAGGTCTCAAGTTCGAGTATTTGGGTGGGGCCACTTGGTCCAGTGCAAAATAATAAGTACCCTACGTTGAATTACATCTCTGCAGTGAAAGCATTTGAGGAAGATGTTATTTCCTGATGTTCTATCCTGACTATTCAACTAAATCCCACAAAAATATCTGCTCTTTCAGCATTCTTACTGGATATATGCTCAAAGCCTCAAATGATATGTTAAAAATATAGAATTGTGCTTGTATCTGGTGATATTTTCTTATAACCTAGTTTTGCAGTGATGGTCCTTCTCTTTCCGAGATGTTTTTATCTTACGCTCCGAAGTCGGTTCTCAATATTGTGTAAATTCTCGGATTGGCTAGTATTCTTGTACCATAATCGTCTGGAAATTTTGATTCAGTCTGGCACTGTGAAATTGCAATTTGCTCTCTCTAAGTTTTACAATTGCTAATGTATTCCCTATTTTTTTCTTTTAAATATTAAATCTTCCTGTCTAATATATTTGGTTCTTACAGATTGCTTCTCGCACATGGGCAAAAATGATACAGTGCTAGGTAGGTTTAGATAGTCGCTGTTTGTCTTTACATCTTTTTTTAAGTACAATATTACAACATCTAGGATTTTAATGTTGCTCTACCTTCAATTCAGCAAATATTTTGGTTATCTCATCCGAGGGAGCAAGTGGCGATTATCCTGGTTGTACTGACAAGGCATATGAAAAAGCTATATCAGATGGCGTAGATATACTCGACTGCCCTGTTCAAATAACAAGTGATGGAATACCTTTTTGCCTGGGATCTATCAACCTCAGGGATAGAACCGGTGCTGCTCAATCAAACTTTAGCAATCTGGCTACAGATAACCCAGACCTTAACATCCAGGGTGGAATTTTTGCCTATAATCTCACATGGGGCCAAATTCAGAGCTTGAGGCGTAAGTGAAACTTGAAACCTAAACTTATTTTGTATTGTGACTTCTTGAAGCTAACATGTCCCCTTCAAATTAAAGAGAAGATAAAAATACTGGCCTTTCCTTACATTTTACTTTTCCTATTGTTTCAAAATTTCAGTCCTTATCTTGGATAATTTTCTTGCATGTTCTAGTGTTTTTAATTACAAGAATGTTTAACTGCAATAGTTTGTCTTTAAAGAAGTTTTTAATTTGCCTCTTGTTATCTTTGTTTCATTGCAGCTGCCATTTACAACCCATACTCAAATTTTACACTCTTTCGAAATCCAAAAGCCAAAAACGATGGAAACTTACTTCAGTTATCTGATTTTTTGGCGTTTGCTGATAATGCGTCTTCTGTATCCGGAGTCTTAATCAGCATAGAGGTGAGTCTATTTTTGCAACTTTTGCTGGACCTCTAATTTACTATATCATCAAATTAATGCAACTTATATGTACACGTATACAGAGAACATTTATTTGCAGTAAACACTCAGTGTTATACGAATACTATACATACCACCTTCAGCATATAAATCAGAGTGGAAGTTAATAGCTTTGAAAACTATGGCATCTAATTCTGGCTCGTATCTTGCTTGCAGAATGCTGCCTACCTAGCTGAAAATCAGGGATTAGGTGTCACTGATGCAGTTTTGGAGGCTTTAAATATATCTGGTTACAATAATCAGACTGCCAAGAAGATTATGATTAGATCAAGTGACACAGCAGTGCTCTCAAAGTTTAAGAACAATGACAATTATGAGCTCGTTTATCTAGTTGACGAGGATGTCAGAGACATCTTGAACTCAACAATTTTGGAGATTAAGAAATTTGCCAACTCAGTGGTTGTCTCAAAGAAGTCGATTTTTCCTACTCATAGGGCCTTCATCATTGGAGAAACGAACTTGGTTCAAAATCTACAGGCTTTTAATCTCTCAGTATATGTTCAGTTCTTCCGGAATGAGTTTGTGTCTCAACCATGGGATTGCTACTCTGATCCATATGTGGAGATTAATACACACGTCTCTTATATGGGAATTAATGGTGTCATAACTGACTTCCCTAAGACAGCAGCTAGATACAAGAGTAAGTTTTCACTCCCCGTGTCGTAAACGCATGCTTGTATTTCTTCCTATTTATCTATCATACAATACAACATAGGATAGGAGTATTATCTTTTGAGAATAAAAGCATTTTCTTTTTACAGGGAATCGGTGTTTAGGGTATAAAATAATACCTCCATACATGACTCCTGTTCAGCCTGCTGGTCTTGTTTCACTTATGGCGGCTCCGGATTTGCCTCCAGCAGAGGCTCCAAACCCTGTCCTGAGAGAGGTTGATGTGGCGGAGGGTCCTTTACCTCCTGTCAGGGAGAGGCGGCCCCCCACCGAAATTGGTGGCACCACTGCTCAAGGTCCAAGCCCACAAAACGGACACCCTACACTTGTTGCAACTACCATCCTCGCAACCATTCCTCTTCTTCTGGCAGCAACTCTTGTTATATGCTGAGGTTAAAAGCACAAATACATCTCCATTGCACAGAAAAAAAGTTCTCCAATATTTATTTTGTTTAGAGATTTGGTTCGTATATCCTATGGCGACAGTACTCAGTTGAAATTGGATAATAAATTTCCTATAATCTAAGAAATAGTACTACATAAATGTATTAATTTACTTCTATTAAGTGCACCTAAATTATCTACTATGCAAGTCAGTGAGAGAAAATTTACTCCTACTAAGTGCAATATATATATTCATAAGATAGTGATGTGGTTTGTAAATGTATTAATTAAATGAGTATGATTAACTCATGTTTAGACTAAAAAAAATCGACATAAGGTAATTAATTACTCATAAAGTATGCGCATATAAACTATGATGAATATATATATATATTTACTTTGATTGAACCAATATAAGAAAATAAAAATACTAGGAGTAGTACTTAGTACTTATTAAGCTTGTTGCATAAATTGCCATTATCGATGAGCTGGCAGCTACATTGCTATAATCGCCATTAATTTTGAATCTTCCTAATCTAATCCCTTTAAATACATCATGAAATTCCTAAATTAATAATTCATCTCTCTTTAAACTAAGGCTAGCGCTATTGCCAGAGCTATAATTGTTGCTGCCAAAGCACAATTTTTTAATTGTCTAATTTACCCCTCTAGAGTCAAAGTAATTCCCTTTTTATTTCAATTGACTCTGAGTTGCTCTTTAATCTGAACATAAAAATTGTTTCCTCTTTCCAATTCCTCTTGCAAGATTCTTTGTTGGGTATACTTCTTACTTTAATTAGGCTTTCCATCATTCAATCTGAATAAGAGATTAACCAATGCTTCTTGCTTTTTTCCATTTAACTTTCAGTGACAACATTGAGCAGTTTTCTCATTTTCTTGTTATTGGTAATTTGATTATGTTGTTCACAGACGAACATTCTTGCTTGGTAGATTATATTTTGAAGTTTCTTGTAATAGACATGAACCCATATACATAATTTAATTGAAACGACAAGAACTTATAATGGCATAAATGAATTATGAATTGATAATAGCATAAAATAATTTTCAATTGAAATGATGAAATAACAAAACATATCGGCGATGCCATCACCGCCGGAGCAGCGGCGGAACACGCCAGATGCAGCCGTGGTCTTCACACTGTGTCAGCCAGATCTGGCTCCGGCGTCGGGCTCTGACCTTTGTCATATCTTTCTCTATTTGCGATAATTAATATTTATGTTCTCTTTCAATTTTTGGATCACGGTCGGTCAAGTGTTGTTATTATGTATTGTGTTCTTGTTGTATACCAAAAAAGAAAAAAGAGAGATTATGTTGTTCCATTGGATGTCTGACTCTGGGTATTAAATAAAAGCTTGTGAACGGGATAAATGGGTCAACCAAATCTTCATTGACAGGAGGGTAAATTAGGTAATTTGAAAATATTGCTCTGGCAGCAACAATTGTTGCTCTGGCAATATCACTAGCCTTAAACTAAACATAGTCATATATATATATTTCAATGGCTTCACTTACTTCCGCTCTAAAATCTCTTCCAGCCACCACCTTCCGCAGCAAAACCCTAGGGCTGAAATTACTGGTCCCAAAAGTCAGTCAAATCCCCAAAATCACAAAAGGTAATATTAATAATAGCATCAGAAAATCAGGATTAATCTCTTGTGCAATTAATGCGCATCCCGAAACTCTGTCGATCGTTAAGAGCACGATAGCAAAGCAGCTGTCGATCGAGGAGGGTACGGTGACGGCGGAGACGAAGTTCGTGGATTTGGGGGCAGATTCTTTGGATACGGTGGAGATAATGATGGCTTTGGAAGAGAAATTTGGGGTGTCGATTGGAGAAAGTGGGGCGGAGAATATTGCCTCCGTTCAGGACGCGGCGGATCTGATTGAGGAAGTGAAGGCCGCGGCGACTTAATTAATTAATTACTCATAAAAATAATAAGATGGATGAAATTATGAATTTGCAAGGAAAATAAAAGAAATACTTATTAATTTGGCTATGTTTGTTTTGTTAATTTTCTTCTACAATGTCAAATAGGATTAAATCATTTGCCATTCAAAACCTAATTGATATAATTCTAATGCATCCCGCTCGCCCGCTACATGTTCTACAAAATTGTTTTGTGAGAAGAGATTTGCATTATCGAGATGGGTTATCATGCATGCAAATATATATGCAATCCCAAAAGGGTCAAAACGTACGTTTATGGCTTTGTTTGTTGGAACTAACAACTCCAACACGTACGTTTTAGACTATATTTCACTTATAGAAGGTCTCATCCCTTTTCTCCTTATGTTGGTCTGGTTTTTTAATTTTTTATGTATTAATAATAATATCATATCATTATTATTATTATTATTATTATTATTTTTTTTTTAGCAATTTCATGAGTAGATTCAATTGAAAATGATCAATCGTGAAAAGAAAATAAAAATGGATATGTATTGTTTTGTTAAGTTTAGATTCCTAATCCTACCCCACACAATTCCTAACATCTTGCAAATTTAATACTATAAGACTTCTAGGTCTTATTTGGCTCGATTTCACGGGTCTTGATTAAAAAAAAATAGTTCTGATGATTTCGTAAGATTTTTGAAACCCCATTTGGTTAGATTTTGAATGTTTGGTTTTATAGTTTTGAAAAGATTGAAACCCCACTTAAATTAAGTTTAAATGTTATGGTATTTGTCAAATCAATCAGTTAGTCTGGATGTCAAGATGGAGCAAAAAAATATTTGGACCATGTTTAATTTAGATCTAAACTGCCATCCATTTTTGGAGTTTCATTACATACATGTTGTTTACATGCAGTTACACAACAGTCTTACTAAAATTTAACTCGCATGATTGGAATTTACTGAAACTTGAATTGTTAAAAGATCATTATTTCATGACTCAATCGAATTAGTGAACATCAGTTCATTATTTTTCACACCACTAATAATTTGTTGTTAGTCTAACAGTCTTATGATGTCATGATCATGATTTAGTGTTCATGAAGTTTTCTAAAAATTGGGTTCTTCTAAATCTATAGTGATAACTAAGTTCTCTTAAAAAAAAAAAAAGACTGAGAAACAACTGACACTAACTGTTAGGAACTCTAGCAGATATTTTCTTCTTGTAAGGAACTAAATTAAAGTGTACAAACTACAAAGATAATTAAATTGCATATATCATGAATTAATCCTGTCTTAATTAGATATTGACATGACAATCAATCCAATCCAATCCAATCCAATCAAACAAAGAGATAAATATCAAAGATGGTGTTATTATATTTATATATTACAAATAATTTATGTTTAAAAAAGATTATTAAGTCAAGTAGATTTGTATGGATCTTTTTATTAATTATGAATTTTGTAGTACCATATCTTACTAATAAGAAAGAAATAATTGATGTGCACCGATAAATCAACTACTTCCTTTGATTTAGGTTGAGTTGTTATATAGCCTAATTCATATTCCCTCTATTTCATATACTTTGACAAACAAATATTGTCTCATATTATATGTCGTTTTAGAAGTTCAATACTAAATTAATTAATTTTTTTCAAATTTATCCTTTGAACATGAAGACTTTGAAGGGCACAAATAGAAGGTGGTGAATTGCATTTTGCAATGGGTGAAAAGGAATTGTCCACTCTGAAGTCTGAAATGCCTGCACCACCAGCAGCAGCAGCATGAAGCATCTCCTCAAAAAGGTCTACAGTTATGGACTACTCCTATTCTCTTTTCCAATTATAAAATGGAAGTGTCTCAATTTAAGGTTTTATTTGGATGTGTTTTGACTCGGTTTGATGAGTCTTGATTTAAAAAAAATGGTTTGGGTGGTTTTGATGAAACCTTTGAGACCTCATTTGGATGGTTTTGGATATTGAGTTTTGTAGTTTGAATAAGTTGAAATCCCTTTAGATGTTGGGGTTTAGGGAAAAAAGTATGTGGTAGGTGTCAGATCAATGTCTTTTTTAGTGAGATTGGGAGAAAAGTAGGCGATAAATGTCAAATCAATGTTTTATAGGTTTGAAATATTTGAGTGTGAATTTCTGAATAGATTTTTGATTATTTTATGGATTTGACCAAAAAACTCATTTGAAAGGATTTTGGTTTCGCGAGACCAGGTCAAAACGCATCCGTATACATAGTATATCCAATTCTTTTCTTGGTGGGATTAATTAATTGAGGAACAAAACTCGAACAATCAAGAACAAATTGATGAAACTATTGAAGACTATGAGAATTTTAGGAATGGATCATTTGAGAATTTTAGGAATTTTATGAAATCTGAATCCAACAATTAATAGGTTTGGTTGTTAACAATAATATCTATAGAGTACGTTCATTAATTAATTATATATTCTTCTATTTAAATTCAGATATTATTAATATGTACTTGACATGTCGATGGTTAACAATTGCTTAGCACCAAAGAAAGTGCAATATTCATGTTTTAGAGTAATATAATTAGCCATCATTTATCTATATCTATCTATTAATATTATACGATTATATTATTTATTTATATACACACGTATAAAAGTACGAGTTCATAAGAATACAATTCTATAGTTTTTTGTGTGGACTAATATAACCTTAGTTCAATTGTAAAGTGATATATATATATATATATATATATATATATATATATATATATATATATATATATATATATATATATATATATTTCTGACAAATATATAAAAATACTTGAAAATATATAATTAGATATGGAGACTAATAATATATATCTCATACATTAACTACTAAAATTTAGAAATTTTCTCTTACATATACTCCTACAATTTCAATCATCTTCTCCTAAACACAAAAAAATATGAACCACAAAAACTAAAAAACTAAAAAACTAAAATATTATTTTAAGTAGCTCCTAATTAATCAATATATTTTTAAGGGAAAAAAAGTTATTTATCATATATAGATTTAGTTCAGTTTAAGTCATAAATACTCATCTGTAAACAAAAAAATGAGATCGAATTACCTGCTACAAAAAAAAATGTTAAAATAGAATTGTATTTTACTTATGAAAGAACAAAAAATGCTTATGAGATAGCTAAGTACATAATTTTTATTTGGCTAGAGAAGCAAACTATAAATAATATCAAGACATGCATAACCTCGAATTTTCATGAAATTCTTTTTGTGAAACACGGGCGAAACAGTGATAAAACAAATGAAATTGACGAAAACTAGTGAAACCGATACAAGTCGGCGAAAACGATAAAAAGTCGGGTGAAACTGGTAAACATTGGTAAAGTTGGTAAAAAAAATGATGAAACGTGCAAAAAAGTGCTCGTAAAATTGGTAAATACATGCGAAGTCGATGAAATGGAATTAATGAAAATGGATGTAATTGGTTAAAAAAGGATAAAATCGATGGGAAAAATATAAAGTCAGGGAAAACATATGAAACAATGAAAAGCCATATGAAATTGGTGAAAAACATTTTAAAAAGGTGAAACAGGACAAAAATGGTAAAACCAATAGAAAAATGGTTTAAACTCAAAAAACAAAAGAAATTGACCAAAAAATGCTTATGACCAAAAAATGCTAGATTTGATCAAACTTAGATATGTAAAAAGATGCATTTCAAATGACATGCTAAGAGAATAAATTTGAAATCTACTT
This sequence comes from Penstemon eatonii, assembly GCA_038501285.1. Lineage (NCBI taxonomy): Eukaryota > Viridiplantae > Streptophyta > Magnoliopsida > Lamiales > Plantaginaceae > Penstemon > Penstemon eatonii. Next base: position 63,804,894 of record CM076708.1, on the reverse strand, counting down.
AAAAATTGATTCAAATATGGTTGATCTAATCTAGGATTTTATTATTTTTGTTGTTAGACAATGCAATAGTTTTGTGATTGAGATTTCGAATCATCGAGTCCAAATCTACCCATCCAAATTGGCATTCAGTATATAAATCAGCATAATGCCATCTCTAGGGCTGTCAATGGGTCGGACTCGGACCGGATCAGGGCAGATCCGGATCCGATTTCAATTTCTTCTATCCGGATCCGAATCCGAATCCGCTCGGATCTGGAATATTAGCAACCGGATCCGAATCCGGCGGATATCCCGGATCCGGATAAATTATCCGGATCCATTTAGCAAGCTATTTTTTTTTTTCGTTTTCCTCCAAATCACTTGCAGATTCCACCATCATGAATTAAAAATGTAAAATTTTACTTACTTCATCAAAACTATTGCCTAAAAATGGTAGAAGATGGAATATGATGGACAAATATAAACGATAAAACTTAGAATAAAAGAATAAACAAAAATATAAGTAAAAAATATATAAACTCGGACAAAGAAGAAGAAAACTCAATATTAGAAATGGAAGAGAAGATAAAAATTGAAGGATGAATGGTTATGGTTTGATTTTTCTTATTAAATAGTATAAATTAATATGTTGTAGACCCAATTAGTTATCTGGTCAATCCACCAACATCTCTCATGCATTTCTTTTTAAAATTATTTTTAATATAGTAAAAGATTTTAGTGGAACATAAATAGTTTTATTTTTATTTTTATTTAAATACATAATATATAAACAACATATAGTAATATATATCGGATACGGATATGTAACGGATCGGATCAGCCTAGATCCATATTCGCTCCATATAATTCGAATTACGGATCTTCTTAATCGGATCAGGTCCATCGAATCACTAATCGGACTATTATCCTAATAAATCGGACCGAATTCGAATCGGATCCGGATTGAAATCCGCCCCATTGACAGCCCTAGCCATCTCCAGTGACTCTTTAGCCCAAGTATAGCTTATCCTCAGATTCCAAGTCCAGCTTCCCCTTTATTTTTCATAGTCATCTCCTATTACTCAATTTATCCATTTCATTTTATTTCAATCCTCGTTTTTTCCCACTACCACTTGATAATAAGAAATTTTATTTAAGTTTCTTACAATGTTATTTAAGTTACAGATTATTAATGTTAAATTTTTTAAATTAAAGTTACGTTCTTTTAATGTTTAATTTTTTTTTAAGTTTCTTAAATAAAGTCTACATTTTTAAAATTAAAATGAACTTTTTTAAAATTAATCATACACTAAAGAAATTTTTATTTAAAAAAAAAGAAGGAATTTTATTAATTAAAAATAAATAAAAACAAAAAATTATTGGCTTCAACATTCAAGGGATGAAGCAAACCAACCTTGACTTGCTCCACCCTTTTGAGCAATGGGTGGTTGGATTCAAGGGGAACCCATTGAATCATTGAAGATGAGCTCATTGTATTTATTATATTATATTTGGTATCTCATTTACATTACATATTAGTGATGATAAAAATTTATCGTCGTTGACAAATACGAAGACAATGATATTAACTGTTATAGTTGACAAATGTTTGGATGCTTTATTCAATAATTTTATATTAGTTAAATATAAATTTAATGACGTGCCAAATAAATGGAACTATTAAAATGAAAACTACTACGGAATGAACTAAATAATTTTATTTTAGAACAAATTTTGAAGATACCAAGTTAGTCATCATTTTATATTTAATTACAATAACTTAAAACCATTATTTTTTATAAAACAGTGATTAAAAAGAATTGAATATTGATCGGTGCTATTTAATGAGATAATAAACTATTAAGTTTACTCCTCTCTACCAACGAAGCCAGCTGTATGCCTACCTGTATATAGAACTAGAGTGGGCAACCAAACCTTATGGTGCAGGTACAATTATTCCTCTTATGTTTATTAATAATTTAAAAAGAATATTTATTCCTAAGTATCTGCTTTTATTTTGGCCATTAAATGAAGAGTATGCCCTTATTGCAAGGCAACTGAGACTGAGAGAGAGAGAAGCATAGACCCAAAAAATTTAAAATATTTAGCGAGTAGTTTATTGAATTGTGGGCTTAAAAGATGTAATTAAAAGTATATATGAATATGAATTTTCCTTATTTTATTATTATAATAAAATAGTAGTAAAATCTAACATAAATAAAACTGGAATGTTTTGACATAAGCACAAGACCAGAATCTTAGAGTACAATTAAACCGTCCACGTGTCCAACTACCATTGGCAGCACTGTTAGGAGTTTCCATTAAGGAAAGACCTCTTCTGTTCCCAAAACTAAACTAAACTAAACTAAACTAAACCCCCAGCCCAGCTTAAATTTTAATAAAGCACAGTTAAGTTCTAGAGATCAATCCATTCATTTAAAACAAAAAAAGAAAACACGATCATCAATAAAATCCCAACCAAACCAAAAGAGAAAGAAAGAAAGAGAGAGGAAATGAGAAAAAAATTGAGAGAATTATGAACAGCAAAACCCTCAAATTTCTACTCTTTCTCTTAACGCTTCATTCCCTCTCTCTTTACCTTTACTTCTTCTCCCACTCACCGTCGGAGCACCGTCACTCTTCGTCGGAATATTCCCACCACCCTTCCGTCAAACCCTGGCCCATATTACCCTCCTACCTCCCCTGGACTCAAAACCCCAATATACCCTTCCGTTCATGCGAAGCATATTTCGGTAACGGATTCACTCAACGGGTCGACGCTCTAAAACCCATTTCGGAAATCCACCGCAAAATCCTACCCTCCGGCGGAGGAGGGTGGTTCAGGTGTTTCTACAGCGAGACTTTGAGGAGTTCTATATGTGAAGGTGGGAGAATTCGGATGATTCCGGAGAGGATTTTTATGTCTAGAGGTGGAGAGAAATTGGAGAATGTGATCGGTAGAGGAGAAGATGAGGAATTGCCGAATTTTGGAGATGGGGCTTTCGTAATCGAGGTCGGTAATAGATCGAGAATTGGGGAGAAATTGGTGGATCAGAAGTTTTTGGATAAGTATGTTGAAGAAGGAGCTGTTCAGAGGCATACTATGCGTGAATTAATCGAATCTATTCGGTTAGTTGGTGAAAATGAACTTAATTGCTCTGAGGTTAGTTGTTTTCTTTAGTGTTTTTGTATCTGGGTTTTTTTTTTTTTTTTTTGTATGCGATCAAGTTTTGATCTTTGGTGTTGAATTGGTGTTCTTTATTAGGATTTGTTGGGGGGGCTATCTTCTTTTTCTGGTTTTGTTTTCAGTTCATTAATTGGAATTGAGATAATATGTGATTGAAGCTTTTGGATAAGGATTGGAGTAATATTTGTTTAATGTTTTGGAAAGTTCTTAATTGAGCTTGATAATAACATCTGCAGATGCATCCAAAAGCCTTGAATCCCTTGGTTTTATTAGATTTTCTCTGGGATTTTTATAATATAGAATTCTACTTTTGGGACAACTTATATTAATGTTAAGTGATCTTATTTGCGACCATGTTGGAGAATCTCCTTAAATTTGGAGTTTGAGCTTTTTTTGATGTTTGATGTGAAAAATTTCAACCTAACAAAATTAATGTTTAGTATTTCTTCAGTTGAATACTCCCGTTGTGAAGAGATGTTTTTTTATTACGTTGAGCCAAGAACATCAATACCAAATAAAGTTTACTTTAAGTGTCTATTTTATTCACCTAGTTAATCAAATGAATTTCGCGTTTTAGTCATAGTGTCAAGGCTCTTTGAATAATTAGCTCGACTAATAAAATTTGAAGGCTACGAGCCTTGAATATCAAAATGAGAAAGTTCGAGATGGCTCTAGCTCAATCTAATTGTAAGGCATGCATTGTACTACTAGTTATTTTGGGTTCTCAATAAAATTGCAGTTGTATCCTTGCCTGCAATAATGGGCAACATTAGATAAACTATTTGAGATCATGTATAAGTTATTTTTATTTTCTGCTTTAACTTAATTATTGGATCTTTATTTTTCTTGTTTGCGTAATCCATCCCATTGGACTAGCTTTAAAATTTCTAAAATGGTTTCATTTCAGTGGATTGATGAGCCAAGCCTATTTGTCACTCGCTTTGAATATGCCAACTTATTTCACACGGTTACAGATTGGTACAGTGCATATGTGGCTTCTCGTGTTACTGGCTTGCCCAATCGACCACATTTGGTCTTTCTAGATGGCCACTGTGAGGTATAAATATGCCTCCTCGACTGTACCACATTTTGTCACTAGCTTCCCTCTTTTTCACTAAAGCAATTATTAATTACTTCATCTTTCGACAAACCAGACTCAATTGGAAGAAACATGGAAAGCATTGTTTTCAAGCCTCACTTATGCTAAGAATTTCAACAATTCAGTTTGTTTCCGCCATGCTATCATGGCTCCATTAGGGTATGAAACTGCCCTTTTCAAAGGACTCACGGAAAACATAAACTGCCACGGAGCTCCATCACGTGACTTATGGAGAAAACCCGATAATAAAAAAACCGCTAGATTATCCGAGTTTGGTGAGATGATAAGAGCAGCCTTTGGATTCCCAGTCGAGAAACATCGTACACGAGACCCACTATCCGGTCTTAATATCCTCGTTGTAAGGCGCGAGGATTATCTAGCTCATCCACGTCATGGTGGTAAAGTACAAACAAGACTTAGCAATGAACAAGAAGTATTTGAGTCGATAAAGAAGTGGGGTTCAAATCACTCGGAGTGTAAATTGAATGTGGTTAATGGATTGTTTGCACACATGCACATGAGAGAACAAATACGAGCAATCCAAGATGCTGATGTCATTGTTGGTGCTCATGGGGCAGGGCTCACTCATATAGTTTCTGCAACGCCAAAAACGGTGATTTTGGAGATAATTAGCAGTGAGTATAGAAGGCCACATTTTGCGCTTATTGCCTCGTGGAAAGGGCTGGACTACCATGCCATACATCTTGAGGGGTCGTACGCTGATCCTCGATTAGTGGTTGATAAACTGAGTGGCATTTTGAGAAGCCTTGAATGCTGAAGCTGCTAAAAGTATAACTTAGTTTTTTCTTGTAATTATTGGAAGAATTAAGTGAAAGAGATGTTAGATTTTTGTCGAAGAATGGTGCTAATGCTAATACAATGATGCTCGGGGTGGTAGATCGTACATATGAGTGTTGATTTTGAGGAAGCAGTCGATCCCTATGATTGAGTAAGATGTGTTTGTAGAAGGGAATCTTGGTCTGAGGCTGCGTAAAACTGATGAAATGTAGAGTAGATGCCATATAATATACTGCACAAGATCTCTCCTTTTTCATCTTTCACTTTCTTCTGTAAAGCTGCGTAAAATTGATGAAATCGGTTTACTCTGGGTTTTTTTTTCTTTTCATTTTTACTACTGTAATTGGTTAACCCCCATAACCATTTTTTGTATGATAGATTAACTCTGATGTTTTCCCCCAATATAATTATATATTCTTAGAACCAAAAGAAGGATGAACAATGTCTACTTGAGATTTGAGAATGAATGTTGATCATTAAAGCGTCCTTATTTTCATCGAATCTTCACTTTTTAAATCCTGTATTTTTCTTTCTCCATTTTCTCATTTCCACATTGTGCAAATATTTACAAAAAGAGACCAAAGTGTAACTTGACATAAAAGTAGAAAGTCTAAAATTGATGTGATTTTTATCCTCAAAAACCTTCAGAATATGGAAACGGGAAGTGAAAACCAAAACCTGAGAGGAAGTGGATTCAAATATTTGCCATTTAGACTACTCTCCCATTTTTTTTTTTTAATAACAAATTTTTTTATAAAATTAAGACGAGTTTTACTAGTTTACAAGGGGATAACCTTCATCACAAAAACAGTAGTTGAATATTATATGAATTAAAATGTTCAGTTCACTTTAAACTGAAAGTCCAAGTGACAAGATTATGGGCAACACAATTCGCATTTCAAACAATAAAAACGAAACACCAATGTGGTCAATAATCCAAAAAAACTTTAATCTCCTCAATAATACCAGCAATAGACCAATTCATAAAGGTCTTAATTTGATGTATTACTTTGCTTTTATATATTTTTCAATACCAGTTGAATATAATATTTACGTGTGTTACAAATTGCAAGAAAAATATCGAAATATTTGAAATTATAAATCAAATAAATATATTATATTAAAACTACTTTATATTTCGTATTGTTTGATCTGAAACAAGAAATTTTTTCGTGTTTTTTCACATATATATACATATGAATTTAATTTTGGTATGTCTAACTTCAAAAAACCTATCACGTTACAAATTCGAAAGCACGTTGTGATTGATAAAGTTACTATATAAATTATTTTATATGTATTACGGGTAACAAAAACGACGAAATAGAGAACACTTATAAATCCAAATTTTGATTTATTTATCCTTCCATAAATTACAAAATGAAACAAATTACTACATTAACAACAAGTGTATTTAAGTTGTTAAATGTTTGAAAATATACATAATGATAATAATAATAATAAATTAGAAAATCAAAGCAATTATGTAAAGAAAAAGCAAAATGAAGAAGAACCAATGAACCATCATGGTTTATTTTCCTATGAATTTTGAGATTACCAAAACTCTCCTTTTCTCTCTCATTCTCCTCTTCCAATAAGAATCCCAACAACATTGCAATACGTAAAAGAATGGCATTGTTGCAATTCATTCTCACAATCCCTTTCTCCTCTTTTTTCGCCTCATCCCGAGAAGGAAGAAAACTCTTCAATCCCATTCCTTCATCATCATTACTTTCAATCCACAAAACAAATTATTAAGGAGAAAAATCATTATATTCAGAAAATTAATTCTTTTTAGAATCTATAATGCAGGCGGGATCTCATTCCCCGGACCCGAACCCGGGGAAAGAGATGCCGGTTGCTGCTGTGAATAATAATAATAATATGGCTATGAAGAAGACGAATTCTTCGCCTAATTTTAAAAAGTTTGTTAATAAGGTTTTACGAAGCAGTTCAATGAAGAATATTTTATTTAAATCGAAGAAATCTAGGTTACCCGTTGAGGTTGTTCGTCAAACCAGAGCATTGCTGTTGGGTCTAAATTCCGGAGCCGATTCGAGCAAGTCTAAGCGCGATGATAAGGTTATTTTGTTTCCACAATTGTTTTAAATATTTCATAATGGAATAGCACATTTTCATTTTTTTTTTTTTGTAATGTTTTTGTCTTGTTTAGGTTGAATTTTCTATTGCATTTGTGTGTAAATGAATTAGCTGGGGATATATTGTTTAAAATTGAACAATGACTTGTAAAGTTTTGCCCTTTTTTTCTTTCATGTTAATCAATTCTTCACGAGAAAAGCAAAAGGTGGCGGAAGATAATTAGTAGAGAGATGGGTTTTTTTTTAATGCCTTTTGGGGTTTGGAAAAAGATTGAATTGATGAATTCTTTTAGTCATCTGTTTGTATTTTAGATAGGAATTTGATAAAATTCTGAATTTTTTAATGAACTTGTTTTATGGCTATACATTCTTGTGAGAATTTTCCAATATTTGTTGTATGTTTTGCTGACTAAGAGGGAATCTAACTATCACTTTAGGAAAAGGTCAAGACATTTCTTAGTCACACTCCCCTACCAAACAACATACTTCATAAAAAAATTCTGCATATTGAGGTTGATGTGGCTATTGATATATTTTTGAAGAAGTATGTCTATTTGATTCGTTTTTCTGAATGGCACAATCATATACTTACATTATACGTGTTTGTTCGAGTCCCCAAAAAAACTATATATGTCTGTTGTACTGTTTCTTGACCTCCTCTTAGTTTTTAATGGTTATGCCTAGATCTTTAGTTGGTCGATCTTCATTTCTTGAAAACTATATCAGGGTCATTTTTACGAAGATCTTTTGATTTCAGTTGGAACAATTAGATGCCAATATCAGGGAGCTCAAGTCAATTCTTTACGGTGTTGATGAATCCGAACCTATTCCAGAACTTTGTGCACAATTGACTCGAGAGTTCTTTAAAGAAGACACCCTGCGACTGCTAATTGTCTGTCTCCCAGATTTGAACTTTGAGGTGAGCTGAAATTCATTTGAACTTTAACGAAGTTTTTTACCTTGTTCTTGTTATTTTATTTGTAACATCATTTTTTTTTTTGACTTAGGCTCGTAAGGATGCCACTCGAGTTGTTGCAAATTTGCAAAGGCAACCAGTTCAATCAAAATTGATTGCTTCTGATTACTTGGAAGCCAATCTTGATCTTATGGATAAGTTGATAACTGGGTGAGCCATTTTCTCAAATATCCTTGCATTTCATATTTGCAATTTATGCAAGCACATGGAACTGAGAAAGAACTAAAACAGTTCAATATTTTTTTAGGAGCTTTTATCAATTTTAAGTTTTCTTGATCTATCTATTTAAAAATGTAAACGTAATCTCGTGTGATTTCTTGATAGGTACGAGGATCCTAGTTTGGCTTTGCATTATGGAGGAATGTTAAGGGAGTGCATACGACATCAAGTTGTTGCTAGGTAGGCAGCTCACTTGATGTTAAAAAGTACTCTTTATTGGAATAGTTTGAAAGCTACCTTTTTGTTTTGTACTTTTGACCAAAAAAAAATGACATGACATTTACCTGCAGGTATGTTTTGAAGTCGGAGCATATGAAGAAGTTTTTTGACTACATACAACTTCCAAACTTTGATGTTGCTTCAGATGCTGCAGCTACCTTTAAGGTTGTTCGTTTTGCCTTTAGTCTATCTTTTAAGAATTTCATTTGGCTTCTGATTAATCTTTAATATATCTTTAAATTGTTTTATTTGAGGAGAACATCTAGCTTATTCTGATAATCTTGACTGCATGGTTTATTACACTGTTTTCATTTTATTTGCTGATTGTCTGATGCTGGAATTGTACAGGAGCTTATGACAAGGCATAAGTCCACAGTTGCAGAATTTCTCACTGAAAATTATAGTTGGGTATGTTCTTTTTTCCAAAGATATGCCCCTATTCTAGTATCATAATTATATAGCAAATATTGTGTTCTACTTTGTAATCATCTCTCTTGTTTTCAGTTTTTTGAGTTAATGATGTCCTGATACTTTCCTTGAATGTCGTAATTTCTAGTTTTTTGCTGATTTCAATGCAAAGTTGCTGGAGTCTCCAAATTACATGACCAGAAGACACGCTATCAAGGTACTAAAGTCGCCTGCGAATTGATATTATATATATTTATATAGGAGTATAATTTGTTTGTTTTTCTACTGATGACTGCTTTTATTATGCAGCTTTTGGGAGATATTTTGCTCGATCGTTCAAATTCTGGTGTGATGATACGTTATGTCAGCAGCAAGCTTAACCTGAGGGTCCTAATGAATCTTCTCAGGGTAATAATAATCCCTCAAAACACAGTCAAGAAAATGAGAGACACACTTGATTTTTATATGTTGTAATTCTTCTTGCAGGCATCACAAAAGAGCATCCAGATTGATGCATTCCATGTCTTCAAACTTTTTGTTGCTAATCAGAACAAACCCTCTGACATTATCAACATACTGTGTGCAAATCGAAGCAAGCTTTTACGCTTCTTTGATGGCTTTAACATGGATAAAGGTTAGTACTACTATTTGTTGATTTAATGTTCTACAATGATTGCATTAGATGTTAGATTTATGGTACACATTTGAATATGTGATGCAGAGGATGAAATGTTCGAAGCAGACAAAGCTCAAGTTATTCATGAAATCGAAGAGCTTCAAGCTACTACCACTCCTAACGGCTCTGGAGAATTGTTCAAGCCAATACCTGTTTAAGTTATGCATGCCTGTTACTTTCAACATACTACTACTATTTAGTCCATAAATTATGGAAACTTTTTCAGCTGCATTTATATTTCTATTTTAAGTGCTGCTGATTGAAAGAAAGCATAAACAATAACCTTGACAGTATTTGAAATTTTTTTAATTCTAGAATGACAAAAAAGCAAAGTACAATTGATTGACGAAGTTGATCAAATACCTTTTTCTTTTTGTCCAAATGATCTCTTTTTCTTTGGTTTCGTTTGTTAGTTAATGTTTTTACATTGATAGTTCAATGATTTTGTTATTGTGTTCTTTACTCTATAGCTTACGGATTAAATCTAAAAATTATATATATAGTATAACACTCCCTCCATTCCACAATACATGGCTTTGTAGTTTGTAGGGAGAAAAAAAATTCCACAATACATGTCACTTTAGGAATTCAAGATAAATTTAAATGCTATTTTGACATTTTTACCCTTCTTAATTGGAATGGATTATGAAAAATTATAAAATATTTAATTGTTTCTCAAGGTTAATTTTGTCCAACTACACTTTTATTTTTCTAAAAATTAAAGCATTAATTGATTCCTTAATCCTTGTAAAAAAACCTTAAACGGTATGTAATATGGAATGGAGGGAGTAAAGGGTACTTTTGTTTTTGTTTACCCAAAAACAAAAACTTTCTACTGTATCAAAATATTAATTCATACATACCAAAACCCACCCAATAAATATTTTAACCAATATCCATTTTCTCAATTTTCTTGCTATGAAAATCTTAGAAACACTATTCTAAATATTTTATTACGAGCGAAAGACAAAAACATACCCTATGCTTTGTCTAACTCCCAAAAAAACCTCTGTGTTATTTTAACTCCTTAAAACTTCCATGTGATCTCAAGTAAGTGTCAAATACACCCCCTAAAAAAAAGAGTGTGCTTCAAACGCCAAAATTGCAAGTATTTGTTCGCATTTTGCTTTTGATATGACAATTTTACCCCTGATATCGAAAGACAAAAATACCCCCTATATTTTGTCTAACTTCCAAAAAACCCCCTTGTGTCATTTTAAATCCCCAGAACTTCCCTGTATTTGATTTTAAATACCACACTCGACCCAAATAATATATACTTAAATTTTCAAGAAGAATAAATAAATTAAAAAAAAATCAAACACATAGTGATAATCTTATCATTCCACCAAAAGTCAAAAGTAAAATTATACTTAAGTTGAGTGTTGTATTTAAAACCAAACACACCTGGGCCTGTTTGTCTCGCCTTTCGGAGAGTGGTTTGGGAAAGTGGTAGAGGTTTGAGAAATAATCTCGATTTGCGTAATGTTGTTTGTTTGGGTTTTGGGAGAGTTGTTTGGGAAAGTAGCCGCAATTTTTGACTTTTCTAATATAGAGGAAATAGAAATAGAGTAGAAAAGTGGCCTGTTTGTTTGGCCTTTCGGAGAGTGGTTTGAGAAAAAAATTACTGTAGCTAATTAATTGAGAAAGTGGTTGGATTGTTTGTTTGGCCTTTCCGAAAACCGAAATTTTTTTCGGAAAAGCGAGACAAACAGGCTCAGGGGGTTTTGGGAGTTAAAATTATACAAGGGGTGTTTTAGGAGTTAGACAAAGCATAGGGTGTGTATTTGTCAGTTGCTCATTTTATTACCCAAATAAACTGAAACTTATCGAAAATACAACCACATAAAGCCATTTCTAAAAATATTACTAGAAAAATTATTATCATGATCATATTTTAATCTTATTAATTTGACATTTTTATAAACCATTTTAAAAAGCGTTAAGATAACATGAGTGCTTGCTCAACAAATATATGATAATAAATGTAATTTCTACCATCAATTAAATCTGGAGATAAGAGATAAGAAAACTACTGCAGAAAAGCATAACACAAAACATAATCATAGCTAATTTAGCAGAGCCCAGAGATTAGTCCAAACAGAGAAAAATTATCATAATCCTCCTTGGACATTAATAGTATGACAAAAAACCTAAAGCAGCATCACTGTCTATAAATAAATAGATAGCACATAGAAAAACAATTTAGTTTGGGATTGCAAAATTTTAATGAGCTTGATACAAAATTAAGCAGCACCCTTCCCCTTCTTCCTCTGAAGTTTCTTCATGTAAAACTCCAGCTCCTTGCCCTCCAGAATATAACTACATATCATTGAAGAAAAAAATTAATACCATGTGAGATAGATATTACGAAATATAACTGTAACTAATACCATGTGTGGGACATGCAAATTATATATTGGAACAAAAGTCTGTGAAGTCACTCAGTTGGAATACATAATTGCCCTAAAGAGCTTCATAGGGGGCGGGGGGGAGGGACAAGCTAACCTTTTCTTAAATAAAAATGATGCACATGTAAAATGAAGACATGCATTTGCATTAACTAGAAAATAATCTACACTTCAGGAAAAATGTTAAATGACAGCAGTGAAAGTGAAAAAATTCATTCATAAGCATTATGAAGCAATACGCTTGATCCTACTCACAACCTAATCAGAATACAGAGTTACATACCCATCAGCACGTCCACACTGGCCAGGGCGTGAGGAGATCGCAGCTAACAAACGACCACCAGCAAATTGTTCCTCAATATGCGAGTCAATCTTGCGCTCCAGTTGACGCTTTTCTATCTTTCTTTGAACGTGATTGCTCTTTTTTGCTTCTTCAGTAGCGGCAGCATCAGTATCCTAAAGCCCAACCAAAAAAAAACAAGATTTTCATGTATAAAACTCAGCTACCTTGAATTACATTGTAATGTTAGCCAATAACACACTTGGGAGCATCGTATATTTTACAACAAATAAACTATGCAGGTGTGAAACCAAAGAACAAGAATAGAAAGGAAATTCATTGTTACCTCTCCTTCCTTCTTGGCAGCAGCAGCAGCAGTCTTCTTTTTGCGACCTATGTCAACTCCATAATGCTGAAGGTACCACTGCCGGAAAGGTGCAGCGTCAACTTGAATAATAGCACTCTTCACCAGAGTCTGGGTCCTAACCAACTCATTGTTTGATGCATTGTACACGACATCAAGGATACGGGTCTTTCGGGTCACAGCTTCACTTCCCCAAGAGAAGTTTCCTGTATCCAATCTCAAAGCACGCCACTTCACATTACCTCCACGAACTCTCACCCGTCTAACAGTCTTGTTGCTGGACAATTTAGTGTTTGCTGGTTGTCTTCCGAGCTCATACCTAACAATGCAAAATACATTAAGTATTCAAATAGCATTCCAAAAAGCATATTTGAATCAGCAAAATACAGAGTATATGCAATATAGTATAGAGGAATAACTGTTAAAACACAAAATACTTTAAAAAACAAATCTAGGGTACACACACCTACCTACATTGAGAACACAATTTAAAACATCATAAGAGCCTAAAATCTATCCAAATAACCATTGATGGAAGCAGAATTCAACAGTGGATATCACATAATTAAAAATGATTACTAAAACAGACCAGTTAAAAATGTGAAGTATAAACCAATAAACTAAGATACAAAACTAATGAAGTAAAATGTACAACTTATTTTCTACAAACGCCATTGTACCTGGGGGTTGAATTATATGCATATTCAACAAAGCAAAAGCTTAACAGAACAAAACTAGCGGCCACATAACAAAAAATAGCTAAAAAATAATGCGGAGAATATTGACAGTATAGAGAAAGAAAAATTACTTTCTCTTCTTCCTCCATGCCTTCTTCTTTCCTCCAGTGGCACGCCTCTTGTGCATCGAATCACGTGAGATACCTATATACAGCCATTAACTAAACTCGTCATTCAAATTAAAACAAAAAATCAAACAAAACTTTACATGGATACAATCATTAATCCTTCAATGAACACAATGAATGAATTTGAAAATGAAAGCTTCGATCTGTACCCATGTTTGCGGCTGCGGCTGCGGCGGCGACGACTAGGATTCCGGTATATCCCCGTGTGGGTGCCCTCTCCTTATTAAACGGCTGAAGTGAAAGAAGTAGGATGTGAAGGAGCGAGGATTTAAAAGAATCCTCAAAACCCTAGACAATACAATGACGAATATGCCCTCTATTATCAATCTAAGAACGACGTCGTCTCGTTTCTATTTTACCAACTGAGAGACCAGTACTTTCGGGAATCACATAAAAGACCCCAAATATGTAAAAGACTTTAATAACCCTGTGTAACTTCTTTATTTTATTTTTTACCCTTCTGCTTGGAAAGAACCGAAGCATATTTGATATTTTATAATTTATTATTATTATTATTATTATCTCATTGTTTCGGCCATGGAACAAAGCAAATAAAGAACCCAATTTCTTAATTTTTATTTATTTAAAGAGCCGAATTTAAGTTCTCTAAAACAAATTAAACCACGACCGTTTACTTTTGAGCCTTATTTAATTTATGCAAACTGCAATTGATTCTGTTCTCCGTGGCTTTTGAAAAATGGGGTTTTCACTTGAGAGTTGGAATTCATTATGCCACTATCATCATCATCATCATCACATTACAAGTCCTCGTCCTCGAGGAAATGGTTTAAGAAATTTAAATGGAAATCAGATGCTTAGAGTGAATTTCAATTTGAAGAATTGGAAGTCTTTTTGCTGCAAGCTTCAAGGCATTCATTTTCAAGAGAGAACAAGCCCTTCTGAGGTACACTACACTTGTGACTTGTGATATATATATATATGGTTTGAAGTTATTGTTTGTGATTCCAGTTATTGTTGTTTCAATCATTTTGGTACTATTATATCATTCAAGTTCAATTAAATTATACTATATAATAACAAGTTGATTCCAGTTATTGTAGGTGGTTAATTAATTAATTAAGCAAGCATGTATTGTATGATTTGGTTTATCTTTGTTTCTATCATTTGCTTGTCTGTGTTGAGCCACAGGAACAAATGCTAAATTTTGCCCATATCATGATAACTTGTTGTGGAGTTTGTAGCTCATTCTGTCTCAACAGAAAGTAAATAAACAAACAAAAAAAGGTTGAGAGAAAGATGCAATTGCTAGCTGATAGAGTAAATAATACGAGCCTCCCAGAAAGATGTATTCTCAGTAGCTAGCATCGCAATATGTTCCTATTCATGCTTCACTTAATTTCTTGGCAATACTAAACCATATATAAACTGCATTAAAAAACATGGACAGCTTTGTAATCTCCTAAGTTCTTTGTGGAAAATATAAGTGTGAAGTTTGTAATTTTCATATATGCCATGGTAGTGCTTGTTCTGCGAGGTCGTTTATAATACTAATAAACCAATTTCACATTGTAGATGCTGGTTTTGATGTAAGTTACTGCATGATTCTATTTCATTTTATATATAGTCTGGAAACATGTCTCAAGTTCTCATATATTCTGCCATTTGCAGCTTATTCTATTTTACTTGGTACTCACATATTAACTCTCTATCAAGAATAATACATGCAAGTTCAAGTTTACATGAATTCTTCACAAAAATAGGTCAAAAAAGAAATAGAACAATGTTATGATCTCATTCGAAGACTTGGCAGAGGAGTCGTCTACTTGGGTTCAGCACGGTTGGGACCCAATCATCCACATTACGCACAATCATTTGAGTTAGGCAAAGAGGCAAGCTAATTATACCTCAACTCTCTTCTAATTTCCTCAAACATAATGAATGCTTAATAATTATACATTATATGCTTATTTTCTCTGACAGATCTCAAGCCTCTTAAGTTGTACATCATGGTCAGGGGCTGGGCCAGGGCTCATGGATGCCGTAACTAAAGGTGCTCTTCAAGCAGGAAAGCCCGTTGGTGGATTCAAAATCGCCAAAGAAGCTGGAGAATGGACAACTTCAAATTTCCATCCATATTTACCATTAGACAGCTATCTCACTTGCAGGTAATTGAGATACTGTTTTCTCATGAAAATTCTACCAACTTTTCTTTCAATATTTATTTTTTGGCATCTGAAACAAATTTATGTTTAGGTTCTTTTCTGCAAGGAAACACGGGTTGGTGGATGCGGCTGTTCGAGCTACTAGTTCCGATAAAACGGCTGTTGTTGCTCTTCCTGGTGGGATTGGAACTCTAGACGAGGCTTTTGAAATATTGGCACTGATTCAACTTGAAAGAATAGGTTCGTTTTTACCGGTTCCATTTCTTCTGATGAACTATGATTCCTTTTACTCAAAGTTGCTTGAATTTATCGATGATTGTGAGGGCTGGGGTGTCGTCTCCAAAGGGGAGGTGGGATCGTTGTGGAAAGTTTGTAACACTAACTCAGAAGCTTTGGCTTATCTTGCGGAATTTTATGGCCTATCTCCTATGTAGGAGCAGTCTTTGATTTATTAGAATTTGAATTTTGAGGTTGATGTACCTTAATACTGTCATCCAACCTGGATTTTTTTCCGACCAGGATGAACTCTTGAACATCCATACAAGTCACATGTAATTGTAGCCTCACTATGCCATAGGTTTAGTTTGACTTATAATCATATATCAACTTCTCTTGGTCATTTTCGGAATATAATGTCACTAAACAAGAACAAGGGTAAGAAAAGAAAAACCCTGCGAGCTAAAAAGTACACATTTCCAGAATGTATAAAGACAAATGACTACTATTTCTTGCCAACAAATTGCATTGTCTAAAAAGGGACAATGCAATTTCTGCTTCTCAAGAATTCATGATTGATTGCATTGTCTAAACCAAAAAAAAAGAAGTCAATGCAATTTGTGCTTTCAAGAATTCTTGATCTATATTAATTAATTACATCACACAACAGCAGCTAACTGTTTCCTTACGCGACGGTGAATATATTTTTGCGGGTGGTACATAGCACATTTCCAGATCGTCCCCATATAGGTCCTGAGAATAGTGGTGGCTGCCACCGTATCCTCCATCACGGAAAGGGAAGTATCTCCCATCTCCGATGTATCTGGTGGCGGCACCATCATAGCCGTACTGGTGGTGGTGGTGCGGCAAGAACAGGTTGCTGGAACATTGTCCGAACTGAAACCAACATAGTTGTGCACCTCTTCCAGCTTTTCCAAGATTCTTTATGAGAAGATTCGGATGCACAATACCCGACACTTCCACGAGCCCGTATGCATCCATTTTAAAGCTTCGGACTCCTTTCATTTCATACAACAACATAAACAATCAAATTAATTAAGCAATTAATTTTTATTTCTTTTGACATAAGAAAATACATATGAACTGTTGTGGTGTACCCCTACTACTGCGTAACACTCCTCTGACTGCTTTTTGCCATCTTGGTGTTTGGTAATTCACCCTCAATACACAAGTCTGGAGAAAATGAAATAAAAAGAAGAGTTAAAAACAATGAAATTGAAATTGACCAGAGAAAGAGAGAAATGATTATGGTAAATGGTAATTATTTATTAGTATGATACCATGAAAGCTTCTTGGTCATGAAATCCAGGAAAAGTTGTCATTGATCGATATTGAATTGAAGACGTTGAGATTTGGATTAGGACTTACATTATCTACTTAACTGTTTTTAAAGATGACGATCATTAGATTTGATTTGGTGGATTGGGGAGAGATTTTGAGTTGAGAATAAAAGATTTAATTTTGGTTATTATTCTGTTTTATTAACATAGTTAATGGCTGCTGCATATCTCTTTTTTATGGATTGAATATTTATTTACTAAATTTAAGTACTACCGCTACTATATCTTGCATTTAAACATAGCATGATTTGAGACTACTTTCCATAAAACATGTGGATTGTGCTAAGAAACGTGAAAAATAACCAGGATTGTTAGTTGTTACTCTAATTTTAACAACCGTTTAAAATTTGAAAAGAAAAAAATATGTATCTTTTAATCAATATATGGTGCTTTATCATTCCAAGTTGCCATTGATAGACAATGAAATGTTGTTGAGTCTTTATGAACTATCAAATTTGAGATTAAAAACAACTTAACCATATATTGTTATAAACAGTAATTGTTGCTGCCAGGATATTTTTTTTTTACTTTCCATGTATGCCCTTTATAGTTAAAGTCTTTTATTAGTTAATTAATCCCTAACAATAAAAATTGGGAACATTGAAAAAAAATATATTAAGAAGTGTGTTGCTCTATTTTCCTTGTATAACTTACATTCCTCGCTTTGCAAAATTTGTTCTTCCTTGTATAGCTCATTTTCCTTATTTTACCAAAATTTTGATTATACACGAAGTATAATAAATAATTAAGCATAAAAATAAGATTATTAAAATCCTGAATTATACTGCTTAATAATAATGTTTGATTGCTAATATTTGATCAAATAATATTCAAAAAGTAAAGAAGATAATGCCCAAATGTGCTAGTGGGACCTAATCGTTGTTAATAAGACCCTCAAGTATTTTTCTGTTTCACAAATTAAGTTGTTAACACGTACTAACACTAGCATATAAAATAAGACATAAGCACATCTTCATTGGGCATTCAAAGCCAACAAAATTCAGCTCTAATAACTATAAACTCGTCGAATGTATCAAGTACTTATCATTAAGATTTACAACAAACTTTTTTGGGGGTTAAGTAAATCGCACAAGAGAATAGACATAGTCGCTGATAAAGAAATAAAAACTCTGACATAAGGTGTTACCTTGCAATTGTCTCATTTTCTTATAGACCGACAAAATGATGAAAATGACTCTTTCAGTTCATTTGGTAGGGGGAGTGCCAAAGGAGGAAGCGTGCCATAGTGCTGCCTGTTGACCCTTAATGAAAATTGATGAGCAAGTGCAGGCTGCTGTTTGTTAAGACCTTCAATTACAAACGAGAATGCCCCGAATGTGAGACAGCTCTGAAGGAGAGCCTGAGGTGCACCTGGAGAAAATAAATAGCAGTATAACTGTATAAGATTGAATCTCACAAAGTCTCACACCAACACGCATGGTACACCTTCATGTGTGTGTGTACATATAAAGATAAATTAAGATATCATTGAGTGGCTTATTTGTTCTTACATGCAATTTATTTACTTATATAGGATAAAAATGATAGGAAACTCAGTTGTGATATTTTAAACAGATAGTCTGTAACAGGATGTGTTAGAATTTTTATACACTGGAATCGGGCTTATGTTGAACTAGGTGAATGCCAGAAAAGGTTAATAAAAGAACCTTAAGTGAACTAAAAACATAGAGCTCCAGAAGCAAGTTAAGGTATTAGTCCTTGAGTGCAAAAGTTGCATTACAAAATGTTCTACCCAGTCACAAGGAAGACTGATAGGGGTGAGAATACCTGGAATGCTTAGAGCAAGGCCAGTGCAACAACCAGCAACTCCTGCGTTTATAACTGTAGAGAAAGAAAGAGTCAAATAAATATGGGATGTTCATGTGAAGCATTATTCCCTGAAGTCAAGAGATATACATACCATCATCTTTGCCTCGTAACCTCTTCAAAAAGCAGACGACCAAGCTGTGAACTCCAGATAAAATTGCAAATGTCTGCAAGGGTGATGAAAATTAAGAAATCTTTGACTATATTATGATGCCAACGCAGTTATCCATATGAATGAGGCCACATTCAATTCGAAGTTACATATTCCACACCTTGGCTGAAGACCCTGCCTCCGCGAAGGATCCTTTAAAGCCTTTCTTCTTGAATAATCCAGCACCTGAAACAAGACGACTCCCAAATGTAAATTTTTATCATACCAAAAATGATATAAGAAAAATCAATTGACGAAGCTCTGAAGAACCACCTAAAAGGATAACAGCTATCACCTAATATATTGTCCCTCTGTCCATTATAATATCACTATTCCAGAATAGATAATAGGAAATAGCTGTAACCATGAAATGTATCTGTAAATTGCTCTTATTAAAATAGAAAACAGTAGTTCATCTCTAAATTCATGATGAAATAGTTGTCATAGTTCAAAATTAGATTCAACACCAGAAGCTAAACCCACATAGTTTGCTCTCATGCTTACAGCTTAATTTAATCAAACCAGAATTTAATAGCTGCTTCTAATGAAGTCCTATCCAGTGATCATAAAGCATTTGCAAAATGCATATAAAGTTTACTACCTGATGTAAGAAAAATGATGACTAATAAATATCAGAAAACAATAATTAACTATATACCTGAAGTCAGAGCAAAATTATAACAACAAAAGAATAAACCACGAATAATTTAGCAAAAACGAACTATCATGCACCGGAAAGACAAAAAAAAATGATTATCAAGCACCGTGTAGATGCATTATGTTCACAAAGCGGTTCATAGAGAATAAACATAAAATAAACAAGGAAAAATCATAAAACGAAGAAACAATTATAATTACAAAAAACAAACCGTATCCGAAAACGGAACCCATAAAAGCCCCGGCGGCGGAGTCACCGGCGAATTTGAAGAGGCAAACAAGGGGAGGACTCGACGGGTTTGCTGTGGACAGTGAGTTGGGTTTAAAATTAGGGTTAGAGTCCGGAATGTTTTCAATTTCAGATTCCGATTCAGAATTTGAAGGATTCGCCGTCGTCGACATTTTATTATTGGAAAAAACGATAAAACCCTAACGTCTACCTAATCCAAAGTCACACACCTTTAAAAGTGACTCGCTATTTCTGTGTGTACTTTTGTAGCTTGCAGGTGGATATTTTCAATCTTCGTCTTCTATTTGTATAATCACATTGTACTCCCTGAACAAAAGATTATTTGTCTATACCTTCCCTAGTCTTTGAAAATTTCACAGAATTTAGGGGAGGGCAATGCAATTTCCCATATTTGAGGGGAAGTTAATGCAAGTAATCTCCCTATGGAAAAAATTGGACGTCTTTTAAAATGACGTTTAGTCTTTTACGCAAGAAGATATTTGATACATTCGATGTGATGAGACAAATGAGATTACATTTGAATATTCTATGATATTATATTGCTCATGTATTCTCATATTAATATGCTAAAATTAATTTGAGAATTTCTCATGTGTAGATTGTTTACAAATGAGATTTCATTTAAGCACTTGCTTAAAAAAAAATAGAGTTGATTTCACCGTCTCATTCGTGAATTAATATTCTAAAAGTAATTTAGAAAATATTTTTGTTAAGCAACTATATAGAAGCATTTGAATTTTGACATCGTATACATGAAGTGTTTATGTTATCATTTTTTCGCTATAATATGACATCACAACGTTAGTTTTTGTAATTTTAGTGCAGCTAGAAAAATTGCATATTAGGGTCAACTAGGATTATTTACAAGGATTTATGAGTTTAAAATTAGAGGATTACTAGGGCTTTTGACACTTTGCACCCTGGAATTATAGGGTTTTGGCACTTTGCATCCTAACTTAAAAGTTTTGGCACTTTGCACCCTGAAAATACAAATTAGTTGGCACTTTGCACCCTAGTGTGTGTTTTGAGGAAAAAATTAATTTATTGAAGAGTATAATAGTTATTTTCAAATATTTTTGGCACTTTAAATCCTAAAGGTATAGATTTTGACACTTTGCCCTCTGAAATATAGAATATTGGCACTTTGCACCCAAAAATATAATTTTTGACATTTTCAACCCCGACTTAATATGATATTCTAAATTATGTAAATACTATGCAATATAATAATATGTTAGATATGTAAACGTGTATTTTATATATAAAGTAAATAATCTTGAGGATACTTGAAAATAAAATGAAGACAATGTCTTTTTTTAATATAAATTTTACAGAGATAAAATGTTAAAATAAGTTATTATAAAGTAAAATAAATTTAGAATAACAAGTTTATGGTTGTTGTGCATAGAAATGACCATTTTATCTCTACATCGCCGACATTCATGAGTCTGTTTTTTTTTTAAGAAAAATATATTAGGGTGCAAAATGTCATACAAATTATATTTTTAGGGGGCAGAGTGCCAAAAAATTTAACTCGGGGTGAAAGATTCTAATATTTTATAATTTAAGGGTACAAAATGCCAACAGTCTATATTTTAAGGGTGCAAAATCTATATTGCCAAGGTGCAAAGTGAAAAAAAAATTGAAAATAACTATTCTACCTTCTATCAATGAATTTTCTCACTAAAACACACACTAGGGTGCAAAGTGCCAAATAAATTATATTTTCAGGGTGCAAAGTGCCAAAACTTTTAAGTTAGGGTGCAAAGTGCCAAAACCTTATAATTTCAGGGTGCAAAATGCCAAAAACCCGGATTACTATGAAAATGTTTTGGCTTGATTTCATTTTTTGTTTGGTTCCAAAAATTATTTTAGGTGTTATTGTGAAATTTTTGAGATTTGAACTGAGTTTTAAATGAATTATACAAACGATAAAATAGTAATACAAGGGTTATTGAATTTGAAAATTTTAGATACGATTTTGATTATCAATGTTGGGCATTGGAACATAGATATAGGATAAGTATCAAATAATAAAATGTTATAGGGATTGAGATACAATAATATAGTGTTAAATATAGTATTATATGGTATACTAATTGATATGATAGAGTATGATATTGGGATGATGATTATAATTATATTTTTACGATTTCGATACTGAATTACTGATGATATGGTAATGGATATCAAGCTTTCCTAAATTAAAAACCTATTGCCCTAAATTATAGATCGGCAGTTTTTAAGATTCGAATTGAGTTTTAAGCGAACTATACAGACGATAAGATATTAATATAATGGTTAATGAATTTAAAATTTTAAGATACGACTTTGATTATCAATGTTGGGCATTGGAACATAAATATAGGATTAGTATTAAATAATAAAATGTTATAGGGATTGAGATATAATATTTATAGTGTTTGAAATATAGCATTATATGGCATAGTGATTGAGATGATAGAGTTGAGATGATTATAAATATATTTTTACAATTTGGATAATGAATTACTGATGATATGGTAATGGATCGCGAGCTTTCCTAAATTAAAAAACCATTGCCCTAAATTATTGACCGGTAATTGGTTGAAAATTTAAACCAAGATTATCATTCCAGATTCAAATCTAATTATCATTTATGTACCCTAGGTTATTATAAAACATCGATTATACGCAAAACAGAATAAATAACTAAGCATAAAAATATGATTATTAAAATTCTGAATAACTCAGTTTTAAACTATTTTTTAGTGACACAAATTGCATCATCACATTAATATCATCAAATAGATTTGAATAATACTACATTACAAAGAAATTATCAACCAACCATTAATATTAAGTATTAACCTAGAAGAAAACTCATATTAGTGAAAATAACAACCTAGCACTTGGTCTTGGGCCTCAGTTCTGCCATTGTGCATTAGCAACGCAGTTTTATATTGGGTATCTGATTAAATAATGTTCAATTTGCTTGTCAAACAAATATTAAAAAAGTAAAAAAGATAATCCCCAAATGTGCTTAGCGGGACCTAACTTTTTGCTAATAAGACCCTCATGTAATTTCCTGTTTCACAAACGAAGTTGTTAATACGTACTAACACTAGCAGATTAGAGAAGTCAGAAGAAGCACATCTTCGTTGGGCATTCAAAGCCAGCATAATTCAGCTCTAATAACAATAAACTAGCCGAATGTATCAAGTACTTATCATTAAGATTTACAACACTTTTTTGTGGGGTAAGTAAATCGCACGAGAGAATAGACATAGTTGCTGATAAAGAAATAAAAACGCGACCGGTGTTACCTAGTAATCGTCTCATTTTCTTATATACTGACAAAATGATGAAAATGACTCCTTTAGTTCGTTAGGGAGGGGGAGTGCCAAAGGAGGAAGCACGCCATAGTGCTGCCTGTTGACTCTAATTGAAAATGGGTCAGCAAGCGCAGGCTGCTGTTTGTTAAGGCCTTCAATTATAAACGAAAATGCCCCAAATGTGAGACAGCTCTGAAGGAGAGCCTGCGGTGCACCTGGAGAACATAAAAGCAAGATAATATTGATTTTCACACCAACTAGCATGTTATACCTTCAATGTCTGTGATTCTGTGTCTCTGTCAATGTTTGTTAGGCACACGAATAATGGTTATCTACCTCATAATTGACTTTATCAGAGGAAGCAAGGTACCCTTGTTAAAAGTTGTAAGTAGGCTTAAAAGTAGAGAAGGTTGGCAACTCAATCATTATGGAGAAAGAGTGGCTTATTCATTCTTATACATGGAATTTATTTTACTTTATATAGGGTAAAAATCATAGGAAATCCAGTTGTGATATCTTAAATCGGGATTTGTTTATATATTAATAAATTTGAATTGGGCTTGGCTTGAACTAGGTGCCTGTCAGAAAATGCTCATAAAAGAACCTTCAGTAAACTAAATATTTGGAAGTTCCTGAAGCAAATTAAGGTAATTGTCCTTGAGGCTTGAGTGCAAAAGTTGCAAATACAAAATGTTCTACTCAGCTGCAAGGAAGAGATATGGGGGTGAGAGTACCTGGAATGCTTAGAGCAAGGCCCGTGCAACAACCAGCAACTCCTGCGTTTATAACTGTAGACAAAGAAAGAGACAAATAAGTATGGAAAGTTCATGTTCAGCATTATCCCCTCGAATCCAGAGAATATACCATCATCTTTGCGTCGTAACCTCTTCAAAAAGCAGACGACCAAGCTGTGGACTCCAGATAAAACTGCAAATGTCTGCAAGGATGAGGAAAATTAAGAGATCTTGGATTACTTATGATGTTAAAACAGTTATCCAATTGAACAATGTCACAATCCAAGTCACACGTTACATATTCCACACCTTGGCTGAAGATCCTGCCTCTGAGAAGGATCCTTTAAAGCCTTTCTTCTTGATTAATCCAGCACCTAAAACACGACGACTCCCAAATTAAACTTTGATTAAATCATATCAAAAAATGATATAAGAAGAATCAATTGCCGAACCACTAAATAACCGCCTAAAAGGATGACAGCAATTAGCTACTAAACATTATCCCTCTATCCATAATAATAAAATTGATCCAAATCAAATGAAAGGAAGTATTTGTAAGTTGTATCTGTAAATTGATTTGTATTAAAAAAAGATTAGTTCATTTCTATATTGATGATGAAGTAGTAGTCATAGTTCAAAATTAGATTAAACACTAGAAGCTCAACCCACAAATTTTGCTCTCATGCTTAATCTAATCAAGTGAGAATTTAAGAGCTTCTTCCAATAATGTCCTATCTAGTGATCATAAAGCATTTGCAAAATGAATTCAAATTTTACTACCTGATGTAAAGATAAAATGATAATTAGCAACAATCAAATATATACCTGAAGACTGAAGTCAAAGTAAAATTATGGAGTAGTATAATTTACAAAAACAAAACTATTATGCTTCGGAAAGATAAAAAGGATTTTCATCATGCACTATGTTGACACATTATGTTCACAAAACGGTTCTTAAGAGTTAGCAATTTCAGTACTTAAACAGATAACAGAAAAAGGAAAAAGAATCATAAACTTATAATTAACCAAAAACAAACCGTATCCGAAAACGGAACCCATAAAAGCCCCGGCGGCGGAGTCACCGGCGAATCTGAAGAGGCAGACAAGGGGAGGACTCGACGGATTGGCGGTGGACAGTGAATTGGATTTGGGATTAGGGTTAGAGTCTGGAATGTTTTCAGTTTCAGAGTCCGATTCAAAATTTGTAGGATTTGGTGTCGACATTTTGTTATTGGAAGAACGATAAACCCTAACGTTCAGCTAATCCAGAGTCTCTCAACGGCTCAACCTTTACGGTGACCCGCATTTTCTGTTTGTACTATTGTAGCTTTTTATTCTTTTTCTTTTTCTTTTTTCCTGAGAAGTTGTACTTCTGTTGGTTGTTGCAGGTGTGTCGATTTATCCAATGTCAGTAATATTTAATTTACATCCATATCAAAAAAAAAGAAAAAATGTTTTAACCCTTTGAATATTTGAAAGGAGCAATTTATTTCTTTACAAGACAGTGTAACTCATCCATCGAAATTAAGTGGGGTATTTTTTTTTTTTGTCATTTAGTATTTGTTTTAAATTTAAAAATGTCAGGGGTAAAAAGAAAAAAATATTCATAAGAGAATAAAGTGTCACATTTAACATAATCAAAGGGTAAAATGACACAATTATTATAATATATGGGGTGAAGTACCAAATTTATCAAAACACAAGGGATAAAGCGCCACATTTTAATTTTATCATAACAAATAGTGTAAAATGCTACATTTGCGGGATAAAATACTACATTTATAAGTTAATTGAGTTAAAGTATATTATTTTAGAGAGGTAGTTTTGTCAATTAATATATTTCTTTTTAAACTTAAAGTTTAAAAATATCAAGAAAATGATGTGAAGTAAAGTGCTCTTTTTTAAATGGGATAAATTGAATATTATGCATACATGAAAGTAAATTGTCATTAACTCACTTGTCGATAGGGCTGTAATCAAGCCGAGTAGTATCGAACGACACACTGTTCAAGTTTTGTTTGATTTTTATCGAGCTTGAAATTTTGTGTTTGAGTTTGGTTTGATTTTCAATCGAGCCAAGCTCGAGTCGAGTATCGAGTAGCTTGGTATTTTACATGTATTTTTCAATTTTTAGCTTATCGAGTCGAGCTCGAGCCGAGCTTCAAAAGTTTTCGAACGAAAAAAGATGTTCAAGTTTGTTTAATTAGTATGACGAACCGAGCTCAAACGAGCTTTTATCGAACAAGCTCGAGTCGAGTATCGAGTAGCTTGGTTTGATTTCCAGCCCTACTTGTCGGTTGATCTTTTCAATCTTGATCTTCTATTTGGATAATCACACTAAAGTCCCTGAACTTAGTATTATTGGCATGTAACTTCCGCATTCTTTGAAAAATATACAAAAGTGAAGGGACGTATATCAAATAGCCCCATTACAGGAGAAGTTTATGCTATTCACTACTTTCCAAATGTTGAGAACTAATTGTGGTTTTTTTTTTTTTTTTGGAGAGGAGAACTAATTCTCATTACCAAATATTTGAAATTATTGGGTAGTGTTAGTCTAATGTCATAATGAAATCATATTTTGGGTAATCAAAATTCTGGCAAACAAAATTCTCTAATATAAATGTCATTCCCATAAAAAATATATATAAATTCTCTAATATAATTGTCATTCCCATAATATATATATATATATATATATAATAAAAAAAAAAATGGGGCCTCCAAGGTTTGGGTTCCAACTTCCAACTTTCAGCCCAAGCTAATTCGGATTGCTAGTTGTTGTCTTGTTGTGTTGATAGATCGAACTCAGAGCTTGTCGGAACTGCGGCTCTGGATCCATTGTAACTTACTCAAATTTGACCGAGCTCCAAATATTTTCCTCTTTTTTTTTTTTTTTTTTTAATATATTCAAATGACTATCAATTTTTTCACCAAAATTCAAAATTTTCAGAAAAATCAAACAAACATGGCCTTATAATCCGTAAGCTCAGAAACGTGTAAAAATTAAGAAATACGACTAATCATTAATATCTAAAAGCGAAACAATAAGTATTACAAATTGTACTTTTAACACACAAGAAATATATAATATAGAATGGTGATGCTAAACTTCAAACATGTTTGGCAAAGCAAGACAATAAACAAACATAGGAAAAGTAGTCCCATGTAAATGAATAGGTTGAGTTAGTTCGATTCCAAATGACCCAAGTAGGGTCTCTTCTTCCAATTAATAGTGTTCTTGGTATATAGCGCCAAATTCTGCCCTCCACGCCTGATCATCATCATGATCATGGTGTATTATTACATCCGAGTCTTCCCGGTATAGTGGTGGTCTTAACGCAGCTTCAGGCAATCTGCTCTCTGCAAGGTACTGTTTCATTGCATTCATTTCCATCTTGTGCTTTCTCTTTAATTTCTCTATTTGTTTCTTTAACTTGTCATTCTCTTCCTCGAATACTGAGTTCTTATCCTGCACGAGTAGTAGAAAAACAAGTCAGAGAAAAGCACATTAGAGTCTCACTTGTGCTTTGTGATGGAAATATCCACAACACTACGGAGGTAAAGTGTCAAAACGATAGGATAGTAAAATGAGAAATGTGAGTTGACAAATTACCTCAGCCAATGAAGCTGTTTCCTCTGCTTCTTTCAACCTAACAAGAACTTCACCAGCAGCATGCACAGCTTCTGCAGTATCTTTAAGTTGAATTCTAAGACTTCTATTCTCCTTCTTTAACAACTCCCTCTCCCTCTCCCTTTCGACCCTCAAAGCAGAAAGCTCTGCTGCGAGTGCCTTTGCAAAACGTGACCCATGTCGACCTTTGGCTCCAGCTTTGGAAGCTGCCCGTTTGACCTCTGCTACTCCTTCCATCATTGCTCGATGCTTTACTACTATGTCATTATACTTCTCCTGCAGTTCTACATAATGCTCGACCATTCTAGCTTGGCCCATAACAGATCTTTTAAGGACATCGTCCAATTCTTCTGTGCACTTTTTCTCTAATCTCAACTCCATCTCCATTTGTTCCGCTCGTTGACGGTTATATTCAATATCAATTCTCAATTCATCAGTTAATGAAATCCAGTTGCTTTCCATTTCCATCCATTTCTCTCTTTCCTTCTCAAATTCTTCCCTACTGTTTCCCAGTGAACAACTTTTTCTCAACTGGATTGATTGCGACAGTAAAGAAGATCTGAGTTTGTCGGAAGATCTTCTTGTAGGTGCATCAGTGTTGTATGACTGCAGTTTGTTTTTGAGAATTTCATTTTCTCTTAAAAGTGCTTCCCTCTCTTCCAAACTGAAGAAATTCTGCATGTTATGATTCGAGTCCTCCTGGACTTCTTTAATTTCACACTTCTCCTTTATAAGTTCTGGCTCGTGATTCTCATCACCGTTCCATGTCAGAAGCTGGAAAAAGTGACAAAAAATGCATAAAGGACAAACAAATAAGGGCTGCAGATTATGAGGACTCCAAAATAGAAATTTCAAACCTTATTTTCACTATTTTCTGGATGGCTAGTTTTGTGCTTGAATTGCTCTAGCTGCAAATCTCAGGCGATTAACATGTATTCTTGGATAAAAAACATATAAAGTTACATCAGAAAAAAAGTACATATATATATTACCAGTTGGTTTAGCTTCTCGATTTCAGCTGCTTGCTCTTTACAAATACTATTGACTTCCTTCTCTCTCTGAATAGCCAGAGCTAAATCTTTCTCTAATTCCTACAAAAAAAAAAAAAAAAAAAAAAGCAAAAATATTCAAATGCTACAAAATCGAGTGGATCTAAGACTAAGAACAGAATCAAATAAATTCAAACCAACCTTGGTCTCATGAGATGACAATCTGCATGATTCATCCACCCGTACCATCCATGTCTTAGAACTATCCTCACCTTCACTAGAAGCGACATCTTCTGGTGAGGTTTGGACTGAAGCATTCACTTTGTCAGCTGATACACATGGTTTGAGTGCCAAATGTTCAAAAGAGAATGAGACAGAAGATCTAGTTGATGCTGAGTTCTTCTGGTGATAGTCAATTATCTGCAATCCTCTTTGAAGGCTAGCTGCCAATGTTTCAGTAGGACCTGGAAATATTCTACTAGATCTTAAGGAAGATCTAATTTGATCAGCTTGGTGAGATTGGCGTAGCACATCTACATTATTGGAAGTCCGCACTGCATTATCCTGGAAAGCTAGGCTTTTCCTAGGGGAACTTTTTATTTTAGGAGACTCGGACAGCACGGGATCTTGGAGGAATGACTGATGGCATCCACTGATTGACAGGCTTTTAGTCAAAGGAGGATCTACAGCAATAGCATTTTTTGAAATTGTATCCGGCCCAGCTACTGATGAGATATTGTTTAGTTGTTCTTCTGTATGAGTTTCGCCTGAATCAATTTCTTCGTCTTCACTCTCTTCCGAACAGCTTAGATAATGTTCACAAGTCAAGTTTGTTTCACAACCTTCCGCGGAGTATAGAAGGGTATTCTCTCCATTCTCGGAATCTTCTTTTATGTTTACTTCCTGAGAGTTACTTATATTATCGATTTGAAGCCTTAATTCTTTTACGTCGTTCTCATTGATGCATAAATCTTCTTCAGAATCGTTGTTAATGCGGGGTAAGATTAGTGAACGATTGAGACTGAGTCTCAACTGATTCAAGCTTTCACGCACGTTTCTCCCACTGAAAGATCCGTCATTGCTACTGAGTGAATTGCATGCACTGGACTTGGCTCTCATGAGTTCTTCCTGCATTTGATCAATCATACTGAAGATACTCTGCTGATAAGGTAAAGCTATTTTCAAAAGAACAAGTAACGTTACCTTCAATTGGCGAATCTGATCGGTCAGGTCATTTACATCGTCTTCTGTAATTTCATTTACTACAGGTTCATTCTTCATAAGTTTTGCTTTCAGTCCAAATCTGAGCGTGCTTAGAGTTTCAGCAGTACTCCTGTATTTGAAAAGAAACAAATTGATGACAAGTTGAGATTAACCAGAAGAAAAATGAGAGAGAATCTATTCTACAGACCAGCATTAATAAATCTGTTCTCAAGACCATATACTACACAACTAAATGACTAACACTTATTTGTGTCACTAAATAAAAGCTCAAAGAGTTCATTACTTGTTATCTGGAGAAATGGCACATATAATAGAGAGTTTAGCATTGCCACCAAACGACTCTCTTAGAAGATGAGTTAGCCGAGAACTTCTATAAGGTACTTCTTCAGATTTCCCACATTGACTTCCTTCCACAAGGATATTTACCAAGTACCTGCACAAATTGCAGGATTATCCAATTAATTGCTTATTCAAAAGAAAGAGATTTCATATATATTTCTGCATAATTGCATCTGGAACCCCTCATGACATATGATATTTTCTGTAAGGATCGTGTAAGAACAATATAGTCCCAAATTTGCTGCTGAACATACAAATAGAAAGAAAGTTCAAAGACTAAAACAACTGCGAAGCAAAAAAACAAGCAGACAGCGAGAATAACCATAAAGAGAACCTTAAATAATTCCTGCCCATAAAAGAAAAACAGAAAGGCTTGAATTGAATTTTAAAGATGTTCCACGGACATACCCTAGCTGTGATGTAGACTTCTTTATATATTTTCCTTCTTTCACATGTTGTCTACTAGCATCATCAAGTACATTTTTCTCAAATCCAGCAAGGTCGACCAGACTGATTCTACTAGTCTTTGAACTACCAAAGCACTTTGACGAGGACTCCTGAAAAATCATTTTCAAAGCGAGTGAGTCATAAAAATTGACTGAGGAAATAATAGATTTGTAAACAAATAAAGAATGTATATCTCGAAGAGTTAATTGCTTTATGGATCTTAGCTTTATATGCATATAGCCCAGAAACCCTGACGGAAAGTATTAAAAGAAAGTGATCACACATAGTATTTTATCTTTTATGTGGGGGGGGGGGGGGGAGTTGATGAAAAGTATGTTTGGGGAATTTAACTTTCTAACCACATTAAAAAATTGTAGTTTGGTGATACTACCTTGCACCAGGACTCGATAATGCATGTGAACATGATATGAGATCTTGAGCTCTTAGAATTTATGCTAGTTGTTCCAGTCTTTCTATTTGACAAACCCTGCACCATAAAAATTATTAATATAATCCCAATAATAGGAGAACAAAATCGTTCAAGAATATATTTTGGACAATTTAATGCTCACGCCTTCCAATTTGCTACCTTAATCAATATTTGAGTAACATCCTCATAGCTAGAAACATACTCCTCGGTCAAATTCTCCACATAAAATCCATTTTTGGTATCATCCTTTATCTGATAAAGATCATAAGCCCAGTTTAAACATTGATAATTCATGAAAAGACGACAAGGTACTATCATACGAACTGATATTTTAACCAATATTCTGAAGAAAAGAAATTACACCTCTAAGTTTCGTTGTGTTGGATCAAGTAGATCACCAATTTTTTCATCATAAACCTGCAGCAACACATTTCCATGATTAGGCCTGCCGGTTTTATCAAGCCAATAGCTAGTGGCCGTAGGGGAAGAAAATAATCACCTCTAGAAACGAGCACCGACATTGATAATTTATCAGTTTGTCGTCAGAATTTTCCTGCTCCTATGTTAATAATAGAACCATATTCAATCAGTCCAATTGCCACATTAGCATCTCACAATTCTACTCTGAAGACCAATTGAGAAATATAACATACCATTTGAATCTGGGAGAACAGATTCTGGAAAATACGAGGCACAACACCCTGAAGACCACTGACTGTTGGACTCTCAACCATAGCACTTTGTGGTCCCCACATTGTGTAAGTCTTACCACTACCAGTCTAGTATAACGAGCAAAAAGAAAACCATAAGAGTTAAATACTAACTAAAGTATTTCACAGATCAAAATCAGTCAAGATTTACCTGTCCATAAGCAACAAGCGATGTGTTATAACCAGACAAGGCATCCTTGACCAGAGGAGCACCAACTAGTTCGTACACGTCGCCCTAAATTCACGTACGACCACAATTTCATTAATCATTTCATGCTTAAAAAAACTTGATTTCTAATTTTCATATCATTTTTAGCAACAGTAATTGGAAAACCAAATGGCGGAAACTTGAAGTTGCAAATATGAAAAATGAGAATCCAACCTGATTTGAATTTGAATCCAACACGGAATCAAACTTATACTTTCTGTCACCAACAGAGACTGAATCCTCTGAGACTTTCCTAACCGAAGTACCATTAGCTTGCCGTATCCTCACCACAACCTGTCCATGAAAATTGCAAATCTACTTTAGAATTTCACAATTAGGGTTCATTTCCAAGCAGTAACAAATTACATCAACAAGTAGGAGAATCAGTCAAATTATCCATAAGAAATACAAATATGTATCAGAATTTCACAATTAGGGTTTATTTTCAAGCAGTACCTTGACCGGAGGATCTGGAACTTCAGGATGTTGTTCCTGAACCGCGAGTGAAATCAAATCTTCCTTGCAAGTATTTGATTTAGGTTTTAATGGCGATTTCTTCGAGAACGAAGTTGAGGCGGAGAGTGGTAGGTCGCTGATCTGAACATTGGGATCGATCGGCGGGATATTTTCAAAGTCTGATCTAAGTCTCGAGCGGCGGTTCAAAATCGACTTTTGCTTTGATTTAAGTAAATTCTTAAATGGTGCTCCGGCTGAAATGCTTCCGAAGAATCTACTATTCTCCGGTATTTGGGAATTGGATTTCGCCATGATTTAGTTCAATAGGCAACAGAATGTAAGCTGAAATTTGATGTTAAAGGTATGTAGTTTGTGGGAAAAATCTGAATGAATAAAAGAAAAAATTCGAATGTTGTAGGGACTTGATAAGGTAGACGTTGGATTTGTACTAAAATGAGACCGTTGGACAATGATTTGCGTTTAAATGTTCAAAATGAGTGGCGAATGACCAATAAGCCCCTTCTACTGCATATAGGCTATACCCCACTAATGCGAGTTGAGACACAAGTGCGGCCGTTGTAGTATCTGGGCCCAAAACGAATTTAAATTGTTGGGGGAACCAAACGTAAATCAATTCAATAACATTGTATTGTACTTACTAGTCTGGGAACAGTACAAAAACAAAATAGATTTGATTAGAGTTGTGTTGGTATACATATCAACTCGAATTCGATCCAATGTATTAGATATTTTTTTTGAAAAGATTTAGATCAATTTGACTTATTAAATATTCATCATATATTTAACAATAATAAATAGATAAATAAATAAAACTATTAATGAACATATATAATAGAATAAATAAATAAAACTAGTAATGAACATATACAAGTAATATTTAAACAGAGCTAATAATATTTATTATCATGGTCTAGAAAATTTATGGATAAGTCACAGGGCTGAAATTAATTTAGGAAAATTCATTTCAGGATGAGTAGAGGAAAGATGACCTTAATAAATTAGAGTATTATTTAAGTCGTACCAAATTTTCATTACCCTTTTCTTTCTCTTATTATGATTATACTAGTACTAGTATATGTTTTCTGGCCAGATGACTAGAAAATCGTTTTTCAATGAACGGTAAGTAGGGAAGGCAGAGGATTGTAGGACTGCTACATCAAAATTTCATTTAGTTTCAACTTTGCCATGAACCCGTTAACATTAATTAGTTAAACGCATTCGAGATATCAACCAGCTGAAACAAGTACGTACGCATATGTATACTCTTGGCACGCCAAGTATAAAGATTTCGCTTACGTTTCCCACTCGTTTTAACCAACCAAAGGTCACTTTCTCGCCGTCTTTGCTTAGTATGGTGAGATTGTCTAAGTTAATTTAGTTAGAGAAAGAGGCACTGGTAAATGAAGAAATTTTGACATGTTTTGCGTAATGCAAACTCGGCCCCTCAAAATTTCCATCTTGGCAAAGGCCCAAATCTTTCGGCAATAGTACATTTATTAGTTAGTTATTTGTGGATCATTCCGGCCAGTCGATCTTCACCTCTGGTAATTACAAGGAGGCCTGTGGTAACTACAAGAATTCGATTGATCAATAATATTCAACTGATCTATTATACCAAGGAATGATAACACATTCAACAAAATATGCATTATTTTATTTATAGTTGTACATTCAACAAAACATGCATAAATAAACAACAAGATCAATTCCAATATATAAAATAGTTGTACTTGTTATGAGCCTTGTACTAATAGTTGTATAATGTATTTGAGATTATTGCTCATAATCCATGGCGATTAATGTATTACTATCAATGATGTTTTGTAGTTGTATCACGTGATTTTGTTGGCTGTCTAAATAAATCATACATTGAAACGGAGTAATTCTTTTTTGTCCAGTGTCTTGATTAGTACATTTTGGAAGTTTGAACTGAGGGATAAACTTACATCACTTCTCCTCTAAAATTCCAAATAAACTTCACATCGGTACTTGAATAATTTCATTTGCTCTAGTGTACATGTGCCTTCTGCAAATCCATGCAATTTGACCATCATCCCTGAATCTGATTCTCCATAACCCGAACTTCTCAGCTATGTCTTTCCCAGACGAACATCCCTGATCTTTCAAAAAGTCAACCACCCATTGATGAGCTGCCCTATGTTCTTGTTGAATGTCTCTTGTGCCCCTGCTTTGATTCCTATTTCCTAATGCAGCTGCTCCTACAGCCCCTGCAGCTGCTGCCCCAGCTGCCCCATAAAAAACGGGAGACTCCATCAGATGTGCAACCTCCCTACCAAGATCAGGTATCATTTCTCCCATACCTACTGCTAAATGGGCTCCGATTTTTAGGGCAAATGTTAAAAGCTTCATGAACTTCTTCATATATGGAGCCAAACACTTTACTGTAATGTTATCTACTTGCATAAGTTCACACCCAATTTGATCTTCAACCACGTGCATTTCTCTGCGGTATTCACATAACATGTGCAGCCTTAGTGCATTCATGCCTGAGATCATTGTAGTGATTAATCTCCTCGAGTAATTCTCGGTTCTGACTAGATAGAACATGTTTGGTACTTTTCTTTCTTCGAGTTGAATGTTGTAGTTCATGAGGTAGTTCACTTTACGATTAAGTTCGATTAAAAGCCTGTGTTCGTAATATCTCAGGCCTTGAATTTCTTGCTTTACATCTCGTATTTCTTGCTCGATTATCTTTAGTCTTGAAAGAACTTCTTCAACACCCTTAGCTATCCCAGCGAAAGTTGGCTCAATTGAGCTTGTTATTTCTTCACTAGGATGATGATCTGGATTGTTTTCCTGTGGGACTTGAAGTTCCAAGGCAAGATTGTACAAGTCATTGTACCTGCAGTGCAGCACTTCTCTGAAGTCATCATCGGATAACAAATCACGAGCAAAATCAAAACCCGATCCTATAACAGTGTTTCCGGAATCATCTACGACTGAATCCCAAGTATGCTGATAATCATAAATACTTTCTGCTGGTACTGAGAGTAATGCTTGCTTTAATAGTTGCAGATGAACAAATTGGTTTTTCCTGTATCTTGGACGAATTAGACTTTTTACGCATACCGAGCGAAGGATATTCTCTGTAAGTGTGATCCCATGACAGAGTCTTTGGATTGCTGGTATTATGAGATTTTGGAAGAGCCTGAGCATTTCGGTTGGGCTCTTCGTGGAGCACGCAAGCACGTCGACGAAATTACCTAATTGTACTCCAAGCTCTATTCGAACGTAGATCCCATTTATGTTTATAGAGATCAGGTACTTCTCTAGGTTGTATGATGCTCCATGTTGGTTCTTTAACCCCATGATTTTGTTGTGCAAATGTACCTGGTTTTAAGAAGAAAAAAGTTCCGTTTATTTATGTGAATTCAGAAGATATAAGTACCTACATGTGATTAGTGTAGTGGAAGTGATTAGTCCCCACAAAGAGGCGAACTCAGATTCAAGTCCCTGATGATATGACCGACGCATCTCGAAAGGGATTAAGTCAGATCTTAAGTCAAATACTTGAATACTCTTGAGAAATCAAAAAAAAAAAAAAAAAAAAGAAGAAGAAGAAGATATAAGTAGAAGGAGAAGTGGAATTTTGCAAGACTCGGAAAGTATAATAATCCTCCTTGCCTGTAAACGAGGAAAGAAGCCCGGTGTAAGAAACGTGTGGCTCGAGTCATCACATAAAAGATGCCTTCCTACGTAATTTGTATCAGGAGTAGTAACTGGCCATTTTTGAGGTTTCCGTCGGCCTTCTTCCAAATTTGACGGGATTAGTAAAGGTGAAACGGGATCGGATGGATCTTGTTCATAACACAGTTCAAGTTTCAGCATCATTTTTACAAGATCACTAGCTTCTAGGTTCTCAAAAATGTTAGAGCCCAATCCCGGTATGTGACTCTGTAGGCTTCCAATTAAAATCTTCTCGAAGTCTTTCCTGCTTATGAATACACTATTCTCAGTCGAGCTTTGCTTTCTGGCGTCTAATCTTATTAGCTGACTGAGAACCTCACCACAAAACCACTCACAGTCCAAGATTAGGAACCCTAGTTCGTCGAAATAAATCACCTCTCCTATATGGTGAAGACATGTAGCCACAGCCCTCCTCCTCGATTCCACCTTCTCTTTGTTATCGTGCCTTGATCGGATTCTTAGAGATGGGATCTTAACTTGGCATAGCTCACCAAACTCTTTCCATTTCATTGCTGGTTTGTTGTGGTTCTCGACTCTCCAAGTTGATAACATTTCTATGAGATCATTGCAGAGCTGGTAAACTCGAGGAACCCTTTCAAGAATGGTTTTACTTGTATTTCGGATATGATGGCTTAGTTTACTCACAGACGCAGATGATCTTGCATCAACCGTAAACACAGTTGGGTAAAACTCGACAAATCCCTGAAATTTATCTCTTAGTCTTTGAATCAAACTTACTGTAGTTTGTAAATTCTCTGAATGCTGATTTATTTTGTCGTAGTGAGTTAGAACCACAGCTACACTAGGTAGCATGCATTGCTGAACTGCTTGTTTTGAGTTGGAGACGATAAATCTTAGCCAGTATTGAAGATCTTCTTCTATCTCACTTGGATTTTTCGATTCTCTATTGCTAGGCTTCTTGAATAAGCTGGATATTATTAGAAAGAAAGATGCACTACCGTGCCCTGGAAACATGAGATCGTGCAACGAGTAAAACTCGTGCTGACCAGCAAGATTCCATATCGAGATCTTTGTGTCCTCATCTTTGACTGTTTTAATCTTCATTCCTGGTATTCTAACAGCTTGTTCAACTGGATTCACTAGACTTCTTACCTGGTTTAGATACGGCAGCTTTGAAGGTGAAATGTTCTGTGATATCGAATTGCATAGTGTACTTTTACCTGCACATGTGTAGGATTTTATTGAACTTTCATATTAAGATTACCTAAAGTATGAGTTAATAGCAATTCACAACACACACACACACACACGGTTGACATGCATAATGTTCAATGTACCCCGTGATTTGAAAGATAGCATTTTAATCCTATGTGAAATTTTAATTTTGACAGAGATTATAACACCTCGCCCGAAATTAAGAGTGTGCATGAAAACTTGAAAAATGTAGGATAAAAGAAAAAGTACTCTTCAAGGGGTAAAGTGCCACATTTGTCATGACATGGGGGTAAAGTTTAGAAATGTCACGGAAGTAGGGTGAAATTTTTATAAGATTATAGGGGGCAAAATACTATTTTTTAAATCAAAGAGAGTAAATTGAATAGGAGTTGAATTACCATTCACTCCATAAAGTATACTACCTGTATATGATTTGGAAATTCTAAGATGAGCATACCAGCATAGTCTTGACCACAGAGAAAAACTCGACAGCTCTTGGGCACGGTCATAGGCATGTCCTTAAACAAATCGATCTCTGGTTCAGTCTTTTCATTCTGTCCTAATCTCTGATATATGCTTTCTGTTTTCCCAGAAGCATGGAGTGGCGTTCTTGAAAGATCGACGTCTTCAAACCATGGATTCACATTCAATATCTCCATAATTGTTTGAAACACAATATCACCCTTTACCCCTTTGCACCCCTGCAGAGATAAGCTTCTCAAAGTCGAGTTCCTCTCCAAGCTTTTGAAGATTCTGACTATATCGTCTGGCTTCAGACTATCGTCGTCAAGTATTCCAAAACTCCTCAAACTTTGGTTGCTTGTTAGCATCTGTAGAATGGCCACAAGCCCATCTTTGCCAATCTTAGTCCTTCCCCCTCCTAAAGTTACCGACTTTAGAGTTGTATTTGCTTGAATTTGCAAGGCTGAGAACTTGCTTAAAGGACAGAGTAAATGCTCGACTCCTATACCTCCGAACCAGTTTCCATCAAGGTACAATCTTTCCAAGCTATGGTTCTTGAAAAGTCCAGCTGCAACATAGATAACACCCTTGTCTTTTAAGCATGTTTTGGACAAGTTCACCTCTTTGAGAGTCCGATTCTGCTCAAGAACCCAACGGAACTCCTTAGCCCATCTCGATTTCAGCCTTATCCCAGTCATGTCAAGAGATTTCACAGTTGAGTTCCACCCCAATGCACAAGCAATCCTGCACGCCCCTGAAATATCGAGGTTATTATATACTCGAAGAGTGTTGTTTTCAGGTACAAATTCGACCAGTTTACTACTTTTTCCATTATGATCCCCACTCCAAATATGGACCTCCATGGATCTATTCCTGGCTAAAACAGCCGAAATTATAGGTGTAGCTGTGATCGACTTTGAGTCGAAAATGGTTAACAACTTGAGAGTGGAGTTGACTTCGATCATTTTGGAGAGCTCTTCTGCTCCCTTGGACCCAATCGAGTCTTCCCATATCTGCAACTCTTCCAAGCTATCGTTTTCCATAAGAGATGCAGCTAATGAACGAGCTCCATATGAACCAATGCCTGATTCCGTAAGCATGATTTCTTTAACAAAACTGTTTTTCCTCAAACTATCTGATAGCTCTGATAAACATTCTGCATTGAACTTGTTTCTTTTGAAGACGAGTTGCTTGATGTTGGGGCTGCATTCGAGAAGTGCTCGGAGATCTTTCACTTGTTGTAGGTCCCACTCCACTAGGTGGAAATCTAGGTTCCTTGTTTTTTGGGATGTTGTTAAGAGTTTGAGAAGGTGGGAGAATTGTGGAAGGCTGTCTTTTGTTATGTTTACGTTGATGGAGTTTTCGGTTTCTTGGTGACAGTATGAAGTTGGTTGAGAAAGAAAGAAAGAGATGCTGTGGAGGTTTGGGATTCTTTCAGTATTTAGGACTTCCATAGCCCATTCAAGATCTTTCATGTTTTCATCTGATGCCATTTTTCTTTTCTTTTCATGTTTGCATTGATATTTGATACTGTTCTTGTCTTTGAAGGTATTCTTTTCTTTTCTTCTGCCTTGCCTTGCCTGCCGGTGGGTTTTGAATTTCTAGGATTCTTTTTCCCAGTTGGGTTACTAATCCTGATTTTCACTTTAAATCATGAAATAGATCTAGCTATGCCCAACTATTCTCCACTTTTGTGGAAAATTCCTACACAAAGACGGAAAGGGAGTCTGAGATGTTCACTCTTTTTTACACCTTTTCAGCTGTTTCGAGCAATACCCGCAATCTGTCTTCTTCCTTTTCACATTGGAGCTGGAATAAAGAATGAAAAGAAAAAATAATGTCCTCCACCAAAATTGATTGAACTTCATTTTTGTCCGCTCCCGCCGTGTTGTATGTCTTCTAATTTGTTACATGTCATTATGTCAATATATATTCTTTATTATTTCTCCATCATCAATTTATATTTGATTTGATCGGAAATGTTAACTTTCTTTGGAAACTAAACTGTCATTTGTTGAGAACATGAGACTTCAAATTTGAGGATTTAAGATTTTACAAAATTTTCATGCTCATATCACGTGATTGGTATGTGACTTTTTTTTTTTCCCTAAAAACGGCTAACGTTCCATTCAAAAGGGGAATGAAGATACATCTATTCTATATTCTATATACAAATAAAAGTACGAGTTCAGAAAATAGAGTTTCTTGAATTTTTTGTGAAGACTAATATACCCTTACTTCAAATTTATTTTAAATGGCAAAATAGGAAAAAACTTGAAGAAGCATACTTCTACATAAACAC
The DNA here is from genome assembly GCA_038501285.1 of Penstemon eatonii. Taxonomy (NCBI): domain Eukaryota; kingdom Viridiplantae; phylum Streptophyta; class Magnoliopsida; order Lamiales; family Plantaginaceae; genus Penstemon; species Penstemon eatonii. The sequence continues at coordinate 63,764,575 of CM076708.1, read as the reverse complement.
TATCACTTGAAAAAATATATTTTAGAGTTCCTTTCCCTATCGAAATTTCAAAGTCCTTATCCAACCACATAAAAACTAATTCCATGTATATGCATAGGTTAATCAACACTAGCCACCACACCGTGTCATTAGAATAATGAATATTAGAAAAGTGAATTAGTGAAGATGATAGAAAATAAATCTTAAAAAAAAATTTTGTGAAATTGATTATGCTCGAATTTTCATGGAGTTCTTTTCATGGAATACGGGATTGGTTAATGAAAATTGGTGAAATCGAGGAAAATCGGTTAAAATATGTGAAAATGATAAAAATTTGGGTGAAATTGGTGAATACTTGTAAAGTTAGTAAATAACTTGTGAAGCCAGTAAAAATGCGCTCAAGAAATATTAGTAAAGTTGGTGAGAAAACGTGTGAAACCGGTAAAATAAAAATTGTGAAATTCGTGAAAATTGATGAAATTTGTGGTACTCAAAATTTTCATGGAAATAGGCGAAATCGATTAATGAAAATCGATAAAAGTCAGTTAAAACATGTGAAAAAAAATTGGGTGAAATTGGTATACACTGGTAAAGCTGATGAAAACGAGTGAACATGGTAAAAATGCGCCTATAAAATTGATAATTACATTTGGAGTCGAATAACTTTGGATGATATTCGTGAAAAACGGATGAGATCGGTGACAATAGTGAAAAACATATGAAATCGTTAAAAATGGGTGAAATCAGTGAATTGGGGAACAAAAGTGAAATCTTGAAAACATGTGAAATCAATTAAATATGAAGTGAAATTGGTGAATAAACATGTAAATCCGTGGAAAAACGAGTGAAACCTGTAAAAAGAAAAAAAAAATAGTTTAACCAACAAAAACAGGATGAAACCGGTAGAAAATGGTCTAAATTGAAAAAAATATTAGAAATCGACAAAAAAAAAATGAAAGTAGGTTAATTTAGATAAAAGAACGGGTAAATCGGAGAAAAAATTATATTAAATCAATGCAAAAGGTAAAAGATGGGATAAAACCTTGAAAAGATGGATTAAACTAATGAATTGAATAGGTGAAAAACTTTTTAGGTATTCCGGTTACTTAAATCCTACCCAGTAGATTTAATCAATTGGGGTTGAATGTCCTACACATGGACATGAGAGGACAAAAAGTTGTCCGTAAGCAAATGCATTTCAAATAACAAATAAATAATTAAAACAAATAATTTTAAATGAAAACTACTATAATGGATTGAACTAAATCATTTTGTTATGATCTTATATTAGAAAAAAATCTACAAGATAACTAATTAATCAATTATATTTTATTACAATAATTTAAAGACATCATTTTTATTAATTAAATTAAATATTAATCATTAATTTGTGTTATTTTGTGATATGATAAAGTTTATTTTACTATAATTTATAAAATTTATTTATGAAATTAACTAGACACGTACAACGTACGTGCACTTTTCTAGTATTTTAAAAATTAAGGGAAGAAACAAATTGATCAAATTTACAATCATAATTGCCTTAAGTTCTCTTTGCACGACTGACAAAATTAGGGATTAAAGGACGGGGTTTCTGACTAGGGCTGTAATCGAGCCGAGTAGTACCGAACGACACACTGTTCAAGCTTGGTTCGATTTTTATCGAGCTTGAAATTTTGTGTTTGAGCTTGGTTTGATTTTCAATCGAGCCGAGCTCAAACGAGCTTTTATCGAACGAGCTCGAGCCGAGTATCGAGTAGCTTGATATTTTACATGTGTTTTTTCAATTTTTAGCTTATCGAGTCGAGCTCGAGCCGAGCTTCAAAAGTTATCGAACGAAAAAAGATGTTCAAGCTTGTTTGATTAGTGTGACGAACCGAGCTCAAACGAGCTTTTATCGAACGAGCTCGAGTCGAGTATCGAGTAGCTTGGTTTGATTTTCAGCCCTATTTCTGACAGTGAAAAATGAACAACAAAAAACATATATAAACTTTTTATCACTATTCGGATCTTAAAGTAACAATTAAAAATAATATTATATAGAATTATGGGTATTGAACAACACGAAAGATGATGGAAATCAAATACTAATTTACATAAGTTTATTTATAAGACAACATAAATTCCTAAACTGTTCAAAACGAAAAACATAAAATACGATGCTTAAAATTTTATTTTAAATATTAAATTTCATTTTTAAGTATTAAAATTATGGTTTAACAAAGTCAAAAAGGGATAACACCCATCACAATAAATATTAATCGAAATTAAAGAAAAAGGAATACAAGTTGACCCTAACCACAAGAGTTAAAGGTCCTCGCGACAAAGTCATGGACACCAAATTTACGCAAAATGTCACTAAAATGCTTTTAACACATTATAAAAGAAACTCACCTAAATTTCACTCTCATATTAATATTGTTCAAAATGATTTGAAAGTGTTTAAACGAGAAGTCATAACTAGGGCTGTTAAAGAGGTGGATTTCAATCCAAATTCGGTCCTTTTTTTTTTTTTAATCCAATTAAAGATTCAATGGATCTAATTCAGTTATAAAAATTTATTATCCGAAACATGTTGAGCGAATATGAATCCAGGTCAATGATATATATATACGAGCAAGATTCGAATTCAATACAAATAGAATCGGATCTAGATCTAGATTGTTTAGACCCAATAACGGGTGAAGATCCTCTATACCACAATTTGTGTATCATACCTGTGTATCACTAATAAGTAATTGACACATGTATATGTGAGAATTATTATAATTATCACATGTACATGTGGCAGTTATTTATTAATGATACACAAAGATGTTACACAAATTGTGGTATAGAGGATCTTGAGCCCGGTCCTAATTATAACATTATGGGAGAAATTATTATAAATTTGCATAGGGGTCATAACCATACTTAATTCTTGGACTGAAATTAAATGGATTGGTTATGGAAAATTGAATGCTGTGTGAGCCTTGTGGCTAAATTCCACTCAGCTATACAGTCCGATCTGTCCCAATGGATAGTTGGGCCCATTTGAGCGGAATTGGGCAATTCATTGGGCCTGGAAAAATAGTAGCTGTAGCTGGCCCACGTGTGGTACAACTGTACCAAGAAGTAGTAGTATTCTTTCTTTGATTTGAAAAGGTCCGGAATGGAATCCGGATTCTCGCCTTTATGGCTAAGATTCGTTGTGTCCCTACAAAGTTAGATTGCGCATCCTGGTTTCCTCTTCCCAACTGCATTCCACTTTCCTCTTTTGCTAACTATATTCCTTTTTTGGTTTTCTTTATTTGTTTAAGAATGAATATAAAATAAAATAAAAAATACTACCAACTCGTATAAATCGTTTGTGTAAATTAGGGGGATTCTAGGGTGCCGCTACGTCACGTGCCGTAAGTTTAATTTGAATCGTTAGATTTTAGTTATGTAATCAATACCACACAAAATTCAACTTATTAAAAATATGAAAAATAAAATGACAAAAGGTGACCTGTTTAACCGGTTAATCTAATCTTTATTAATTTTTCCCCTTTCTTTCTATCTCCCCCAAACACTTCTTTCCCCTTTCTTTCTTTCACCATCGACCCACAACATAATCTTGCATTCAGAAAGAATCCGAAGACTATGTCCGCCTTAGCTCATAGAAAATTGAGTTTTTGCTGAAGTCCTCCTCTACCTTGTGATTCCTTCCCCTTCTTTCTATTCTCCCCAAAAATCCCGTAACCCTCCTGTTCCCGTTCGCCCATCAGAAGAAATTTGGGCTGCTCAACCGCTGCCATCGACTCCGTCTCCCCAAGAATCCCCAAAATTCCCCAAAATTGCTCTACATTGGGAAAACGCTAACGAACGTGTGTGTTTTAGTTTTTATTTTTATTTTATTTACATAATTGAATCGAAATATATTTTAGATTTCTGTTTCAAATATATTTCTGTTTCTTGTTTCATATTGTTTGTTTGAATTTCAGATTGCCCGGGTCCTCAAGCTGAATCAGCAGGAAAAATCTGATGCTTGTGAAGGATGCCCTAATCAGGAGGCTTGTGCTACTGCTCCGAAAGGACCTGACCCAGGTCAATTTGTTTTTCCATTTAATTCTAATCTGGACATTTGGCTAATAATTATCTGTTGTGGCTGCTATTTTATACTTTACAGTATTGAAATCTGTTGTTCGTGAATATACAAACTACCTTGAATACATCTTGTTTTTGATAGCTAAACTCGGCTTATGCTCAACTCTCTAAGTTAATAAATGCTAATAAAATATATTATAAAATTATTTAGGCACTTGAAGGCTGAATCTCAACTTATGTTATGAAACTTGATCTATGTGTTGGGTAAATGTCCTTGTTTTTGGTACGATGCTATTTAAATTGATTGGGCTGCTTTAAATATGAGTACTTGGGGCAATAAATAGGAATTTGATATTGATTGTATGTTGAAGTTATATACTTTTTTGAATGTTCTATTTTTGGTTTCTGGTGAATTATTTATTGTTAACAGATATTCACTTCAAATCGATCTTAAATTGTTATTTTTTCTGTGTGTTGTTCTGTAAACCCCAAACCCCAGAATTATTAACATTATTCACTTTTTTTTTTGTTTTTCAGATGCTATAAATCATTGTTATAGAACATTCTGCAGCTGGGGAACTACTGGTACGAGTGATTATGTTTTTTTTGGACTTGTTTATTTAAGAGATGGATGTGGCATTTGTTTTCTTAACTTGATTATTTAGGAGTATTAATTTTAATATTGGGCATCCTGAACTTGAACTATTGTTAAGCCTGCGTGTACTAATTTTCGTATTTTTGTTGCTTATTATCCTTTAATTCTTCTACAGTAGTTTACAATTTCTGATTGATCTTTTAGTGTTTATAGTCTTAATACATAGGAGTACATAATATTCTACAAATATCTCTGAATACTATGTCAATATGTAAGGGGAAAACAAAAATGAAGAAGTTCTCTTGATCATCATAAGCAGCTTATGGGACAGAGGGGGTAGTCATACATCAGTATTTTGGATTCACTGTCAAGAGATTTGAATGAGTCTAATGTTACAATTTTAATTATAGTATTGAATTTTGGAAACACATTCAATTTTTGTCTTAATAGTTCAATAAACGACAAATAGCGAAACAAGGCAAACTGCAGAGTTTGATCAACAAGAATATATAATACTACTTGAATAATTGATTATAGACAAAGAATATATAATACTACTTGAATATATAATACTACTTGAATAATTGATTATAGGTAATAATAATACAAAGAGAACAATATTAATTAAGTATTTAACTCATCTGTGAAGTTCATTTTTGGGAAGAATTGATTATAGAAAAGTTTAGGAATACTTATTATTATACCATTTGAAAGAGTTGTTTGTTTGTGATCAGTGATTTCAATATACTGTATAAAAAATAAAATAATTTAAATATTAACATTATTCATATTATCTTATTTTCATCTCCTTCTTATTTTACTGACCGGATTAATCTTATGTGGTAAAACAGACCTTGTTAATTATTGAGCAGCATTCAATTCACATGATATATACTATTCCTTTTCTGTTTTCTCTTAATGGATCAAAAAGTTCAGGCCTAGGAACTAACTTATTTGTAGAATATTATAGACCCGAATATATAGTTTCAATATATATATATATATATATATATATATATATATGGATTCAAAAACCATAATCGGAATATGTGTGAAAATATATGTACTCCTATGTATTAAGACTATAAACACTGAACTTATATTACTTATTTGCATGTTTTCAGTTTTCCAAATGAGGATACTTATATTACTCCTATGTGCTTTTGTTCAAAATTCAGTTATCTCAAGAATACAACTTGGATGGACTAGGAAGCATTGATAAGTTGAAGCATTGATAAGTTGATTTTAGATTATCTCGAACAACCTTCATCACTGTAAGTCATCTAAAGTGCTATGAAGGTGAAATTTTGATGTGTTAATATATCTATCATGCATAGGGTGGACATCACGGTTCATTCACGAAAGTTTTTGTGCTTAATGCTTGTAGCTAGTAATGATTATCACTTGTTGAAATTGTCTGGTCTGGATATGCATATTCTATTACAGTTTAAAAAAAAAACTTTGTAATCAGTCTTGAAATTTGATTATGAACATTTGAAAAATAAAGTGTACTTACAGACCCAAATACTTTTCAGCTGAGTTTTGAAACATAAAGATATTGAAACTGGTTTATGTGCTTTTTCATGGTCTTATTAAAAAGACTATGTAGCTGGTTTCTTTAACGGGTTAGAGAATTATTTTGCGTTGGCATTACTGTTCTTGAAGATCCAATTTGTCAATTCAGCTATAAGAGCTTCTGTTTGTTTCAAAAATGGTTTCGTTAAATTCTCGTGGACTGTGTTATATGCTAATATTACTGTTGTTAATGGCAAAATGCAGAATTTCAGGCATACTTTACTTCTCTGAAGCTCTGCATACTGAAAATTAACTTGTAGTATATATGGCAATAGAGCTATTTTTGGATAGTGGCAATAAAATCCGAGAGTCGATCATGAAAAAGCTATTTATCGATAGTGGCATGAAAATCCAAGACTCCACCATGGAAAAGCTATATTTGTTATGGTATACTGGCATAAAGTATTATTTTATATATATGAATGATAGTTTTCTTTAAGGTCTTTAATGGTGATACTCATACAATTTTTTCTTTTGTCTTGTTGTTTTGTAGATTAAAATGCGAGCTTCTTATAGATAGTTGATGAGATGTACCATAAATTGGAAGAAAGGAGAAGGGGGAATGATTTGATATTTGTGAGGAGAAACAGTTGGGGTTGTCCTTCATTAATCGGATTTTAATGTGGAGGAATTCTTTTTGTTTCCATGGATTTATGAGATGTTTTTTTGCCTTTTATTCTGGTAGTTAAAGCTTAGTCCTTTTGTAGACATATTCTGCTCCTAAATTTTGATTTATGGTACCTAAAGTTTAGTCCTTTTGATCTGATATCATTGCAATTCTGTTTAGTTTAGGATTCTTGGGTGTCAACAGGACAGGAATGGAATGGAATAGAGAGACATAACCTTCTTGATTTTATTATGTCATTTATCACAATATATTGATCAGAAGATGTTAAATTATTCATTATATTTATTGACAGAGAATTTTGATCAATATCATTGGAGTATTTTCATTTCATTTTAGCCGTGGGTTTTGTAAGCGTTTTCAAAATTCTTTGTTTTTTCTAAAAATTCAAGGGTGCTAGGTGTTATTCTTTAGTTTTGAGGATTATAATTTCTTATTTAGCCTATTTTGGGGTGGAAAATTTCAAAAATCAAAATTTAATAATACTTGTTTTGGTAAGTTAGGTTAAGGGATTATTGATTAAATTTCATAAACTTGGAAGAATTGCAAAATGACTGGCGTAATATTTATATATGCAATCGATAAAAGTAATGTATAATTAAGTTAATCGTAATTCAAAACGATAATTGGTCCAATTAATTGATGAAATTCAAAATAGTTGATCTTAGGGTAATGTATAGTTAAGTTACTTGTAATGAAAATAGATAATCGATTCAACTACTTGACCCAAGTCAATATTATTAACCTTAATAATGTAAAATTGGACTAATCGTAATCCAAATTGATAATTGACTCGATTAGTTGATCAAAGTCGTCATTATTAATCTTAGGGTAATGTATAATTAGGTTAATTAGAATTCAAATCGATAATTAGCTCGACTTATTAATCAAATTCAACATTGTAAATCTTAGGATAATATATAATTACGTTAATCGAAATCTAAATCGATAATTGGCTCGACTAATTGACAATTCTCAATATTGTTTATATTAAGATAATGTATAATTAGGTTAATCGTAATTCAAATCGTTAATTGGCTTAAGGTAATGTATACTTAGATTATCATAATTCAAATCAATAATTGGCTCGACTACTTAAGTGATGTCAACACTATAACTCATATGTGACAGTATGAGCTCATATTACATCATCAAGTAGTATTTATTAAACATTATGTGATATTATCACGCAATATGTATCATATTGCTTATATTGCATAAAATTAACCTTATATATTTCGTGTGACCCATATCATGTAGTATTTATTCCACATTAGGTGGTTTTACCACGTTATGTGTATCACATTTAATAGTATAACTCATACGTGACAATAAGTGTTCACATTACATAGTATGACCCCACATCTGTAGTATTTATTCCACATTCGGCGGTATTACCACGCAAAACTCACATTTGATAGTACGGACTCACATTGCATAGTATTAACTCCATATGTTTAGTATAACCCCACATCATATAATATTTATTCCACATTAGGTAGTATTACCAAACAATGTACATCACATTATATGGTATAACTAGTATGATCCACACCGTGTAGTATTTATTCCACATTAAGTGGTATTACCATGCAATGTGGATCACATTATATGGTATAACATGTAGTACGGACTCACATTGCATAGTACTAACCTATATATCTAGTATAACCCCCACATAATGTAGTATTTATTCCACATTAGATGATATTACCACGTATTATGTATTACATTATATGGTATAACTAGTATAATCCACACCGTGTAGTATTTATTCCACATTAGGTGGTATTACCATGAATTTTTACCTAAAAAATTATTATTTTACATTCTTTAATCCGTGTGGAATTTTTCAAAACAATAAATAAAAAAAAAGTATACAAATAAATAAATTACATATACTACCTCTAAAGTGAGAAATGAACCTAAGACCTCTTGATCTTGAGAACTCGACTTTGTCTCAAAACTTAAACTTCATCAATATAATTAACTTTTTTTAGATAATCATAATCGTTATTGAATGTTATAATCTGGATTTACAAATAAAAGAAATGTTCTTACACACATTTTTACGTGATTCTATTTTCAAGTTGTGATCATTTGTCATATTTTTATATTTTTGGTTCAAGTATTTAGAAGAATTTTTTAAGCTTATTAATATTAATCATTAGAAGGATTACTTAGATTACTAATGATGTTGAATGTAGTCATAGAGTTCACCTATTAGGTTTTCTAGGAGGGTACAAATTCTTTGTTTTTTTTCTAAAAGTTCAAGGGTGCTAGGTGTTATTCTTTAGTTTTGAGGATTATAATTTCTTATTTAGCCTATTTTGGGGTGGAAAATTTCAAAAATCAAAATTTAATAATAGTTGTTTGGTAAGTTAGGTTAAGGGATCAAAGTCGTCATTATTAATCTTAGGGTAATGTATAATTAGGTTAATTATAATTCAAATCGATAATTAGCTCGACTTATTAATCAAATTCAACATTGTTAATCTTAGGATAATGTATAATTATGTTAATCGAAATCTAAATCGATAATTGGCTCGACTAATTAACAATTCTCAATATTGTTTATATTAAGATAATGTATAATTAGGTTAATCGTAATTCAAATCGTTAATTGGCTTAAGGTAATGTATACTTAAATTATCATAATCCACACCGTGTAGTATTTATTCCACATTAGATGGTATTACCATGAAATGTGGATCACATTAGATGGTATAACTAGTATAATCCACACCGTGTAGTATTTATTCCACACTAGGTGGTATTACCATGAAATGTGGATCACATTAGATGGTATAACTAGTATAATCCACAACGTGTAGTATTTATTCCACATTATGTGGTATTACCATGAAATGTGGATCACATTAGATGGTATAACTAGTATAATCCACACCGTGTAGTATTTATTCCACATTATGTGGTATTACCATGAAATGTGGATCACATTAGATGGTATAACTAGTATAATCCACACCCTGTAGTATTTATTCCACATTAGGTGGTATTACAATGAAATGTGGATCACATTAGATGGTATAACTAGTATAATCCACACCGTGTAGTATTTATTCCACATTAGGTGGTATTACCATGAAATGTGGACCACATTAGATGGTATAACTAGTATATACCACACCGTGTAGTATTTATTCCACATTAGGTGGTATTACCATGAAATGTGGATCACATTAGATGGTATAACTAGTATAATCCACACCGTGTAGTATTTATTCCACATTAGGTGGTATTACCATGAAATGTGGATCACATTAGATGGTATAACTAGTATAATCCACACCATGTAGTATTTATTCCACATTAGGTGGTATTACCATGAAATGTGGATCACATTAGATGGTATAACTAGTATAATCCACACAGTGTAGTATTTATTCCACATTATGTGGTATTACCATGAAATGTGGATCACATTATATGGTATAACTCACATGTGATAGTACGGACTCACATTGCATAGTATTAACTCTATATGTTTAGTATGACCCCACATCATATAATATTTATTCCACATTAGATGGTATAACTAGTATAATCCACACTGTGTAGTATTTGTTCCACATTAGGTGGTATTACCATGCAATGTGGATCACATTATATGGTATAACTCACATGTAATAGTACGGACTCACATTGCATAGTACTAACCCTATATATCTAGTATAACCCCCACATAATGTAGTATTTATTCCACATTAGATGATATTACCACGTATTGTGTATTACATTCTATGGTATAACTAGTATAATCCACAACGTATAGTATTTATTCCACATTAGGTGATATTAACATGCAATGTGTATCACATTATATGGTATAACTCACATGTTTTAGTATGAGCTCACATTACACAGTAATAACCACATATGTCTAGTATGTCCCACATCATGTAGTATTTATTCCACATTACGTTGTATTACCACGCAATGTGGATCACATTCTACGGTATAACTCACATGTGACATTACTGACTCACATTACACAGTATTAACCCACATCATGTAGTATTTATTCCATATTACGTAGTATTTATAACTCACATGTGTATTATTCAATTTTTCCTAAATTAATGTAAAATTATTAAAAAAAAATATTACATAGTATTTATTTTAAAATATTATTGTAATATTCATTTATTTATTTCCATAATAATTTATTTGAAAATAATTTACTATTCGATGTGAGTACATATATAGTATACTATCATTTATTGTGGTATAGTACCACTTATTGTGGTAAAATTATTATAACCTGTTAGCAACTTGTTGAGCAGGTTACTAATTAATGATGTGTCATATTCTTATTGGTTATAATTAGCGGCATGTGACGTAGCGGCACCTTAGAATTTTCCGTGTAAATTAATACACATAGATAATGTTTTTTTCCAAAAATTCAAGTTATTATATATGTGATTAAAGTGAAAAATATATTTTAAAATGATGAATGTTATGAGATGTTGAGTACAACGAATGCATATTCATAACTTATGGATTTTTATAGAAAATTAAATTTTGTACTGAATTATTGATGTTGGTGTGGCAATTAACATGCAATCGCCGCTGGCGAGTACACGTGAAACTCCCATAATTCATAATGTAATGATTAAATATGTGTATTTTGATAAAATTATGATATAGAGAGAGATTATTGATATTTTGGAACCCATGATATAATTTTTGAAAGCTTGACACCGTAATTTAACAAGTTGTTGTAAGGCGAGAAGGTTCGCCTAGCGTTATAGCAAGCGCCTTAAGCGCTTTTTATAACAACTACTATATTTATAGCGAATTATGTCTCGTGAGGAACATACGTTATCATTTATTCTACAAGAAAAGCGAGTATAATAAGTTTTCAAAAAGACACTACTTCACCCACATTGATAATTTGTTCCATACGAACAAATTTAAATTTAAACATCCATTAGATGAATAGTACTGTAACAGACAATTTTACTATCAAAGCTCTGAATTTTCTTTTTTCTTCTCTACAACTGCGTTAACCCAAAAACTAAGTTCAATATATACACAAAATAAAAGCGAAATTACAAATTGACCCACATATATATATACAGAAGAAGAAAGTACTAAGCATACATTATTAAAATTTAAAGAACCTGTGAAAATCAAACAAGATCAATCCATAAAACAAATAAAAATCTAAATCTCGTCATAAAATAAAATAAAATACAGAATCTCCAGTAGAATGAATAATAATCATATTCAAGTATGTTTATTGAAGGGAAACCAGGAGGCTCTCCCTCTTTATATTTCACGCTAGGAAATCAAACAGAACCAACCTCGCTCACATACAAATCTGAGATAAATACATACCCCAGGCCAAAATAAAGAAAAAGGAAAAACTTCGCCAAGTCATTAGAGCCGAAAAACAAGGAAAAAGAAAAAGAATACAAAATACTCTCTACCGTTTCTGTTGAAGAGTCGCAAAACAAATAAACTAAACTGAAATCTTACATAGTATGCTGATAACGGAATCTAAAGTCAATTCAAAAACCAAACCTCAAACCTTCACAAAATCCATCGGAACCGCTTTCTTTCAACATATTTTGTACTTGTGAACCAAGACCCTTGTTAGATCTGTGTTGTGACATCTTTATATTATAATAATAATATATATGAGGGATAAGTATGAAATTCACAACCGCATGCATTCTTTTGTTCCTCTCCTACATTATCTTCAGAATTTTTTGAAATTTCCTAAGCAGCAATTCCTGAAGAAAATCAAGAAGATAAGTTAGAATGCCAAAATTGGAAAATCAGATTTTATATATATATAATATACAGAGTTGAATTAATATCACAAGAGTTTGATCACTCTTTCTCTCGATTCATTCCAAAGAAATCAATCATAATTTCTACTAACTGGATTTCTATAATTGTATATATCAACACTAGGATTGCACGAGTCTCATTCTTTACCCAACAAGTATAAAAAGAAATGATTGCACAAGCACAATTTTCTATGTTACTTGAATTGGATTATTTCAGTCAATGCGACCAATCTACAATCTTGAAATTTAAGATATATTACAAGTGCGAATTATTGGTCGTCCACACGATGAAACAATGCATAAGCTAACAATTGCATATAAGCAAAAAAAAAAAAAAAATTAAGAAAAAAATATCGAATTTAATGTATAAACTTTCACAAGCACAAGTTCAAACATCTGATATAAGATTAAAGTTTCACACTATCTCAATCGAATTTACTTGTAGGTTACCTAGGTTACCTAGATCTTAATTGTTCAGTCCAAAGAAACACAAATTCATGAATCTTAATTATACCCACAGATGCAAACTCAAACTGAATTTTGATAGTTTCAAGTTTGAATATCAGAAAGAATACACGAAACAGTGACAAGTACAAGATTGGTATAATAATAGAACGAAAGAAGCTACATAAGCCATCAACACTTCAAGCTATGATTTCTTATGGACAGTTTATTAATCATTTTTCAAATTGATTTCGATCACGATGACAAGGTATCAAAATCCTCATGAAGTACATTAAGGCCAAAAAAAAAAAGATACATAAGCTTATTGGTTTAATTTCATATAGTTTCCATTTAAATATATTTGAGTTTTTCTCTTTGGTTGAGAGTAGTCCTATTAAGGCCTTGAATTGACAAGAATCCTTGAACCTAACATACTATTCTTACATTGTTTTCTATGGATATCAAAGATATACTGACAACCTCAAAAAGGTTAAAAAGAAAGTTTCATGTTCTTCAGATTCAACAGACTACAACCAATGAGTTTATAAGTCACCAAAATATATGAGAGTAAGTGATATCAAATGAACAAAAGAATGATAGAGAACACATTTCAATTTCAGGACAAAACAATTATTTAAAACATTAGCACAAGGACAAAAAGGTAATCACCTCTGTTGGATTGTCTATTCGGTATGTCATATCCCACCCCATAATCCTCAGATTCTTTAGCAGTGACATCATCTGAACTCCCAAGTCCATAACCAAACGATCCCGAATTATCCAGTTCAGACGATGTAGTATTCCAAGTTGGATCACCATACACAGAGCCCCCACGGTAAAAATCCCCATAAGACCCTTCATAGCCACCAGTTGAGGCATTAAACGAACCCATCGCACCCCCACCTGTCCCACCATTTCTCCCAAATCCACCCGCACCCAAAGCGTAACTATTTTCCCCACCTCTATACCCAACATTGTTTCCATTATTCCCCGATAGTGAAGCACCAATAGGGGAAGTTCCCCAATTTGATCCATTATTCCCAAACACTCCAAAACCGCCACTTCCCGAACCAAAATACGAAGCAGAACTCGCATTAGGGGAAGTGTTCAAACCACCATTTGCCCATAGATTTCTAGAAGACGTGTTCATAAAAGATTCCCCTCTGCTGTTACTTGCATTGTAACCAATAGGAGTATTGTACCTGCTCTGGCTATTCCCAAAATATGGGTTCAAAACACGACCATAACCCAAATTACCGCCAAAGTTCGAACCCCCACCAAATCCAGCAGCCAACCCTTGTTGTTCCATATTCACACTCATCCCATAAGCAGGGGACCCAAATTGCGAGAAACCACCACGTGTACTAGCTAATGGACTGTATGATCTACTATCCATTCTAACTCCAAGGTTATAACCAGGAGTGTAGCTATTGAGAAAATTGTTTGCTCTACTTAAACCATAGGTGTACCCAACTCCAACAGGCGAGCCTCGACTGGGCCCTGGAGATAATTCTTTCGGGACTGCTCTTTTTACCTCAACCATTTTACCATTGAGTTCGTGAAATGTTTTATGCAACACCCTGTCCACTGCTTCCTCTGAATCGTAAGTTATAAACCCAAAACCTCTTGGCCTTTGAGTGTTGTGGTCATACATAACAACCACATCCATTATGGTACCAAATTGGTCGAAATAGGTTTTAAAGTCAGTCTCAGTGACTGTAGATGCTAATCCTCCTACGAAAATCTTTTTAGTTCGTCCTGGTCCAGGTGATCCCTGGATGCTGCCACTGTTTCTAATTATGAGATGCTGATCGTCCCTTGGAACAGCTTTCTTTGCTTCCACCTAAATATACGAATGAGACAATATTATATTATATGACTTGCATTTCGGATGCATTGTAATAGATAGATTATATTTATATTCGATGAACTCACAGTTCGTCCATCGATCATGTGCTTCTCCTTTACCACTCGTTCAGCAACTGCAGGGTCGGAAAAGACTACAAAGCCAAAGCCACGAGCGCGCCCTGTGGTTCGATCTCTCATGATCACTGCCTCCACTACTTCTCCGTAGGCACCAAAATATTCTTTAAGACGATCCTCATTTGTGTCCCAAGAAATCCCACCAATAAAAAGCTTACCTTGATCTGCTGCCTCCATCTTTTCTACAATCTCAAATTACAGTTTTAACAAATTCATCATCATACCAAATCAACATACTGATAATCTGACGAAATTCGATCAAAATTAAATTCTTTTAGAAACAAATATACTAATGTTTCAATCCATTCACAAATCAATATATTGCATAATCAGAACAGCAGTCAAAATTAATAGATCCAACTGTAAACAAAAACAACAATAAACAATGGAACAAGGAGATTATTTATACCTTATCCAGAAATTGAGGCAGGAACCCAGTAGCAGTGAGTGATCAAATATTAAGTGGGAATGCTGAATTTAATTTTAAATCATCGGATCCTTCGTTCATCAATTTTAGATTCAATACTTGCAATCCTGAAAATTCATAATTCATGTAGATCAGAACAGACCCACAAACAATTCAGTCAAATTAATGTTCATTTTAAATAAAATAAAAAAGACCCACCATTTAAAGGAAGAAGGATGAAAATTGGATTGGAAACAAGATCTAATGAGAGGAGGAGGAATAAACATAAATTAGAACAGAGGGTATGCTCATCCTCTCACTTTTCTTTCTTTCTTTGTTTTTTTTTTTTTATCTCTCTATCTCTCTCCAAAGGGTCTTTCTTTTTCTTGGTTATTCCACTCCTTTTAAACAAAATCAAAAGAAATGGAATTTCCTTAGCGTCGATGAGGAGGATGAGATATAGAAGTATAATTTTTTTGTATATAATATTTATGGGGAGTGAATGACAGAGAGGTAAATAAAGAGGGTGAGAGTAGTATACGTATATGGGATTTGATTTTTGTTATTAGGCGAAATCTCTGGTGTAAGAATATTTTCAATGTGTAAGGTAGATGAGATGACAATTGACAAGAGCTGCAAAACTAGGAAAAATTACCTTAAATTTAATATAAATCAATATACTCGTACTAGTACTAGTAATAACTAGTACTAAACACATAATAAATCAATCTTTTAAACGTGATATATGGCTATTCAAATATACTTCAAACTTAACATTCATATTAAATAGAGTATAAAGACAAATTGTTAATGTTAATGGCAATTTTTTTTACTACACTTTTTTCAATAAATTTTCTGAAATGTAGAGCGGCGTATCGTCGTTGATAAAAATAAAATCTTAAAATAACATTTTTTTATTATTTATTATGTATAAAAATTATTTTATAAGAAATTTTTACAGAATTTGAAGTAATTTTCCTCTATTCGATGATATTTTTTTTTGTCATTTCGTGATTTATACAATATTTAATTCTTCAATATCATAATTGCTTTTGAGACTATCAATTAAAAAAAAACTTATCAAATGTTACAAGTATAGTGTTGACAATCACAATTCCATAAAATAAATCCTCCAATAAGTCTTTTATCACGATCGATTTTCATTAAAAAAAAAAACTATTTCCAACTATTAGGCCAAAATCGTGAAGGTGACTAAAATTTGGGTGAAAAACTTTAAAATTGAATTAGATATTTAAATGGGATTCTTAGAGATTTTATCGCTGGACCAAATTTCTAATGTTGTCAATTTCACTTGGTCTCTTAATTCACAATTTTGGGTATTTCCTTTTTCGTTTCAAATATAGCAATAAATAATTTTCGGAATATACCACCCTCATTTTCATAGGGAATAAATTTGTTTGTCATAAAATTCAAAACCTTTTTCTGTTATTCTATTGGGGCCTATCTTTGGCCAATGCCATTTGGACCACTTAAAATTATTGCATAAGAATAAATATTTCTACACACCCTACACAAAATGGGTTAAGACAAAAAAGAAAAATGAATAAGATAAAACAAATACAAGTAAGTATATATAGATATATAGCGTATATATAATTTTTTTTGTAACACATTTAAAACTTTTTTTTTTTGAAGTAAACACATTTAAAACTAATTATCACGAAACCCAACATGATTTCATTTGTTACACGAGTATTGTATATGCATGTACATTATCAATTTGTTGATAGTGGAAGCTTACTAGCTAAAGCATAGTAGAATTTAAAATAAGAAAGTAATTTTGTATTTTCCAGTTTATGTCTAATTCCATTTCAAATGAATCCAATATTTTGTATCATGACTTTAATGTAATATTACATTTGCATTGTAAAAATATCGATCAAATGTGGCCAGTTATATAAATGATGAAAACATCATGTATCATGATGTAATTGCCAGCTAATTGCTAACAAGAATGGTTCAAAGTTCAAATTACCAAGTAATTTTTATATTTTATATTTTAATGTTATCTTCGTATTTAACGCCCTGGTATTTGGATAAATTAATAATAATATAATTAGGTGTAGAATGTAGATGAAGAAAGAATACAAATCAAATTATGTGGCGTTTTTGTGTGTATTTGAAGATTTCATTGCTTACCTATATTTATCCAAACTTAGTGGCCCGATTTGCTCCTCTAGTCTGGCTAATTCAACATTTGAGAGGTGACAGCCAGCCCCAGCCCCAGCCCCAGCCCCAGCCCCGGTGATTCTGTGATTAAGGCATGTCTCTCTTTACCGGCATTTTGAAGTTGAATCTATTGTTATTTTTAATTGAGTTCGAAATTGTATTAAAATTTAATTTGATTATTTGACTATCTGATTTCAACAACTTATCATCAATTCAACACCTTGAGTATACTTTTATTTTTTGATTAATCAAGTGAAAACGAGTTTTAATCGCTTCAAACACTAGCTGAACTTAAATACTTTGAAATAGTTACACATTTTTTTCTATTTACTTTCTATCTCTTTTAGTTGAGCTCATACAAAATTTTAAGAACTAATCAGGTCTTAATTGAATTGCTTTCGGAGAGGTTTCCAGAAATGACTTAAATCTATTTGGGAATAAAGTGCACAAAGTACAACCTCTTTGTTTTTATGTAAATAAATATTTCCTATTTTTTCTTATAATAATAATTATTTCACACACATGTATTCTACTTTTATACTTATGTCAAGATATGTTTCTTTATTTTATCATTATGAAAACTATATTTCTATGTTGAAAAACATGATATGATACAAATATATGGCCTAAAAAATATTTAACAAAGAATGAGTTTTTTACATCGAAATATGCAAAAAATAAAACAAACTAAGAATGTCTAACAAAAAAAAAATGAGCAAAACAAATATTTAGCGAATTATTAAAACTTGGGATCCTAGAGACTTAGGGTATGTTTGTTTGACATTTTTCAAAAAAAATTCGTGTTTGGAAAATGCCAAACAAACATGTTTTTTATTTTCTGAAATAAAATTTTCATCTCTCAATTTTCTCAAACTACTCTCTCAAAACCCAAACAAACAACAATTTTTTTTATCTCTAAACAAAACCTATATAAACTCTACTATGATTTGACATAAAGTAACCTATCTCTTACACAATTTATTTTACATAACAAACATGATTTGACATAAAGTCTTACACATCTTATACCTACAAACTAACTTTTTCAAAAAAACCTATAGCTACTTTATTTCTCAAATCACTCTCTCAAAATCCAAACAAACAACATTACGCAAATCGAAATTATTTCACAAGCCTCCACTACTCTCCAAACTACTATCCCAAACACCAAACAAATCTCAAATCACTCTCTCAAAATCCAAACAAACAACATTACGCAAATCGAAATTATTTCACAAGCCTCCACTACTCTCCAAACTACTATCCCAAACACCAAACAAACATGCCCTTAGAATCTGAGGTATAAATGTTGGAGGAAAAACCTTGTAGATAAATAGTGAAATTATCCATTGGAGATGGTCGTAGGGCTTAACATTTAGATATAGAATAGTTATGATGATTTATAAAAAGAGACATGTTTTTAGAAATTGATATGTAAAATTTTCGGAAATAAAAAACTAACGAGGCCTCAAATTTTAATTAAAGTTTAACTTTTAACAGATCAAACTCAAATCTAGTCCAATTCAATTTTCTTGATTTTCCTCCAAAGCAGATTGTGGGCCTGTGGTCCAAATTGGACACGCTCAATCCCAATTCCCAATTACTTATAGGATTTGTATTTCGAAAAAGATGAGCCCAAATCCATATTGCTAAAATCCGTTTCGCCCCAAACCGGAGCCCCAATTCCCAATTCTTCTCGTCTCCGGCGAAATTTGGTAATGTAATCTGCACCTTCACACTTTAAGTTAACCAGTTTATATACACCACACAGAAAGTATGGCTTTGACGAGCGTGAAATCAATCGAAAGGGCACTCGAACTCATCGATTCGAAGAAAGAAAACCTCAAGAAGGCATTCGAACAATTACAATCACGTTCCTCTACGCTCTCCTCATTCTCCATCACATGGCCTGATTTGGATTCTTATTTCACCTCTCTCCAAACCGAACTCCTACATAACTTCTCCACTCTTCAAACCCACAAACCCAAACCCCAAAAACAAAATGATTCATTATTTTCGGAATCAGTACCCGCCCGACCCGAATTAAAGTCCCTATGCGAAAAAATGGACGGATTAGGGTTGCGGAAGTACGTAATTGACCGGCCAAGGGAAAGGACTGAAATTAGGGTTGAATTGGCTGACGCGTTGAAGCACGCGCCGGACCCTGGATCAATTGTCCTTGACGCGCTTGAGGGTTTCTGGGACGAGATGCTAGGTTCTGTCTCTAGGTTGAGGACGGTGTGCGTAGTTTTGTTGGAGGAGTTGATGAGGGCAGGGGTGGAGATTGCGGTCGAGGTTCGGGAGCGGGCTAGGGTCGTGGCATTGGAATGGAAGGGGAAAATGGCGGAGTCGAATCTTGGTGGCGATGGGGATGAAGAAGGGAAAGAGGAAAAGATGGGTTTGGAGAGGTTGGGGTACCTGCAGTTATTGGCTAGTTACAAGTTGTTTAGTGATGGTGGTGGCTTTGATGTAAATGAGCTTATTGATCATGTTGTTTCAAGTGCTAGGTACAGGCAAAATGTTGACTTGTGCCGAATTCTCGGCCTCGAGAGTAGGATTCCCGGTAAATTTGTTGCTATCGAATTTACTTTGTATCGCATTATTTTTGCAGTATTTACCTCGTAGTATACCATATGTTGTATGTGGCAGTGGAATTAGTTAACTTGGTGAATTTGAAGAGTTGGGTAAATATAACTGGGGTGGGGTGGCACCTAAAATATCGTAAAGTTTTTATTACTCTTTTATTTTTCATGTTACTAGATGTACCTGGTCATCTTTAATTTGATGTCCGTTTAGGATTTGTTGTATTTTGGTAATGGAGGCCAGGATATTTGTCTTTATAGTTTTTAAAAATATAAGTATAGAGAACTTGTTCTTGTCAATTAAGCTTGAAATAATGGATTTTTAATATCTCAACTTTGTGGAGCTCAGTAAGCTAGCATTCCTACTATCTGCATATGAGATTCATATTTTTATTACTCGTGACCTTGTGAAGGAGAAAGTTTAAGTAGAACTAGATTTTTTCCTTGACACACTGGAATTATAAGTATTGGAGACCTTGTTGTTCCACAAGTCTTGATCCAAGTCATTGGTGGGTGAAGGTCTGGACTGGTGATGTGATTATTATAATAGCAATTGGGCGGAGTTCATTTTATTTTGTAATCTTTTATAATCACAATAGTTAATTGCATGTGCAATGGTGACATGTATATCTCTTTCAAACCTTCGTATGTATAACAATAGTAATGGTTTTCAACAGATGTTATACAGAGACTTATCATTAAGGGCAGACAACTTCTCGCACTCAAATTTATTTTTGAATTTGAGTTAACTGATGAGTTTCCTCCGGTGCCCTTGTTGAAAGATTATGTGATGGATACAAAGAAAATTGCTCAAAAAGTTCGCAAGGGTGGGAAGAGTTCTCGTCAGTCATTGGTAAACTTCCAAATTCTTCTTCATGTTTTTTGACATTGGCATTTCTTTAATAATTTTTCGAGTCCTTTTTTTTTTTTTTTTTTAGTTTTTGGTTCTTCCAGTTGATCTGTCAGTCGTCTATGAGCTCTTTAAAGTTAATGTGCATAATATAAGAAGAATTTCTTGTAATTGACCAACTATGATAGTAAACAGTAAACACAGATAGTAAGTCAATTTTACACAGGCAGGACTCTTGTAACTTTAGTATTAGAAACAGTTGTTTTTATCTATTATTGAAATTTCTTGAATGAATATGTTTTCACCATTTTTTCGGCATCTTCATCTCAAATGGAAATATTGATCGCTATCACTACTAAGAAGTGGTTCTAACCTTGATAAGTTATCATCATGATCAGTGTCTTTAACCTCTCAGTCTCAGTTCCCACCAAAGTATTCTATCAAATACTAGTTAGTCTAGTTTAATTTCATTGGTAACTAGCATTAATTAACCTCTTCAATTATGGTATCTTTGTTTTACAGAACAAAAATTATGTGCAAACTTAAGTATTAGTCCGTTTAAGCATATTGATAGAGGTGCATATTACATAAACAGCGTAGTTGCCTTTGTATTTCTGTTTAGTCATGCAACATCAGAAGTGCTAGTTTCTGTGGAAGGAATATTATCATGAGCTTAAGATGACGTTGGTTTTGGAAATTTTGCTACTTGTAAAATATTCTGATGTTTTAGACTCACTTCATTATATTCCTTTACAGAATGACGCTGCAATGAAAGAAATCAGCGCATTAAAGTCCGTGATTAAGTGCATTAAGGATCACGGTCTGGAAACTCAGTACTCGAAAGACGAACTAGTGAAACGTATTGAGAAGCTGGAAAAAGAGAAGGCTGACAGGAAAAGGCCTGCTTCAGCAGCCTCTTTGCCAAAACCTCAGCAGCAGCAGCAGATGAAGCAACCAAAACAAAATGGAATCAAGCGAATGAAGACAGGTGCAGCAGGTCCATCAGCAGTTAGAAGGAGACCTCCTCATCCAGTACCATCATCTTCTGTAAACAATAGGGAAGGTTTGTTACCAAATTATGCCCCCCCTCAATATGTGGGTTCACCTGCTGGGCCCTATGGCATGGCTTCTGCACCTTCATACGGGATGCAGAGAGCCGCCCTTGTGGGCTTTCCCGGGAACCTAAATCCAGCTACATCAAATCCTTATCCTTCAGAAACGCATGCCCAACCCCAACCCCAACCTCCTGCTGCTTATTATGATAGGCCAGTGCCAGTTGGGGGTTATGCTGGATACGAGATTCCACCTCAATACCATCCAGTTTACTACCCACACTAAATTATGGATGGCCTTGTAATTTAGGCTGCTGTTATCACAAAGCATCTCTTGCTTTTTGATTACTGTGATTTCGGTACAAACCACAAGAGTTTGTTTCTCCTGTAGTTAGTTGTTGAAAAAGGGATTCATGCAGTATTGTCTGAACCAAGATTTATGGTCCAGATATTTTAGATTGATATGATTTGTTTCATGTTGATCATTCACATTAGAGCTTTATCTATATAAACCTCAAGTGACATGTTCCATTGTGCAGTTTCCCTTTTTCTTGCATTTGCAATTCTTGCGAGTAGAAACAAGAATCTCTTTCACTTTCAAAGTGAATCTTGTTTCCACCAAAATTTATTAATTGCCTGCAGGTTTCTCTTTTTTACTTTTCCCCATCAAAGAGAACCATTTTTTTTCTTTTTACTTGAAGAAAGAATGTATTTGGATGGATTAATGAAGAGGGTTGACCCTTTAAGTTGATATATTGTCAAATAGCTTACGGCATTGGTTATTAGTCGATTGGTTTTGAAAATTTGAATTGGCCAAGGTTGGAATAACGTGACCCCTCCCGTAGGTAGGTGCAAGGTTTAGCTGTGGAATCTTGATGGAGTGCTGGAGGATGTCACATGTTATGTCTGCATGCACTTCCAGAGGACAACACTAGTCATTCTTTTCCCATTTATTTGTTCGGGTAGTTTTATGGAGATGTTAAAATCTGGGTATTAAAGATGTCAATATGTTGGCTCCTACAACAATGTCATTACTTTAATACAATGCTTGTTCTTTTGAGGAATAGTCAAGTTAGCATTGAAAAGGAGTGTGTTTTGTTGTCGAATCTAATTTTAACTCTCCTATGTAGTGTTTTGGGGTTGTGCGATATGGTGTAAAAGTTGTTTAAATTTTGTGGTCTAAAAATGATTGGAGCAACACTCAAATAGTGTCTCTGTTCTGGAGCCATAACTTAATACTATTAATTAAAGGTTCTTGGGAGAGACTCCATTTGGTTAGCTGAGCTCTCGTGGTTTAAAGTGTGCTTGGATACGGTAATTTGCATATTAAGACGTCTAACGTTCCTTTTATTATTGCATGTAATACAGTATACTGCTATAATGTTATCATCATTTTTTTCTCAATAAGAAAGAAAGAAAGAAATAATTTTAAAAAAAAAAAAAAAAGTTTCTCCTAATTTATTGTACTGCAGGCTAGATATTTACTTGGATACGAACCTCAGTCACATGTTTTTATGTTTGCCGAAAATGGTTGTGGTCCTAACAATTGCAGATTTTATCCAATTCAACCAATTATTGCTATTTGGACTATTCTCTATTTTTAGGAGAGTGATTAAGTATAGAATGTATGTATAAATGCATTTTTTAGATTATGTGACTCCATCCAAATTGAGTCTGAAACTCTTGAATTAATATGCTGCCTTAAAATAGGCTTGAATTAACAACCATTTCTTCTCCAAAGAGAGAAAAAATGCCATTAAAATCAGCTACTAACATAGAAAGCCAAACTTTGTATCACGTTGTAACTATAATTTCCATTATTATTATTATTAATGTTTATGTTGATGGCAACTTCCAAACATGTTTCTCAATAACAAAAGATTGATATATTTGTTGTATTCCATTAAAAGCATGATTTATATAGTATAAATTCCAGGTCCATATTTACGGACGGAGCAACTGTCCAAAATCCATCTTAGGAGGGACCCACCATCAATCTACATTTACAAAACGGGGTTAATAGTATATTAAAACTGGATAAGAATTGGCAACCCAGATCCGGATCCGATACATATAAGTCAATACATACCGTAGTAGAAATTAAAGCACACTGACCTGTCTCTTCTCTCCGGCAAAAAACCACCACGCAATTACCATTCTACCCCTATTCCTCGTGTGAACTGCAAGTACAATACTACTCCTACAGGCTACAACACTTTTTTACATTTTTTGCTCTGATCTAACCATTTCTCTCTTGCCAATGGAAGAAGACTCGCACTCACTCCCTCACTTTCATAGTGACACCCCTCTCGTGACCTCCGCTATGGAGCACGTGACCGATTCCGGTGGTGGATCGATCAACGGAGCTAAGTACAGGCTAATGTCTCCCGCGAAGCTTCCGATCTCTAGGTCAACTTGTATTACTATTCCTCCTGGCCTCAGTCCGACGTCGTTTCTCGAATCCCCTGTTCTTCTCTCTAACATAAAGGTCACAATTTCTCTTCCTTTTTGTCTATAATTGAAATTCGTTTCTTTATTTGCTTCTTTGTTTACTAATAGGGGAATAATAGCACTTTCTTCAGTAGATGGTGTGGTCGGATTCGGATCCGATTTCAAGCCTTTATGCTAATTAAGCTCGAGATATCTAGGAGTAAAATATCTAGTTGTGCGGTGCTCAATTTTAGGAAATACTTTAGTTTTTTTTTTTTTTAAGACTTGGATTGAGCAAATAGGTTGTTTTGCTGACGTCAGATTGCTTTGTAGTGGATATATCAGCGGTTTTGGCTATTGATTTGATGTTTTGTTCTTTCCAACATGTGGTTGTTTGTTCAAATATTTCTTTTATCTTTTCCCTTGAGTGTATTTCGGACGAATATATAGGATGAAATTGATTTTGTGTAGGTTTTGGGGCCATTGGATTCTGATGCTCGTATTAAGTAGTAGTATTAAATTGCTCTATATGGAATTAATTATTAAATTGCTCTCTATGGAATTTATTATGAACACCTGTAAATATTTGGCATTTTTCTACTTTGGAAAGGAGATGTTTATGTTCAATGTGGTTTCTTAACATAATGAATCTTCTTTTTACTTGGTGGTTTTTGGAATTTGTATTTGTGTTGCGATTAAATTTATGAGCTTTTTTAGTGTGGCATCAACTGAATATATGCCATTATGATTGAGAGGTTCATGTCTGACATTTGTCACTATGAAATGCATATAAATATTTTCCTTTACTATTGATACTACAAAAAATGATCTTTGAAGTTTTCATAACTTCTAATCGTCTCTCCTCTCTCTATATAATAGGGGTGAAGTGCATTTCTATTTTATTTCAGATATACATTTAAGGGATAGAAATCTCTAAAAATGACTTGTTGATCTTCCTTGTTAAATTTGCAGGCAGAGCCTTCTCCAACTACCGGTTCTTTTTTCAAGCCACAATTGATGCAAGGTGGCTCTAATGGAAATGCAGCACTTTCGCTGGAGAAAAGTTGTTCCAATGGAAACAATGTTGACGAAATGACATCCAGCAGTTTTGAGTTTAGGTTTCACACTGGATCTGGTTCTACATCAGGATTTTTTCCCACAGGACTATCGGTAATACCTTAGACTTTTATTTAATTTTATTTCAGTTTGGAAATAATGTAAACTATGCTGATATTTGATTTTTCTTATGCAAGATTCCTGCTGGGCTGAACCGAGATGGATCAGTCTTTCCGCAAGAGCAACGATATTCACAGTCTCCAGCACCCCCTTCTTTGTCTACACAGAGTTCAACTGTGGGTACGCAAGATTCAGCACTATGTAGTACGATTGATGAATTAAATCAGGGAGGACACTCCAATACAGGCATTCTTCATGCTTCATCTTCAGATCATAAAGATAGCACATCCTCTGCTGTCTCAGCTGAGAGAACATCAGATGATGGGTATAATTGGAGAAAATATGGGCAGAAACTAGTCAAAGGAAGTGAATTTCCTCGAAGTTATTACAAATGTACATTTCCTAGTTGTGAAGTGAAGAAGATCTTTGAACGTTCTCCAAGTGGACACATTACAGAGATTGTCTACAAGGGCTCACATGATCATCCAAAACCTCAAGCTGCACGTCGGAACAATCCTGGGGCTCTTATCTCCATTCAAGAAGACAAATTGGAGGATATATCATACGGTACTGGTCAGGAAGGTAATTTGCATAACTTTCAGATGAATTTTCTCTTTGAATATTTAATATGCAACACTAATGTAGAACTTTGGTAGTAGTCATACTGCCTCTGGTGAGTTGACAATCATAGAGATAATTGTGGAGCATATAGCCTTCGCTGACTTCTTGAGCTTGAGTTGAACATTTTTAATTGAGAGTAATCATTTCTATTATTTTTTTAAGACAAGTTGAACACCAATAACATGGAGCCAAATGTTTCTCCGGCTTTGTCTCCACTTCAAGCAAATGAGGACAGTTTAGATGGTTTGGGTTCACAACTTCAAGGCGTTAATGATGATGTTGATGATGATGATCCTCTTCTGAAGCGGAGGTATGTGGTTCTAAAAATGTTGTTATTTAAGTACGTCTGTGTCAATAAATATCCAGTCCCATTATATTGGAGTAGATTAGTAGGTCTCTATTAAATTATAAAAAAAATTAGGTCCTATTTATTTTCTGCTTTTTTAAATTTCTTATTATAAGAGTATATGATTATTATCTTTGTCATAATCCGTGTTGCATTACAATCTAAGCAGGAAGATGGAGGAAAGTTTTGATGTCACAACAGTTGTTAAGCCCATTCGCGAACCAAGAGTTGTTGTTCAGACGTTGAGCGAGGTTGATATACTGGATGATGGGTATAGATGGCGCAAGTATGGCCAGAAAGTTGTACGAGGCAATCCAAATCCGAGGTATGTAATGGCTTAATAATATGATCAAAGTTAACTCACTAGCCATGAGAGTAGAAGTTTTTTTTTTTTGTTGGATAAATAGAATAGAGGGATTTAGAAACACAGAGAAATAGAATAGAGGGATTTAGAAACACAGAGAAACTGCAATTTTTTTGGCACTTCTTTATTCATTTTCTATTTCTACTGAGCATCCAAAAATAGGAAATCAGTGCACCTTTTTTGTTGCTCAAATTAGCTAGAACTCAGATTGGCCCTTTTCATTGGTGTAAAGTTGGTTCGAGTTATTCATGTTTCAACTATGATGTTTCTTAAGCATGTTTCGTCGGCAATACAGGAGTTATTACAAATGCACGTATGCTGGATGCCCAGTGAGGAAACATGTGGAGAGGGCTTCCCACGACCCCAAAGCTGTAATAACTACTTATGAAGGCAAACACAATCATGATGTCCCGACTGCCAAGAACAACAGCCATGACTTTGCAAGCACTTCACCATATAATCCAACTCGAAATATCAAACCAGAAGAGAATAGTAGTTCGATAAGCCTTGATCTTGGTGTTGGAATTCACCGTGCTTCTCGGAATGGAACGAACGAGCAACTGCACATATTGGATGCTGGAAATGGGAGAAGCCAAATTGGCCCAAATAGTTCCAGCATGATGGTAATTCAAGGATCACAAATACCCGAGTGTTATGGTATGGTAAACGGTGGGTTGAATATGTATGAAAACAGGGAAAATCGGGGTGAAGGTAATAGCTTACAGACTCAACCTATACTTCCTTCTAATCAATGTCCTCAAAGCCTTGGAAGAATACTTATGGGGCCATAAAATTGTTATTTGAGTTGAGAAAATATGAAAATAAATTTTGAGATTTTTTCTCAGCTGTTTGTTTGTTTGTTTGTTTAGTATAAGTTACCAATGCATACACATTGTTTATCCATTTGTTGTATGATTAATGCGTTTTTATTTACTTTTCTCGTAATCATCATTTAAAAGTGCGACTTTAGGCAGATGGGATTAGGTCAATGACAAATGGGAGTTTTGTGCTAGTTCTTGGAAAAAGGGGTCTTGTTAAAATTTGGAATTATAAGTGATATAATATCCCTTTCTGTTGTAATATTGTTGCCTGGCCTCTTATGGAACAAAACATAGAATGGAGCTGGTTATTTTATTTTAACCAACTTATTGTTGTATTGATTTCTGATATATTATTATTATTATTATAATGTATTAAACTCTCACATTTTAATAATTCGTTACTACTATTTGTTATAAATTGTGATAACAGTAAAGGAGAAAAAAAGAGAGATAATTACAATTTTAAAAAACATTCTGCTCTGCTGCGTATAATCTTTGAGAAATATCCTGGCTGAGATCTATGCATCTCTCTTTGAAGGAGCTGATTGAATGATGTATACGAAAATTATCTAACCAGTAAAGAATCTCCTCCATGATTGCCATGGCAAAAACCCACCTGCAAATATTATTATGATAAAAATAAATAAACAAGTTAATAATTCATAAAAATTAAAATGAAAGAAGAATATCTTCTTACCGCAGCGAGGGCATCGAAAGTAATACTTTTTGTCCCTCAAAACAAGACCTGACCCTTTACAAACCTTACACTGCTGTTGTGCCACCTGCCATTCCATTCCATTCAATCGAACCAAATACAAAATAATTTAATTAATTCTCAAATACATACATGTATTCATGTTAACGAAGCTTCTTACAATTCTCTTTCTGAACTCAATCCCAGCAACCACAAAAGGCGTGACTCCAGCTACACAAATTCAAACACCCACTTTCTTTTCTTTTCAAATACGTCAAATTAAAATTAAATTTCAGACGAACTTTTCTTTACCTAATGCGCCCAACACGATTTCCCAACTGATCTCCGGCTCTGAAGTGATGGAAGAAGCAGAGATCTCATCAATAGCACATATTCTTGAAATTGGTCCCATTTTTTGGGGCAATAAACTCATAGGTTTGTTTTTACTGAAATTTGAATCGTGAATTGTTGTACTAGAAATTAAGCCTTTTCGTGAAGTTCGATTTTGGATAGCCTGAAAATTTGCCAAGATTGGAGCTTCCATTTTTCAAAGATAGAATGAATTATTAACAGAAAATCGGACTTTTGCAGGTCGGGTGGCAATTTACAGCCATAGATACATGGCGTTCAGATTACTCCACGTTTACTTACCAGTTCGCGGCAAACCCAGAATTATGATTTGTAGGCTTTCTTTCTGGATCTTTTAATTATGGGCCCCGGTCAATCAATCACCAAGTAGAGTAAGAATTTGTATTGACTCAAATAAAAAAAAAATTAATAATAATAATAACAATTAAAAAAAAAAACTACTAGATACAATATAACAATACTACTAAATCTGATTGCATTTTCAAAAGTCTTTAGTCTTGGATTTTAAACAATACTCTAAATCTGATTGCATTTTCAAAAGTCTTTAGTCTTGGATTTTATGTTGGATTTTGTTTCTCACCCCTCCAAATTTCCAAAAGTTAGATGCGTCCACCATGGCTTTTCAGAGATACAACATCATCTATTTAAACCACAAATTCAAATTTTCTTTATTAACATGATAAATGACACATTTATCCTTAATGTACTTGAAAGTTGAAATCATATATTGATTTTGATTAATAAATAAAATCATGTATACTCAATAAGCGGATAAAATCCAAGTTAAACATATTAAAGTCCGGTTGGATTGGCTTCATTGAGAGCACAGTGGTAGCCATTTTCATTTGGAGAACACAGCTGCAATTGCTATTCTACTCGTGTCCAGATTCCATAACAGAAGAAAGAAAGAAAGAAAGTAATGCATTCAGACCTTGAAATGAAAAGTGAGGGACAAAGAGCATTGTAATCAATGTTCTCAAGTTCTGACAGACAAAGGTGAATAGCCTAAAACTACTACCAGCAACAGTTAATTGGCGTATAATCAAATAAAATCTTAACTAAAACTCAGCAGAATTAAGCTACCAGTGATCACTTGATCATAACCAGGCAGGAATACAAACTCCATCGGAATTCAGAAACTCATCTCATAAACATTAGGACAGACAAACCACAATATGTGTTCCTCATCAACTTGCACATCATAGAGACAAATGATAAAACAGAATTACAAGAAAGCATTGTGACACTCAACAAGAAACCTGATGACTTCTGTCTCAAAGGCGAGTTAAAACTTGTGTTCAAGATAGGAACCAAATCAATTGGGCAGTCATATTTTACCTAGAATTAGACTGATTTTGTACACATATCATCATCAAGCTCAAGTTAAAAAGGTTTGTAAGATGAACCTACTTATTTATCTGCATAAATACTTAAACATCATCAAAATATTCATGAGTAGCGACAAACTTGGAAAAATATTAGCTTACATCAATCCGATAGATACTAACCCATCCTAAAATGACACAGCATGAAATAATCAATTAAGAATGTTTCAACCAGTTGACAGAAAGCAAAATAATAACTCATTTTCAAGAATGCTTACAATCATAACAGTGTGTTACTCAACTAGAAAAACTTGTAAATACCATAATCCATAAACACACTACGTTGATGAAATAATTGCAATACAAGCAAATAATTCTTCCAAAGGAGGAGCACTGCAAATAGGATTGTATTTAACAAGCAATAATTGCAATACAAGCAATTCTGAGCAAGAGCAAGAGCATTTTAATTATTGAGAACATCATATGAAATTGATTCAACTGCTTCTTACACAAACAAAAATCCATGGAGGAGTTCTTTCTTAGCAGCCAGAAAGAAAAAAAAATCAGAAACCCTAGGAGGAAGGAAGAATTACTTCTTGTACTTGGCAACCTCGCCGTCATTGGGGAAAAACCCCATGAGTCTTCCAGCGGAATTCTGGTAGGCGTACATGAAACCTCCAAGCACTCCTATCAGACCCCCAGTCACCATCGATGGACCCTTGATTCCCGGCTTAATTCCTAATCATATAATAAAATTAAGTGCATACTAATTTGAGCAAATCGTACGGATAACCAGATAATAAAAATTTGAGAGGGGGTGGGGGTGGTTACCGGAGAGGTATCCGACGACGACGGAGACGCCGGTGATGGTGGAGAGGCGGAAGTAATCGAGGGTGTTGAAGTTCGAAACGGTCTTCGTAAATGGTGGATTCCGATCTATGACAGGGTACTCTGGCTTCACCGACGCCGTAATGTCAGTATTCATATTTTCTCTTTCTTCTTCTGCTGCTGGTGGTGGTGCTGGTGATTGTAATTTTTCCTTAGCTCAGCTGTTTCTTTGTTCAGAATTGATCAATTATATTGGGCCTAAAGGGCTTTTAAAACGGGCCTTTGTGGTTTGAGTGAAAGTGGGCTAAACCATACCTATCCGCGGTCTGATCCTGCTTTACGTTCTTACTTTTTCATGAAATAATTCTTAATTCAATTCATTCTTAAACATCCTTCTTAATCTTAATTACTAGTATTTCTTAATTATGCATTAAAGCTCTGATGAGTTTTGAGTAAAAAGAACAAATGTATATAAGGTTTTCTCTACTGATAAGCACAAAATGTTTATATATAAGGTTTGTAATTTTGATTTAATTAATCGAAATAGAAAAGTAAAGAAAAATATTACCTACTATTATTATATTAAAGTTAAAGTAATGAGAACGAACAAAACAGCCATAAAGAAGAAGATAAGGTTTGCCATTGCCATTGCAGAAGTAGAAGTGGTAGTAGTAGCAATAAGAATTTTTTTCTTTCTTCTCCCCTCTTTTTAGGGTTTAACAGAATGAATAATCCTAATAATTATTCAAGCTAGCAGCAGTATATTGCTTTTAATCACAAACAAAAAATGGCAGTTTTCTCACTCTCCACTCCCACATGGAACCACTCTTCTACTTTCCCTTCCCACTCACAATCTTCCCCCCATCTTCCGAGCAAAACACGCGTTTCGTCGTCGCATTCCAATCCAAAGATTTTGAAGTCCAACCGCCGCTCCAAGTACGGCCAACCATTCTCTCCCTACGACTCCGATGATGTTTCCGCAGACGATTGGTTTTCTGATGTAAGATTTGTTCACCTATTCTAATTTTACCGCCAAATTCTATTCTACTCAATGCACATCTTTGTGTTGTACCTATATCGTGAATGCGTTTTCTTATGGAACAAGTTGCAAGCATAATTTAATTACAGAGTTCCAAGAAAATGACAACTTGTGATAAGGCCTATTGGTTTGTTTTTGATGCTTTTCTCTAGAATGAACCTGGAATTTATTAATACACATTGTGAAATTGATACCAGGATATGTCGTGGAACACATTCTTACTTCAATTAAAGTTGAGAATGTTTAAGAATATAGTTCATCAGTTGAGTTCAGCTGGTTTTTTTTTGATCTTTTTTCAATGGTATAATGGTTTCCATTCAAAACTCATTACTATTGCAAGTAAGATATTGATCCTTTAAGAAGGTAGTTTATTTGCACGGTCCCATTGTTCGATTTTGTTCTTCTTAGATGATATACTATCTAGCTTATTATTTACTGTTTTCACATCCTAATTTTGAGCAAATGGCTCATTTTGGTTTGATTTGTCCTTTTCATGGTTAAATATTTGTCATGTTGACATTTGTTTACTTTTCCAGCACGAATTTCCAGATGTGAAACTTTCCGAGGCAGATAGGCAGCGGTTAAAGTTGAAGAGTGGAACCAACAAGGGACAAGGTCTTTTTCAAAAACAAACATACGAGTAGAGTTGTGTATCATAATAGATTAACTCATCGACTTTTGTTTTCTATACACAGGCAACAGGCGCATAGAAAAAAGTTTGGATGTGAAATCATCAAACCCTGGACCCAACTTCAACACAAGGCAGGGCAGATCAGCTGTAAAGAATGGCGGATACACGGTAGAGAAGATAGATAGAGATAGGAGTAGTTTCGGTTCGTCAAGTGTGAATTCCAAGGACAAGGTATCTGTAATTATTGCTAGCCTTTTAGATATCCATTCGATTTTATGACCGATAGTTTTCTGATTGTGCTAGGCAACAGGAAACTCTGGTAAGAGCAGATTTCATCAGTTGTCAGAAGAAATAGACTTAGACGAACGATATTTTCCACTTCTTGATTATTTGACCACTTTTGGACTCAAAGAATCTCACTTCATCCAGATGTATGAGAGGCACATGCCATCCCTTCAGATTAATGTTGAATCAGCAGAGGAAAGATTAGAGTATCTGTTGAGTGTTGGTGTTAAACATAAAGATATAAGGAAAATTATTCTAAGACAACCTCAAATTCTAGAATACACGGTGGAAAACAATCTCAAGTCCCATGTTGCCTTTTTGAGAGGCTTGGGCATTCCGGAGTCTAGAATCGGGCAAATAATTGCTGCCACCCCTTCATTATTCTCTTACAGTGTTGAAAACTCTTTAAAACCCACTGTGAAATATCTTCTAGACGAGATAGGGATCCAGGAGAAGGATCTGAGTAAAGTTGTGCAGTTAAGTCCTCAAATCCTGGTTCAAAGAATAGATAATTCTTGGAATACTCGTCTCAGTTTCCTAATGAAAGAGTTGGGTGCTCCAAGACACAGTATAGTGAAGATGGTCAGAAAGCATCCTCAACTCCTTCATTACAGCATTGAAGATGGTTTACTTCCTAGAATCAATTTCTTACGAAGTATTGGGATGCGCAATCCCGACATCTTGAAAGTATTGACTAGCCTTACACAGGTTTGTACTTATTATTATAGTTTTTTTCTTGATATTTGATAGAGGTGATGATTTACATTTTATGCAGGTGTTCTCTCTATCATTGGAGGGAAATTTGAAGCCTAAATATATGTATTTGATCAATGAACTTCGAAATGAGGTCCACTCTTTGACTAAATATCCGACGTACCTAAGCTTATCTTTAGATCAAAGAATCAGACCCCGTCATCGATTTTTAGTTTCATTGAAAAAAGCTCCAAAAGGGCCATTTCCTTTGAGTTCTTTTGTTCCAACGGATGAATGCTTTTGCCAGCAGTGGGGAACTAGCGTAGATAAATATCTTGATTTTCGCCAGAGGTTGCTACTTAAAGATTTTGCTAAGAAATATGAAAAAAGATGATGGGATTCAACTCCCTGTACTAACCAACTACTTTGAGATGAGAAAAGCAGAAGTTGGTCTCACATCTAACTAAGAACCACATAGCATGCATGAAGCAGAATTTAGCAGATGCTCCCTTAATATAAACCTGCTTCTTGACTGTTTTTCTGGTAAAAAAAAAAAAGTGCTTTATTTTCCTCTGGAATATTAATGATGAAACGCGTATTACAGGTTTTAACTTCTGGAATCTTTTTTATGCATAGGTTTGGTTCCTCTAACTTCTAGTCAATCATAGGGCATAATTCTCGTTATTTCAAGGTAACATATATTCATTTATGCAATTAAGTTGATATGATTTCAGTATTGTTCAATTTAAAGATAAAATCAATTTTACTTGTGAACTTAAATGTTTCTTTGTAGTTGTTATAAATCTCATTTAAGGTAGAAGAAGAAGTTGGTGGAAATGTCTTTGTTTTGGAAAGTGGAGTTATAAAGTTGTCTTGTTGCAGTCAGCAATGCCAATACTACACCTATTTGAAAAAAAGGCTCTTGCTTTCACAGGTTAATCTTTAACAGTAACTTTAGCAGAGGATATGGAGTCGGAGTGATCGACCTTGCTGCTGCTATTTACTTGAGGGAGGAATACTTACTTTATCCGTTTGCGTTCGATTGTTATACAAATTATGTTATACAAATTATATTTATTACAGACCATATAGGAATCTATAGTGGTTTTCAATTTTGTTCCTCCAGTCCACAGTATTTGGTGGCTGTAAAATGCAAATATACTGGATTTATTATCTCCTTTTCTGTAAGTAAGTAGCAGGATTCAATTATTCATTGTTGTAACTCGAACATATTCATCCTTCAAGTATCAGGACTCAATTATTCATTGTTGTAACTTGAACATATTCATCCTTCTTGTGACCTCAGCCTTCGTATTATACTTATTCTTCCTGGCTATTTATTTCTTAAATAAAATTTGCTCTCTTGGTTTTTTTGTCATTATTTTAAAGTCCTCTGGGTTAAAAAATAAATCTTTACTCTTTTTAATGTTAATAAATTCATTGCGTCAAATTAAAAATCACATATGGGCCCGTGTTTGAAGCAGCAATCATTTAATTTTATAGTAGTGACTTGTATGGTTGTCAGGTCTCTTTCTGCTGTTACCCACAGAGTATTGGATAACTTTAAAAATTGAACAAGTCTTAAATTATTTAAATATGATCCATCTTTAATCATGAATACATCATCCAAACATGATGAAATTATTCAGTATAAATGATCTATTATGGACTTTATTCAAATTGGAAAAAGAAAAAGGAAAAAGGTTTTCCATGATGAATCAAATTGGCTAGTATTTGCATGGAGTGTGCTAAATGCAAAATCAAGAAGAATAAAATAAGAAGGTTTCTCTGTCAAAAGATAATTCAAGATATCAAAACCAGTAATAAAAGAGTACTTCCAATTGTCTTAAAATAAAAGTGAGTAGTAATTTCATCAATTTTCACCTAAGTTCTAACAACTCCTCTATTATTTTCTCCAAAGCCACTCCTATCTTCTATGTATGTCACTTGTCTGTATCTTTCCTAAATCCTCTGAGCAGGACATACTTGTGATGATGTTCCTTCCTTCTACTGATCTGTAATTATCTGAGTAGAATCTTAAAAGAAAGAAAGAAAAAAACTAACTCTATATATAATCTTTCTTTCAACTAATTAATTAAGGATGTCTGTCACATTGCCTTAAAAAAGCCAGCCAGCCAGCCATCATCTCTATAAACTCTATAATAATCTTCTTCTGAAACATCGTACTATTTGACTGCCGAAACTCCACCACCCGGTTTAGATGCAAAGGGGCTGTCTGGTAGATTAGGTCCTTGACCACTGTACAAACAAAAACAAAACAAAACAAAAAGTCACCCATCATAAACTTAATATGAATTCATATACATGTAATAGATAGGCAGTAGCAGAAGATTAATTAAGAATGTTGCTAACCTCTCCTGATCACTACACTTGGGGTTATGATCATCACTGCTAAAACCACTGTTCACAATGTCCAACTGATAACTAAATCGTCCGCCAGATTCTGCACAAAAGTCGGATTAGATTAATATAAAAATATTGAAAATATATTTCATAATTCTGATAAAGGGCAAAAAAGACCTCGAGGAACTTTTAGCTCATCCATGGGATAACCGAAGCAAGACTGATTGGTTAGTGGTTTGCGAGCTAACTGGAGTTGTGATAGTCGCATTGTCTCGAGTTCCATGGCATGTTTGTGTTCTTCCATTCGCTGTCTCCTAGACAATCCTATCATCAATAGAAATTAAGAAACCTTGTCAAAACTGAAATAATTAAGACCAACTTATCATGTAAATTGCCAATGTCTTACTTGCTTGAAGCTCCGGGTCAATATCTAAGGGGTGTGAGTGTAAATACATAGGATGATCAAAATTTTCATGGTATTTCCTGCAATGGTGGAAATGAAAACAATATGAACAATGCTAAAAACCCAAGTTCCCCTTTTGAACAATCTCTAGGCACATCTTTACCTTTCAAAAGGCTTTGATTTTTCACGATAAGGTTTCACGAGAACACGAGCACCACAAATATAATGTGGATTTCCCTTTGAAAAAATCAACTTCACCGTGTCCGAACTCACAAAAGTTACAAAACCGAACATCCGTTTCTGC
Source organism: Penstemon eatonii (assembly GCA_038501285.1). Classification (NCBI taxonomy): domain Eukaryota; kingdom Viridiplantae; phylum Streptophyta; class Magnoliopsida; order Lamiales; family Plantaginaceae; genus Penstemon; species Penstemon eatonii. Next base: position 63,727,711 of record CM076708.1, on the reverse strand, counting down.
TGGCAAGGGACCCGCACATCCTGCACGTGACCAAATGTGCTACAAAGAACCATAGAAAAATTCCGAAATTTAGTATAATAATTGCAAGTCATGAAATATTCTTTCTAAAATGGCATTACCTAAAGTAATTGGAAACATCTTCTTCAGTAAAAGCACTCTCAGCTGGAAATGTCAAATAAATTTGTCTCGAACCACTAACAATTGGACCAGGGTCATCTTCTACCAGTATCACAGCATGTTGCCCATGAGGTCTATAAAATAATAAAATTAAAAAACTAACAGTTATTACAGACATTAAACAAATTTACCAAGAAACAGAAGAAAAATCAAAATTATACTACCTATCAATGAGGCAAATGCTGTTTTTCATCCGAGCAAGAAGTTTCGTTAAGTTGTAGCCAACTTTACCGTGTCTTTGACTTTCGGTCAAATACCCTTCGCTTTGTAGATTCCTACCGTATTTCTCAAGGTACATGTTCGGAAGAGCCGCGATAGAAACGGGATTTCCTCCTCGGGATCTCAATAGCTCTGTGATTTCCGATTCTAATTTCTGGAGTGATCCAGGTGGGATCACTTGATCTTCTTCATATGAATTATTATTAGGACCACCAAACATATGGGGAGGATAATTGTTCCCGTGAATATGAATATATCTACAGCTACTTCCATGCTTACAAAACCCCTTGTTAAAATAATGACAGGATTTAATTAAACTCTGAGAGTTTCTACTACCTCTTATACCTAGACTGTTGAACTCAGCTTCGGTGCAATAGTAATCATTCGGAAAAGGTCTCGATTTGACTTGTAAACTAGGATGATCCGAGTAACGATATGCGATAGACGGGGAAAATTGGGTAGTAAATTCATGAACTGAAGGATCTGAAATATGGGGTGTAGTAATCGGTTGTGAAGGTGAAAAAAGTGAAGGTTTTGCTATCTGTATTAAGGTTTGAATTAAGGTATCTGGGCCTAGAGCTAATCTGATGATTTCTTGTTTGGGAACTTCTTGTAAGTATATATATCCAATGATTTTTCTAGCAACAATTTCTGGTTCGAATTTCAGGATTCGACCATGAACAATCTTTAAAGCCTCGAAAGAATCCATTTCACATGTAATATCTGCCACACAAACAACAAATGGAACATAATTAGTAGTAAAATATATCAGAAACTAATGAATTTCAAGAATGAATCCAGTGTATTGAGGAAACAATTAAAGACCAAAAACCCAGGTATTATATGCCATATGAACAATTCTACTAATCTAAGATTGCTGATTTATTGTCAGTTAATTATTAGAAGAAAAGGGATGACCACAATCTCATGTTAACATCAAACTACAAAAGGGAAATACTGTCAGTTTTCCTTCCAAGTAACCATAAAAGGAAATAAAAATAAATCCAGCAAACTATATTCTGTATAAACTGTGAAAAACCTGTGAAGCATGTAGCACATTTTACAGCAATAAAATTATCCAAAACCGAAAAGAATTCAGTACTTATTTCTCAACAAACAAATCAATTATACCTAAAAATGAGGAAATCTAAAACAGATTACCCGAGATGGAAGCCATGAGAGACTCAATATTTTCCATCATAATGTGAGAGATACACACACACACACACACACATATATATATATATATATATATATATATATATATATAAAACTGTCTAAAGTTTGAATCTTGTTGAACTCTATCAAGAGTTCGTTGCCTAATTAAACAAACAACCCTTTAAGATGAAAATCGAGATAAATACAAAATAAAACACATGCAAATCTCCCCAAGAAAAGGAAAAGATACACAAGAGAACTTGTGAATGAATATTAATTAAAAAAAAAATATATTAGAAGTATAAAAGATCAAAGTTATTAACTTACCCAAAAAATATTGATAAATGAAAAGTGAAAACTACTTCTCTATCTCCATCTCCATCTCCAAGTTAAGAAAACTCTTTTTTTTTCCCCTCTCACATTATACATCCATTTCTCAGCATAAAGAAACAAACAAAGCAAAATGACAAAAAGTTGGTGCTTTACTCTGTGTATAGTTGTATACTCCCTCACATTATTTGGCAGCTTATTCTTTACTACTAAATTCCATTTTCTTGGTGAAAAGGAGTTAACATAACATGGTAATACTTATCACTTAACATAACATGGTGAAAAGGAATTAATTTCTTTATTATTTCCAGCAAGCAGGGTATTAATATCAGATGGATGAAATCAAAAAATCTCCTAGATTTACAGATTCAAATTTTGTATTCCAAAAATACCCTTCTACAATTGACAGACTCCCAATAAATATTTGTAATTTCGGAAACTCTGTTGAGGAATTAATCCAGAATTTAGTTACCTAGGACCAGACCATACCATTCCATATATACCATACTACATGTCAGCACATCAACTACATCTGTACTGCTAAAATGTCAGCTTAGCTTTGTTTATAAAAAAACAGAAATGTACCAATTACTTGTATGCTGGACACAAGAGCATGATAAGATTGTAGGAGTAATATTAAATTTTAAATCAAAGGGTCATTGACTAAATAAATTATTCTTCATTAATCATTTACAGTAAATATTAATATTATACTAATTATTATTAGGATAGGACTCACCTCAAAGTACAAGTTTCTATCATTCATTAAGCATGTCAATTTCAAAAATAAAACTTCAAAATATTACTATAAATTAAAACTCTATAATCTAATAGTAGTTTAATAGTAGTTTGTGCTAACAAATAATATAAATCTCACTACTAAAAAATATTTATTAAAATAAATAAATAAGTGACAAAAATAGAGCAAGGAAATGCTAATATTTTTTTATTAGGGGACCGTTTCACCCGACAGGAAGGTAGGAACTAGGGGTAACGTCAACGAAATGAGCCAGAGGGAAAACAGTTTCTTAATATTAATATTATTTATTTATTTCCTTTTATTTACTGCTTTTGAATATGTGAAGAAGGAGGGAGTTTAAATTTTAAAAGAAAAAGGAAAAAATACAACAAAAATAGTAAATGGATATATCCGATAAAATCTAGTGATGAGGTTTTTGGGGAATTTGATGCGGGTTACGTACGCTGGAGAAGCGAGTCCATTAGTTATCATCATACATAAATCTCCACTCTCAGCACAAGACTTTGTATTTGCATTTTGATCCCTCCTATTTTTTTTATACTTCTGAACTCACTTAACACTAAAATAGCTTTGGCTTTATTATGGATATTGCTCTGGTTAAAATATATCAACAGCCTTCACAATTAAATTTATGAAGTAGAAAATAATATTTAATCAGAAAATTTAATTTAGGTCTGACTGACCTCATAGTATCTTATTAGTTAGTTGGTTGGGAATAGTTTAAACATATTATCCATCTATTCATTTGATTAAACAAAACGTTGCAAGTGGGGGGTTATATTCCGTTAATTTTAATTAAGAAAAGAAAGTTGCACTAGTTTATGTTTATAAAACTCTGATCAAATATGGTAAGACAGTTGGATATATGCATGACAAATTTTATGTGGTTACCGGAGAGGAATCACATACACGGTGGTGTGTTTATGTGGGGCGAAACCTTATCCACATGTCCATGCATTGTATATCATATGATTTTGTTTTTTAATTATAAATATGAATTCATAATTGGAGACATAGCAACTTTCGGGTCACTGCATGTTAGATTACATTATTACACACAAGCCTGGCCCAACATCGATTGGGCTTCAACTTTATACGAGTCTGAATTATGTTTGAGACATATTAAACTTTTTTTGAATTGATTTGTTTTACCTTTTCATAAAAAAAAAAGAAAAAAAAAACTGATTTGTTATATTATAATTAAATTTATACAATCTCGAATTAAGAGAGTAAAATTAAGGTGGAACAACGAATTATATAATTTTACTTAATTCCTTTATATTTTATATTCATTAACAAATTATTTTATATTAGAATCTAAAAAATAAAATATTTATACATTTTCAAAAGTATAGTGGAGAGTTGTATTAGATGGAATACTGGAAACGGCGAATTAATTTCATTTTGATTTGATCGATGGTTTGAGAAATATATTCTTTGTGATCTTATTGAGGGCAAGATTAGGAGTGACGAGTTGTTGCTTCATATTTCTGACCTTATTAGTGATACTGGGACTTGGAGGTTTGAACAAGTCAGCATGCCTACGCCAGACAATATTAAAGCTATTATTATCTCGGTAACGATTTCGTTTGGAAGAGACTATTAGAATGATCAACTCATCTAAAAGCTTAAGCTGTTAGAGAGAGGAATCATTTAATAAATATCACTTAACACGCCCCCTCACGTGTAGGCGGTATTCATTTACTCAAGCCTGAACACGTGGAATTTAGAAATGGGTGGCGGAGGGATTCAAACACAGGACCTCTTTTGGCCTGAGCTCTGATACCATGCCATATTGAATGATCAACTCATCTATAAGCTTAAACTGTTAGAGAGAGGAATCATTTAATATATATCACTTAACAGAGACCGACCAGGTGCTCATGGTTGATTCGGCTCTTCTACAAGTAAATTCACTTGTAACTGCTTATTTGGCTCAGGGGTCTCTTGACAGTAGTGAAGTTAGATAACTTTCTTGGATATTGAAACTGCGATGCCCCCACTGTTTGAAATTGTTTGTGTGGTTAATCGAGCATGGGAGTCTCTTGATGAATGTTTTGCGTTTTGATCGTCACTTTGCTAACTATGATTTATGTCTTGGGGGTTGCTATAAGAGAAGATGTGTATCATTTGTTGTATGATTTCCATTTTGATAGGAATGTTTGGGAAAATGTGCTTTAGTCTGCGGATAACTTGACACTTGCTAATATAGGTAGATATAATTGGGTCGGCAACTCGAATAACTTTGTGCTTTCTAAGGAAAAGTGGTGTAGGGTATTTTTGGCGACTATCTGGAATATCTGGAAGGCACATAATTTTCGGGTCTTTGAGGGGAAGGAAGAGACAATTTTGACAACCATCTTCATGATGAAACAAATAGCAAATGGCATTTGATATTCAATGGCCATACTCTTTGGTTCGAAGACACAGGGTGGCAATGGTACAAGTGTGGTCCCGTTCTGATATATGTTGGGCTAAGCTTAATAAAAATGGGAGTTGGGTGGAGAGAACTAACTCGGCGGCAATTGGAGGTGTAGTGAGGAACGATGAAGGTATATGGATTTTGGCTTCATTCGTAAGTTGGGCTCTAATTCTATTGGCCAAGTTGGGCTTTTGGCCCTTCAAGATGGTTTGATTTTTGCATTGGAAAGAAGGTTCCAGAGCCTGATTGTGGAGATTTATTCAAATTTCAAATGTGTTATACAAGCTGGTTAAGAAGAGTAATACGAGAGAGAGTCATTTAGACCTCATATTGGATGATTGTAGAACTTTGCTTGCAAAGCTCTGGAATATATATATATATACGTCATATCAGAAGATCGGCAAACTCGGTGGCGGACGCTTTGGCCAAGCTAGACCATATTTTGGGCAAAGAGTTGCACTAGATGGAAGAACTAGTATACTCTATAAGAGAAAGAAAATTCTAAATTAGACCAGGTCTAAGATATCTCCTAGACCATGTGGTTTAAAATGCACCACATTATTAATTGTGATAATGTGGTTTATTTTTTAACCACAAAATCTAGTAAAATTTTCTAGACTTGATCTAGTCAAGAATGTCCCATATAGTTGTTACCAATGTTATTAAAACCGGACCGGACCGGCCGGTCCGACCGGATCGACCGCGAACCGGAGGTCGGTCCGGTCCGGTTTATCCCTTAAAACCAGTATCTCCAAAAACCAGTTTGGACCGGGTTGAACCGGTCCAAAACCGGTGAACCGGCGAACCGGTATGGACCGGTTCAACCCGGTTCTGATTTTTTTATTTTTTTATTTTTGTAATATTAAAAATAAACTAGAAATTTTTGTACAAGGTGGGATTTGAACACCTAACCTCTAGGATAAAACATGACTTCCTTACCATTTGAGCCACACCATTTTTTTGAAATTTTAGTACAAATTAAAATTTATAAATTATAGAAACTTGTAGCCAAATTTATTTATAAATTAGATAATTAACTTAAATAAATATTTCACACATTATGAATGAAAATTAATACTCAAATAATAGTTTTTTATTAAAATTTATTCTATAAAATATTCTTTTCAATATTAATTTTAGGATAAAGAGTCAAATCGATATAATATGCAAGTTTAACTTTGAATATTAGACTTTTATACATAACCATATTTTAAAATTTATGAATATCTTAGTTTGTTGTATTTTTAACTTACACTTTTAAATTTTTAAAAAGAAATATAATCACATTATATTTATACGAGCATACAAATTAGTACCATATTACCGTTATGATATAAGTTAGATAACTATTATATGCTTTAATTTTAAAATATTATAATTTTTTTATATTTTTAATCAATTGTATGATAATGTTTAAATTTTATGCATATTACATATACTTTAAAATTAAATATATTTATTATATTATTATTACGTCATCCGGTTCGACCAGTGGTCCGACCGGTTCGACCAGTAAAACCACTAACCAGTCGGCTCACCGGTTCACTGTCCGGTCCGATTTTGAAAACATTGGTTGTTACTTGTTAGTGATGGTCATTGATTCCTTTTTGGACTAAAAAAAAAAAAGAAAATGACTTTTGAAAAGAAAGAAAAAATATACCATGAAAAGGAGACGTTAATCCATATTTTTCAAAGCACATAAATTGAAACCTTTATCCATGGTATTCTGCCGCAGATAGTAGACAGACGATAACCTTCCAGATTTACAAGTCTTACATATCGGGCCCCCGGCCCAGGCGAAGAAACAAACTGGAGGGCCTAACTCAGTAACTCCAATTGGGTAGGTCCAATTAGAAGCCCAAAAATTGTTAGTGGCTTGACTGGACCCAGATCCAGTTATGTTCAAACTGCAAGTGTCTACATTCGGCGAAAGAAAAACAATTTAACTTTCGTTCTAAAAAAAGAATACAATTTAGTTTTCATTTTTTTTTTGGGTTTTCCAAGGGTTTAATCACTTTCAAGTCGCGTCGGGCACATAAAATGGAAACATCTAACTAATTCATTCCACTAAAAATACGTAATCTTCAGAAAATCCAATATTCGCTGACTAGGTATAGAGCTACCCTACTATTTTAATGCAAAAATTGCAAAAAAGGTCCCAAACTAATTAGTAATTTTGAATTTTCGTTTCAATCTATATCACTTAGCCAAATTAGTCCCATAATTTTATATTTTTTTGGAATATTATCCCACTTGCCATGCCACATGGATGCTTACAAGTCATGCTGTGACAAATTTTATCATAAACCATTATATAAGATTGTAGAATTCGTCACAAACTAATTATAAATTTTGATTTTTCGTTCCAAACTAATTATAAATTTTGATTTTTCGTTCCAAACTAATTATAATTTTTGATTTTTCGTCCAAAACGATATTAATTCGCCGAATTTCGTCTCACAATTTGTCATTTGGCTTGAACTTAGTACATTATTAAACTTCTAATTTTATGAAAATGACGATTCATCTTTGACTTTTTTAAGTGACTAATGACAATTTATCCCCTGTTTACCTCCTATAATTTGAAAAGAAGTAATTTAAGGTAAATTGAATATTATGAATATCACATGGAAGTAAATTGCCATTAACTTTTTTTTTAAGAGAAAAATAGTATTGTTTTTTGAAATTCATGTCCGCTTTTGAGAAAAAATCCTATCTTAGTTCATTAGGAAAAAATTGTGCATTTTTTTTGTATTACTAAATAATATTTATAATTAGTTTGGAACAAATTTTTTCCCATGTCATTTCAATTACGGAACGGAGGTCGACTTATTAATATAGTTTGGGACGAAAAATCAAAATTTGTAAGTAATTTGGGACGAATTCTGCAATCTTATATAATTGTTTATGAAAAAATTTGCCACATCATGACATGGAAATATCTATGTGGCAAGTGGGACAATATTCCAAAAAATATAAAATTACGGGACTAAATTTGCTAAGTGATATAGTTTGGGACGAAAATAAAAAAATCACTGATTAGTTTGAAACCTTTTTTTGCAATTTTGCCTATTTTAATTGCGAATTTCCGTAAACTGCTAAAGACTATATATATGGTGAAGTTTTGGCTGGAAATTTTAATTTCCAAACTTTTGAAATTTCAATTTAAATTTAATCTGAATATGAAATCTAGAGAAAAAAAATTGGTTACATATCAAATCATTATTTTTTCATAGATTTGAAATTAGACTTAAATGTCATCTAATATATCATTTAATTAGATTTTGACTCATTTTCACAAATAACGGGATTGAACCAAAATTTTCTAACCATCTCCAGTGACTCCTCATTCTAAGTTTAACTTCTCCTCAATTTTCCTCAGATTTCAAGTCCAACTTTCCCTTTCTTTTTCATAGTAATCTATCATAATTTCAATCCTCATTTTTTTTCAATATCACTTAATAATAATAAATTATATTTAAATTTATTGCAATGTTATTATATTTATAAATTAATATTTAAATTTATTGCAATGTTATTATATTTATAAATTATTAATGTTAAATTTCATAAATTAAAGTTACGTTCCTTTAATATTTAATTTTTTAAAATTATATTTTATTTAAGTATAAAGGTTATATTTTTTAAATTAAAATGAAATTTTATAAAACTAATCATAAATTAAAGAAATTTTTTATTTAAAAGAAAAGAATTTTGATTAATTAAAAATAAATAAATAAATAAAAAATCATTAACTTTCAGATTCAAGGATGGGGCAAGCATCACTTTGAGCAGTGGTAAGATTTAATGGGACCTCCTTTAAATCAATAGATCTTCTCCATCGCTTCAAAGGAAAAGTTAGGTCATCGGAGATGGCCTCAGCCAAATAAGGCCCTACAGTCCTACATAGTAAAATTGAATATTGTTCAAGTTTTGTCATCATGAATTGGCCAATTTTAGCGTAAATCCACGTTCTTCAATTAAACAATGCTTCCAAGTTACCAAATCAAAACGTAACAGTTTAAAATATTTTTGACTGCGAAAGGAAAAAAAACCAAAATATGTTGGAAAAAAATCACATTTGAAAAATGGATTGACCGAAAAGTATCATCAATCTTTGCGCTAATTGAAAATTGAAACAATAATCATAAATTTTCAGAAAATGAGGCAACATCCGTTTACAAAAATTATATAATATAAAAAAATAATAATTATACGAAAGCAGAAGTGAAATAAGAGGAGTTTGAGATCAGACTGACGTGCAAATAGATTTTGTTCAGCAGAGCAACAGAGCCTCTGAAATAATACGATATATATATTGTCATCATTTCTCAAACTCTATGAAATTTGTAATAAGAAAACTAACTATGCGATTTGAGATTGTGGTACAAGAAAATCAGAAACATGCCTTTTACCGTCAACTATGCATAAGCACGCTCACAGTTATATACACACTCGTTGCGGCGTCGAAAAACCCTAATTCTACTGGGCCTGACGCTGTTTATGTGAGTTTCTTCTTAGGGAGTAATGTGTACGGGCTATTATGGGCCCAACCCCAACTAAATTATCAAAACTGGAAAAATTGGCCTTTTATTAAAAAGAAATCAACAAAAGGAAAAATAACAAAAGTCAAGGTCACATGTTGACCTCCTAATTCCTAGTAGTAGTGCAATTGTTGGTCTCTACGACTATATTAACAATTGTTACATGTGGGTATAGACTTCAAAGCCACAGCCAAGTTCATGAAATTTATTGGAGTATTTTGTATTAGAGCACACAATCATTGATCCATATCAAGAGAAAGCATGTTATTTATTTATATTACAAAGATATATAATATGAAGGTTAACTGTATGATATAAAAGTACAAATCGGATTCCGCTTTTAAATAACATGTTTGACAATAACTCGAAAGAGATCAAGTCAGTCAGTCAGGATATTCAAAACAGATAAAGAAAACACATTACCTTATATCATTTGTATTTCTAGTCCTTACTAGCAGATGTATGTCAAATAATTATGTAAACAGGAAAATCATATTATTACCAAGAAAGAAGGCTAGAACATGCATGTTTCATCTTTCCAGTCTGGAGATTTTCTCTATTTTTCTTGATATAAGTTGAATACATCATCACAATTCACATAATGAGTATATATAGTTATTAAACTCAAATTGGCAATGGTATTTTAACAACAGGTGTTACAAACAAATCATCTGTTCTTCTAACTGTGACACCAAACACCTCTCTCATATCCAGTTTGATTCCAAAGGGTAAATTCCAATCAAAATGAAACAGAAACATAGCAAGTGGAAGTTCAACATTAGCAAGACCAAATAACATACCAGGGCATATTCTCCTTCCACCACCAAAAAGTATATACTCAAAACTATTCCCTTTGTAATCCACCAAACTATCCAGAAATCTCTCTGGTACTGCATCTTCCCAATATTTCGGGTCTCTTCCTAACGCCCATGCATTAATGATCACTCGGGTTTTGATAGGTATGTCGTATCCATTGATCTCACAACTCTCAGTCGTTTCTCGTGCTAGTAACAATGGTGCTGGTGAATGCAGCCTAAGAGTCTCCTTAACTACCGATTTTAAGTATCTTATCTCGTCCATGTTTGATTCAGAAACGTAAGATTTACCATGGAAAACTTGTCTCACCTCATCTTGTGCTTTCTTGAGAACAGTCATTGGGTTTCTAAGCATTTCGGACATAGCCCAGTCTACTGTTGTGGCAGAAGTCTCACTTCCAGCACTGAAAATGTCCAAATAGAACAAGGAAAAGAACCATCAAATTAAGAGTGAAATGCAAAAATATCCCCATATGCTTAATTAGCAAAAAAACAACCTTCTCTGTCAAATTAATCACTGATCTTGATTTAGAAGCTCCCCATCTAGAATGACCTGAAAAATATTCATCTTGCCTCAGAGATCGAAAGGATTGGACACTTTTCGAGCTCAAAAGTTGTGTAGTGCAAAATTTTCGAAGTTAATTGTCTCCAGTAATCACCGTAGGGAGAAAAGACAATGCCCGAACAGTCATAAGACAGGACCTTTGCTGCAAGAATTTCAGGTCTAGAAGCAAAGATGTTGTCTCGAGTTTTCATTACCTCTTCTGCAAGTTCGGTTGAGGAAAGGACAATGGTGGAGATCGATTTCACCACGTTGAAGGTGCATCAAGGGTCCGTGTTTCAATGCCAAGTCCCTTAGAGCATGGTGAGGAAGAGATCCCACTAGTAAGTGTAAGTTCCCTACGAAAGGAATCTTTCGAGGTCCTGGAGGAAGATTCAAAGATGGGACTCGGGTTTTAGACCTGTTCCTTAGTTTCAGAAGCATAAAACTCAACAAACATAAGGAAATAAAGATTCCTTTACAGGGTAGCTGGAGAAGAGATTCAAAGAGAAGCAAATTAAGTGGAAGGATTCAAATGCAAAATTAAAATTGGTCTTATAATTTACTGAGATCCTCTTAACTCATATTCTATTTTGTCTCTGCTTGTTGGCTGATGTTTGACGTGGTAGTAAAGTTGTAGTTTTTCCCTTCAAAACAAATTAACCAAACATTAGCTTTATCAGAGGAATATGTATATGAGTATGACTGACTGCAAGAGGTAATAAACACAGCAAATTAATGCTATCAATATTTATTGCATGTGGCCATGTGCCTTTTTTCAGATAATTAAGATTCAAAGTTACATTATAGTAAGATCAATCTTTCTTCACAAACAGGAAACTTAGAGGTGACTTTTATTTTTGGCATGGTACTTAGTTTCAGAAGCATAAAAAATACATATTGCTGATTCTATCAATCAATACATATACTATAATTTATCTTGCTGTTACCACAAGCATCTTAATCTCCAGAAAGAACAAATTGAAGAGACAAAGACTAATCCTCAGCTAATATCCCCAATAACAATACACATAATAAGCATCCAAATTAATAGAATTGTAAAATCACAGTTTTGTCTTAGCAAATCATGCTTCCATTGTGCTGCAAATACAGCTATATACAAAAAGATAAATATAACAAATGTCCGAACTTTAAAATTCTTCTAATTTACGTTATAAGCTTTCATTGATGACGATATTGTGATGTATCGGGGCGATGAAGTAAATAAAGTCTGGTGTAAAATTTTCTCTATTTTATCATAAATTTAGTACATAAAACTTCGGGGAAAATGCAAAATACTCCCATATGATACGTTACGTGAATCATCCACAAAACTACCATGTGAACTCTTATTTGCATAAATTCCTAGGGGTGTAAACGAGCCGAGTAGTATCGAACGACACGTTGTTCAAGCTTGGTTTGAATTTTATCGAGCTTGAAATTTTGTGTTTGAGCTTGGTTTGATTTCTTAACGAACCGAGCTCAAACGAGCTTTTATCGAACGAGCTCGAGCCGAGTATCGAGTAGCTTGATATTTTACATGTGTTTTTTCAATTTTTAGCTTATCGAGTCGAGCTCGAGCCGAGCTTTAAAAGTTATCGAACGAGAAATCTTGTTCAAGCTTGTTTGATTTATTTGACGAACCGAGCTCAAACAAGCTTTTATCGAACGAACTCGAGCCGAGTATCGAGTAGCTTGGCTTGATTTTCATCCCTATAAATTCCCCTCTATATTGTTGCATATTTTGCATGAAACCCCCATCAGTGCACAATAGGCCTTTGAAAACTTGTACATATGAGGGTTTCGTGCTGCATATTTAATGGAGTAGCAGATTCCACATAAAAACATCTTGCAACTATCCTAAATCTTCCCTTCATTACAAGCATGATACAAATCTAACAACCCCGAAAGAGGCTTATTTGATACAAGAACATATCATAACTATGAGGATACATCTTTTCTAATAGGAGAACTTAAATTCTCTCTTAAATACACTAACAATCCTCAATATCCTACACTCTATATAACACTAAATATGAAAACAAAAAAGATAATCTAAATAACATAATCGGACCACGATGTATGATCCATAGTAAAGCTAGGCATCTTATCGAGCTTAAATGGGTTCTCTTTCCCTCCAATCAATTTAGCAGGATTCCCAACGGCAGTAGTTCTAGCAGGCACCCGTTTTAAGACCACGGAGCCAGCACCAATCTTAGCCCCATCTTCAACTCTAACACTTCCCAAAACACAAGTCCCGGCACCAATCAAAACACCTTTTCCAATCTTCGGGTGCCGATCACCAGACACCTTACCAGTGCCACCTAAAGTCACATTATGCAAAATCGACACATTGTCTTCAATCACTGCAGTTTCACCAACCACAAGTCCAGTTGCATGATCAAGCAAAATCCCTCTCCCAATTTTGGCGCCCGGGTGAATATCCACAGCAAAAACTTCGGATACCCTGTTTTGAATCATAAGGGCTAAGATTTTTCGATCTTTAGACCACAAATGATGGGCTATCCTATGGGCCTGACAAGCCAAGAATCCTTTGAAATTCAAGAAACAGTGTACATAACTAATACAAGCAGGGTCCCTTTCCTTAACTGCCCTTAAATCATCATTAACTGCACTAATAATTTCTTGGTTTTCAGTTAGCACACCCAAGAAAAGATCGTAAAGGGTACAAGTGGGCAAGCTGGAATTGCTCAATTTCATGGAAAGATAATTTGCTAGAGCATTCTCCAATGAATCGTGAGATAAAATGGAAGTGAAATAATAATTAGATAAAATGGGTTCCTGCAGAACATCTGACCTGGCCTCATCCCTCATTTGAAGCCATAAATCATCAAACTTTTTCTCAGGGTCATGGTTGTTTTCATCCAAAAGAATTTCTGTTTGTGTGTGAATGATAGTCTTGGACTTTTTATCTGAAATGGGTCCGCGAGAAACAAGATCAGGAAAATTGGTTCTACAGTATTTGACATAATTATTGAGCAAATCGTTATCGATGTTGCGGTTGTTTTGTGTGCGGGTTTCTGTTTTAGAAGAGTGTATACAAGTTGCCATGGTTGAAAACGAGTACTTGAATGGATTGGAAATGGGCGATCTGGGAAAATAATTAGAGGAAATGGAAATGAGAGGTGCGGTAAAATTGGAGGTGGAGTGGATGGAGTTATATAGAGAGGAGGGGTACGTGGATAAGTACCGACCCAGAGATTTCATGGGAAATGATTTTTTACTAATTCTTTTGAAAAAATAAAGAATTGTTGCTTATTTGCTAATGTGGCGGAGAGGAAAGATGATGGATGAATGAAGGCTATTTGCTATTTGAGGAGGCGAGTCGTGAGTTGACTGTCTGTGCTGTGGCTGTGGCTGTGACTCTGACTGTGACTGTGACTGTGACTGTGATGTTGTGGATTAATTAATACAGTAAAAGTATGGTTTGCCTACATAATTTGATTTCTCTAATATACCATGAGATATTCATGGAATATAGTAAAAGATTAAATGTACTGCTCTTTTAAATTAGAAAATTTTATACTGTACTAATTTAATAAGTGTGACGTGGAACACATTATTTGTGTTTGACCCGGGTTGGCTGTAAAACCAATAGGAACAAATTAACTTATTTGGATAATTTGTATCATGACCTTAATGCAGACTTATTTATAATGTTTTGATGACTTTTTCTTTTTTTTTGTTTTATATGGGGTTTAATTTTTTTTAGGTGCGTCGACATATTAATTGGTTGAGGTCAAGGCATTTCAGACATATTAATTAAAAATTTCTTTTAAAAGAAATTCGAACTTGAATTCACTATTTTGTAGGGACTAATCATTTCCATTAGGCCAATTGCATACCAATTATAAAAATCAAATTATGTAGGCAAACCATAATTTGTGTGACATTATAACCTCCACTTGTACTATATACCTCAATTTTTTTTCTCTTCTATAATCTAGTATATTATTAAGCCTATGTGTCATATTTAATCTATTTTAAGCATTGTAATGTTATTACTAGGACCCTCGACCTAGGCTCCCGTGAAAATGATTTTGGGTTCTCTTTATATGAATTCAAGCTTAATTCTAGATAAGACAATTGAATTCGTTAAAAAGATATTTACATCCAATTAGCATTGCATTTTGTCAATGACATATGTTCTATTTGTTAATTATCAATATTATATTAAAATTCTAAAATAATAAATAAAAATAAAAGAAAATTTTATCAAAACGATAAATAAAAAAATAAAGGGAATACTACATAAATGAAAATTATTATAGTTTGCGAAATTTGAGAACCAGCCCAGTAGGTGTGGGGCGTGCTTGATTTTGTATTTTATTAGCTAAAGAAAGGAGGAGTTCATTAATAGTTATAAGAACAGAGGATTGACCAAAATTGTCATTAATAAATGTAGCCGATTCACCAGCGGCAGTGTGGGAGCAACCTCTCAAAAAATGAGGGGGGCTCCTTGTGCGCAGTGAGTACTGGTCCCAGCCTCTGTTGCCGGTTGAGTCACCATGATTTACCTCCTCTCACAATCCCGTCGGACAGGGGGTGAGGGGCGCCCGGGGTGAGCGATTTCACCTTTTGGAACAATAAATGTAGCCGATTGCATGACGAATGCGATGACGTGCGACCATTTGCAATCGACATCAACAAAATGATTGAGTTTGTTTGACGGGCAGCCTTTTATTTCCTTTCTACTCTTTCCGTTTCATAATCTGTTCGTGATTCTCGGTTTAAAAGAAAAATGGTTTACGTCGTTTTGATGAAATATTTAAGATTTCATTTAAATGAGTTTTGGCTATTGAATATTATGGTTTGGATAAATTAAAATTCTACTTGAATTGAATTTTGATGTTTGGGGTTTTAGAAAAAAAATTGACTGGTAAGTGTCAAATCAATATTTTATATGTTTAAAGATTTTGAGTGCAAGTTTCAGAATATGTTTTAGATAAGATCATTTTAAAGAATTTTGGTCCAATATCGCAAAACCCGCAAGTTCGGGCCAAAATTCATCCACATACACCCTTAGAATTTCGCACGTATATTAAGAAACCTAATAAATGATTTAGATTTTTGGTAGAAAATAAAATATATACCTTAAATACCCTTAATTAATATTATAATAGAATAAATAAGATATAGCTTAGGTGTAATGAATAATTGCTAAATTTGCAAAAGGGTAATTAATATTGTTTTGGAATTCCAAAATGACAGATATTTTAAAATAAAATTTTTATTTAAAAATTATAAATATTGTGAAACAGATAAAGTATTACATTTTACACTTTACACAACAAACTACGCTTTATAAATGTAATCCATTACCTAATTCTGCCCATGATTCTAGAAAGCTGCAAAATAGAAAAGACACTAAAAAAAAGAAAAACATTTCTACTAATGTACTTCCTCGGTCCCAATTTAATTGTCATTTTACATATTTTCACACATATTAATGTACCTATTAAATAGCCTCAATTTTAGGGAAAAGATAAATTATATTCCTAAAATACCCTTATTCTTTATTTTATCTCACCATCAACTATTTATACTTTACACACTCTCTCTCTTACTTTCTCTCTTATTCTTTCTCTATCTTTTATGCATTAAATAAGGGTAAAACAGGAAAATATGTATTTAATAGTGGATTGAAATTCTAAAGTGACAAATAATTTGGACAAAAAAATTTCTCTAAAAAGACAGATAAATTGGGACAGAGGTAGTAATAAAATCAAGAAAATAAGCATCCATCACAGTGCACCATATCTCATTTTTTTCACTAATTTTTAATGTTTTTAACCTCACACCCTAAATCACCAAATCACCATACTATCAAAAAATATAAGTATTTATTTTTAGCCTCTCATGATGGTCAACCACCCTTTCACCAAATCCTATTTTTACACTAAATTTTTTGGTGTAAGAATTTGAATAACCACCATTCCACTATTTTATTATTTTTCACACCAAATCATAAAATAGGATTTGACGCAATTGTACGTCCCTATTTAATTAATTAGAATTTAATTGCGTGGTTAGCAACTTATTGACATATTTATTATAATTAAATTATTGTTAATTAATTTGTATATATTTAACTATAGAATTAATTAATTTATCAGCTTATATTAAGCAAATACACTATTTATTATTAATAAAATATAATTGTTAATAAAAATAAATGTGCTTTATATTATTGTTAATTAATAGTATATATTTAGGTATAATTATCAATTAATTTATTGATTTTTTTATCAAATAAATACACTAGTTAACATTAATAATTCAAATAAAGTAAACGACAACAAACCCTTTAATGAGATACATTGTAAATAAAATGACAATAAGCTACATTTATATTATTAAACATAAATCATACATAAAAAAATGAAATATATGACGATAAACTTCTCAATTAATGAAACACATAATTAATTAAACAACATAAAAATAGATGATGACGACGATAATGAGATGTTTGTCATGTGTTAATATTATTTTATTTTGTAATGTTGTTTAATTATGCATGTGTCTATGAAAATGTTATTTATGTTATGATTTTATTATATGTACAAAAAAATTGTGTAGACTGTTTCAATTATTTCATAATTGATAACATACAATTTAATTAATATAGTTATAAAAATTTATTACTTTTAAACATGATTTGTAATTATAAATGGCACTTTAAAATTGATACCATTTGTTGAAGGTTTAATGAAATAAAATTATTGTAAACACAAAATTTATTATTTGGTGAAATACCATGAGAGATTAAACCAAATCATATTATCTAAAAATGGTTAAATGATGAAATATTATTATTTTTTTATAATTTGGTGTAAATTTTGATGAAAATCGTGGAAAGCACTGAAAATTGTGAAATTGTGTGCTTAGGATGGAAAATCAACTCATCTCCATCTCACCAAATAAAGGATTTGATAAGAAAAAATGATAGAATTGATGATAAGCATGGAAGATTGATGTACTTGATATGAATATAACGGGAAGATTGATATTCTAAGACTGTGTTCTTTCTGGCCCATAAATACCATTTTCGTATTCAACATATAAATATATATTATATATATATATATATATATACGACATAAAAATAGAAGTATTATTTTTATATTATAATAAAAAGCTCCGGGCTTTAAGTCAACACGAAAGGAAAGGGAACTAGGGAAGGCAGTGAGCGAGTGAATGCATATTGTGTTGTGTCCAATATATTTATTCTGGAGATTTGAAAGTGTGTGCCGCTTACATCTTCCAAAAGCCAGTTTTTTTTAATACTACTATTGTTTTTTTTCTTTTTAAAAAAGGGGATGATATTTAGGATTTCTAATTTCCCTCTCATTTTTCCTTTTTCTCGATTTCCTCTGTTACTTTTTTATGGTTAATTAATGGGCCTCAGAAAATGTGATTTAGCCACTCATGTGAAGCCCAATGAAATGCCTTTTGTCTTCCTTTGTCTTGTGGTGGCCCAAAAATAGTTGGAGTTAACGGGGGGCAGCACTTGATGATGGTGGTTGGGAATGGAGTTATCGGGGGTTGATAATTTGATTAAATGAATTAGTTACTAAAAAAGTACTTATGAAGTAGCAGCAAGTATTTTATTTACTTAAATTAAATAATCTTATGTAAAGATATGTTACACAACGTTGTAACAAGAGATCTGAAGCCCTACTATATGATATTATTGGAACTACTTTCGAATGTACATAAATAAAACTTTGGTGTCCTAGTCAAATAATATCGAGTGTAATAATAGAATTGTCAATGAGTTGGATTCGGGTCGGATCAGATTCAATCTTGGTCCGACTTCATTTATATCGGATCTTGCTCGAATCTGTATTTCTCATCTCCAATGATTTTTGGTTGGATATCGGATATTTTTTTTAAAAATTGCAGCAATATTTTTTCCTAAAATAAGTTTGTTAACTTTAGTATTAAATTTAAATTGTCTCACATGTTCAAACTTTCTAATATTAATATTTTAGATGAAAATATGCATAAAAAAGAATTTATGAACGAATCAGTAGCTACTATTTTCTTAAATTGATGGTAAAATATTATTTTTTACTTATTTTAATAAAATATTATCTATATCTATAATTTATTTATTTATTTTTGAATACGAATATCTTTAACGGATATACCGACATAGATCTATATTCACTCCACGTGTATTATGAATTTTTATAATCGTGTTTGATCCATTGAAAATTGAATTTCTAATTAAATTAAAATTCGAATAAATCGGATCGGATTCGGATTGAAATCCGCCCACAACGGCACAACCCTAATTATTATCTATCTTGGGTTTAATTACTCAATTATGGAAAAGATCTTGCCACTACGATTTATCCTACTCTTTTTCTTAGAAGTTAACTCTATAAAAGAAATATTCAGTACTTGATTGATTTGGGAAAAGATCATGATCATAACATTTTAAAACTGCATAATATACTGAAAAGGATAATATTAGTAAAGATAGCAGCGGTTCAGAAATGTCCAATATATTGCCTTGGTAATTAAAATTTCCTTTTTCTGTCGAAATTAATGTGACCCTTGGAGTCTTTGATTAAAATAATACTCCAATAGAAACCTAAAAAATCTAATTTCCATTCGATGTTGTACTAACAAAAGAATTATTAATTTCTAATAGACAATTGAATTAGAATGAATCTAATTTAAATCGAACCCCAACTAATGATATATTCTTACGATGATAAATAAGATCCAAAATTAGCAGATGATGATAACAAAATAAAAATAAAAATCGTTCTCTTAATAACATCTTCTGTACTGTTTGGTTGTCGGGAAAGTGAGGGAAATGAAGTTTTTTTTTCTCTCATTGTTGTTTGGATAGCAGGAAAGAAAGTTTTTATCTTCCTTCAACTTTCCTGCAGGAAAATTTTGTCCCCACCAATTTGATGGGGGAAATCCTGTGAAAATCCTGGGAATTTTTTTTAGTAAATTGCAAAACTCCACTTGTACTTTGTCTAACTATCATAATTCTCCATTTGTGATTTTTTCCTATCAAAAGCCCCTTTGTGCTTATTTATTATTAGCAAAAAAAATACCCTCTCAAGTCATTATAACAATTATACCCCCACAAAATGATGCAAAAGCACCCCTACTACCTAAAATATTATCAGTAACCCCCTATTAACTTTAAAAATTGACGATAACCCCTTGTTAATTTGAAAATTGATATAAATTCGGTGACTAAAAAATATACAATAGTGTCAAATTAATCTATATATTATAGTTAATATAATGAAAACATTATTATTCATACAATATTTTATCAACAAAGAAAACGTAGATCCTATCTTGAAATAAAAAAATACAAATAACAAAAGACAATATCAACTAATTTTTATAATTTTGAAAGTATTCATAATCAAACAAAAATATTATATTTCAAAATTTTCTTGACAACCAAACATCTGCAAGAAAATTATTTTCCTGACAATCAAACATGTAGAGGAAAATGATTTTTTTTTCCTTTTCCTTTCCCTTTCCCTACAATTTTCCCTCACTTTCTTCATAAAGATTCAAAAATATGAAAATTCAGAATATAGTCTTAGTTTAGTAGATTACAATCAAATAATGCTTTTTCATAATATATGGTACAAATATAGACACAAGAAAGAAAAGCACCCTTTTACCTAGAGACGCAAACGTGCATAAAATGCAAAAAACCACCAAAATTACGTGCATAGAATAAAATGAGATAAATCTGTAATTAAAATCCAGCTTCAACCGTTACGTCTTTGTTCAACAATACATCTTTTTTAGCTTCTCCCATTAATAATAATAAACTTCAGTTAAGCATACATTCTATGACTCAATCAATCCAGTTCTTAATTAAATCCCCAGTACATTCTTCATTAATCTCTGCATCCCGTTAATTCATTACAGTTCGCTTCATAATCCCATTAAAAATTTTCCATTAAATTAAGCACTTTGCATCTTTGCACCGTTAATTCTTTACCATTAGACTCATAAAACATGCAACCATAATAAATATATAGTATATTAATTCATCTCGCCTCGCGCTCCTATATTTATTGCCCTCACTTCTTCCTCGTTACTCGATCGCTCAACTTTTTCTTCATTAGAATTTCTTTGGAATTGGAAATGAATTTAAGTGCTTGTTCCTTTGTTCTTCTGATGTTGTGGGTTGAAGCTAAAGTTGGGATTGCACAAGATGGGAGTAATTTCATTACGTGGGATGATTTGATGGTTGATAATCGTATGTTACATTTGACAGATTTTGGTGCCAAAAATCAAAATAGAGTAATTGTAGTCGATAAGAATGGACGTGGAGATTCTTTAACAGTTCAAGGTGCAATTCAAATGGTGCCGCTTCAAAATACACAGAGAGTTAAAATTCACATTCTTCCTGGCGTTTACAGGTTTTTTTCTTTCTTTCCAAAATCCTGTTTTTTCTTTATATACACACACATATATATTCAGTGTGCGTGTGAGTTTGTTGAGAAATCGGAGGAAGTTATGTATTGGTAGTGGGATATGGTTTATTTTGTTTCCCTTTACAGTTACACGTACACTCAATTTTAGTTTTTCTAATTTTTCAATTTATATCATATACTCTGTTTTTTTATTTTTTATTTTGCAGTGAAAAGATATATATACCAGCATCAAAGCCATTCATTTCACTAATTGGTGATCCAAACAATCCATCTCAAACAGTCATAACTTGGCACGATAAAGCTTCCAATAAAGACATCAATGGTGGTTTTATCGGAACTTGGAAATCAGCCTCTGTCACAGTAGAATCAGATTATTTTTGTGCATCCGGGATCACTTTTGAGGTAATAGATTATTTCTTAATTATAATATCATGGACTGGAGTATTTCATTTCCACTAAAAAAAAATTACATGTTTTAATACAGAATACAGTAGTTGCGCCAGTAGGTGGAGTCGAAGGGTACCAAGCTGTAGCGTTCAGGTCATCGGGCGACAGGGCCGTGTTTTACAAAGTTCGGTTTCTGGGTTCGCAAGATACCCTTTTGGATGAAACTGGAACACATTATTTTTTCCAGTGTTTCATACTAGGGGCGACTGATTTCATATTTGGCAACGCAAGATCACTCTATCAAGTAACAAATCCCATATTTTGTTTTCTTTTAAGAAAGAAAGATCCTTTTAAGTTGTTTCATTATTGATTTGAACTGAACAGGAATGTACCGTTTCGGTTTCGGATCCTGGATATGCAATAGCAGCACAGCACAGAGACTCAGCTAACGAAGATACAGGGCTATCTTTTGTTAATTGTACAATTACTGGGACTGGGACTGGTAGTGTATACTTGGGAAGAGCTTGGGGTGATTATTCGAGAGTAGTATACGCAAACAGTCTACTCGACATTAATGTAACTCCCGGAGGTTGGGAAGATTGGAAAGTTCCATCAAGACACAAGTATAAACCCTATAATCTTTCATGTTTTCCGATATATACAAATGTGTAGAGAGACAATTTAATTGTACACTTGTTTATGGATGCAGTACTGTGATGTTTGGGGAATACGGGTGCACGGGAAGAGGAGCGGATAGAAGTGGAAGAGTAGCTTGGTCGAAAGCTCTGGACGACACGGAAGCAAGGCCATTTCTGGGCACATCGTTTATTAGCGGGGAGCAATGGCTGAGACTCTAATAAAGCCATTTTCATTTTTAAAGAGGCGGCTAAAAATCTGTAAAAATTTTGGATTGCTTATATAACGTACAGTCTATCAACCTCATCTACACAGAGTTCATCATTCATATACATACTGATACTACTGTAGTTTGAAAGAGGACTAAAGAAATATAATAATAATTGAAGTGATAAGAAAAGAAGATATACTCAAGAACTTCAGATGCATATATATAGCAACATAGTACTACTACACATACAGACAGACATATAATAATCTACATTGAAAGACTAAAAGTGACTGGGGGATCTCCAATTACAAGTTGATTGGATCTAATCAAGAACACGAAACACTATTTAAATGACTCAATTCGAGGATCTTCTTCCACTTAATTGCTGTACATAATTCTAGAATTTCTTTAGTAGCAATCATACCATAGATCGACCTCTCTACCTTTATATACAACTATTTTTACTGCTACATTAAACTCTACCACCATATCTCACGTGCGAGGAGTATGTCAGCATTTGGTCAGCAATCCCTCACATTTCGGTTCAGTACCCTCACATTCGCCATATTTGTTCTCACTGTTTCCATTATCGATTTTATTTCCCTTATCATCATCATCATCATCACCATTGCCAACACTAATATGGTCAAAATTTTCGTTCTCCTCCTCATCTTCGGAATAGTAATCCTTATCTTCAGCTTCAAGTATTTGTTGCTGCTCATTAAAACTTGTATCGTCTTTCAAAGGGACATTAGTTAGTGTCATGCCTTCCAAGTCATGAATCTCCTCTTCAAGGGTACTGAGTTTGTTACTAGTCACAATTTTATGATACGTATTTGGATTATTATCTGATTTTGTTTCCTTAGAGGTGTCCAAACCAGATATGACGGATAGGATGTCAGAATTTGGCTCGATATCCACCCACTGATCGCCAACCCAATCTCTTGCAACCCTAAGCTTCTTTAACTCAATGTCCCTATACACATTTTCACCTGAGATAAAACCACGGAAAAAATATGATAAGAAATCAAGTCGAAATTAAGAAATCAAGTCGAAATTTAGAAACTTGGAATGCGGGTAGAAATTTACAAAGAGGGGCAAGCAAACCTGGAAAATAAATTTGATAAGTTCCGTTTTTATTATCACAAGTTATGACACCTTCCCACCAACCATCACACCACCAGGCATCAGCTGGATCTCCAACCTCAAAGGCTAGGCTCGTTTTCTCATTGCAAGGATAAGCTGGCCTTGTAGTATAGCGCCCAAAATGTCTCATTCCCAATTTATCAGCCTTGGCCACTCTATATGTTGGAACCCATTCCTATAGTAAGAGTAATAAGATTAGTAAACTAGCATCAAGAAATGTAAAATATTGAGAGGAAAGGAAGATCTAACAATAAAAAAGTGCTTAGTAACCTCAAGGTTGGTGGAACTATCATCATCCTTTAAATCATCATAGAGAATTTTCATCTGTCTCTTGGAGACCTCTAAAACAGTGCACCTAAACCAGCAGCCACGAATACCACTGTCTTGGCAAAGAAATTCCACTTTTTCATTAACCGTAAAAGTTGGATTATGCTTTGCCTCTCTACTCAGTAGACCATACTTTACTTTTTTATGGTATGATAAATCACATGTCATTTTCTGATGATCTTTGCTACTGCGATTCCTTTTAGCTCCAACTTTTACATCATCCTCAGTGCTAAACTCGTCCTCCTCAAAAAAATCAGGGCTAAAACATGAAAATATTGGTTGATCAAAGTATCCACGCAGTTTGCTTAATTTGAAAGGCTTTACTCTGTTACTCTTGAATTGTCTGAAACAAAAATGAACCCTGCCTAACAAATCATGAGGAAAAACTACCAAGCATTTGTCATAGTGTTCGCGAGTTAATACTATGGCAGGACCGTCAACACACTCTGCACTTATTACTTGTACATATGGAGTGATGAAGACTTCTTTAGGATGAGGATTACGTAAAGATACAACTCCTTTGACTTCTCTGTTATGGTGAAACCATCTAACTTTGACCTTTTTCTGGGATTTTCTATCTTCGTACATGTCTTCTAAATATGCAACATAGTGGTTCTCTTTTTCAGCCATTACGAAGACAAATGATTGCACCTAAATAGAAGACCAAGGTCAAATCAGAGAGAGAGGGAGAGAGGGCATATCAGAAAAGATTCCTTTCAGTTATAGGGTTAAAGAAGATTGTTACCGCTATTGAAATCCCATTCCTGCTAAACGCTGGATAATGCTTCAGCTGTTTACCACAAGTCCATGCTAAACCTGACCATGAAATGTCTAAATGATGACCGTTCAAATTCCTTGCTAAATGGCCCTGATATACAAAAGTCAGATGATATATAAAATAAACACGTGTTAGATGAATTGAGGAATACATGGAAAGATGACCCCAACTGGCTAGATATACATACCTTATGAGATGCCAGTTGGACCTGCTGAGCATTAACTTCAGACGTAGGATCATCTTTAGGGGACACTATCATAAAAGAAAAACAAAAGAGGATCAAAAAATCAAGCTTTGAACTATTTTTAAATTCAATGCGACCACATGCCAGAATTTAACAGCATAGAAGAAAACAAAATACATGCTTGTTATCATACTTGACATAACAAAATATTACCAAATATTTGGATGCTCATGGGTCATATATTAATTTCACCACCGTGTGAAGCTATTAGATTTTTTAATTATTAAAGATGGACATTCTTTCAAAATAATGACAAGCTGAAATAGCATATATGATACGAGAATGGCAAGAAAATATTCTACACCACTGTGTGAAGTCATTCGGCATTCAAAACTTGATAACAACGGTAGTATTGGAACTTCAAATAGCTTACTCGTGGAAGATTCACTAAAACCCTAGGAAGGTGAGTAAGAATATAGACCAGACATAATTAACTACAATTCTAGCATTTTTGGAAATTAAAAACTTACTACAAACAAAAAGATATTGAACAACTAAAAGACTTCAAATCTTCTGCTGCCATAATATGGGAAATGCAAATGGGTTTGTGTGGGACAAAAATAAGAATCTTGGCTAGGTAAATTCAAATGCTTTAAGACAATAAAGAAATTTCTCATCACTAATGAACACCGAAAGCAAAACATTAGAATAACTACCAAATAAAACATTATAATACCAAAAGAACAAGAATCATACTCGAGTAATTTCCGTGCCTATGTTGTTTTGATAGCATAGAAGTAAGCCAGTTCACAACCTCCCTCCTCGATCTCCATCTGAATCCAGCATGCACTGAGTTCTCGCCCCCATGGACACTCAAAAACTCGTCAGATACAACATAGAACATATGCCTAACACTCCGCTCAGTGCCCACGACAGCAAGAATTGACTCCCCCGAATTATCCTTCAAGAAATAGTGAACCACACGGTTGCCCCTCTCTTTCGATACATATTGCTCTTTCCACTCCACAAAATAGTACTCGTTTGCAGCCATAGCTGATAATAATTAAAAGAAATCCTTGCTGGAACTAAGCTTCAGAACCCATCAGAATCCTAAGGAAACCCTAATTTGGAATCAAGCAGTAAACCCACATGAAATTAACAAAAGGGTATATTTTTACCTCTACAACGATATTAAAAGGTTAGCTGAAATTCCACAACCATTGGAGAGAAATTCAACCACAGAGAAGACAAAAACCTGACAAATTCTATACTAACTTTGACTAGGGCTGAACGCCTCCAAAACCCTATCTTTTTTTTTTTCAGAAAATACAGCCGCCTATAAAACTAAAGAAAACTCACCTAAAAAGTGGCGGCTTTAAGATCTGCTAAAAAGAACAAACACAAAATTAAGTACAGGGATTTGTTCTGGGTCAGAAGTCTGAAAGACCTACCAAGAAAATTGATGGGGCTGTCGAAGAAAACCGAGTTTTCACCTAAAGACGAAGGTCCGGAGAGAAGTTCTCTTTTATAACAAGAATATAGGGAAAAAACTAAGGTCTATTTGTTGTTCTTTTTTTACTTCAGTAAGAAAAGGTTAGAGTTATAGGGAAAACTTCTTGAGAGCTCCGAGAATTACATCTGTGCAGCTGATTACGGAGGAGGAGAAGGAGAAGGAGAAGGAGAAGGAGAAATTAATAGAAGAGGAAGAAAAATGGTTGCAGGGTGGAGAAGAAAAGAAAAGGGTTGAATGAAAGTTGAAACAAATAATAATAATAATAATAATAAACCATCAATGGTGATCTTTTCTCTCTCATAACAAATGCTGGGACCCACAATCACAAAATTATCAAATCTTTTACCCTATTTTTCTATTTTCTTTGTTGTTGGGCCTTTTGTTTTATTTTGAGTAACCAATTTTAAATGGGCTTTGCTAGGTCCAAAATATTCAATTTGGGCTGTCAATGTGAAGTGCTATCCCAGTGGCAGCGGTGTTCTCCACTTCTCCTCCATACATTTCTTTTTTCTTTTTTGGCTATATTATAAATATTTTGAGGGAATAACCTCATTTTTCACATGTATTTATGTTTCTTTAATAACTTATTTACATTTTCAGCTAAAATGATGTTTTCACTGTATAAATATATAACTTAAATATTGTGATAATTTAATTATTATTTGAAACATTTGCAACTTAGAATGTCTAATTATTCTTTATCTTAAAAAGAATTTGTCTAGTTTATTGTATTTTAACATAAAGGGTGAAATACAATTTCCCCCCTTAAAATATGGGGGTGGCATCAATTACCCCCTAAAGTATCAATTGTAACACTTGTCCCTCTATGTTATAGTATTAAACATTTTATTCCACTAAATACACCCGTCCCTTTTGAAACAAATACATTATTTCTTTATTAAGTTATCAAAAAATATTTATGTTAACTATAAATTCATCCATCCACCAAATATATTATATTTCAATTTCTTCATTTCTTCGATTTCCTTCGGTTTAATGTTCTCAATTTTTATCTTTATTTTCATCACATTTTTTTCTTGATTTATATTTCAATATGTTTTCTTTATTTTATGTTTCAATTTTTTATATTTCTATCTCAATTTTTTCTTTATATTTTTCTATGTTTTTATTTGGTTATAATTATCTCATTTATTTTCATTAAGAATTATTATTAAAAATATTGAGTAATTCTCCTTCGAATTCTTTTCGCAAAATTCACGATTGACACCAAGCAATATTATGTATTAATTTCTTCATTTCTTCATCAATCTTTTTTATTAATTATAAATACATCCATTTACCAAACAATATTAAATTTCAATTCTTCATTTATTTTGCTTCTTTTGGTTATAAGAAAATGAGATGAAAATGAAGAAGAAATTTGAGATTGAAAACAAAAATAAAGAAATTAAAACATAATGTTATTTGGTTGACGAATGTATTTATAATTAATAAAGAGACAATTTTATTGTTATAAATTAATAAAGATATTTTTATTTATGAAAGGGGCGGTAGTATTTTTGAAAAAAAACTATAAAATTATAACAAAGGGGAATAAACGTTACAATTGATACTTTAGGGGATAACTGATAATTGTATCACCCCATACTTGAAGGGAAACTGTATGTCACCCTAACATATATGCAAACTAGAAGTAAAAGCTTTTATCAGTTAAAAACTTAATACCCAAAAAAAAAAAAAAAACAGAGCTCGAAAATCCAATTTTCCATTGTGCATAGAATATCCATAATAAAAAAATTAATGGTCCAAGTCATATGCAACCACACAAAATAATTTAAATTTTAATGTCAACAAAGTTTATGAAATTACTTCTTTGTATGGATTCTATTCTATGGACGTCAAACCAATCAAAAAAGGCACAATACGTACTAGTCCAGTTTCCCATTGGTTTGAAACCTACAACAAAAAGAATTGTAGTATTGAACTAGGTATCCCAAATCATAACTACTGCAATTACTCCAACGCCCAACAAAACAGCCAAAAACTTGTAATGCGGAGTGTCAAAGGACACCTTGTTCAGCGGCTTATACCCCTTGATGAGTAAATGATTAATCGATACATATATAAACACACCACAAGCCAAACCCATAGAAATCGCGTAAATCCAATCAGCCACAGTACCCTGAGTCGTGGCATCGATTACAATGCCAATAGCTACGCCAATTGGGCTAGATATGGCAAATGCAAAAGCATAAGCTGCACAAGATAGGAGAGGTCGATCGGGAATAATTCTAAGAAGAGCTATTCCCATTGCAATGGCAGCAAATATTTTATGTAGACAAACTGTCCATAGAGCTCGCCAAGCATCTGCTTTTGTTTCTGCCACTCCGATTGCTATTCCTTCGAATACAGAATGAAAACATAGTGCAGCTATTAATAAGATGCTGTCCCCGAGTGAAGTGGCAGAGGATAGTGAAGCTTTTGCTAAATGGTCTTCTGTAGAATTCTCCTGATAAAGAAAGCAATAATTAGCCATAAGTAAGATGCTTATATTAAAATAAGAACTTGTTCGTTTAACCTGTGGATGCGGCTGTGAAAGCATCCCCTTGCTGCCCCCTTGTTCGCAATGAGCACCTGTAATTATTACCAAAGAAACATAGATGGGATTCTTTCATTTGATAAATTCTTCGTCGTGGCTAATAAGAATGATGTTGAGAATTGCCAACTTTATGAATGATTTGACACTTTTAACAATTTCAATATTAAACATGAAGTGTGATAATTAAGACAACTAAAGATCAACAACCAAAGCAGTAGACAATCTTAACATGAAACTTAAACTTCATCTGTCCCACGCTTTCTCTGGCTTAAAAATTTCAATAGGTTTCTACCAAATACAGGAAAACGAGAAAGCTTGCATATTTGGGGTCAACCCAAGTGAAAATACTACTTCATATAAACCAATTTATACTCCAACATATTTTTTTGATTTACAATTTTTCCAGATGTTTCCTAAAAATATTGAGAAATCCATGCTCAAAACTAATAAAATATCAACACAAGAAACAAAATACTAATTCACATGTTTATGCACAAAGATGAGCAAAATTTAATGAATTTGAAGCAGAAGCACAAACCTTGAATATCAACATCACCATTTTCGGACTTGCCATAAACATGAGAAACAACGCAATCGGCAAACATAGTTAGCAAATACCCAAAACTCGCCAACATAAACGCAAACGGATATTCTTTAGTCGTCAAATCCCCAAAAGTCTCATTTGAATCACTCAAGAAATGCATCAAAGCAGTACCCAAAAATACCCCTCCAGCGAACTGCGTTCCAATTACCAAAAACACCTCGTTCCACTTCATGAAATACGGAGACATGCCCCCAACGAATGTCCCTACAAAAACAAGTATTAAACACCATATTTTTACAAGTATCAAGGAACGGGTCCTGAGATTCGGTTTCTCCAACGGGGATTCGGATTCGGAGTCAGAATCTCCGCCGTGGGCGGTGGCGGAGAGAGCGATGAGGAGGAAGAGAGAAAAGAATAGAAGAAAACGAGCCATGGAGTTGGGGATTTTGGGAACATTTTTCTTGTTCGTGTTGAAGATTGATTTTATAGTGAAGTTTTGTCGCCAAGGGAAAACAAACAACAATTGGGTGCGTCGTACCGCAGAGAGTAATTAAGTGTTGTACTGCGAAACAAGGGAAATTTCCTATTATAAAAAGAGTAGTACATGTACAATTACATTTCATTTTCAAAAAGAAAGAAAATGGTACGAGTGAATTCCTTTTGTTCTAAAAAAAAGAAAAGAATAATCCCCGTTTAGGAAATTTCATTTTAGGAAAATGCGTACATTACGATACAAATGACAGAGAAAGGAGGAAGACTTTGACATTATTGATTTTATTATAGGAAAACTGACATTATTGATATGTTTTTTATTTATAATTAAAATTTAATCATAAGAGAAATGTAAGAGTTTTTTACAATTGAATTATTGATCTTAAGACTTTGAATCGAAAATTATGGCTTAAAGATAGATTGATTATTCTATTTAATCACTAGATATTATATTTATCATTGAACTGGTCATTTAAAGATTTACCTATTTATCTCAAGAATCACCTTTTTCATTAAAATTATCTCAAGAATCAGCTTCTTCAAACTGGCCTGTCAATCATCTACTGTCATAATTGTTGCAGGGTTCACATCATTTGGTTACCCAACTTTTACATTCTAAATTCTAAGGGCAAGTCCAATGGTAGTTTGTATATTTGGGGATGTAAAATGAATTATACATTCCCAAATAGTTGTTTGCATACTCATTTAAATTGATTCATTCTAATGGTAAGCATGTAAATTGAGTTTCTATTTCACTTTATTAATATTTTTATTGTTTACTAAATATTTTTATCCAATCACATTCATTCCCTCTCAACAACTACCATATGCATATCATGTTTCTCTCCCTTTAAGAGTAAGTAAATATGGGATCTGAAAATGAAAAATGTAAAATGGATCCCCTTTTCCTTATCCCATTGGAGTGAAAAATCCAAAAAAAAATGTATGCAAAATAGCAGTTACACCTTTGCATCCTCAATTGCATACTTGCATTGGACTTGCCCCACTCCTGCAATCTTGGAACTAATTTAGGGCTTGTGTGAAAAATAAGAAATTAAAATTAAAATTTTTAGTCTAAAATCAATAATTCTCTCTTGTTGAATCTTATATCTTTTTTATTTTTGTGATATTTTAATATTTTTATGACTTTATGTGAAGTAATTTTGAGTTAAACAATATCATTTTAGGGAAAACAAATCATTAGGAATAGTTTTTCGGGAAAAATTGTACAAGTTGAAGGAAAACAATCTAATTTTCAGATGATGTACAAAATAGCAAAAACAATTAAGTTACATTGGCTCTAAGGCCATCTCCAGTGATCCCTCTCCACCCCTTCACTCAGACTTCCCTCGGACTCTCATTCTCCTCTCCAGTCCTATTTTCATAGTCATCTCCAGTGATTCAGTATTCTTATTTCAATTAATTCTATTTTTCTTATTTCTTAATAATAACAATAAATCGCATTTAATTTCATTATATTTAATTTTCATAAATCATTTTTAATTATGTTAGTCTAAATTTAAACAAGTTAAATTTGTAAAACTTAAATAATAAAATTAAATTTTCTTTCAATGTTATTAAATTTCAAACATTAATGCTAAGATTATTAAATAAAAATTAAATAAGATTATTGTTAGGATTTAAAAAAAAAAAATTAATAATAATATTTATTATAAAATAAATTAAATAAATAACAAAAGAAAGTCAATTAAAAAATAAAAAAATAAAATAAACATGTGTCGTCCACTGCCAACCCATTGAGGTGGAGGTGGGATAATACCTCCCCACTCATCTCTCTCCTTCCCCCTTCATCAATGGAAATCACTCCAATTTTTTCCCTCTCTCACCCACTTTCCCTCCCCTTTAGACATTGAAAATGCCCTAAGCTCTTAGGTCCATGCCACATGGAGGGTGAAGAATTATATTTATTTATAGGAAATTAAATCGAGGAAAAATGGGGTTTCGTTGATGCTACGCCTAAGAGCATTTAGAAAGGTGCTCTCAAGTCCTATTTTTATGACACGTTTTAATGAAACTAGAAGAAAAAATTGATAAATTAATAGACAATATACAAAACCTTCAAAAGGTTTTAGAAAAAATAAACAAAACAATTCCGGATTTTCAAGACACATATGAAAAATATAACCATTATTTAAACTCTTTACCCGAAATACAAACAAATACATCATATTCTGAGAATAGTTTATTTGGTTCTCAAAAACCATTAGAAACATACGATGTTCTTAGTACAAAACATCCTTGTGCCCAAGGAAAAGGATTCCCACATTTATTTCATACTTTCCATCCACAATTAAATAATATATCAGACATGCTTGTAGAGATACTGCATAATCAAGAAAGAAATTATACTGATAATTACGAAATAAATAAAAAACAAGCGAAAAACTTAGAAATTATCCCAAGGGAAGAAAATACTTTGGAAAAACTAAAAAAGACTATAGAGAACCTTGAAATGATAATATATCAAAAAGACCAAATACGAGGATTAACTATACAAGAAAACTATTCTAAATCTCCCACAAGGAAAGGGTTTAAAATGCCTAATAAGCTAGAATATATATGGCGAAAACAATAGAGGAAACTTTAGAAGAACTTAGACATATGTTAAGCTCGCTAAGCTTAATGAATAAAGAAACAACTTCAGATATAGAAGAAGCTTATCCTATACAAGAAAACGAAGATGTCATCTTTGAATATACACCATCCGAAACAGATGAAGAATATATAGGGATGGAAGACATTAGAAATCCAAAAACAGAGGACCAGCCAGAATCTAGTAATCGAGAAAATAAATACGGATATTCTGCACCACATAGAGCTGATGCAGGAAATATACCACCTTTAGGATCAAATTTTTATCCTTTTAGTCAAAACTATATACCAAGTAGGCCAGGAAGTAGAAATCCTTGGAAAAAGATCCCAGCAAAATGGCAACCCATACATGGAAACATGAATCAAGAAAACATTCTTAATTTAGATTGTGTCGATAATGAAAAAGAAATGTTAACTTACTGGACAAACCAAATAGGTCTAATAATACAAACAACGGATGAGTTCTCTAACTCTTCTGTTCTCGATATATTCACATTTGTATTACATAAAACAACTGGAAATGTTTTACGAATGTTGCAAAATTATACAAATGAAGATGTACAAAATAATTTTAATGCTGATACACCACTACACATGTTTAAAAACATTGCGAAAGCAATATATGCATATTTTATAGGAGATTTGCAAAAAGAAAATACCTTTATGGGATTACATGAAACAGAAGAAGCAAAACGACATTTGCATAATATGGCTATATGTAATATGTGCTACTTTGAAAACTATTACTGTGAATTTATTGAACACCTGACTAAAATACCTATACTTGAACAATCCCCGTTTATAGATATATTTTTTGCTAAATTACCTTACCCCATAGGAGTAGAATGTCAGGAAAAATACAAGGAAGAAGTCCCAGAAACACATAGAACAATAGGAGCTGCCAGAACTATAGTTCGAAAATACACAACAGAGCAATGTATACGAAAGAAACGATCTATAGCTATGAAGCCCTTAACTAAACTTTGTTGCTCAGAAGATTATTTACCACAAAAATACGGCTGTAGGAAGGAATATAGAAAGAAACATAGACGAAAAATATGGAAAAAACGAAATAAATATTGGATAAACAATAATAAAACCTATTTTAAGAAAAATAAACACAGGTTTTTCAAAAGAAAACCCTTTCATAAAGATATAAAGAAAAACAAATACTGTCCTGAAGGAAAAAAGAAGTGCACTTGTTGGCTATGTAAAGAAGAAGGACACTATGCAAATGAATGTCCAAAAAGACAAAATAAAAAAGAACATCAAGTTAAACTATTACAGTTTGCATATACTAATAAATTAGAACCATTAGAAGATTCGGACTATGAATCAGACATAGACTGGTACGAACTAGTTTCAGAAAATGAAGACGAAGATATAGAATACCCTGATAGTGATGCCTAGTCAGAATTCTACCTTTATAAAAATTCAGATTAACAAAACCTATATATATGCTTTAATTGATACGGGTGCAAGTTTATGCCTTGCTTCGCCAAAGTTAAACTGTTTTAAATGGGAAAAACTGAAAACACCAATACGGGTTATGATAGCAAACGCATCTCATTACTATATTTGGGAAGTAGTAAGAATGCAAACGATTTTTATACAACATTATGCTTTTACTATCCCAACTATTTATAAACATAAAACAGGTTTACCTTTCATTATAGGAAATAATTTTCTCAAACTATACGCACCCTTCGTGCAAAATATTTCGACAATTTCGCTTACTGCACCTTTTCGAAGTAAGTATAGACAAAGAAAGCAACAGATTTCTATCCCTATAGAAAAAGAACTGAATACAAAGAAACTTATAGAAAAAATCTCAGAACTTGTTTATCAAATCACTTTGTATACCTCCAATCTAGAAAAAGAAATTAATGAAATACTTGAATCTACTTCTAGTGAAAATCCTTTAGATATAAAAAATACTAACACCATGTTAGTAGAAATAAAACTAAAGGATCCTTCTCAAGAGGTAAATGTTAAAAACAATATCCCTTATTCTCAGAGGGATATAAATGAATTCAAAGAAGAATGTTCAAAACTTTTGGAAAAAGGAATTATATCTGAAAGCCATTCACCACACGCAGCACCTGCTTTTTATGTCGAAAATCATAATGAAATAAAGCGTGGCCAGAGAAGAATGGTTATAAACTACAAAAAAATGAATGAAGCAACTATTGGTGACGCCTACAAGCTCCCAAGGATTGACTTCATAAAAACAAAACTTAAAGGACAAAAGTGGTTTAGTACTCTCGATGCTAAATCTGGTTATTGGCAGATTAGACTACATGAGAATACCAAACCATTAACTGCTTTTACATGTCCACCTCAAAAACATTTTCAATGGAATGTTTTGCCTTTTGGCTTAAAACAAGCTCCGGGAATATATCAAAGATTTATGGATAAAAACCTGGAAGGATTAGAAACTATATGTCTTGCCTACATTGATGATGTCATCATCTTTAGTAATCAAGATAGGGAAGACCATTTGAAAAAACTCAAACTTGTTTTGATTAGATGCAGAGAAAAAGGTTTAATCCTTTCAAAAAGAAAAGCACAGCTTTGTAAAAATAAAATTGATTTTCTTGGAAATACGTTTGATTCAGAAGGTAACATGGTTATTCAACCAAACGTTTTAGAAAAATTAAATAATTTTCCAGATAAATTAGAAGATCGAAAACAAATACAAAGATTTTTAGGATGCCTAAATTATATTTCTGATCAAGGCTATCTTAACAATCTTGCTATACAAAGGAAAACACTTCAGAAAAAACTCTCTACCAAAATCCAATGGACTTGGACTGAGACAGATACACTAATGGTAAAAACCATTAAGGAACGGTGTCAAAACCTTCCACAACTATACAATCCGCAAGAAAATGATTTCATCATTCTCGAAACGGATGCATCAAAAGATACGTGGGCTGCCGTTATGCTAGCAATACCGGCTAAAGAGTATAACACTCTCTCACAAATGCCCAATGGGCAAAAACATACGCTTTCAGCAAAAGCACAAAAATATATACGCCTGTGTAAATATGTTTCAGGCACTTTTACACAATGTCAACTAAATTATACGGTTCATGAAAAAGAAACACTGGCATTATATAATGCTTTGAAAAAATGGAAGATCGAATTGCTACCACGAGAATTCGAAGTCAGAACAGATTCAAAATACTTAACATATTTTTGTAAAACAAAAATTGCAGATAGTTCGAACCAAGGAAGACTGATACGTTGGCAACTGGAATTGACAAGATACAACTTTCATATTGTACACCGTGCAGGAAAAGACAACGTACTCGCAGACACCCTTACAAGAGAATGGAAGCCATGATCTCTCTCTTTTGTAAACAAATACAAGAAATTAAAGATGAACAAAAAAGAACAGAACAACTCATATACAAGGAAATTCAGAATTTTACAGCAGCCAAAGAGAAACAATTAGCAGAAACTGCAAAGGAAGCAGCTACAAAGGTACACGAACTAGAGACCAATCTAAAAATGCTATGTTCCACACTTAAAATCACACTCCCATCAGAGTTCAGCAGCCAAAACGTGGTGGACCCATTACCCACACCCACAAACATAAACATAAACACCACAAACCTCCCATCACCACCATCTCTTACAAAAACTGACAAACCAATCCAATATCAAACTCCGATGCCAAAAATACTTCCTGAAAAAGGACAAGCCAATCAAGTAGAAAAACCAAGCAAAAAGAAATGGTATACCATGTTTAATGGATCCATGAAAGGAATATACGACGAATGGAGTAAGATAGCTCCATTTATCACAAAAGGAAGTATACACCAATCTTTTCATACCATTGAAGAAGCAAAAGCTGCCCTAGCACAATACGACTTAAGTCACTATAAGCAGGCCTTAATACACACAGAAAAGGCTTCGCCATCAAAGGTCGTTCTGGGAAGAATACCCTCTATAAAAAACCCTCTTGACAATATTCCTACAAAAGAAGAAAAGGATAAAGAATATGAGGAACATAATACATTAAAGAAAGAAAGATTCGAAGAACTCCTGAATAAACTCGAGAAATATGATCCAGCAAAAGATAAAGAAAAAAGATTCTACCCAGTATATAGATATGGACCAAAGGCAGTCTTGGTTGAAGGAATAGACCCGATATTAGCATATCAATTCTTCCTATACGGATTGGTAGATATCATGTACCTCCAAACTACAACAATGCTTCAAAGATTCCCAGGAAATATACGGAAGAGTATCTCAGAATACTTTTCCAACGTCGGAAAGAATGGACCAAGAGAAGTCGTGGTAAAATTCCATCTAACATACCCGACATTCGAAAATGAAATAACTCCAAGTTTTGGATTAATCAAACTAGTTACAAGTAATGGAGATTACCCAGCAATAGAAGCAGTGGAAAACATGAACACAGACCAACAAGAAGAAGCTGTGGCATGGCAGTTGATCCAGATTCACAACTTAATACACGAGCTATACCAAAAGAAAACATTTAGAATAAATCTCAAAGGAAGAGATTATTTGATATATGGGATGTCTCAAAGAACACTGAAAGAATCCCATTGGGATTACGTTTACG
The DNA here is from genome assembly GCA_038501285.1 of Penstemon eatonii. Taxonomy (NCBI): domain Eukaryota; kingdom Viridiplantae; phylum Streptophyta; class Magnoliopsida; order Lamiales; family Plantaginaceae; genus Penstemon; species Penstemon eatonii. The sequence goes on along the minus strand of CM076708.1, from coordinate 63,690,297 downwards.
AACATCACAAAAAGATACTCAAGACAGAAGAGTCACAACTAACAACCCTGGCAGAAAAAACAAAAAAGATCTTGCATGAAGAAATGAAAAACTTAGAGGTCCATAGTTGCAAATACTGCAAGAAAAAAGACGTCAGTAGTGACGAAAAGGAATACAAAGATGCATATGCAACAAGTGACGAAGAAAGTAACAGCTCATCACCAATAATTGAAGAAAATTAAAAATGTAGACCCCATTAAAACGTCGGTAGAAGGATAGCCATTCCTTTTTTCGACACTTTTGTTGTAATAGTTTTTCTCCGCATTTTCAATTCAAGATCTCTATCTATATAAATGAGATCATATGTAATCGTTTGATAAGAGTGAATAAAATATGTTTTTCTATCTTTCTTTAATTAAAAGTTTTACTCTTCCGGAATGTCGATCGTGCTATTGAGAGTTAGCATACTTCATCTCCAACCAAGAATCTAATCGATTCTGCAGAGTGGCCTTCTGTGACAGGTAATATACTCATAAATTTCTATATACTCGTATACTCATAACTTTTCTTTCATACCATCTAGCTAAAATGAATGATTTACATGAATTCCAGAATATACATGTTAATACAACTTTTCACACTAGATCTCTTCAATACCATTTAGTTGGAATCATAAAAAACAATCTAATACCAGTTTTAATAGACACAGGGGCTATATGGTCTCATATTCACGAACACTTAGCAACAGAAATTAGAAAGACAAATTCCGAAGCATATATTGTACGAAATGGGAGAGAAATATTTATAGAAAAAACAGGAAAACTAGAAATAACTCTAGAGAATAATTTCACTATCTGTACACGAATTCATATAGACAATGAATCTGCACATGAGATAATTTTAGGAATGGATTTTTTAGATTCTTTGGAAAACTTTGTTCTTACTCGAGAATATTTAGAAATAAAATTTCAAAATACAGTTCGAAGAATACCGAGAATAAAATTATCTGAGTCTCAATTAAAATCCCAGATATGAATTCATCAGAGATTAGAAACATGGAAAACATTTCAAACGAAATAGAACAGTTAGAATCAACAGAAGTTTCTGAAGGATACGGTAGTTTTGCTCAAGATACAATTATTAGCTCAAAAATAATTAGTAAAATAAGACAAAAAGAGTTAGACATAAATGATGGACAAGGAATTAAAAAACCATCCTTCTTTTCAAACATGTTTCACAGAAAAAACCTAATATATTTCGGAAAGTTTATTCAAGAGACTCCTATAGAAATAACCGAAGCTCAAGGAAAACTTTCACTACCCTTAATAGATGAACACCATATTCTTCAAAAGATACGATCACTGAATAGATCGCCCAACGAATTCGGATATATACATATTTCCACCATACAAGTTTTAATAAAATCAACGTTTGCAGAAGGAATTGAGTCACCAGTAAAATTTTGGATTATAGATGATAGAATCAAAGATACGCAGGATAAAATCCTAGGAGTCATTGAAGGAAACTTAAAAGCAACAAAACTAATGTTCAATGTTTCTATACAATATGGGATACCTTTAATTACCAAAAATCTTAGTCAATCTATATCCTTATTATATAAATTTACTAGAAAAGATTTAATGGAATACGGAGACTACCCTTTTTCTATGACATACGCCGTAGGATACGCTATTAGTAATAGTCATCACAGTATAGATTATAAAACTGAAGAAAAAATAAATATGGACTCTTTATTTAGAAACTTTGCCCAAATAAAATTTATACCTAAAAAACAGGCTATTGACCCTCAAAGAAAAAGTAGTTTTTCACAAATTGAACAAATTGGAACATCTAGAAGAATAGAAAGACCAACAACTTTCATACCAATAAAAAATGACTCTAAAGATACAGAAGAAGGTATAAAAACTCTAACTAAACAAATAAATAATCTAACTCAATATGTACAAGAAAAATTATAAAAATCATGCCTAAAAGAATACCTTTTTATAAAAACACATCATACATTAATTACTTACATTCTCAATATATATACTATAAAGAGTTATGTGAAACTCTTATTGAAGGAACCTACGAAAAAAGTCTTTTTGAACAAACACGAGATTATTATCTCAACCGGATAAACCAAATTAAACTAATACATGCCGCCTAAACACCATGTCTGGATTTGAATTATCCATTGAAGAATACTCATATAATTATAAGCAGTTTGCTTCAAACTATGCTTCCGCCCCAGAAAATGATTTGGAAAATACTCTTAAAAATACTCTGGTATCAGAGCGAGGAGACAACCTAGAAATATGCAACTTAATTTGCACTGAAAACTATCAAAATTTTTTAGACTTTGATTTTTCTGATATAGAAATAACAAGTCCTTTTACAAATTTTAGTAAACAATTAGAAAATATATTAGAAATTGGAGAAAACAGTGAACCACCTAAGAAAAAACGAAGATACAAAACCTATAATACTGAAGAAGATACTTTTTTATATTTAGAAATATTAGGAGCTATTAGACTATACTGTAGATATATGCCCATATCAAAAAATAGGTCCAAAATATTAGATACGTTATCACGAGAAATAGATCATTTAAGAAAAAAATCAAAACGAAGAAATAATGAAGAACTATCCTACTTCATAACACTCAAAATTAACGAATTTAGAAAAATCTTTAATATACTCTATGGAAGTAATTAGACCAATAAGTCAGAAAAAGAAAATAATAAGAGCAGCATGCCATGTGCTCTTGGTAGCAGCATCAAACGAACCGAAAAATGGTACAGTTTTTTTTTTTTTTTATTGATTTAGGATAATCAACTCAGCTTTATCACGCCCATCAATCATTCTCGAAAGACTTGCATACAAAGGCACAAATTTGCCCCGATGGCAGCCTCCCTCAAGCGTCCTCAATCCATTGATCATATTACCAATATAGCTAGCAATCTGTTCCACTTATTAACACCCACTTGGCCCATATATACAATGAATTTCACTGCATTCGGCTTCAGAAAATCATTCCATTCACATGTTAGGAAAACTAGCATCAAGTTTTAGACATACATGTCTGCTCCTATTTAGTACAATCATATCACAACGCGTTAATTTCACATAAAGCACTGTAGAACGCCACGGATAATTAGCAAAGCAGTACAAATGTAAAAAGACTGATTTCCATTTCAATAGATTCGATACACCAACACAAAGTGTTTTATTCTTGAATTTTAGTGAAAAAATAAAACACTAGGTACAATTTATTTTCTACATCAAATGATAAAACTTTAAGCTTATTGTTCGTTTTGTTTCCCTCTGCTAAAATTCAAGAACCTGACATAGCTTAACTTTATGAGCTCCAAAATTTATATCAAAACAGCCTTGAAACAATGCAATGAGTAATGTAGGAAATTTGGTTAGAGAAATGGCTTTGTTAAATAATATTTCCAACGTCAGTATTAATTCTCCATTATATAAGCTTTGATGCTTAATTAATCTAGCGCCTCCATAAACGACCCTTTTGATTTTGCTCTTGCATTCGCCTGCACCATAAAAGGCCAGCATGTTAAAAACCACCCTGTATTATTTCAGCAAGCATTACGGAAAACACCAATGCTGTGATCTATAGAGCTGAAATATTTTCATGAACATTACTAAGACAAAACAGCTAACCTGCTACTCATATCCATATATTACAAAGAACAAAAAGAAAACTGAGAACAACTTACTTTTGATGTTCTTTGGATCTTTCAATAAACTCTTTTGCAATATCACGTCCTTGATAAGATGCTAGAACTGTTCGAATATCAGCTGGTCTGTGTTTAGCAACATCTGCAAAAAAAAAAAACAAGGTGAGTTTCCAAATTTAGAATATTCAAGAAAATCGGCAGATCTACACCATGAATACTTACATTCAAGAAATGGAATAAGATCTAGAAGTGCAGTATCCTCTGCTTCGCCTTTCCAGGATTTTATTGGAACGCTGTTCTCAGTCTGAAGACTACTTTCTAGAGCATGGGCACTAATGTAAAGAACCTTTGCAGGATCCCTATTGAGCTTCGAGAGGTCCTGCAGCAAGAGACAGACGTACAAAACTGCTTATCTAAGAAATTATACCAGCCAAAAATGCAACTTGAAGCAGTTGATAACCAAAAGAAGGTCGCCTGACAATAGTGTTCTATTTTCGGCCATTCAAGAAGATGTGAGTGATTTGTTCTCCATCGAGAACTGTAGCTCTTAACAACTAGAACAGAAACATAGTACTCAATCAAGAAGGATTACCATAAACACTTCTTTCTTGGGGCAAGTGATCCCCAGTAAGATTCACAATTCATGCAACGGCACGATCAGAAATGTAATACAAATAAAAAGTTATCAAATATGATCTCAAAATCACACAAAGTATATTTTTCAGCAGAACTAGCATCAAATTGGATAACCCAATTAAAAAGGCAGACCATGTAACGTCCCAAACAACACAAGTCACATCACAATAGAGAGGCCAATAGATTTTGGATAACATTATTAATAGTCAATTTTCTTTTTATGTGGGAACTTTTCTAGTGTAGATAATCTCTAGCCATTTTCCAACATAAGAGGCAAACAATTAAAATTTCGTAATTCCGAGTTAAGTTAAGGTAATTCGGAAAAACATGCATTAATCTAAAATCAATTTAATTTTGTTTTGGTGCAACACTTCTCAGCAGAGCATTATAATCCAATCTGGGACAAGATAGTTGAAATTTGAAATCCCCCAATGCTTATTTTCACATTGATCTTTCAATTTCACCTCTTTTATGCTACACAGTGATTAAATATGATTAACAAAGTATCTGGCGCACTTTCAGAAACAAGTGAATGCATATACCCTGAAATGCTTCCCATCAACATATCTTGTATCACCCCTTGAAAGTCTATAGCGAATGCAGTGCTTTGGGTCCAATCTTTCCATAACAGGATCAACAAACTGTAATTTCCAAGGCATATTTGTTAAGATATACTGTAAATAAAAAGAAAATAGAAGAATAAAGAAAGTCACCATAACCATTATTTATTTTGGAAAGTGAAAGCATACCAAATTTTGTTGATCAGAATACAATACAATTTCATAATATTGAGCTAAATGCTCCAGAAAAGCATCTACACCAGGTCGTTTGAAACTTCTCCACCCCCTTTCACGCTTTAAAGGAATAAGAAAAAAGTTAGTAAGTTACAACATACAAACTACATCTACCTTAATCAAAACCTCAACTAAGAAAAAACAGAACATTTACAGAAGTACTAAAAAGGGAAAAATGTGGACCATTACTCCTGAGTTTGTATGTAACATATCAACATAATCGGAAATCCATTATAACAAAATGAAAATGACAATTCTGGCCATTAAATTTAAATAAAAACAAAAGAAAGAAAATTGCTAGCGTATGAGACATACTTTCCAATCACAATGTATCAATGTCTCATTCAGATCCAAAACCAGGGTGAAAACATGCTGCTCCAAAGGGTGCAAATCAGGAAGAAGCTTATCGGATGTTGGTTCAGTATAGCCCTGTAATTAGCAAGATGTCAAAATTGTTACAGAGAAGAATTGAGGATAAATTTTGAAATCGCAGATCCAATAGGTGAAAATGCAAATATCCTCTTACCCGAACTTGTTCTTCAGTTAACCTCCTTAGATCAATGTATATGTCGACTAACTTAGCAGGAACTGCAACACATAAACAGATGAAACTTCCCAAAAATAGACATAATTCTAAGGGCATAATACAGCTAAAAGACAGAGAGAGAGAAATATTTGATGTTCGTCCATCTAAAAAAGTGTAGGCAAAGACAAAAAGTAGAAAGGAACTTCACCTGTCATTGCAGCAGCACGTAGATGGGCTTGAAATCTCTGCAAAAACAATTTTGTAATTCTGAATTATTACCTGATTATTGATTTTGAATACTACTGCTTCCGGTGTAAATGTAACAAAGAAGATGTCTGAGGCACATGTCCAACGAAGAACTCTCTGATAAAGTAAAATCTTAGTATCTAACAAAGTGACCCCATGTCACAGAAACTGAAGAATGGGTGCATTTAACCACATGCATATTCAGGCATAAGACAAGCGACTATTCAAAAGTTAGGACAGGCATGCATAGGTATTTTACCTATTCAAAAATAATCAGAAATATACTTTTCAGGAAGGATTATATTATAAGAGATAAAATCATAAGGGGATGCAACTGTTGGATTAGTTTTTGGGAATGTATCATACTTTGAAGAGTTTTTACCAATTTCATGTTTCCAATACGTCAAAACTGCAGAACATAGTAGGTTGGGGAAATACACAATGGACGACAATTCAAGTTTATAATCATCCTTATTTCAAAGCATTAAGTGTTTCAAAAATACTCCCCCCCCCCCCCCCCCACACACACACACACACCAACCATATTATTGTCATCAGTGGACTATGAATGTGCGGTCACCAAATTATCATCCCAAATATTTGCAATAAAGTTAAACATAGCATCTATTTCAGACTAGGCTGGGGGTATTATAACAAATCTATTTCAGATGTTAATAAACTTAAACTACTATTAAACAACATCACATTTGTAAAAGTATGTGAATAGCATATGCATTAAACTAAGTTAGTCAGACTAACATCATAGGATGATGCATCATCCCCAATGGTGTAATTTGCAGAAGCACGGAAAGCCTTTGTCTTCTGTTCAACCTCATTCAATGAGTATGCTGCAAACAATATATACACCAACATTTTATCAATAAAGAAATTTAGGTCAAAAATAGCTAGTAGACCATTCGCTAAAATTTTCCAAACCAGTTCCCGTTCCAAGTGGAAAAGAAAAGCCAAAGGTTAGCGACTCTAATGAAATAACAGAAAGCCGACTCAAGACACTAGATTCCATTTTTTCTAGAACTAATACATCAACAAAGAAAGGTGTAAAATGCTCCTCTGAAAAAATGGAAGGAGAAGAGAGAAAAAGCAATGTATATTTTCAGATGTACACTAGCAGCTCATACGAAAGAAGTGATGTCATTCCACATACAATAACAATAATTGAATACTTATCTAGTGTTGTAACTGTAATTTGTTAAACAATTAAAATTTTGTGACAATGTGTGTTTTCCTTGATTTTATGAGTAATTAGTTCTTGGGCTTTCTGTGTCACTTTTGTTCAAATTAATGTTCATACCAAGAGTGCATTCTTGAAGAATAGTAATATGTATCTAATGAAAATTTGCACTCTTCATAGCATAATTGAAATTGCAATTTATTGTCCAGCTCGCCACTATTAACAATATTATCAAGTGATAGTAATTAGCTTAATACATCAATGCAGTGCATTCAACGACAACTTAATCGAACTCAAATAAGATCAGAATGTGTTGAATCATTTCAAAATGGATATCAAAATTGAGAAGTTAAAGAAAGTACGAACCATAAGTGGTGTAGCCAGCAGTGGCGACACCACCGGTAAGGGCGGCGATGAGGCCGTACTTGAGAAAGCTCCAAGAACTTTTCTCCCCCTCGGCTGCCGGAGTCGGGCCACTTTGCGGCGGAGGAAGAGGATGATCGCCGAGGATTGAGGAGGATGAGATGATTGATTCTTTAGGAGATTCTGCGGAGACGGTCGAGGAAAATCGATGTTTTTTCTTAGAAATGATTGAACACAAGCGCGACCGACATCGGATTATGGCGGACATATTTGCCCAATTAAGATTTTTTTATGATCAAGTTAGGGTTTTATATTTCGCAGCGAGACACGGTAGTAGGGTTTAGCAAATGAAGCGGATAAATATTGGACTGTTTGGGGTCCGTGGCTTCATTTATTTTGATTATTAATCACCCCTCAGCACGCGGCATAAATCTTTTAAACACAAAAAATAATTTATTTTATTAATTCAAAGAAAAATGTGAAAAGTAATTTGCATAATTAAATAACTTTAAATTTTAAGGATAAAATAAAAAATAAAAAAAAATAAGAATGGTGTAGCACGAATTGCAGCGTGAATTACATTTTCTTATAACAAAAAATAAGGATTTATTATGGGGGGGGAAAAGTAAAAGTTTTTTTTATCTAGATGAGTGAAAAAAGTTAAAAGGTTACGTAATTAAGTTAATTTAAGATAGAAATATAAAAAAATGATATTTTAATAGTACTAACCACCATCAGCACGCGTCTTCGCGTACATAAATTTTTTCAAGCATAAAAATAAGGATTTTATTTTTGGAGATTGATCCCAAAAAAAAAAAAGTTAAAAGTAAATTCTATTAAATGTAATATGAGAAGTGGAAAAGTAAAAAGTCCGCTAATTAATTTTGGTTTGTGATAATTTGAGGAAATTAATATATGGTATAGGTCCCAATGCGTTTATTTTTCTTTTTCTTCTTGAGGTGATAAAACGAAATCATTTCCAAGATGTTTAAAAGATGAAATTGGGTCACCTTTTTTTACCCGATATCATTTTTATTTCCATCCTTATTTATTTATCTTTAAATCATATAAAATCCCAAAATAACTAAACTTTTTTCAAAGAAACAAATTATACTCCCCGGCTTCATATTAATTGGCATATTTCTTATTTTCACACAAAATAAGAAAACTCTTTATTACATTTTTTTATTGTAAAATATCTCAAATACCCTTAATAATGATGACTACTTTTAAATTTTTTATTAGTGAGTGGTGACTATTGAGTTTCTCAATTTAAATGTGAGAAAGAGACAAAATTGAAAGAAAAATAATGCTTTGAAAATCAAAACATGTCAATTAATTTGAAACAATTTTTTTTTTGGTAAATATGCCTAATAATATAAAATAGAGGGAGTATAAACTTAAGAAGTTCTTCACAGGTACTATTGAATCCATTAAAAAAACTATTTTTTTCATCTATTAACGATGGTGAATATATGGTACCATAATCTATAATAGATATTCTTAAATTGATTAACACTGCAAAAACATGTGATTAAGGGTTTTAGTGGAGTGGTAGCGACAATTTCCTTTCTCGGAGAGGTGGAACCCGTTAACGATTTTTTCAATGATTAAACTAAACTAAGTTTAGGAGATAATGTAGGAGAGATGTGATAACTTATTATGTTTTCTAATTCAATTATATCTCATAAGTTGTTTTGCCTATTTTACAAAAATAAAAACGCATCCTTGTAAAAAGTTAAGAAAAACTCTATCACTAGGAGTGATATGTTGTAAAATAATAACCACAGAAAATTGCAACAATTTTAATTCAACGCCTATAAAAACAAGTCTCCATTAGTCTCTTTGGTCACAAGTCTTATCCCCCCACCCCGACCTCCATTGTATATACAGAGAGAGAGAGAGAAATGGAACAAAAGAAATTCTTCCCTTCACAACCACAGAAGAAGAAGAAGATGATGATGAAGATGATGATAACTACATTATTACTCTCCATCTCCATCTTTTCCTTTATATTTTCCTACTCATTAATAAGTTCTAAATTAAAGCAGAAAAACAACTATTTCCACCTCATCAACTGTGCACTTAGCAAAAACTGCATATTTCTCATATGCAATGGCCTCTTAGTTCTTCTAGCAAAAACCTCCAGTAATTTCGATCTCAACCATTCAAAACAAGAACTTGATCCCAACAAAGAACTTGATAAAGGGTCAAAACAAGTTTCGATTTTTATTGGAGATCAGATTGATGATGAGTCTAAAATTTACTGGCGTTTTGATGCAAATGAAGAAGAAGCTGATGATGAAAAAAAAGAGACAGAGTTGATGAGAACTCAAGAGCTGAATCAGAAATTTGAAGATTTCATAAGGAAGATGAAGGAGGAGATTATAATTAATGATACTCGATCAACAAAATAGATCGAGTTGGTTATTAATTGTTATTTTTATCTTTACTAAAACAAAATATATAACAATCGTCCCACCCTCATCATATAGATTATGATCCTTTTTACATATGGTAGCTGAGTTGTTGGTGTCATGCTTTTTGTATAACTTAATATTATGATTAATCATAAACTTAACAAGGCCTATTCTAATATATCATGAATTTAAAGTGTTTTAGTTCAAATTCATAGTTTGAAACAATTTGCTGGTTAAAATGTTTCTCCCAAAATTGCAGATGTTGATGGAATTCCGAACCATTTTTCTCCATAGTACGTAATTGTTATATATAAATATATATAACTGTTGCAAGTTGAATTGCATGTGTATTATTCACAACTTAAAGTGTCATGAAGTTCTTAATTTAGACAAGACTAGTCTACTAGAATAAATTATATGATCTAATCCAAAACTCGTCAAGGTTTGGAGGAAGTACTAACTTTTGAGCTTTGACCTCTACGTGTCTTATTCGGATAAACAAAAAGCAAAAGGATAAAATAAAATAAAATAAAAAAATAAAAAGGGTTGGAATTTTAATATCATTTAGAAGATTCTTTCTTTATTTCTTATTGGGGCGGCCTCAGTATTCAATTGGGGAATCTGGCTGGCTTCTCATCCAAAAGATATGGCTCTATCTATGATACATTTGCTTGTAGAATCTTTTTACTCCAAGGACCATAGCTTAACATTTCAAATATCTACTTGGCTCGCTGATATGCATTAATTAGCTAGCTGTGAGCCTGTGACATCATTTTCATTCAAGAATCCAGCTGCGGATTTAATTAAATATTCATTAAGCAATTATCAGATAGTGTACGATTATTTTTTTGAGAACTAAAAGGAGATTGAAAAACTCAGCGACAGTCATAATTAATTAATCGATTTTGGGCTCAATTACAATGAAATCGAACCTGCATGACTCAATTACAGAGGTAATTACGAGTCTATAGAACATATCCTATTCAAGTAAGGTCGTTGCTGCATGACTCAATTAACAGTCGTAAAGCTAACCATCTTAGTGGATTGAATTCTCTAAATGGTAACTTTAACAAATCCCAAGTATCAGAATTTAGCAGCTAACAAGAAGAATATCATACAACAATTAATATACTAAAAATTGAAAACAATTTGAGGGAAAAAACCATGATAAAGTTCGCATGTAAGATTGTAAATACGATGGAAAGTGGTCAAGCAATTTATTTTATTATTAGCTTTTCCATATCTTTACGAATGTGGCTACAATCCCTTGGCTTTCATTTTCAAGCCCCTACTGAATTTTTATCATGCAAGAGGCATCTAACCAAGTCCAGACACAATTAGGTACACATAATAATAATAACCTTAAATTTCAACAATTTTAATAAACCAAAGAGCAACTTTGTTTCTCAGGAAAAAAAAAGAACTTTTGAGACTAAAGTATAAATTTCAAGCAGAATTGTTGTCCTCAATTCAAGTAAGTATGATCATAGGAGAACCAAATCCTGTCATGCTTTCTTCTGTATATCAGTACGCAAAAGGTCGCAGCCTACATACATGATCACAAGACACACTCAAAATCCAGAAATTATGATATTGACTTTAAAAAAAATGAAATATTATTCAGAGTTAGTACATTTGACTAAATAACAAAAGAGAGATTTTACTAATTAAAATAGCATAAGCGAGTTTTTTACTATTACAAATAAAAAATGTACCTAGTAATTGCCAAAAAAAAAAAGAAAAAATCTCACTAAAACTAAATAACAAGGAAATTTAGTAATGGGTCACATTATTCTGCAAAAACTAATGGATTCATCAGCATAAGGGTCATATTGATATTCTTTGGGGGGATAAGACGGTACGTACCTTGCAGGAGGCAGGGCCATTCCGTGATAATACGAATTTGACCCATGATAGTACAGGTTTGGCCCGTAATAGGGAAGAGAAGCAGACCTTTTCGGGGAATAATAATGCCCCAAATGTCCTCCATCATAAAAAGGATGGTCCGGCAAAGCCCGTCCGTGCCTATATGGGTCATCAAGGCTGTGCCCATATCCGTAACTGTATGAACCATAGTCGTCATAGTCAGTACCGTTATAATACCTTGCATTCAGTTGTGGGTGCCGGAGCTTGACCGATTTCACCTCTGCATGGTACCCGGTTCTTGCTAAGGCCTTCATAAGTATGTTTGGATCCACCACACCAGAGACAACTACCGTGCCTTTTTCGGCATATATGTCAACATTGTACACCCCTATAAAAACAATCAAATCTAATTTAGAAAATATATTATTTCGCAGCTTATGAATATGATATAGTGCAATCAAATTGGGAATACTTTTGAAAGGTTAATTTGGAAAATTTTACCATCTTATTATTAATTAATTATTTGGAGTTGGACTACAAATTAATGTGTGGAATATATAGCTATTAGTGAATATTAATTAATTAATTAATTAATTACCGCATATTGAACCCAAAACTTCCATCATCCTCATCTTGCACGCTGGGCAATGAACATGGACCTTTAAGACACAAATCTAAACAACACATGATCCACATATATAAAAGTGTTAGAATTTTGTCTTATAATAGAATTAAAATCCATAGTAATTAATATATGAACATATATATATATATATATAAGAAGACGTGCATAGATTTAATTACCGCTTCGGCATAATCCATGACTTTTCTTAAAGTGCTTCACGATTATTGGAATGAATGGCAATATGTTATTTAGGTTTTATGGATAAGATTTTAAATAATAGTACCAGTTGAACTTGAAATCCCTAAAATGAGAAATAAATCCGTCAATTAATTAAGATGATACTTTTTCCATATTCAAATATGGAAAAAATAACTTCAGTTAAGGAAAGATTCGAATATATAACAAATTTCTCGTACTAACCTTGTCTATATTGGTATCAAATTTTGATATTGTACAAGATCTTAAAATATATATTGTCCATCATTGATCCCTAAATTAGGAGAAATTATTTGATATATCAGATGCACCAAGTCAGCAATCCTATTTGGTGCAGCAGCCCAATAAGATTTAGACATTTGGAAAATATTTTCACATCAGATATAATAATCCAACTGTAAGAGAGTTCACGGAGACGTTAACTTCTCCATCTCCTACATTCTGTAAAATAGGAAAATAAAATTTCTCAATTTAGAGCCGATTCCAAATCCCACGTTTTAGGAAAAATGGAGCACTTCTACCATGATTATTTCCTTGAAAAATCCGGAGCAATTGGGCAAGTAAATCACCTACTCAGTTCTCTCATATCACCTTTGATAAGATTTGGGAATTTTAATGGTGGAATTTTATTAAACACCATATTGCTATTTCATAAACATTGACTGAAGCTTCAAATTCAAGTTCGGGGTAATGGAGCATGATGGTGATAAAGGTAAACAAATCCCTCATTTTACAAATAGTGAAATACCTCATGGATTTCCTAAAAAGAAAAACAGAGCAATTGGGCGAGATATCACCAACTCAATTTTGGAATGGAGAAATTAACCAACTCAATTGGGCAAAAAAATCCGGAGCAATTGGGAGAGAAATTGAGAAATTCACCAACTCAATTGAGCAAGAAAATGGTCATCGAATTTTGATTCGGTTCGGTCCGGTTCGGATCGAATGCTCACCCTAGCTGATAGTATAGTGATATAAAAATAGAATAATGCCTGGACCTTCTACACCTTTCATTCTTTCAGTCGTTATCGGATTCTGTTAGAAGTGGGATGGGCCCATAATATTGAAATGATGATATATGTTACTCAATCACAAAAGCAGACAAATTTTTGTGTCCCCAGCCCATGACTAAATGCTGCCATTAATTGGCCCACAATAAGGCAAAAACATTGTGGAAAAATAGTTTGTGATGAAATTTAAGAAATAATTTCGACTTGGGTAAATATTGTTTATTTGAATTTTGTGAGAGTGATTTCAAAAAAAATATTGTGAGTGTCGTATTTCTGAAATAATTTAAGTTGTAGGTATAAGATTTATAAGATTTTATGTCTAATCATATTTGTTATGTAAGATTAATTATGTAAAAGATATAGTATTACTTATGTCAAATCAAAGTAAAGTTGTGTATGTTTTTATTTTCTTTTTTTTTAAAGAAAATTATTGTTTGTTTTACTTTAGAAATAGTAGTTTAAAAATTGAGAAATGATAAATTTATTTCAAAAAAATATAATTGACGTTTGTCATGTATTTTTCAAACACGATTTTTTTTAGAGGAAGACCTTTGACCAAATTTTTTGTACTATTACTAATTTACTACTTATATTTAATTTTTCCTTGGGAAGAATTACAAAACGGTCGATTGTCCAGTAGCGCAAAGATTTTAGTGCGTTACATGAATCTAAAGCTTTAATATTAATTAAAAAAGTCCCACAAGATGGTGATGGACTCATGGTAATACTTAGTACAAAATATATTTTATGGGGATAACTTTTTCCCTTTTCTTTTGAAAGAATTCGTAATTTTATCATGAAACATATTAAGTGAGTAAACTATCGTAATATACTTTATTCGATAGAAATTATAGAATATAACTCTAATGGTATAAAATCTAAAGTGACTTAAAAAAAAAAAAAAAGGAAAAACATGCATATGAAGTAAAACAAATGGTATTAATATATATATATATATATATAGTCTAAATACAAGTTTAGAGTAGGTTAAAAATAAATAGCTGTTAGTGGGAAAAATGCAAGATACTCTCATGTGTTATGCTAAACCTGTAATAAATTATCATATGAAAATTTTATTGCGCCATATTTTCTTGTATTTTCAAAAGTCCTGCAAAAAATACCCAATTTGTAAGAAATAGGTCGTTTTGTATCGACATAGTTCAAGAAATAATTTTAAAATATATCACGTGAAGTTGAATATTTATTGTATATTCTACAATAAATATTAATAAACTGGCTCATTCTCGTGTGGGGCAATCGTGGAAGAAAGTCAGAGGACGCCACTTGGCATCCCTTTATTGGAGTAGTTTTTTTTTCTTTATTAAAATTAGTATATTTAATAAGTTTAAATAGGAAAAAATTATATTATATAAATAAATAATTTATAAAATTAAAATTTCCTCCTAAATTAAAATAAATTCGTATTATTTAACAAAATTTGTAGAATATTTATTGTAAATTTACTAGTATTTAATAAATATATGAGTCACCAATTTTTCATTGGGCTATTTAATATAATAAAATTTATTTTTTTAAATTAAAATTATTAATAATATATTAGAATTGTAATTAAATTTATTTGTAGACAAATCATTAATAAATAAATAGCCCATTTTATTTTAATATTTTTATTGTAATTAAAAAATTTCTTTCTTGTTTGTTGTATTTCCTATTATGTATCAATTTTAATTTTATGATTATTTACTCTCTTTAATTTTAATATTTAAATATAATTAATAGATAAATTATATTAATAAAATAATTATTAGTATTATTATATTAATATTAAAAATAAAATTAAAACTAGAATTATAGGTGAAAATAAACAAAGAAAGAAAATTAAATTAATTCCATTCCGGAGCCCTGCCATTGAAGACGACCAGACAGGACTCAGGGTGGGGACAGGGCCAGCTCCGTGGCTCCAGAGCCTCGACCCCCCATTAGAGATGCCCTTAGATATTTCTTATAAACCCTATTATAATGTTTTTTTTATCAAATAAAACATTGTGGGTTGATTAATGTCTTCGTCATCCTATTTTCTCCTTTTTAGAAATTCGAAAATAAGCCCTTCTTCTTAAAAGAAAAAGAAGAAGTATGGACTGATAATTTCTCGGAACTACAATCTGAGAAAGTTCATAGTTCAAATCTCAATCTAGTTGAAAAACGAAAATGGCTTGAATAATAAATTAACAGTAAAAAACATCATCATCCAGAAAAAAAAAAAAAAAGGAATTTACAAACTCATGACCCTGCCAAAATAAAGATAAAATCAAATGGAAAAAGGAAAAAAGTAATGAAAACGTGTTTAGGAAAACTAGAAGCTTTACTCTGCTCTGAAATTTTCCTCTACTAAGAGTCGAGAGACTGTACTTGCTCTGGCTGTCCAGCAACGTAATCCAACAACCCTTGGCCGGTTTTCTCGCCTAAAGCTTCCGCCACAGGAGAAATCCGATCAAATACTGCGACGGCCACGAGGAACATCGCCGTTGATACGAATAGCGGCCAAAAGAACATTAAGATATCGAGAAATCTAGGTGCTAAGTAGCAAATGAAGCAGAGGAAGAGACTGAAAGTTAAGACGAACAAGATGTGGAATTTGAACTTTAGAAGTTTTCTTGAGAATTCCATGGCTCAGATTGAAAAATTCTGTATAAGTCTGTGCAGATCAAGATTCCCTGATGAACAAAAGTTGTACAGTACAATACAAGATTTGATGTTTGAGAAAGGCAGTGAATATTTTCAATTAGTGTTGCTGATTTATGAACTTGAAAAATGAAAATCCCCGAAATGCCCATAAGAAATTTAATAAGTTACCATAACAAACAGTGGTAAGTTACCATATTTTCCGCATGGAAATTTACCCGTTCCACTTTTACTAATTCCCTTCTGTCCGAAGTCATAACAAGTCAATCAAGGGGATGATTACCATTGACTTCAGTTTTGCTTTGTCATTCATGTTTGTGCTGGTGCTCCCCCCTCCCCCCACCCACCCACCCACCCACCCAATATGTGCTGGTTCTATTTTAATCAACATTTTCTTACAAAAACTAATAGCATGTTTGTTTTGCTTTTCAAATCTCTCAAAAAATATAAAACTATAATTTGATTTGTCTCTTATATTATCACTCTTATTTACAAAACTCCAAAAAAATAACTCATTATACATTTGGTTCTCTAAATTTACAAACAAATATTTCAAATAAAAATATTTTATGAAAAGTAAATAAATAGACAATGAGGGGTGAATCTCCCCCGAAATTTTAACTACGATCTTTGAACTAATTGAACTTATCTCCCCTAATCTTAATAAAATTCACAAAGATAACTGTAATTTTATAGTTACCAATAGCTCAAAGTTGGGAAAGATTTGGTGTTTTTCCCCGAAAACTGGGTGCAAGTTTTGTTAATTAAACAAGAAACAAATCAATTTGTATTTAGTATTTATAGTTATTACTTCATATTTGGCGTGATAAATATTTTCCTTTAGGGTATGTTTGGTTCATGGAAAACAGTGAGTAAAACAAGTGAAAATGATGTGTAAAATACTTTACCTGTTTGGCTGCCACGTATTTTAGTGAGAAAAACATTTTACGGGAAAAGCTGAGAAAAAAATTTATACTAAAAAAAGGGAAAACCAATTTCTCCCAAAAATTCGAGGAAAAAGTGGGAAAACCTGATTAAAACACATCGCGCGTCTCCTCTCTCCCCTTCTCTCGGTTTCTCCCTCACTTCTTCAGCTCTGAATCTCTCTTTCCTCTCTCATCTCTTCTCACGCTCTCATGTCTTCTCTTTCGTCCATGGCGTTCGACTTGACTTCTCTTCATTACCTTTTCTCTCGATTCAATTGCGGTAAGTCATTTATTTTGTTAATTTATCACACACGATGCCTGGAGATTAGGTTTTCTGATTTGTTCGTAATTATTAGATAAAGAATCAGAAATTGATGAAGAAGAAAGGAAATTGAAAGAAGAAAATCCCCAAATTGAAAGAAGAAAATCCCTAAATTACTCAATTAACAATCAGCGTACATTGAAGGGCGGAAGAGTAATTTACAGGGATTGCTTCTTTCAATTTGGGGATTTTCTTTCGATTTCCTTTCTTCTTCATCAATTTCTGATTTTTATCTAATAGTAATCTTGCTTCGATTCTGGGGTTTCGTACTTTTAATTTTTGTTGGGAAACAAAGAACAAATATGGGATATTTTGATTTGTGTTATTTTTGGATGGTGAAGCATCAAATCTGTGTTTGCATTTCCAATTTAGAAAATGGTTGTATTCTGCTTTTTGAAATTAGGGATTCATATAATTTGAAATTAAATTGACTATTTCCCATTTAAGAAAGGGTTTAAGTGACTGTTACTGTTGTGTTATGTCCCTACTTGTTGAATTTCAGATGTTAATAAAACCTTCATTATGATTTTATTTCATCACATGTTGCTAAGCTGTTTAGTAATTTCGAGTTGCTCGATTTTTGGATAATTTTCACAAAGGTAGAGATGCAATTTGTTAGACCTTCACCTTCAAAATGTTTATGGTTCCATTCTTCAACAAAAAGACCGATGGACAACTGACATGCACACACGTACTGCTACATACATACAATAACAAACTAAAATGACGATAACACAGAATTAAGGCGCTTGCTCTGATCGATCGACTCAAAGCTTCGTCTCAGTTTATTTATTCTTTTCATTCAAACCCAGATCATTCAAGAAAT
Source organism: Penstemon eatonii (assembly GCA_038501285.1). Taxonomy (NCBI): domain Eukaryota; kingdom Viridiplantae; phylum Streptophyta; class Magnoliopsida; order Lamiales; family Plantaginaceae; genus Penstemon; species Penstemon eatonii. The sequence goes on along the minus strand of CM076708.1, from coordinate 63,672,006 downwards.
CCTGCACCAAACACAAATAACATCAGAGAAATTAATAATTATTGCAAGAATTAAGTATCATGCATGCATGTCTTAATTGGTTGAGGCCCTGTTTAATTTATATATATTAACTGATATGTTGTATGTGGATGGGTGACTTACTGGCTACAATCGACGTCAGGAGAAATGCTGAAGCCGCCGGTGGAAACTCCACATTTTCCGGGGAGGCTAGCTGCATTGCCGGCCTGGAGATTGTAGCTGGCGGAGGCGGACTTGAGGCAGTTGCACACAGTTTGCCTGTCCTGTTGGGATTGAGCACTTCCAGCCACGCTCTGGACGCCGCTGCAACATGCTCCCCCCGGTTCACCACCGCTTGTCAGATAGGTAAGACATGGTGCCAGAGAACCCTGCACATCCCCGCAAGAGAGTGCATTTCCTGGCGTCGCCGCAAGAGCAACTGCAGCCAAAACCACCACGAAAACTACTGCAACTCCCTTCATTTTTTGGAAATTAGCTAGCTAGCACTGATTGATATATATTGCTTTAGAAATATATATATATATATAGTAGTACTTGTTGATTGATTGTGATTTGTGAGTGTAATGTCTGAAGACTGAATGGTAATTTATAGTAGTGAAGGGGTGATTGTGTACAAAAGAAATGACATCAGGGGTGGTTGAAGGGCTTGGCTTTTACAACTTGAATTAGTAGGTTTTAGGTAGCAGATGGGAGAATTGATTGATAAACAAACAGTATGTAGTAATTATTCCATGCATGTATCTGCTTACATGTTGCACTGTTCAATTGCATTGTAATATACGTGGAATATATAAAACTCCATATTCATATTATTTTTATCACTAAATGTATGCAAAAGTGACAATTTCAACAATGTCACTTAATATTTTGTCACTAAAATTCATTTTTCTTGTAGTGAAGTTTAGTAATTTCGAGTTGCTCGATTTTTGGATAATTTTCACAAAGGTAGAGATGCAATTTGTTAGACCTTCACCTTCAACATGTTTATGGTTCCATTCTTCAACAAGTTTATGGTTCCATTTTTCAGCAGGTGGAGAAATGATTGATTGTAGAAATACAACCATGAAGAAGATCAGGATGTAGTAAAACTCTGGTACGTTTTTTTAGTATTCATGAGCCTACATATTTATGGAACTTCGTCTGTTTTTTTAAGTAATTTCACCTTACCATATTATGTTTGTCTTGTCTGCGTCGATTTGACGTTTCATTGAGGATTAATAATCATTAACAGCAAAATGTTTTGCATAAGTTGCTTTCCGAACCTGCAATGTCAATGGTTTTGATCTATTCTATTATGTGATGCTTTCGATATAGCTTAGCACTTACCATATGTTTAGTTTGAGTTCGAGAGTTGCATTGTGAGGGTGAAGACAATAGGTCAAGGTACAACATAGAGATTATAAATTTATAATGCTATTTATGTATGTGTTGAACAAGCACTCTATTCATGGTACTATGGTTAACTGCAAATTAATAAGGCTCAATGGTCCAAACGGGTGAGATAATATAATCGAAATATTGCTTAGATATTATGCATTATATATTAGGTGGTTTTCCGCGACTAGTGAGCTTATATTCCGTTCCTTACTTGTGTTAAGTGACCATATCATCCGCACTTGATATGTAAACATCTATTGATTGTTGAAATAAGACTATTATTTCAAATTTTGTTGGCCAATGGTTGATTATTTTCATGCTGATGTTTCATAGAGAAACCAACTAAGCACTTTAAACATACATTAATGTGGTCTTCTCCATATGTCCTTATTTTTTCATCTTCTGTTTTTAACTAATAATGTTGATTAGATGGCTTCTTCTTTTCTTTTATGTTTTTGTAGGTTTGGTATAAATGTTTGAATGAAAGACTAGAATGGTTGATATGGTAAGTAAAGAACTTACATTGTTGAGAGGTGGGATGGGCAATATTGTTGCTGCAATGGAACAAAGCTATACAGTAGACTAATTACACGAGCAGATTGCCGGACTGGGTACCAAAGCCTTACTTCAAATCATAAATCCATCTGGGCATTCCACAAATGTCCAACAGAGAAAATAAAGTTTGGTTGTTTGTAAAATTTGGTCCAACTTGTTTGAATATCATTACTTTGAAATTCAAAAGAATTGTATTAGCTTGATTTTACACAACAAGAACTGATGTGATAAACTTTTTCTTTTTTCAGAACTATCATAGTTCCTTGCCCAAAAACTATTATAACTTACTTTGCTATTAGATTTTCTCTCTTTCGGTATTGTGTATGAAAAGCATATTGAGAATTATGATTAGATTGGTTGAGATAATGTCATTTTATTTCATATGATTTTTTTTAGCTATATGATTCATTTTAAATAAGATTATTTATTTGTGTAAAATGTATATTATAACATTTAGACATGAAAAAATATATATAAAATATGTATCATGGTCCACTTTTGGTGTTTCTTATTTGGTTTTCCTCGTTCTTTTCTTCAAAACCAAACAAAGCCAAAGAAAATAGTTTACATGAAATTTATTTTACAGACTATTTTAATTAGCAGCCAAACAAGTTTGAGAAATCAGATTTTCCTTAACTTTACTTTTCACTGTTTTTCATTTTCCACACTTCTCCAAATCCTCAAACCAAACATAGCCTTATTGAATTTTTTTTTTGAGAATATTCCATTATTTAAGTTTGAATTATAAAACCTGTACTCCAAAATGATACTGTAATACATTTATACACAATAGAATATGACAATTAAATAGTAATAAATCTATATTGCGACACATCTTATTTTCAATCCCGAAATAAGATAATTTTAAAAAAAAAACTATAGGAGTTACAAAAGTCGAGCTGTGGTTACATATATTCAAAATACAGGTAATTCATCCATTAAAAGATTGAATAAATAAAAAAAATAAAAATATATATAGAATTATTACGACAGTGAGATGTACGTGAGTAATAACTTTTTTTGGGATTAGAAAACCATAACATAATCATATAAGTTCAATGACTATGTAACATTCTTCTTGTGAAAAACAATAAAGATTAAAACTTTGAATGTAAAGATTTATCTTGAATCCCATTTTTTTTTTTTTGAAACGCCACAAAATTTAGGTCCAATTCAATTGATGCAAAAGTTTACTATTCGCATGCAATTAAAATGCGGTTACTTAGATACTACCCCAATTGATTTAATTTATTAAGGTTGGATGTCCTACACATGAACATGAGAAGACAAAAAATTATCATTTCATATTCGTGTGGTAGTTATCCAACATCCCAATAAATTATTCATATAACATTCATCCAACACCCTTGATCAAAAAAAAAAAAAAACATTCATCCAGCACCCCGGTGAATTAAATCCACCGGGGTAGGAATACATTTTTCTCAAAATGCAATCCCATCATGGTGAAATCGAATACAAATATTTGAATCCAGCTCATTGATGGCCTTACACAAAAGTGTGGGGTGTAGTTCCTCTGTATCACTTTTGGTGTACCACCACTAAGTGATTGACACATGCATATGTGAGAATTATAATGCATATGTCAATCACTTAGTGGTGGTACACTTAAGTGGTACACCAAAAGTGGTACAGAAGATCTTGAGCCAAAAGTGTGACCGGAGATTTTCATATATGGGCTTTCCTATATCATAACCTTTTCACAATTACTTTCCTCTCTTATCTAAACTTACCATATATTTTGTTCGATAATTTAGTAAATTTACCATATAGTACATAACTTAATATAATATTCACCCATTTCAAGATTATAATAAAATTATGAAAAGATTTAGTAGATTGTCCTTTCCAACTTTGAATTTTAAGGTAAACATCGGTACTTATTTCGACGGGTTCACTACAGGATCTCCATGAGATTTAGTGTAATTCGCATCCAATCCTCTCCAAGAATCATAGTTATAATGATCGTCCCTGAAATTTCAAAACCTTACATTCGTTAGTTTTTGCTAAAGTCACCCCCCTAATCTTATTGAAAACCTCATTTTACCCTTGATATTACTGTAGCAATTTTCTTGGACAATTATACCCTTGGTTATGTTTTATATGTGAGAGGGTGTTCATTGTAAGGCTTATGATTATGAATGGATGAAAATATTGTAAATTTACATATAACTTATTATCAGTTTATTAGTGTATATATATTCTTAAAATAAAAATATAATAACATATCAATGTTTTTTTTCATAATGCGTGTACAATTAAAGTAAATAAATTATGGTTAATTATAAGAAAAAAGAATTAGAACATAAATACATTCAACTTTCACATTTAACCCGTAATTTTAATAATTTAAAATTAAAGTACAAGGATAAATGAATGAATTGCATTTAATCATGATAAGTAAAAAACTTGAACACAAATTATTAGACATTATAAAAATGATCACATGTTCATAATCAACCCGTAGTAAAAAAATTGTAAACTTTTAACTAATATTTTTTACAAAAATTAAAAGTACTCACTCAAATAGCCTATTTCGTAAAGTAATTATTTTTAAATCATTTTTTAAATATTTCTTACTTGTACAATAATATTAAGGATTAAAACAATATTTTACTATAAAATAGAAAATGTTACCTTATATACATATTTTCTAATGTTAGTAAATCAATAAATAATTTTACTATATATTTTTCATAAAAAAAAAAAACTCATCATCCCTAACCCCTAATCACCCGTCCTACCCTATTGGAACCTCTCATCTCAGGTCGTGCCGTCAGTCTGACTTCTCCTCCAATCTGTCTCTAGCTTGAAATCGTAGATCAAATCGACGGAACGGCCTGGGAGGAGAGGTGCCGGTAGGGACGGCGGGTGAGGTGGGGGTGGGTTTGGGCTAGGGTTAGTTTATTTTTTTTTCCTTTTATGTATAAAATTAAATTTTTATAAAGTTTAGGTACTAATGTGCAGTTATGATCTTTTATATCTTTTCATATTTTGCAAGGTAATATGATAATTTTATGCATCATTGCAAGGGTAAATAGGATATTTTTTAAATTGATTTTTTTTAATTTAAATTGACGAGGGCAATTAAGTCATTTAACAAATTCCATCCAACTCCGCCAGTGTCTGTTAGGGTTTTGTAAGGTTTTTGAAACCTCAGGTCATTGTAATCATGATTCGTAGAGGGGATTGGACGAGAATTACACCAATCAGGGGATGTACTTGTAATTTTATGTATCAGGGCAAGGGTATTTAAGACATTTTGTTAATAATATTGTTTAATTAAAATTGACAAAGATTATTAAATTATTTTACATATTTCGTCTAACTCCACTAATGTCCGTTAGCGTTTCGTATGATTTTTAAAACTTTGTAATTATGATTCTTAAAAAAAAATTAGATGCGAATTATACCAATCATATGAAGGTCCGTAGACCGTAATTAACCCTATTTTGAATCCAACGGGCCAGCCCAAAAGATATTTGCTCCGACTTGAAACTCGAAACTCAACTGAACTAATCGCGGCCGACTTCAAAACCGGTCTGAAGATGGCGCCGGCTGCGAGTACCGCCGGCGCCGCCGTGACTGCACTTTCAGTTATGGCCCTTCTCTCGTATCTACTTCTCACAAAAAGTCGGTCTCGTTCGCGCACTTACTCATCCGTTAAAAAGAACGGAAGTGGAGTTATCGCCGCCATTGGAAACACTCCTCTAATCAGGATCAATAGCCTCTCTCAAGCCACCGGATGTGAAGTAATCATACATACACATTCATATTTATATATATTGATTGTGTTATCTAATTACGATTTTTTTTTTCCGTGGACAGATTCTCGGAAAAGCTGAGTTCTTGAATCCCGGAGGTAGTGTGAAAGATAGGGTGGCAGTGAAAATCATTGAAGAGGTAAGTTAGTTCTCCTAGTCTCTTATTTAGAAATTAGGCTCAATTTTTTGACAGAGTTATCTCTCTTGCTTCTGAAATATAAGATTGAACCAATTTGATTATTTTTGTTATTATTCTGAAACAATGGTTAATATATGTGTACAAAGGCTGCTATTAGCATCACAATAATACTTAGTTTTTCACATCAGTTGAAGCCTAATCTGCTAGTTCTGGTGTGGACTTGCTACCTTTTTTTGTTTTTCCATAAAAAGGTGATTACATCATTATATTGGCAAATCTAATTGATCAGTAGTACAGTAAAAATAATGTTCAACCAGCATACAAAGAATATCTCATAACAAAACTAGTATTAATCTAGGAAAAGATTTACACTTCAGGTGGTATTCAAAGTTCAAACTCATGATCTCTAAGGTCATTAGACCTCGGCTTCGCCATTAGGCGAGGCCTCATCGGCTTGTTTTTCATAACTTTGAGATTAATATTATTATACATCTTTATGGTTCTATTTCTCTTTTCACCGGAAAACATGAATTATATTTCTTCTGCGTGATATTTTTACAGGCCCTGGAATCTGGAGCTCTATCTCCTGGGGGAGTAGTAACAGAAGGCAGTGCTGGAAGCACGGCTATCAGCCTTGCAACTGTGACTCCCGCATATGGATGCAAGTGTCATGTAGTTATCCCGGATGATGCTGCTATTGAGAAGGTACGATTAGTAGTTGTATTTGAGTAATGGTTTTCCCTTTCTTATTTTCCTATGGATTCTTTGTTGGTTTTAAATGCAGTCGCAAATTCTAGAAGCTCTTGGTGCCACCGTTGAAAGAGTTAGACCCGTTTCAATAACTCATAAAGAACACTATGTCAATATTGCAAGGAGAAGGGCGTTGGAGGCTGATGAACTGGCTTCAGAGCACCAAAAGACTAGCCAAGATAGGGATAGTTTGGCCTACTGCAAGGGTGGTTTCTTTGCAGATCAATTTGAGAATCTTGCAAATTACAGGGCTCACTATGAGGGTACTGGACCTGAGATTTGGGAACAGGTTGGTGGAAAATTAGATGCATTTGTTGCAGCTGCTGGCACCGGCGGAACTGTAGCTGGAGTTTCTCGATTTCTCAAGGTTTGTTTGTGGTTGACCATGTAGGTTTAATCTAATACCTACCATGAAGTGATGTTATCATCTTTTGAACATACTCTACAGGAGAAGGATTCATCTATCAAGTGCTTTCTAATAGACCCTCCTGGTTCTGGTTTATTCAATAAGGTGACCAGAGGAGTGATGTATACAAGAGAAGAGGCTGAAGGACGTAGGTTAAAAAACCCATTTGATACAATTACTGAAGGAATTGGGATCAATAGATTGACAGAAAACTTTAAAATGGCTGCACTTGATGGGGCTTTTCGAGGCTCTGATATAGAAGCTGTTGAAATGTCTAGGTTAGTCTAAAGATAATAAATGACTAGTATTTATTTAGCAGGATGTTTGAATTAATGTCTTCATGTCATTTTATGACATTTGATCTGAACTTGTGAAAAGTTTTTAAACCGGTGCTTGAATTGCATGTCAGGTACTTACTGAAGAATGATGGTCTGTTTATTGGGAGTTCTTCAGCCATGAATTGTGTTGGAGCTGTAAAAGTGGCACAGGCAATGGGCCCTGGTCACACCATTGTTACTATTTTGTGTGACAGTGGGATGAGGCACCTAAGCAAGTTCCACAATGCCCAGTATTTGGCCCAATATGGCTTGACACCTTCAGCAACTGGATTAGAGTTTCTTGGTCTCGATGCTGGTGAGAGTTGTAGTTTACATCTAGACATCAGAAGATGAAGAATTTGGGACCTTAGTAACGAGAAATTTAACTAAGCCAAGTTATACTTTCTAGCGCAACCTCTGCACTACCCCTTGTACTTTACCTTTATTAATACAAATGGTGTTGTTTCAAAAAAAAAAAAAAATTTAACAACCCCCCCCCCTAGAAGTTATGAATGCAGATAAGAAGGTTATGAATGGGATTCACTCAGCAGAAGATAAGCTGGAGGAAAATAAATGCATTATGTGATTCTCAGAACGGTGGTCGACTTCTAAATGGTGAGTGTCTGAATTTATCTTGCCTTAAATAGGGATGTATTTTATATTTTTGGTGGATGAGCGTGAAATGAAGATGTGATGGGCATGCTTTCCATACTTCATCATAATTTTATGGATTATGTGCTTGTTTTGTCGTTGCATTTTCAAGACTAAAAGCTAACCTATTAGAAAATGTTTTCTTTGGCATCCTCGAGTATGATGCAAAACCACTTTTTTTGTAAAGAAGTAAGATGTTGCTTTGAATTCTAAATGATTTTTTCTTTATTGTTTCCCGTTTGAGATCAACGTGATTAAGAGAAGATGAATTTCATAACAGTTGGTCCTTCATCATCGAATATGGTGTTTCTCCCTTCTTTGTCTAAATACCCTATATTATGGTGCCCAACTTTGCATGTTTTAAATTTATCAGATTCTAAAATCACATTCTTTAAACTTGTTTTTGTTTTGCTTATGTTACGTAGTGGTTGTTTGATCTGAAACGTAGTTGATGATTCCAATCAGTATCTTTCATGTTTGTTTAACTTCCTGCTATCCTTTTCAGCAGAGCAGTTAACATCGATATGCACTGAAGAAGGATTTAAAACAGCCTTCTACAGATGTCAGGAAACGACAACATAGATTATGGGCCACCATCTTCTTCCCCTTGGTTACATCGCTCATTGCTGCCGTTTAATCTGCGTTTTTATCTAGTTAACTATTACTTTTTTACAAGTAAACCAAAATGCAAGTTTTGCTGCTTTGCCGCAGAGCAGACTCTATGATCCAATATTGGACTCTTACACTCCCCTTAGACGGTTCCTTGCGGTCTGATTTATGAAAGGAAAGAAGTAATTGAATTGTGTTAGTCGTTTTCTGATGATGTATGAACATTTTGGTTTATTGATACAAAAGGTTGAAGGTGTACCCCAGAATTCATATGCATCTAATTGACTAATGTTGGTTGATCGGGCAGATTTTTTCTTGTATTATTGATGACATTTGAAATCTATCTATATATATTTATATAATACGCAAGTGGATGACTAACTATCGAAGTGCAGCTAGCTTACGACGAGAGCAGAACTTTCAGCTGACAAATAATGAAAACTGAGCTAAACTGATGGATTCTTGTAATATGACGCCAAGCAAACTGACCATAATACTCAAAATATATGAGGATTCCAAATATAAGAACCAACTAAGATCTATGATGTCCACATACCAGTACCACACATCAATTTTAGCTCTTTGTCTAGTTGGAAAATTTGATAGAAAAGGTTAATTTGTCAAATACTTGTAATGAAGCTCCTCAAACCTTTCTAAAGACATAATTACTGGCAAAATGCATCAATATTTTAAATGTGGTTCTTTGATATGTGTAGGGAAGACCTTACTGAAGTAAGGAGCCGAAAGAGAACGATACAAAACAGAAAAAGAAATAAAAAAAAAAAAAAAAAAAAAAAGAGAGAGAAAGAGAAGAGAGAGAGAGAACTTCAAGATCTGAAGTTTAACAGAATAAATAAACTAATGCCTTCGCTCAAATTGGGACTCATGACAATGGGGGTCGAGCCAATCTCTAGGAGAATTCTTTGGTGCCGGCATTTTTCCACCACCCACAAGCTCCCTTAAGTTATCAACCTTGTTCTCACGCCCAGTTCCACTGTATCTTGTGTCGGCCTCTTTAAGTTTCTGCTTCAACTTCTGTTTACGGGTAGAGGTGTTCTGCTCTTGCTGTTTTGCTTGAGATGGAGGAGCTCCGTGGGGTCCCAGATATAATTTCTCTTCTTTTATATCCTGCCAAAACATCACACAAATAGTTTAAAATAAAAAATCTACCATTGACAATTTTCCCGATGTTTCTTGATCCAAGAATGTCACTATTTTAAGTTTTAACAGTTTACACAAGTGCTTTCTAAGTACCTGAACTGTAGAGAGCTTTGTATCTTCTACTTTAGGAGGGTCGATTTTATTATAGTAAGGGTCTTCAATTCCCAAGCTTGGAATTTCAAATCCATCAGTGTCTTGCAAAATGGAATAAATGTCAGTATAAGATGATTTTTATAGTTATGCATTTGAATTAAGGACTATTGAGGATTTTATGGATTACAAACTTCTTATTGATGGTTTAATGGAGACGTAAGATCAACCAACACATTGCACTGCATAACACATAATTGCCATTCACAATCGCTGCTAAAGGCTAGTGAAATAGGAATTTGCCGCTAATGTTGACTAACAGAATACCACTACAATTGTCCCTTTGCTCTATGATAATCACGCTATATAATCATAACGAACAATCAACTAATTAAGTTGACAACAATTTCAAATTCTTTTGCAATCAGTAACATAAAAAATGAGAGCAACCCGAATTCCAAAAGGCGATCTGAACAAAATAATATCTAGACAACCTCTCATATAACCTTCCATAGTAATCCATCAAGAACTTCATTGACATAGATTGAGTAAATTGCGCTGTACAATAATTTTGAAAAAGAATTGAAGCATACAGACATTGATTCATGATGTGTAGGATGCTTCTTTTGCGTATTGGTTTTATCATATAATCTTTACATTTGAGAAATGAAGATAGTCAGCATTGGTTTTATCATATAATCTTTACATTTGAGAAAAGAAGATAGTCATTGTACTATTTCAAAATTATCCACTGATTCTTCTACGGCAAAAAGGGCATTTTGAGCAAGCCTACAAAGCATTAAGCAATATAATTTTAGCTCTTAGACATGTCTCCTAACACTCTGAAAGCTCGACTATTTATCAAAAAAAAGAAAAATATCTCAACTATGTTCTCTTATTTTCATAAATCAAAAACCATTACTAGATAACAGAATAGATATCAAAAAACTAAATTTTCCAATTAGAATAGTAAATCCGCAAATGAAATGAATTTCCATAAGAGAAAGAAAAAATAGGAATACCCCACTCGTCGTCTTCAATTGAAGGAGTGGTTTGCAGAGATTTGTCCATGGAATGCTACTGATCATCGATTTCTCTTCACCGTCGTTCAATAATATTTTCTACCTAATCATTCTGATTGTACAAATATCGCTGTAGAATTCGAATTCTGATTTCAAAAAGATTCTTATATGTTAGACATTGACAAAACCCTAACCTGTATAATTCTATTCTTTTACTTTGCCAATTACCATAAAAAAAAAAATCACCAATACGTGGCGACTCAACAGCGTTCGTACTTGCGAGAATTGCCCTTCGCTTCGAATTTTCACGGGACACACTTTCACCTTTTCCAAACCCAATTTGTAATAAATATTTGGTAGTTTTTCTTCCAACGGTTATTCAATAATAACTTTACTCTAAAAAAAAAAAAATCAATGGTACATTATCATTCCAACTAAAATCAATGAAATGGTAGGGTAAATGTAAAGTGTTTGTTGTTTAGGAAAGTAGTTTGGGAGAGTAGTTTAGTTTGTGAAATAATTTCGATTTGTGAAATGTTATTTGTTTGGATTTTGAGAGAGTGATTTGAAAAATAAAGTATGTGTAGTCTTATTTTGAAGAGTTATGTTGTAGATCTAAGATGTGTAAGACTAGGGGGTGGGCGCGGGTCGGGTATTTCGGGTATTGGGTATTTCGGGTAGGGTACCCGACTTGGCGGGTAATGAATTTTCACACCCGAAACCCGACCCGATCTGGCGGGTACCCGAAATTTTTGGGTATTTCGGGTATTGGGTACCCGAAATTTCACATTTTTTTGTCAAGAATTTTTTTTAACATATATGTACGTAAAATTGTAAATAAATGAATTCAAACATTAATTGTACACAATAACTTCAAAACAAAACAATACAAATATCTCAAGCCTACAAGATTCAAGTATTCAATAAATTACAATCAAATCAAACTCCAAGTCTCAAAGCATCAAAATATTAAATATCACAATCGCATGAAAGTTACAACTTACAATAGACACAAAATCACAAATCACATTCAATAACATTTAACATGTTAACTCATCATTCGAATCTTCACCAATCATATCCAACTACAAGCTTGAAAATCCAACTAAATTACTCAAGGATCAAGCATAGATGAATCCACGCACAACTCGATCAAATCTACAAGAAAAAGAATGACATAACTCATAAGATCAAAGATCAAAGTCAAAATGTGAAGATCATTATTTAAGACTTTAAGTAATAAATTAAGAATAAAAGTATGTCTCATATAAATTTTTATTACCTTTCTCTAAGCTTTCCAAATCCATCAAGTTTTCCTCCACGTTTATTGGTTGAGAATCCGAGCGGAGCCAATCTTGAGCACAAACTAGAGCTTGGGCAATTCTAGGAGACAAAGAACTCCTAAAGGCATCAAGAATATGACCTCCCGTGCTAAATGTGGCCTCAGAAGCAACGGTGGATACTGGGACATCCAATATATCACGAGCCATCCTCGATAAAATTGGAAAACGGTGAGTTTCTACCTTCCACCAACTCAATATATCAAATGTGTTCACTAATGGCTCGCAATCCTCACTTAAATACTTCTCTAATTCGGACTTGATTACTTTCTCTTTCCCCTTCCTTAACCTTTCAAATTGACTCTCCAAATCATACATATTGGGCATTTGGGCTGTCAATTACTTAATCATTATTGGGCCAAAACTTTTTTTTCTAAATACCCGAACGGGTACCCGAATACCCGTTCGGGTGTGAAACTAATACCCAATACCCAACCCGAAAATATATTTCGGGTTCAGGTACCCGAACCCGAATGTCAAGATACCCGTTTTTTATCCCAAACGGGAAATACCCAAACGGGTCGGGACGGGTCCCAAAATACCCGACCCAAACGCCCACCCCTATGTAAGACTTTATGTCAAATAATGTTTGTTACGTAAGATAAATTGAGATATGACACTTTATATCAGAACATGGTAGAGTTTGTATAGGTTTTATTTAGAGATAAAAATAATTGTTGTTTGTTTGGCAATTGAGAGAGTAGTTTGAGAAAATTGAGATATGAAAAATTTATTTCAAAATATAGAAAACATGTTTGTTTGGCATTTTCCAAACACAAAAAAAAAATTGGGAAACGCCAAACAAACAGGCCCAAAATACTCCACTGTATTATGCTAAATCTGCAAGAAACTATCTTGTGAAATTTGTATTGCGTCAAACTCCTTGTGCTTTCAAAAACCCTGCAAAAAATACTTAATTTATAAAAAAATAGGTCATTTTGGATCTATATATTTCAAGAAATAATTTTAAAAATATATCACGTGAAATAATTGTTAGACTTTATAAAATATCACAATGATATTTGAACATACATATATACTTTTGACTAAATAGTATATATAAAAACTAAATGCGGAATGAATCATCATACCTCTAACCATTGATGTTTGAAAGAAATCTGGCTGCGTATAAGATTCTTCTACACTCTAACAACCTCCTTTAGATGTTGATTAATTCTGCCTTTAGCTCATGTTTATTCCCTTCTTCCAAATTGATTGTATGCTCCTTCATCACCCTCAAATCTTAGTAGGATCAAATACTTTATTAGTAATGGAATCGTTCTTGTTTACCTCTTTCAGATAAAAAGACAATAACTTGATTTGGGACTGATCTTGAACAAGAGCATGAGCATGCTCATCTTCATCGTCATGCAACTTCTTCGTAACTTGAAAAAACATCTCATGGCTAGTTCATTTCTTATATATTAATATGATTTTGAAAAATATAAAGTTAATTAAAAAAGAGAGTCGAAAGATGTGCAACACATAGCAAGGATGCTAGATTTGGAGCAAGATAATTTCATTGAGATTGATACTTCAATGGACTCACTCATAGATTCCGAATTTGTGATTAAAACCTGATTCCGGTGATGTTAAAATAGTGCTACGATGATATTGATAAACATCATTAGTTAGTGATTTATTTGTATTTTTTTATGGTAAATTTATAATTGTATATGAATCATAAACATCTTAACCCAAGCTAATATCTCGACATATTCTTCATTTTTCACCTCATTAGATTTATTATGTATAAGCTCTTTTAAAGACTTCAATGTTTTTCAAAAAATTTGGGGCCACTTTTCATTAGCGTCAAATATTGGCTCCTCTAATTTTAATATTTTTGTTAAATAACAGTGTAACAATCAAATTCGATCACAAATAATCAAATATTTATAATATCAACCCAATGTAGATCTATTTAGGATCCGTTCATGTTAGTTGTATATTTGAACTCGGATCTAAATCCAAATGATTCTCTTACTTAAGTTAGGGACTGAGTTTGAACTAAAATTCGCTTCAACTACGGCAATAATTTTAGGATCAGATTCAGATCCCCTCTGGAACTGTTTGGGCCGATTCGCAAAAATAGTCTTTAGCCTGTTGAGCTGCAGGTCCATTAAGGCCCAACAAAACCAACTACCGCCTACAGTCAACGGTAACGTGATCAGCTCATAAGTTATTAAAGCACACCCAAACGAATATGTAATCGCTACCATTATTTTCAATATGCTCCTGTCTGAAACGATCACAGCCGTCAAAACTGAGGTCCCGTTTTAGAAATTCGATCAGTGTCTGGGTCCTCGATCCGACATGGCATTAAACTGGAATTAAAATCCGGATTTGAAGTCCGAACTATAAAACCTCATCCCCAAATAGTGAACCCCACCCCGCTTTTGTTCTGAAATGTGAACAAATTAAACAAAATCAAGAAATTAGTTTCAGTGGTGAGCGAGCTTCGGTACTAGCTTGGAATCTTGAATTTAGCCTTCGAATCTTTGTAAGTTTCAGTTTTTCCACTTCTTCTCTCTTAGTTTTCAGTTTATGAACTTTTACTCGCTTTTTTTTGGTCGATTTTTCGTAGTGATTTTGATGTGCTGTTTAATATCTACGAAAGTTAGGGCTTTGTGCTAATTTTTCAGAAATTCAAGTACTTTGTTATGTTGTGCTCCTTGTACAAGTGAATTTTTTGTTTTTTAGTCTTTTATGATGAATTTGAGGCTGTGGTTTGATTTTTAGATCTTGTTAGCAGAACCTCTTTATGTGTAAGCATGCACTTATTGGATTATCTGCACTGTGTTTGACTACGAATATTTGTAAAATTTAGGGGAATTCTTCGTTTCTATAGTGCATGTTTCATTTTTTTGTTAATGTGCTGCTGTGTACCTATTCCTTTGTCTGTAAATTGTCTCCTAACATGAAATTACTCTATGTGAGCTAGGTTGGTTTTTTGATTAATATATGCCTAATACTAAACTTGTTTCTTTTATGTTCTTCTTTTGACATGTCACCTTTGTTCGTTTAGTTATTATGAAATTTAATAAAATTGTGTATCCCAATTCTGGACAGAGGTATCAAAAATTGAATTTTGGTGAAGTGTCACACTTCAGTTTTAGCTGTCATGGGCGATGGAGATGTCTTGTCTGAGAAGCCTGAATCAAATGGGATTGCCAAGGGTGAGGAGAAAGCCGAGGCTTTGATTGATAAGAAAGAAAAGCAGTGTGATGGAGTAACAGAAATGGAAGAAGATAAAACAGATGGTGGTGCAGAAGTTGAGGCTCAGGATATGGACATGAACAGAGAAGAGCTCAACAAAAGCAAGGAAGTCGAGGACAAGGTAGAGAATGAGAAGGTGGCAAAAGAAGAAGAAAACGGAGAACCCAAAGCAGAAGAAAAAGAGGAGGTCAAAGCCGAAGAAGCAAAGGAAGAGGCCAAAACAGAAGAAAAGGTAGAGGCCAAAGCAGAAGAAGAAAAGGAAGAGACAAAAGCAGAAGAAGAAAAAGTTGAGGCTAAAGCAGAAGAAGCAAAAGTTGAGGCTAAAGCAGAAGAAGAAAAGGTTGAGGCTAAAGCAGAAGAAGAAAAGGTTGAGGCTAAAGCAGAAGAAGAAAAGGAAGAACATAAAGCTGAAGACGAAAAGAAAGAAGCCGAAGAAGAGAAGGATGAAGCCAAAGCAGAAGAAGAGAAGGAAGAAGCCAAAGCCGAAGAAGAAAAAGAAGAAGTAGAAAAGGAAGAAGCCAAAGCAGAAGTTGAAAAGGAAGAAGCCAAAACAGAAGTTGAAAAGGAAGAAGCCGAAGCTGAAGGAGAGAAGGAAGAAGCCAAAGATGAAGGAGAAAGGAAAGAAACTAAAGCAGATGAAGAAATGGAAGAAACAACGGCAGAAGAAGAAATGGAAGAAAGCAAGGCAGATGAAGTAAAGGAAGAAACCCATGCTGATGAAGAAATACAAGAACCCAAGGCAGAAGAAGATGTGGAAGAAACCAAGGCAGAAGAAGTAAATGAAGAAACCAAAGCAGATGAAGTAAAGGAGGAAACTAATGAAGATGTAGAAATGGAGGAAACCCAGGGAGAAGAAGAAAAGAAAGAATCCAAGGCAGAAGAGAAGGAAGAAACCACAGGGAAAGGAGCAGAGGAGGAACCCAACAGTGACTCCGAAGGAACAACCAAGAAGGAAAGTGAGGATAACGTTGAAGATGAGGTTGATGGAATGAAGGAAGAGGAAGAAAAGCTAAAAGTTCCTAAAGAAAAGAAAGGCTTGAAGAAGCGGCCAAGAACAAAGGGTAGTGCTGGAAAAAAGGATAGAAGTAAGAAAAAAGAACCTGAAGAGAAGGAGAATGAATCAAAAACCCCATCCGAGAAAAAAACAAAGGAGATGAAGACATCTGTAGAGAAAAAGGAGAAGGAGCTTAAAACCCCCACCTTGTCGACAACTGATCGCCCTGTACGCGAGCGGAAATCTGTGGAAAGGTTGGTCGCCACAATTGAGAAGGATTCAGCTAAAGAGTTCCATATTGAAAAGGTGTGACCTTTTATTTTTCCTCTTTCTTCTTTCCACCCTTTTTGGGTAAATTTCTACTTTCTGCATATTTTTAATTTTCATGACTCGTCATTGAAGATTGGCAGTATAACAGAATAATGTGTGTCTGCAGGGCCGTGGAACCGCACTGAAAGATATCCCAAATGGTATAGTTAATTGACTCTGTTGTCATAAGCACATAACTCTTTCAGTCTTTACTTTGTTTTGCTAGTAGAGCTGCACTAACTGATGCTTTTCGCTTTCTTTTCATGCTATCGATCCAGATTGTATAGTCCACAAATCTACTTTTATGTCTTTCTTTATATGAGAATATTTGCGAGGAAATAAAATTTTGATTGGGCTAAAAAGGTGTAGTCTATTGCATCTATGCCAACGCAACTCAATGATTGCTCTTCATACGCGTCGTGCGTTACTTCCTCTTTTTTGAAATTACTTTGTGCGATTCTTCTTATTTCCATGATGTGCACTCTGTTGAGTCTCACTTTGCCCTCAAGAATGTATTGCTTACAAATAGTTAACTAGTCTGTTGTTTCTCATTATATGGCGTTCCACAATAAAGCATTTGCGGTTGAAGTTCTTCCTGTACCTTACACATACATGAACTCTAGGTCAACTATACTCCTTTCTGGTGTCGTATTTGGGTGTAATAACCTAACTTATTTAGTTTGTTGATCAATTACTAAAAAATGCTTGTAATTCTCAATACAAATTCTCTACTCTTGCAATTTGATTAACGTTGTCACACTTCCCATTGAAAGTCTCATATGCATATTTCATGATTTAAACTGATGTCCAGCTGTATGAACAAGTTTAGTGTTGTTTCTGATTCAGTTGCATACAAGTTGTCAAGAAAGAAGACTGAGGAGACTTTCAAATTGCTGCATACTATTCTTTTTGGAAGGAGAGGAAAGGTAACAACTTACGAAATTGTGTTCTTAAGATTCTAATATAAGCTTCATGTAACCTGCTCTAATGGATCTTATCTCTTAAGCTATATGTGTCCTATGAAATCATTGAGTTTGTCAGATTTTGGACTTACGTAGCATATTTATCTCTCTTAGAACCTCTCTTGCATCTTCAGTTCATGTAGCATATTAATTCTTAAGTGCCGTCTCAAGAACTCATGACACCATTGTTTCGGCCACCAATATTTCATACTCAACGAAGGATATAACTTTTCGAAATTATGCTCCTTAATGATCATATTTATATTGTCTATGATATGTTTAATATGATGCAATGTTGTTCACCCATATTTCACCTGACCCTGCAAATTTGCTCCATTTTTTTTAGTAAGATTTCATTTGTTGCTAATATGTTTATCTGGTAGCCAAAAAAATGTTGCATGTTCTACTCGGCAGTCTCCTCTAAACTTGCTTACTTTTGTTAACAACTTCATTGTTTGTGCCTATATTAAATGTGTCCAGGCTGCTCAAATCAAGAACAACATATCAAGATTCTCTGGATTTGTTTGGCATGGTAACGAGGTAAAGAACAAACTTAATGTTAAAGTTATGGATTTTGCAGTCTCTCTCTGAATCTTCCTTGAAAACATTTTAACTATCATCACTACAAATAAATACTGTATCAGGAAAAACAAATGATAAAGGTCAAAGAAAAATTTGACAAGTGCGTGAAAGAGAAATTAG
Organism: Penstemon eatonii; assembly: GCA_038501285.1. NCBI lineage: Eukaryota > Viridiplantae > Streptophyta > Magnoliopsida > Lamiales > Plantaginaceae > Penstemon > Penstemon eatonii. Next base: position 63,653,606 of record CM076708.1, on the reverse strand, counting down.
TGGAGTTTTGTGATGTTCTGGATATACCAATTGCCAAGGCTAATACAAGGAAGGTCAGTTGGTCTCTCTCAACATCAATTTCAGGCTGCAATGTTCATGATTTGGCATGCAGATTTTATTACACATGCCTATTGAGATTTTTGAATTTTCGCACATTTTTTGACCTAAATGTTCTGGTTTTTGGGATGCAATGCTTTGTTCTTGATAGATCATTATCATTAATTTGACTAACCCTGCATTGGCACAATTGACCTCTTTATTTACTTAAGGATAAGATTCCAAATATCTTTACCATTTTTCAGGAAGACATTATTGCAAAACTGGTAGAGTTCTTGGTGGAACCTCATGCAACTACCTCTGAGTTGCTAGCTGAAAAAGAGCAGGTTCTTAACTAAGATTTCTTGAAAAATCCGGTTGCAACTTTAATTTCGTTCATTATCTAACATCATATTTATTGACCAGTCAAGTAAGGGCAAAAAGAGAAGAAGGGCCAGCAGTTCTGCATCTGGGAGTAGTACACCATCAAAAGGCTCGTCTAAGGTACTTTGCTTTTGTGAGTTTGCAATATTTCCTTAAGGTTGATTTTGGTTAATTAAAGCTAGAGTTGTAGGCAGGATATAGTCTGAGATACTTGTATATTGGAATTATTATGCCATTATTTGTGGGTTGTTCTTCAACAGGTATCAGTTCTTTGGAAAAGTATTTCTAATCAAATTTCTATCTTTTTTCATATACTTTATTTTATTGGTAATGCTCTATAGAAAATTGTTCTAGTTAGCCATTGTTCTGGTTCTGGATTGAACATGAGAGGGAGTTAGTACATGTAATTGCCTATTCTCTTACAACTCTATAAACTTCACTGGCAGAATTTGTGTTTGGGCTTACATGTATAGTTCAATTTATATGGTATATATACAAGATGGTTGTATGTTCTTAATCCGACACCCACCATCCACTGGCTTTCCAAAGCTGTTGTGATTGTAGTTCTCAATCAGGAGGAGATTTGCTTCGGTTTTGATTCCACCTGTTACCTTGATACAAAACAAAATAAAGTAGAACGAAAATAAAAATGGGTAAATGAAGGCTGAACCCCTTTTTTGATATATGCGCATGAGCTCATTTTGTTTACCTAGATGTCGTAAACACGGTTTCACACACATGATAGAGATTGCTAGAGGTTTAGATCTATGTCCCACTGGTAAGAAATGGCCCAAGAGATCCTAATTAAGAATACGGAAATATAATGATACAAAAATACAGATCACACTTACTGGAGAGTAGTTGATATGACAGTTAAGTTCTTTCCAAGTGGAAGTCAGCTGTAAAATTCAACTGAAGAAAGTAGATCAAGTGAAAAACATTGTTGAAGTTTTGTAAAACCATTTAATTGATGTTCCAACGTTGTGTATGCTTACCTAAATCTTTTTTTCTGCTCCTTCCAGAGTCGAAAGAAAGTGGAGAGTACATCTAAAAAAGGTGAAGAGACAAAGAGCACACCACCAGAATCAGAAAATGATTCAGAAGAAGAGAAAGAGGAATCACCTGAAAAGGAAGAAGATGCAAATGGTGTTCCCCAAAGTTCAGAAGATGAGATGTCTATAAAGGCTGAAAGTGAGGAAAAAGACAGTGAATCTGGAGAGGAGTCTGATGCAGATAAAGGAAAGCAAAAGCGAGGATCGGCAAAGTCCTCCGCAAAGAAGGAGTCTGTCGAGAAAGCTAAAAGCAAGAAAGTAACAGTCTCTAAAAAGACCAGCGCTCCACCAAAAAAAACACCTGCAAAAACACCACCAAGTCACCCAAAGAACAAAAATGATACAACAGCAAAAAAGTCTTCAGGCAAGAAGAAAGATGAACCAATCAAGAAGTCATCTACTCCAACGAAGTCAGCATCAAAGGAGAGCATTGGTGAGAATTGTAGCTTATTGCTGTCCTAACTGGTTCTTTTGATTAGTTCCTATTTGCAAATTCCATCAATGAGAATCCGCTGACTGAAGCTTGTTTGGTTTCTGTTCAAACACAGGGAAGAAGATTCTGAAAATAAAAGATAGTAAGCCCAAGGAGGAGAAATTAAGGCCAAACGATGATGAACTTAAGAATGCCATTAGTGAAACCCTGAAAGAGGTCGACTTCAATACGGTTAGTCTCTGAAATTATGTTCCTTAGAAATTGTGCTTTGGTTCTGTATTTTACATATCTGACACACTCCCATCTTTTCAGGCTACATTCACAGACATTCTGAAGCTACTTGGTAAGCTCCTCTGAAATATTTTTCGTGACTTTTATTTGTTTGTGGACTTGATATTTATTTAACTATTCCTGTCCCCTTATTCCATATTTTTCCCTTTTATTAATTTTATTCTCTCGCCAGTATTAGTATTCCTATATGGTAATGTTTTGAACCCCCACACAAGAGCCACATAAAAAAATGGGGGGCGAGAGAGGTAGGAATCCTATAAGATGATGGAGTTTGACGTGTGGATCATGCTTAAGTATATTGTTTGACCTGACTCTTTTAGGGTTTGTTTGCAAACTCTTCTGGTTATTTCAGAGTTTTGGTGCTTTTAGCTAATTACAGACATTTATAAATAGCTTTTGGAAAGCTAAAAGCTAAAAGTCACTTCCAGTAAACTTTTCCAAGATGCTCTTTTGTTCATCATTTTTAAATGTCAAAGATTCATTCCTTGCCATTACTCGTGTAATACAAAACCCTCTTTTCTGATGCAGCCAAACGATTCAATACGGATCTTACATCAAGAAAATCCACAATAAAGCAGATGATTCAGGATGAACTCACAGAACTAGCTGACGCTGATGAGTCAGATGATGAAGATGAAAGCGATTCAGGAAAGGATGACAAGAAGCCTTCTAGCAAAAGAGTTAAGGCTTAACTACCTTGCTGGTTGAAGATATATATGCAAACACGAAGACTGGTGTGTACACTATATTCACTCTCTTAGCCCTCGCCCTTCTCTAATTTATTTTGTCCTGCTACTACTCTGTGTGTAGTGCTGTTAGACCAGCTGTAATTTAATTGTTAGCCCACTCATGTTTATCTAGGGATTCATAGAAATTAACCTTTGGTGCTCTTGTTCTGTAAAACATAAAATTGTAGATTTTATTTGCATCCCCTCCTTGAATAGGTGTAATACTAGGACCTGACTTTTTTTAATGTATCATTGTTGACTGCAGGGTAACGTCTCTCATAATTGATTGGTATCTTATGTTGGTAATATGTTTGCAAGTAGATAAAATCTCTGTTATTTCATGTTGTCGTTTCTCTTTGCTTTTAGTGCGGTTTTGAGTGGGGAAGCTCTGAACCTGTAGGGCCGAGTTTTGGATATGCCTCTCTAATGTTTTTGCAAGCGACATTTTGCACCCCAGAAATATACCATTTTGGCCCTTTGAACCATCGAATTGCAATTATTTGGCAAAATGCACCCTTATAGAATACAAAGTAGGGTGCACTTTTCCAAAGAATATGCAACATGAGGGTGCAAAGTTCCAAAGTGATGTATATATGGGGTACAATGTGCCAGTTACTCTGTTTTTGCTTCTCATTGACGCACAGTAGTGTGTTTTGTGTGTGTGCTAGATATGGTACATGGATGGACCCAATGGGGTGCAGGTTTGTTGTACCTTATTTTATACTAAATGGCTTTGTAATATCAATTGGGTATGTTAATTTACATTTTAAAGTGTAGATTTGTTTATTCAAGAAGTCTTGTACTTGAGTTGATAAACAGGCGAGAGGGTAGTGATTATGAAAAATGGCCAGAAGTGTTTGTGTGAAATAATAGAGCACCATTTGTTCTATGGGCTGTAAATTTTCAAATGAAACTACGAAAGTCTTGTCTTGTCGTGTGGAGTCAACAGTAAAAGTTGAGCAATAAGAATCATTAACAAAACCATTTGATCGAGATTGATTGAATTAGAGCGGAAGTGGTCGTTTGAATTAGTTTAGTTATTCGGATGTGACAATATTTATTTTGTGGTTGCTGTTTTTGCGTAGGCTATTGTTTTCCAAAAGTGTAATTGAGATTAGGAAAGATTAGATATAATGTCTAGATAGAATTTTATATCAAATAAGAAAGTCTAGATAGAAATTTATATCAATTAAGAAAATGAAGGCAATAATTTGAAATTAATTGAACTGGAAAGATTTAGTTACTGAAAATTACTATAAAAAGATGACAAGAGAGGGACAGGAAGTCTGATGGGAAAGTGTGGAGGTTTATAAATTGCAAAATGAAAATGTGTTTGCAAATCTAATCTAGTGGAGCTTTATATGGGCCACCAATGGGTACTCGTAAATTAAAAATAATTATGTTTTTGTGTTGTGGTTGGTTGTCTCATCAAGTGAGACTAGTGGGTTTGAGTACGTGGATGTAACACTAGTGATTTACTTACTAAAATTGTTTTTCTTGGTAAAATAATTAATGAATTTATTGAATTGCAAGATTTGTCTATTGAGAAGAAACGATGTTAGTTGAAAAGTAATTCGAATTTCTGTGTTTACACTCTTGATAATTGTAGCTTTTCAACTTATTTCAATTCTTACCAAAACAACTTCTTAGCAATAATAACTGCAAAAGTTGTTTTTAAAAGTTGTTACAAACTCTACTTAAATATTCAAGAGCTATTTAAAAGAGTTGAAAGCTAATTTTATGACATTTTAATAGCGTACGTTCGACAAGATGGCTTGTAATAAAATATAAGTAAAACTTTTTGTAGTTAAGTTTAACTTGTTTTTAGGTTAAGCAAAAGTTTTTGTAGATTCAGCCATAAAAAATATTTTTCAACAATATGCGAGTAATATGAACCTGGGATACGATATTATATTTTTCTCATTTCTATAATTGACTTTACTTGATAAAAAAAAAAAAACAATAATATAATTACAGACCTTAAATACTATAAAAGAAAATCATTAATCTACTCTAGTTCCCATCCCCTAAATTCATATACTAATTAACAAGACAAAGACATATACTATATATGAAAATTAAAAATCCATAAGATTTTATGAAAAATATATATATTTAATATACTATATCACCATCAACATTAACAATCATATAGGCACAACTAAAGGGGACATTCTTACTTAGACCTGGTCTAGGAGATTTTCCTAGACCTTGTGGTTGAAAAATACCCCACATCATCATTGTGAGAGCACCACATCATCACAATTAATGATGTGGAGTATTTTTCAACCACAAGGTCTAGGAAAATCTCCTAGACCAGGTCTAAGTAAGAATTTTCCCAACTAAAGCTACCTCGGCCCACCACCACCATTCGACCCGGATCCGACACCATACCCGGACCCTCCACCCATCACATGTCCGTAACCATAAACGGGTCCTCCTCCTTGATGCCCATAGATCCCTTCATAACCACCGCCGCCGCCCGGTGCCTCCTTTTCTCCCCTTCCTCCACCCACGGCGGTCTTATCCCCCTCCAAATCCCTAAACCTCTGCAAATATATCTTTAGAGGCTCAACATAATCCTCGAATCCGAGCGTAGTCATGGCCCACAGCAAATCGTCGCCGTTGATCGTCTTACGCTTCTCCCGCTGACACTTGTCGGAAGCTTCGCCGGTGATGAAGCTAATGAATTCCGAAACACACTCTTGTACTGTCTCTTTAGCGTCTTTCGATATTTTCGCGTTTGCGGGTAAAGCTTTTTTCATAATTCTGCTTACGTTTGCGATTGGGAGAAATCTGTCCTGTTCTCGATTATGCCCACCTGACTCATTATCTGAATCCGCCATTAATTCTTCTTAACATAAAAAATAAATAAAAAAATAATCCTGTTTTCAAAAAATAAACAAAACTTGAAAAGGAAATAATGAAATTGAGAAGAAGAACATTCCGGCGCCGGAAATATCAAACAGGGGAAGGGAAGTGATTTTGGGAGTGTGCGATCAGTTGGATCAAGTACTATAATAACGAGATTGTAGGGAACACGTGGACGACTGTGGACCGTTACATGTGGATAACTTTATTTTTGCTCAGACGAGTTTCAGCCATTGGATTGATTGTGATTGGAGAGATCTATGCCCTTCATGATGCATCTCTGACGTGTTTTTGAGTGATTGGTTGCAAATTGCCTAATGGGGAACTGATGTGGCGGATTACGTGGACCAGTGTCTCCCTTTAACTCCTATATATATATATATATATATATATATATATATATATATATTTATATTACCTTTCTGATAACTAACCCTTTTTCTTTTAATAAGCTAATTTCTTACTCCTTAAGCAACTAAAACTAAAAGAGCGAAAGATAAAAACACCTCCACGGTTTATCTACCTCCAAAAAAAAAAAATTTGTGTTATTTTAATTCTCAATAAATCAACTGTGAAGTAAGTGTCCAATACACCTAAAAAAATAAAGAATGTGATTCAAACGCAAAAATTACAAGTATTTGTTCATATTTTGCTTTTTATATGACAATTGACATCGAAAAACAAATACACTCTCTATGTTTTGCCTAACTCCCTTTAAATCCCCTGTGTTATTTTAAATCCCAAAAAATTCACTGCGTTTGATTTTAAATACCACACTCGACCCAAGTAGTATATACTTAGATTTTTAAAAAGAATAAATAAATGTAAAATAAAAACAAACACGTAAAGGTAATTTTGTCATTCCGTCAAGAGTCAAAATTAAAATTCTACTTGAATTGAGTGAGATAATTAAAACCAAACGTGTAAAGTTTTTGGGAGTTAAAAAATACAAAATAAATTTATGGAGTTAAATAAAGCTCAAGCTCAAAACTAGATTATCCTAAATTATTAAAACAGAAAGGCGTTTCATGGAAAAGCTATAACATATTGCTTCTCCCCACTAAAAAGCTTATGAACAATATAATAGTAATTGTGAGTACGTGTTCGGGAAACTAGTATATATTTATAATAATGTCGTGAGATGAAATAAGAAAAACTCTATTAAAAAACCTAAAGCCGGAAATATTAAATCGGTGTAGTTAAAATAGAATTTCCCAATTATTAAAAAAAATTAAGACTACATAAATCCAGTGTTCCAATTTTAAGACCATCTCCAAAAGAGTTTCTATGTACCAAATTATAAGAAAATTTATACGAAACCAAGGAACTCTTCAAAAAATAAGACTATCAAAATCTAATTATAAGTTTGGACTCTTATATTTGAGAGTCTAAAGTTAAATTTTAAAAGTAAAAATAATGTGTTAAAGTTGAAATGAAATGATGTAGTGTGATTATTTAAAAGTAAAATCTTAAAATATAAATAAATTGTTGGAGTGTAGAGTTAAAATAAAATTGTATAACATTGTTCACTTTTTAAATTTTAAAATAAGATGTCTGAATTTAAGAGGTTGATTTGGAATGTTGTAATTATCAAAGAATGTATAAGATGTTAAGATGAAAACAATCAATCGTGACGTTCAATTTTTCCATGTACCATGTTCATAATTTATTTATTTCTTTCTGATCATAAATGGAAAAAACCATGAATCTGTAAGTGGGTCTCCCTCATGGTTTCATTAGCATTCACCAAATAGAAAGAAAGAAAACCAAAAAGGGAGAAAATTGAAAAGAAACTTCGGGCAGAGAGATGAGTGGGGATAGTTCCCACGTGATTTGTACTGCCAGACTACACACACGTTTATGTTTATGTTTATATTTATATTGATATTTATATTTATTTAAACACAAAATGTGATGAAAGTATTTTTGAAGTACTAATTTTGATCGTGTATTTTTATAAAGTATGGAATTAATCCTAGCATGTCATGAGTGTTCTGAAAAGACCTTTTCCCGTTCTGTAAATGTTAATTACGATCGGATCAAAATTTCGTTTCAAGTGTATGTTTCGGTCAGTCAAATATTGAAAACTTTTCGAGACTTTTCGGAAACACTAAAGAGAAATTGTAATAAAAGTTACTAAATTTAGATAAATAACAGAGTTTAAGGCAAACAAACAGTTTCGGAATTACATCTTAGTTTTATTTCGCTTTATTCAAAAATGGAAACTTTTCGATGTTTTCGAAGGAAAAATAAGGGCCTGTTTGTCTCGCTTTTCGGAGAGTGGTTTGGGAAAGTGGTAGAGGTTTAAAAAATAATCTCGATTTGCGTAATGTTATTTGTTTGTGTTTTGAGAGAGTTGTTTGGGAAAAAAAGTAGGTGTATATTTTATTTGTAGGTTTGAATTAGTTAATTAGGTGTAAGAATAGTGTAAGACTTTATGTCACATCAGTTAGTTATATATAATTAATTAATTGATGTATATATTATATGTAATATATGTGATAAATAATATTTTATAATTAGTTATTTGTGTTTTCTAAAATAATAAAAAATAAAGTAGATTAATTTTCATTTTGTTGATTTTTGCTTTTAAAAATATTATAATAAAATTATTTTAATCATTTTATCTCACCGACGAATTCATTCAAATGACATATTAAATATGCTAAAAATTACACAATATCCTTAAAATATTAACCTAATAGTTATTACACAATATTCAGATTAATCTACTTACGAAAATAACATATTAAGTTGTCTTCATATTGTCAAGCAGAATAAAAATTAACGGCAATTTTATAATTAATGTCACTAATTCCACGAAGGTGGGAATGGACCCCATCTGTTATCCGACCAATCATGACTATTATTTCCTCCACGTCGGGCCAACCGCCTTCGAGTCAACAACGATGCACGCTCACAGTTGTCAACGGGATCAACATGTGATTCTGCATCACTAATTGAATAACCAGGCATCGAGATTGGACAAAATTGGTCCGTGATTTCTGAAAAAGAAGAAGCGGTAAGAGAATTGAAATAGAGTAGAAGAGTCAGCCGCTTTTTTGGACTTATTTATGAAAATGAGAGAGAGAAATAGTCATGCTATAGAAATAGAGAGAAATAGAAATGTCCAGCCGCTTTTTTGGACTATTTCTCAAAAAATCATGTTATAGAAATAGAGAGAAATAGAAATAGAGTAGAAATAGAGAAAGAAGAGAGAGAAATAGAGTAGAAGAGTAGGGCTTTTTTGTAAAAAAATCCAATCGCTTTTGAAACCTATTTCTGAAAAAAAATTACAGTAGCAAATTAATTGAGAAAGTAGTTGAGCTGTTTGTCTGGCATTTCCGAAAACCGAATTTTTTTTTCGGAAAAACGAGACAAATAGGACCCGAAAATTTTGATCCATGATTACGATTATTTACTCGGTCGGGACTAGTTGCTTCAAATTTATTCGACGTCGGATTACTTATGTGATTCATTAATGATTGTTGCCTATTGGGCCTCCAGTTTGTTAGAGTCGGGCTTCCAATTCGAACAGTTGGGCCTTATCAACACATTATTTTTTTTTTAAAAAGGATGATTTTATTTCTTTTCATACGTATAAAATTAGAATTCATTACATATATAAAATTTTTGACAAACTGTTAGTGTATCCAGTGTCGATATAGTTGTACTCAATTAAGTTGTATCATTTTTTTTTTTGTATCATTGAAGGATCTACGTTGAACACAAATATTACGGCATCTTTTTTCTTTTCTAATGATTCACGATTTCTTATTAACCCATTATGATTAGGTTAATTAATATGTAAGACAAATGTACATTATGTCACGAGGTAACATGTATTAATGTATAATTTCCATTTTATACTAGAAAGCAAGCACTATAGAATTTAGTTTGCATAGAGAGTGAAAACTGAAAAGAAAATAAATAAAGAGAGAGAGAGAGAGAAACAAAAACAGAACATTGGAAATGGCGAAGAAAAAAGCGGAATGGAGAAGATGAAGAAGCTAGGGTCCTCTACTCGCTCATTCTCCCTCCATCTAGATCTGTAAATGCCATTTCAATTAAACCCTTTATTCAAGTGTCAACTCTATATTCTTGTCCAAAACTTGAAGTTTTTGTTGCTGCTGCTGTTCTTTTTATGACTAATAATTGATAAGAAACTAGTCTTCTTCTTCATCTTTCTTTTTATGACCCAAATCTAAGTTTATAATTTTCTTCAAAAAATTCAATTGAGAAAACCCTAATGAGATTGGGCATGCCGCTTGAGAGAAATTGTTTGTAGAGAGAGAAATGAAATCTAGAAAGAAATCGTGTAGGGGGAGAGGAAAAAAATATCAGGTCTAGATCGGGTCCAGATCTGGACCCGATCGTTTGGGAAAAAAAGTTCGGTCCGGGTCTGGACCCGAAACCGAATGGGTCGGGTCCGAGTCCAGACCCGATAATTGATAGGCAGGTCGGGTTCGGGTCCGGACCCGACCTTTGACCGGCCTAATCCCGATGGTGGAAGAGAGGAGTGGTGGCTGACCGGACGGCGAGGAATGATCGGATAGTGAAAATTGGGCGGGGTTGGTTTATTATTGAATTGGGAGATGAAATTAATATTAAATTAATTAAATGCACTGATTCTATCTTTGTAGTGTACAAGTTGATGGGCTATACGCAATTGAATTAAGCTCCCAAAGATGGGCCTTTAATTTCGTTAAGTAAAGTAATTTACAACCCTAGTCTAGTCCATTAACAACCTTACTTAGGCTAATCTTAAGTTGTGTGTTTACAATAATGAAATGGGTCATTTATTAGCTGTGTGTCGTCGAATCCCCAATTAGTAAATTCACGAACGATGTTACATTAATTAGGTGAATTATGAGAACCCTAGAAAAATTTCGAAATTGAAATTGGGGATTCCAGTATGCGAGGGAAAAATAGAACCCTCTCCAGGCCTGTTGGTAATAATCCAATTGTTCTGCATCAACCCGAATTGTATGTAAATACCTTCTTTTTAGCTTGTCTGATAAATGCAGTTTGTTGTGTGTGATTTTGATGGTTGCTAATTGATATGCAGTTGCTTTGAAGGAGAAACCCTAGCTCCTTTCCTCAAATCAATTCAAAGGTGCACAAACCCAATTTTTTCTTGCATCCTATCCTACCAAGTACTTGATAAAATTTGGTTTTGTTCTCAATTTGGTGATTCTTTTGTTCAGGGAGATTGAATCGGCAAGAGCTCTTGACACAACTTTGCCTCCGAAATTTTGGCTCAAGGTTCTTACTAACTAGCTTTATTTAAGTTTCTTTTATTAAATTTTCTCGCATGACCCAAAGTAGAACATTTTTGTGGTATTCATCAGCAACAATTCGCTGTTGGAGTAAATGAAGTCACACGTGTACTTGAGAGGATGCCTAAAATCCCTCCATCCAACCATGTTGATAGTAGAGCTCCTTGTGTCCACCTTCAGGTTTGGACATGTATTTTGTTTCTTCTAGTTATGTGGTATCTACCTAATAATGCTGATCGTCTAGCTTGCTGAAGAATTAAGAAATTCTCAATAGTCGGGTGCATTCTCTTTCTTGGTTGCTTTATTGGTCTTTTATACACAGGCCTTTATATTCCTCTTACTAATATAATGTCAAAGGAGCCAATTGTTGGATTTTCTTTCCATTTATGATCCGATTGTTGTTTAAAGCAGCTGGACTTTTTGCCAGTAACAGCAGAACGTGTTGTGTTTTGTTTGACTTGAACAATCCTAGGTGTCTGCAAGACTTTGTTAGAAATAGTAGACTGTAAAAATGTTTTGAATTAATGATGGTCCTCCAGCATATGACTCGTTCTTATATGATTTATGTGTCGGGTTTTGATTGTTAGTAACTTTGTTTAAGGTTATTTATTTTCTTATAGAAATTACTTGTGTTTATGTAGGCAATATTGATAGCATCTAATTGCAATCCTAGATGGCTGACAAAACATCTGCCAGCTTTGGCTGCTTCAAGGAATGTACCACTCATCTTCATAAAAGATAGAAAAGAAGGCTCTTTAAGATTAGGAGAGCTAATCAAGCTAAAAACTGCAATTGCTGTTGGTATTAAGGTAAGTAGCTATATTGCATATGATTTACGTATTTCTTACATCTGAGTCTTCTGCAGCCTTTGATTTACGTATTTCTTACATCTGAGTCTTCTGCAGCCTTTGATTTACTTGAAACTCATGCAGGCTAAAGGAAATTCTATCAATCAACTAATTAAGGAGGTCCTTGTTCGGGACAAGGTTGATAGCGTTGGAGCCTAAGACCTTAAACTCTATTCACATACCTGATGAGCTTCAATCATGCTTTACTTGCTGATATTTGTCTTCACCATTTGTTAATTGTTTTGTCATGGAAACAGAAAAAAGCCATTTTAAGCATGAAAAGATTAAAGTACACATAGCTTTTGCATTTCGATGTTAAAAGTATTTGCCAACTTATTGTTCAGCCATAACAAACTTCTACATGAGCAGGTAGTATATCTCAGACTTATGTGTTCCTTTGCAATCCAGGGTCCATAGATGAGTTTCCCTAATTTGTTGAGTGAACTGCTATAGAACAAAACTCAGATTCAAATTTTTATATCTACAGTCGTCACTACTCCAATTTTTCTAAAGCCTCTTTTGTTCCACTGCAGTTTGTGCATGTTTATATTTAAGTTGAAGATTGAATAAAAGCATAAATAAGAATTCTAATTATTCCTGGGTAAAAGTTTATTAAAAAAATAAATCCTTTTGGGCATATGCATTTGATTATAACTTATAAGCACTCGGATAACAGAGACTTATGCATGTCATGTTCTAAATCTAATTCAATTTGTTGTCATCTCCCTCAAACAAGAACAGTAAATTAGGAGAAACCTGTGTTAAGCCCACCCATCCCACAATTACCTTGCAGAATGGGCCTACTATTGTACTTGGATAGGTCCATTATCCCTTTCAACTGTCCTAGTTAGGGGTGGGATCGGTACGGGTTTTCGGGAATTTCGGGATTCAAATTTTTCTTCCCGAAACCCGTTCCGATTAATCCTCTACCCGGTATTTCGGGTTCCCGAAAAAAATCGGGAAATCGGGAACGGGTTCGGGAAACCCGGTAGGGCTGAAATTTTTAATTTTTCAGTTTTTTACTTTTTTTAATTGGACTTTCCATGGCTCAAAATAAAGGAAAAAAAGTTTATATTGGCCCATAAATCATGTGTTTTTCAAGGAAAAAAAGTTTAGATTGGCCCAAACTTACGACGGCTAGGGTATGTTTGAGGGAAGTATTTGAATTTTTTATTTGAGATTGAAATTGAATGAGGGGTGAGATTCAGATTCAGATTGGTTTTACTGTTTTAGAATTGAGAGAGAGAAAGCGTTGTTTATAATATAAAACGTGGGTACTGGTGGAGATAAACAAACAAAAAAAACTGAGTGATATAATTGAGAATTTGGTGCATACATGATATATATATAATCGGGTTCCCGATCGGGTAGGACCTCCTATCCGAAACCCGTCCCGATTTATAATAATCGGGAAATCGGGTTTCCCAAAACCCGGAAAACCCATAAATTTTTGTTTTTTTGGTAAAAACCCGATCGGTACGATTCGGGTTCCCAATTCCCAATACCAAATGCCCACCCCTAGTCCTAGTTGAACTTTTGTCTAAATTTTGTAATACTTTTGTTTCTCTCCCCTCTGAATGAAGTTTCTATTTACCAAAACAATATAGGAGTAATGAATTTCCTCGTTTAAGTGGGTTGAATTGAACAATTTTATGACAAGCAAATTCAAGCTGTATTTAAATTTTAAAGCAAGTATATCGATCCACCTCTCATTCTACTATTTATTTAAATTTTCTTCAATCGATTGTTCAAATACTATACTATTACGGGAAGTCCTAGATTTCAAATACGCTGCGAAATAGATAAAAATCTAGATCCGAAATACGCTACGAATCATAATCATCAAGGAGTTGGTAAGGCTTGGGGTGATGTGGGGAATCTTTTCCTCCGGCAACGCAGGTTCGAACCTCGTGTGGCACAATTCTCCATTGAAATATTATGGGGGTTGTGTTGGGGTTGGTATCCTGTTGGCTCTCTCCCTCAAAAACCCTGTCATCCGGCACATCCCTCGATTAACATCCTTCCTGGTCAAGGGACCTCTGATGCAGGAGGGGGGTTTCTCCTTCGGGATAAACCTTTTAAGAAAGTAACAGAAAAAAGTGTAGGTACTCCTAAACCCAGAAAAAAGGGAAAACCTCGTAGAGGTCTGTCGGTGATTCGGCAGAAACATCTACTCTGGAGCTAGCACGGCGTATTATTATTATTGTGCACAACTCTTGTGGGACCCATATTTTTTTGCAATGATTTATTTTTCACCCCCTACTATTTCCCCTATTTCCATTTACTAGCTACCAGCAATTAATGCATACATCTCCTTTCCCAAGCACGATTCGGTCTGTCTTTGTTGTGAGGTTTATTATCAGTGTTGTTAAATTTCAAAATAAAAACATACAGTATATAATTAATTAATATATTAATCAACTATTTAAAAAACATAAAAACAGTATAAAGCTGGAAGGGCGAGAAATTAAGCAAAGAATAAAAAAAAAAAAACGTAGAACTGGCAGGTTGCATGAGGGTCAAAAGTTAATTGCATGCCTTGATTTTCTGCTGGGAGTGATGCTTAATCCACGTGATGTGTTTCCAGCTTCCACCTCTTTTTACTTTTCAATTCCCAACAGTTTTAAAGAAATTAACAAAATGCACTGCATCCATCTCTCATCTCATCTCATCTCATCTCAACTGCTTCTATTGTATTGTATGTCCATCTTATTAATTAATTGCTCCGCTTTGGAGTATTTGTTTTCTTGGAGTTCAAGAAAGCATCTTCAATTCACCCTCTAAAAACATTGCTATTAATTTATATTTATATATAGCCTCCTAAGTCCTAACTACACTTAATAAGTTTAGCCAGACTCCAAAACTTTGATCATTAGTATAAGCAAAAGGCCACCAACAAATTACCTCTAATAGTTCTTCACTGTCGGTGCCTTCCAAAATGCATGTGCTAGCCACAAAATTGATTGATTGATCGATGAAGGGATTATAGAGTCTATAAAGGATATTGATTTTAACCTGATTTCAATACGTTAGATTTAGAATATTAATTTATTTAAATGATTTTAGCGAAATCTTTGAAACACCAATTGAGTTGTGATTGTACAATTCACAAAACATACACAGTGTGGTGCTATGTGAAAATTATTCATTCTATGTTGTAAGTATTTATGCATTTGCGGCACACATCATAAAACATACACATATGGTGCTATGTGATTTTGAAAATTATTCTTATTACACGTACATATTATTACACAGTATGATATGAAGTTTTTGGTTCCACGTGTCATCATATTACTAGTCTACTGTATCATGTTATGGTGTATCAGATACATAAGATAATATATCATTTAGTTGGATGATTACTAAAAAGCATATTACAAAATAAAAGATAATATTAGAGGTTTGTTTACAATTAAGGAAAAATCAATCATTAATAAGTGTCGGATTCGTTTTATATATCCAATTAACCAAATTAGTGAGTTAGATGACACCTTTTTTAGAGAAAAATTGCTGTACAAACCAAAACTTTCATAGATCGTAAATAAAATTAGCGTATGCACTAAATATATATATTTGCAACTGTTAAGCCCCGAACATAATCAACTAATAATTGGAAGTTTGAGCTTACCTGTCATTTCCAAATCGGTTTCTCATTAACCCTAATCAGACAATCATGCAAACAGCCCATTATTAGTTTATTACTACTAACTAATCACACCAGTGGCATTAGCTGTAGTTTACCCCAACTTCCAAGTCATTCCTATAAACACCCACTTCATTAATTAACTCCTCTTCAACTCTCACATCCTCTACTTCACTCATTACACTTTCAGCTACTCACCTTATCCCCCTGCACCTCTAACTAAAGAGTTCATCCAATCCCCAAGATCAAAATGCAACTCCGCAAGGCCGCCACCGCAGCTGCGGTGGTCCTATCAATATCCATTTTCCTACTCTCATCCACCACCGATGCCCACAACATCACCCGCATCCTAGCAAAATACCCCGAATTATCCACCTTTAACCACTACCTAACGGTGACGCAACTAGCGCCGGAAATCAACCGACGCGAAACCATCACCGTTTGTGCCGTCGACAACAGCGGAATGTCAGATCTACTCTCCAAGCACCTAACAATCGGCGCCATTAAGAATGTCCTCTCCCTCCACGTCCTCCTCGACTACTTCGACGCCAAAAAGCTCCACCAGATCACTGACGGGACAGCCCTCGCCGCCACGATGTACCAAGCTACCGGATCCGCTGCAGGCTCTTCTGGCTTCGTCAACATTACAGATCTAAAAGGCGGAAAAGTCGGATTCTCCCCCCAGGAAAACGGCGGCGTCGTTTCCGCCACTTTCGTGAAGTCCGTCGAAGCTATACCGTACAACATTTCCGTTATTCAGATCTCGGGCATTCTCCCTTCTTCCGAAGCAGAGGCGCCGGCTCCTGGACCTAGCGAGGCGAATCTCACGGCTCTGTTATCGGCTCACGGATGCAAAGTCTTTGCCGAAACGCTTCTCGCTAATCCAGCTCAACAAACATTCGAGAGCAATGTAGAGAGCGGATTAACAGTTTTCTGCCCTGGCGATGATGCAATGAAGGCGTTTTTGCCTAAATACAAAAATTTAACCGCGGACGGTAAACAATCTCTACTCGAATATCATGCTATACCTATTTACCAATCGTTACCCGGTTTGAAATCTAGCAACGGATTGACCAACACTTTGGCTACTGATGGTGCAAGGCAGTTCCATTTCACGGTGCAAAACGACGGCACTGATGTTACGATTAAGACTAAAATCGTTACGGCTAAGATTGTTAACACTCTAATTGATGAGCAGCCGCTTGCGATTTACGAATTGAATAAGGTTTTGATACCAGTGGAATTGTTTAAGGGAGCTTTGCCACCGGCTCCTGCGCCGGCTCCTGTAGCAGATGCTCCAAAGGCTTCGAAGAAGCACAAGTCGCCCCCCGCGCCGGCTGGCCCCTCAGATTCTCCGGCTGATGCTCCTGTCGGAGATGTTGCAGATCAGACTGCGGATAGTAACGGTGCCGTGATATTTGACGGCGGTAGATTTGGTACTGTGATTTTGGGCTTGTGGTTTGTGTTTCTACAGATGTGAGTTCATTTTGTTGGGCTTATTGAATTTTTTTTCTTTTCCTGTGAAATAATTATTTAAGGCTCTGTTTTGCTATTTAATTATCTGTATTAGACTTTTAGGACACTTTTTTTTTTTTTTAAATCAATTTATGTGACTTTCATAAAAGAAAAGGCTTGTTGTGATTTTTTTTTCTTTTTGAGTTAGAATTAGTCTATTTTCTGTTTTTTTTGTTTTTTCTATGATTTATTATTGTCTGTTGGATTGTTGGTATGTTCGTGAGAGGATTGTATTGTCGGTGATCTCTTTCATTTTGTGGCGATGCCATATTTAAACACATTGATAAATACTGAAAAAGAAATACGCTTATTTTTTGTTAACCCTAGTTTAAGTGATTGAATAATTACAAATTTCCATTATTTCTTTGTTTTAATTTTTTGCAGTAATAGCATAACATTGTATTTTATACAGTATTGATTATCCTTTGCACCAATGATCATAATTTTTTTCCGTGTTTGTACTTTGTATGCTACAATCACGGCCAATTCCTGCAGGTGTCTTCGTCGTAAGTATAAATACCTAATGATGTGCTGGATTGACTATTGGGATATTCTTGATTATATCATTATTGTGAGAGTATCATTATCATATTTAATGATGTGCTAGATATCTTTAAAAAATTTCCCATGAAACTGCATGCCCTTTCCATAAAACATACGCAATTACCAACCTTTAATTGCGGTTTAATTAAATAACTATCCTCGAAAAGCTAACTGACGTCTGCCCCTTGAGATTATTTTTCACAATATCATTACTCAATTAATTTGTAGAACAATATTTATTGTGTTGCATTTCAAAGTGTTACTAAATTATTTCACATGGCTCTGCAAGTCATGCACATGGTTTTTAATCAGTTTAAGATCTAAGTTTAATTTTCCCTTACTATAATAACCTTTCCAGTACAAGGAGGACTTACTATTCATTTATTTCAATTATTACAAATATTATTATCATTATTCTCATAATTAATTCTAATATTTTTAGGTTCTTTTAGTATTCAGACTTCAGTATCTTCATTTTCGTCACATGTGGGAGAGGGAAAAAGGCCCGAGTTTAACGAAAGTTAATTTTATTTTTATAAAGAAACAAAATCGGACCAGGCAACATTTTGTGTGTATATGCATACTGGTAGAAAGATAAAGGCCAAAAAATAAATTAAAAGGCCACGTGTAGATTCTGGATTTTTGCATTTTGCATCCTGAAAATATGAATTTTTAACACTTTGCACGCATGCATTCTAAAAATATAGATTATTTGTACTTTACACCCTCAAAATATTATATGATAAGGTGTTGGATTTGTAAACGTATTTTTTAATTTAATTTAATCAATCTAGAGAATACCTAATAACAACAAGAAGGTAATCTTCTTTTCCTTGATCTAAGTTTTTCTTAAAGAAATTGTTAAAAGAAGTAGTTCAAAACTAAAATAAATTAAGTATAACATGTTTATTTTTTTATTTTTACAATAATATGTTTAAGATTTACCATGTCAAAAAATTACTAAATAAACTGAATATTTTATTCTAAAGGAAAACTACTTTAAATTTAAATTCAGAGTATTGAAATCTAATCGATAAATTTATTTTATGCAAACAACAAAAATAAAACTTGTATCAATTGTATCATATGTGTATGAATATTACAGTTGATGCAAATGAGCGTATATTTAAGGATAAAATGTCAAAATGTACATATAATTTGCCAAATAATAATAATATTAATAATAATAATAAAATATTATGATTATTTTTGTGATTGAACTATATATGTTCTTTTTTCATGCTTGATTGTTGTGCATTGAAAATGACCATGTTATCTCTTCACTAACGACATTTAGGGTTTTTTTCAAAGGAAAACACATTATGGTGCAAAATGAAAAAAATGTATTTCTAAGGTGCAAAGTGCAAATTTTTATAATCGGGATGGAATGTGCCAAAATTTTATATTTTCAAGGTGTAAAATGTCAACATTCTATATTTGTATGGTGCAAAGTGTCAAAATCTATTTTTTCAGGATGCAAAGTCCCAAAATGATATTTTGAAAATGAATATTATATCATTCCACCAACAAATTTTATCACTAAATTACACACTAGAATGCAAAGTGTCAAATGAATTGTATTTTTAGAGTACGAAGTGCCAAAACTTTTAAGTCGAAATGCGAAATGCCAAGATGTTTATAATAAGCATCATTATTACATTGATTTATATCTAATTACTCACGAAAATCGAGATATTATTAAAAATATTAATTTATTTATAAAGTTACTTTACAAAATACGAGACAAATGAGACCATCACATTTATCATATATCACATATCTTATATTAGTCAAATATCTAAAAATATATCATCAAATCGTTGCACGTGGTTCTAGAATGATAAATCTCGAGGTATTTATAAAACTACTAAAGAAATGCAAACTACTAAAAAGTTAAAAACAATGCAATATTTGTACAATGAAAGTCCAATGAAAACATAGCATTCAAGGCGATGTTCAGATTATCCATCAGGAAGATTCAAAAATCATTAATCCAAGTTCAAATTCACAAAATCTCGAAGTCCCATCATTAAAGATTAGAATCATGCATAAAATAGATAATGTAACATTTTTTTTTTAAAATTATTTAAATTCAATTATGTTTCTTGTATAATAAAATCGTAGGACTCGAAACTTGTTGCTACAAAAACTACCATATCGAATCAACATTAGTCTCATAAAATCGTTGGGCCTGTTTGTTTGGCGTTTCTCAAAAAAATTTCGTGTTTGGGAAATGCCAAACAAACATGTTTTCTATTTTTTGAAATAAATTTTTCATCTCTCAATTTTCTCAAACTACTTTCTCAAAATCCAAACGAACAACATTTTCCTTATTTCTAAACAAAACTTATACAAACTCTACTCTGATTTGGCCTATCTCCTACACAATTTATCTCACAAAAAATATGATTTGATATAAAGTCTTACACACCTTACACCTACAATCCAACTCTTCAAAAAAAAAAACCTATATGTACTTTATTTCTCAAACCACTCTCTCAAAACCCAAACAAACAACATTACGCAAATCAAAATTATTTCTTAAACCTCTATCACTCTCCCAACCCACTCTCCCAAAGGTCAAACAAACAGGCCCGTTGGATTTGGAACGTGAAATAATTAAGATAGAGATGCAAAAATACCATATTGAATTTGTAATGCGTAATAATCGGGACGCATAATCTCATCACTAGCTAGGCAAAATTGGAATATTTTAGGGGTAAGGGATTAATTGTAAGAATGTGACAAATCTGAGGGCGATTTTTTAATATCCAATATATGAGAGTGATTTTTATAATTAGACTTTGCATGAGGGGGATATTCGTGATTTACCCAAGAAATTATGAATGAAGGTAATGTCGATAATCATAAACTTGGGCCAAATTAATTTACTGTAGTACTGTGAGTCCACTACGGATTGGGCCTATCTCCAAGTCCAACCCGACCCGCGTCAACTACCCGATTCATTATTCTTTTCCGAACGTTACCAAATAGTCAAACCGGATTGTTTTTTCCCCAAATTTTGAAATCCCCATCCGCGCTCGACGCTATGTGATCTCCACTGTTCATCCAACGCTCACACACACACATTCACACACTATCTGCCAATTTTTCCTACCACTTAAAAGATCCAGATTTTGGTAAATTCTACTACGTTGTGGCAGAAGATGACGACGGTGGAGAAGCTGTTGGTGCAGATCTTCGAAAGGAAGAAATGGATTATCGAACAGGTGAAGCAACAGACAGAATTGTATAACCAGCACTTGGCTTCCAAACTCATTATTGACGGATTTGCCCCTCCTTCCTGGCTTTGGAGCCCTAACAATTCACCCGATTCCAAAGGTATCTGAGGGTTTTGTTTGGATTTGGTGTTATAAACTCGTATTTGAATATAACTTGAGTTGCTTTTGGACTCATCGTTTCTGAAATTTAAATTGAAGAATAATTTCGTTAATCTTTGATTTAATTTAAGCGATGAAACTTCAAGTCTTTTGGTTTGTTTCTAATTTACAAGTGTTTCTGTTTCTCAACTTTCTATCGGGTATTGGCATCGTATATCTATGAGATTGGTACAAGTATTGGAGCAAAATGTCCGACATTAGGAGACGTACTTTATGATATAGAGTTTCTTTTTTGGATAAATTTGCTATGGTATAATTATTAATATATCAGTTTCCCCTTGTGTAGACCTTTTTC
This sequence comes from Penstemon eatonii, assembly GCA_038501285.1. Classification (NCBI taxonomy): domain Eukaryota; kingdom Viridiplantae; phylum Streptophyta; class Magnoliopsida; order Lamiales; family Plantaginaceae; genus Penstemon; species Penstemon eatonii. The sequence goes on along the minus strand of CM076708.1, from coordinate 63,632,284 downwards.
TTTTGTTTAAAGTTTTGCCTGTTTTAGTATTCATTGAGACATAAATTTCTATTTGCGTTGTCACGAGGACTTTATTTCAAGTGAATTGATGATTGATGTAGTCTTCCATCTGACATTGAAGCTTGAAAATTGGTTTTAAGCTGCTTGGTTATCAGAATGTTATTTTCTACTGTTATTTTACCATTGCAGAGCTAAACAAAGAAGAGCTTATCTCAAAACTTCTTCGCCCAAATGCGCAACCTTCAGTATGTTGCTCCAGTGCACACTACCCCTTGTACAATAATCTAGGTCACACTCTAGACAATGGAGAAAATTCTGATGGTTTTTTCATGGAAGCTCTTACATCTAATAAAGGTCTCAATAATCACGATGATCCAATTGTGCCAACCATGAGTGGTGATGATGCTACATGTGCCTTAAATACTGTTTCTGAGCTGGACGTCAGTATAACCTCGCCAGAGGATGATACAGATGGGAGGAATTCAAATATTTGTAGAGCATCTGATCATTCACTAGCTAGAGTTCAAAGATCTAAGTCTAGACAAAAGGATCTAGAGTTTCGCAGTAGTGCAAAGGCACTAGCTAAGAGTGGTTCAAGCCATGAGAATATTGATGGCGCTTTCTCTAGCAGGATTATTCTGTCTAGTTTTGCTACCGATCAAACTGGCCAGAAGAATGAGCTGCCAGGATCAGCAGAACGATGTGTTGTTGGTGAAAGTTGTAAGGATCCAGATGTGGGTGATTCAAATTTCCAAAGCAAAGAAAAGAGAATGGATGTTTATACTGGTAGAATTACTAGGTCTAGAAGTTATGTGAAAGGCCCAGAATCTGTTGGAGGTTCTCTGAAAATAGGTTGCTCATCTGATTATTGTGGAGAAGATGTCTCCTCTGAAGGTGCTAAAGTAAGTAAAAGCAGATCTGTGTCTATTTCTGATTATGCTGATGAGTCACGGAATTCTGCTGGCCCTGCTATTGCCTGTTTTGAAAGTTGTGAAGGCAAGGCATTAGATCGAGCAGATTGTCAAGGAAAAGTTTCGGAAATCAATATTTATGCTGGTGGAGTTAGTAGGTCAAAATTGTCTAGAAAACATCGAGGTTTTGCTGATGATTTATCAAAAGCTGATACATCTCATGATAATGCTCAGAAAATACATAATGCTATAATGGGACCTGAGGATGATTTACCTGCACACCATGTCGATGTGTCAATGTCAAGAAACAATCCTTCTGAAAGATGTGGAATCAATGATTATTGGAAAGCTGATAGTTCTTCTAATGATGCTCTGGGAGTAGATAATGTCATGATGGAGTCTCAGGATAATTTACTTGCAGACCATGTTGATAGGTCGGTGACAAGGGTTAATCCTTCTGAAGTTCTTGATGAAGGCAGTGGAGCCCGGAAATCTATCCCAGAAGATTGCAAAAGTCAAAAAGAGATGGGTGCTATTCTTTCTTATGGGATGACAACATCTTGGAGTTCAAGCCAACACAATGCTTGTGTAGGCGAGACCCCTGATCAGGATATACCTCCTTGCTCTGTTAAGGCTGGCGGTATCATTCTTCTTCCATCAAATGGGAGATCAGCTTTACAGGCATATATTTCAGATGAGGAATTCAGTTTAATTAGACCTTCTTTTGGGCCTGTTCATCAAGTGAAAGGGCCACAAACTCTGGATAATGACCAAGATATATTGAGCCCTGTTAAGTTTCCTGAAATTTCTCATTGTGTGGGTAACATGTCCACCTCTGATCCTACAAATAAATTTGTTGCAAATGATGAACTTCCGAATGCTTCAGGTGCTCAAAGCATCCCACCTTTTTATGAAACCCATTCTAGGCTGGATGAGCAGGGAGATACCGAAGCTGGCTTCGTGGTGGGCAATGAGCTTGTTTTACATGATCTTGTTGACCAGTTTGTTAGTTCTAGTTCAAAAGATTCTAAGCAAAGAAGAAATTTGGAGCCTCCTATTGAACTGGGCCCCTCAAGTTCTTTTGTGTTTGTGGAGCCCAAGGAATTAGATTTTGGCTTATATGAAAAGTATAATTTGGAAAACTCCACTTGTAATTCTGGAAAGGAAAGGCTTGATAACTTCTCAGAAAATATGAGCTCTTCCTTTCCAGATTCACTAGATAATGAAATGTCAGGTGACATTAAAGTACCCAGAGTTGAGAAGTCATCAGAAATTTCAGATGTCTTAAGTAAAGGAGAGGAAGTCTGGACGAATTCCTTTCCCTATGACGTTCAGGAGAATCTTGACACCCGGACTGAGAAATATGTACCTATTGCAAGTGAACATAAAATTTCAAAGAGCCCTCTAGGTTATACAGAGGCTGGGCTAAATTGCAAAAATTATGAAGCTGAAGACAAGGCAGATATTCTGCTAACAAAAATAGTTGGCACGCCTGATTTACAAATTCATTTCAAGCAAGGGCATGACTCATTGCCCAAGCAGCACATTGAAGAGGTAAGATTCTGATATGAGCTTATCTTTATCCTATATCAGCCATTTATCTGTAATTCTTGAAAATGTTCGCATTGATGTGTGTGTGTGTATATATATAATATTTTTTTTTGAGTTTATCCTTCCAGAAACCCTTATCAATATGGGTGTATGATGAGCTTAAAGAAAGAATTTCAGTTTCACGCACTTATAGTACTTAGCTAATAGATTCAAGCTATTGAAAGTTTGATTTTTTTGTCGTGTACTTTTAGTCCCTTTCTCGTGTTGTTGGGCTGCAAATAATTAGTAATAAATAATATTGCTCCAAAATATTCTTAAGAGCAGCTTCATTGTCCTATATGCAAGTGAGCTCAAAGAGAAATATGTGTTATATTAATGTACTTTGAACCCCGAAAGTTATGCTATTGTGGGTACCTTTGTTTTCTCTACTCTAATGCTCATGGATACCCCGTTTGAGAGTAACTTGATCGAGATTAGCTCTTCTTGATTCTCCATAGGCTTCTCTAGTATTTTTATGCTTCTTTCTTTAGTAGTTGTGTTTTTGTAAAAAATTATCCGAAGTCACTTTTAAGTGCTTTGATTTATCTTTATGCATTCTTATATGTACAAAAATTGGGACCAAATACGCTAGTCTCTGGATTGAATTTATTTGTTTGGGTATTTCAATGATGTTTGGATTACATCTAACCAGCCCATAAAACCAAAAAGCTGACTTCCCATGCCTATCAAATCATTACATAATTAGCACAACACAAGGGGATAAATTTGGATCTTAAACTATAAGAGAATATCAAAATGAATACTGCCTTGCTTTTCCATTTATGAAAATCTCAATCATATATGTATAGAAAGTGTAATTCACCCAATTACGGAGGACTTTTACCCTGGATTGTCTTCGATGGCTGCAATGTTCAGGTTAACCAATATATTTTGCCTCAATCTCTTCGTGACTTTTAAATAAACATCATCAGCATCAAATTTGAGTTTAACATACAATGACTGCAATAAATCAATAGGGTTAGTCATACTTATAAACCTTCTTAGGTATGTTTATTTTCTCGTTATATGTGGATATTTAGATACTCAAACTATTCATTCTTATTGAGTACAGAACAGATATATATTTCCTCTGTACCACTGATTCATTCTTGGTCTATATTCTGCCTGGTTTGACAGGTGGATTGGAGTGGTGAAGGCAAGGAAAGGGGTTCGCTGGTGTCAAATGCTCCAGGAAGAAAAACCGATAGATCACCTTATTCCTTCAATTCAGTCAAAAAGCCTGTTGCCGAGTCTCATGATTGCTTAACTGAGAAAGGGGAAATGGGAAACTCAACTTGTATTCATGACAAAACCAAGCAGGTATCGACACAAGAATTTCAAGTTTTACCATGCCTTAATGGTGAAGTTTCTTGTCAGTATGCAGATTTTCCTTTGAGTGAGAATGTCTTAGTAACCATCGGAACAGAAGAATCACCACAGGTTGAAGATTTGTCACTTGAGAAAAAATTCAGGACTTCCAGCATCGAATCATGGCCACAGCCAAAAAGAAGAAAGATTGAACACCAACAAGCTAATACTTGTACCACTTCGCCAAGCTTTAGGATAAGAAAGCTTCACAGCTTTCACAGTGGCCCTACAAGTAAACATTTGCAGATCTTAGATATGGATGTAGATACTGTGTTGAGGGATTCATCTGAAGAGAAAGAAAGTAGTGATATGGACATTCACCAGATTATGGATTTTAATTTGACAAAAGGACTTGGATCAACTTTTGAATCTCAAAATGGAGAGGTATTTCCTTTTTTATACTTTGTATTCAGGTTGAAGTCTTTAAACTTGATTGCTTGTGGAGGTCAATGAACATGATGCTTTTCTTATCTTACTGAATTTTTTTTGTAATATTTTGATTCCTACTTGTGTTACTACTTGAAATTTCTGAAATTAGAGCAGTAGTCTAGTCTAGAGTCTAGTACTGTATATGTTTTATGAGATCATTAAATCACTTATGCCTTTTATTGTGGATTTTCTTGTCTAGTTTGCCTATGCAAGTTTTCAAATTTGGATTCTATTTCTTGGAAGCGAAAATGTACTCTGCTATTAAATTGTTAGCATCAGTGGCTGGAGTTGTGATTTGTAAGAATTAGTTGTAGTGTGTAACAAATAACATATCATTTAGAAATTATGCAATTTAGATATAATAAAATGAGAAATCATTTAATACTTCAGTAATTGTTCCCGTACATGATAGGATTTTCATATGTAGTTTGCCTTTGCAGACTTTCAAATTTGGATTTTATTTCTTGCAAAGGTCCTTTCATGTACTCTGCTATATTGTATTGTTAGCATCACTGGCTGGAGTTGTGATTGCCTATTGGCATTAGTTGTAGTATGTAAACAAATAACATCATTGTTTTGACAGATAACGAAAATTAGGCAGCAATTGATATCATTTTGAAATTATGCAATTTAGATGGATTAAAATGAGAAATCAAAAAGACTTGAAAATGAATATATAAGGATCAGTCGAATTATTTTAGGCTCCAATTCTTCTGGATGCAATCTTCTTGCATGTGTCCTGCTGATAATAATTTCCTATGATAGGCTGTTTTTTAATATTATTAGGTCAGTGGGAGTTCAACTAAGCATGCCCGGTTTAAGTCACTTTAAGCAACTATTCGAATCGAAAACCTGAAATGTTGTGTATGTTCTTATACAATCATGTATGCAGGAGCTCATTTTAAGATTTAGGTAGAGATCTCCATGAGATATTCAGATGTTAACCTCAGGCAATCTTTAATTTTTTGATAGAGCAGCATTTATACTGATGTGTAATGCAGGTCCCATTCGTCAAGGAGCAGATTGAAGAAAAAAAATCCTCAACAGTTATCAGTAACGAACAGTTAGGGGTAGCTCTTGTCTCTAGCCTGCCTAACAAGGAAGCTATAAACTCACACGGATGTTCTTTTGAGGGAATGAGAACTTCACCATCAAGTAGTAACCATTTTGATGCAAGTGATCCTGGTGATAGACAATGTAGCCAGTCCTCATGTTATCTTGATAAAAGAATAGATAATATAAACTTCGAAAACTCAACTCTCACAAACAGAATGCTTCAAGGAACAAAGTCTTCGCAGTGGGAGGATGGCCTACAGTCACAATGTTTAGTGCTTTCTGATAGCAATAAAGACTTGGATTTTATTGCTGTTGATCAATCTATGCCTGTGTTTGAGGGGTTCATTGTAGATGCACAAGAAAATTCTGGTGAAATGGATATTGCTGCATACGGAGTTGATTTGGACAAGCTGAACCTTCCCAGCGATACGATAGAACGTGCAAGCATTCTTGCTAAAATTTGCAGATCTGCTAGCTTGGAGACACCCCTCTCCAGTTCCGTTTCTGCTTTTGATTTTCAAGGAACCCAAAATTTATTTCAGTCGGTACCAAATGGTCGTATTGGGCACTTGGACATGAGTTCTACTTTACCATTGGATGCTGAGGTCGACACTCAGCTTGGATTTGGTGACAGTCTTGTGAATGATGCCAAGGATGCTATTGAACGGATGCCGTATTCTGATTGCCTACCTTATTCTGGTGCATGTTATGGTTGGAACTTTAGAAACCGAAATGCATCTCCTGTTGGGAAGCTCTGGGAAAGGCTTTCATTACATACTGAAAGTTCAGAGAAGAGTTTGAGTTCAAATCCAGAACTTGCATGCTTCACAATTCAGGAGGATTCTTGTAGTACTAGTGAAGAGAATAAAGAAATGGATGGGACTGCAGATGATGCCCTAAAAGAATTTGACTATGTATCTGCTAATCACTTTGATAAAAGACCTCCGCTTATGGATATGACAAATTTGGATCTACTTCCTCCTGCTTCTGTTTCTGCACAAGAGGATATTTTGAGAGCAGATGGCTTGGATTTTGTCAGGACTAAATCCATTGTCAATTCAGCCAAAGATAAGGTCCGACAGAGTTCAAAAAACCAGTTCAGAAACTATGAGACAAGGAAAAAGCAGACATCATTTTTAGGTAACTCTGAGGTAAGGAAAAACCAGACTTTATCAATCGGTGGGAATGGTATCAAGAAGAGCAAAGAATCAATTCGGAACCGAAGCAGCAAAGCCATTATGCCAACTAAATCTTGCTTGATAAGACAGGAACAGAAGCTTTCACTGAAGGAGTCTAGGACAAATAATATTGTTTCAAATGTTAATTCATTCTTACCACTGGTACAACAAAAACAAGCAGCCCCCATATGTGCAGGTAGCTCTTTTTATATATAGTTCCTTGTATGTACTCTGTGTAATTATAGTTGCATTCTTGAAATTACTCATGTATTAAACCAACTGATCACTGATGCATCCTGAAGCCTTAATAATAAATAGGTCATTCAATTCTTTAGTAAGTGAGGCTATTATACTTTGTGGGTTTTGCTTTTACTTCTATATAGTTAAGCGATCTTGTTCAGAAACATAGCTTTTTTTATGAATTTTGTTTTTGTTCTATCATCTTTTGTTCTTATATACTTAGCAAATTGATTAATATGTTTTTATAGTCTTGCATTTTAGTTTCCCTTAGATATTGCTTCTAGAAACTTTTTATGGCTAAAATACTTTGAACTCAAGGGGAATGTATTTCATATGTTTAGTTGGCTAGGACTCCTAGGGGATTTTTTTTATATAAAGAAGTTGAATACAGAAGTAGTTTGATATGTTAGGATTTTGGAATGACACTGAAAGGGGTACTCTTTTCTGAAACTTTCTTGATTTCTGATGATGGGTAAAGTTCTCAGTTGTCTACATCTTGGAATTATGACAGCACACTGCAATTATGTTGAGTAAGGGGCAACTATTTTTATGTGTATTCTCTTTGTTCAGTATCCTTTTAAATGTAACATGTTTTGAACTCCTGATCTTTTAGGAAAGAGGGATGTCAAGGTGAAGGCTCTTGAGGCTGCTGAGGCTGCCAAACGGTTAGAAGATAAAAAGGAGAATGAACGCAAGATAAGGAAAGAAGCATTGAAACTTGAACGAGCCAAGCTAGAGGAAAAAAATCTGAGACAAATGGAATTAGAGAAGAAAAAGAAAGTTGAGGACCGCAAGAAAAAAGATGCTGATATTATTGTAAAGAAAAGGTTGAGAGAGGAAGAAGAGAGAAAGGGAAAGGAGCAGAAAAGAATGCGAATTGAAGCTAAGCAACATCAGAGGGAGCAAGAAGAAAAAACACGTGCTGAGAAAGCTGAAAAAGAAAAACAGCGTTCCAAGGTCATATTTTTTCTGTGCATATGTACCATTTATTTACCTTGCTAGAATACAGTTTGACTTTTATATGATAATATAGGATGAGAAAATGAACAGTAAAAAGGAATATAATGAGACCAAAAAGCAACAGAAAAGGGAAATCGTGAGTGGAAATGATGATGCTGCTTTGAAAAAATCAGAGACTAAACCAAACCCCACTGGACTTTCGGTGCATTTTGAAGAACGTGGTACTTCTGGTGATTCTTTCGAAGCTGAAAAGGTAGGAGATTTCATTTTGGAATTCACTTTGATGTTGTATTCCATTTTGTCATTAACATGGTTTTTAAATACTACCCAAAAGTAATGATGTTGTGAATACAATTAAGTTAATGGGACACAGTATTTGGTCTTGGGTCTCTTTACATCTGTTGCTTTTATTTTTCTAGGGAATGCACATAGCGGATAAATCACCCACAAATAAGGACTTGATACCCCAGAAAATTCAAGGGAATTCATATGAGATCTCTCCATATCAGTGCTCGGATGATGAAGATGAAGAAGATGACGCCTTACCAACCAAGAAATCTATTCCATCGTGGGCCAGGTGAGATTACTTATGATGGAAACTAATGTTTATGTATGTGTGTGGATTTGGCTTACGTATATATATTAAAGACCAGTGTGCAAATGACGTTAAGATAGTAACATGTAGTTTTGTTTTCTCTTGCTTTACTTCTGCATAAGAAGGTATTGTTAGGCGCTGACATTATATTTCTCGTATGAATAAGTTTGTGGCTTGTTCGGGTCTTGGGTAAAGAACAAAGAAAAAACATTAAATGAAGTATTTCATTCATTTGGTTTTACCAAGAAGGTGACATTAGATTGCAGAATTATAGTTAAGATTACATGCATGTGAAAATTAGAGCCTTTATTATCTTTCTATCCACAAGATTAGGTTCATACTTTTATTGTTCAAAAGGAGGGTAATGTACTATAGTGTTCAAAAGGTGTCGAATAGCCAATCCTGCTTGTTGATTGGCATTAGATTAATGTATTCCATCTGCCTCTTATACTTTCACTCTACTTGCCTCAACTTGATTTTTGCGTTTTTTTAGTTACCTAAAGCTCATATCATTCATAAGATTAATTTTATGCCATTTTTTAACATCAATTATGAAAAAGTTCCTATATGTGAAAGTTGATGCCATGATTACCTCCATTTGTAGGATAACTGTGGGTGCTTGATGTAAAAAGTTTGATTTACGGGGTCCTTGTTTAAGTTGTTTAGTTGTTAATGCTTGGACTTACAAGCACTATATGCCAGGTAGGGAGTAAGTTGTGATATGACCTCTTTGTGTTCAATGATTTGCTCTATTATTCAGTGAGAAAACATTTAATGTCTCCAATCCTTTTTTGCAAGATATCTTTTTCTCTTAAAAGTCTCTAAGGTTGTGTTTTCTTTCTGCAGTAAAAGCTCTGTGGCTCTGCTTTTACCCTCGCTGCAAAATATGAACCCTGATGCGATATTCCCCCCAGAAAGCTCTTGCAGCATGGATGAAGGTAAGCTTCAAATTTGTGAATTTGTGGGAGGCAATCTTGATATTGTGCTGATAGGAAGTAATGATTTGCTTCGTTCAGTTCTACTTCACTGGAAGTTATAGCAGAAACAAAGATGGCAGCCTGAATCGATTTTCTGTTGAAGTTTTCATCTCTGCGATTCAAGAACGAATCAGTTTCGGTAATACTTCTACTTGAAAGATTAATTAGATTCAGGTGCTCTTTCCCTATTTAGTTGTTCCTGACTTCATACATATTTGTCAATCTACTACTGAAATTTACTCTGGATTTTGTTTTCATTCTTCAACTATATTACAATTGAAACGACATATTCCTCTAAAAGTCAAACTTGTGCTGACTTCTTATTAAAAAAAACCTGTTCTGGTTATTTGTTTCTACTTGAAAGTTAGACGGACTAAAATCTAAAATGAATGTGTTATCCTTAAAAACAGCAATCAATGCTTTTCTCTGTAATGATGAGGGTGGTGACTGAATGTTTATAATTGTGATACTTGAATTGCGTATCATAATTTATCAAACAACTGGATCACAGGTAGGTATTAAAACATTTATGGATTCATATTATACGGTCAAATGGCCAATCATAATTTTGAATGAAGGATACCCACGTTTTATGTGCAGAACAGTATAATTCACTTGGACATGGTAGCTGCAAAGAGATTATTATACTCCAATTTTTAACCAGAGCTTCCATTGTTTCAATTTTATGCTATCAGTGATATTTCTTTGTACATTTACCTAGAATTTGTTACTAATAATTTCTCTAACATCTCCCGGCAATGAATTGCAGTTGTACTTTGATGATGAAACAATGGGCTGGTTACATTGCGAGTTTATATAAGTTAACAAGTGCATACTTTTGCCTTGCCAAACTTTTGTCTGGCCGTGAGAGCCGCCCAAATGACTCTGGTAATAGTCTTGTTATTCTCTTCTGGGTTATGAGCAGTCTTGTACTTTTTCTTCTTTGAAAAAGATAAGATATTTTAATATAAAATGGAATCGAGTAATTTAAATTACTGCATTGTCTATTTTCAGATGGAAGAAACATACTAAACCAACCAATTTTTCCAATATATTATGTATAACCGTTCGATATACCTGCATTTATGTTAATGTTCATAATTTATCAATGTAACTAATAATGAAAAATTGATACACCAAATGTGCCATAGTTTTTAACTTCATTTTACAGTATGTTCTACCCGAATTTAAATTGCATGATTATCTATCTATCTATATACCTTTTTTTTTTTACAAGAATCAACATCTATGACTGACTATAGATCTGTAAACATAGGAAGTGCATGAATCCTTCTTCAAGGGTGGGATCCCATGACACCATTGACTCTCCATTCTGGTCTTCCAATCCAAGAAACATCTTCTCAGCTAAAGTGTAACACAATAAAACTAAAGAATATAGTGAGCAAAATTATTATATCAAATGCATAAATGTGGCCTGTAGTTAGAACTTATATCCAGAGTTAAGTAGGTAAATCGTCCAATATTTTCCCTAAAAAGAAAAGAAAAGAAAAGAAAAAAGAGGATGTTGATAATAACAAATGAACACTAATTAATTAGGTGATAAAAAATACTTGTTAGAATACCTCTTTAATCCGTGATTCAACAGAAAGAAAATAAGACATTCGAGGAGGAAGGATATGGATATATGTACATAGTAAGTAGTGTGGATGACAGAAGATGAGAGAGCACATTCCCACAAAGAGCAAAAACCTTTTAGCCGATGGCGGGCTGTGCTCTCTCTCTTCTGTCAACAAACAAATCCCTCCCCCTCCCTTATAAAAATCTCAGGCACCTGCAATCAATTAATTGCAAAACAAAACTCTTAAATGCTACAATTAAATTCAAGATTACAAAATATCAATAATATTAATTAAGAAACCAACAAGAGTGAACCAAACCTTTGAAATTAGTTTCACATGACATGACATGATTGATGTGGAATTCCATTGTGCTGCAACATATATATATATATAAAACAAGTCTACAATATGCATGCACTTGTGTACATACATATAGAGCTTCATATATATGCTGCATATATATATATATATATATATATATATAGAGAGAGAGAGAGAGAGAAGAGGAGAGGCGTGAGTGAGATGCAAGAAGTATATATGTTGTGATGAAAATTAGATGATGATGATCCATATTTATAGAGAGAGAGAGAATGAGAGAGACGTGGCTATATAGGGAAGATTTTGTAACGTATGGGAAGTATAATTACTGTAATCTTATTACAAATAATCTAACGGTTCGGTAAGGTCCAAATTATATTACAGCCTGTGGTGTAAACAGACCTGCACCTATCTTTAATTTATATCTCCAAATTAACACAAATTAATATACTTGTCATTGTCATGTGTCGATTCTCAATTATACCCTTATAACTCAAATGAGTCAACTCAGTTTTAATATTATTACTTCATGCATTATGTTGATTTATTTTTTTTATGGAAAATTACTGCAATAATCAATTCCTTTCCTTGCACATTTGTTAATTTCCTTAAATATGAAATTCTCTTTTGTCCATTATCAACCAGAATTTTACCCAAAAATATATAGGAAAACAAATCCTTCCAAAGTATACTTGTGTTGGTTTTTGTCTCCAGTGAAAACTTTGTTATGATAAAAACTCTTCTTAATTTGTATTAAAATTATTTTTATGCTATATAGTCATAACTCATAAACTATTATTTACTCTAACAAATGAGAAGAATTTTACATTTTTTTTCTTCCATAAATTTCGTTCACACAAATTTTTCGTGTAAATTTCAATAATTAGATAGAGTATGACCACTTCTGTTTATTATGCATGCCCAGTGAAATTGGAAAATTGGAAATTTTACCAATTACAACAAATATTTGGTCTCTTTTATATGTCAACCTCTGTTTATTATGCGTGCCATTCCACCCACGTTTGTTCTTTTAAAATAAAATAATTAAATTATCATAATCTTTTTACTTTTCAGCAAATACTAGATGTAATGATTAAGCCAATGAGTATAAATCTAGCTTTGGAGCTTTCAATTTCTAGAAAGTAATCGTAAAAGTTTGATGGAGAAAAAGTAGCACTAGAATGGTCGTCATTTTACTCTTTTTGGTTATTATTCTGAACAAAAAGATTTCATGTTTATGGTTAAGGAAAATAATTGACGGCAATAATTTTGCATAGAAAGTAGGGGGAGTAAAAAAGTATACCCAAAAATAGATTAACATAATAATGAAATAATAATATTAAAATCAAGTTGACTCATTTGGGTTACAAGGGTGTAATGGAGAATCAATATTAATTGTTCTGATTTTAGCTCTGGCTTTATCAACGTCCCACAAAATATGCAAATTTATTTGATTGGATGAGTGGGTAGAGTGTTTTTCCCAAGTTCAAGTTCTGCATATATCCGAGAAATTAATAAATATGGAGTATATAACAAATAAATAACATGACTCACTAATTAATTATAATTTTATTAAATGTTTCATGTTGACTATATGAATAAAATGTATTCATATTTTGCTAGAAGATTACTGATTTTGACATCATGATCTGTTAGATCGTGACATTATATATAATGTCACATTAAATTTTTTCGTGCTATATCAGCATCGTAATTAATTATCTAGTGTAACACCTCACGTTGATCACTACTCTAATAAAAATGAATTGAACTAAGTCCCAAAGATAGTTAAAATTTGTCAATTTCGTCAAATAATTATAAATTGGGAAAATAGAATTGATTGCCACGACTATCAAGAATGGAATTAAATTGGGTTTAGCAACAATATATAAAATACTAATTAGATGGTGCGTAGCGATAATGAGGGTTGTGGCCATCATCAATAAATGTATTGTTTAGCTAAATGTAGCCAGATAATGACTTGATGATGCAAAGTGACCTCGTGCTTTGTTTATTATCACGCTTTCTTGCATGTGAATTGGTTTTCCGTTTTCCTCTTCGGGAAATTAAACCACGTCTTTGCTTTACTTAAATTTATTACTTGCACATCAATTTCCTGCAGCACTGGAAGGGTTACTATTTTGCACTGTATTGAAATATTATGTAAATAAATAATTTGATTTCAGTCACAAAAGTAGAAGGAAAATTGAGTCCCAAGGGAAAAAAATATTGAAAATCTTTAATGAGAGGTACTGTTCAAAATATATATATATATATATATATATATATATATATATATATATATTTAATATTGTTTTTGGAAAGTTTATCCTTCCCATGAAACGTTACAACTAGTTATGAATTCTTATTTTAGGTCTTCTTTTATAGTAATTGAAAATGAGGATAAGAAAATATCAAGGAAAAGATCTTTATATATACTATAATGTAAATATTTCTCCTACAAGAACTCATATATTTGTACTAGCGAGTGATTGATATAGTGAAAGAAATTAACTCTCACAATGTGGCGAGTCTAAATTCGAATTTTCGTTGAGAGAAATTCTCACGTAATAGGCTCAAAGCACATCAAAGATTAAATCAAATACTTGAATACATTTATGAAACATAAAAAACCCATAATCCATATAAATTGTCATTTATGTTCTAGAAAGTCAGGAATTAATATTTTGGTAGTACTTTTTTGTAAGAGAAAATACGACAAGTTGATGGATATTTGTAAGTTTTCGATATCTTTATTAAATTTTAACTGAAAAAGTCAAGTGAAGCGCTAAAAAGATGTAACAGACAACTAAAGTTAAAAAGTTAGCACCGACTTGCAGCTTCTCGCATATTCTCCGTAAAAAGTTTCCGTAAAAAGCTAACAAAAGTATCGATGATGACTCGATCAAGATTATGATAAATATTGGTGGAGTGATATTTATGACCTCACATTTCCAGATGAAGGTACTAAATTGTCGTATAAAAAGTTAAAACTTTAAATTTTGCTTGTTATTGAATTTCATGATGGCGTTGGCCTCCTAAAATTGTGCTATAGAAATAAATTTTCTTCTGACAAAACGTAAATATTAATAATCTATGTTTTCATGTACATTTGATAATTTAATGTCTTCAATATCAATTAGGTGGAGATATATGTCAATTATCCATATTTTCCCAAATAAAAGAATGGCCTTTTTTGATATCATCCTTTTCTCCAACCATTCATGAAATCCAAAACAATGATTGTATTTGATACATGACAGTTTATTACTTATTATTTTTTATTAATTTATATAAATTATAGTCATATTCTTGAAAAAAAATAACACTCATTAGTCTATAAGAGCTATACCAAACGAAAAAATTTTGTTTTTGAACTTTTGCAAGATGTTATATAAATTGTAATTTAAAGCTGTTAAGTAACGGCTAGGCTAGACACAAAATCTGGGCCTCGACTCATATTAAAACGTATTCTGGGTCGGAAATTAGGGCCTAGAATCTAATCTTAATAGGCTGGAGAGGTCATACTGGTTTGGTCCTTTTTGAGAATTATAATATAAATTATAGAATTCGATGATTTCCAATTTCATTATGTATTTGATTTGTTTTACGTCCAAATGCTATCGATAGACAAAATTAACTACTATAATTTTAATATGTAAATATAGAAGTATGATTATGTATGTAGTGTATTCATAAGAATACGAAAGAAAGATACAAATAAATATTATAATATGTGACTTTATTGTTAAAAATTGTTCTGATAATGAATTTAAGCCAATATTTTCTTAGAACGTGGAAATTGTAAAAGATTATTATTATATATATAATATACTCCATAATTAGATTTTGGCGGAAAGCTTTACCGCCAAATCAAAGTTTGACTAGTATTTTTAAGCGTTCACCCAACCACCCACGTAACAATAACTGATGAAGAAATGAAACCCACTCCCACTTTTTCCTCCCCCACTTCATAGTTCATTCCATTCATCTTGAATCTTGATATATATATAAATACCTGCAGGACTGGACGTTACTCTTCCAATTCCAATACATCATTACCTACACTACACATATTAAAAAACAAAGAAAAGAAAAAATCATACATACATATAACAATGTCAAAGTTCCTCAACAATGTACTCTTCTCCACCCTTTTGGCTGCCTGTTTAGCGGTGGTTATGGCGTCAGCTTTCCAATATGAAGTCGGAGAAAAAATGGGTTGGAAAAAACCAAATGGAACAGAGCCCGAGACTTATAACGAATGGGCTGCCAAGAACAGATTCCACATTGGAGATTCAGTTAGTAAGTTTCAAATCGATATATGTATGTATATATCTTTTATTTCCCTTTGAGGGTGTATAAATATTCATTTTGTTTGTTAATTTTGTTGATTAGATTTCAAGTACCAAAATGACTCTGTACTGGAGGTGACTTCTGCTGATTACTTGAAATGCAACACTGCAAACCCAATCTCCAAATATGAAGATGGGAACCGTACGGTTTTCCAGTTCCATAGACCGGGATTCTTCTATTTCATCAGTGGGAAGCCTGATCACTGCAGCTCAGGCCAGAGGCTTATTGTTCGAGTCATGCATCCTAATTCGGAACAAGTGGAGGCCCCTGTGCTTGCACCTTCTGGTGGACCCTCGGGTGGTTGGGAATGGGGGGCACCACCGACTGCTAATTCCACCACGAAGCTCGAAGTTGTTTCCTATTTCTTGACTACTCTGGCTGGACTTTTTATCATTCTATACATGTTTATGTAGTTTGTTATTTGTTGGTAGTTTATGTTTTCATAGGATTGTTTGCTGTTGATTCTCTTCACATTGTTGTTTTTATTTTAATTGATTTATTATTATTGTTGGACTTTTACTGCTTCTCTGCTGAATTTATCTGCTAGTTTTTTTCATGAATGATTATGCTATCCTATCCTAGCTATTACTAAACACACAAATTATTTCTGTGCAATTACTTTGTCTAACTAGCAACTACTATACAAATTGCAAAGTGATTTTAGATACTCCAAGTGAGTTTTAACTATTTTTTAATTCAATGCTCATAAAATACCATTGTTTCTTTCCATTTCCAATCATTTCTTCAATCCTACTATTACATTTACAAACAAGCCCTGTTGAAAACTAATGAAATCTCATTGTGCAGATAATTTGAAGAGATTAATAAATCATTTAAAGATTTAGTTTCAAGTTTCAACCAAATAGATACCTTAACTCTATTTGCTCATCCGAGCTTCAACTGGAAATAAAGAATCTACAATTTCATCACCTAGAAAATGGCAGCTTGAATGAGTCCCAGTTGCATTGGTTTCAGGATCCACGTCCTTCTGGTCTTCACGAAAATGAAAAGAATTTATTTTGTATTCCTCCTGCCTTTTGATCTCTATAGCAAGTTCGAGTCTTGTTTTCAATTTTAACCCAATTGCTTCAACCTGATCAGTAAATAACAATTCTGATATTGGAGAACTACAAATCTCTTTATATATCTCATAATCGGCAGCGCACACACAACCAGCTTCCAAAAGTTTAGATAAGGGATGCAAAATCGAAATCGGGTCATTGACTCTTTCTAAGTTGTCTTTCAGTTCAAGAAATTTGGACACAAACTCTGCTTTGCTGAACTGAACAAAGGCTGCAGTGTCATCCAAATGGTAGATCGATGTAACAGAGCCCGTGCCATAAACTTTAAGCAAACAGTCTCGAAATTCTTTTGCTCTCAGCTTTGATGTTAGTCCCCACAATAAAACCATATTTGGAAACAAAATTTTCAGATTCTGGCGTTTATTGTTAGTTGAACCTAAAGATTCCGCAGCAATTTTTCCAGTTTTGAGATCAATAATGTTTTCATTAACCCAGCTGAGGTATAGATGATTGACATACTTTTGGAGCTTCTCATCGTGGAGTAAATCTACAGTTGGTACATCAGGGTTGAAGTCGATTCCTAGATGACAGCATGCCTTAGCAAAAATGGACCCCGTCATAAAAGCATCGTATCCAGCTTCATGTTTGGCTCCAGAATTCCAGTTTGAGAACCTGTTAGTAGTTTTTTTACTAGTTACTAATTACAATCATATTAGTTGAAATTACATAAACATAAGTTGTAGAACTTTTACAAGAAAAAAAAAATGAACATGGAAAACTAACCTCTGATCATCCACTTGAACCTCCACTTTAACACGTGGTGCATTGGGTAAACCGCTGCTTGTTAAAGTAGCAGGAAGCTGTGAACAGAGCAAGCGAAATGCTTTGGAAAGTGATGTGCTGCCTCTCTTCATGATACGTAATAATACATCATTTGAATTGAGCATCACTTTTGTGTCGATTATGTATGGGAAATACTTTTGTACAGCTGAGACAAATTCTTCAGCAGTCGAAGGAAGAGGACCAAAAAATTTGCTGTAAATGTGTGCCAGATCTGCATCAAATAGTAGCCAACCAAAATATCAGAAAAGGAAGCTAGTCTCTAAAATTAAAATAAAAAAATGTCAGAATGAAACTTATAATGTTTGTGTACCAAGAAAACAATTGTGACCGACAATCAACTTTCTCTCTGAGGAAAGCAAATCAAGAACATGTCGAAATCCAACTGCAGCTTTAATCTTCATTTCTTCTTCTTTTCTACGGCAGGCTTTGACCTCCCTCTACAAGAAAAATAAGTAACATTATATCATATCTACTTGATGCACAACTGACGATGTGTAGGAATCCAATAAAAAAAATGTTGGTCTCACAGAAATTCAAGTTGCATTACCAATTTTTCATCCATTATTAGTTTAATACTATGATGGGAACTTTCAACCATTAGGTCTCTCATTAATAGGAAATGAAATATAAACTCCAGAAATATATGTTTACAGAAAAAATAAATATATAACCACTTCACATCCTTTAATAAATGGTAAACACTTTTCTTGATGAAATATGTCCAGAAAATATAAAAGATAGGTTTTGCTCTAAGTCTCACCATCAGCATGTCTCGGTCTGCTATGGAGTCTGTATACACTATCAATGGCTGTAGATCAGAAGGTTCACCAGTCACATGAACATAAGCAAGATCTTTAAAATGCTTCTCAGTGACCTGGGTTTTTCATACTAGATGTTAGTAACAATATTATCTTCACCAGGTCAATCAATTTATGGAATAAAGAAATAGATGGCAATATGCTATAGATCTCCGAAATAATTCACAAGAGTAGCCTTATAAATGAGGACGTATAGAAAATATAGACACAGTACACTTAAAGAGGGAAGACAAAAGGGATATTAAACAAAAAGTGACATGTAATAAGATTAGATAGGATTTAACAACAGCAGCAAAATGAAAAGGAGCCCTTCTCAAGAATTGTATGAAGCCCCGTCTAGCTTTGTGCTTTACCCAGCTTACCAGCAATTCTAAGTAAGAGCATATATCTACTATGAGTATCAGACCTCATCTATTTTAAGGATGTCTTGAACAATGATGTGATAGAGATGCACACAAAGATACTAAAAATTTAAAAGCCGAGAGCTGAGATGACAATTTCATAGTGATATTTCATTAGGTGGAAAGCAGACTGTTACTGGGGTAGATAAGTTAAATATCATTTTATGGAAAAATCTGGGCCTAATTACACAAATAACACTAAAAACATTTAATAAGCATACAAGATGGATGTGCTGCATTATTATCAAGTTGCAGTAACAGACGGTTGAATTATATACAATAAAGGTTTACTTTAGATGATTAATGTAGCCAATAATTTGAGCGATATTTGAAACCTGCATCAGGTAAAAATTAGAAAAGGGTAAAAAGTGCATTACCAACTTAATCAACCTGAGCTGACGAGAAGTTAAACCATTCACTGCAAGGGCTGGACGCAGCTTGAAGAAAGTAGTTTGGAATTTTTGATTCATGTCAACTGAAGATTCTTGAAAGTCAGATCCACAATTTCTTTCCTGTAATAATCCAGCACGCCAATCGCTGATTTTGTTCTTCATTCTCTCAGCATATAAAATATCTGCCATTCTAACTAATTCTGTCTCTGCAACTTCTCTCAAGTTAGATGATGGATCAACTAACTCATCCTTGTATACTGAGTCTAACCGTCTCAATGCTTCTTCCTCTTGGCTTCTGGATAAATAAGATATTCCTGAGATTATTAAAGAGTGTAAAATCTCCAAATAGAACAAAGAAGTCACAAGGGAAGACATTCCATGGTTATTAATCTCACAATCATTATCAAGTTAGTTCTCACAGCTCAACCAAATACGTATGACAATAACCCCAAAAACCTATTTCCTATAGCTACAAAGAAACTAAATATCAGCTAGAATAGTTATGAGGCTTTTTGGTCAACCGGAAAGCCAATCTTAGTAAAATGTGAACCTCTAAAGTTCTCATCTCTTATACAAGAACTTCAATACTTGTGTGATGTAACTCGACAATACCATAGTCATCAAAATCCAATATTGTGTATACCCAGATGTTTATCAACTATTTAAATCATTGTAGTGCAGAACACGAATTTCAAACAGCATAGTTATTCTTTGATCATCCGTTTGCTTTTACAGAAGAGACGAAACAACTTATGATCCAGGGATAAAAAACCAACTGTGATGGAATCCTTGTACATGACTACTTGCATGTCTTTTATCCATGGGCAGCTCTCTGCACATATGCGTCCTATCAGTTTTACTTTGTAAATCTAGATGCACATTTAGCCACATTATGCATTATCTTCACTTAGAATGAACAAGAAATGAAGGAACGAGAAAAATCCAACATTTCTTAGGAAGACAAATACCACAGATTCCCAATTTTAAGATTTAAAGCTGCCAATGAAAGACATCACTAACTTTCAAATTGAATTAGCAGTTTGATCATTAACATGTCATGAGTGAATGAGTAATAAAAATGCAATATCAAGAAGTCCAACAGAGTCATCAGATAAGATAACACACCTTCATAGATGCATGCATTGAAATCAAACTGGTATTTTGCCAAGAATTCCATTGAGCTGGTTTGGCAGAGGAATTCATAAGATAAGCCATCTCCTTGAATTTCCTGACGTGGAAATATATAAAAGTTGTGCCTATAAAAAACAAAACAACATACTCAATATAACAAAAAAGAAAAAATAGCTCGTTAACTTCATTTACGCCACCAAAATAGCCATAATTCAATGAAAACAAGAAGAAATGCTATCCTTTTTCATCACTTAATTTCCGCTTTATAATTTTTGAGTCCTAAAATAATAGAAATAGAGCTGAATATAAGTATAGAAATTACACTAGCATTAAGATTTTTTTTTTTGGAATTTTTCAGGAAACAAAAAAGAAACTTTTCTTAGTTTTAGATGAAAACTCATATTATTAATCATGTACAATAGTTTACGCTTTCAGTTTAAAAAAAAAAAAAAAGGTTTACGCTTTTAGTATGACACTTACGGATGCGCAATAAAAGAATTGTTGCCTTGGTCCCAACGGAAAGGGCAGACTCCGAACTGAACGACGGCGAATTTCTCGGCTGAGTCTTTCACTTTAAGGTATTGGATATCAGGTCGGTCAAATTCGAAGCACTCTCGCCACGGTGCACTGGTCAAACCCGTCATCTCCAAGTCGATCGACACGAAATCGGATTCCCTCACGACTCGGCGCAGCTCGGCTAACACCGGCTCGAAGTTCGACTTTGTCACATTCTTCAGCGCCGCGTCGGAAGTAGCCGCTGAGGTGCAAAGAGAGCGGGTTAGAGTTTGGAACTTGGTTAGGGCCCGAACCAGGGTTTGTTTCGTCATTTTCTGCCTCTGCTCATTATTTTAGCTTAGGGCTTCTTTGTTACACTGCTAGCTCAGTGAGGAAGACGACTGTGTAGCTAAAGTGACAAATAACTATGACGACGCCGTTTAAAGAAAGGGGGTAATTCCGATTGGGCTTATGAGATTCTTACTGAAGGCCCAATCAAACTCAAACCATCTTTTACCCTTTAATAGCCCAAAAACAAATGGCTATTTTCAAAATTAGTCTCGGGCCATAGGCGAGTTTGGGCAAGGTAAGCATTATTAACAAGTAACAGACATTATTTAGTGCAATCACTACACCATGTCATCAAATATACTTGGTGTAATCCACTAATATATTTATGATATGTGGAGAGAGATTCCACATTATTCATATTCTGGTTCACATGTTCCCTAAAAATAGGATTTTAAGAATTGTGTTTATAATGTTCAGAATATGGGTGATATAGATTATCACATCACATATCACAATTGCATTTGTGGGCTGCACTACGTGTACTTGATGACGCAGTGTAGCGGTTGCACTATATAATCTCTCCATTTTAACACAATCCTAGCACAAAAAACTTAGGCCTCTTTAATAACCCTACAACTACTGCTTTTTAAAAAATCAGGGCATTTCACATTCTTGGAGAATAAGGAATCGAAGGAGGAAAAGACTGAAGAACAAACACCCATTCGAAGAGGATACATCAATGTTACGACAGTGGGAGAACCATCCCCAAAAGCTAGCTATTGAAGTTGGGGAGCCTAATGTCATATAAACCCAACATTAGTATCCTGAATCAAAGTTTCATTTACAATATATGTTTCGGTCAGCTGAATATAGAAAACTTTTCGAAAAGATCTCAGAAAAACTACAAAAATTTATAAAAAAAGTTACTAAATTAGGAAAAAGAGAAAAAGTTTAAGGCAAACATAGAGTTTCGAAAAATATACCTTATTTTCGTTCGGATTTATGAAAAAAAAAAGGTGTTTAGATATTTTCGACAGAAAAAATTGAAATTTTGATCCATGATTTAGGTGGTGTTTTCAACCACTTTTAAAAAGTGATTTTCTGTTTTTTCAAAAAAATAAGCTGAAAGTGAGTGTTTTCAACTGCTTATAAAATCACTTAAGCTCAAAATTCACTTAAAAAAAGTACAAAAAGCAGAAGCAGATTGTATGCAGCTTCTAGCTTCTCTAAAAAGCTAAACTAATAATTTATTGAAAACACCACCTTAGTATCCTATTATATCAAAATGGGATAAAGTGACCTCCTCCTATATCAATTGTCATGACCTTAGGAGAATCACATTCTAAAAATTAGGCCATCTCCAATGGTTGAGGGCTAGCCCCGGGCTAGCCCAGGGCCAGCCCGGGGCCCTGCCTGGTCGTCTCCAATGGTTGGGCTCCGTGGGGGAATTAATTCCATTTTTTTCTTTTGCCCACTCTCACCTATTAATATTATAGTTTTAAATTTTTTTTAATATTAATATTAATAATAGTAATTATATTAGTACTCGTAATTTAATTATTAATTATATTAAAATATTAAAATTAAATAGAATAAATAATTAAAGTAACTTAAAATTAATACATAATACGCAAACAAATATTCTTATAACACGGAAGAAAATACAAGAAAGGAAATACAACAAACAACAAAGGAAATTTTATTTGTATGAGTGTTTATTTTGTATTTTTAACTAATTTCATATTTTAAAAAAATTTATTTGCATGAGTGTTTAATTAAATGGACTATTTCTATATTTATTAGTATATCATAATTTTATTTATGTGTTACTTTAAATAATTAATCATATACTATATAATTAAAACCTATCACATTAATTAAAACAACACATTAATTAAAATAACACATTAATTAAACAACACATTAATTAAAATAACACATTAATTAAACAACACATTAATTAAAATAACATATTAATTACAATAACACATTAATTAAAATAAAACACTAATTAAAACAACACATTAATTACAACAATACACAACATTAATTAAATTTTAATTAAAGAACATTAATTAGGTTTAAATACACAACAATATACATAAATACACAACATAAATACATAAATACACAACAAAAGAAAACAAAAAAAAAGGAAAAACGGCCCAATCAGGTGCCGCCACTTGGCAACACCTGTTTTAAAGAAGGGCGCGTGAAAACACGCGCCCCTCTTCTTCAACCTCCAGCGCGTCCAGCCAGCCAGCCCGCCCGTTCCCTGCCTCGAGCCGCCCCGAGACCGCACCATCTCTAGCGGTTTTTTCTCCAATGGAGATGGCTTTAGTTACTTAAGTTGAAGACCTCAAGATCAAATAAACTCCACATTGATATCACATTCTATAAATGTGGGATAAGGTGTCATAAAGATCATTACAATCAAATCTTTTGCAACAGCTACACCACAAAAATATATTGGGTTGTGCATGAACCCCGCGAAGATGAATCTATTGCAAAAGAAGATAGCTACACCAAATGCTTGCGATTGTTTTATATCATTATGTGAATAATCCAGTTTATGAATGTGATTACAACCGAACAATGAAATATATATTGTTTTGATCCTAGAGATGATGAGTGGAAGAAGTTGTAAAAAAGGCCGGCGTGTTTTGACATCAGTTATGTATTTGATTTGACTAGTTTGAGAGGACATTTATTAAAAAAAATGTAAATGTTATTTTCTTAATCCAAATATGTATTTTAATACTATCAATAATTCTTATTACAACTCACTTTATTAAATACTTGGACTAACTCTAAATCATACAAAAAAATTCCGTGGAAGTTTTTTTTTTTTTTTTTATTGAAAATCAATTATAATACTATATTATAAACATGTTTGAGCAAATCATTTTAATTAATTTTAATACTTTACAATCACATTGTACAAATAAACATGGAATAAAAGCTCAACAGTCGTTATACTTACAACAATTTTATTATTCATAATAAAATCATGAATATATTTGTTAAGAAAAGAATTATAGGAAGTGAACCAGCATGTCAGAATATAATAGACATAAAAAAATCATTTTATCCAAATAGAAAAATTAGAAATTAATAAGTTGAAATAATCATGATAATCTCATATTTTGGTAGGAATTTACATCTTTTCATTTCCTTAGCTTTTGATTGGGTGAGTCTGCCTTAATATAATCATAAAGAAATTGGGCTCGGAGTTCATTAAGAATTATTTACAATTAACCCCTACATTTATTGTTTGTCTCCTTTTCTGTCTTTTTATTGCTCCTTAATAGATGTGGAGTTAGTTCCATGCGGTTCCTACAATGGTTTGTTCCAAGGTTTTAAGACCAGTTTTTATTGATACAAACTTGGGCACCCGAATTGTTGTGCCTGTTTCGCCAGACATCACAGCAAAGGAGTTCAAGAGTTAGTATATTTTTCCCTTTTGAATTCGATTTATCTTTTACAATGTGTTGATAGCCTCAATGCTTTGATCTTTATGGAGGTGCATTAATGTGTTCATAGATTTAATCCATTTCGGGAGATAGGTAAAAGATCTTCCTCCGTTCCTTTAATTCAGTAGCTGTTTTTTTCCGGCTATCTTGGATAGAAAAGAATTAGGGCAAATGTTTACCTAAAGGATTAAGCTCAAGTGTTTTTAGTTTCTTAATAAAAGGAGGAGTAACACTTGTGGAGAACTGGAGATATTATTTTGATATTTGGAGTATGTTTACGAATCAAGTTAACACTTATTTCTGGCACTTGAGTTGCTATTTTACTGAACCACACGAATTTTGTTAGACCAAAATTAAGGAATGTTTTTATTCCTTGGTGTAATAGAAGTTTCCAATTGTTATATAAAATAATTATCCCATATGATTGGATTGGCTGCTGAAATGTATGCAATACTGACATTTCTTACTTCATCATTGTAGGAGAGCTCGAGAATGTGCACCTAAATTGTTTCCCCGAAGTTGGGAATATCAGGGTCAATGGGTTGATGGTATATTGTAGAAGTGTTGTTTTCTTTCTTTCTTTCTCATAGTTGGAAATTTCTGGAAGATCTGTACTTTCGTGAACAATACACTCAAGTTTACCTTTATCTTTTGACAGGTGAAGAAGAAATCATGCTATTATCATCTCTCCGAGTCATTTCCTCTCAAGTATGCTTTCCAGAGTTCAAATGTTAATTGGTTTCTTCAGGGTGAAGTCTATACACAGAGCATTGACAGAACCGAAGTTCTTAATTGTAATTCTGCTTATGATGTTTCTGATTCAGTCAAATATGAGAACATCTCATCATGTATTAATAAAAATGGAATAAAATGCAAAAGAAAGAAAAGCAAGATGTTAAGTTTTTTTGCAGTGGTTTGTTTATCAAAAAGGAAGAAGAAAAGGAAAAGAGTAAAGCCAAGATATAAAACTGGAACTGAAGTAAATTGGAGTCTCCAAAAGTTAGATTCAAGATCGGTTGAAGAAACTTCTAGTGAAACATTATCGGAGTCAATATCCGTTTCTGGAATTATCAAGAAATATTTCTCAGATTACGATGAAGTGGCTTCACCACAATCAGGATATAAATCGTCAAATTTGGGGCTGAAGAAGACAAACTCTGAAGCTTTGATAGAGAAGCGTAAGAAACCTGAAGTTGGAAAACGTTGTTTGGTAGCGTGTAATAATCTTGGTCTTACTCCTACTAACCAACGTCCTGAGGTTTCTGTGTGCAAGTTGAGCAATGGGAGATCACCAGTTTACAAACCTTCAGATGTAGTCGGAAATTTAGTCTTTGAAATAACGGAGTGAAGTGACTGGAGACTTAAAATTTTGTGTATTAATTGTTGTATCATGTATGGAGAGTGCTGTGCTTTATCAGGAAGTGGTGAGAGGCATGGCATAGCTTTGTTGATCACTTTATTGTAAGAACAAATTGATTTGAGATTTTATGTTAATAGATTTAGTAGCACAATGTGGAATTGAATAATTTCTTTACTGATATATTCATTCCTTTTTGGGGATTTTTGTTGATTCTATTAAACTGTACTTAACCTATTTGGGTGAAAACTTGAATTTTTTGCAGTGGATGATCTGAAGGCCAACACCGAGTCTACTGGCTATATCAAATGTTCAGTGGTTTTGGGAAGTTGTTAAGGGATCAACAAGGAAGATATGGCAAGATTTCTCCAATTTGTAACTGGAACCTCGAAGGTGATTTGTGTGGACCTGAAGTATCTAAGTCTCTTACATTGCTGACCGTTTATCTATTGTCAGAGTCAATTATGTTTGAGATGACATTTGTTGATATGTTTCAACATGTTTTGTTGACACATCTCAACATGTGACAGTACTGATTCTGATGTAGACTGTGGTCCATCCTTTTAAGTCCATATGCTTGTTTAAGTTTTAATGAGATTAAGTGCGTCAGGAAACTCGTGTGTCGAAATTTGATAAGGAATAATATTGTATTTAAGGAATACAATGGTTCAGTTATAGTCTTGTTGCTAAATTATTGTGTAGCTCTAATTTTAGATTCATAACATGTAAGTTTTTTCTGGGAAGTATAAAATGTAATTTAGATACAAATGTAATGCTTGAAAAAAAGTAGGACCTCATGAAGAATGTAATTTAGATACAAATGTAATGCTTGAAAAAAAGTAGGACCTCATGCAGCTTGATACTCGAGATTGGGGGAATACCCTTTTCATTTTTGTTTTGGTTGTTATATCTGCTACTTGGTATTCATGGTTAATTTGTGGCAGTCTTTACTATCTTCATTGTTTCTCTTCTAATTATCCTAATGATGTTCCTTGTTTTGATGTAATGGTTTTTCTCTCCAAACACTTCTTACTCAATTAATTTTTTTTCCTGGTTAGTGTTCTTTGGTGGTTGATGTGCTTTTTTCTACTTTGGACAATAAATCATCTATATCAAATTGTTTTTTAAGGTGGTTAGACATAATGTTGCTATGCTTGTTTGAGAGAACTCCGCCTACGTGCATGACATGAAGTCTGCACAGTGATTATTTCCTTGAGATAGTGGGATGTGCACTAACTGTAGAGGGATGTCCCTAACTTGCACGTGCCTAGTGGCGATTTAGCCTCTGTAGATTGTTATATATTCTTGCAGTAATAATTTAGATTTTTGGTTTCTTAGGTTCCTTTAAAAGGTGGTTTTAAGGCACTGCAAGGCATATCAGGTCCACAGAGATTTCAGATTCACAAAGCATATGGAGCGCCTGAGAGACTTCCATCAGCTCATACCTGGTAAGTTTTTTATACCGAGTGTATGATATGATCAATTTCTAATGATTCAACATTTATATTCTTTCAAATAGAATGGATTATTTATGTTGCAATTTATCTTGTATATTCATTTGTCTTTACTAACCAACTGGACCTTCTGGAGTATTCTTCAAAAGAACAGCTTCAAGAACATTTGTTACTGTCAATCCATGAAGCCAATGAAGGATTTGGATTTGGTTAAAATAACATGGTTCTGAAAAATTGCGGCTGGATTCTGAGTACCCATGTACATGTTAGTTATTCTTAACCATAATCCTGAGTTTCAGTAATTGGTGGCATATGTGCACACTACCTATTTCCTTTCAAGCATCACAAGTTGATAAAAACCACATTAATTATCTGTAAACAGGGCAATGAGAATTGGAATATCAAAATCATATACTGAATTTTTTTTCTTCTTGAAACGTGATAATTCTGCAGATGAGAAATGTCGATCAGGATCAATTATACCTCCAAATAATTTTCAATAACGGGCTTTTGACGGCCTTAGCTCATGAACAGGGAAGTCACAGATGTTGCAAGTTTTTCATTATTGATAGCAGTAGCAGAGCTGCTTGTTATTACGGCAAAGGAACTGGCGATTGCCCCTATGTGTTAATCCCGTGTACATACAGAAAAGAACTTCTACATCAAAGCCAAGTAGAAGATAGGTTTATCTGTTTGAGAACTGTTTCTCAAATGAATTGTAACTAGGATATCAGGTTAAAACTTTCTCCCCGTCAACCATTAGTGATCAAGTACATAACATTGTTTGTATATTAGTCAAGAAGAAACATAAGTAATTTGTTTGATTGTTTTTTTAGCGCATTTTCTAGAAATATAATTTTTAAGATATTGTATTAGTTTTTTAAATAAATTTAAAAACTCTGATTAATTGGATGGTAGGTAGAGATCGTCATAGTGTGTTCTGTTAAAACAAATTAGAAATTTTTGGTTTGTGTTAGTGTTCTAACAAAAACTCTTTTAAGTGAGTCTTTTGAAGCTAAACCAATTGGCTGTAACTGATTATCCTTTTTTAGATTATATTATAATAAACCTTTTTTCTTAAAACGTATCAATAGATTGTTCACTATTGTTATTAACCCTTTTACTGCATGATTCAAATCGATGTTCATATAGTAAAAGGGAGATATCAGAATACCAACAAAACAATAATAAGAAATGTCATAAATTTGCAAATATTGCCCACACTCAAGTACTCGTAATTTTACTATGACCAAAATAAAATGGACTTAGACCGTGAGACAAGTATTTCATTATCAAAAAAAAAAAAAAAGAAGAAGAATTTCAAAAGGGTCCACGGTCGCCTATGAACTAGAATGATAATGTTAAGGACCCAATTTGATGTTCTGGAAAAAAGTTGGGGTGGATTTGAGATTTAAAAGAAATTTAATACTGTATAAAAAGTTGTTTGACAAATGCCAAAGTTTGAATTGAAATTAAAAAGAAAAACTTTTACTGTGAAGTAGCCATGGCTTGGCGCTTGGGCTCCAAAACAACAAATCCCTTGAAGATTTTTCAATCAAACTCGAGAGGTTGTAAGAATTACAGAACCTCTACCAATCCAATTCCTTCTGGTATATATACGTCTATCTTTTTTCCATTACACTATACATAATTCTATGTACTTAATAAAAAAAAATTCTTCTTAAAAAACACAGGGGAAGAAATGGAGAGGAGTGTGTACACAGTCCTTACAATTGACCGATGGGAGTCTTTAAATTGCATGAATTACAGAACTGCATCATTAAAGCCAGTTCATGGAAGGTTAGCTTTGAAATTCTTGAATTGGATTGTAAAGCAACCAGGGTTAGAGTTCAATCACATAAACCACTTGTACTGTATTACATCTCATATTCTTGTTAGAGCAAGAATGTATGGTTATGCTAAATCCATATTAAGCCAGTTATCTGAAATAGGTTTGGTGTCAAGTTCACTTTTTTCTACCCTTATGGATACATATCCTCTATGTAACTCAAACCCTGCAGTTTTTGACTTGTTAATAAGGGTTTATGTAAGCAAAGGAGCTATTGATGATGCTTTAGAGATTTTTCGAATGATGGGTTTTAGGGGTTTTAGGCCTTCGGTATATACTTGTAATATGATCCTATCTTCGATGGCTAAAATGCCGGTTCCTGAGTCTGTGTGGTGGTTTTTCGGAGAAATGCTTGGGAAAGGTATTTCTCCAAACACTGGGACATTTAACATATTGTTGAATGTACTTTGTGTGGAAGGGAAATTAAAGAAGGCGGGTTATTTACTTAGAAAAATGGAGGAAAGTGGTTATGCTCCAAATGTGGTGAGTTATAATACGGTTTTGAATTGGTGCTGCAAAAAGGGTAGAATTAAAGAAGCTGTTGAGCTTCTAGATCGTATGAGTAGCAAGGGTATTGAAGCAGATGTGTGTACATATAATTTGCTTGTAGATAATCTATGTAAAAATAATAGAAGCGCAAAAGGGTATTTACTCTTAAAAAAGATGCGGAAGAGGATGGTAATCCCTAATATAGTCACTTATAATACTATCGTGAATGGGTTTGTTAAAGAAGGGAAAATTGCAGTTGCTGTAAAGGTGTTTGATGAGATGTGTAAGGTTAATATTTCACCAAACCTTACCACTTTTAATGCGTTGATTGATGGGTATTTTCGTGCAGGAAATTTTTCCGAAGCTTTTGAATTTCTGAATAAAATGGAAGCAAAAGGGTTGAGACCAAATGAGGTTACGTATGGAACTCTTTTGCATGGCTTGTGCAAGTGTGGTGAGTTAGATTCTGCAAAGAATCTATTTGAGAGGATAAAGCTTGGTGGTATTTATGTTAATACTATAATGTATACCACACTAATGGATGGAATATGTAGAAGTGGGGCTCTAACAGAATCTGTACAGTTACTAGATGAAATGCTCGAGTATCATATGAATCCTGACATAGTTACGTATTCTGTTCTTGTAAATGGATTTTCTAGAGCTGGAAAGATAAATAATGCTAAGGAAGTAATGTGTAGAATATATAAATCTGGAACTAGACCAAACAAAATTGTATATTCTACGTTAATTTACAATTTATGTAGACTGGGAGACATAACTGAAGCATTTAGGGTTTACAAGGTGATGCTTAAGAGTGGTAATTTTTCTGATCTTTTCATTAGCAACTTATTGATAGATGCCCTTTGTAAAAGTGGGAAAGTGAAAGAGGCAGAGGCTTTCATGTATCATAACCGTAGTATCGGTCTTATTCCAAATTCCGTTACTTTTGATACAATTATAAGTGGTTGTGCAAATGTTGGAGATGCGTTAAAAGCATTTGAAATGTTTGATGAAATGGTAAATTATGGTTATCAGCCTAGCTACTACACATATGGAAGTCTATTAAAAGGACTGTGCAGAGGAGGAAATGTAAACGAGGCATTGAAATTCTTCAGTACCCTTCGCAATATTCCTTGTACAATGGACATCGTATTATACAACACAATGTTTGCTGAGATATGTAAACTTGGAAATTTCAAGTTAGCTATTATTCTTTTAACTGAGATGGTTCAAAATCATTTGGTTCCTGACATTTATACATACAGTAGTCTCGTTTCTGGCTTATGTAGAAATGGAAGGGTTGTAACTGCAGTTCTTCTGTTGGAGAGGGAACTGCAGAGAGGAAATGTTTCTCCGAACGAGTTTACATACTCGAGTATTATCAATGGCTTTGTCAAGATTGGTCAGCCACAAGCTGGTATTTACTTCTTTGATGACATGATGAATCGTGGTATAAAACCCGATATAGTTACTTTTAATACAATTCTTGATGCATGTTCAAGAATCGGAAAAGTGACTAAGTTGAACGATATCTTGTCAATGATGGAAAACAAAAATGTTTCCCCTAATTTATCTACGTATAATATACTCTTACATGGGCAATCAACGCGAGGAAATATTTCCGAGTGCTTTGCTTTATATTATACCATATTGAGGAAAGGTTTTGTTCCTGATAAATATACATGTCATTCTGTAATTCTTGGGCTATGTAAATCTGGCCTGCTTGATATTGGGGTTAAATTTTTGAAAATGATGATCTTAGAGGGGGCAGTCGCAGATCATTTGACATTTAACATGCTTATAGCCATGTATAGTGAGAGAGGGGACTTGTTTAAAGCCTTTGATTTATTCAATATGATGAATTCCATTGGAGTTTTACCTAATGAAGTTACTTACGGTTCAATTTTTATCGGTCTTAAAAGAATATCCCATTTCCAAGAATCCTGTGTTTTTCTTCGTAAGATGCTGAATGACGGTTTTATCCCTACTGATAAACAATACAACAGTTTGATAACGGGTATGTGTAAATTCGGAGATATACGAGGAGCATTGAAACTGAAAGACGAGATTGAGGCACTTGGCGTAGGTTCTTGCCGTGGGGCTGAAAGTGCAATGGTTAGAGGGCTTGTGAAGCGTGGGATGGTAGAGGAGGGAGTGTTTGTTCTTAATAGCATGTTGAAAAACGAACTTATTCCGACAATTCAAACTTTCACTACCGTAATCCATGGATTCTGCAAAAAATCGAAATTCTCTGAGGCATTGAGTATTAAAAGTTTGATGGAATTTCATGGAGCTAAGCCTGATGTTGTTACTTACGATGTTCTTATGACTGGTCTCTGTCAAAGTGGTGATACTGCTCGTGTCTTTGAACTGTACGAGGAGATGAAACAGAGGGGTATCTTCCCCAACACCAACACTTTTTCGATTCTCATTAATGCCGTTATCCATGAAAATGATTCTGTGAAGGGTGAAAGCATCTTGAAGGATTTGGAGGAAAGAGGATTTGTTAGTCAGAATTCAAGTTCTCGAGAATTGCATAGAAGATTGATCGATGCCGTGGAGAACATAGAGCTTTTACGGCGGCACAAAACAAAGAAGAAGGTGACGAGAAAATAGTAATGTACTATATGAATGGTTAATGCATGATCTAGCAATGGCAATCAAAATGATCATGTAAAGGACGTACAGTACACTTGACTTGAGAAGATTAATTTTGAGAATCCACCAACAACCGCTCTTCTATTCTTAATCTTATGGATGGACTTGGAGAAGTCCTTGTGTGTGTGAGGATAATTCATGACTAGCAAATTAACATAATCATTTCATGATATATAAAAGTAGTAGTATATATATCATCTCATGATTTTGTAAATGGAATCTGCTGTTTGTTCTATTTTAATGAGTTTTGTTTTTCAATCCGTTGATTTTGACTTATTTTCATAATTCTGAGATTAGTTTGCTTTCTAATTGAAACCATACAAAGATAATTGCATTTCAAGCTTAATTATATTTATTTTCTTTGTCTGATTCGATGTCATCTGATTATACTAATAGAGTCTAGTATTTAGTACATGAGGGGTACTTGAGAAGAGAAGAGAATAAATGGATGGCCTACAAAACAATCTCCAGCATCACTATCATCTATTGTTCAAAAGTGCAATATGAAATATTGTAAACAATAATTCTTACATGCAACCATTTTCTGGATGTTTAGCTATAAGCTTAAGGCTCCAATCATGTTTGTTAATTCTAAAAAGAGAGAATTTCACTTTTCATACCATAATTCAACCTACTTTAGGGATTTGATACCACAACTTTTTCTACCGACACATTTGATATCATAACTCAAATCAACTCGACACATTTGATACTTCCGTCAAATTGGAAACGGAATTGTCACGTGATTGTCACGTGGTCGTTAAAACTTTGCACATTTGATACCATAACTTATGTTGACTGATAATTTTACCCCATAACATTTCAGGTTATCCAAAAAGCCCCACATCTTCAAATTTAGTGATGATTTTAGTCCACATTGTTGTCAAATTTCCAAATTGACTCGAATAAGACCACGTGCTGACCAATTTAGAACTTTACACATTTGATACCATTATTTATGTTGACTGATAATTTTACTCCATAACATTTCAGGTTACCAAAAAAGCCCCACATCTCCAAATTTAGTGACGATTTTGGTCCACATTGTTGTCAAATTTCCAAATTGACTCGAATAAGACCACGTGCTGACCAATTTAGAAAATTTTACTTATTTTATTTAAATAACTAATTTAATTTCTAAACAATATTAATAAATTAAATAATACATTAACATAAATATCACCAAAATTAAGAAAATATATTCTTTTTAAATATAAAATTTATATAATAGAATTAATATATTTAATATTTATTAAAATAATAAATTTTATAATGTAAAACTGTTTAATATTTATTAAAATATTAAATAATAAATAATTTTAATTTTTAATAAAAATCCCCACCCCACCCCACCCCACCCACCACCTCCCCACCCTTCCCCCCTACCCCCCGATCCGGCGGCCTGGGTCTTCTATCCCAGGCCACCGCCGGCCTGGGTTCTTCAATCCCAGGCCACTGCCGGCCTAGGTTCTTCAATCCCAGGCCACTGCCGGCCTGGGATCTTCTGTCCCAGGCCGGCGGTGGCCTGGGACAGAAGACCCAGGCCGTCGGTGGCCTGGGAATCGGGGGGTAGGTGGAGGGGTGGGTTGGGTTGGGTTGGGTGGGGATTTTTTTATTAAATTATAATTATTTATTATTTAATATTTTAATAAATATTAAATAGTTTTTAATTAAATAATTTATTATTTTAATAAATATTAAATAGATTAATTCCATTATATAAATTTTATTTTTAAAAAGAATATGTTTTCTTAATTTTGGTGATAGTTATATTAATGTATTATTTAATTTATTAATATTGTTTATAAATTAAATTAGTTATTTAAATAAAATAAGTAAAATTTTCTAAATTGGTCAGCACGTGGTCTTATTCGAGTCAATTTGGAAATTCGGCAACAATGTGGACTAAAATCATCACTAAATTTGGAGATGTGGGGCTTTTTTGGTAACCTGAAATGTTATGGGGTAAAATTATCAGTCAACATAAGTTATGGTATCAAATGTGCAAAGTTTTAACGACCACGTGACAATCACGTGACAATTCCGTTTCCAATTTGACGGAAGTATCAAATGTGTCGAGTTGATTTGAGTTATGGTATCAAATATGTCGGTAGAAAAAGTTGTGGTATCAAATCCCTAAAGCAGGTTGAATTATAGTATGAAAAGTGAAATTCTCTCATTCTAAAAATCATTTTTTCCAATTCTCTTTGCACCGAGTTTGTTTTTCTAGCTATTTGACTCGCCATTAAAATTGTATATTAGTTCATTCCCGTTAAATATACATCACATTCCCTCAAAAAACAACATCATATGAGCAAGATATTTGAATCAGGATAAAATTGACATATTCTCCCAAAAATTATATATAGTTTTATTTAAAATTTTCAAAGTATATGAGTTAATTAGGGTTTATGGAATTTCAAATACAGGCAAGATTGATGCTGATTTTGACTGAAAACATAATATTGAAGTTTGAAAGCCCCTAAACCGTGATTTTTTAAATATGAGGGTGGGGGTTGTGATGTTTACGGTGATAGAAGCAATGTAAGTTTGCTCTTTTGATATTTTATGAGAAATGTTGAAGGGAAATCAAATAACCCATTTAGACTCCATTAGAATTTCTTAATACATGCTAGACAAACAAAGGTATTATTATTGAGTCATGTCTCCATTAGCTTGTCTAGCATGTATTATTATCTTTATTAATAAAGTGAATTCACTTGTCTAGCATGTATTAATAAAGTCATGTCCGAGAAATGTATTATTTGTAATTTATCAGGTGCAGAGAAAGTGAATTAATACTCCATTAGAATTTCTGTGTGTAACAAACGGTTGACTTTCATTTTCTAGAAACCATGTATGTATTTCAGTATTTTTATTTTTTACACTTTTTCGAATTTTTGACGTATTCTTTTTTTTTTATATATCTAGAAATACTATAGCATATATGTAATTTATACTGACTGACGACTAAACGTCTAAACCCACCTCTTCTCTTTCTCTTTGATTATCTTTCTCTCTCTATTTCAAGGCTTCTGTTGAGAAATAAATATCTCAATCGCCAGGATTCATGTCGGTATGAAACCCAGTTTTTATTGATTACTAATTATGTTTTGAATCGATTCGTATTTCCTTGTTGTTTCCCTTTTTCTTAGATTATATTAATATATTTATTCTCCAAAGGTTTTCATTTTGTATTGATTTTGATGGATCGTCTCTGTTAGAAGTTTGTCTTTTGGTTAGAGGATAATACTTCCATGGTTGAAATTTTGATGTTCTTTAGTTTCTTTTTCATGCTCATGTTAAACAATTTTCTAAATTTGTCAAGTTTTTTGGCTTATCCCATATCCAAATAAAATAGGAAACATAATAAAATAAGATCAAGTTATTTAATTATGAACATCAAAATTCATCAGTTTTTTTTTTTTTCTCATTTAAACAGAACTCAATCTTTTGTCCTGAAAATATTACTGAATTGCAGCATCTAATTTCCTCTAAATTGGGACTTTCGATCGGTCATATGTAACACAAGGTATTCTATTTTTAGTGGTCTTGACTGTATTTTCTTAATTTTATGTCGTGTGTGCCCAAAGATATTTAGGTTATTCAAATTCGATATAATTGCTTATAAACCAGCAAGTTCCCTTTATTTATGCTGTTGGGTACTCTTAGTATCAGATGTAAAAGTTAGTTTTTTTTCAAGAATTTGTGTTTTCTTTTGGATTTCTACATGCTCCTCTTGTGTCTGGTTTTTAGTTTCTTGGGAATAAGTTCGTATTTGCTTAAAATAATTGAACAGTCATCTGATTGGGTTCTTGGATCTGAAAATGGATCTTTGATGTATCAAAACAAAACTTTGAGCTCATTGTTAAATTCAATTTATTTATGAACTGCAGTGACTCCTCAAAAATCAAAGTCTGTGCTTTGTCAATTACCAAGATTAAACTACTTTCTTCATTTGGGTTGCATATTATTTCTCATATGTATCTTTTTATGGCAGGAGAAGGGTCGACCATTGCCAAAGTTTGGTGAATGGGATGTAAATGATCCAGCTTCAGCTGAGGGATTCACAGTAATATTTAACAAGGCTAGGGACGAGAAAAAGACAGGTGGCAAGCCAGATTCTCCTACAAAGATGGATAAAAATACAAATAATCATGGAGTCGAACCCTTAAAGCCCCAGCCTGTAAGTTGTTCTCCAACTAAGTATTCTTGTATGATGCCATGAATCTGTCTATTGGTTGCGCAAGACTACATATACTTATCATTTTTTGGGTGGTTGTGGCATATCCTATACCTTTCATTGATTACATTTTACTCAAGAAGAGGCAACTTGTTGGTCAATGCACTTCTAGATGTCATATCCTGAGCTCTTTTTCTTGAACATCTATTCTGTATTTCGACTCTATCTGGTGTTTATGAGTGTCGAAACTAACGATAAGTCGTTCATTTGCAGAAAAAATGGTTTTGCTGTATGTAGAGAGAGACCAAGTGCAGAATCTTGATCTTGATTATTCTGTGTAAAAGATAAGTATAGGACTGCGTATCTATAAACAGCCCATAAGGTGGAGCTGCATATTGTATCAGGCACCACAGTAATTCAGTTTGTGTACTGTAAAATTGCATTGGTTAAAAGGAATGTGGAAAATGTTACAATTAAGCCATCTTTATGTTTGTTGGTTTTGGCATCTTGTGACTTGTAAATCATTCGTGTATGGTATCTCTTGTAAAACACCAGTTTACCTCTTTATTTTTCGGTTACTTGATTATTCCATTTTTTTGCCTAATACAGATATAGTCTCACAATATCTCTTTGAGATAAATTAATATTTCTTCTGCAGCCTATAAAGCCACCAAATAGAAAATCTTGGTTCGATTTCGCTTTGTTCTAATTTATTTCGAAAAAAAACTGTTTGGATAATTTTTAGTGGAACATTTGAAAAACAATTTAGAATCAATTTGGATGCTAAGTCTTGTAGTTTTGAAAATTTGATATAGGATTTGGATAGAGCTTGGATGTTGGGGCTTGAAGGGAAGGGAAAGAAGTGTAATATCATATCTTACTGAGAATGGTAGTATGCCTTTTAAAAGTTTTAAGATTTTATTAGAAATTCCAGCCGTGGTCATGTCTTGTGCAATCTTATTTATACACAGAAAATACCTCACGATGTAGATCACTATAGTATTAATCCAAAAAAAAAAAAACAAAGTATAAAATCTAAACCAAATCAGTAGTATTATAATTTGGGTCATTGGGTGGAACTGGATAAAAAACTTCAAAACCAGGACAGCGGCAACAAGCCACTTGAAAACGTCAACAATAAAAAAAAAATAAAAAACACTGAGCCACGATGTCAGCATCAAAACTATATTTGGAACAAGTTTTATAACTTTATAGTTTCAGAAGTCCTACTTATAAATTATGTAGTAGTAAAATCTACATGTGACTTCTCTGCAAACCGAGTTCATAACCAGTACAACATCAAACTCTAGATGCCCCAAGCTTTCTCTCAAATAAACGTCTCAAAATGTAGACTTGTAAACCGCTAGCTAAAATTAGAGCAGTTGATTCGACCAACACTTTGTGAATTGCTCCTCTGCCCATTCTCTCATTCACTGAAATTCAATATAAGAATCATTCAGTAACAGAAAAAACTATCTTAGGTTAGCCTTGCCATAGAGGACAGTCGATACTTTTCTTGTGTTTATTGCACATCAGATTAACAAGCATAAAAGATGCATCAACATGGGGGATTGAAATTAGAAAAAGAAACAGTCCCATGAATTTTAAGATAGAAATCAAGAGAAAATGCAGGAAGCTGATTGTTTGCTCACAAATGCATATAAACCAATATTCATTCTATTTCCTTTTCCTTCAAGTCTTTGTCAACAATGATTAAACCAAGAAAAAGAGATAGCATCTTTAAAATGACTGAGAAAAAGTTAAAAGGTTACCACTATATCTATATATCTTGCAAAGATGCCTTATTACCTATTGCCTGACGATCAGTCTGTGCCTCTAACCAATGCTGCTCAAACTGAAGATTGTATAAAGCTTCCTCTAGCTTTCCAATATGCTCAAAAAGAGGTTTAAAATGCTCTGCATATTTCACAAACTATGCATGATATTCTAAATCAACATCCCCAAACAAAATTGAAAGGAAAAATCAGAAACGCGGATTACCATCTTTAGCATGCTCGTCATGATATATGAAATGGGCAGCATGCACATCAAAATCAAGGGTTTCGTGATAAGGGGACTTGTTAGTGAAACAAAATCGGTAAACTCCATCATGATAGGCCACAAACTCGTGCTTGTCGCTTGACTTGTCACGAATGTCATGGACCTGTTCACCATTTGGTCCCTTAACCTGATATTGTTTCAATGGAGGTCAATTTAACCATTTTGTCACATCCAAGCAATATTTAAAATATAAAAACTGCATCTGTCTTTAAAAGATATCTTTATTTTTTCCCCTTACACCGCCCCATCACCGCTCCACACGCCAACGAATTTACTATCATAAGTTTAAAAGCTTATATACAGGACAAATCAATCAATAACTAAATAAATATAAATTTGAATTGCTCGAAAGGCATTACAATAGGAGTTGAAGGAGAAAGAGGGAGAGAGTTTTACCACAAGGTCAACGCCTTCTTCACCGTTACCACCCCATGATCCCCCAGACTTAATCACCACAAATGAAAAATGCACTGTTTGGCCATATTCCACCTTGTGCGAGAAGCACTCCTCTCTATCTATGATAAATCTAATGCCAAAAGCCCCTCCAAAACTCCCCAATATTACCATCACGGCCACCAATGGCAACGAGGACCTCATCTCTGTCCCAATCACACAACCTGAATTGTTTTTTCATGAAAAAAAAAAATAAAGTTACATTACAACAAATATAAAACACAATTCTCTTGCCTTATTTATTAAACTAAAGAACATAGTTTTTTGAATTTAGAACAAATTATAAGCAGCGCTAATTAATCTATGTCAGTTTAGACATATTAATATTAGCATATAAACCGAAATCGTAGAATCAAATGTGCCACTAAATATTAAACCCTAACAAAGAGGAAAAACAAAGCTTACTTTTGAAATTGCTCTGTTCGTAATTTTCACGGGAGGATTTTCGGTGTTAGAAAGTGTGCATTCTATAGAACCGGGGGGACAGGGGGGCGACTATCCATGACATGGATTTTCAAGTATCAGCCAATACAAGGTTGACACGTGTTCTACTAAATTTTACTATATTTTTCCATGTCCAAATTTATTTTGGAAATCATATTTTTCATATGTAATTTCCTATATAAAGCACGTAGCATATTTTTCATAAAACAAAGGTGAGAATTGTTCGTTTAAATTTTCATGAAACTAAAATCATAATCGTCCTAGGAAAATACTTACATAGACCAGGTCCATAAGCTTAGTGGTAGACCTTATGGTCTAGTTTTTGCCACATCATTTATAATTACTTAAAATTCAATTATTAGATTTAACTAACCCAACTAGTTTAAACTAGAGTTAAATAGAAATAAATAATTAAGTGTGAGCCATTTTTTTAATTATCATAAAATTAATATTAATTAGAATTTAAAATTCCTTGGTTTTTCCTTGGTTTAATTAATATTAAAATTCCTTGGTTTTTCAATATACGGCCTTGGGCGTTTTGTAGCGGGATTAAAACTCATTTTATATTTTAAAACTGTTTTTATAGCATTTTTAAAACAACATTAATTGTATAATTAACCAAGGAATTTTAATAGGGTTCAATTATAGAAACAAAACATACTCTTGAAGAGTTTTGAAGTTCCCTCCTAGAAACAAAACCTAACGAGTATATTGAAAATTTATTTCTGTTAATAAAACCGTTTTTGCATTTTTGTTAAATAAATAACTTTGAGGTAAGGGGTAACTTTAAGGTCTACTTCAAAATATGTTTTTCCACTTCTAAAGTAAGGCTTTACCATAACTGTATATTTAAGTTTTATGTGAAAAACCAAGGAATTTTAATATTAATTAATATTAATTAAACCAAGGAAAAACCAAGGAATTTTAAATTCTAATTAATATTAATTTTATGATAATTAAAAAAATGGCTCACACTTAATTATTTATTTCTATTTAACTCTAGTTTAATCTAGTTGGGTTAGTTAAATCTAATAATTGAATTTTAAATAATTATAAATGATATGGCAAAATTTAGACCACAAGGTCTACCATTAACCTTATAGACCTGGTCTATGTAAGAATTTTCCATCGTCCTACAGTCCATTAGTCAAACTTTTCAAAAACAAGTCAAAACACACAACACATTTTTTTTTCTTTTTTTTAAAAACCGTTCATGTTCTTCCTTCATAAATTCTTTTCGGAAAGCCAGCCAAATGAACCCTATTTTTTTTTCATCGACACTCAATATTAATAAAGTACGGAAAAATTAAAATAAATTTTTTTCTTTTTGGAATTCATCTACTTTAAAGAGAAATTATGCATATAGTTATATAATATCCATCAATGAGATGATCATAGTTTCAATATTATTGAGACCAATAGCACCAAATAGACAAAAATAAGACTATTAAAAACGTACACGCCTTTTTAAAAAAAAATTCAATGGCCAAATTGAACAAATCGTTCATTAATAAATCATACTTAAATTAGATTGACATACAATTATTTTAGAAGATCAACACCAAATTTTAAAAATGCTTATTGAAGATTATAGATTGATAATTCCACACTTGTAAGCTAAAACAAGAAACCATAAGTAGACAAAGAAAGAGCCACCAAAGCAGATTTCAGTGCAACCGAGGTTGACATCCTTCCCTTATCCTTTCTAAAGAAAGCAGCATTGTAAAGTGGCAAATTGATTAACACCAAAACTCCACAAAGAAGAATCTGCAAAGCCATAGCTCCATCGACAAATCCCGACCCCTTACTCGCTATCTCTTTCACAACCTTCCCAATGAAACAAAACAAATTGAGCATTGCCACTGTCGATAGAATGAATAACATCGGAGAATTAACTCCAAACTCCATTTTCTCTTCCTTGTACCTCCGCAATACTTCCTCATCAGACACTTTAGCAGAAACAATAAATACCGTATTAGAATAGTTGATAAGCTGTAAGAACGTGTCAATCACTGCAAAGAGATAAGAGCTTGTCCCTTTGTATAGCCATATTCTTTGCTCGTTCCACCACCCTAATGCCGTTCCTCCTGAGTAGAGATACTCTCCGAGGCTGTATAGAGTCTCGGAAATGATCACATACGCAAACGGAAGAAACCATAAGCTCGACACCTGAATGTTTGAACATAAACATTATGAGTAAGATAGAGGTTGGTATTTTGCTAATCAATTTGAGAAGTTGAGTACCTTTGGGAACAAGGAGATGCCATTGAGAAGATAAAGAGATGGTATAATGGAATAGTACAATGTTGCAAAACAATTTGGAGACCAAAAACAGTATGTACAATATCCCATTATGAGGCCAAAATTGATTTTTCCAAAACCATACCAAACCGGACTGTATCTGGACAGTAAAATCTGCAAGTCTCCTTCAGACCATCTTTTGTGTTGTACTAAAATTTGATCAAGGCTTGTTGCCGCAACACCTAAGAAAGCTTTCGTTTTAGGATTGAAATAGATCGATTTCCATCCTAGACATTGGATTGATAGCCCCGTTATCACGTCTTCAACAGGGCAGCCGTATTTTACGCCTATCTGTATTTCATTGAAATAAACTAAATAATCATGGAAAAGGCAAACTTAGTGAAAGAAAAGAAAACATTTAAAAAAATACCTCATGGCCCCAGTGAGTGTTTTGTTCAAATGTGCAGCTAGCTAATTCTTTAATCCTATTTTCCAAATCAATAACATTTTCTTTCGTTCGATTAAGACTGTTTTCCTTCCATTCGAACCTCGATTCTTTGGTAAACTTTCTTCCACAGAGAGTATCTCGTCTGTGAAAGCAACCAGTTCCGATATACAAAGGCCCTCCGTAACCATCTAAACCATGAAACTCCACCTTCATTAATAATGTATATAACATATTAATTTAGACACAAATAAAAGGATTCGTAGTACGTTCGGATAGATAAGTCCTCCTGCAGTACTTACCTCACTTATGACTCTTAGGGAGCCTCCATAGAGTTCATTCTTGGTAATGTTGTAAAAATTCTGTGGGAACTGCACAAAAGCAATCTCATGACCCTTTTTTTGGTCCAAGAAGAAGCAGAGAGCGTCGCGGATTGAGAGTGAGTTATTTGAGTACATGTCACAATCTACATTTAGAATTATTGGTCCATTGCTGATTTGAGATGACACCCTAATCTGCATAATTCAATACAAAAATAGTAACATTTAGAAAGAACATATATATATATATATATATATATATATATATATATATATATATATATATATATATTTTGTCATAAATAATAATACGTATTAGCTAGCACTTTGACACTGACCAATGCATTCATAGCTCCAGCTTTGAAGTTGTGAAAATGTTGTGGTCTTTTCTCGCGTGCCAAATAAACTAAAGTCGGCAGTCTATACCCTTCAATGTCCTTAGATTCTGAATCTCTCCCATCAATCAGTATCTGATAAAGAATACACCATGACCATCTAATTAGATTCTTGGAAATATGTCAACATATATATATATAATCAAATTTTCAACAAAGGAGGCGTTTAGAATGTGTTGTGTGAAATTCACTAATTACTTGAAGTATGGCGTCATGATCTCCTGGAGACGAAAATGAATCCCACTTAGAAAATCCTTTGTGTTCGAAAAGTGTATTTTTGGAGGTCTTTGCAAGCTCAATCCTGTTCTCCATATCTTGGTACAATTTCTGCTTAGATTTGTTTGTAAGTAAACCATGTGCGTACACTTAGACATAAACCAATCAATCAATCAATCAATACCTTGATTGAGGCTAAAT
This sequence comes from Penstemon eatonii, assembly GCA_038501285.1. Classification (NCBI taxonomy): domain Eukaryota; kingdom Viridiplantae; phylum Streptophyta; class Magnoliopsida; order Lamiales; family Plantaginaceae; genus Penstemon; species Penstemon eatonii. The sequence continues at coordinate 63,589,094 of CM076708.1, read as the reverse complement.
ACTGATGTTGGCATGCTTCAAGCTGTTTATGAGATTCAACAGACCTGAAATAGGCTTGTGGTGATGGAGGTTGGACGACTTTAAATCTCTTACAAAAAGGTATCCAATGCTTAGCAAAATAGGATGCCTCCAAAAGGGCATAGAATGTAAGAGGAGAGGCAGCGTCATCAGAAAGATAAACGGATAAATTCTGCGGTGGGTAATCGTACGCCATGACAGACAAAACAGTGTTAATCACCATCATTGGTGGCTCTAATTCAGGGTCAGCGGTGCAAACAAAAATGTCAACACCAGGCAAATCATTCTCGAACCTGCAGTTACAAATTAATTAATAGTAAAACACATACATATGAATATGAATATGAATATGAATACCTTATTGAGAGTTTGTCCTTGAAGGTATTGCGATAGACGCGGTTCCAACGAAGAGAGCGAGTGAGGATCCAGTAAAGGCCAAACCACACTTCAGCAGCAAATATTCCAAGCTTTCCATTCTCATCATCAGTTGCTCTGTAAACCCAAATGAATATGATTGACACAAATATTGATGTTGAATATAGCTTGTAAATTAAGCTACACTTTGCTTTCTTAGTTTCGAACAGAGGAGGAGTATTGTTCGTCATTTTTCTTTTCTCTTCTCTTCTCTTTTATTGCTACTCATGAATCATGAATATAATGATGATAAATTGATACTTCATTCAATTAACTAACTCTAATGAGTATATATTTAATTAATTTAGATTAATTAATTATTTATACAAATAGAATAGTGGCAGGCAGACGTACGGCATGACAATTTCTTCTTTTCTTCTACTTTTTTTTTTGTTGATGGGAGTTTCTCAGGGTCCCACACTCCCACTAGCCTAATAAAACAAATTATCAGTAGGAGGATTTAGAGTTTTTTTCTTATATAGCCTATTACACAAAAGTATTTCCCAAAATGACCTAAACTGAAAAGTATTTCCCTGAATGTACCTCTTTGTTTTCTCAAAAAAAAAAAAATGTACCTCTTTGTTAAAATCGCTATTGACAGTGTCGATTTTACCTAAAATCGATGTTGCCAATAGCAATTTATCAGTCATCTCAAAAAATTAAAAAAAAAAAAATTCAGGTAAAATCGATACTAGTAATATCGATTTTTCTAATTAAATTAATTATCAACTAATTAATCCACTAATTAATCAAGGTAATAATCGATACTGCCAGTATCGATTTTACGAAGAATAGCTATTACCCTTGACACCCCAATCAGTCTTCTCATTCCTCTTCACTTTGACACCCCAATTAATTTCTTCTTGAACAACTCCATCTTCATCATCACTACTAATCACTCTCTCGACTTGCGGCGCCACCGCGAAGATCTCAACAATTGATCTCTTCTTAGGAGGAGCTTTGTTTTTAATTCCCTTTTCTCGACCCATTTTTTTCTTTTTCTTCTTCTTAGTTGAAATTTCAGTGCTTTGAGCTGATTTTGAGTTCAAATGCTCAAGCTCAGCAACCCACCATGTGAATTTCTTGATGACAATAGAAGGGAGCAAGGATTTCACGGATTCTTCGTTGGTGGTCTCATCGAACGGCCAGCATTTCACCACGTCAACACTTCTCATCCTCGATGCAAATTCTCTGCAATTTGAACAAACAAGCAAAAAATAAAACAAACCCATCATTAAACAAACTCTTTACTGAAAACCCACATCATCAAACTTGAAATTAAAATCGCTATTAGTCATAAAATCGATACTGGTAGTATCGATTTTTACTGTTGATTAATTAGTGGATTAATTAGCTGGTAATTAATCTAATTCGAAAAATCGATATTGCCAGTATCGATTTTACCTGAAAATTTTTTTTTTTAATTTTTTGAGATGACTGATAAATCGCTATTGGCAAGATCGATTTTAGGTAAAATCGACACTGTCAATAGCGATTTTAACAAAGAGGTACATTCAGGGAAATATTTTTCAGTTTAGGTCATTTTGGGAAATACTTTTGTGTAATAAGCTATATAGGAAAAAAACTCGAGGATTTATTTGAAAATTGGAAAAGTGTACTGTATACTAATCTTTATTGTTGTCTCGGTACGCAAATGTAATAAGTTAATATAAACCGTCAAACAATCTTAAAACAAACAAGTGTATTGCGATATATAATAAGAATTATACTGCTTTATATTGTTCTAATTAATTATATATATATATATATATATATATATATTAATAGGTTAAATATTAGATATTTTCATATTTTTTCCAATAGCATTTTTCTAATAGTGTTTAAGAATATTATAAAAAAGAAAACAAATGAAAGAACATATAAACTTGTTTAGTTAACTAAAAGACATACAATTTGCGATATCTTTAACTAAACCAAAAAAAAAAAAAATAAGATATCATGAGAAATTTTTAATGCATGCTCACTTCGACGCTAAACCAAAACAACATTATTTCTTAATTATGATTTGCTCTTTTTCAAAATTCGACTCAATATACAATAAAAGAAAAATAATAATATCAAACTATTTTATGTTGACTTAGGTTTACTTTACTTTAAATTCGATCGGTTCCAACAAACAAAGCTCAAACTCTAAAAAAAAAATCACCCTCAAAGCAAAAGCAATTTAGTTTGTCAAATTGCTAAGAATAAAAAATTGTAGGGTCGTTTAAATTGTATATGTAATTTGATCTTCCAAATTAGCTGATAATAAAAATAGAACTTTTTTTCTTTTGATAATTAATTTTTTATTATTCAACATAAAGGAAATGAGCTAATAAAATGGATTGTAGTGGCAAATTTGAGTTTCTTTGGGCCTGACCTTATACGTTATGATTTATATGAACGTACAAATCAAAGATTGGAACGCCGCTGCCAAATTCTTGTCCAAAGATATACTGATAGTCTGATGATGTACTATATTTTAGAGCAGTGTTAAATTTTTAAATTATTTTGAACGATTTTTTTTTTATAATCTTAATTATTTTTTTATTAGAAAATTTTACCTTGTAAAACTATACATGTAAAACTGAATAGAATAGAATAGAATAATATTAATTAGTTCCCCCGAGTATATATTAATAAATAAAACGTATAATAATTAAGATGGAAAACAAGAAATTAAGAAATTACAAATACGCAGATAATTAATTAAATGAAAATTAAAAAGTAATTCAGTTGTACTTATACATATATAGTAGTAGCTATTAGCTAAGGACACTTGAAATGATCAGCTTGCTGTTTGATACTCTGGCACGTCTTACCAGCCTCGCCGGAGCCATCATCAAGGACGTCTTCCACCGTGGATTTCCTCTCATTAATCCCATGCGACGCCGGAACTCCTCCGCAGTGCTGGCGGCACAACTTCCAAATTTCATTCTTGTCTAACTCTTTCTCCGCTTGCTCTTCTTCTACCGCCCCCCTGCTGCCTTGTGGCGGCGTACGCTCCTCCTCCTCCTCCTTTCTGCTGGCCATCGATCTCAATATGTAAATAATTAATTATAGAATACAAACCAATACATTAAATCCATATATATATATTATTTAAATTAAATCCATATATATATAAATTATTTGTTTAATCTAATGGGATTTAAGTTTTTCTTTCTTACATCCATATATATATATATTATTTGTTTAATCTAATGGGATTTAAGTTTTTCTTTCTTACTGGAGTGAGTTAATTTGGATCCATAAATCCACGACAAATGTCATGCATGCACAAGCTACCGAAACACAACTAGCTAGCCAGCTAATCTGAGTCCACTTGATAATATCGACACGACAGCCTTCGCGTGCATTTTCTTGGGCTTAAACATTTGGGCTTTCATATTTTTGGGCTCACATTTCATTTGGCCCGTTCAATACCTCAAAGTAAACTATCAATACAATGAAAGAAAAACCTCTTTCAGTCTCTTATTTCACTTCAAAAATTGGCTTCTTATTGTAGACTTAGGCCCTTTTATCACTACGGATATTCAAACACCTTACGTACACTATAATAAATAATTTTGTTAATTTATTTCAAAGCTAATTTAATAATAGTAACACCATATATAATTGAACATATATAACAAAAAAATCAAGTTAATAAATCACTTAAAAAGTTAGAAAAATTGTATGATGTAAATATAGAACAAAAAATTTAAAACAGTAAGAAAGAGTAATAAATTTTGTTAGTCCGTCCTGGACTCAATATACTGATCTCCGTCCCGTCTAACTGAACTCGTACAAGTCTGGGCCATGGGCACGTTTTTCCTTTTTTCTTTTTTTTCAAAAATAAAAAGAAAGGGTATTCTGGTAAAAAGGAAAAAGGAGACAAATTTAAAATTTCAGACATGGGAATCACTTCCATTTTCGATTAAGGGGGGCCATCCCCGCCGCGTGCCCTACACCCACAGTCATAGTTTATTAGTATGACCTTTTTTATTATGTTAAACCATGAAATTTGTACCTAAGATACTAAAAACAGGTCAATCAACTAAGCACAAAAAAATTGAGAACGAATCCACTTTGAATATTTTATACTTCACTATAAATAATAATAATATTAATAAGCATAAGCAAAGCCGAGTCTCAAACAAGAAATTGTCTTCTTTTGTAGTCCGCGTGAAACATCAACAAAGCAAATCACAAACTGTTGTATGCAAAGAGTAAGCAAATTGATGGAAACAATCTTTCTTCTACTTCTACAATTTCTTCCTTATTTTCTGATATGGAATTCTCCGTCTTCCTGGGGTTTGTTTGCAGGTTCTGATTGAAAGGGTTTGACTTTTTTGAATTTTGGAACACTGTTGAAATATTGTTCAAGCTCAGTTAAGGTCCTTTTACTGTTGTAAAAAGGCTCTTTTGAGGTTCGATGATTTTTCTTGTCTGATTTCATTAGGGTTTTTGGGTGACTTATCATTGCTTTTTTGTACCTTTTACCCTTTCTTGTTTATAATTTTTTCTAGTATGATAAATTTCTGTTTCTTTAAACTTAGGTTCATGTAACAATTTCCTGTGATAATTCAACATTTAGATTTTTGAACTTTCAGGTAATGTTTCATTCCAATTTCTGGGTTCTTCTCATGTTATGATTCTCCATATAATGATGTGATGATATTTCATATTTTCCTCTTTTCTTTTAGATGCTTGTTCAAATACCCCAAAAAATAAAAATGTTCAATAATTCAGTGATCAAATTATTTGTATCTAACAATGGAACAAGTGCAATGGCATTTAGGTAGTCATTTTTTTGTAAAAATTCCTGGTTCCCATGTTGATTGTAATAGAAGCTTATTCAAATAAATTTCATGGCCCTTCATTATTGCCTTTCATTTTTCGAGTGTCTGTCCAACCATTCTTCTCATTGTAGAAAAAGGTGAGGAGTTATGGTGGCAAAAGACTACCAGAAAACCAAAGGAACAAGTAAAGCTGAGGTGGGGGAAATCGACACCAGTGCACCATTCCATTCCGTTAAAGATGCTGTCAATTTATTTGGTGAAGTTGCTTTTTCAGGGCGGAAGCCTAAAGCCATCACAAAGTCAAAACCACAATCTGAAGAAGTATGATTCTTTTACTTCATTTTTCCTTGTTTCCACTTGTTCATAACTTGTTGTAATCGGTACATGTCTCTCAATTTGAGAATATTCGGATATACATACTCTCACTGCAATTCACCTGGGCTATAAGGTTGTTTCCTTCTTAAATCGATAGTAAGTTTTTGGAAGTTGAGCTCAATGATGAATATTTTTCTTCCTTTCAGAGAGTGCTGGCAAAAGAGACACGGCTTCACTTGGCCCAAAAGGAGTTGAATAAGTTAACTGAAAAATTGAAAAATGCCGAATCAACTAAAATTGAGGCACTCGTAGAGCTTGAAAAAGCTAAGTGTACTGTCGAGGATCTGACCCAGAAGCTGAAGATTGTTAACGAGTCAAAAGAGTCAGCTATCCAAACTGCAGAAGTTGCCAAGCAATTTGCAGAAGCTAATTCTAAAGGAACTGATGACTCTCCAAACCCTGATCTCGAAACTGCACGAGTTGGTTATATGTCCACATCCATTGAACTCGATGCAGCAAAGAAAGAGCTAAGGAAAATTCGTCAAGAATATGATGCTTCCATGGAAGCAAAAGACATTGCTGCCAAGCAAGCAGTCGAAGCTGAGAATTCCGCCAAAGAAAACATAGTAAGAGTTGATGAGCTACCGAAAGAAATTGCTAGTGTACAGGATTCCATTCATCAGGTGAAACTTGTGGATACACAAGGGAAGGAAGAGGAAACGAGGATTTGTTCTGACAAAGACCAAGAGAAGAACTCGTATAAAGCTAGACTCGAGGAATTGGTAAACAAATTGCTTGAATTGAAGAAAAATATCGATCCTGAACTCGCGAAGAATCTCGAGACTCGACTGGGTGAAACCATGTCAGAAACAGAAGCTCTACGAAAGGAAATGGACAATGTAAAGGGAAGGGATCTCGATTCTTTGAAGACTGTTAATTTGGAATTGGATGGTGCTAAAGAATCGATACATAAAGTGGCAGAAGAGGAGAACTTACTAAGAAGCTTGATTGAGGCCCTTAAGTTAGATTTGGAGAATATTAAAAACGAGCATTGTGCACTAAAGGGGATGGAAGCAGAAACCGAATCAATTGCAGGTAGTCTCCACGCGAAGCTTCGGAAAGCCAAATCCGAGCTTGAAGAAGCACTTTCAGAAGAAGCTAAACTACGAAATGCTTCTGATGAAATGAATACTACCATCCAACAGCTGGCTTCCGAGAGTGAAATAACGAAGCAAGAAGCGGAAACGATGAAGGAACAAGCTGAGGAGCTTAAGAGACAAGCAGAAGCTACGAGAATTAAGCTGGAAGAAGGAGAAAAGAAACTAAAATCTGCTTTACATGAAGCTGAAGAAGCTAAAGTAGCTGAGTCCACAGCCCTCGATCAAATCAAGATTCTTTCCGAGAAAACCGATGCTGAGCGCACCTCGATTTCAGAACCCGGGGCCCAGATTACTATATCGAGAGACGAGTTTGAATCACTGAGTCGAAAAGTCGAAGAATCCGAAAGATTAGCTGAAATGAGAGTCGAAGCTGCTTTGGCTCAGGTAGAAGCCGTGAAAGCTAGCGAAAACGAGGCTCTACAAAAATTGGAAACGACACTTAAAGAGATCGAGGATATGAAAGCTGCAACTCGAGAGGCAGTGAAGAAAGCAGAGATGGCTGAAGCGGCGATGAAAGCAGTCGAGGGAGAGCTTAGAAGATGGCGTGAAAATGAACAGAAGAAGGCAGAGGAGACAGCTTTGAGAATTCTTGAAGAAAACGAGAAATCGTTTTTTGAAACATCTCCTATTCATCAGCAGTTTCGAAAGCAGAAGACTCTAGAGAAAGTTATGAATGAAACACGAAAGCTGGAAAAAGCAAGGACATCAGTGTCCAAGAAAATACTATTGCCTACATTGACTAGTGTATTTCATAAGAAGAAAAATAAAGTTGAGGGTGGTTCGCCTTCTTATTTGCCTGGTGAGAAGGCTGTTTGGTGAGTGTGGGATTTTACTAAGTTTTTGTGCAGTACATTTATTGAAAGTTGAGAGATACTTGTTTATGCCTGCGTGTATATTTGAGACCAATGGAATTTCATTCTATTTTCTATCTTCAGTAATAATTGAAAGTTTAATGAAAAAAAAAGTGATTTCAAATTTGGTACAATCAAATTTACTTCATTTAAGCTTCTAAATGAAACAATAACTAAGAAAGTGAAATTACCTAAGAATTTGCTCTGTTCTATGTTTCTGTAGCTAGGCAATGTCTAATAACAGAACACTTGAGGCAAAATTAAACTAAGAAAGAGACTAGAAAAATATTAAACAGGCCAGGCAAAATCAATTTTAGACGCAAACTTAACTACTAGTCTAAAAACCTAGTATTAACTTCAGAAGTGACATTGAAGCATCCTAAAAATGTCATGTACCAACCAACTAGCCATAATCTTGTATCCTTCTTGTGTCAAATGCACTCCATCCCAACTCATATACTCGTTAGGATTTGAACAAACTGGAACATCTGGAGCTCCACACATTCTTGTTATATTAAAATTATATGTCCCTCCAATTCCACAACAAGCTTCTTGTGTATTAAATCCTGCATTTTTTTAACAAACTAATCTAGTTAGTGTTAGTTCATCAAGAAATAAGTACTATATTTCAATCTCAAATCGGCTAGCAAGACGTACCATGAAATCTAGCGAATTCGAGTAGAAACTCATAAGCGTTGTAGTAATCTCCATAGACTATTATAGCATTTGGTTTTTCTTGTTTAAGGTTGAAAACCGCTTCTTGCAATTGTTCATTATGGTACCTTGCAAATTCATTCAACTGCTTCAAACATTGATTTTGGTCATAGGCTTCTGAGACATTGGTTTTGAAAGCTGTTTGATAGATTGGGAGACAACCTATGGGAAAGTTTCCAGGTACCACTATTCTTGTTGCTCCAAAACTCATTGTTTCCTACGATACAAAATTTGAACGGCAATGTCATATATACAGAATTCATTGCATGCTCCTCAATTAATGTAAAAGTTCATAGTTTAACTTACCTTAACAGCTCCTATTATGGTACTAACAACCTCAGGAACCATGTTTCTTAACTCCTCCATTGTCTTCCCTTGGAATATTGCATAATTATAATCATTACCACCAATTTCTCCAACCATGAATAGGGCATTCTTGAGTTTCTCAGCACAATCTATGATGAAAAATCATGTTGAGGATAATGAAGTTTGTAAGTAAATATGATGAAAGTAACCAAGATTTGGAAATAGCTACCTTTGTCATTAAGACAAATTGAGTTGAAATGGCTGGACATCCAGTCCAACTGTACGTTTAGAGAACTAGTTGTCATTGGAGAAAATATGTGTTTATTCGCTAAAACCTCAGATGGTAGTGCAGTGGAACCTGCCACAGCAAAATTTACTCCATGCCTAAAATCAGCTTCAATGTTCTTGTATGCTTGAAGAAAAGGCAGGCCAGCAGCCATTGCTATAATAAAACAAGATCATTTACATAGTTAAATAATCAATAAATAAAATCTTACATCTAATATTTATATTAGGAGATAGATACAAATGGAGATAGAATTTATACCAATATAATCGATCATTAGAAGGCCATTGGAGCAACGTCCAGTGGCTTTTTTGAAGAATGTTTCGCCATACGGCAGTCTTGAAAAGGAAGAGGATGTTCCGATGGGGAACTCTCGAATCAGATTTCCAGTGTCTGAAATAGAGTCTCCAAGTTGATAAATTTGATCAAAATTGCAAATTTTTAAAGGATGAGCATTGATGTGTTGGGGAGCAAAATCGAAAAGCAAGAAGCTAAGAGCAAGTATTGAAAGGAAAAGTTTTTGGGATGTAGAAGCCATTGTTGTTGTTGTTGAAGAAAGGGAAAAAAGAAGGTTGATTTGCAAAGTTAGAAGTCAAGTTAACAAACTATGCATGGATGTGAATTTGTAAGACATGAGGATGTGTATTTATATAGGGGGAAAGAGTGTTCGATCCCTTTAAGGAGTAGGAAACCTAGTCATTTTGGAATTGCAATTAGATGCCTTGGTTTTGATCTGAGACCCATCATACTTGTGATGCGATAATAGTTTACTATATGGATTAGGCAAACATTTAATTAGTCGTTATGTTATGATACAAGATAGGGCTGGCAATGGGGCATATTTCAATTCGGATCCGTATATAATATGACTTTATTATTGAGATTTTTATCCATATGCGATCGATCTGATTCGATTATGAAACTCTATAATTAAAATTACGTGGAACGACTATGAATTTATATCGATTCAATACGTATTGAATATAATTTTTTTTATATAAATTTATTAAGCACGTGACTTGCATAAAATGAATAAGTGTGTATGTATTTCATATTAAACTTTAATGGATATGTTTGTAAACTCAAAATAAACAAAAATTATATTTAAAACTTACTTTTCATATAAGAACTACATAAAACTAAATCAAAATAATATTTTTATTTAATTTTGATATAAGTTTTTAATCATCTAATAATTTTTTTTTAAATCTTAGGTTGTATTGATTTAAAGATTGAAATTATATTTTGAATTGTCGATTTTGCGAGCACCACTTCTACTAGAGCCAGTAAGCTCGTAGTAGCCCGACACGGGATGGGGGCTGAAAGTTGCTTTGCAATGATACTTTTTTTTTTATTTATATTAAATTAGTTTTATTTTTATTGAAAATATATATTTATCAAATAAAGACGAGTAAACCCATAGGATTTGGTCCCAATAAGTCAATAACGGACTTTTATTTCTCATTTTAAAATTTGTACATTTTCTTTAATAGTAATTTTAGAATACGATATGACAAGGGTAAAAATGTCATTTATTTAATGTTTTAATGGAGTTTGATGGAGGGGTATTGAAACTTCGGGGGATAAATAAGTAATTTCATTAAATATCAGGGGTGTGGAAGCCTAACCTAAAATGTCCATTAATGCCTTGAGAAATAAAAAAGTCTATAACATATACCATTCATATTTATGATTTAGGAGAGGTTATCTACTGGGTATTGCCTTCCGCTCTCTTTGGTTTACATGTGTCCTAAGTAGGTCTACTTTTTGAATATAAAAGCAGAATGAGTTGGTCCACTTTGGACATGTGTCATTCATAGAAACACATAAGACAATACCCAGCAGGTAACATCTCCTAATTCCATATTTATGGAGGTAAATGACTCCAAAATATCTTTAATCCATGACCATTATTGCCTCATTGGCCCTTCCTGCCCAGATCATTATGTGAACAAAATTGAACTACTAACTAAACAATAGGGTGCAATTTGTGTCCTCTTTAGTAAAAGAATTTACTAATCCTCCTAAAAAGTAAAGTTTCTGAGTAATATGATCAAATCATATATAGTAAAAATGGTCTTTTTTTTTTAATATATATATATATATAATAAGCATAGTAAAAATGGTATAATTGCTTACTTTCTTTGGCAAAACATAAATAAAGTTAAATCCAAGATAAATCATGAGGAATGGTATATAATGTAGGGGGATTTTAGGGACACTTTTTATGCAAAAGTGTTCATAAAAGAGACCTACCATAACAGATAATGGCTACCTAATGGAGATAATTTCACTTTTGATACCATAATTCTACCTACTTTAGGAATTTGATACCACAACTTTTTATACCGATACATTTAATACCATAACTCAAATCAATTTTGCACATTTAATACTTCCGTCAAATTAATGACGGAATTGCCACGAGAATGTCACGTGGCCGTTAAAACTTTGCACATTTGATACCATAACTTATGTTGACTGATAATTTACCCCATAACATTTCAGATTACCAAAAAAGCCCCACATCTCCAAATTTAGTGACGATTTTAGTCCACATTGTTGCCAAATTTCAAAATTGACTCGAATAAGACCACGTGCTGACCAATTTAGAAAATTTTACTTATTTTATTTAAATAACTAATTTAATTTATAAACAATATTAATAAATTAAATAATTCATTAACATAAATATCACCAAAATTAAGAAAACATATTCTTTTTAAATATAAAATTTATATAATAGAATTAATATATTTAATATTTATTAAAATAATAAATTATATAATTTAAAACTATTTAATATTTATTAAAATATTAAATAATAATTAATTTTAATTTTAAAAAAAAATCCCACCCCACCCACCACCTCCCCACCCCTCCCCCGATTCCCAGGCCGCCGGCGGCCTGGGACTTCTGTCCCAGGTCACCGCCAGTGGCCTGGGATCGGAGAACCCAGGCTGTCGGCCGGGGTTTTTCGATCCAAGCCACCACGGCCAAGGACCGAAGATCATAGGCCGATGGTGGCTTGGGACCGAAGATCCCAGGCCGGCGGTGGCCTGGGACCGAAAACCCAAGCCGCAGGCCGCCGGCCTGGTAATCGGGGTAGGGAGGGGGGTGGGGTGGGGAGGTGGTGGGTGGTTTGGGTAGTGGGTTGGGTTGGGTGGGTGGGGTGGGGAATTTTTTTAAATTATAATTATTTATTATTTATTATTTTAATAAATATTAAATAGTTTTAAATTATATAATTTATTATTTTAATAAATATTAAATATATTAATTCTATTATATAAATTTTATATTTAAAAAGAATATGTTTTCTTAATTTTGGTGATATTTATGTTAATGTATTATTTAATTTATTAATATTATTTATAAATTAAATTAGTTATTTAAATAAAATAAACAAAATTTTCTAAATTGGTCAGCACGTGGTCTTATTCGACTCAATTTAGAAATTTGACAACAATGTGGACTAAAATCGTCACTAAATTTGGAGATGTGGGGCTTTTTTGGTAGCCTGAAATGTTATGGGGTAAAATTATCAGTCAACCAACATTGCAATTCTCCCCCCAAATTCAGATTTAAAATTTTCTAAATTGGTCAGCACGTGGTCTTATGCGAGTCAATTTGGAAATTTGGCAACAATGTGGACTAAAATCGTCACTAGATTTGGAGATGTGGGGCTTTTTTGGTAACTTGAAATATTATGGGGTAAAATTATCAGTCATCATAAGTTATGGTATCAAATGTGTAAAGTTTTAATGGCCACGTGACATTCTCGTGACAATTCTGTCATTAATTTGACGGAAGTATTAAATGTGCAAAGTTGATTTGAGTTATGGCATCAAATGTGTCGGTAAAAAAAGTTGTGGTATCAAATTCCTAAAGTAGGTAGAATTATGGTATCAAAAGTGAAATTCTCTCCTACCTAATGTAACATCTGCTTCCATGTTCAGAAATTGGTTAACCAATTATCAATAAGCTTAAGTATGCATATACTTGATCCTAAGCAGAGATCTAAACTTGAAACCAAACCAATTGTCATTTTATCTTAAGTTATTTGTGACCAAAACATGTCAATAAGCTTAAGTATGTATATTTACAGTACTCCAACTTTTATGTAACTCGGTCGAGTTCTTATATCTAACATGAACAATGTTAAACTTGAGTTTGCATTATCTGAGTTTGTCCAGATAGAAACAATAACTAAACATGAGTGAAAAGAAAAAGTATCAAGTTGGAACCTAAACTTAACTATTACATCACGAGTATTAGCCAAAAAACAACTAATAATTAACAAATGGAAATGGCATCGATCAAAGCATTTCAGAATGTCGCGTATCAACCATCCAACCATTACCTTGTACCCTACTTCTGTCAAATGCACCCCATCCCAACTCATATACTTGTGAGGATTTGAACAAACTGGAACATCGATTGGGAGCTCCACACATTCTTGTGATATTGAACAACAAATCATATAAGCATTAATATTTGTAATAATCTCCGTATATTATTGATGTACCAAGTCTTCGTCATTATAAACAGTTGTCGACCTCGATCTCCTAAGCGAAATGACCTAAAGAAGGACATCGACATCGATCTCCTAGGCTTAATCGACATAGTGATCGATGTACTTCCTTGTTGAATCCATTTACGATCGGATCGAATAAATTGCTGAGGATCCATATTCGAACCATTATGTCCAATCATGATTCGACCCGATGACCCATTTAGAACCCTATAAATACCCCTCATAAATACGATAAAAGGGACGCACTTCTAAGCATTAAATACGCTCCGACTTCCCAACTCATCTCGATACTTACTTAAGCATCGGAGGGTTATCGCCGGGTAACCACCGGCATTAACCTGACGTAGTTGTCTTTGTTTTCAGGTTAGGATCCCTTATACAAATCGAGGACTAGCATAGCCGACCTGCTGATCCTCATATTGGCGAGTCGCGTTCGACTGGAAAGAACCATCCTAACGAAAGCACATACCCCTCATAAATACGATAAAAGGGACGCACTTCTAAGCATTAAATACGCTCCGACTTCCCAACTCATCTCGATACTTACTTAAGCATCGGAGGGTTATCGCCGGGTAACCACCGGCATTAACCTGACGTAGTTGTCTTTGTTTTCAGGTTAGGATCCCTTATACAAATCGAGGACTAGCATAGCCGACCTGCTGATCCTCATATTGGCGAGTCGCGTTCGACTGGAAAGAACCATCCTAACGAAAGCACACTCATCAATTGGCGCCGTCTGTGGGAACATAACTTTGAGAACGTGAAAAATGACTACAAGATCTAAGACAGTCCAAGCACGAGAAAAAGAGGGAAACCGCGATCAAAATGGAGAAGGTCAAGGAGATAATTTAATGACTCGTGATCCTGATCCAGCACCTCATGCTGAGGCCGGGGCTTCAAGACCGCCGGCTCCCCCGATAATACAACTTACGAGAGACGATCTAAAAGCCATTCTCGATGAAGCCAAAAAGGAGTGGCTCGCGGAGATCAAAGAAACCGCCATTCAAACTCGACGACCCCCACGTGCCGCCGCCATCGATGCACGAACGGGATTCGAGGCAAACGAAGCAATCAGTCGAGCTGATGAATTTCAGGTCAGGCATGGCGCGGAGGAAAACCCGCAGGAGCAGTCAGTCAGAGAAGTCAACAAATTGGCCTCAGAAGTGAGATCGTTACACCAAAAGTTGGACAAACAAGAAAGGAAGAATGAACATCCGATATCGAACTCTCGATTAAGGAAGTCACCGTTTTGTGATGAAATATTCTTTGAAAGATTGCCTCTCGACAAAAGATTACCTACTCAGCTACCTCGTTACTTCGGAACGGAAGATCCCGAAGAACACCTGGCCTCATTTAATCTTCAAATGCAGCTTCATGGCATTTCCGATAATGTAGCAGCAAAGGCATTCTCCACCACACTAGCAGGAATGGCTCAATCCTGGTTCGGAAGGTTAGAGGAGAAATCCATCTTCGACTATGACCAACTCTGCGACAAGTTTATGAGTCAGTTTGGTAGTAAGAGAGCGGTCAGACCTCCTGCGAACCATTTATATTCGATTATACATAATCCTGGGGAAACTTTCAGAAGTTTCATGGGAAGATTTAACAACGAGCTCCTTGAGGTCGAAATGCCAAGAGTTGATTTTTTAATCACCGTTCTCTTCCAAAGCACGTTAAATCGAGGATTCGCCAGTGCAATAGTAAGAGAAAACCCCGCTACATATGAAAAATTGATGGAAATGGCAAATCAATACATGAACGAAGAAGAGATGAATAAATTGAGAGGAACTTTCTTTGGGATCACGAAGCCAGAAGAGGGACAGTCGTCGGATATCCCTGATAGACCAAAAGAGAGGCCGCAACCCAATCGATCTTATGACGGTAGAAATAAGAAGGTCTATAGAGAAGAGAGAAGTCATAACCCAGGAAGACAAGGTTTGGGGAGGACGAATAGAGAATACTACGATAATTACACTCCCCTCAAGAAGCCAAGATCCGAAATCCTATTCGCGATCCAGGACCACGACTTGCTGAGAAAACCGGCTCCAATCAAGGATTACCCGGCTTCGAGAAAGTATTGCCGATTTCATCGACAGAGAGGACACGATACTGATGACTGCTATCAACTTAGAGACGAGATAGAAAGATTGATAGCAGAAGGACACCTTACTGGATATGTAAAGACGTCAAAAAAGGAGCAACCTGGAGATCGACGAAATGACAATCGCTCGCGATCGCGATCCCCCGCCAGAAGAGAGCAACGATCGAAGGATGGGGAAAACCAGTCAAGAAGAGCACAACCTGGAACGATAGTTAATATGATCTCAGGAGGCCCAGCGGGGGGAGACAGTAAAAACTCAAGAAGGGTAGTATCTCGAGTTATAAGGGATAGAGCCCAAAATGAAAGAAGGGAAGTATTCTCGATAAGACCAACTCAGCAGAACAAAATGATTGGTTTCGATGAGTCTGACTTACAACCTGATTTCATATCATTCAATGACCAGGATGTACCAGATTGCCCAATGGTGATTACGGCGCAGATCGCGGGAGCTACTGTTAAAAGAATCTTGATAGATTCGGGTAGTTCGGCAAATGTCCTCTTCCAAGATGCTTTAGAGCGAATGGACCTAGGCCCGACCCCTCTCGACGCAGTGGCTACCCCACTTGTGGGTTTTGGAGGCGCTCAAGTTATCCCCAAGGGTACGATTACTTTATCTCTTTCCTTGGGAGATGAAGGAAATTCGAGAACAAGAATGATTAAATTTTTAATTGTCGACTCGCCTTGTGCCTACAATGTCATATTAGGAAGGCCAACTTTAAATAGTTTCCAAGCAGTAATCTCGACTTATCATCAGAAGATGAAATTTCCGACCACTCCGGGGATAGGAGAGGTTCGAGGAAACCTAAAGGAAGGCTGGGACTGTTACACAGTATCTTTAGACAAACAGCATAAAAAAGAAAACTTTCTTTTTGGTAACGAAAAGTCACCAGCGAACCAGCAGGAAAGTCCATCGCCACCGGTTGACGTGGACGAGGTAAAGAAAGCATGTTTTGATGAAAGAAGCGAGATACAGAAGGAGATGAATCCCAAAAAGAGAAAATTCGAGAGAATCGAGCCTTCCGAGGGGCATAAGTCGATCGAATTGATACCGGGGGAGTCATCGAAAACAACGAGGATTGGCACTCAATTATCTGAAGGGCTCGAAACCCAGCTAATCGAATTCTTGAGGGAGAATGTGGATGTATTCGCTTGGTCAACTACTGACCTCCAAGGAATAGATCCGAAGATTATCGTTCATAGACTCAACATCGACCCATCATCTCGACCAGCAAGGCAGAAGAAACGAAATTTTGGTCCGGAGAGAAACAGGATTATAAAGGAGGAAGTGAAGAAACTTCTCGATGCTGACTATATCGCGGAGATACAATTCACAGAGTGGCTGTGCAATGTCGTCCTAGTTTCCAAAGGAGGAGGAAAGTGGAGAATGTGCAATGACTTCACGGATCTTAACAAACTGTGTCCCAGGGATCCGTATCCGCTTCCGAGAATTGACTCCTTGGTCGACTCCACTGCCGGATGTGCAATTTTAAGTATGATGGACGCATTTCAGGGGTTTTACCAAATTTTTATGGCATTAGAAGATCAAGACAAGACAGCTTTTATCACAGAAATGGGCGTATATTTCTTTAAAGTAATGCCCTTCGGACTGAGAAACGCAGGAGCCACTTATCAAAGGCTGGTGAATAAGATGTTCGAGGGCTTATTGGGAAAATCGATGGAAGTATATGTCGATGACATGCTAGTCAAAAGCCTAAGTGAAAAAGATCATCTGGAACACATTAAGGAGGCCTTCGACATAATGAGGAAATATGGAATGAAGCTCAATCCGGCCAAGTGTACTTTCGGGGTAAGGTCAGGAAAATTCCTTGGGTACTTGGTAAACGAGAGAGGTATCGAAGCAAACCCTGAAAAGATACAAGCGGTCATCGATTTGAAGGCTCCTCGGAACTTAAATGAGGTGCAAAAGCTAGTTGGAAAAATCACAGCCCTCAATCGGTTTATATCTCGTTCTGCAGATAAAAGCCTTCCTTTTTTCAAAATAATGAGGAATGCAAAGAAGTTCGAGTGGTCGAAAGAATGCGACGAGGCATTCGAAGAACTCAAATCCTATCTTATGTCACCTCCCCTTTTGGCCAAACCAAAAGACAACGAAGATCTGTATCTCTATATCGCAGTTTCCGAACAAGCGATCAGCTCAGCTCTGGTTAGGATGGAAGCAAAAGAAAACAACCCGATTTATTATGTAAGTCGAGTCTTGCAAGGCCCGGAAAGAAACTACTCCGAGATCGAAAAGTTTGCTCTCTCTATTGTAACTACTGCGCGGAAATTGAGACCCTATTTCCAGTCGCACAAAGTTATTGTCCTGACCAACCAACCACTGAGGCAGACACTTTCAAAGCCTAACGCATCGGGGAGGCTAATCAAATGGGCGGTCGAGCTAGGAGAATATGACATCGACTACATGCCAAGGACATCAGTCAAAGGGCAAATTTTAGCTGATTTCGTACTAGAAAGCACTATAACGACAGAAGAAAAGGAGGAGCAGTGGATGTTGCACGTTGATGGATCCTCTACGTCGACGGGAGGTGGCGCAGGAATCTACTTTCAAGGCCCTAATGCGGAAGAGCTTGAATTTGCTGTGAAATTAGACTTCCTAGTATCCAACAACGAGGCAGAGTATGAGGCCTTGCTGGCAGGATTGAAAATGGCCGTCGAAACAGGAATAAAAAACTTAATTGCTTACACCGACTCGCAGCTCGTGGAAAAGCAATTTAAGGGTCTTTTCGAAACCAAAGAAGATTCGATGATTAGATATTTAGCCTTGGTCAACAAGGAGGTATCACGGCTTGAAACGTTCCAACTCGAATATATAAGGAGAACAGAGAATACAAGGGCAGACGCTCTCTCAAAGTTCGGAAATCTAATAGAAGGAATCAAAACTAGGAAGGTAACACTCTTGATTTCGGAAAAACCGGCCATCGACATCAATGAGAATCCCTTTGGTGCGGATGTACTCAATCTCGATGATGATCGCGGTAGTTGGAAAACTCCAATACTCGATTACCTAATGAACGGAACACTCCCATCGAACAACACCGAAGCAAGAAGAATCAAATATAGGGCACCTCGCTATGCGCTCATTGGAAATGAATTATATCGACGATCAATCACTGGAGTATTGCACAAATGCGTAGATTCTCCCCAGACCGATCTGATACTAAAGGAAGTCCATGAAGGATCCTGTGGAAGTCATTCGGGAGGCAGAGCATTAGCGATTCGAATCTCGCGTCTAGGGTATTATTGGCCTTCCTTGGTGAAGGACGCCAACAACTATGCTAGGAGGTGTGCCAAGTGCCAATATCACGCCACCATGCCAAATCAGCCAGCGCAAAAGATGGAATCAATATCGATTGCTTGGCCTTTCGATCAATGGGGTGTGGACTTAGTTGGACCACTGCCGATGGCGCGAGGTCAGAAGCGCTATTTACTTGTAGGAGTGGAATATTTTAGTAAATGGGTAGAGGTGGTGCCGCTAAAGCAAATCTCTCAGACCCAAATAATCAACTTCTACTGGTCGATCGTATGTAGGTTTGGCATACCTAGAGTAATCATCTCCGATAATGGACCTCAATTTGTAGGGAAAAGAGTAGTGGATTGGTGTTCCAAACACAAAATCGATCTGCGTTTTACGTCAGTAGGTTGCCCGCAAACAAACGGACAAACTGAGGTTACGAATCGGGAAATCGTAAAACTCTTGAAGAAAAGATTATCCGAAGCAGGAGGTGCTTGGCTCGATGAGTTACCTTGGGTCGTTTGGGCCAATCGAACGAAGGAAAGAGCTGCAACCGGGGAAACGCCTTTTAGTCTCGTGTATGGATCGGAGGCAGTTGTTCCTGCTGAACGGGAAGTCACGTCGCCAAGAACGGGTATGTACAATGAAACAGATAATACGGACGAAAGGAATTTCGAACTCGATCAAGTGGAAGCAAAACGAGAAAGAGCCTCCACCCGAATCCAAGCCTACAAAACTACCATGGCAAGGGCTTACGATAAAAATGTAAGATTAAAATCTTTTCAGGTGGGAGACCTCGTCCTAAAACGAGTAGACGTATCCAAGCAAAAGGGTAAGCTCGATTGTAATTGGGAAGGACCATTCAAGATAATCGAAGCCGGCAGAAAGGGCGCATATCGATTAAGCACGATGGGAGGAGAATCCGTGAAAAGAACTTGGAACGGGAGAAACCTCAGAAAATTCTACGCCTAAGAAATTTTCTTTAGTTTGTCTATATTTCCAACTGTTCTTGTAATTTCCTTACTTTTATATTTTTGAATCTAATGAAAAAGCTCTTTTGTTACTTTCTAAGACTTTCATATAGATCGATAGCCGTTGAGGCATCGAGAGGAAATCTCCAATTCTCCAAGCGTACCTCGATAGCCGTTGAGGCATCGAGAGGAAATCTCCAATTCTCCAAGCGTACCTCGATAGCCGTTGAGGCATCGAGAGGAAATCTCCAATTCTCCAAGCGTACCTCGATAGCCGTTGAGGCATCGAGAGGAAATCTCCAATTCTCCAAGCGTACCTCGATAGCCGTTGAGGCATCGAGAGGAAATCTCCAATTCTCCAAGCGTACCTCGATAGCCGTTGAGGCATCGAGAGGAAATCTCCAATTCTCCAAGCGTACCTCGATAGCCGTTGAGGCATCGAGAGGAAATCTCCAATTCTCCAAGCGTACCTCGATAGCCGTTGAGGCATCGAGAGGAAATCTACAATTCTCCAAGCGTACCTCGATAGCCGTTGAGGCATCGAGAGGAAATCTACAATTCTCCAAACGTACCTCGATAGCCGTTGAGGCATCGAGAGGAAATCTACAATTCTCCAAACGTACCTCGATAGCCGTTGAGGCATCGAGAGGAAATCTACAATTCTCCAAACGTACCTCGATAGCCGTTGAGGCATCGAGAGGAAATCTACAATTCTCCAAACGTACCTCGATAGCCGTTGAGGCATCGAGAGGAAATCTACAATTCTCCAAACGTACCTCGATAGCCGTTGAGGCATCGAGAGGAAATCTACAATTCTCCAAACGTACCTCGATAGCCGTTGAGGCATCGAGAGGAAATCTACAATTCTCCAAACGTACCTCGATAGCCGTTGAGGCATCGAGAGGAAATTTCCAAATCATCGAAATCTCCAGAAGTATCTCCGATAACCGCGGAGCCATCAGGATGCGATAGTCAAATTGACAAATCGACAGACATTCCTAGATTGCCGATATTCTCGAATGGCTAAAAAACCTAAGTATTAATCGTCGATCTCTCCGATAATATTAATCGTCGATATCCTCTAAGAATTTTCATCAATTTCTTCAAAGGAAAGTGAAGTTATTATGACCATCTTTTCTTCTAAGATAAAGTCAGTGATTTCTTTAGGAAGATTACGATCTACTATGATTGTCGATTTTGTCAACCGGTTACAAGACAAACTACGTCAAGCATCGATTTCTTTTATGTTACTGGTTAAGTGCATTCTCTCGATAACTACAAAGTTACTGACAAATTCAAATATTCAAACAAAGTTGAGATAATATGAAATTTATTTCATTAATTATATCAAAACTATTACAAGTATACAAATCGATATCGACTACGCTGAATTATCAAAAGACCTATTACAAGCTATTACATTGATCGTTCTAACAAGTTGAGGAAATCCCGAGTATTTCCTACAAATTCGGCAACCGAGAACCTATGATCACGCCCGACCTCGGATTAGCTATAGGCTTAAATATGGAGGTTTTCCGCCTATAGCTTTTCCTCTCATTGGTCGAGGCCTTGAGGGGACGAGACGTCCTCGGCGTCAGTGAAAGACAGGTGGATCTTTTAATAATACCAGGTTGCTTACCGAGCGCACACACCATCACAGTCAATAAGATGACCATGGGTGATGGGTCTCTCGACATCGACTCGGTGAAAGAGGAGGAAAAAATCGACCAATATTTGGCGATTCAAATCCTCCACCACCTAATCGACAACCTTAGCCTCTATTCTCCACACCTGCCCTCCTAGTTCTCGGGAGAACCACGGAATCATCGACCACCCTGCTTATGTTGCAGAGTGCCGATCCAAATGAGGATTCCGAGATTCCCCCGGGTAGACCTCGTGGTCGTTACCGATGCCACCCATTCGAACGACGAGGCCTACCCATTGAAGCATTCCTTTTACCGATACCACCCAGTCGAAAATGATTTCATCTCTCTTCCCTCGATCGGGAGGTCGAGTAGAATGAAAAATCATGAAACGAAGAGAATGATCTCTCGATAACTCAACAACAAAAGACATATAGAAAGATGTTTTTATCGGACATTTCTTAATAAAGGACATTTTGCTGGGTTGAGAATGAAGTATGGTACCATATACCTAACCTATTTATAGGAAAAGACTTCCTAATCCGACGGTCAATAATGATTTAGATCAACGGCTCAGATTAAAGGCATTTAAGTAGCCGACTGTTCCGCTACCCAAGGTAACTGACGCGGACTACATCCAACGGTCAAAGACACGCCATGATCAACGGCTGAGATTGTTCCCATTTAATGCGCTAACCGCCTCAACTACCCTGTGTAATTAATTAGGGAACGAACAATCGATGTCGACCAAATTAAATTAGGACGAATCGAATCGATCATATCCGACTATGCGATGTGAGAAGAAAAACCTTCAGGGAACGTACTCTGATAGCAAAAGGCAAATTAACACACGTACGTCAGAATTTATCACTTGCGAGCAACATAAAGATAAATGGATTGTACGCAATTGATTAAGTAAAAAGAAAATATTCGACAAATACAACACATATTACAAACAAAACACGCCGCCCATACGAGACTCGATAACCAACAAACCGAGCTTTAGAGGAAATAAAAGTATTTTCTTTTTTCAAACTCAGGGCCAAAACAAATGCCGTCAACAATCATTATGGGTCTCGAAATTGAGGCGATCGATATGATCGGAGGAGGTTGTCGTCTGGGGGACTTCGCCTCCCTGGTCAGCACTCTCGGCTTTCAGCTTCGCCGCTTGCAGCTCTAGTAAGAATCCAAATTCATGATCCTCTGGAGCTCCCTTAGAATTATCTTCTACCAAGAAACCCAAGTCAAGCGGAACACCGTTTTCATCCGAGGTCGCGCTAAGTCGCGTCTCGTCAAAACGGTCGTTCAGAAAGCCAAGCGCCCTGCACTGCTTCCAGCCCTTCTCGAAGACCTTCATCAAATCAACTCCTGATTGCCGTTCGACAAGTTCCTCATACACGACGCTGTTGAAGAATTCAGTAACGATAGCTTTCCTCTCGGCAGCACTCGCTTCACTACGACTCCTCAATCCTTCTTGTCGACCCAACTCATAGCTGTTGGCAACCTCTTCCTTCAACTTCATGGCAAATTCTTGAACTTTTTTCTCAAGTTTTGCCTCTAGCTCGGCGATACGACCGTCTCTAGTCGTCGCTTCTTTCTCCAGGATAGCTACCTTTTCATCGATCTCTTTTTTCTTCTCCTCCAGTTGACCAACCTTCTTCTTCAGATGAGAGCTAGAACTTTTACTCTTCTCGTAACGCTTCCTCAGACCATCCTGTCGAGCAGCCGAGGAAAAGATGGTCTGGCTTAACTGGGAAATAAACAATTAATACGTTATCAGTATGACAGAATAAAAGAGCAAGAATCTATGTTGAAAGATGAATACCGAAAGAAGAAGAGACGCCTGTAAACGTAGGATGTCCGCTCCATCTTTCTTCAACAATGTGGCGTGGTCCTCAAAGGACACTATCGACAGAAACTTCTGCCACGCCTGTGAAGAAATTGCCGAATCCAAAATCGCAGGATCCATCATCGAGATACCGGCTGCCCTTGATCCGTATAGTCTTTTATGCTCCTCGAGAATCGACTCGAGATTGCCTTCGGCAGGGGCTGGAATCTCGCTGCTTGTAGGAGTCAGTAGATCATCGGGCCTGGGCCTCTTCGAAGTACGAGTGTCTGTTTGGTCGACTTCGGCTGAAATCGGCCTTTTTCCCTTATCAATTTCTTGTTCTCCCCTCACTTGATGACTGGTCGGTTGGGGAACAGTGCTCGAGTGGCCAGGAGGTTTCGCGGCTTTATCAGTAGCAGCAGTTGGAGATGGAGGCACAGGTGGTTTCACAATATGTTGAGATTTCCATATGGATCTAAGGTATCGATTAGCCATAGGAACGATGTCTTCTGCACAAACAAATATATTAAAGGAATATATCAATGTATTGTATAAGGAAACACAGAGAACGATTAAAAACTACCTAAAGTAGGACAATCGACAGGTAGGGGAGCCATCGACATTCCTCCTAGACTCAAAATTGGCTCCCGCAGAAGTGCATTAGTATCATAGGTCGAATCCGACAACTGAGAAAGAAAGTCGGGGCCCCATGAAGGATCAGGTATGTTCTTCAAAAGAATGGCACCCGACCTCCATTCACGTTTCGTCCTCCACACGTAGTTCTCGGGGCCGTGAACAAAAATAAATCTATTCTTCCAACCTTTACCGTGCGATGATTTCAGATCACTAAGAAACCTAACTCTGGGTTTAGACCGCACAAAGTAAAAACCTTCATTGGACTGAGGGGAAGGACGGACATCGAACAGACCACAAAAATTAGCAAAAGAAGCGGGTTGGCCGATCGCTTTCATTACTATACAGAAAGCAATGATATAACCAATAGCATTCGGTACCAATTGAGTAGGGCATAAATCGAGACCATTAACTATATCGATGAATTCATTCGCTAGAGGAAAACGGAGACCATTTTCCAAACTATCGATATGAAAGGTTCTATAACCACTCGGAGGCTTATTCATCCTATCATCCGGAGATGGCATCTTAATACCCCAACCTGAAGGGAATTCATATTTCGACAACAACGACTCGTCTGACATACGAAGTCGACATGCCGATATGGCACTAAATAATTCTTTTGTTCGATGACGGTCCGAGTTAGACTCAGAAGGAATCATAACTTCCTTACTCGAACGTTTTACCGACCCTATCGACACACCTTCCCCTTCCCCGACAGATTCATTTCCTAGGGACTTCGACCTACCAGACATAAATAAAAACAAGAAATAGAGATACCTAAGAGAGCAGGAATACTTCGACTAGGGGGCTCCAAGCTATCGCTGATCGACGAGAGCTCCGACGATAAATCTCCCAGTATGTTTTCTAATGAGTATGAACAGTTAAGCCCTTAACACCCTATATATAGACGAAAATCCCAAAGAGCGCGCCCAATGACGAAATATTTTGAACAGACATGGCGGTTCATTAAAAAATGGACCGATTCACCAATTTCGGCCCAATAACTTTCCTTTCGAAGTAAGGAAGTTGGCCCAAGTATTGGCCCATTTACAATTCTCAAATACGACGATTCGATTAACGACAATTGGAGGTGCAATAAATATAGAAGAACATATAATTATCGAATATATATTTATCGATTGAAGAAAGATATGTTGATAGTTCATCAGTACATTCAAAATACCTTAAACATAACATTATCCTACAAATCTCCTACTTATCTACAACTATTCGAATGAAAGCAAACATCCGAACTCATGTGCTCGAGCAGCTTCGACTTCTTCATCTATACCGATCAACACAGGAGGTTGACATTTCTCATCGAGCCCCGCTCCTATCATCGATGGATCAAAATTAGCAGTGAGGAAACCTCTGTGCTGACATTGTTTAATGGTCTTTTCGTGCATCTCGACCAAAGCATCTCCCATTCTAGCATCTGCGAGATTTTCATATACAGGAGACGCAAGAAACTCCTTCACAATAGCCAGGCGTTGAGCGGAAGAAACCACCCTAGCTTCTGGAGGATACCCAGCACGGAGTCGATCAACTTCTCCGGAGGAAATGCTAAGCTGCTTCATAGCATCTTCGATTTGCTGTTCTCGCTCTCTCATGGCGACATCATGCTCGGCCTTGAGTTTTTCCAATTCTTGTCTCGCGAGATCCGCCTGGAGATAACCTTGAAACAGATATTGTGTTATCTGCATAAAAACGAAACAATTGATTTCCGATATATGATCCGTTATCGAAATTACAAATTAATATCGAGAAAAAATACTTACTGCAGAGATTGCTCGCCCCGAGGTGTGCAAATTCTTTTGTAGAGATTTTCTCGACAACCACCTCTGGTCGCGACTGAAAACACTGTGTATAAAACTTCGAAAACCAGCGTCCTTTGAATTTCGTTGAAGAACTGAATCGCTGGAACTCATGCCACCGGGATACTTAAGCTCGGAATCTACCCATTCTGATATTGACCAATCTAAATCGAAATCGTCGTCATCAGAGCTTTTGTCGCTGACATCCATAATCGGATCGACGGGATCATTTCCTGCCTTCAGAACCGTCTCTTCTTCTCTGCGAGGCCTCTTTCCCCGCTTAATCTCAATTCGACGTGCCTCATCATCACCTACGCTCTTCGATCGACCCTCCGCGCTAGATCCGGTCATGACGCCAAAGCCTTGTGGCCACTTACGTTGGTTCTCGACCTCGAGAGCTTCCCTTTTCTTCCCTTTGGGTACAACTATAGCACCCCTAAGCAGATCCTCTAGGGAAGGATCGTCGCCCCTCCTTCTTGATGCAGATAGCCCACATGTTCGCAGATGCGACTCTTGGGTAAGTACCTTCACATTGAGGAAATATCTATGCAAATTCCCCACAAATTGAGGCGAGAGAGTAGATGGTGGAGGTCGCTGTACATCGATAGGCCCGGTACGCCACGACGATGTGATATTTAGCTTCTGCCCCTTTGGTGGCCTAAGAAACACAAATCGGGCTTTCCAGCCCTTCCCGTGAGAACTCTTGGCATTTGTGAGGAAACTACTGTTATTCCCCCTAGACCTAACTTGATAGAAGCCCTCGCCCGACTTTGGTGAATCCTTCACCGTAAACAAACGCCAAAAATTGCCAAACGACGGCTCTTGCTTAAAAGCTTTCATAACGACGATAAATCCTAGGATCATCGAGATACCATTCGGAACGATCTGGGCAGGCACAACACCCAAATGATTGAGAATCGATGCCAATTCCGGAGCGATTGGTACTCGAAATCCACACTCCATCGAAGCCTCGTGTATAGCTATGGCGTTCTTCGGAGGCTTGTGCATCCGCTGAACCTTGCTCGGAGTCGATAAAGCCCAACCTTCCGCAATCGAAAACGACGACGGCCAGTTCGACAACGATTTTCTATAATCACCGGCTTGAATCTCATGGTATGCCAGTCGCTTTTCATCTTCTTCTTCTTCGCCGTCATCAGCCTGCCCGCCACTTCCAGATATACCACCTTCATTGCCATCATGTCGATTTGTTTCCTCACCAAAAACATCCCTGACCACATCTTGCACATGAATACTCTCTGGAGTCGATGCTTCGCTGTCCGACATTTTCTGGGTATCTTAGAACTAAAAACGATGAAGACCTCCTTTACTCGCTTACAGAGCTCCGACTTCAAGAAATTTATTTTACCGTAGTATAAAAGCACAGGAAGAATGACCTATTTATAGATGTAAAAATTACCGCTTCGCCGAATTTGCACAATACCCCATGACAAGACGCGACGTTTGAACTTCCACCCCTGATATAAATATTACCCGCCGAAATAAACCCTAAATCAGCAAGGGCGCGAAAGCATAGATATTTTGGCGGGAAGCTCTATTCCGACACTTTAAAGTCCCAGACTTCGATTTGCAATCGAACTCTCGAACTTGGGGGACTCCCAATGATAGTAGCAGAATTTAAAAAATCAAACAAACACTACTTCAAATTTCCAGAGTTCGACTTACGATCAAACTCTAGAACTTGGGGGACTCTTGATGTACCAAGTCTTCGTCATTATAAACAGTTGTCGACCTCGATCTCCTAAGCGAAATGACCTAAAGAAGGACATCGACATCGATCTCCTAGGCTTAATCGACATAGTGATCGATGTACTTCCTTGTTGAATCCATTTACGATCGGATCGAATAAATTGCTGAGGATCCATATTCGAACCATTATGTCCAATCATGATTCGACCCGATGACCCATTTAGAACCCTATAAATACCCCTCATAAATACGATAAAAGGGACGCACTTCTAAGCATTAAATACGCTCCGACTTCCCAACTCATCTCGATACTTACTTAAGCATCGGAGGGTTATCGCCGGGTAACCACCGGCATTAACCTGACGTAGTTGTCTTTGTTTTCAGGTTAGGATCCCTTATACAAATCGAGGACTAGCATAGCCGACCTGCTGATCCTCATATTGGCGAGTCGCGTTCGACTGGAAAGAACCATCCTAACGAAAGCACACTCATCAATTATGATCGCATTTGGCTTTTCCATTCTAAGGTTGGATAGAGCTTGTAGTAGTTGCTCATTATGGTATGTTGCGAGTTCGTTTAACTCATTCAAACATAGATTTTGGTTTTGAATACCATATTTATATATATATTCTTGTTGCTCCAAAACTCAATTGTTTTCTACAATACAAAATATGAAAGAAATTGTCATGTATATATATATATATTAAATTAAAGTTTATAGATAAATTTACAGCAACACCGATCACCGATCACCGATCGATTATATATGGAGAGATTATTTAGTACAATTGTTGCACCACGTCATCAAGTACACGTGGTGCAGCCCACCAAAACACTTGGGACATGTGGAGTGATAATTCACATCATCTCATATTCTAGTCATGTTTCCAAAAAATAGAGATTCTAAAAATTGTGTTCACATTGCCAGAACATGGGTGATGTGGGTTATTACTCTACGTGTCCCAAGTGTATTGATGGGTTGCACTACGTATCCTTGATGACGTGGTGCAACGATTACACTAAATAATTTCTCATTATATATGGCATTAACCATGCCTCCTCTTAACTCCTCCATTAATTGTCTTTCCTTGAAAAATTGCATAATTGTAATCATTCCTTTCAATTTCTCCAACCATGAATAGGGCATTATATTTTTGAATTTCTCAGCACAAGCCGTAATGAAATTAAAAACATGTTAATTGTAAAGTACATAAATATAAAATAAATAAAGAGTTAGTAATTGAGTAATGTTTTAAGATGACAAGAGTTGTCCGACAAATAAGATCTTATTTAAGAATTATAATTTAGAAAGACTTACTAGAGTCAAAATTCCCATATTTAACAGGAATAATTAGGAAACAATGAAAATTTAGTAATGTACATGCACAACACAAAAGGAAACAATGAAAATTGTATCCTCTAAATCTAAATTTAAAAGGAAACAATGAAGAATATATTCTCCAAATTATTTACTTATTTACCTAAAATATTTATGAAAAATTTCGAAACCGTATTGAGTTGACCGACCACGTAGGAGACCCAAACCCCACTAACAAACTCTACTGCTTTTCTTCTTCTGTTTCCTCACTCTCACTGCCCACTACTGCAATCCGTCGCCAAATGTCAAACCCTCTAATGTCTACCAATCGAGACGATCCTCTTCTACTCTTGAGCGGCGGTCACCACCCATCCTCCGCCTCCTCCCCAATAGCCGTATCCGACGCCGACAGTTACCTCCTCGATGCTTCTCAAATCGGCAGCGCATCCGGAAGCTTCCAGAACGACGGATTCCTAACCGACACCTCCGGATTGATCAGTGAATCCGAATACGGATTCTATCGACCCGATTTTCGACAGGCACCGCTCGTGGGGACAGTAGATCTGTACGATCGCCACGTGTTTTTGTGCTACAAGAACCCTCAGGTGTGGCCCCCGCGCATTGAGGCTGCTGAATTTGATCGCCTTCCTAGGCTTCTTGCCGCCGCTTTGGCAGCAAGGAAGCCTCATATCAAGCGACAGGTGCAGTGAAATTTTATCGAGATTGATTATTTTGTCGTCATCTGTTTTTCCTCTCAATTTATCAGATTAAATGCGTCTGTTAGTTGCCATTAGACGATTAATTTTTGGCTGTTCGCATAAGGTACATATCATTTTCATAATGTTGATGGCCCGTTTGCTTGAATCTTTTAGAGTGTTTTCAGAGATTTTAGAGGATTTTCCGAGATGTCATCGATTTTTTTTCACTTGAAATAAGTGGCTTGTTTTGGTTTTTATGTGAGTGACACAAATCTCAAAAAGTGACAATTCTCGTGAAACATAAAATGTTGTTTCAGGGCTGAATCTTGTGGGGCGGGTATAAGCAGTAAGCACGCATCTATGGCTTACTAAAGACTACATTAAAGAAAGTGGTTGAGTGAGTATCCTAAGTTTGGAATTAGGATATGTGATGAGAAACATAGCATCTCATGGATTCATCATCTTTGTACAAAAACATGCACAAGTTCACAAGTTTAACTTGGTCTTTCTATGACGGGAAAGTCCAATTAATTATAGATACAAGCCCTTACATGTTAAGTTTTTTGGTACGAATATATGAATTACAGTTGAGAAATGTTGATTTATAGCCTTTAGTTGAACATAATTTAGAGAATAAATCAACTTCCACTTGTTTGTAGGAAGTGCTTCGGTTTTGTTTATTTGAATGTTATGTACATTGATTGCCAATTTTCCCGTAAGGTGATCTAATGATCCAAGACTCTCATGCTCGATGTGATTCTGGTCATGCCATAGCTTTCTCATTACTATGATTTCATCCTTTTCATGTAAAAAAATGTTGTATTAATAATGATTAACCCTCTTTTTTTTTCTAGACCCGCTTAACTATATGTGAGGGCCATGATGGAACTGAGACATCAAACGGCGACGTGCTAATCTTTCCAGATATGATCAGATACAGGTTAAGAGAAAAACTCATTTCTTAGCTTCTGCAACCATTAAACTTTCCTTTTATATTCAATTGTACATTTCTAACTTCAAGTAAACTTGTAGGAGATTAACGCACTTTGATGTTGACACATTTGTTGAGGAAGTGCTTGTGAAAGATGGTGAATGGTTGCCTGGAAGTCCAGAAGCTTTGAGGGGCTGGTACATCTTTGTCTGTTGCCATGGTTCTCGGGACCGACGATGTGGTGTTTGTGGCCCTCCTATAATTAGTAAATTTAAAGACGAGATTGAATCACGATGTCTACAAGGGAAAGTTTCTGTTAGCCCTTGTTCACATATTGGAGGGCATAAATATGCTGGAAATGTGATCATTTTTGGGCCAAATATGAAAAAGCAAGTCACGGGGCATTGGTAATTTGTTGATGACTAATTTACTTTCAGCAAACATTCTTGAAGCTGTTGGTTCCCTTATTAGAATTGCAGCTACACACTAACTAATGGGTGGCAATATGACTACTATGCTGCAGGTATGGATATGTTATGCCCGAAGATGTACCTGTTTTGCTTGAACAACATATTGGAAAAGGGGAGATAGTAGATTTCCTATGGAGGTAATTTCCCATATTGTGCTTGCAATTATTAATACCTATTCGGAGTTCAGTTTAATAAATTTTGAATGCATAAATTCAGATTTCCTCTATTCCTCAACCAGTGATTTGCCTTCAATTTGTTTGATGCACCGTATATTTAACTACCTAATCACTTGCTGAAACCATTTAGATTATTGTAAGTAGATAAATTGGAGTTTCTTTCTCATATTCTCTAAAGATAAAGCAATAAACTATTGCTCAAAGATTATTTACTTGAGATAATGCTATATAAATGGATTCTTGGAGCCATTTCAGGTAATTAATGCATTGGTTGCTAATGGATGGACAACTATAGTCTATTTTTTGCCGGGAATGTTGTGTGCATGGTCTTAGGGATTGCAGACATTTTTCTTAATCTTTTGGGAATGATCTTATTCTTGGCATATCTGTTTCATTTTCAGGGGACAGATGGGATTAACAGAAGAAGAACAGAAAAAATCACAAGAATTGCGGTTCCAGGCTAATGGTAGACCAGATGTGGATAGGATCACGAAAGATTCTACTCAAACAAGCGAAGTAAGTGCCGGCATCTGTTCATCTCAAGTGGAGGGTACAAGTTGCTGTCAAGTGAATGGAGGCTTCTCATGCTGTCAGAACCCGTTGTCACAAGAAAAGATAATGGGTACAGATTCTACACAGTTTGTATCAAACACTACAGCTGAAAAGAAGAACAACACAAAAAAACAAGTTTTGCGAAACAATAGTATCAAAGGTAGCGGTCCTCGTAAAGTTTGCTCTATGCCTACATGGTATGAAACCTGGGAACATGAAGACACATACGCTGCACTTGCAGTCATTGCTGCCACTATGTCCGTTGCATTTGCTTATAGCTGCTACAAAAGGTTGAACTAATTATTAGCTTTGTATATTTCTTTAGTCTCCTTTATGATCCTCATCGAAGAAACTGTTTTATTTCGTTTTAATGTGGTTAATAGCTGAATTTGAATATGTCGGTTCCAGGAAGCATTTGTTTTCCATGTAGGATAGACATGTTTGTACATTGTTACTAGTTTGTACAGTAAACGAGGCCTGAAGTACTTATGTTTCTATTTGGAGTGTATTCGTTCACTTATAGCCTCACAAATCATTCCAGCAGTTACTGATTTGGGTGGGGGAGGGCGTGGGTGTTTTAGGCAGTCGATCAGCCTATAGACACAATTACATACAGGTCGGCAGCAGAGGAGGAGGGCTCCAATTTGCCCAAAAACTCCGCCTGTTATTGCAAGAAAACCCAGCAGCTCCATTTTTTTTTTAGTACGGGGGTTTTCTGGAGAACCAATGTTGAACCAGAAGAACTTCTGGCAATTGTGCTAAAATATTCAGGTGTTAGGAATACTGGAACAAGATATATTTATGGCTATATTTAGGCACTAACGTGCGCATTGATTTTTGACATTTATTAGATGTGTTTTTCACTTCCTGACGTTTCAATTTGTGGGGGATGAGGATAGAAAGCAGTAAATATCTGGTTAGGTATTTTTTATTTCACACTAATTCAACCAAATAATGGCTCATTAATTTAGAATTGTTAAAATGGGTCATTATCGAATCATTGTGGAAGTTCGAAAATTTTGGACATGTTGGTTCAAGTAGAAATTTGAAGTTGTACCCTGTTAACCTAGTCTGTGCAGTCTTTTGTCTGAAAGGCTCGCTGCCGCTTGATTTCCTCCAATCCAACCACTTTTGTGATTGTGGCTCTCAATCTTTTGTTGTTGTAACCTCTTCACTTAATTATTAATGCAATTTTTACTGATAAAAGAAAAAATAAGGCTTGGGATCGACTTTGTCTTTTTATGTTTGTTTGAGTTGACTGAAGCTAAAACTATTTAGAAAAAGAAAAAAAACAAATTTAGATTTGATCAGATGATCATATATACAACAAACTAGCATTCAAAGTCCCTTCTGATATTACCAATTATATAGGTGACACGTTATTGTAACAAACACAATGTGATCCTCCTTGGATTTTCCCTTATTCTCCAGTCTCAGTTTCTTTTCCATCCATTTTAGGTTTGAATTTTGAAATGAGAATTGAAAATTCAACACATTTAAGAACAATAATAATCTTATCTTTCCATCCCAATAATGGAAATATGACAAAATGAACTAGGATTAATCTGGAAAATTCTGATCATATTAGATGTTAGATTATTTCCTTTTTTGAGAGAAGATGTTAGATTATTTCAAAGACTTAAAGTTTCAACTTGGGGAAAGAAAACTATTACTAGTCATTGCATTATTTATTAGGACAGGAACACTGGAACAGACATAATATTTACAATAAATGATATGAATTGTGACGACGAAAAGAACACGGTTCTTCATGATAAAAATTTATAATTCTAAGCTGTACCACATAATATAAGAGAAACACATTTTTTTTAAGTAATATATTTAAGTTAGATACGTCCCAGAAACTCTGTAATTTTTTTCCATTTTTAGCCTCCACCTTGTAATTTCAATCCCCATTTATCTTAAGGTCGTGCATTGAGTGGGAAAGCCCGTTTTGGTTCCCAATTCTCTGAAACTCGCATTCAATAGTTTTAGCAATTTTTACATCTTCTGGATCAGGTTCCGGAAAGTCAACATGGAATGAACCATGTTTGACTGGTGCAGTTGGACGGATTAGTGCAGCTTGCTCCTTAACGTAGTTGTATAGCTGCTGATGAAAAGGATGGTCCATTGAAAAACAATCACCAAGAGCTCCGTTTCTTGAATGCCGAGATGAACCCGAGCCTTCTCTTCTACAAAAATGTGGGAGTGATTCATAATCCATAATCTGCATAATTAAAGTGTCAAAATTGTCAAAATTACTAGATAGGAAAAAGAAAATGAAAAAAAAGGATGAGTTTTCTTGGGAGAATTGTTCAAGCTACCCCTGAGGTTTAGTGTAATTACATTCACCAGCAGATAAATCAATTCCTTGCATATTCAGTCAATGAAGACAAATATCTTATATCAGAAGATAATTGCATAATCCAAAGCAAGACAAACAAGCCCTCATTGGGCCTTTCTATTGTGCAACAAGGTCTACCTCGGGGTAGTTTGAGTAATTTCTCAAACATGAAAGGTGGTCAGGGAAATTAATAAACCTCAGGGAGTAGTTTGAGTAAGTCTCGCATGTTTTTTTTTCTTTTTTTTGGCCAAAACTTGATAGCTTGGTCCTCAAATTGGATGTAATTTGGTGCATGAGTTTCAATAGTAAGTCTTACCTTCAACAAATAATCTTCTCCGGACCCCGAAAGAACCTGCACTTTCTTCTTTGTTCTTTCTTGTAAGAGAGGACGAACTACCTGCAAAAGGGTAGAAATGAATGTAAGATTTTGAATTTGGATTTAGTGCATATAAATCGAACAATTGTAGTGAGTCCACATGACAGACCTTCCAACATGCTGAAAATATGTATGGAGCATTGACTATGTAGTAAGTCTCCGTCTTCTCAGGATAGTTCAGATCGTCTATGGTTGATATTACAGACAGCAACTGCAACCAAAAAGAAGTAAATTAGTTTCCGTTCTAGGTGTAATTATACCATACATCCGAGTTCAAACTAGTGAGTAATGAAACAATATGACAGATTACAGTGATTGTTACCTTAATTTGATTCAATGCAGAAAGCTTTAGACCAGTCATGTCCAAAATCTTTATGCATGTGCCAATGTACCTCCCTGACCTTTTCGTGGCAGAAGGCTATAGCACGAACACAATACATAATATTATATACATATTTATATATTAACATTTGGGTTCTTAGGATGCAGAAGCTCACCAATATCACACGATCTCTGTATTCATTCATTTGGATGTGTGATTGGACATAGTAGTGAATCTAAAAGAGAGAAGACATGGATTAATATGCATACATAACACAAAATATTTCTCGCGAGTCGAAACATAGTAAACACATTTTCTTTTATCAAGGTTTTATTGTTGCCAATTTTGCTACGGAAACCACATTAACATTAAAACAAATTCAGAAGTATTGTATTGAAATATTCTTACAGATGCTTTGTCATATGTGCTGAGTCCCACACCAACAGCAACCACAGGTAGGCCCTGTAAAATTATCAAAGGTAAAATGTTTTTAAAATAAAAGAGAACTAAATGCACTAGGAACAGGGTCCGGTCAATCATGTTGCAAAGGAGAAAAGTCCAATTCTTCAAATGCCTCATCCAAGGCGAGATGATATTGAGGTTTCCAATTAGTTATACGCTAATTACCTCTTTTGAGTATCCAGACACTCCTACAAGCTGAGATTCCCTTATAGCTCTATACACGTCATTACTAATTGGCTTCTGCAATGGTAATAAGTTGAATTAATAGCACAAAAATAATAAGAAATCAAATTTATTGAATGTTCACATTGCATTCGTAGTGCCTAATTCCAAATATTTTGTTTTCATTATTATATTACATGTCAGTATCATATCTTTAAGAAGCAAGAATTTTTTAAACTGAAAATGCCGGAATTAATTGAATTACATTTGCCTTTTTAGATATGAATATAATTAATCGTCACATATACAAAAGATAAATAAAAAAAGGGAATGAAAAATCCAAGAAACTCACCGTTAATATGTTATCAATTTCATTTTGCATCCTCCAGTTAAGACAGTCAATAAGCTGAAAACATTGGATACTGTTAATAACCACACTATAACCAAAAAAAAAAAAAAAAACCTAACTTGCATTACAAGAATCAACTACAACAAACCATTTTATATGCATTGGAGACATTTCCATCCCTCGCTTTGAGAAACCTCAGTAAATTCTCCCTTTGGTACCCGTTATGTATATTCTGCAAATTACGACAACATTTATCAGGTTCCACTTAATTCACAAATAGCCATGTATGCAGAGAAAGAACAAGTAAACCCCTATTGATCGATTATAAGTATATGAGCCATTGCATTTATATATTCACCATCGTTTTATTTCGATTTTGCATACTGATGTAGCATAATCATTTTATCAATATCATTCTCTTTCTCTAGAACGTGAATAATACGATCGAGTCTTTTTAGAAGAATCCTGGATCACTTGGTCTTTTTGAAATCAAAAGGTAATAAAAGAATGTGAAATTTTTTTATGCTAGATAATTTAGGATCTGGTGAATCCTATTTGATACCATCTAATCAAGGCACAAATCAGACCTGAATCACAGAAAAACAGAAATGTAGCTCGAAGTCTCCCTAAAAACATGAATGAAGAACTGAAGACCGATCTTTATGGTTCTAAGTCTTTACTACCAATCACTATAGTTGACTAATTCACTACCAAAAATAGGCATTTTAACAAGCAAATTCCTAATATTTCCAAAAAAAATCCGAAATCTGAGTTTCAAACATCAATTTGACATGACATTGACCCTTTTCATTAGCCCCAACCCAAATTGGGATAGGTATACAATATACCAACAAGCTAAAAAACACACAAAGAAAAAATAAAAACAGATCACCAAAATTTCGGATTTTACAGTATCAAAAGAAAAATAGAAAAGCAGATCAGTCACAATGGCAGACCTGGAATGTGTTCTTCAGTGGTTCATCAACTACAAAATAAACATTAAATTATAAGCAAGCGGCAGATCGAAAGATCAAGAAACGACAGCAAATTAATCATCATTGAGACTAAGAACAGAATCGAAAGAAAAGAAAGAAAAAAAGCGGACTTTTTTCTATCAGGGTCTGAAATTGTTTGATCGAATCTTCCGTTATGACCACCATTTTCCTTAATTTCTTTCTTCAAAACACAGACTCAATAGTTCAGCTAATGGGTTCAATTCAAACCCAGATTTCAAAATTTTCAGCCCCCTTTAAGTAGTAACTGGGTTTTCAGACAGGGTAGCGTGAGTGTGAAAAAATGGGCCCTTTTTATTTTCTCCGTCCCCCACAACCAACGACCTCAAGGACGTTAAATTTATTGGGTCTTTTAATTGTAATGGACACGTACAAATTAATGAAAAAGACAAGAATAAACATTGAATTTATAATTATTGATAAATAACTTGTTGAAAAGGTAATTAAAATTCATCAAATATTATTGCCATAATTTTGTGTTATATACAGAGATTTTGAATTTTCATTATACAAATATTACCTAGTCAATTGTTTCACTAGCAAATAATTATGGAAACAAATAAATGTAGGCAATATATTATGTTAAATAACCCATTTTAATTTTTAGAATCAATGAAATTATAAAATCAGTATATTGTACATATTTGAGTCAATTGATAATATATATATATATATATATATATATATATATATATATATATATAATATTATTTTGCAATACAATCACATGAAGACAATTAAATGTAAGAGAGGAAATATTTGATAATGGTTAATATAAAGCACGGCTTCCTTTTTGGGGATTAATCATTTGAAATCTGATCATGATTAATGAAAGATGGGATTTCATTAATTTGGTCGGATTTTATGAAGGTTGATTTTTTAAATATTCTTATTTACCTATAGTAAAAACTAAAAATTTAGGAAATGTGCCAAGGATTTCAAATTTGACAATAAAATAATGGACTCCACTCCAAGAATTACTTTTAGGGGGGTAAATAACAATCTACACTCAAAACAAAAACAAAAAATTATCATGCTTATCACTTTAATTTTGATAAAATTCTTGTAGTTAATTTAAAGAAACAACTTATGTGGATATCACTGAATACAAGCTTAAAAATGGAAAAAGTGATAAGCCAGAAAACTCCATAGATTTAGAGGAGAAAAGAGGAAGATAAATACCAGAAAATCATGGAAAAATACAATCATTAATGACAAGTCGATGATGCAATTAAGTATTACGTAGTTTTCCACTGGAATTCTTGTAAAATTATAAATCAAACCAGCATAATAATGTATTTTACCAAAAAAAATTGATGTATAACAATAGTTTTTAAGAAAAATAATTTGGCAACATACAGATTAGAGATAATATTGCGTTACTCTACTTAATTAGAATTGTCAATCGAGTAAAATAATTTATTGTGGTGATTTAGAATTTCAAAATTTATGGGGCATGTTTGTCTGATATTTGAGAGAATAGAGGAAGTTTATAAAATAATTTTAATTTGTGTAATATTGTTTGATTGAATTTTGAGAAAATGATTTGAGAAATAAGGTAGATGTAAGTTTTGTTAGAATGGTTTAAGTAAATGGCGGAGCCATAATTTTTTTTTTCACCTGGGACTTTATAAAATTAATGAATATTATTTAAAATATTAATAAAAAAAATCAATAACAAAAATGAAAATATGACCAAACTAGTTCAACCTCTAATTTTGACTACATATATTACAACTAAAAGGTACTTGATAACGCCATTAAAACGTCGTTATTACCTATCTCTTTAAGCCCAAAACATTTTATTTTGATCCGAGTTTTTGTGTGTCTTTGCGTGTTTTCGTGTCTTTTGTGTTTTTGGCCCCTTTGTTTGGCCTTTGTTCGTTTTTGTGTTTTTGTTCTCGTATTGATCGTTTTCTCCATGGTTTGTAGGTATTAACATCATAGAGAGATTCGGAGTTGCGTATCAATGATGAGAGTCGCTCTACCCACCCCGCGAGTCAAGCTTGAGCTTCAAAGCAATTAGAACCCGGAGCAAATTGTACAAGAATGAAGATAGCTGCTCACTAGAACATGCATAAATATTTCATAGATGATCCAAATGAGCTGAATTTTGGATATGTCATAGATAAGTGAGTTAGCTACGCTACGGACTTTACGGATCTGCAATCGGAGTTCGGAATCAAAAGATATGCTGCTCGGAAGGAAGTGCGGCAGAGCAGAAAACTGCCTACGGCATAAACCTCGCCGCGGCGAGGTGGAGGCTCGCCGCGGCGAGTTGCCAGCAGAAAAATCAAGTTTGCCTACGGCATAAACCTCGCCGCGGCGAGGTGGGACCTCGCCGCAGCGAGGTCTGCTCTGTTTTCTGCGTATTTTGAGGGCCTTTTTGTATATTGCCCTTCTCCCACTTGTAAATACAACTTCCTTTAGGACTTTTTGGCCTTTGTTACTATAGTTTGGAGGGTAACTTAGGCATGATGAACTTGTTGTTCCTCTAGGTTAGAGGCTTAAAGGTGGAATCATTCAACCAACTTCAACCATTCTACACTTACACTTTCCTCTTGCCTCTTTTGAAGAAAAGAGAAGGGTTTGCACTTTGGAAAGAAGAACAAACACTTGGACTCCCCATTGAAGATAAAAAGGCTTGAGGGAGAAGTAGTTGAAGATCTCCACCACTAAGCTTACTCTAACTCTTTTACTTTGTTCATTTACATTGATGTCTTTTAATGTAATGAATGATATATTTATTGTTATGAGTAGCTAATCTCCTTTATTCTATGTTTTTATTGATCCTATGTTTGGTTCTTGATTCTTGATTAAATGATGAGTTAATGGTTGTTGCTATGTTTGTATACAAGTGTTTGTTAAACTAGTTTGAGCTTTTGTCAACTTGTGGTTAGGCCAACCATAGGATGAAATGGATTGATCTTTAATTGCTAGACATAGTTGATTAAAGATTAGATTATAAAACTAGGTTGAGATTTGATTTTAGGATAGAAATATACCTAGGTTATTTCATGTTCTAATAAGGTTTGGGAATTAAAGCATCACTTAGGCTTAATCCTTTTAGACATAAATTGGATTAGTCTACTTTGGTAGGTTTGTACGATATCGAAAGATACGCATGAATAAATTATGAAACCTTGAACAACAAACATGAGTGTGGTTGTCAATCGTTGATTCGTTTGTCTTGAATTGAACTAGGTGACGTAAAATCGTAGAAGCCTTTACATATATTAAGTGTTAGTTTCCTTAGTCGCCTTAATTGAGTTGTAGTATCAAAACCATCATCACCTCACCAAACTCAACTTACAAATCTAAGTCGAAGTAACAAGACGTTAGTTGGTAATTAATTGAACAATTCCTCGTGGGTTCGACACTCCTTACTACTTTATTACTTGTAACGACCGTATACTTGCGTGTTTGCGTATTAGTATTTGGAACGCAACAAGTTTTTGGCGCCGTTGCCGGGGAATTGTAACGATTGTTTGCCAATTTATATTCTTGTATATCTTAGCTTGGATTTGCTATTTACGTTGTGATCTTTGTCTTCCAAGGTACAATGGCCTACAATGATTGCTATACAAGGTCAACCGAGGGACGATCACTTTGTTATTGTATGCATTGCATAGGGGAGAGCACAATCGCCGGTTGCCCAATGAGTCCAACTCATTTTCAATATGAGAATTCGTACATGGGTAATCATTATGAGCCGAGTCCCACTTACAATGGCTACAATATCGAATGGGGAGATGTCCCGTATTATCCAAGGAACAATGATTGGGGAGGTAGACCACACCCGGATATGATGATGACTACTTCATTCATCCAACCGAACTATCATGAATATTCTCAACCTCCGGTAGAAGCAAAATCATCTTTGGAAGAAGCATTCACTATGTTCATGGAGCACACCACCAAATATATGTTTGACAATGATTCTAAATTGGAAGAGGTTTCCAAACAATTGCAAGAAGACTCGGGGACATTAAGGGATCTTCAAACACAAATAGAGAAAATCTCACAAGCTTTAAGCATAAGACCCCCGGGAGCTGTGCCGAGTACAATTGAATCAGTTGCTCCTAATGAAAGCTTTAATGAACAGAGTGAAATGTTAGAAACAAATGAGCTTCCTACTAGAGAGGAAGAACAAGATGGATCGAAAGAGCTTGCAAATGAAGCTAAATTCATCATGGATGAAGAGTTTGATCAAAAGGTCAT
The DNA here is from genome assembly GCA_038501285.1 of Penstemon eatonii. Classification (NCBI taxonomy): domain Eukaryota; kingdom Viridiplantae; phylum Streptophyta; class Magnoliopsida; order Lamiales; family Plantaginaceae; genus Penstemon; species Penstemon eatonii. The sequence continues at coordinate 63,548,362 of CM076708.1, read as the reverse complement.
TAAATATTCTTATGTGGACTTGATTATTCCCAAAGAAGACAAGTGGATCCACCCGATCAAAGCGACATGGATAATTATGGGTAAAGATTACAAGAGATTTGAACCGGGAGATAAAAGTTTTCAATTTGATATGAGGTTCAAATCCGTCCCAAAAGACCGTACAATGAAAAAATTAAAGCGTGGGACGAATTTAAAAGCAAAGAGGCCGGGGCTTATACTTGATCCCGATGGGATCCTATTCGATTATTGGCCACCCTAAAAGAAAAAGGAAGTTTCAAGTCAAGCTCACGACTATAAACAAGCGCTTCTCGGGAGGCAACCCGAGCCTATTGTTTTTTTTTTTCCTTTGTTGTTTTGTGTTTTGTGTTGTTTTCGTTTTTGTTTTTGTTGTCGTTTTTGCGTTTTGTGTTGTAGGTAAATGAGCGCGCGTGAAAGATCGAAGATTGACAAGCACAATCGAGCGAGGTCAAGCTAAACGAACCATGGGTCGCGAACAAAAGAAAGGTGAGTAATTGTGTTGTTTAAATTAAAAAAAAAAAAAGAGACGTTTTTTTTAAAACACACTACTCACCTTCCATTTCAAACAAGTCTCACACACTATCTTCCCCCTCTCTCTCAATCTCTCTTGTCCCTCACTCAATTTAATCTTCCAAACCCAATCAAAAATCAATCTCTCCTTCACTCTCAATCCTTCATCACTCACCCATTCACTCCAAAAGCCTCAAATTCCCCACATTAAACACAAAACCCGAAATTCCCCCAACAAAGCTTCAAAATTCGAAATTCGGGGATTTAAATTGAATTTGTGCATCAAGAGGTAAGTATGGCTAAACTCCTTGTTAGTATTGCTTGATGGTATTGGTTGTTTGGTGTTGAAAAATTTTGGGTGGAAGTTCTAGTAAAAGTAGTAGAAAAGTAGTAATTTTGGGTGTGCACGGAAGGTGTTCGATAAATTGCTCGTGAGAGTAGTTTTGCAAACTTTGCTACTTTTCGATTGTAAGTTGCCGGGGTATTGATTTGTTGATATTGAGTAGTTGCAACATAAGTTTGGGGGAATTTTGCGCATTTGACATAATTGGAAAGAGTGCGGGAAAGCAATGGAGCGTGCCCTCAACGCACGAAACCACTAAAGACGGGAGCAACTGCGGGATGCATACATAAAGGGACGTTGTATTTAAATTTACGCAGTCCCGTCGGTTTGAATTGAGCTTACAATGTTTTAATTATATTCTCGTCTTGTATTGGTTTTGTAACTAAATCTTGTGAGATATTGGCATGTTTTCGTGTTTAAATGTATAATGTTTGCTCGTTGGACTTAATTAGAGCCGTGCTCGCTCATTTATCGTTTTGTTTTGTTTTGTTTTGTTTTGCTTGTGTTTTTGTTGTGTTCTTGTTTTTGTCATGTCGTACCTTATTCCATCATTCTCAATTCACACAATGGGGACATTGTGCATTTTAAGTTTGGGGGAGTAAGGTCGCGCTTGTTGCATGCTAGGTCGACCCGCCAAAATTTTTCAAATTCTTATTATTATTTGAACATGCTCTACAAAGTTCAAAGCACATTGGCTAAGGTTAGGTAATATTTAAAGTGGATAACGAACTTTAGCGATAATAGGTTCTAGGACTCCTTTTGCTTAACATAGAATCCCTCCAATCCATAGCTTGGGATCTAAATGTAAAAAGAGCATAAATGGCCTAAGTTTGGGGGAGTAAACCCTTTTCGAGAATGAAAAAAAAACCTTTGAACACCTAACTCTTAAAAGAAATGAGTAGAGAAGTTGCTAAAATGTACGCACTTCTATGAGAGAAAAGAAAGGCTAAGCCTTCAATTGATAATACTCATTGATCATTTTTGGTAATTGTTCTATCTCATTGTTTTAGTGCAAAAGTTGTAATAGAAGTAAAGAGTGTGGTGCTAGTAGCCCACAAAAGCAAAATTGCATCAAGTTCGCCATTAGTGCTAATATCGTACTGTAATATTCTTGTAAAGCACTAAGTGCCTTGTTTCATTGTAAAAACAAGTGTGGTGAGAAAAGAGTTAGGAGCTAAAATCGTCAATTAATTCAAGAATAGGGAAAACACTCTTAAATTACCTATAACTTAGTCCCGTGAAGTGATTAGAGCATTAAGTTTGTAATCTACGGTAAGGAGAGATTCTTTGTTAAACATTAGAAGTCCATGAAATAGAACCGATGATTTTGACCTATCGGAAATTATTCACCTAAGATAGAATCTAGCCGAAGCCATCACACACACACGTGGAGCTTGTTTAAAGAATAATTTGAAAGTGTTAAGTTTTAGCATTTCGATCTTAAGTATGTTTGTTTTGTTCTTGTTTTGTTTTCTTTGCTCGAGGACGAGCAAATGTTTAAGTTTGGGGGTGTTGATAACGCCATTAAAACGTCGTTATTACCTATCTCTTTAAGCCCAAAACATTTTATTTTGATCCGAGTTTTTGTGTGTCTTTGCGTGTTTTCGTGTCTTTTGTGTTTTTGGCCCCTTTGTTTGGCCTTTGTTCGTTTTTGTGTTTTTGTTCTCGTATTGATCGTTTTCTCCATGGTTTGTAGGTATTAACATCATAGAGAGATTCGGAGTTGCGTATCAATGATGAGAGTCGCTCTACCCACCCCGCGAGTCAAGCTTGAGCTTCAAAGCAATTAGAACCCGGAGCAAATTGTACAAGAATGAAGATAGCTGCTCACTAGAACATGCATAAATATTTCATAGATGATCCAAATGAGCTGAATTTTGGATATGTCATAGATAAGTGAGTTAGCTACGCTACGGACTTTACGGATCTGCAATCGGAGTTCGGAATCAAAAGATATGCTGCTCGGAAGGAAGTGCGGCAGAGCAGAAAACTGCCTACGGCATAAACCTCGCCGCGGCGAGGTGGAGGCTCGCCGCGGCGAGTTGCCAGCAGAAAAATCAAGTTTGCCTACGGCATAAACCTCGCCGCGGCGAGGTGGGACCTCGCCACAGCGAGGTCTGCTCTGTTTTCTGCGTATTTTGAGGGCCTTTTTGTATATTGCCCTTCTCCCACTTGTAAATACAACTTCCTTTAGGACTTTTTGGCCTTTGTTACTATAGTTTGGAGGGTAACTTAGGCATGATGAACTTGTTGTTCCTCTAGGTTAGAGGCTTAAAGGTGGAATCATTCAACCAACTTCAACCATTCTACACTTACACTTTCCTCTTGCCTCTTTTGAAGAAAAGAGAAGGGTTTGCACTTTGGAAAGAAGAACAAACACTTGGACTCCCCATTGAAGATAAAAAGGCTTGAGGGAGAAGTAGTTGAAGATCTCCACCACTAAGCTTACTCTAACTCTTTTACTTTGTTCATTTACATTGATGTCTTTTAATGTAATGAATGATATATTTATTGTTATGAGTAGCTAATCTCCTTTATTCTATGTTTTTATTGATCCTATGTTTGGTTCTTGATTCTTGATTAAATGATGAGTTAATGGTTGTTGCTATGTTTGTATACAAGTGTTTGTTAAACTAGTTTGAGCTTTTGTCAACTTGTGGTTAGGCCAACCATAGGATGAAATGGATTGATCTTTAATTGCTAGACATAGTTGATTAAAGATTAGATTATAAAACTAGGTTGAGATTTGATTTTAGGATAGAAATATACCTAGGTTATTTCATGTTCTAATAAGGTTTGGGAATTAAAGCATCACTTAGGCTTAATCCTTTTAGACATAAATTGGATTAGTCTACTTTGGTAGGTTTGTACGATATCGAAAGATACGCATGAATAAATTATGAAACCTTGAACAACAAACATGAGTGTGGTTGTCAATCGTTGATTCGTTTGTCTTGAATTGAACTAGGTGACGTAAAATCGTAGAAGCCTTTACATATATTAAGTGTTAGTTTCCTTAGTCGCCTTAATTGAGTTGTAGTATCAAAACCATCATCACCTCACCAAACTCAACTTACAAATCTAAGTCGAAGTAACAAGACGTTAGTTGGTAATTAATTGAACAATTCCTCGTGGGTTCGACACTCCTTACTACTTTATTACTTGTAACGACCGTATACTTGCGTGTTTGCGTATTAGTATTTGGAACGCAACAGTACTCCCATTAAATAATTCAATAATATAAAGATCCATATTTCATACTCATTATGTCTTCCTCAAGAATCAATAGTTTCTCCTATTAATATGAAAAATTTGAACTAAAACTTTTTAAAGACCAACACTCACATGTCGGTTAAGTTAACAATGAAAAGGAAAACATACACGAAATTTAAAGACCCATTGTTAACTTAATGTGCACATGAGCAGCAAGTGTTAAATTCCGTTCGAAAATAGACGGCAAAACTAAATGTGTCAATAGAGTATGAATCATGGTATGAAATGTATGTTTTTGAAAAGCTTGGTATCAAATGTGTTTTTTGGAGTAAAGTTTAGTATAAAAAGTGTGTTTTCCTCTTTTGTTTAGGGTGAGTTTGGCCCAACGACTGGAGCTATTAAAATCACTTTTACATCTCTATTGTGATTTTTGAAGTGTTTGACCCCAAGACCATAATCACTTTTGGGATTCTTGGAAGCAAAAAATAAACTTATATTAGAAGCAACTAAAATGTTACTTTTACAAAAGCTATTATACAAAAACAATTATCCTATAATTAATTATTATCATAATCAATTATTACCAGAATCAATTTTAGTAAAATTAATTATCCTATAATTGTTTTTCGAATCGCTAGGCCAAACAGGTTTCTTTTGTGAAGAATATAAAAGAAGAGAGAGATTCTTGATTTTTAAAAAAGTGTAAATCCCTAAAAAATATTTTTAGTGTTTCAGGATGTATGATTCAACTTGCAAAACAAAAGGAACAAGTTAAAGTTTGAGTTGATGCCCATGCCCCCTTTGTAATTTTAAACTTCTAAGATTTATCAAACTCTAATAAACATAGATTTTTGTTTAAGAAGTAATTTTTAATTAGGGGATCCACTAAATTATAAATTATCTTAATATTTATGTAAATAATTTCATATAGCACATAGGATAAACATATATAAATAGCATGTGAGCAAAATTTCGGGGGGGGGGGGGGGTCATGCACCCCGTGCTTATTACGTGGCTCCGCCATTGATTTAGATTGTAGGTATAAAATGTGTAAGACTTTATGTCCTTCATATTTGTTGTGTGAGATATGATGTGTAAAATATATATTTATTTTATGCCAAATTAAAATAAAATGTGTGTATTATGTAGGCTTTTTTAAAAGATGAAAATGATAAAAATGTTGTTTGATTGACTTTTGTGAAAGTATTTAAATATAAAAAAAAAAAGAGAAGATAAGTATGTTTCAGATAATGTAAATGGTGTTTATTTCATTTTTTCCAAACATGAAGTAAATCTTAGAATGTGGAGATAAAGAGGCTCATTGTCTTTGATTGGGAGTGAGGGATTAAAGAGTTGCAAAAGTTTGCTCTTAACATCAATCAATAATTCTTGACACGGAAATATCGTCGGCGTAAAAAGAATATATGGTATTAAATTTTCTTTAAATTTATGTCAGTTGCGGTGAAGTACGATTATTACCCCTTAAAGTAGCAACTAACTAATTGATTGTAATTGAAAGCGTGTGGGCTCAATGAAGGTTTTTTAAATTTCAATTTGATAGTTAAATTCGGGCACATGTGCATGTGTTTCCCAGATGTGACAGTTTACCAGTTTAATTTTGTAACAAATCTAGGTTCTGTTTGGGTTAGCTTAATTTTTTTTTTGTGAGTTGTCATTTTCACTTTCAGAAGTGCAGCATATATTTTATACTCAATTAAATGGCATTTTGACAAAATAAATATGCCATGTCTCACTCCATACGCGTACCAAGTGTTTCACGATCGCACTATATGTAATGTAATGAATGATATTAATAGTGAGTGTGATTGCACATTTCCTGTGCATTTGCCAGAAGAGCTCCTCGCCTACCTGCAGTGTTAATTTTCTTAGAAGAAATATTCAATATGTGTGAAATTTTGTACTGTATTAGTTTTTTTCAAAAGAATTACTAAGGTAGGGACGATCTCTTTCAAATAATTATTTGGTTTATGATCAATAGTAGAGAAAACGTACAAAAATTAAGTATGCTTCTTTCTAAAACAAAAATTATGGTTTGTTTTGTCTTTTTTCTATAAAGTGATTAAAATTATCTGAGAATCATACCAAACATGGCCTAAGAACACAAATGAAGTCACATGCTGCCACAACTAAAACCTAAATATAACATGTAAAATATAAAATAATGACACTTGATCATGCAAACCAAAAGGGGTGACATGTGAAGTCGTTAGATCAGCATTATGGCTTAGCTTAGGATAGGTTGAAAACCAAATTCGATTAAAGAAAAAAGAAATTCATGGGTGCCTTCACATCGAGAAATTATTTAGTATAACTGTTACACCACGTCATCGAATACACGTGGTGCAGCCCACCAATATACTTGAAACATGTGAAGTGATAATCCACATCACTCATCTTCTGGCAATGTGAACATAATTTTTTGAAATCCTACTTTTTGGGAACATGATCAGAATATGGGATGGTATGAATTATCACTCCACATATTCCCAAATATATTAATGGGTTGCACCATATATATTTGATGATGTGGCACAACGATTGCACTAAATAATCTCTCATATACATCACATGTTTAAAAAAGTTATTTTTTACAAGAAGAGAAGACATACTTATTGACCCAATTGGTAAAAGCCCAGCCCAAATATTAAATTGATTTTTCCTCTAGGTCTCAACATGACATGACTCTCCTAACGGGTTGGATTGGGCGAATAATATATGTGACGGTGATCTTAGTAACTTGGCTCAGTAGCTTTAAATTTTTCATTGATTATGTAGAAAAGATAAACCACATTGCTTGGAGAAATTGATGCAGGAGACAATCTATCTTTCCTTTTTATTATCATTAATTTTCTTTGGTGATTATTTAACTTTCTTATTTTTTGTGATTTAATTTCTACAGAAGTTTAGGAGTTATTCAATTTCAATTTCCCTTAGAGTTAAATTTTATTTCAGTTACCTAAAATTAGAGTCTTACAAAATAAATTATAATCTTCATTAATTATCTTCATATATTGATTACAATCATTTTTTTGAAAAAAGAAGAGATTTGTTCTCTCAAGGATTCATGGTTGCCTATATCTCGTGTTCTTGTCTGCACAATAATCGCTATTCTGTCCAGCTTCATAAACTTATTAGATTTTGTCAGAAAACAATGTCATTAATACTATTATGCGATTTTTGTCGAAACTAATTTGCGGTGATAGGCAAAAGCTGAGGTTTAACTTGATATTAAATGAATTACTAATGGATATCTTCTAAGTTGAAATATGCAGTTCCACTTCAAGAAAAGGGTCTTAAATCTTTTAAAATTCCAATCATATCTTCATAAACAAATGGTTGGAGCAAATTTCATCAATTTATGAAAGTTTTAGAGTGGATGTCACTCCCCAAGCACATTGGATGATACCCAAGATAATGTAATAAAAGAAATTCGAAGCATATGTTAAAAGTAGCAAAAAAAAAAAAAAAAAAAAAAAGGACACAAAGGTGACTGTTAAGCATGTTGTTTCCTACATGAAAAGGTGTTTAAGTATTAATTCTTTAAAACATTTTCGCTACATCTTTTAAGAATAATGACATTAAATTTATTCCACATTTTGGCTCAATTAATTAGGAGAATCTTGAAGTACGTTAGACTTCCACGTGCTCGTGTTTCATTGAATATAATATTATTTACACACACAAAAATAAAAATAAAAGGTTTCTTATCGAGATATAATTTTTGTGGTAAAAGTTCAGGGTCTGTGATTTGTATTAATCAGTATCCACTACTGATTGTTTCACTTAAGAAGAATTATATTCAGCTAAAAGGCCAGGTTAATATTAGCTATTGGACAAGTGATTTTGTTGATATTATTGATCACCTCTTAAGCGGGTTATTAGAATTAGAATCAAATATTGGAAAGTTTAATTTCTTGATTTGATAAATTTTAGAGAGTTTTTCTGTATTTTAAATATACTGCTTGAATCGGATCATCTTAAATTAGAAAGTAAAATAAAGAATTATCCAAATTTTATTTTGGGGCATATGCCTCTCCAACACTAAATAAAACTAATCCAAACTAAGAAGTTCATCAAGAGAAATGTAAAAAATTTAATTTAACTAACTGTCAAATAATTGATCGAGTATTTCTTTTTGGTCTATATCACGTTCATTTCATTATTTGTTGTTCAAAAGTTCATTCAAAAATAACTATGTTTAGGATTATGAGAATTATTGATTTTTTGGTATATATAACATTATGTACGAATTTATTATAAAATGCGGGGATAGCTCAGTTGGGAGAGCGTCAGACTGAAGATCTGAAGGTCACGTGTTCGATCCACGTTCACCGCATTCCAACTCAAATTTTTCCATGTTTTTTTTCTTCTCTCACATTATGTTGTTTTTTTTCTTCTCTTACATGTATTTCTTCATCAGTGCCTCTTGAGAGTTTAGACACAGCAAAGGAGGAGCATTCTACATCTACATTGATAAGTTCATTCATTGTGAACAAATAATTTCTGAATTAAAATTTCGACATGGACAAAAAACCCGGGATATTTGATCCAAATTCAACCCAATTACAGTCGACATGCCTATGAGAAAATGTACGCGGTAAACATCTGTGGCTTCACAATTTTCCTACCACAAAAAGTTCAATCTAAAACTTGTTCTCCTAAGAGAATCCATGCATGACAAGAAATGCACCATAAGAGAAAAACACATTATGGACTGATAACAAGAGTATAACATCACCTGCATTACAAATCTGGAACTATGCAACCAAATACAACATCAAATACTACTAAAAGTACAAACAAATGAAGCCCTGGCCGGACTTTTTTTTGAAAATTCCATATTTCTCATTTACTGAAAAATAAATAGCATCTTAAAATACGAAAAACTACTAAAAGAAATCAAATTCCAGATAATTCTCCGAGTTCTTCTGTGCAGATATAGCTGGAGGAGCAACTTTTACACTAGTCGACGCTGGAGGTGGTCCAGGAATTTTCTCAAGATCGAACGGTCTCGGAACATCCGGAGGACTTGCACACCTAATCAAAGCCCAATTCACACCTTCAAAGAACGGATGCTGCTTAATCTCAGTAGCTCCACGTTTATACGCCAATCTATTCTGTGGCTCCTTCACCAGCAACCCTCTGATTAGATCCCTAGCAGCAAAACTAACTACCGGTGATTCAGGAAAACGAAGGGGCTGACCCACAACATTAAAAAGTGTAGCTCGATTTCCTGATCCCTTAAACGGAGTCTTACCAAACAATAACTCATACAAAAAAATCCCAAAAGTCCACCAGTCCACGGCACTGCCATGTCCTTCACCTTTGATGATTTCAGGTGCCAAGTACTCATGGGTCCCGACAAACGACATCGAACGAGCATCTGTGGGCTCCGCCATGAGCTCCGGTAATGGGATGACTTGGTTGCAAGTTTCGTTTTTGGGTTTGGGTTTTCGATCTTTCTTGGATTTACTGGAGAAGAAGCGAGGACCAAAACATGTAGTGGGGACCACGCAGGATGGCTGGATACAAGCAGGTTGGACACAGTAATTAGTGTTCTTCTGCAAGGGCTCTCCGTCAATGGAGGCGGATCTTATTAGAGTTGGGCTGACAGTACAACGAAGTGAAAGGTCGAAATCTGAAAGCATTATATGCCCATCGTCCCTTACGAGGACATTTTCCGGTTTCAGGTCACGGTAGACAATTCCGAGCATGTGAAGGTATTCCATGGCAAGGAGGACTTCTGCTACGTAAAACCTGCATGTGAAATTTCCAAAGTAAATAATTATTAGAAATCGGTTGGAAAAATATTAGGTAGTAAAAAAAGCTTATTGCAGCATTATGGTTAGTATAAGATTAATCCGCTATTGCAAAGTCACAATTAACTTTTATCAGAAACATGTAAAAAGTCAATTCAAAATTATTATCAGATATTAAAGAGGGAGAAATGACAATATAACAAAGATGACCAGACAATGAAGTGCTTTTCAACATTTGAATCAACAAGAATTCATAGGAAAAGTATTAAAACTGTCAAATTTAAGTAACATAAAAAAAAAAATTAGTTTGGGAGGAACATTTCATTAGCATGAGAAACTTCTATGTCCTTCCCAGTTATCTTTTCACATTAGTTTTCTTGTACTTAACTAAGATTTTTTCTCCTATTTAGCAAAAGTGGAAAAACGGTAAGAACGTCAAGAAAATGAAAAGATGCTGACACTGAGCTATAATGAACTTACTAAACTTATTTCTTATGTAGCTTAATTATATTTATAAACTAAAAGTAATCGAGTCCTCCAATTAAATAGGTTTAATTATCTAGTTTACTATTGTATCTATAACTAATTGATTCAAGGCGACTTCTATACAAGTATAATGACTTTCAACCTTTAGCACTTATAATGATTCAAAGAATATTGGGAAATCCACTCATGCTCTCCTGTTTATGTATGTGCCTGTTTGCTTTCTCGTGATTCTGTAAGCTTGTGGAGTTTGCTGATGTGGCAGGTGGTGGAAATAAATATATAGGCAACTGGTGGAGGCGAATTGCTGCTGTGATAGTTTATTACAACAGAGTCAAAATGGTAGGGTGGCTGCGTCAATGGCAAAAAAAGGCGCATGTGGATGAGGGTGGGATAAGGGATGTGGCAGAGGGTCGAGATGGATGATGAGGCCCACTGGTAGAATAGATTCCCCATGGGTATAAAAATTCTAATTCAATGACCAACTCATTGATTCATGCCAGATAATACCACCTAGAAGTCAAAAAGGGAACATATACGAGAACCAGGTCAATAGATTCTTTACAATTGCTGAGGTATCATCACCAGCAGAAAAGAGTAACACATCTAAGGACATATATTTAATGCGGTAATGCATGGTATAGAAAATATATGAGCTAAACACGTAAACACAAATATTCAAGTTTGTGGTAATTAATGCAATTTACAAAGCCACTAATTTTAAACACACTCAAATGCGTTTAAATTTGAACCATACTTGTTCAATTTTCTATAGTCTTTCCAACTATTTCTCTAACCACTAGTTTAATCTAAATCTACAATCATGCGATGAAAGCATTAATTTGCACAGCAAATATAATCACAAGATGATGCATTCTGAAGTTAATATATGACCCATATAGATATTATGAGTTAAGAAAGTATCATACTTCACAGCTTGTTCAGAAAAATGTTTTCCTGGTTGCCTCTGTCGAAGTGAGTGCAAGTCGCCCCCAGGGCAGAACTCCATCACTAAACACGAAAATTTTTCCGTTTCAAAATGGGTATATAATGTCGGAAGGAAAGGATGATCAAGAGACTGCAATATTTCCCTTTCTGTCTGTGCCCTTAAAAGTTTCTTTCGACTAGCTAACGAAGCTTTATCCATAACCTTCATCGCAAAATAACACTTTGTACCACATAATTCCGACAAATAGACACTTCCAATGTCACCACACCCTAATTTCTTCAGAAGTCTAAAGTGCCTTAAATCTAAGGCCCCATCCTTTGTTCTAACCGCTTGTATTGCCTCCCATCTAACATCATTTGCTTTATGAGGCTTGCTGACGGTACTACTCAAGCTGCTGCAAGTACTCTCATCACTTATGTCAGTACTCGTGCTACCCCTACACAAACTGCTTTTACCACTCTCGGGAAAATCAATCCTGTCACTAATCTTGGCACTTCCACTAGTCTTTGCAAGGCTACTTGCTCCATCACTAACTTTTGCAGATGCTGAGCTCTCTTTGATATTTCCGAGATCTGAAATTTTCTTCTCTAGTTCAGAACTACGGTCACCCAAATTTAAGCTTGAATCCAATTTACCAGCCAAAGAACTAATTGGTTCTTTTATTTCGGCAGTAGTTACAACTGGAGATTTCTTAGAGGCAACATTTTCGGTGTTCTTGGGTAATTCTTTTGTAGAAGGGACTGGTTTGCTTGTTTTGGAAAATGGGATTGGTATATCCCTCCGAGGATTTCCTTCTAAAGCTTGCCCTCCATAGCTTTTGCTCTGCTTTTCTGAGGAACTTTTGCTAAAAGATTCTGAGGCCATTGGAATGAATATATAATCTGGAAATCGATCAGACTGTACATCAATACTCAAAACCCATATAAAATCCGTTTCCCACTTCGATATCAAACTCAAACATCATCATCTGCACTTACATTCACATCTGAGTGTCAGTATCAAGTAAGAGTAGATCAAAACCGAAAATTGTTAAAAATAACAACTTTTATTCAGACGAGCATAAATCTTAAAACTGGGAAATAGATCATATACCCATTAAAAAAAAGAAAAAAAAAGGCAATATTGACAAAAATATCATGAAAAAATGGAGGTATTGAAGTTGATAGAGGTGCAGATGCAGATCAACCAACAGATAGCATAAAGACATTTAATTCTCCAAAGAAAAAACGATTTGTTCTTCTCCTATATTTTACCTCAAAATGCAATCTTTTAATTTTAAGAACAGATGCTAACTGGAAAAGCAATATTGCCACAAATCACCACCAAAATTGCACAAAAAGAGAACAAATTAACTTAGAAAACATAATGTTGTTCCTCATACACACTTCACTTCACCAGTAAAACATTACCAAATATCAAAAAAAGAAAAAGAAATTAGGAGAAATTTAGCTGAGAAATGAAAAGGGTTCACGAAAAGAAACAGATCTTGAGTATTAACCCACCTCTTTACTGAAAACCACACCAAGATGGATCCATAAACCCCAAGAAAACAGATAGCAATGCTTGAAAAACCAAATCCACTTAGCAAACCACTGGAACAGTCCAAAGGTAAAGCAAGAAAATAAGCCCACACGAACAAAAGAGAGGCAACTTGTAGTCACAAGATCGCAACTTTAGGGTTTTCAATATTTTCTTGCTTTTAGCAATGGAGATTAAAGAAATAAAAAAGGAGAAGGTACTTAACTGTAGAGAGAGATAAAACAATCACCTCTTTTTCTTCCTAAAATGTGTGGAGTGAATGATAATAAAGAAAATACTACTCCTATAATAAAAGAAAAATGAAAAGGCTTTGAGAACGTTGAAAGAGAGAGTTGGGTGTCATGACCTATACCAAATACCAATGCACTTTGTTTACTATACTATAGCTGTACTAATACTTTACATATAAGATTGATTGAACAATATTTTAAGTTGGATGTAAGTTCAATTAAGAAAAATAATAAATTGATATGTACACATATTAAATTACTCGAACTTAACTTATGTTCGACTCGTCTAGACTTATTAAAGTTCGAAACATAAATCTAAACAAAATTTTAAATACGATAAACAAAATTGAATCAAATTCGGATAGGATAATACATTGTTTGACTCTATCAATCAGAATTATTTGCACCCTATAGGAAAAAAGAGATTGTGAAGGAATTAAAGAAGGGTAAAATAAAGCTTTACATGTTGAAGAATTTCAATGATTTTTTGTCCAAAACAAAAGGGTCTGAATCAACATATGGGCCTCCAAATGCTCCAACCTGTCCCTCATGCTTGGAAGTTGGGACTCTCACCTTCAATTTCCCATTAAGGTCATAACTAACTTGGTAATGACTGCTTAAGTCCCCTTTGCCACCACTTTTAATGTGGTCCATTTTCCTTAATATTGGCTATATTATATATATATATATATATATATATATATATATATATATATATATATATATATATATATATATATATATATTGGATTGAATCATGGGCATATGGTCCAAATTCATCATTATTTTTTGGATAATGAGCTTGAAATATGGATGTACTTTGTCCTGTAGTGTAGCCATCTTCATGTGAATGAAATGTTTAATATTAGTTGTCTACTCCTGCAAAAAGTTCTGCTTCACGAGTCATTTGAGGTCTTGACAATTTTTTTAGATTCTTTCTGCAGATGTCCACATGTTGGAGTTCTTGTGCAGAGAATAAAGTAGAAGTAGTCAATGAATGACCTTTTGTCTTTTGTGAAAGGTTTGCACTAATGATCTTTTTTTACATTTGAAAACAGAAAGACCAGAAATGTTTGATGATCAGATCCTTTCTTAGTTGATCAAAGATAAATTTTGCTTATCATCGAAGACGCATTTTTAAATTTGAAGGTATATATATTTTGAAACCAAGGCAATTTCTTTTTAAAACATAGCATGAGATTACTTTGAATAGACAATAAATATATGAATGTGTCGCAATCAAACGATTCTACAAGTTCGAGAACATAATTTGGAAACTGAGAAGATCTTCTAATCAATCCAGATATAATTTATATTCCATTTGTGATGAAAATTCAGAATATCACAGATTGACCAATCAAAAAATAAATTCAACCACTTTAAGAAAGTTCTAATTTTGGGAATCTTTACATCATAAATATAAAATATGTCATTTTATATACTAAACCACTTCCTAAAAGAATTTTTTCTTCTTTATACTATCAATAATCAATAATCTCCCGTTGGTAGCGACTTAGGAGAGATCAGTTATCACCCGCTTACACTTGTCTTCCAAAATCTTCAAAGCTTCAGTGAATAACACTTCTGGAGGTAATGCTCCGGTAGATTCAATTGTAACTGAACAAGTAAGAGACGGATAATATTGTAAGATTTTTTAGAGATGAAAATGGCCAGTAATAGGTTTAACCGCTTTACTTACAAATAAAATGATTTTTCACACGCCTCAGGGCAACGAGCTGATCCCAACCGTCTCCTCTTATGCATTCTCGACAAAGAGTACAAGACCGAGATCTAGACACAGTTGCTCTTTTTCGACCTATATGACAGTTAAAAAAAATGATAATTGTCCATCTGACAACATAAAACTGTTAAGAGATAATCAAAGCTTTGCCCATCATCTTACCGTTACCAATATCTTCAATATCAAATACTTTAACAGGACATTTCTTAACAAGTTCTTCTGCCTTCTCATCTCTAATTTCTTGCAACAACACAACCTGCAGAATATTTTTTTTTCTAATAATGAGTCCCAATTAATTTTCTTGTGAATGAAGATCAGCTGCCAACAAGAGTCGGAATTTAAACATATTCAAGGAGGTTTGATCATAAAAGTGGGAAAAGTATTAAACAGAGAAATATAAAAAAGTTATACCTCGGGGAGAATTCTATACCAAGCAGTGGCAACAGGCGACCACTTTGCATGAGTCTTACCCAAGCCTTTCACAGCATGCACTTCCAACTCAATTTCCTGCAAAGGAAAACCAACCCTTCAGTTTCTGATATAACATCCAAGAAAGCAGTAACAAAGAGATACATAGTACATTGTAATAACTATTCACCCACAAAAATAATACTAATCATTTGAAAGACTTATATCACTCATTAGTTATCTCTTGCAGTTAAGTCATCTAGTAGTCAGGGTTCTTCTAATGGCAAATGTGAAGGAAGACCTTGTCAACAGATGATGTTATTAACTGATTCACTTTTGCTATATCTAGCATTATTAGATAACTTAACAGATAGTGAATGAAGGACTTTTACACAACTTCTTCAATAACCACACTCATGTCCTGATTGACACAAGACAGGGTTCTATACAGGAGTCCTGCCTTAAATTCTAGTAATTCAAAAATTCTACTTTGAAATTTAAACATACCTGTCCAGAGCCAAGTCTAGCTATGACTATATTGCTGTGCTTGGGGACAATCGGGTTGTTTGCGAATTCTGGCAGAGAGTCTTGGCTACGACTGAATGAAGTATAAGTTTTTGACTTCGAAGTCAAATCCAGATTTGAATTTTCTGTACTTAGTAAGAACTCACTGCCATTAGGTAGCCATACCAGCTCACTGGACTTCACTGCGAAAAAGGAACGCAAGAAAGTAAAATAGAAATTCAACAGGATGACATAATTTCATTGTGTTGGGCATAAGTACAGTACCACTGATACGTGAACTTTCCTTTTCACTTCCCTTTCCCTTTCCCTTTCCACTTTTTCTTTCGCAACGAGCATGGAGTTTAAATACAATGGTATTCTTTTCATTGGGTTCATCATTTTCTGGAGATAACACAATTTAAGCGTCAGAAAACTTGTCCCATCAAAATATAGAAAAGATAAACAGCTGAAGAAGAGGAATTTAATAGAGAATAGAGCAAAACCTGATTTATAATCAAATAGCCTTGGGTCAACTTTAAGTGGAATAAGACCCAGTCTATGGGAGAGAACCTCATCTTGAACCACCGAGGTGTTATTTGCAATAAAAACGTGCTCAATAGCCATGGTGGGAAGCTATAGGTAGAAAACAAGAAAATATCAGATTCACCCTCTCAAAATATGCTGTGCAGGTGACTAGTTCACCAGAAACAATCTTTGCAATTGATGTCATTTATAAACAAACAAGAAGAAAAAAGAAATGAGAGTGCTCTATACATCATTTATATACGACTCCCAATATGCAGTCTATCTCGTATAAAGCATAAGCATACTAAAGAAAAATGCTAAACATTCAGACCTCTAATAAAATTCTAGAACTGATTTACTGAAGACATAAAATATCAGCCACTGAAGTACCAAAACAACCATATAGATATTTCTTCAGTAAAACAACATAACAAGCACATTTTCTGTGTTCATAGAATACCATGAAGAGATCTAAAATGAGGTCGCTTAAAAAATACATTCCTAGTCCTAATACAGAATCTTCATTAGTTATGTTACTCCATACAATATTCCTAGACCAGTCCAGGCAGTCGTATCGACATATACTCCAGGTTCCAGTAAATTTGGCTACAGTAATGCTAAGATCCTAGGTTGTTTTTTTCCAAAAACACAATTTTCTGAATCTACTCCTCTCATTTTATCTAGACTGCGAATAAACGGACTCGAGGAAAGAAACTTTTTAAAGTGCCCCGTATGAATTTGATGCTCAATTGAGAAACAACTAATAAACCACACGATATATTGAACATCCGAAAGAAAATCAAAGTATTCCTTGATGCAGACCTCAGCTATGAGGATTCGTCGAAGAGCATTCGCAACAGAAGCATCTATGCCAATAATATCAAATTCCATGTCATCATCTGTGAGATTAATCACTTCAACCCTAAAATTTCTATGAAAGTCATCCAGCCGCAAACTGTTATCCACTCCCGTTGACGAATACGCCCCCGAGTAACTTATATTCTCAGTCTTTAATCGCCCAAAAAAAAAAAAAAACAGCAATAAGTAAACAAGTACAGTATATACTTGAGCAACAAGAAAACAATCAATTATCGAAGGTAATTTGATACATGAACAGGGGCATCGGAAGTGCAGCTAACGCGAGTTCTCTGAAGTTGAATGTGTGGCGGCAATCTTCCTTTTGGAACATCCGGCAAATCCCACACCGGAATTTTCTCTGCTTTAGTGGTTTCAGATTTCTCATTCTTTTCGACCATATTGTCCATATTCTATATGTATCTTCTCAAGCTGTTCGTTTTCTGTATGTCTGTGTAATTGTGTCTGAATTACGTGAAAGAGGATGAGAGGGGAAGGGGGAGAATCGAATGGCTAATTTATTAGGGTTTAGGGTTTAAGTAGAATCATCATGACTTTATCAATAAATTCATTCATATATTTGGGAAATTCTTACCCGGGTTTGGCCGAACCCAAACTAATTACATGACAAGTGTAATACACTTGTTTTGGGATTGGATATAACTTCTAGGAAAATGATCAATCACAAAGCAAGTGCAATATACTTGCTTGGTGGTTGGATGAATTTGACCAAGCCAAGTTGGGCAAAAATTTTCCTATATATTTTCCATTAAAATCGTTCTCTAGATTATGACTACCTAGTTGTTTGATGCACATTCACTTATTTATTTAGCAAAATTAAATAGGTGAAATACGCTTTCCTCTTTAGACATCCCTAAAGTATCAATTGTAATACTTACCCATATATGATAGTATTAAACATATTATTCCAAAAATATCCCGTCCCTTTTGAAATATATACATTATTTCTTTATTATTTTATCAAAAATATTTATATTAATTATGAATTCATCCATCCACCAAATAATATTATATTTCAATTTCTTCATTTCTTAGATTTCCATCGAATTTTTGGTCTCAAATTTTTTCTTTATTATTGTCTCATTTTTTTCTTGATTTATTTTTCAATTTGTTTTCTTTATTTTAAGTTTCAATTTTTTGTATTTCTATCTCAAATTTTTTTCTCCATATTTTTCTATGTTTTTATTTGGTGAAAATTATCTCATTTATTTTCGGTACGAATTATTATTAAAAATATTGAGTAATTCTCCTTCGAATTCTTTTCACAAAATAAACGGCTGACACCAAGCAATATTATGTTTTAATGTCTTTATTTCTTCATCAATTTTTTTTATTAATTATGCATACATCCATTTATCAAACAATATTAAATTTCAATTTCTTCATTTATTTTGCTTCTTTTTTGTTATAAAAAAATGAGAAGAAAGTGAAGAAGAAATTTGAGATTGAAAAAAGTATGGTAAAAAATGAAGAAATTAAAACATAATGTTGTTTGGTGGATGAATGGATTCATAATGTACTTTTTTCAATCTAAAAAAATGAAGAAATTAAATAAAGAGACAATTTCATTTTTATTATTTATGAAAGGAGCGGGGGTATTTTTGGAATAAAAACTACAAAACTATAACAGATGGGGGTAAGTGTTACAATTGATATTTTAGGGGTAATTGATACCACCCATACTTTAAGGGGGGGGGGGGGGGAACTGTATTTCACCCGATTATATAATTCTCTCACATAATATGCATAGAACTAAGTCTAGAACATGGATCAAATTCTTGTTTCGAATGTATCTTTCGATCAACCAAATATTGAAAAATTTTCGAAAATATTTCGAAAATACTAAGGAAAAATTGTAAAAAAAAGTTACTAAATTTAGGAAAAAACCAAAGTTTAAATCAAATAAATAGTTTCGAAATTACATTTTATTTTCGTTTCACCTAATTCAAAATGAAAACTTTTCGATGAAAAAGATGAAAATATTGATCCATGGACCAATTAATATTTTTGACAAACAAACATCCTAATCTAAAATAAATAAATTATGCACATCACCACTTAAGTCGAGCCATTTGAATAAGCCTTATTTTTGTCCATCCAACGAATATAAATTTTTGTGACAAAAGTTGCACCCATGTCATATAAATATGATGCATAAGCACTCAATATCTTATTATCTTTTCATTTAGTCACAAATATTTACCCGAAACTTTTTAACATTGATAATAGAAATTTCAAATTAAAATGTGGAAGGAGTATATGTTTTTCCTATAGTATTTTAACCATGAATTTAGCATAACTGTATATATATATTTTTTTTTTTGGTTTCCCAAGAGTTTAATCCCTTTCGAGGCGCGTCGGGCACATAAAGTGGGAACCTCTCCCAACAGGGATTCGAACCTGAGTCCGCTACTTTGTAGTGACTAGTCCATTCCACTAGACCAATCACCTGTTGGTATAACTGTATATTAAATATACATCACATGTATATATGATATTCTTCGTAAAATTATTGATATTATAACTGTTTTTAGCCAAAAAAAAAAAATGATGCCAGTTGTGAAAAGAATTGGATAAATAACGAGTTGCGTGAGGGAAATTTATGATTTTGAGATAAACAATACCCTTTTCACAAATAAATAGATACTA
Organism: Penstemon eatonii; assembly: GCA_038501285.1. NCBI lineage: Eukaryota > Viridiplantae > Streptophyta > Magnoliopsida > Lamiales > Plantaginaceae > Penstemon > Penstemon eatonii. Next base: position 63,528,594 of record CM076708.1, on the reverse strand, counting down.
GTATACGCTCCGTGCTATGCACGGACTATTACTAAATATATTTTTATTAACTAAGTTGTATGATATGTTAAAATTGTGTAATGTACGGTATGGTTAAAACGTATAAAACCAATATTTAAAATGATAATATTTATTTTAAAAAAACAAAAAATATATCCCAGATGTTAAATATCCTTAGAGCTTGGTAGAGGAAATAATTATAATATTTACAAATATAATTTAACCGGGGTTATTTTTACTCCATTGATGTGGAACTGATACCTGTATAATGAACAAGAGATAAGTCAATAATATCTTAATATGATTGAGTTATATATATAGGATTCAAGGTAATGAATTATGACTTACTTGTTTTAACCTAAAATCGACAGTCTCTTTGGGAGATATGAGCATTCTTCAGACCAATCAACAGGCAAAACAAATTTAACCGCACGTGAAACAAACCAAAGAAGATACATGTGAAGTCGGTGATCCCAAAATAAAGTTAGAAGCTAGTAACAATTATCTGTAGTCTACTTTATACTAAAGCAGTTAATATAAAAAAGAATTGTAGGTCACCTGTAAAGATGAGGCAATAAAGAGGTAAAAGTGAGATAAAAAAAAGACTTATCTCATCTACAACCTTTTTAAAAAATTGTTCGTCTCACCTACTCCTCACAAGAATCCGCTGGGATCCAACATATTTTACAATGCTAACTGACTGTGGAAATAATTTTGGGAATTTTAAAAAAATTCTAACACCAAGATAAAAGTTGAATGGTTATTAATAGTACTAAAGTCTACAAAGATATACATAATTTATATAAAAAAATTGGCAATGCAAAAAATATAATCATTCACCAGAGCAAAAGCAATGTCAAAATAGAAATTTTACCAACACCAACACCAACTACGTGTAATTTCTATAACCCCTGTATAAATTCAGATTGCCAAAATTTAGAAGAAATATTGAATAGTATATGCATCAACATCCATAATATTAGATTTAAATATTTGAGACGTGGTATGAATTATAGAAACCTGCAATTAAGCGGGCACTCTTCTTTTGGGAAGTTGTGCAAAGCTATTTACACTTCCAGTCAATGAACCTGCAGAATTAATTTTGAACAATAGTTGATAAGATAATCAGATAATTCCATAGATAAGTAAGCACCACTAATAAATATATACGGAATATATGAATCAAAATACCCATCTCATCAGTCATGTGGTAATTAAGATTGAGAAAGAATAAATATAAAACATAAAGTAAATTTCAGCAATAAAAATGGTACAATTTAAACAAAGCTATATTTGTAATGCTGCACAGAAATTAATAAATTACACCAATCAATTTACACATAAAATCAGTCATGAGTTTTTCTCTTACGGATCAAATAAGAACCAAATAATCCTATAAAAGTTCTACCAAACATGATTACCACAGTTTGTATATAACAAACAAATCCTTCATCTTGATACTTTATCATGAAGTAGGTTCCTCAAACTAACCTCGTAAAACAATTTGAAGAAGAAGAAAAAAAAGTACACGTGTAGTCTAAGTATATATATATACATTGAACTTATTTATCCATAATATGTAAACTATCCTGGTTGAATTACAATAGATGTTTCAAATTTATACTCACTAAACTCGAATTAACAAATATATATCATGCCTAATTATAATTATTTTCGAAACTTTCCAACAAATAAAAAGATTTAACCAAAAACAAATACGATCAGAAGTTGAAAGACAGCCAAAAAATATGAATCTTACCTTGCTTCTAAATAAACCCAATTAATGAACAAATTGTTGTTTGAGCAAGAACCCCAGGAGTTAAGCAAGGATAAAAAGACCTCTCACGTTAGATTCCTTTTCAGATAAGATGTTTCTTCATCTTATTGAAATAAGACAGAAAACATATTACTAAAAGGATGACATGAACGAAGGCAAATCAATGATATTTATTCCAGCATCATACATTTTGTTAATGAGTTAGTTGGTGTAAATCAATAAAATCAATGCTAGTTGGTGTAAATCAATGAAATCAATGCTAGCTTGACAGACATAAACTATATATTAAGTCAAAGTAATACATGTTAGTAGACTCCAATATGAAAACCCACTCCAATTTGAAAATCCACGTCTCGTAAATTTTGATTTGTAAACCTTTACCCAAATCATTAACCTCTCTTGAAACTGCACATCTTCATATCTTTTCTTTTTCTTGAATTGATTTCTCTTGTTGATAGTCTTCCTTTGTAATTCAGAACATACAAAAGTTCTCCACCATTTATTTAACTGGAGAAAGAGGGATGAATTAGTTAGAGGTAAAGAAGGCCCAATGGTTATCCTAATTTAGTCCGTCATACCTGAAATCGGGAGAAGAAGAAGCCGGTTGCTATAAAATTCCCACTCCAATTGTGGTGGTAAATCTGATACTTGAAAGCCTGAAATTGGGAGAAGAAGAAGCCGGTTGCTATAAAATTCCCACTCCAATTGTGGTGGTAAATCTGATACTTGAAAGCCTGAAATTGGGAGAAGAAGAAATGAGTTTTAGTGTGGAGAATTTTCATGGTTGAGGAATTTGGAAGTGGAGATCGTTGAGGAAGAAAGTGAACGTGGGTATATGGGTGTAGGAATTTGAATGGTAACTGACTGTGGAAATAATTTTGGGGATTTTAAAAAAATTCTAAATTCTGTAAAAAAAGAATTGGGTCAAAATTAGGATGAGGCAGTTAAGAGACTGATCTCAAATATATATATAAGAGATATTGGATGAAAAGAAAAAAAAGGAAGAAATACTTTTTTGGGTTTGTTGATTTTATCATCATCATTCACAAAACGAAAGCCCTAAAACTCTACTCAACGGGTGAAATCGTGAGAGCGTTTCTCTCATGGAGATCTGATTTTCAATAGCCGTTGTAATTTCACTCATCACTCCTTCCCTCCCTTTTTCTTCCACTCGTCTTCTCAAACTTTGTCTTTTTCAACATACCCGTTTACATATATGGTTTTTCAGAGTGATTAAAGCTTGTCCCTTTTGATCCGGGTAATATTTTCTTCCTTCCGTTTCTACTTAGAATTTGAGTTTGTATTTTCATTAGCTGATACTCCTCTTGTACTACCACCACCAAGTGTTAAATGAATCATGGTTTTTGTATGATCCTTAAGACAAATTTTAATGCTTCTCTTTTTCCAGGTTCAACTTTTCAATTTAAAATTATAAGGGACCTAATTGGAGAACTCATTTAGCAGTGTAATGGGTGTTGACTTATTGTGGCTCAGATTATGTGAACTGCGCCTGTTAGATTGTTGTTACCTTTAAATTCTTTTCGAAAGTTTTGCACCATGTATTCTAGTGAAGGTTATTGTTGTATTACAAAGTTGACTACTTTAGAGGAATAAAAGGGTACATGAACGTTAAGTGGGCTGTTTACAGAATGCTTGATACTTTCCTTCTTCTTAAGAGACCTACTGGTCTGGCCCTTTCATTTCGAGTCAGACTCAAAAAAAGAGTTGAAACACTTTTAGTCATATGCTTTCATGATGAAAATTTAATTATATCATCAGATTTCCTTTGGCATGAGGAAAATGAATCCTAAGAAGAAAAGCACCTTTAAACCAGTCATACACTTGCTTTAAGTCGATCCCCTGCTACCCCCTCTCCTCTCCCCTTTCTTATTATTACGAGGATGGGTAAAAAGTGACCTGTAAATTTTTCATATATGAGAAGAGTTTGACAATGATATGACAATAGCAGAAATGGAAACTTAATTTTCCTCCACGTTTCAATATTGGGAAAACTGGTCTTAACAGGGAGGCATTTTCGTTTACCGAGGCCTGCTTGATGTCTTCGAGTCATTGCCTTTCTATGAAGTTATTTAGTAACACAGAAGGTGTTTCATGCTTTTCTGCAAGTCATTGTAATGTTTTCCAGTTAATTACTTTTTCAGGAAAAATATGGATGCTGGACTGGGTCACAAGTTGCATCCTGGACCCATTGACGACTCTATACTTACTTTACAGAACCATCACAGATCTACAGAGATTTGGAATGGTCAGGACTTCGAACCTCTAACATGTCGGAGGTGTGATGGTCACTTTTGGCGCTTAGGTGCCTTGGACCCTAGAGTGCAGCAAATGTTGCTGAAAGCAGGTTTTTATGGGGTTTGTAAGGCTGGTCGCATAAGGCTAGATCATGCTTTAATCACGGCATTGGTTGAGAGGTGGCGTCCAGAGACACATACTTTCCATTTCCCAGTCGGTGAAGCCACTGTGACATTGCAAGATATTTCAGTGTTGTGGGGTCTCCCGGTAGATGGTGACCCTATTACAGGTGTTGATACCAATCGCACAATGGATGAATGGCAGGAAATATGTAATGAGCTTTTGGGATTCAGACCACCTCCTGAGGATTTTGATCGCGGCCGTCTGAAAATCCGGTGCTTACAGGAGAGATTTAAAACATTGCCAGATGATGCTTCGGAGGATACCGTGCAATTTTATGCCAGAGCTTACATTTTGCAGTTGCTTGGGGGGCAGTTATTGTCAGATATGTCTAATAATAAAGTGAAGTTGATGTACTTACCCCTGCTTAGGGATTTTGAGGCAGCTGGTAAGCTAAGCTGGGGTAGTGCTGTGCTCGCTTGTCTCTACCGTGGTCTGTGCCGCGCAAGCAAACCTGAGACATCAGACATATGTGGGCCGTTAGTACTTTTGCAGGTATCAGTAGTCACTAGTCACATCCTGAGAAATGCCTTTCTATATCGGGATAAACAAGTCTGAACACTAAAATGCTCTGTCCTTTAAACAGATCTGGGCATGGGAGAGATTGCCCTTCATTCGTCCTGGGAATATAGCACCCGGGCAGCAACCACAACATGATATAGTTGCCAGAGAATACTCTTTGCCTGCTCCTCCCTACGGTTCCAGGTATTATTGCAAATATCCAAACTCCCTTTTAGTGTCCATATACACTAAAACGTATACTTGCTCTTATGATGATACATAAGTTGCTTATAGATGGAATGTTAGTTTCAAGCTGGAGAGTCTGGGAAAGCAAGTCCTACTCTTATATAGAGACCAACTAGACAATATGAAGGATGACCAGGTTCTTATTCATTTACTTCATTTGTATATATTAAATTGTTTACTAGTTTTTGAAATCTCATTCATTTTTTAGTTTGTGTGGGAGCCATATCCTGATGATGTATTAGCAACCCTCCCAGAGTATTGCCTATCAGGAAAAAGCATTTGGCAGACTCTGTCTCCTCTCATCTGCTTTGACGTGGTGGAGTTTCACCATCCTGACCGTGTTTTGCGTCAATTTGGGCAACAACAAACCATCCCTGCATTTTGTGACACTATCCCTGACATCCATTTAACTGATCGTCGTGGGAGACAAAATTACGATTGGGCCCTTCATCACAGGCAATTTGTTCATATGTGGGCAGATCGCTATAGCCGCATTGTAACCGCACCTATTATTGATTGTCAAATGGATCAGAGTGATTCATACATGATATGGTACCGAAGAATCACCCGCTTATTGATTGGTAATCCTGATACTCGTCCAAATGCTAAAAACCACGGAGTTGGAAGTGCTATGGAGGCAATGGTAAAAATCAAATACTTCGATGTCACCATCTTCTAAGCCACTTGTTTTCATGCTTGCTTCTTAAATTTGTCTTTGTCTATATATTCAGGCCAAAAGCTTACAAAAAATATACCAACGGGCAACCGATGCTATAAATGAAGGATATGAGGTCTCTGGGGAAGATGTCCTTTTAGAGATCCAGGATATATGTGCATATTCATTGAGAGAAGCTCATGAGGGCCACCATCTCACTGTCAATAGCGATTTAGGCTTACCTTCTCCAGCTGCATCCTCTTTTCTTCCACCTAAGGTACAAAGGGGTAGACCGAGGAAGAGAGGTGGATTTGCTGGTGTACAATCAACTGAGAGCCGAAAAAGATGTTTATATGTGCCAATAACTCAATCCAGCTCATTGACAGTGTCTCATTCTCACATGCCATCAGAAAATGTTGGTGAACTTCCAGATACGCCTACGACAAGGTATTCATCAATGACTGCACAAACTACAGATCCAAATGCAATGCAACTGGACCCGGAAGCTACAGGTGCAGTTGGATTTCTGCATTTCAGTACAATTTGTTGAAAAGTTTCATTATGTACATTCTTAGCACCTGATATGAAATTATCATCATAAACGACTTCTGCAGAAACAGCAAATCCATTCTTGCAAGCCCTTGGGAAGATTAGGGATATTTGTGCGTTTACTTTGAAAATGAGTAGTGGAGACCAGGGGCAAGAAGTGATTCATGTGGGTCCTAAAACAAAGCATTGTAAGCCAAGGAGGAGAGGTGGAATGAGTGGATACATTGTTGGTGCAAGTTCAGGGGCCAATTCAAATTTTCCATATACCTCTGCACAAGCGTCTCCTACACCTTCATTGGGACCTAACGGTTCTTTTTCAGGGGAATATGATATTCCTGAACAGGATATAGAGCCTTTGGCTACTCCACTCACGAGAGACTCTCCGCTATTAGAATTACATGACAACTTACAGTCTGAAATGATAGAGCTAGATACAATAACTGGAAGTAGAGAAGCCTCACCATCCTCAGCCAGCCCATCTATGCTAGAGCTATCGAGAAATCAGAACTCACTTATACCATCAACAAGCGAGGATACCAAGTTTTCACTAGAGGGCAATGCACCAATACTAACACAGCAGAAATTGCCACCTGTCGACCCTAATGAGGAGGAGGAGAAAGTAAATGGACCACCCGTTTTGGAGCCCCAAGGTGCTGAGATTCCAGCACCATTAGGCTCAGCCAACCCTGAAAAGATGCACACAAAGCCATTCACTCAGCAAGTTGAAATGAATACCCCTGAGCTTTCACCAAAGCATGAAGGTTCGTCTGTGCACTTGGTTACTGAAGAAGCAATAACAAAGGTTACTGAGCCAGAAACCGATACTTTAGGAGTTGGTAGAGGGAAAAGGAAAGAAGAGACCATAGATAAAGTGAGGTATATTGACTTGGGACATACACTTGATAAAGCTCTAACTTCACCTGATCCAGATACTGTTAATAATGCTCATGGCAAACCGGCATTTGAGTCTTCACTTGAGTTAGGGTACGATGTGATTAAAGTTGAATGTGCTACAGTCAAAGATGGCCAGAAGACGTACAAGAGACTGAGGCGTTCTGTGTCAAAAAACGGGTAGTAGTGTAATGGTTTAAATATGCTGATGCGTTCTGTGTCAAAAAACGGGTAGTAATGTAATGGTTTAAATATGCTGAGGCGTTCTGTGTCAAAAAACGGGTAGTAATGTAATGGTTTAAATATGGTGATAACTGACTATGTATCTATATTATCTCGTAAAGTTATTGAACACCATGGATAGTCATTATTTTTGTCGAATAATTCATTATTAAGGGGTTTCCTGCCTGGTTTTAGGACGATAATAATTGGAGTAAGGTGCTACTCGTTTCTGTCTTTTCATTTTTTCACTAATATAGGTGGAAAGTGGCATTAAGACACAATTACTAAATAGTAATTCATTAGTTAATATTCTTATCTCTTCTTCTCTGTTCAGTTGGCGTTTAACTGCTTTTGTACACTTGGAAAGCAATTCTCAATATGTACATTTCAAAACATTGCATGTTTGTATGTATTGATGATAATAACCATTACCTACTAAAGAAGAGAGATTGTACGTATTTGTTAACATCACTAAACATCTCATATACTTTCATGATTTTGCACTGAAAAACCAATTCGGGAAGTCCTTTCATTCATAATAAATTTGATACTTGCAAATATTTTGCATACTCGAAAATGGATCTATACTACTAATTAGTTCATGCATTTGACGTTTTCATTGGCACCTAAACTGGTAATTTTACTAAGACGAACCTTTTCTGAATCTACAGATTTCTTGAATATTTGTCAAAATAACATTTTTTCATTTTTCAGAAAAAAATTATAAACATAGGATATGTAGAAATTTTCAGTACATAAAATCAAATTACGAAAAACACTAGCAAAATGCAAAAACTAAAGAACCAGAATAGGTACCACAGCTGTAATCCAGTAGACAACTATTGCAGCAGAATTACAACATAAGCAATTCACTTTGAAACGGAGCCCCAAACATATGATTCCAAAATAAATAACCAAGTCAATCTTGATATCTTACATAACTTACTATTAGAAGCAAGGTAAAACAAAACTTTGTGGCTCTTGAAGCCAATATTAGCTAGTTCCATAACAGATAGTATAAGGGTGACAATGAAGTTTGAAACAGAAGCAACCGAGCCCCCCCTGTGCTGGTTTAAATATCAGTCAAGCCACTGGCCACACTTGTCAATCTCCAACAAATATGGAGTATGACTAACTTCCTTCACCATTTTCTGCCTAGACTGAATCAAACGGCACCTCGACTTCTCTTCTTGTTCGTAACTCCATTTTCTGTCTTAGCATTATTTTTCTTTGCTTCCCTTAAAGCTACTCTCTTCTCTTCTCTGCAAACCAACATAATATAAATAAATAAATGTGCTCTAGTACCCAATGTATTGAATTTTCACCACTGTGAGAACACAAATGAATTTGATCTTTGAATTTCATTGCTTCTCAGATCACGATAAACAGTTTCTCGAGTATTGAGAGAATTTCATTTAAGAAATGTACCTAGTTTTTGCAATTTCCTCTCTGGAAGGAGGTTTCTTTTTCTCTCTCTTTCCATTGACAGGAGGTTTATCACCACTTCCAGATTTAGCAGAACCATTGCTCATTTTTTTGTTATCATTGTGCAATTTTTTGGTCTCTCTGGCAACAACTTTTTTCTTCTGAAGCTGCTGGCCATCTCCTCGAACAGTGTTGTAGCCAGTGCTCTCAGTCAACACAGACGCATCCTCCACCTCTCCTAAAGATTCAGACGGTTGTGCAGCTGGCTTTGAGTTACTCATTTTCTTCAGCTGCACATGATAACAAGTTAGGAAAATTAAACCTGGCTCAAATAGTTTTCTAATCATAAAATGAAACTTGAACAAATCACAGAAGATAAGGGGATTTTTTCTTAGGATAAGTCAGTAGAAGAGGAAACATTAAAGTAGAGACAGCTCTGCCATTAATTTAATGGTGTTTTTTTGTTTCAATGGTACTAGATTACCCAAGCCAAAGTTATGTGTGGCTAGATTACGCTATAATAAAGTGCAACTCCACATAAAACTGATCTCAAACAGCGTGGAATTTGGTGAGGTCACAAACCTTGGCTACAAAGAATCCATCCATGTTGTGAACGTGCGGATAAAAGCGTCTTGTCTTATCTAAGGAAGTGTGAAAACGATGATCTCTGAAGCGAATGAACCTGGAAGAGATTAGTATCTTGTAAGATAACAAATCATACAACCGCTCCCATATTATATTATACAAGTCAAAAGTTATACCCTGGACGTCCAAAATCAAGGCCACAAGGCACAAGCTTCACATCCCTCTTCTTCAGTGCATAATCAATGACCGCTTCATTCTGCAAATTCGAAATTAAGAATGTAAGAATTTGAAAGAAAGCATGACAAGAGTTCATGTATAGTGAGGAAGTTGCAAACCTCTGCTACCATTATGGAACATGTGGAGTAAATTATGTAACCTCCTGATTTTGAGTTGGCATCCACCATATCTATTGCTGCAAGTATCAATTGCTACAAAAGAAATGGAGATATAAATAACAATACGAAATAACAACAGCAAAGGCTGATATAAAAGTGGTTGCAATTCCTAAATCCTCATTAGATGGGGCAAGAATCTACATGAAAACTGTTAGGTTCACATCAGAAGAAGGAAATTTGGTTCAAGAGAGATTTATATTATAGTTGAATATGGCATGATAAGTATTGGGCCATAAAAGTAGAAACAATCGTTCACATGTGAATGGCCACAGGAGAAGGATGAATACCTTCTGCAAATGGGCACAATTTTGTATATCTAAAGCATTTTTTGAGGTTTTCACGGACTCATCCTTAGATATAACCTGCAGCATGTATGAAACAAATTAATTATTCCTGGGGTGGCTAGAAGCAAAGCTTGTTATGTGAATTTTCAACTAAGCTTTACTGCATACCCCAGTGCCACTGCATGGAGCATCCAACAAAACCCTATCAACTGAGTTGTTCCCCAGAACTTTCGGAAGCTGTTGTTGATCAGAAAGAGAATAGAAGTGTTAGATCCATCAGTGAATGAGGGAAATAAAATAGAGAGAAAACATTAAGTCAAAAGATGGTTCCTGCAGTGAATATATAAATTGAATAGGAATAAAATGGATAAATCAATGATCCCAAAAAAATCAGGATAATATAGACAAGAGTCTCACCTCCCTCCCGTCGTAGTTACTGACAATGGTATTTGTCACCCCCATTCGATGTAAATTTGCAGTTAGCGATTTGAGTCTTGACTCCTTCATCTCATTGGCATAAATGATACCTTTCCCAGTAAATTTTATTTAGTTAGTTATAAAATCAGTAAAGGAGATAAATTAATTTTGCATGTCCATTGTTGATCAGTATGCTTGTGGTGGATAAATTTTTAGGAGAATAATATTGTGAGGCATCCAGGGTTCATTCTGAAAAGAAAGTGCATAAGTTTTGAACAACTTGAGCATATACTAATTTCAGAAAACTCAAAGTGCGATAGGAAAAAGCTGTCATGACGCATAAAACTGAACTTAAATATGAGGTGATACTTGGTTTTATAGTGAGCACAGACTATTAGCAGTTTATGTGATATTAAACCTAGCAAGAGTTTATCATAAAACCAGTTGAATAAACTTCAAAATGTTCCTCACCAGTATTTTTCATGAGAGCAGCAATATAGGTAGTTTTACCACCAGGCGCAGCCCTACAAATACATACCATAACTTGAGTTAAGAGGGGAAGAAGGTTCAAGGCAAGCACCATATTCCCCCAGATATAGAAATTAACACATAATTCCAGCCAAATATAGTTGTAATGCACATAAGATCCTTCGAACAAGCACACTTGATGACCAACAATTTGAGGAAACTGATATGGAAACTTCATAACTTGTCACATAACTAAAACACATAAATAAATCACAAAGCATAAAATGTGCAAAAGAACGCAAGTAGAGTACATACTTTCTTCATTGTAGCAATCATTTAAGTAACTGAAAATGCCTCAAAATGCATAGGAGGTTTAAACCAGTGGAAATGAGGGAATATAATTAAAACACACAAGACAGTGAAGAGTGAACTAAGAGATATGGATGGTAAAAATCACATAATGATAGAATATCTCAATAAAAGAAATGAAGCACAACTAAAAACAAGAGAAATGAAGGTTAAATGGAAAAAATAAAGAAAAGATTGCTGGATTCTTTTATTGAAGTAAAGAGATATGATGCACATTGATAAGATAATTAAAAGATACTTACGCCACGTCAACAATTCTTTCTTTTTCCTGAGGAGCAAGGGCCATTACAGGCAGAAAAGAGCTTGCGCCTTGAAGCTGTAGAGCATACAACTATTAGCTTTAACTTCAACTTTGTAGATTTTAAACAACTGAAATCTAGCATCTTATTACCATATAATGGCCAGCCATATACTCTGGAGTGGCACCAATAGGAACTTGTGAATCATACACAACCAAACCCACCTGCAAAACACGAAAATATTTTCTGTTAATAAAATTGATCCACAAGGTCAAATAATTTATCAGAAAATCACTACAAGATTGAAACTCTTACTTTGGACCATTTGCTTAAGGGATCGAGGTTGACTCCTCTGTTTAAAAGAACACCAGCTAAGTCCCTCCTACGAGTCTAAATTCAGGTAGAGAAAATTCAACAAGATGAAACTTGTTCGGCAATGAAACTCATAGCAAAAATCTTGTAGAACAAAGAGTAAAAGATGTATGTTCTACCTTCAAAGTGTTTGTGCGAAGACATATAGGACGAGGCTTCTCAAAAGCTTCAATGAGTTCCATAAGCTCAACAACAGGGAACAACTGAATCAAGATTTCATGTCACAAAATTAACTACCAAATGTAAGTCGAGCTCCATCAACAACAACGAAAAAAAGGAAAATTAAGTGGACGGGAAAAAGAATTTTTTCAGATTAAAAAAAAACACCTCAACTAAAGCTTCAATCAGAAATTCATTGTATCCGTAGTAAGAGCTGAGATCCAGTTTAAGCTGTTCAACATAATCCTTGCGTGTCGCTCCCTCTTGCCTCAAAGTCTTAAAATTTGACAGCACTCGTACAACTGAAAAAACCTCTACAAAGTTACAAAAAAACTAGAAAAGGAAACTAAACTACCAACAAAGTACAGCGTTAAAATAAACTGTACCCTCTTTTATCCTTCTCTGAAGGTTGGAAAGATCTGGGGGTCCAAGTGCTTCTTCTTCGATCTCCTACGTTATGGCGGGGAATTTTATAAAGAAAGTGACAAATGGGATAATGTTTTATACTTCAAAAACTTTAGACAGAAACAGAATAATCCATAGAGTAAACCTCTGCGGTAGGTAATCTGAACTCATCAGCTTCTTCTTTGATGTTTAGCTGTAATTCAGCTTCTGCATCTTCTTGTTCCTGTGCCTTTTCCGCATCAATAGCTCTTGCTCTTTTCTCAATATCAGAATCAGATGCATCAGAATCAGAATTTGAATCTGAATCTCCACCAGACCCCTCTTCTAGAAACAAACAACAAATCATCAATCATAACAAATCAAGAATAAAGATAAAATCATATAATAGATGCTCAATCACTGAAGGCAGTACCTTCATCATCACTTCCTTTAAGAATATCAGCCGCAAACGGATCATCGCCTTCAGACGACATTTCTGAATCAGAGTCTGCTTCCTCTTCCTGCTCATCGGAATCTTGATGCTTTTCTGGTTCTTCATCTGTACCATCTGAATCACTAAGCACATCCTCCTTTTCTGGTTCCTTTGCTAATGCAAATTCCGCCTTTTGCTTCTTTCTGGGAGTAGGATCATGCGACTTCGAACCCTTTTTCTTGCTGAACTTAGGACCAGCCATTAAGCTGCACAAAACGACCTTACTAGTGTTATTGAAAGACTATATGATCAGGGTCGGGCTGACATATTAAAGGGCTCTAGGCAAAATTTAAAATCGGAGCCTATTTTACCCAAAAAAAATATGTATTATCATATTCTTACTTTTAAAAAATTGTAAAATAACATTTAATTATATTAGGATTGAATAAAATATGTATTATAATTAAATGTTATAATACTTATATGATTTAATTAAATGTTATAATACATATAATTAAATGTTATAATACATATAATTTAAAAAAATCAACTTAATTTTTTTTAAATTCAATCCTAATATATTATTATAACATTTAATTATAATACCCTTCTTGCAACAAAAGCAACTACTACAAGTACTGTGAATATAATTATACAACTAATGTGCGTTAAAAGTTGAGGCTCCATGACCAAGAGGTCATGGGTTCAACTCACACTAGTGTGGGTATTTCTCTAGTTTAATACTAGTTTTTGTAATTAGTTTATCTTTGTATAGTGATTGATGTAATTATGTATTCACAGTCTCAAACAATAAAAAATTTGTACCTTGTTAAAATCAATAATAAATAGATAAAATATAAAAGTAGAATCTTTATGCTCTCTCAGTAAAACTGAACTGAACCGCACCAATTTCCAGTATGTAGGTAATTTCAGAACTTGTATCGTATGCAGGGCCGGCCTGAAATATTACGGGGACCTAGGCGATATTTAAAATTGGGGCCCTCTTTTACAAATTAGCTAATACTTTTTAGATTCAATCGTAATAGATTTTTATGACATTTCATTCTTAAACTTTCTCTTAACAAAAGCAATATATATATATATATATATATATATATATATATATATATATATATATATATATTTTGAAAATTCAAGTATCGTGAATTTAGTTATATAACAAATGCACACACATATAAATTGTTATGTATCATATGAATTAAAGCAGCATAAGAAAATTCAACCAATTACATTAAACTCCATAGACATCTAATATTATATACAGTTATACACAACACAAGCTTTTTTTTTCTCGAGGTCTGAATCCGTACACTTGAAAATTTCAAAATAAGTTGGCTGAGCTTGCAAATTCATTCATAGTTGAATAGTTTTCTTTAGTTCAAATCCAAGCATTCTTGACAACTAAAAGTTTATCAATATGCTTATTTTTAAATAAATGGCTACAGTATATAGAACATGGTTAAGAAGTTAATATTCGGTAAGATAAAAGAAAGATAACATTTATTGAATTCAAATACTTTTAACTTTTTTTCTTTTGGGTAAATAGATTGAATATGAAAGTATAATATATCTGCTCGCGCTACTATCTTAGGTAGGGCTGTGCAAATGGTAGAACCGAACAGTACCAAATTTCGTTACGGTTGGTTCGGTATTTTGAAATCTCGTACTGTTTGCCAAACAGAAAATTTCAGTTTGGTTCAGTAAATTACCGATTCAGTACGGTTCAATTTTATTCGGTACAAAAAAAACCGAAAAATTATTGAATAAAAAATAATGTCTTGAATACATATGTAAATAATAATATGCTTCCTACCACTCTAACCAACAATGAAGATGAATAGAAATTATAAAGAATACATCAGAGACCCCCTAGCCTCAGTCCCCTCTCCAAAAATCACTTTAGCATCATTCAAGTTTTGGGTTTTAATGCAATTAGAACCCAATTTATTAAGAGAAAATCAGAAAAAGAAGAAAATTGGGCATTTAGAATTTGGACTGTACCTCTGTAAATTACAAACCTGGGCCGAGAGAGATGGTGGAGGCGCGATGGGGGTAGGTGATGCGGCGGCACGGTGGGATTCAGAATTGAAGAAGAAGAAGATTTGGGTTTTGCTCTAGGGCAGTCCGTAGAAGAAGTGAGTCTTTACTTTTTAAGAATTGGGAATTAGTAAAAAAAGGGGTTTACCGATAGGTTGGGTTTACCGAAAGTTAGAGAACGTGGGCTAGGGTTTACCTAGGGTTTAGTAAGGAGGAGGATAAATAGAATTTGAAATAAGACGATTTCATAAAAATAAAATTCTCAATTCCATATTACCAGATTGGTTCGGTTCGGTTCGGTTTATAAAATCGAACTGTAATACCAAAATTTCCAAAATTGTCTTGTAACTTTAATTTTTATTTTAATAATAGTCATGTAATTATACTGATTATAAATTTAGTCTTTTAACTTTCATTGAATTTTAATTTTAGTCATATAGATAAAAAAATTCGTTCTCTTAGTTTTCAACAAGTTTCAATTTTAATTTCATGATTATAAATTTTGTCCTCTTTAACTTTTAATAAGTTTCATTTTTGTCCTGCTATTACAAGCTTTATCACTAAATTTCACATTTTGTGAAAGTTAAAGGATTAATAGATATTTAGTATAGTCACACTATTTTTCAAAGGATTCCAAGGTTACAGGAACATTTTTAAAATTTTGCCATTGAAAATGAACAATGTTCGATAATTTAGGCCTTGTTTGAATGTATTTTGATTCGGTGTCACATTTTTTATGAATATTATTTTGGTTGGGAGTTTTAAAGATTCTTTTTTAAATTTATAAAACAATTGAAAATAAACTTGAATGTATTTTGGTTGAAATAATTTAGATGTAAAGTGGTAAGAAAATAATTAGAATAAGGTTTAAAAATGTGAGATATGATTTGAAAGTGTGTTTGCATTGAAAATTTGGGATGGAAAAATAAGTAGAATTATACTGTGTTGTGATTGAAAATATGTTTAAAATATTACTACTTATCTTGATTAATAATTTGAATAAATACATTTTTAGTGTATATTAGTTGGGAATTAGGGTTATGATTCATAAGATATTAATAAATATAGAAGTATGTATATTTATGTGTGCATATACATACGATAATTTTTTATACAGATATAAAGGTATAAGATATAAAATATGTTATTTCTTTTAAATATTACGAACAATGAAACATGTCGTATTTGAATGTTTGTATTTTATTTTTATTCACATTTAGCTTTCAAAAGTACAGATTTATTTATTACGGATTATTTGTTTGTGCATATACATGTAAAAAACATGTGGGTCAAAAAGTTTATTGTGCATATGAAGTAGGGGGCAGGGAGAATACTGGCTTGGCAGAAGCCAGAAGGTGCTGAAGTCTCTGTTATTGGGCCGAAAATGATATTTTTGTCTGTCAGGATCAGTGAAAATCCATCCAAACATTTAACATTGTTTGGCCCAGCGAAACTTTGAAACAAGTGGGTCAAAAATGTTCCAAACAGGGCCTTAGGCTTTTATCGGATATCAATTTGACTAGGGCTGTCAATGGGGCGGATTTCAATCCGGATCCGTCCGAATTCGATCCGATTTATTAGGATAATTGTTCGATTAGAGATTCGATAGACCTGATCCGATTATAAAGATCCGAAATCCGAAACTCATGGAGCGAATATGGATTTAGGTCGATCCGATCCGTTGAAGATCCGTATCCGACAACAAATAAAAGAAAGTTATATATACAAAATGATTTATAAAAATAAGTATCATTAATAATATTTCAACGTCAATTTAAGAAGATAGTAATTTATAATTCGTTTATAAATTTATTTAAACCAATATATTCATTCTACAAATATGAATATAGTAAAGAAACTTTGAAAATGTGAGCTAAAATTAAATAAAATTGAAAAGATAATAAACTTATTTTAGGAAAAAAATATTAATTTAACTTTTTTAAATACAAATTTATTGGATCCGAAAAATATCCGATATCCGGCCAAATCCGACCAAAATCCGTTGGATTCAAAAAATCTAGATCCGAGCATAATCCGAGCAAAATCCGAATCCGACAGGATTCGATCCGATATAAATGGAGCCGGATCTGGACGAGCCTGATCCGACCAGAATCCGAACCATTGACAGCCCTAAATTTGACAATCACCATTTAGAAAGAGCCGAATTCTAAATTTTCCATTTTTGGAAAGGTGCTTTTAGGTGTACATATATATTAGATTCAACATAAGCATGAGGCTCTATGATCAGGAGGTCATGTGTTCAACTTTCACGAATGTGGGTATTTCTCTAGTTTCATACTAGCATTTCTCTAGTTGCATACTAGTAATTAGTTCACTTAGTTATCATTGGAATAGTTTCGATTCGATATAATGTTTGATGTAACAATGTATTCACCATCTCAAAAAAAAAACACTATATTCCTCCCTTTTTCTTTAAAATAAAATAGGTGAATACTTTTCTGATTTAATTAACCTAGCTATTTATTCAGTTTAATTAATTTCTCTAATATTTGTGCTTGAGCTCTTTGTAAAACCTAAGAAACAATTTTATTAGTTTCGTATAATAAGATATTAATGGGTAAGGTCAAGTTTTGAAACAATTATTTTTGATAAAATGGATCGACCTATTGAAAAATAATCTATCGATTTAGATACAATTAGCTAATCTGGAAAAGAAGGTTGAGTCGGCAAGTAAAAAATAAAGTATCGTTATTTAATTAAATGTGCTTGCACGCAGGGACGTATGCTAGCTAGTTACTACAATATTGACATTGAGTAACCATACACTCACACAACGAGATTCGTTATAAAAGTTTAGGGACGCCTTTCTATTGTCACTTTAAATATATTACTAATTGTCAATGAACGGTATCTTGATTAAAATTTAAAATCATCATTATCACTTAGTATATACAAATTTAACATTGCACATAATATTTTAGCTAAAAATTCATTTTCTTGTGTTGACTTTGACTAGTGAATTAATTTTTAGGCATGTTGGAACAAACGGAGCTGAGACCTCGCGCAAGAGATTTACGTCAATAACAGTGACTTTTTAACAATTTCCCAATATATGTTGTAAATAAAATAAATCGACTGAAATTGTACTTGAAAGGCATGGTTACTTATATTGTTGGTCTGATATATGCAGAGCGGTAGAAGTAACATATTTGTATGAAGGGCATTTATTTTTGCAGACCCCGACGTACTGTGGTAACTTTAGGTACCTCCAATCCAATCACTAGATTTTGAGTAAATTAATCTGAACCATTAATTTGGAGATAAGGCAACCTGATGAACTGGTTGACGTACTATTGAAAGTACTGACGTACGCAGTACAAAAAAAGAATTCAATTTGCAAACTTAGGTACCTTTCCATTATTACCCTCATCAATTTACAAAATTACATAACATAACAATTAATTTAAAACACCCAATCACCCCTCACCCACCCACTCAACCAAAACCCTAACCCCAACCGCCATGGACTGTCGCCACATCGACAAACTTTCGTCGGCCACCAGATCTGGTGGCCGAAGCTCTCCGCATCGTTCTGGCCGCACAATAACGACGGCGGGAACCTCGCTGCCGTTCTGGTGCGACTAGAACTGCAGCAAATGTTGGGCCACCAGATCTGGTGGCCGCAAGATTGTTGCCACCGTTCTGGTGCGACAAGAACGGCGACGAACCTTCGGCCACCAGATCTGGTCTGGTGGCCGCAATCTCTATGCCGCCGTTCTGGTGCGATCAGAACGGCGGCAGATCTGGTGGCCGAAAGCTCTATGCCGCCGTTCTGGTCGTGACCAGAACGGCGGTGTTTCGTCGCTGCCGCTCCGGCAATGAGACGAAGGAGACGACCTTCCTTTCTTTTCTTTTTTTCTTTTAATCTTTTTAATTAAATTCATTCAATAATATTTTTAACTTATTATCATAAATAAGGTTTAACAAAAAACACTATCAAATAAGGAACAACAAATTGAAAACAACATATTATGTGTAATTTTATGAAATAACTAAACTGAATTATTTATATACTAAACTTATTTAGTTTTATTAAAAAATTATAAATTGTAGTAAATTTTTGTTGTATTTGATTTGATTAAAAATTGAATATAGATTAAATAAATTTGGAGCATCTATATATATTTTTTTAAAGTATTACATTTCATATAAAGTTGGATCAATTTCATATAGGTGGGGTGAGTGGGGTGTTTAAATTAATGTGTAAGTCAATTTTTTTTATTTTTATTTCATTGTCAACTATTATAATTAATGTGTAAGGACAAAATAGTAAAATTGTATCATATTTGTACTTTGAATAGTTGGTAGCAAGTCACAAAGTGGACATGTGTCGACTAGTCTGGGGATACCTAAAGTTACCACAGTATTTCGGGGGTCTGCAAAAATAAAAACCCTTGTATGAACATATAGTTCTTAGACACGTGTGCAATTGTAAAGCGAAACTATGAATCCATATTAAATCTAAAAAAGGAAACCACAAAATTTTCTATATTCGTGAATCTCGCAAACTATTCTCTCACCATGCATTTTGTAATAGAAGCAAATAATGTGTACGTGTGTTGCGCAAATTTCAGTTTAAGCTCGACTAATAAATATGTACGTATGGTTAAGTTATCATTTACCCCGTTGGTTAAAATAGTGTTTTTTTTTCCTTTTTACTGCGAGACCATTTATTAAGATAATGTTTAATTTACCACATTTTATTGAAAAATGCAGTTCATAAAGGAAATAAAAGAATGTAGAGTACGGAATTTACTGTAGGGTGAAACTAGTACTTGTATTAAAAGACAAAATTACCCCTTAATTTACATATGGAAATAGGATAAAAGATCCATATAAAAATAGTAGAAGAAGTAAACTGATCTACATTAAATAACACAAAAAGTGGATTGCTTCATATAAAGCAGCACAAGGGCAACTAGCTCTAAGTTTATATATTAACAAGGGCAAAAATGTCACTAGAGGTTAAAAAATGACGGTGAGGTAGTTAAAGTCTTTATAGAAAATATATGGAGGTAAAATATTATTTACTATATTACAAGGAGTAAATTGAATATTACAAATACGACTAGTGGTAAATTTAGAATGGCATTGACTCAATTTTGTGATTAATGCAGTGTTAATTATGAAATCAAGACAACATTTTTGAAAATAATCTGACTAAAATGAACCTAGTCAAATATCTGGTATGGTACAACATAATTGTCCCGGGAGGGGATGGAATATATGAAGCAATATAATGTCCGGTTACATTTGTAAATTAAGTTGATAGAGATTCCATACCAAGTTAAGAAATTAGATACTAATTATTACGAGGAATTATATTGGTGATCGAATGATCATGCAAATGAATTAAAATGAACCAGAAATGCAATATGTTATGGTGCGCAGATGATCATGTTGACGACGATGAGGATTAATACTGCCCAATCGAGCAGGGCATGGTTCCTTGGCCTACTTTGATGCATTATATATGTTAGCCTTTCTGAACAAGTTCTTCGGCTACAGACAGAACCAATTCTCGACATTTCCTCAGTCACTGCACAAATCGTCTCTCTTCCATTATGGCAAGGCAAGGGTTCTGCCCACAATGGTATTTCAACGTTTTGATCAGCATATTTGCAACTTGCGGCTCCTCCTCTGGTCTGGTGTATATATATATATATATATATATATATATTGTATTGTAGAGCATTGCATGATGAAGAGAAGAGAAGAGACCAAAGGGAGGTCTTACAAGACTGCAATTTGTTCCCTTGGCTATCAGCCATTTCAACAACTTGGCTTCTGGTATCCACGGGGTGGCAAGTAATTAGCTCGTCTGGGTTGGATTGGTCTTCCATTGTGGGCTTTGAGAAGGTTTTGACAAGAAGCAGGTCCAGCTTCCATGGCATGTGAAGGTTGGATAATACGTACAAGCCACAACTAGCCGGCCCAGGTCAGGTATCAATCGGTGATACCATCAATTCTCTTGGTCCGTTTTAAAGTTATTTTTATGCAGCAAATTGGACCACTAAACATCATAACAGTAACAGAGCTGGATAACTTTCAAGACATATGGCTATATAATAAGCATTGTAAAAGCACTGGGTTTCCTTAATTTAGGAAATTAAATGTAGTAATGATTTGATCCATCTTTCTATGACTATTTAACTTTTGCCTTGTTTCTTTCTTTTCCAGTTAGTAGGAACCGTACATAGTTGCATCTATTCAACAGTCGGGTGTTAGTAACCGAGCAATGTTGACCAGGAGAAAGAGGATGCTTAAAATTGGATTACAAATAAAAGCGGAGTATGACAATATAATAGGTTTGGGGGGAGGGGTAAATGAGTATTTAAATATGGTCTTCAATCTAGAAAGGCAAGAGAGTTTCAATACGAAAATTTGGAACCTGTCTGTTTCAGATATTACATGAACCACAAAAGAAATGGTTATTCAAACATGGTAGTGACTATAATCAGAACTTGATGCTAATTCTCCAAAATTTCAGTTGGCGTTACTAAGTTACAATGAGAAACAAGGACCATCTCTTACATCTCATTCCAGGACATTCGATTGAAACATTCGAAACTTATTTGAAGAGTCCTGAGTTCAGCCAGTCCCTACAAAAATGCATTATAAATTTTAGTCTTGAAGTTCAATATGATGCACCAAAAATATCTCTATATATAATTGATAAACTGAAGACACTAGCAAATGGCTCTTACTTGCTGATGTCATCCAAGTGGTCATCAAAGTCTACAATGTCCTTCCATTTCTCAGATGAGATATAATCCAAAAGCACTATATTTGCTGAAGGCTCCTTAAGAGCAAGCTGGTTGCGTCCATCCGATCCAACTAGCTTCCAAGATGCCTCCTTCGTGTAAAGCTAAGGAGTAGAGTAAGGGAGCAAACAATGTTGTAAAAGTTCAGTTACATCTTTGGCCATTTAAGGTAAACTTCAAAAGCAAAGTTTATGAAAAACAGCTAAAGAGAAAGAAATACTTGTGTTTCCAAATACTAAACAAGACTTAGTTCCTCAAAGTAAATAATGGAAACAACGTATTTGGAAAGATGAACTAAATATTAAGAAAATCTCAGTAGAATTTTGTGATTTAACGGTGATAATGGGTAAACTAAAATAAAACAAATATATATGAAAATTATTAAAGATTGATAAACAATAATAGAGGTCATCAGAGTATGGG
Organism: Penstemon eatonii; assembly: GCA_038501285.1. Taxonomy (NCBI): domain Eukaryota; kingdom Viridiplantae; phylum Streptophyta; class Magnoliopsida; order Lamiales; family Plantaginaceae; genus Penstemon; species Penstemon eatonii. The sequence goes on along the minus strand of CM076708.1, from coordinate 63,506,521 downwards.
TGGTTTGGATGATAACTTGCCTTCTCTGTTTTTTTAATCACTGGCATAATTATTCCTCTTTTAGTAATAAGATAGTAATCGTATTATTAGTTAACTTATAATTATAATAAGTTGCAAACGTGCCTCTAACTTGCCCTTAACATTGCATAAGATATCCCCAATGTCCAAAATTACAAAAAGATATCCAGCAACATGACTACATATATTTGCTGCATGTCTGAATTTGCTCTTCCAAAGCATGCCACATAGATTTTCAGTCACGGATGAATTTCTCAGCTTCCTATACAAGCAATGAGCTGACTAATAAGGCTTATAGTGGTGGATAAAATAAAAGGCAGATGAATACTCTGGTATCTTCAGAAAAACTCAAACTTCTTCAAGTAAACCTTAGTTCCAGTGTTATAGAGGATAAACTTCGGCCGAGTAGCATTTGAACCTAGTCTAGGAAACTATTGTCCTGCTCAATCATAATTTTTTAGTAGATCAAGGACTTTCTAACTTAAAGTTCTGACACCTTGTGATTGATCACTCAAACTGAGTAAGAGAGAATGACATATGATGTGCATGGGAATACACTGAATATATGTTTAACTACGGTGCGAGGTTGAAATTAAATATGATTAATTAGCATAAAATGACAAAGTTTGCTTTTTCTTTCATATTCGGAAAAAGTTGCTGAATAATATAAGCACACTGTACTTCACTCCTATATAGACACAGTCATACGTGTGAATGTGCTTGCCATTTGTTTGTGTGAGCAGCTTATGTACATGTGGATTTTAGACAGACATCGCTCAAAAGCTCAAGCACACACATATATCCAACAAAATGACTCTTCAACTCAATACTTTGAACATCAACTGCATAATGTAATTAATTAATAACACAAGTAAACTAGATTAAATAACTTAAAAAGTTTTTAAATCATTTTAAGTAACACTCCATTAAAGATGGGCAATTTAGTTTGAGAGAGAGAGAGTGAGAAGCTGTGCTTAAAAAATTTCTACTAGCATTGGAAGCAGATTTTTTGGTGTTAATTGCAATTAATATTACAAGAACGAAATCCAGCTAGAGGAAAGAAACATATTGCTAACGACCGAAAGTATCCCAAAACAAAGTCAGTCGATAATAACACTTGAAAATTATGTAAATGTAAGAATCTACTAGTATTATTGGAATTATCAAAAAGAAAAAAAAAAAAAAAAAGTAGTATTATCAGAACAAAAATTATACAACACATGAGTTGAGAATTGAAGCACAAATCACCTGCACGACCGGACTTGGGTGTTTCCCCTTTGGTAAGGCCTCGAGCTTTATGTTATCTAACTGCAAATTCACAAATTTAAAGCATCAACCATTCACTCACAAACTAAATTTCGAGTTTCTAACTAATTCTCCAAAACCTAAGAAAACTTACCAAAAGCAACGCCGCCTGAGGGAAATACCGGCTTATGTGATCGCCTGTATTCTTAGCCACATTCGCAAGATCAACATCATCGTACCTCTCATTAGCATGAAAATAACCGACGATAGTCAATCCTTTCTCCCCATAATACTCCTCTATCTATCAAACTCCGATTTCAATACTTCAGATTCTAATTCACAACAAATAAATGAATACAAACAAATCAACAGTGCTAAGTAGGAAGTGAGTGATTTACCATAATGAGCGCAATTTCGAGGGGAGGAAGGAGGCCGATCTGTGAGTGGAAAAGGGGAACGGATTCGACGATCTCGACGACGCCGGCAGTCGTGGAGCGGCCGAGAAGTACGGCGTTGACGGCGGAGGTGCGGTGCTTTAGGGCGTGGAGGATCAGCTTTATGTAGGCATTCTGGTGGATCTCGTATCGCATTTCGCCGCCCATAGCTCCGACTGGATTCCGATTGTATTTGGATCCGGATTCGAATATAAGATGTGCTGAATCCAATTGTAATTGTTTGGATTTTGAGTGCACACGTCCGGACGAAAAAAGTCCCTTTAATTGTCTAATATTTGGAGGAAATTGCACTTTTCTACCTAATTTTCACTTACTTTATATATTTAGTACCATACTGTTTATAACACATTTAATACCATGATTTCACCCCATCAACATTTTTTTTTTGTCGATTTTTGGACACGTTTATGTGTCCTGTATCATACCTGGAAATCATTGTAGCATAATTTCTTGTAGATTATGGGAAAATATATGATTTAATTTTGAGCTTTGTTAATTTTTTATGTCAGTCTTATAAAGAACACAAAATTTGGGAGGGGTGAAATCATGGTTTTAATTGTGATTTTTCAGAAATTATGATACAAAATTTAGGGTGTTTTGCACTTTTACACCGCCAAAACATGAAAACATGGGAAATAGGCTTTTTGCATCCTCAAAATATGAAAAATTCAGCACTTTGCACTCTCTTTTATTTTTCGGGCAAAAACTCAAAGGCAAAATAGGTAATTCAATTGTAAACCTTCGACACTTTGCACCCCCAAAATAACCCCAAAATAAAATTAGCACTTAACACTCTCTAATTAAGAACAAATCAGCAACTTGTACCTCTGAACCACAATAAATGTGCACTTTGTACCCCAAAACACGAAATTAACACTTAACACCCTCAAATTAAAAAAAAAAAAAACTCAAACCCCTCATATTTTTTCCGGCAAAGTTGACCATTGGGGTGAAAAAAATATAAGGCAAAATAGATAATTATTTATGAGTCTTTGATATTTTGAAATAGACAATGAATCTTTGAGAAGTTTACTTGTACTTTATTTAGTTATTTATAGTATGGATATGTATACGGATGAAAAGAAAGATGGAGAGAGAAATTTATGGATATTTTTTCCACCCCGATGGTCAACTTTGACAAAAAAAAAAAGAGGGGTTTGAGTTTTTTTTTTAATTTGAGGGTGTTAAGTGTTAATTTTGTGTTTTGGGGTGCAAAGTGTCCATTTATTGTGTTTCGAGGGTGCAAGTTGCTGAATTATTCTTAATTAGAGGGTGTTAAGTGCTAATTTTATTTTAGGGGGTGCAAACTGCTAATTTTTCAAGTTTTGAGGGTGCAAAGTGTTGCATTTTTCATGGGTGCACAATGCAAAATCTAAGTTTTGGGGGTGCAAAGTGCCTATATCCCATGTTTCGAGGGTGTAAAGTGCAAAAAACCCCAAAATTTATTAAGTATGTGAAAATTTGATATGAAAAGTGTAATTCCCCACTAGTTTTAGACTTTTAGGCAACTTAGAATATTTGATCCATGCACTAAAACAAAATAATATTAAGGAAATTGATTTTAAGAAAAGTATTTTTATTCTAGTAATTAATTATATTAACGGTTTATTAAATACTAATAATAAAATTGTAGGTTTAAAGAAAACAGTATTATTTTTGTCAAAACTTTATAAAAATTGTAGCTTTAATTTGAAGAGAAATACTATCGTACATATTTTTCGCTTATTTAAGATTATTTAATAAAAATTCAATTTTTATAATTGAAAAAATATTAAGTTTTAGATTTGTATGTAATGAATTTATTTATTCACATACAATTAAATTAAATTCTCTATAGTGATTCAAACAATTGGCTAGGTTCAAAATCCAGATATTTTGGAAGAATTGTATTTTCGGTACCAAATTTTATATTAATTAATCTCACCTGTGGTACCATAAAAATTCAGGTCGACACATTTATTATATAATTTAAGAAATCCATTCATATTAGGTTTCACCATTAAAAATCATCGTTAAGTGGGTGGCGGGGCAATTAAAATAATTGGGATTATTGTAAAATTGATAGCAGTACTTATGTTGACTGACAATTCTATCCTATACATTTGACGCTGACAAAGTAATCTCACATCTTCAACTTTGCTGACAATTTTAGTTCACATTGTTTTTTAATTTCAAATTTGACCCGAATAACACCACGTGTGGCATGTGATTTGAGGGGGTGGGGTTTAGTATTTTATTTTAGAAATTATAATATAACTTTATTATTTTAATAGTATATAAATTTTAGATTTAAAAAAATGTTTTCAAATTTTTTTACATTTATATTTAAGTATTATTTAATTTATTAGTATTGTTTATAAAGTTAAATTAGTTAAATAGATACGTAAATATAATAAGTAAAAGTTTCAAATTGATCCGCATGTGGTCTTATTTGAGCCAGTTTTAAAATTGGGCAACAATGTGGACTTAAATCGTCAGCAAATTTAAAGATGTAGGGTTATTTTGATAGCCTGAAATGTTGGGATAGAATTATCAGTCATCATAAGTAGTGACATCAAATTAATTTGCAATCATCCATATTGACTTAACTGCCACATCACTCATTTAACGGTGGTACCAAATGTGAGTGAATTTGGTAAATTATGTATCAAATATGTCGACCTAGATTTTTATGGTATCACAAGTGAGAATCGATACAATATTTGGTACCGAAATTGCAATTCTCCTTAAATATTTTTAATGAAAATATTATACTTGCCAAATAGAGGTAAATTTACTCACATATTTCATAATGACGCCTACCTCATAAATATATTTTTACGCAATATATACAAATTCAGTGACAATAATTAATGCATTGTTTACTTCTAGATTCTTTCTATAAAAAAATTATTTACCAAAAATAAAGTAAACTTTGTTTAAGATCTTTTTATTATATTACTTTATTATAAATGTACATTTATCATGTCACATAACAAGTTTAATAATAATAATATTGGCTAGGTTCAAAATCCAGATATATATTTTTAATGAAAATATTATACTTGAATTTACTTACATTTTCATAATGTCACACTACCTCATAAATATATTTTTATGCAATATATAAAAGTTCAATGACAATAATTAATACATTGTTTACTTCTAGATTCTTCTATAAAAAATTTACCTACCAAAATAAAGTAAAACTTTTTTTTTTTTGGTTATATGACTTTATTACAAATATACATTTATAATGACACGTACAAGTTTACTAATTATAATTAATGAGTTCGTTCATCACATCTTACTGTGACGGAAAATTATAACTCACACTCAATATTATGCATCGAACGGTCTCCATAACGACATGTTGACGTATGAAACCCACAATCTATTGACGTGTCATTATATTGATGGTTCGATGTATAAACAACGGATCGATGTGAATTTCACCAACAGTAACAAGTTATCACCTTATTTTGAATTTTTAGGGCAACACAACTATATATAATTCAAGTTGTTTCTTACATTTTAATTCAGAACCAAATACATATAGAATCAGTGTGTTGTTCATGTAACAAAAATATATAGAGTCGTTAGAAGTAAAGGTCGAAAATGGAAGCTGGCGGAAGTTCCAACTCGCATAGTAGAAATAGCATGAGAACACCTGAATCTGGTAAAACACTTTTTTTTTTTTATTTCAAATGAATAAGGTGTACTGAATTTCTAATACATCTGGTCGCACGGACACGGATGATGTTCTTTATTTTTTTGATAGCATCTTGAGATTTCATAGATTTTGTTGAATAAATTGATTAACGAAAAAATAAAATTTATGTTGTGTATGTTATTATTCTATATTCTTTCATTTTTGTTGAAAAATAGTGAACCTTTTATTTTGTGTGTGTGTTTGTGTTTTCTCTCTTTATTTTTTTTTTGTTTCCCTCTGAGACTTGATATATAATGAAAATAATATTTACTTGAACTTTCTGCATATACATGACTGAATGATTTATAGTATGTTAAATTAATTAATTTTCCTTTTTTTTTCCCTACATATCAAGGCATTTTTTAAGAATTTCGGTTCATTATAGGTGACATAGTATGATGGTAGAGAATTACTAGTGTGAATTTTTCATTTCTATTTATTTTAATAACTTCAACTTATTAATAATTTATGAAAAGTGCCAGTTCAAACTAAATTATAAACGATTATTACTAACTCACACATACACAACCACACTCTAGCGAACTCGATATCAAATTTTTTTTATTGTCCCCACCACTCTACCGAAAAAAAAAAAAAAAATCTAATGAAGCTAAGAAATAAAAAAAAAGTTTTCTTTGTGTATTGAACTTATGATTATAATCTAAAAGTCATATATTTTATTGTTAATTTATGTGGCGTTGAGTTTGACATGAGTGAATTATTATATTATTTTTCAATTTTGTATATATATTTACATTCAATAATTTATAATTCCTGAAATTTCTCTCAATATTCTATAGGTGTATTAAATGGGGAGGCTAGTGAAATCACCAACATCTCCACTGATCCTAATAACTTGAACTCTCAAAAAAAATTCAAGCGTGACGCAAATCAATATATGCCCATCGCTAATGTGATTAAGATCATGCGTAAGATCCTCCCATCTCATGCGAAGATTGCAGACGACGCAAAAGAGACAATCCAAGAGTGTGTTACAGAGTTCATTGGCTTCATTACTCGTGAGGCCAATGGAATGTGCCATCGTGACTACCGCAATACTATCACCCCAGAAGATGTCATCTCAACCATGGGAACACTCGGATTTGATAACTATGTTGAATCGCTCACAATCTACTTAAACAAAATTCGCAACTAAGAATCTGAGTGCAACTCGGTCCAACATTTTCCATTTGTGAAACGCAATGTGAGATTTGTGCAGCCTAAGCCTCAGGTAACCCTAGTCCGACCATCACTACCAAGAGACTATGCACCAGCACCTATATATCCATTGTATCCCATGCCATCACCACCAAGTGGATATGCACCAACGCCTACATCTTATCCATTCAATCCCATGCCATCACCACAAAGAGGCTATGCATCAGCCCCTTATACATACCCATTTGGTCCCAATAATGACACTGGAATTGGATTGCCAAGAATGAACAACGATATCCACGATTTTGGTGGGCAAGGTGGAAGCTCTTCCAACAACTTGGAATTTGATCCATTCATGCGATTTAAGTAGATGAGTATGCAATTGAAGCCCGTGCGTACTTGAATGAGAGAAAGTCTACCCATCTCGCGGATCCTTAATTTATCGCTTTTATGTCATTTTAAGAATTCTTTTTGAGATTTTTCGATTTACCTTTTAAACTGTTTTTCTAAATTATTCAGTATTTTAAACCCTTCCCGGGAGATTCTGTGTCATTTTAATTAGAACTCTTGCTTGAGATTTTTTTTTCTGACTTGCCTATTAAATTGCTTCTTTAACTAGTTCAGTAGTTTGAACCTTTTTGCAATCAGTGAAATGTGGAAGAATTTGAATTTTTGATTGCATGTGATTTTCGTATAATAATTACTAATTAGAACATAAAGAATGATAGACTATATATCAGACTTCAGTGCCTTGAACATGAGACACACACTTAATTGACAATTTTCTTTTCCTTTCAAATATGTTTGAGATGAGATTTGTCCTAAAAAACATCATAGACCCGTGCAAAGGTTTTTACTATTGCAAATAATTATTTTAAAATTGATTCTTCGATAAAGCAAATAAGCCTGAATTGGAAAATGCAACTATTTTTCACTGTAATATATGTACTTTAGTAATGAAAACAGCTAGCGGAATGCTTACAAAGCACAAATGTTATTTTAATAAGTCATATTTTATATTCTAAAAAATTGGTGCTTTATCTTACTTGATAACTAAATAAAAAGACGAAAAATGTATTGCTAGTTGATTATTTTCTAATAATTATTTTCAAATTATCATAACTTGGCCAAAAAATCACCCTTAGTTAAAAAATGCATCTAAGTTCATATTATCTTCTAACTTCTATATATTTTTAGATCTTTTTTCCTTTTGGTATTTATACCAATGAACACTTCTTTATGAACAATTTCTCGTGGAGATGGTTGAGCATGGGAAGTGGATCAAACCGTCCTCGGGGTGGCACAAAATCAACACTGACGGTAGTGTCCTTACTCATAGACAGAGTGCAGCTTGCGGCGGAATTCTTCGGGATGATGAAGGCAATTGGATTCTTGGTTTCACTCGAAAACTTGGTGATTTATCTATTATTGTGGCTGAGCTGCTTGGAGCACCGGAGGGACTGGCTCTTGCTTGGGACAGGTGTATTCCTCGCATTGAATTGGAAATTGATTCCGAAGTTGTCGTGAAGCTCATCCGCGATGCTAATGTGAATTATCATCCTCTCGGATGTCTTATTGAAGATTGTAGAAGATTGTTGGGTATGCCATGGGAAAGAGGGTCACTCATATTAGAAGGAGCGGTAATAATTGTGAGGATGCTCTAGCCAAATTGGGCCACGACTTACTGGAAGGAGCTACGGTGTGGGAAGAGGTCCCTCCTACTGTTTTGCCTCTCCTATTAGAGGATAGGCTCTAATTTTCTCTTCCTTCTTCTGTACCAAAAAAAAATAATTCTCAATTTCCATGCATCTCCTGTACATGGATCAATGTTTTTTCCCCCCCACAAGGGTTAATCCCTTTCAATGGTTCGAATTTGTGTTCTCCATCTTGTAGTATGAGGCCATCTTCAATGACGACTTCTCAGCCTAAGTCCAGCTTCCTCTTCAAATTCCAAGTCTAGCTTTCCATTTCGTTTTCATAGTCATCTCCAATGACTCAATCTATCCATTCTATTATTTTCAATCATCATCATTCCTCAATCTCACTTAATTATAGTAATGATTTTCTACTCTCACTTAATTATAATAATAATAATGTGCAATAATAATTCCTTTAAAAAATTAGAATATTTCTAAATTAATTTGACATTGGCATTAATAATCAGTTAATTTTTTAGTACACAATACTACAACAATTATTTAGATATCTCAAGTTTCAATATATAAATATGAGGGTTATATCGTATTTAATTTAAGAAATCTAAGAATCCTCAAATTGTATTTAATTTTATATTTGTACGTTTAGTGTGCTAAATAATTTTTTTTAAATATGTTTTAAATTATAGTATTATAAACCAAAACAAATCAAGGTTAATAATGTTAATGAAATTTAAGTTTCTTACAATGTTATTAAAATTACACAATTAATGTTAAATTTCTTGAATAAAAGTTACATTTTTAAAATTAAAATTAACATAGACATAAAGAGATTTTTTTTAAAAAAAAAAAAGCAATTTGCAATTAACAAACATAACAAAAATTAAAAATAAAAAGGTATTGGCTTGCCTCACACCTCATCCATCGCAACACCACTAAGGGGCTTGCCCCTTGAGTCAAAAAAGATGGCAAAGAAGGTCATCTCCAATGACCAAGTTCTAGGCTGGACTTGGTCATTGGAGATGGCCTTAATCCCTTCTACTAGATCACTAACTTGTTAGTGTACATGGGCCATTTCTTTTAATGAATTACATGGGCCATGTAATCTTATTTTTATGGTTCTAATTTTGTCAAATATTCAGAATGGACAATGCATGTTACTCAAAAGTATATTTGTACAAATAATATCGCTTAAAAATTTCTTTTATTGAATTTTTTTTAATAAAATATAATTACTCCATTATGTCACAAGAAAACAAGTGATATTTATTATTTTATCGGTAAAAGAAAAAATTGTTATATAGAAATGAAATATTCTGTATAAATTTGTGTCCATAAAAGTAAGAAAATATAGTAAAATATATTTTCTAGGACATGAGACCTCAAATTAAATTTTGCATAGGATCGTCGAAAAGCTAGGATCGATCGTGAGCAAGGAGGCGACTCCTTTTGCTTGCTCACATACCTTATATATATTCAAGACGAATATAGGTCATATATGAATAAATTAGCTCCTACATCAAAGTACTATAGATCATGGCCATTTAATTACTACCGAATACATGACATTCACGTATAACCTCATCTCACAATTCGAGAAATCGTTCGTACATCGAATTCATCCAGAATGAAAACTCTATCTGAATCGTAACAAAATCATCACATTAGTAAACAAATATCCCATGACTACAACATCCGATCAATGAAAACCCTTGTTCCGATATCGTTTACAAGAGATAACCTTAACATTTACACTGAAGTAGGTTAAGTGAACCATGCCTTACTTAGATTCATGAAACTCTTTATTTTATTTTATTATTATTTTTTTTCTTTCAGACTAATTAATATGTCTTAAGCAATCTGGCGTTTTGGCGGAGTCATCCCCGGCCTTACTACTTTGATGTTTGTGTTGTAGATTTGATTCATTCAATTCAGAGCAATTGGAGTCATCCCATCTCAAAAATCATCCACATCACTAAATTTATTTATTTTAAAAACTATTATTCTTAGTATTAGTATTCATTATTAAGAATAAAAAGCGTTAATAAAAAGAATAGAAAAGAAATTGATGGACATTGCGGTGTATAAGAAACAGAGTGCGATTTATATTTACTAGTAAGTAACATTACAACAATTAAAGAAAATCCAACCTCCAGATTCTCGCCATTTCATTGTAATAATTGCAGTGAGTGTACACACACCTGTATGAAATGAATGCAAACTGAATTTAATGAGAAAATGCAGGGTATATATATATGCAATTTGTAGCAACGAAATAGAAAAAAGACAGAGAGAGTTGGAAAGAAAAAAAAAGCAGAGGCAGGGGAATGGCCAATACCAATGAGGGTGCGGAGATTTCGAGGTGGACATGGGAGGAGAACAAGCTATTTGAGAATAGCCTCGTTGAATTCCCCGAAGATTGCCCTGATCGATGGGAACGAATCGCTGCTAAAATGGGAACCAAAACAGCGGTTGAAATCGAGCAACACTACGTCCTGCTGGTTGAAGACGTAATGGCGATCGATTCCGGTTTGATTGAGCCGCCGGACTATCCTGAGCTGGAAAACCCTAAACCGGAGAAGAGGCAGCTCAGCGTTCAGAGAAAACCGCCAAAAGCCTGGACTGAGCACGAACATAGGTTTAATTTAAATCCACAAGTTCAACATTTTTATTCTTTTTAATAATAATTAAAAAAAAATAAAAAAGAAGATTTCCTGAGTGATTCAATTAATTTTAATGCAGGTTATTTCTAGCTGGCTTAGAGAATTATGGAAAAGGAGATTGGAAGAGCATTTCGAGATATGCAGTGTTAACAAGAAGTCCTGCTCAAGTAGCCAGCCATGCTCAGAAATACTATGAACGTCTGGAAAAAGAGGAGAAGCAAAAGAAACGACGTAGCATTTTCGATAATCCCACCTTTGGAAGCAGCTCTATGAAATTTATATGATTTTCATGTCAAGAAACTCATTTTAATTTGAGATTTAGTTATATTAAAATGTCAGTAATTAATGTTTTATTTTCAAGCTCATAAATAAAATAAAAATTCTGCTTTGTGAATGTTGCAGATATATAGCTCTTATATATTGTTGTTACATCAACTTTAATTTAATACCGAGATACGTACGTAAAACATTGAAATCTATACATAGGGGATTGAAAATCTTCTGAATTTAAACCATAAGTGTTGTGAATTTATACTATACACTTAGGCTATGTTTGATTTATGGATTTCAGTGAGTAAAATGATAAGTAAAATGCAAATGAACAATAAAAGAAGCTCAAAGTTACGTTATTGGATGCAAGAAAAAACATTTTTCATAGCGCTTTCATCACTGAAATCCTTGAATCAAACATAGCCTTAAAGAATCAACACAAGTCAGAAAATTGAGTGGAATTGAAAAGAAAAAGAAAAATTGAGATTCACATGGTTGGTTCTAAAAGCTAATTAGACGACAATCGAATTATCTTCACTGATTGGCAGCTTCGTCTTCTCTTCATCTTCAGCACTCTTAGGTTTTACAGAAGGTAACTGGTCTGGAAGCAGACTGCTCGACTTCTCGATCGATGGCTTTACATTAAGTGAAGTGTAAACTGACATCCCACAAAGAGCTACAATCACACCAATAATGCTTACAAATCCTGGATCAGAACCAGAAAGTAGATATCCTCCAAGTAGAATCACACAAGTTTTGAATTGCCCTAAAACCACATGTGACGTTGCAGAAGTAGCACTGTACCAATAAATATAAACCATATTTAACGATCAAAATCAACGTAAATCCAATGCATCTGAGAGTCGAGAATAGAGATTCATACCCGAGTGCTAAAGCCCCTGACCATTGTAATAGAAACCCGAGCAAAGCTGATACTAGAACTGCGGTTGTGTTATTGAGATCCCACTTGAAGGATAATACACCCGGAGGGTCTAACCATGGCATAAGAGCGACCAAGAAGAAAATTGTGACAGGGGTCGTCTTCCACATTAACCTAAAAGAAGCAAATTTGTGATTTAAGGAAAAGTTTATAAGTACTATAAAGTTATTAATCGAACGTACGCGAGGGCTGTCCAATTTCCTTGCTGCTGAAGATTAGACCAGAGTATTTTGTTTATGGCACTTGGAATTATCCAGGCGATTGCTACACAAGCACCAAATAGATTGAACTCTATATCTGTTACGGTAGCCACAGCCACCCCAAACGAGACAACAACTAGAGCAACAACCTGCATACCCTATTAGGTTAGATGAACTTACAGAAACACCCCTGACGTTAATTTCCTAACGGCAGAGTTGGCGCCTTGACAACAAGAATAGATTTGGAAAGAATTCACAAAAGTGGAAAAGAATTAAAAATCACCTTGCTGAATGATATGGTCTTTCGGAAAAGAATAAATTCGGCAATAACGATAGTTGGAGTGACAGCGATTTTCGCCATCTGGTAAAAACCGACACTGCGCAAAAGGTTGAATGAGGACAAAATGTTATAATAATATTCTAAGAAGAATTGAGAAACTTAGGTAGTTTAGGATAAGAACCTGTTGTGTTTTAGGCTCGTATTTGCAAGGCCGGAAGCAAAAGCCATGACAGCACCCAAAGCAAACAACGATGAAAATGGTGTAGATTTAGAAGGAGGGGAAACGGGGAGCATTGCAAATGACTTGAAAATGGCAAGTAAAACCCAAGCAGTTGTGTAGTGGATTAGTGTTAAAAAGATTGGATAATTAAATCCAACTTTCCCCATAACCTGTGTTGTTAATGAAGTATATCAGATTTCGAATGTAAACCGACGTAAAAGTCACGTGTAAATGAGATATAAATGAGAGACCAATTTGTTTCCGAGTATTATTCCAACAGCCACCATAAAATTGAATGACATTGCAACAAACGGTCCACAGAATCGTTGTTGTTGACGCTTGGCTCCTTCTGAAGTCCGAAGCTCGTTGTAAAGGGAACTTCTGAGTTCTTCCAACGCACGACCTGGGACGTTACGCAAATAATTATTGATTGACAAAGAAAGAATTCATTAATGCAGGATAGATACAACTTCAATTTGGTTATTATTTATTTCTCCAGAAAAGTAGGAACTAAAGTTCTAATATATTAGGAAATGCCAGTATGATTGACCCAAAAAAAAAAAAAAAAAATCCATGACATGAGATCAACTCCAGAATCAGAGAATTGAATTTGGGATTTGACAATAAGATGAAATTAATCACTTCTTAGAAAAGGATCAAATCAAACTTTTAGAACTGGAAACTTATTCACAATTATAAAGTCAGAATTGCATATGAACAACAACAACAACAACAAATCACAAGAAACAGAAAATGCAATTATATGGATCACTGACAAAATTAACTCCCCAGATCCTCACCATTCCAATAACGAAGAAAGCATTAGATATGGAGGAAAATTGAGAAACTAATTACAATACCATATTGTAATAACTCTGCAGCTTCAAGAATAAATCATGTTTATAAAATTCAATTATAAAGGGGAACAAACCTGCTTCCCCTGCATCACTATCTTTTCTTTTGATAAATCTTTTTCCATCTTGTCCCAACAGAGAACTAAACAATCCCATAAATGCATTTGTCAAATAAAATATAAACACAGAGAAAATAAAACTAAACCCAATTCAGCTGATGTTACATCAGGAAAAATAATTAAGGAGCAAAATTGGTTAGATGAATGCGACAGAAGTAAATAAACCAAAATTGATGAAAGGGATTGAGAAAATAGCCTTTCAATTAAAAGACTCCACAAAAGGATTGAAGGAGAAAGAGAACCATGCAGCTATCATCATAAGAGTTTTCACACAAAAAAGGGATTTAATTTTTTTAATTTTAATACAAAATACAATGCGATATATTCTAGGAGATAAGGAAAAAGGTGATGCAATTTTAGAAAAAGTGAAATTTGTTTTTGAATTTACGAAATTCAAATCCCAGTGCCACAGTCTTCAAGAATTTGTCAAAAAATTACTGTTACCAAAGTCGGATATCACGGATCTCCTGATAATAGTACTCATATGCTATGCTGGAAAAAAGGGATTCTTTTTTTGCAAATTACTCCAACATCTATTAGGCCCACGTAGAAATTGACATTATTTACTGAGAAAAATAGAAGTACCTTTTTTATTCCCACAATTTACTCATAAGTTAATTTAGTTCCCAACTTTTTTGGTTTTGACAATTCAGTAGAATGAATGCAAAAGTATCTCATTTGCTTTATATAACTAACAAAAAATTCCTACCTAATTTTTATTAGTAAAATATCTCCTACATTATTTTAATTATTAATTCGTTATACTCATTTAAAAATTAAGAGTTGATTGCATGTAAATGATTAAAAATATTTTCACAAGTCAACAAAGGATTATCACCATCAATTTCTTAATAAGTGATCAAAGTGGTTATTGTTATATTTTTAAAGGAAAACAAGGCCTTTGTTACAAATTAAAAAGAAATAAAAAGCTTGAGAACCAAATTGAGTGACTAAAAATGATGAGAACCAAACTATATAATATATTTATCGTGTAAAAAAAGTGAAGGTGGTCAAAATGCAAGAACGTAAACTGTAATTTCTCCTATTCTCTTTTTCTTTTTTACCATTTCTTATGAATTTATTACTTTTTTATCAACTCCTAATGATGTTACATTATATATTCTAGGAAAGTAAAGACATGTTGATTGCTTGAAAATTAAACCTGCTGATAATTTGTTGTTTATTTAACAATCATTTTTACCCCTTCATTTTCAAAAGAATAGAGTAAACCTCAAGAATTGAGTTCGCTGTCAATTATCATTTCATCCAACAAAATGGTCCAACTTATTGTGCGGTCTATATAATTGCATAGTTATGAGCACATATAGAAATACACCATTTATTATAATAATATAAACAACGTCACGTTTACCATATACTATATTTATAGGAATATGTCCTTATAGTTCATTTTGTTATACAATTCAATTAATGCTATTGACATAATTTATTATTTATTTTATATGACAAAGTCACATTTAGGTTACATTATTACATATATATTGCAGTACGTTTTCTTGAATATTTAAGTTACTAATAACAAATTATGTAAGAATAAAAAAGCAATATAACAATTCAAGAAGTATTATTATATAGTGAAAAAGTCTTCTCATATATCTACTACAAGACATCCTAAATTTCGGAAACTCTTTCCATCAAATATAATAACTTTTTCACATCGTTAATATATTGATAGTGAAGCCTCTCAAAAAAAAAAAAAAAATATATATATATATATATATATATATATATATTGATAGTGAAAAATAACAGGGATTATTACATCTATCTCCTCTGAGATTTGAAGAAATTAAAGATGCATTTCTTAATGTTTCAGTAATTACAAACCCTCTATGCATTAAGTTTCATCTTACAAATATACCTTCCACCGTGTTTTTGGCAAAGAAGAGGTGATGTCAAAACAAATTTTTAATAAATCCCTATATTAACCCTCAGTAATTTTAATCATTTCTGACGTTAAGTTTTTTTGGACAAATCAACTATTAGTGGTAGGGATGAGCATTCGGTAAAAATCGAACCATATCGAAATTCGATATTTTTCGGGTACGGTAATTTTAAGATCGCGGACCGTTTGTTGAATTGAAAATTTCGGTTCGGTTCAAAAAATTCCCCCCTTACAAACTATACAAAATTTTATATATATATCTTACAACACACAAAGTCACAAACCATACAAAACAGTCCCCCCTTCTATTTATTGCACAACATTCAATATATCACCAAAGTTCATACAAATCATTTAAACATAAAAGTCTCAAACATAAAGTAATCTTAATCAAATACAAAGAGGTAAATTATTTTTGAAAAATAATATAAAATTTATACAAACCATTCAAACATAAAAGTTATAAATCCCCAAAATCGTAATTGGAAAAACACTAACTTTGAAAATAAAATCGTTGCAATCGGTTCGGTTCAGTAAACCGAACGGTATTACCGAGAACCGACCGCTCCCAAGGATCGGTTCTCGGCCAAGAACCTTTTACCGAACCTACTTAGCGCGGCGTGTGTTAGTTAACTTAATTTTTTTTCTTGAAAATAATAAGGAAGTCTTAAAATTGCCGTTTTTTGACATTTTAATAAGATTATGAGAAACAAATATTATTATTGCTTTGAAATTATTATTGAAAACTCTCTTCAAACATAGGGCTGTTTGTTTGGTGTTTGGAAAGGTAGCTTGAAAGAGTAACGGAAGTTTGTGAAATAATATCAATTTACGTAATGTTGTTTGTTTGGATTTTGAGATAGCGATTTGAGAAATAAAACAGGTGTAAGTTTTTTGGAAGATTTAAGTCGAATGTGTGAGATGTGTAAGACTTTTTGTCAAATCATGTTTGTTATGTGAGATAAATTGTGTAAGAGATAAATTACTTTATATCAAATTAAAGTAGTGTTTGTATAAATTTGTTTAGAAATAAGAAAAATGTTGTTAGTTTGGCTTTTGAAAGAGTAGTTTGAGAAAATTGAGATATGACAAATTTATTTCAGAAATTAAAAAATATGTTTATTTGACATTTCTCAAACACGATTTTTTTTTAAAATGCTAAACAAACAGACCCCTTTTTTGAGGATTCTCCTCTCTCCCTGTCCTTCACATTCTAAACAAATTAGTATATTCTCAGCATGCATTCTCACGTGCTTTAATTTATCAACACATATTCTTGTGTGCATATAAAGTTTTAAGCACAAAAAAATAAGATTTGTTTATAAGAAAAAGTAGAGGTAAATTTTATTTAAATAAAATAAGTAAATAATCTACAATTCTCACATGCTTTAATTTATCAGCACATATTCTTGTGTGCATATAAATTTTTTAAGCACAAAAAATAAGGTTTGTATATGAAAAAAAGTAGAGGTAAATTTTATTTTAATAAAATAAGTAAATAATCTACAAACTAAATAGTTAAATTAAGTAAAATATTAAAGGCAAAATAGTAATATAAAAAATGTGTTATTGTGTAAATAGTATAGATAAAAAGATCCCATTTTTTTTTTTATTAAATCTTCTGAAAGTGATTCATAGAAGTGGTTTCCGAAGTGACACTTTGAATTTCTAAATAAATAAACCGGGAGCAATTGTCGTTTCTCACTTCAAAAATATGTCATTTTGTACTTCAGTACTTTATAGTTGAATTTTGGGTATATTAGAGCATCTCCAGCAGTATGCTTTTTAGCTTTTTCAAGAGTTAAAAATAAGATTATACATTATCAAATCAAAAAATCTTGTTTCAGCAGTGACTTGTATTTATACAAGTCTATGCATAATAGAAGATTGAACTTGCATAAATGGATGTCCATGTATAAATATACAGGATATCCACATAAGCAAATCTATGTTTATTTAAATTAAATGTATATAATTTAATAATTGTTAATAAAAAAAAAATTATCGGTTTGAATCTAATAGTTTATTAAATCATAATTTAAAGCCATTTATTTCAAAATAAAATTATTAATTTATTATATTTAAATAAAAACATTAAAACATGTACTTATTATTAATATTGTATGTGAAAATAATGTAATAAATGTAATAAAATATTATTTATAATGTAATTTATAATTTAATATTGGACGAAGAATAAAAATAAAATATAATAATTCTGAAATTTTAGATGATGACTGCTGGAGTAAATAGCTAAAACTGAGTAGCTAAAACACTGTTTACCATGTATAATTTGATATAGATGACCATTTATAAATGACATTGTTGGAGATGCTCTTACACCTTAATATTGCATATTTTTTTTAAGTTACCGCGTATTAAAATGCAAATTGCACATTGTTCTATTAAAAGAATACAGAATTTGAGAATATAAATATTAGTATTTTAATATCAGAATGTAAAGTGTAAACATAATGTAATCTTGGAATTTAAAATATGAAATAATCAATAAACCTACATTTATAAAATTACGATAATGAACAATTCAACTCATGACATTATAAATTTAAAATTTAATTCATAAAAACAATAGATTCTGACTTTGCATCAAAATCCAAAATTCCCTACATTCTATGTCTAAATTTCTGCCAGCTTCTATTCCACAAATAATTAACAATCAAAATTCTCATAGAATCAAGATTTAACAGCAACATCATTTGGATATAAAAGTCAAATTTTAATTTCCTGCACAAACTAGTTCAATCCCAACTCGTACAAGAAAAATAAAATAAAAAGACGGCAACTCCCGCAGTATCAATTTCTGGCACAAAATCAATGGGCTTTGGAAAAAGAACTAAGAAGAAGGGCTTTGATTGTTCTTTTTGCGGAGTTTGTAAGGTAAAAGTAATTTTGAGTTTTTCAATCTCTCTCTCTTTTTTTTTCCTTATTCAATTTGGACAAGGCCAAAACAGACATTTGACAAATGCAGTCTATTTTTTTATGAGATAACTAATAATAGGGAAGATATTTGTATTTATTGAAACCTCAGGGAATGTAATTATAGATTTAATTATCCGATCCATAAATAATAATCACATGAACAATTGTTCATATTAAATAAAAAAATTGATACCATAAGCCATAAATGCATAAATATAATGGAGTAGAAGAAAAGGTGAATGAAGTAATTAATATATAATTTTATTTTCAAAACATAAGGTTCTCGATCAACAAGTCACACAATTAAATTAAGTTCCTTGTTTACTTTTAAGTGTTAATAACAATATCCAATTACCTCTACAAAATGAAATGAAAATTACGTACAGATAAAGTATTGTAATATATAGTACGTACAAAATGAATGATATATAGATATATATCTCTTTTGAGCGGAAGTACTTAAGTCTTGTGGGTAGGTGCAGGGCTAGCTGATCATCATATCGTATTATGAAGGAAGGAAAGGAAGTCCCTATCCGATCCCTTTGGTAATTATATTATATTAAACTTTTGCTAGTTAGTTAATTTAAATACGCACTTTGAGCTTTTCTTGTGTTTAATTTGATTGAGTACGAGTACGTATATATATATTGATCAGGTGTTGTAACTTTTCAAACAGAATTTATATCATTTATATATCTATATATGTCTATCATCATCAATTCAATTAAGTATTGTATATTCAGTAGTCTTTGAAAATGGGCCAGCCGGCCGGGCATTATACATAACAACTTCATTAATTAATAGAGTGATCGAGCTAGCTAGCTAACATGCAAAGTGGGAAAACCAGTCTATATAGGATATGTATATATGCAATGCATGTTGGATTCTATCTATATCTTGGCAATCTAGCTTGCTTGCTTGCTTTTCATCAACGTACGCGCGTTTAGACCTTTTTGTTTTTCATGATTAATTTCCTTCTTTAATATTGGATTGGATTGGATCGGAGGAGTCCGTATGCCCTGCCCTCCCCCCTAGCTAGCTACTTTTAAATATATCTCAAGTGAAGTGAGCATAAGAAAAGTGTGGGCCAACTAAAAGCTTGTCATCTAACTCTTCGTAGTTGAGCATAAAAAGATTGTTGCCCAACAATCAAACTTTATCTTTCACAGTACGTATATGTATAATTGTTTGATTCATTCATTATATAACTAATAACAAGCTAATTAACACAACCTACCTACCTACCTACCTTCCTTCCTTCATAGTTACAAGAAAATGGAATGTGGGAGACAAGACGAAGAAATCGAAGATTTGCAGTCGCTCTCCCCTCCAACTTTGGGCTCCATTCGTATTTCAGGGAGCAATAGCTTTCTCCATAACATAGACTTTATGTCTCAAGCATATCTAAGAAACAGGAGCTCCGAAATTGATATCCAGGAACATCGGATATTATCAAACACAGGAGGACATGACCGCCCCCTCCCGGTTTTTCTCAAGGCAATTAATTCATTACCATCCTATTAATTAATAATATATATATATATATATATATATATATATATATATATATATATATATATATATGTATATGTGCGTGTGATCATTATTAATTTTCATTCTTGAGTGCATGCAGTTTGCAGATGTGGAGTTTAAGGTCAAAGTTAGAGGTGCTTCATCTGTTAATCCCGTTAAGGCTGTAGTGTCCAAGGTAGCTTCACAAGACAACTACAAGCAGATATTGAAAGGTATAAGTGCAAGTATTGGTCCTGGGGAGATATTAGCCCTTATGGGCCCTTCGGGAAGTGGTAAAACCACTTTGCTGAAAATAATTGGAGGCAGATTGCGCGAAAATGTCAGAGGAAATGTTACCTACAATGATATTTCATATAATCCTGCTCTAAAAAGGAGGTAAACTGAAATGTCAGAGGAAATGTATGTGTATATATAAATATTATGTACGTTAAGCATGCATGCATGCATCATCTCATTTTCCTTGGTTTTACAGGATTGGTTTCGTAACACAAGATGATGTCCTTTTTCCACAGTTGACAGTGGAAGAAACCTTGGTCTTTGCAGCATTTTTAAGACTTCCAAGTAGAATGAGCAAAAACCAAAAGTACGACAGAGTAGAGCTGATCATCAAGGAATTAGGCCTTGAAAGGTTTGTTAGTTCAAATATACTACTAGTATATATGTTGTTACATTGCATAATTAATTATATATATTGTGTATTTGATGATGAACAAATTAAATAGATGTCGTCATACAAGAATTGGGGGTCCATTTGTTAAAGGCATATCTGGCGGAGAAAGGAAAAGAACCAGTATAGGCCACGAAATTCTTGTTGATCCATCACTACTTTTGCTTGATGAACCAACTTCAGGTCTCGATTCAACTTCAGCTAATAAGTTACTTCAAATACTTCAAGGTCTCGCAAAGGTATGGAACTTATTTTGATCCTATGCATATTTACGCAAAGGAGGATTTATATTCTTCTAATTTAAAGAAAAAATGTTTACATTCTATGATTACGGAATAGGCAGGGAGAACGATAATTTCGACTATCCATCAGCCCTCAAGTCGGATGTTTTACATGTTCGATAAGGTTCTGTTAATATCAGAAGGATCTCCCGTTTACTGTGGAAAGGCCAGAGAGTCCATGGACTACTTTGCGTCTTTAAGGTTCATTCCAGAATTAGCAATGAACCCTGCTGAATTTTTGCTCGATTTAGCAACAGGCCAAGTCAATGACATCAGTGTTCCTGAAGAATTACTTGCATCTCGTGGGAGTTCCGAATACGAAAAAGTCGTCATAAGAGTGAGCAAAATTTCCTTGCCTTTTTTGTCGTTAGATATCAAACATGCTTTAATTAATTTGTGTCTATCGTAACTTAACTAGTATTTACAAAACAAGTACAAAATCGAACTTGAGCCGAAAGAGAAGGCAGAGAATCACCAGACGCCAAAGGTTTCAGAACGCCTTCAGATTGCGATTCAAGTGAAGAAAGATTGGACCTTGACTTGGTGGGAACAATTCCGAGTATTGTTCAAACGAACCTTTAAAGAACGATGGAGAGATTATTTTGATCATCTAAGGCTAATTCAGGCATTTGGGGTGGCTGTCCTTTTAGGCCTACTGTGGTGGAAATCCAACTGTACAAACGAGGCTCACCTCAGAGATCAGGTAAACAACATTTTGTCGTCCTTTTCCAATGAATTTTTTCAAGAACCGGACTAAGACCGTGATCATGCTAAATTGCAGATTGGTTTATTATTTTATATATGCATCTTCTGGACATCTTCATCGATATTTGGAGCAGTTTATGTTTTCCCATTTGAAAAGTTGTACTTGGTGAAAGAAAGAAAGGCGGACATGTACAGAATGAGTGTTTACTATGTATGTAGCACATTATGTGACATGGTGGCTCATGTATTATACCCGACCTCATTCATGTGCATTCTATACTTCATGGTTGGGTTCAAAAGAACAGCCGAATGTTTCTTCTTGACCTTATCTGCAATCGTATTAATTGCAGTAACCAGTCAAGTAAGTAATTAATGTACTCGTTTTGTTTTTATATGATTGATCCTGCAATTTATTCGTGAATTTCGAGCTTTCAATAAAATATGTGGTTAGGGAGCAGGAGAATTGTTTGGAGCAGCAGTAATGAGCATCAAAAGAGCTGGAATGATTGCTTCGCTCATACTAATGTTATTTCTTCTCACTGGTGGATATTATGTTCAGGTAAGTAGACGTTCCAAATTCGAAATAAAATCGATTCTATTATCAAAGTCCTTGGCATATAACATATTGTTTGTATCATGTATGGATTGGCAGCACATTCCGATATTTATGCAGTGGCTGAAGTATGTTTCGTTTATGTACTACGGGTTTAGGCTTTTGGTGAAGGTGCAGTATTCAGGGGATCAGTTGTATGAATGTGAAAGCAAGGGTGGTTGTAGAAGGCTACAGAGCTCGCCTTCATTTGACACGGTGAATTTGAATGGAGGACTTAAAGAAGTTTGGGTATTGTTAGCTATGGCGCTAGCTTATCGGCTATGTGCATACGCTTGTCTTCGTAGAAAAATCAACATGTACCATCTTTGAAGTTTTGTCAGGTGCATGTGATTAAACTATTAGAGTGAAAGGAAAAGAGGATCTCCTAGCTATTGAAATTGAATTTTAATAAAACTGCAACTAAGTTTCTTGTGCCTTGACCCCAACTCATTCAACCTTCCACTGTGTAGTTGTGATATCATATATATAAGATGTGTATCAGAATCCTTATGTTGTTTTCATTGCACCACCATTTGCTCTGTTGTCTACACTTGGATTCAAATAAAATCTCTAGGTCTCTATGTTGCAATGAA
Source organism: Penstemon eatonii (assembly GCA_038501285.1). NCBI lineage: Eukaryota > Viridiplantae > Streptophyta > Magnoliopsida > Lamiales > Plantaginaceae > Penstemon > Penstemon eatonii. The sequence goes on along the minus strand of CM076708.1, from coordinate 63,483,536 downwards.
CCTAAATACTATCAAGTATTTTTTTTTCATTCACAAATATATTTAGGTTTTATATCTAATTTAATCTCATTCGACAAGATCTGAATTTGGGTTTATCTTATTATGAAGATTAATCTTCTACATTAGACCAAATATGATCAATTAAATGACATTTTACTAACAAATTACTACTTTTTTTAAAAAAAAAAAAAGTTTCTAGGATTGGTTTTGAAAATTATTGTAACATATTAATAAATTTCGATATTATTGTAAATTTAGTCATGACAAACGTTGACAAATCTATCAAACTAAAAATATAATATGACTTACCGTCGCTTGAATCCACATGTTGTAATACATTCGATCAATAAAATGCTTGAACAACCAACACTAAGTTTACAAATTATCATCTATACATGAAGAAATTTTGGGTCAATTTTAAAAATGTAAAGCAAATTTGACATATAAATATATGTCCCCAATTAATCCTTGTTGGTCATCCGGCCTTCATTCATCTATGGTGTGTGGGGGCAGGACTAATTCAGTGCCGACACTTGGTGGACCACACATTGCACGATCGATCGATCACAAATTAGAGAATAGAGACTAAATCATTGTGGACCAACAAGAACTATTTGAGTGAAAAGAAAAGAAAAGGAGAAGAAAAATGATATACAGACAGACAGACATGAGAACAATCAATAAACCCCAGAACATCCAAAGCCAACCATTTCTCTTTCTTTCTTTTTTAATTCACAGATGAATTAATTAATTATAAATATCATACCTGTAAATTCTCTGAACTTCCCTTCCCCCAAATCCTGTCCTGACCAAATAATTCCAGACTGTCACCACCCTTTCTCTCTCTCTCTCCTTCAAACAAACAAAGAAACATTTCACGACTTTTATATTAATACTCATTGACACAACTTTTCAAGAAAAAAGAGAAAGAAACATTGGAATGGAGATGGTGCCGTATGATTCCGACCCCAAATCAGAATCAAACAGCTTCTCTCCGCCGTGGAAAGACATGTTCCGATCCGCCTCCATCAGAAAACCAGAAATCAACCCCTCCCCCTCGCCTCCCCCTCCTACGCCATCCCAACCGCATAAAGGTTCCTCCTTTAATGACCCTCAGGTACGATTGGCTCTCTACATTACCATGGCACACGCCGGTCTTGCTTTCGTCATATTTGTCCTTTACGGAGTTTGTAAACTTCTCGAAGATTTCTTAAGGCCCATTCTATGGGCTGTGCTCTGTTCAATCCCTTTAAGAGGTATTCAAGAGACCCTTGTTGGGTTTTGGTCCGAACCGTTAAAACTAGGACTCACAGAAACAATTCTAGCTGTCCCTGTTTCTGTATTTAGAGTATTTGTGGGCACCCTTGTTGAAATTAGAGATGGCATTTTCAGACTTGTTCTTAGGAAGAAAAAGACTAGTTCTTTGAGGACTAAAAAGAGTGGGTTTTACAAGTTATTAAGGTGGCTCGTGTCCTTTTGGTTATTTGTGAGGGCTTATGAGCAAATTGGTGGAATTGGTTCTGCGTTTCTTCTTGCAATTGGGTTTATGTTTACAGCTACTGGTGTGGAGTCAACAATGAGTCGAGTCACTACTTTGAGAAGCCACAGCTTTCGTAGGTTACCAGTAACTGCGTTTTTCACCAGGGTGGTGTTGAAAAGACTGAAGACTTTTGTGGCTATTGGTTTGATTGTTGGAATGAGTGTAGGGTCTTTGGCGGGTATGATATTTTTCTCGTATAAGATTGGTGTCGAGGGAAAAGATGCCGTCTTTGCACTCAAATCGCACGTGGAAGAGAATAACTACACTGAAAAAATCGGGGTAAAGAAATGGATGGATGAAAATGATGTGCCTGGTATGGTGGATATGTATTCTACAAAGGTATACGAAACTGTTTCTGAACAGATTGATAGTTTAGCAATGCAGTATAATATGACTGAGTTAGTAACTGGAGTCAAACATTTCGTAATAAGCCCATCGGAAAACAATACTACACGTTCCCAAGCTTTGATGAGCCCTTCCCCTTATGCAGAGAAGTTTTTAAGCTTGAAAAGTAGGATTAGGGAGCGTGAATGGGGGCAAATATACACGGAAGTTGATGTAATTTTCAGGGAATTAATAATCAGTCGAGAAGATCTGGTGGAAAAGGCGAAAGGGTTTGCTTCTCAAGGTATGAATGTAATGCAAAGTGTATTAGTAAGTAGTAAATCAGTTCTAGGTGGCGGTGCAAAGCTCGTGTTTTTAATTGCGACGTCTATTGTCTCTGGTGCTGCTGAACTATTTAACTTTGTTTCGCAGTCCATGGTTTTCTTTTGGGTTTTGTATTATTTAATCACGTCAGAGTCTGGTGGGGTTACGGAACAAGTTATGTATATGCTTCCTATTACACAATCTGCGAGGACTCGATGTGTTGAGGTGTTAGATAATGCAATTTCGGGGGTATTATTGGCAACGGTTGAGATTGCTTTCTTTCAAGGATGTTTGACTTGGCTTCTGTTTAGATTGTTTTCGATACATTTCTTGTACATGTCGACTGTGCTTTCGTTTATGAGTTCATTGTTGCCTTTGTTTCCCATTTGGATTTCGACAATTCCAGCTGCATTGCAACTGGTACTGGAGGGGAGATATGTATTGGCTATTGGGTTGTCGATTATTCATCTTGTGCTAATGGATTACGGAACTACTGAGATTCAAGAAGATGTTCCGGGGTATAGTGCTTATCTTACGGGCCTTAGTATCATAGGCGGAATGACATTGTTCTCGTCAGCTTTGGAGGTACATTACATGAAGTAATCTTTTGTTCTTCTTTTCATTTGATAATACATGTAGATTGCAGAATTAATCTATACAAATTTTGTAGGGAGCAATAATGGGGCCATTGATAACTACAGTTGTGATTGCTTTGAAGGATTTGTATGTGGAGTTTGTTTTGGAAGGACACAAGGGCAAAAGTGAATAGTAAGTTTTGATTAATAATTAGTATATGATTATTGAGGTGGTTTGAATTGAGTGATAAGGAATGGATTCTCTTGTCCTGCTCCTGCATGTATGTAAAATGTATTCATTGTTTTGTTCTTCGAATCAAAGTCAAACAACAAAAGATGTGTGTGCAATCTACAGGAATCAACTATTATAATATTCATTTTAAATTTGTCTACAATTCTAAAATTTAGACAAAACGTACAGATATAAAAAAGTTTATTTTTAAATTTTAGTTAGGGGTAATAACATCATAAGCATGCCATTGTTAGTTTAGATATTTAAATCTTAAATTTAGATAAAATATACAAATGAGAATTATTATTATTATTATTGTTTTTGTTGAATATATAAAATTAAATATGAAGACATTTATGGTGGATAAAAAATATTAAAGGTGCCCCAAGCATCTAGAGTGGGACGGGAGCCCCGGGAATTGAAGATGCCCTAAATAAACATCTAAATCAATTCAAATACTCCATTTAACTTTCAAGTAAACCCACTTTATAATTGATTCCTTCTTTTTCTTTTTTTCTTTTTTATAGATAATCAACTACATTCTATTCAAGAATTAGATCACTGAATACATATACCATATTATCCAAAATTTATAAAAACATTAGCTTTCATCATACGTATCTCATATCTGATGAAATCTTTCAGACCCCACAAACCAAAATCTCAAAAACAAATCAAAACCAATAGGCAGCGGTAAATATGCTTTGGATATACATAACATTTTTGTATGCTTTCCGTGAGAACACAGGTAAGGATATACGTACATAATCTAAATGTGACGGATAAGCACACCTACTTGTATATACAAACATGGCATAACACAAAATAGCAAAAGATTCATGTTATATATAGATTACACTCAGAAACATTGCAAAGAAATGTCAATCAACGACAAATTGAGCCCAACAGTTATTCATTGGGAAAGTCGACAATGGGGAATGACTAAATTGAAAGCATGCAGTTCTCTTTGTTACATCAGAGACTCTTATCACCAAGTAGTTTCAATAAAATTATCATTAAATTTTATTTCATGTACTTCTGGAGAAATTTTCGATGGAAATCACTTCTAATGGTGTCGTTGATAAACCGCTTCGCCAACTTTGTCTCGCCACGAGTTTGGTTCTTGAAGACCACATCATCATCCCACCTAATAGAAATTGAAGTTTAGATAACATTCATTATTACAAATCCAAAATAATTAGACATAAGGAAGAAGCATACTACCTTCTCTTCACACTAAAGGAAGTTGGATTATTTATCAGAGGATTTCCACGCAATAATTGTTCTTCTTTAGCTTTCAGCTCCTCTTCTTGTTGTTGTCGTTCCTGGCAGAAGAGTAACAGTCATTATTACTCGTGGCTACCAGAATTAAACACAGTTAGCAGTAGGCAGCAACAGAACATAACAGAACAAGATACAATAAAGCCAGGCCGCCACAGATTTTATTCACTTAACAGGGTCATTTGCACGTGTGATGCTAGGACAAGTTCTATCTAATCATGGAAAAAACTAGTAAATGATTATGAAAATAGAGGATAAGTTGAGCCATGAAGCAAACCTTTCAAGAAAATAATTGCTAAACTTAAGTGAAATATTAGGTGATGCACGACTTACTTCGCGTTCTTTCTGCTCTGCTTTTTCTTTCCTTATGCGTTCAAGCTCAGCCAAAAGTGCTTCTTCATCATCCCCATCATCATCGTCGTCATCCTCGCTGACATTGAATAATTAATTATTAATCAAATGGACTATTAAAAATGACTGTTGTTAATGGATAAGCACATAGAGAGTCAAGTTCAATGAAATAACTAGTGTCAGTACATGGCTGATTACAACTCAACCCCAACAATCTACCACCCACCCCCCAGGTAGAAGTAAACAGTCTGTTCCCATTTTATGTTTTCTCTTCGAGCTAGCAAGATTGAGAAAAATCCAAATAAAAAAGGAAGGCAATCCGTAACCGAGAACCAGAACTGATAATAGTAAACTTATTCACGGCATGATCAACATACTTTAAAAAGGAATGTACAAAATATAATTAATGCACAAACTACATGACTAAAGCAGTCAACGCATGTAAGAACTAACACTGGCATTGCTAAAATTGCAACAAGAAATTGTGAGAAAGACAAACCTATCATCATCGCTCTGAGCATCCACATCAGCATCATCAGCATCTACACTACGTGGAACAATACGATCTTCAAGTTCTCTCCTGGACCCTGTAAGAGAGGTGTTTCGTTATTTTAATTAAAAAACTTGCAAAAACCTTAAGTTATTTTATATGGATATTTAACCAACTGATTAATGCATGATTTACCTTCTAAAAGAAGGTGACCTCCCTTGCGACGCTCTCTGTCCTCTGCAGCATATCAATGTGAGTGGCATGTGAAGAAATGATCCAGGTGAACAGGTAATTAAAGGAGTGGGGCCCGGACCACACTATTTATGGCTAGTTGAATGCATAAAAAACACTAACCTTTTGATGAGAAATGTCTCCTCTCCCTGTCCTCCAATTCTTCCCGGAGATTCCTCCTTTGGACCTCGTCATGGGTATCTTGTCCTTCTTTTCTGTGGGAATGCATCAAGAGAAAATATTAAAATTTGTCATGTACAATCCCAAAAATAATAATACAAGAAAAATAAAAACAATTAATGTTCTCAATAAACAAAGAGAGCTTATACCAATATCAATGAGTTCAATACCAAAACTGCAGTAGTATTCATACAGAAACAACTCAAATACACAGAATTACATGTCATCTAATAGTAAGCTTGAAGCGAGCTTCAACTAAATTACTGAATCTATAAAGAAAGGTCATATTTCAAAAGCGTAGACTTCCTTTTCCTCACACACCTAAGAAGCCTATAAACATAAAGAAAGATCAATAACGGGTTAACAAAACTCCATAAGTCAACACAAGTTTTTACAAAAAGCAAGCAATAACAAATAAAACATAAACTATAGAGAATTTCAACAAAGAATCCTTTAAATTGATTTCTGGCCCGTTCTTCTACTCCTCAATTGAACACATCATAATACCTCAAGAAATAAAAAAACACTAACGTAGAAAGCTAAATAGAAAAATCAACCTGGGTTTTAAAGTAGTGTGAGCAGCGATATCCCTGGAAGAATATTTTTGAGAAGGACCGAATATTCGAGTTCCCCCTTGCTCGTTCCCACCTTTGGCAGGTGCCCATGTAGGTCTAGCTGCAGTCGTCATATCGAAACCCTAGACTCTTCAATTTCTGCAATTAAACAATTGATTAGCATACGAAACTTATCGACATATAAAAGAAATCGAAATTCTGAGACTAGGACTTCCTACTTGCCTTCGATTTGATTTTGGTTGTGGAGATCGAGAGCGATTTTTGAACGACCAAGAAGAAACTGGAAGATACTTTTGTTTCTACGGTTTTTGAAGGACAATATCGCGACGATGCCGTTGAGCATTCTTCTTTAAACTCACAAAGTCTGGGCCCTTGAGGATGGCCAAATGGGCCGTCTTATTAAATGTTATGGGCTTTATACAAGCTGCCTGCACCTCGCCATATGGACCCATTAAAAAAGTTCACGTTAAATTCATTAAGATGCGAGACAGAGACAAAGACAGATTCGGAAAAACAAGAAAATAAACAAAATTAACCTTTTAGTGAATCAATACCAATGAAATAATAGTGACTTTAATAATATTAATAACACTTTTATTAGTGAATGGTAAAAACATATATATGTATATTACAATGATTGACTAGTATTTAAAAAAACAAACACTTCTGATTAGTGATCACACTCAAATAGCTAAACCTCAAGGCAATATTGTGAAAATTAACTTCATTATTATATATGACTACAAATAATATGTGTTGATAACAAGTTAAACTCATATTTAAATAAATTATCTCGCGGATACACTTAATAAATTTTCCATAAGGACCCAGATATTGCTAGTTAGATAGCTTGGCCAACAACTAGGGGTGTTCAACGAAACCGCTAGACCGCTCCAACCGATCAACCCAACCCAAACCGACCGCAATTTTACGGGTTGAAGGTTTGATGGGTTGATCTTGGGCATCGTGAAAAAAAGACCGCAATTTTCGATCGGGTTTGGTTTTATACTTTTTTAGACCACATAACCGCATTCGACCGCACTTTATATAAATGATGATGTATATATGTTTTATTTTATTTTATTATTTAATTTAGTCCTAAATTTAAGAAAATGAGAAATTTAATATAAGTATATACTTTAAGAAATTAGTCGTTTTCCACAACCCAAACCCGAATTATATTAGATAAACCCTATAATCTTACGTAAATCTCCAATTTTAAGTGTCAAAAAGATAAAAAAAATAGATCCAAAACAAGAACAAATTAGTTAAAAAATATTCTGCGAAAAACAAAAAGTATAGCAAAAAAAAAAACATATCAATCAAACTTTTCATTGGCCATTAACCACCAACACCAGGTTCGAATATAAAGATATTTTTCTCTTTTGTTTATTCTTTGGGAACAATTTGATTTTTGTGTAATGAAAACTTGTTAAGTTAATGTTCGGGTTTGTTTTTAGCTTTCATTAAATTATGTATAGAAGTTTACTAAATTTATTAATTAAAACAAAAAATTGTAATTAACTTGTGCATTTATATTTAACTCATCAAATAATAAAAATACAAGAAAGTTGATAATTGAGACCGCAAAACCCGCCCCAAACCGCCATAACCCAAATGAACCGCATAGTGCAATCTCAAGACTTGTTGGGTTGAGTTTGGGCTAGAGATTTTAAAACCCGCAAATATTGGGTTGGATATGGGCAAGTACAAAACCGCACTAGACCGCACCGCGAGCACCCCTACCAACAACTATACTATTACTATACCCGCCCCCAGAAGTCGAACTTACTAAAAATAATTCAAGTGGTCAAATATTATTATTATTATTATCAAACGTAAAAACATTAACATGAGAAAGTAAAAAAGAGATGTTCCAAAACAAATCCACTTCAGGAGTTTTTTTTTTTTTGTGAAAACCAAATCCACTTCAGGATTATTATTATGTTTGCTTAAAGAACCAACAGAACAGGCTATAGCTTTCAGCAGCTAAACTTGCTTATTTAGTAAACAATAGTATAATAGAACTGAAGATCGAAGTTAGGCCAGCGGTTGTATGTATTGACTATTGACGTATGTATACTATACTGATCTCCAAACTCACTTTGAAACAAAGCAAAGCAAAACCGTTGGATTCTTGGTCGCCATCTGAATCCAAACTTCACCTTCCACCCCTTTCCCAGTCCTTTTTATTGTTCATCAAAGTTCCATTATTTATCGAAACAGAATTTGATGCAACGTACCTGTTTGATTAGTGACCTCAGAGAGTTAGTTTAGTTTTCCATCTGATCAAAAATAAAAAAAATTAAGAAATTCTGTTGGATTATTGGCAATTCCAATAAGACCGACCGAAGCAATGAATTCAAGATACTTACTTGCACCAGAAACACTATGCAACTCTGGCTATGGCGTTCTATATTCAGGAGAAGGAACTATTGCTCCAAATTTACACATTAGTCCTCCTCAGAATTCTCCTCCTCCTTTCTTAATAAGATTATCAAGAGCCAAGTGGTACAGTTTCTTGAGAAGAGTATTTCATTATCAGAATGGATCAGGGTCCGACCTCGGGCCCAATCCTTTCAATTCCAGGAACTGGATGCTCATGGAATTTATCACTTTGGCAATTCAGATTAGTGCCATTGCATATACTCTGATAATGTCGAAACAGGAAAGGCTAGTTTGGCCCATGAGAATATGGATTTCGGGTTATGCTTTTGGTTGTTTCGTTACTCTGATACTTCTCTACTGCCGCTATACTCTCATTTATCTAACTCCAGGAGATAATACAACTGTTTCTGATATCGAACAACAGAGAAGCCACCAAGAATCAAGGTAAATTTTTGCACCTAGTTGAATGCAGAATTATCACCCATGCTTTGCCTAATTAGCAAATTATACACCTGTGCCTAAAGCATAGGGGGTATTTTTGCATTTAGCTCCTAAAAGAAGGCATGAACATAAACTCCTTGCCTATTAACAATTTCTTGAATATGATCAGATTTCTGCAGTACATGAACAAATGCAAGACATTGCTTGATCTTCTATTTGCAGTGTGGTTTGTGTTGGGTAATATTTGGATATTTGATTCGGGATTTGGTTCATATAATCGAGCTTCCAAACTCTACAGCCTATGGATTGCCCTCCTTGCTTGGAATGCTGTGTGCTACTCTTTTCCATTTATACTGTTTGTGTTGCTGTGCTGTTGTGTGCCGTTGCTTAGCAGACTCCTAGGATATAACTTGAACAAGGCCTCCCTTGATCGTGGAGCAACCGAGGAACAGATTGCGGTTCTACAAAGCTGGAAATACAAGGATGTTGGAAATTCACCCAAGAACAATGAAATTCAAGTATGTTCCAGTCTTGTTGATTATTTGAAATGAACAATAATGTGCGTGATTGATTGATTGATTAATGAAGATTTTTCTTATGTTATTTTTGACAGGAGTGCTGTATATGTTTGGCAAAGTATAAGGACAAGGAAGAAATTAGGAAGTTGCCATGTACTCATATTTTCCACCTTAAATGTGTGGATCAGTGGCTCAAGATTATATCTTGTTGTCCTCTTTGTAAGCAGGGGATAGAGAAATAAATAAAACTAAAAGTAAATAGGTCCTTTTGACAATATGTTTCCTATTTATGTAATTTGGGAAAAGAAGAAGGAGGGTATTGATTTGTATAGTTACTAGAGTGTGAGGGAGCTGCATGCTTCCTGTATATTAACTAGTAGCACTTGGATTACTTTCTTTGTTGGGAGTTTTATCTTTAATCTTGAAAAAATATGTCCATATTATTTTTATTAGCAGAATGTTCAAATAAATGTGTTGCTCAATTCTCCAATCATTATTAGTTAACTGTTAAAATAATTAATTTGTTATAATAGTCCAAAAGTATAAAACATAAGACTTTCATATTGAACAAAAAATTTGTGATTAATTAAAAGTATAGTTTTATAATTTTATACTTAATTACTAGTATATAATTTTGCCCCAATAGGTTTCTATTTCTTTTAAATTCAATAGAATTAGTGTTGATATAGTAGCTGAACGGGGAATTAAAGAGAAAGAATAGATAATTGAATTTTGAGGTACCAATCCAATCCAAGAGAAATAAAAAGAGAAAAACACCACACTAGAGGATGTTTACTAATAATCCAATTTCAATTCTCAAACGAACACACACATTCACAAACCGTCACGCACGCTTCGTTTCTCAAGCAACCGAATCATGACCGACCTCAAATCCAAATTCTTGCATGTTTACTCTCTCTTGAAATCGGAGCTATTGAATGACCCTGATTTCGAGTTCACAGATGATTCTCGTCAATGGATCGACCGGGTACTATTTCTTCTTTCATTTTTACTTTTTCCTTTTCAGGTTTTCTTAAATCATGGAATATTTATTTTGTTTCTGATGGATTATTCTCCACCTTATAAGCTCAATTCAGTTCTAATTATGTTTATGTGGCAATTTCCTTTTATGATCACAGATGATGGATTACAATGTTCCTGGAGGTGGGATGCAGTAATCTAATCTTAAAAGAGATTTTATTTTATATCTAGGCTTCTCTTTTCAACTTAATACATAGTCAATAGAGGTTAATAATGCAAATGTTAATATTTTATTGTCTTCTTTGCAGGAAAACTCAATCGAGGAATCTCCGTGGTTGACAGCTATAAGCTGCTGAAACTTGGGAAAGAACTAGCCGACGATGAAATGTTTCTTGCATGCTCACTTGGATGATGGTGCATTGAGTGGGTATGACAAATTAATGTTATTAGTTTGTTCAAAATCTTTTGTACTTTCCAGACCATGACAACTATGTTTCTTTGCTAGCTCAGTATATATTGTTTTTGGTCCTTCGGATTTAACAGAAAATGACATAAAAATACAGCTTCAAGCTTATTTCCTTGTTCTTGATGATATAATGGATGGCTCTCATACACGACGAGGACAACCTTGTTGGTTCAGATTGCCCAAAGTATGGCTTTTAATGATAAAATATTTTGTATTTTCTCTATCTACTCAGGATTGTTTATACATTTTCTGTAATAATGGTTAAATGTTTGGTTTGCAATATATATATACAAGGTTGGGATGATAGCTGTGAATGATGGGATAATACTTCGCAATCATATTTCAAGAATTCTCAAAAAGCATTTCAAAGGAAAGCCTTACTATGTGGATTTGGTGGATCTATTTAACGAGGTACAATCTTATTTATTCGTGCTACAGGATAGTTGATTGTAAATATCCCATAGATGATTCGTGATGTCGTCTCGCGGTTTATCAGGTGGAGTTTCAAACAGCACATGGACAAATGATAGATCTAATCACCACACTTGTTGGAGAGAAGGACTTATCAAAATATTCAATACCTTTGTAAGTGTGTATTTAAGTGTTCATAACTGCCAATCTCAATTTCGAATACAAATTCATGTTTCTTTTCTTATTGCCATGCTATTTAATATCTTGTTTGGTAACTTATCATTTGTCTGAAACACTTTCTTTTGTTTTCGCACAGGCACCACAGGATTGTTAAATACAAAACTGGCTATTACTCGTTTTATCTACCTGTGAGTAACTCTAAGTTCCAGATAAGGATATAACTTTTACTATTTTCTTTTCTTAACTTTGGTCTTTAAGTACTCTGCTCTACTCAAACCAAATCTATACAATATCATTTGAATTTGGTGTCTAGAATTGCATCAAAGTTTATTTAAAACTGTCACAGGTGGCTTGTGCACTTCTTATGTTTGGTGAGAATCTGGATCAACACGTCAATGTTAAGGACATACTTGTTGATATGGGCACTTATTTTCAAGTTCAGGTATTAATATTAGTATATTAAATTGTACCTTGCTCTGTACTATATAATTCTTGATTGTAATAAAATTTCACTTATATTGTAGGATGACTATCTTGATTGTTTTGGTGATCCCGATGTTATTGGTAAGGTAAACATTTAAAACTTTGTGCTGTCAATGAAGTGTTCATCGTCCTAACAATCAACACTGGATTACCATATAAGTTTCATGTTGAGTGCATTTACAGATTGGAACAGATATTGAGGATTTTAAGTGCTCTTGGTTGGTAGTTAAAGCCCTGGAACTCTGTAATGAAGACCAAAATAAATCTCTCTATGTATGTTGTATACAAAAAATGAATCTGGTATTATTTCATTGTCATGTTGGTGATTATAAACTAAGCTAATAAACGAGCTTAACTTTATTTCAGGAGAATTATGGGAAGGATGATCCAGTTTGTGTAGCTAAAGTCAAAGATATTTATAAAGCTCTGAAGCTTCAGGTTTCTTTTCTCAACAATTGCTCTTTATCTTAGTAGAAGATTTCATTGATATAGAAAAAAACCGTTTCTGGTAATATATAGTGATTTAGTCCTCGTTCAACCTCATAGGATGTTTATCTGGAATATGAAAGCAAGATTTACGTGAAGATAATCAACTCGATTGAATCTGTTCCCAGGAAAGAAGTGCAAGCAGTCCTGAAATCATTCTGGGCAAAGATCTATAAGAGGCAAAAGTGAAGACATGATGACTAGATAATATACGACACACACCGGATCTTGAAATTGTTTATTTAAATCAAATTTATATCAGATTTTCATTGCCAAGCCTTTCTTTTCTAAAATGATGATAATCGTCAAGCATAATCTTCTGTGTTACTGTACAGTTGTAAATGTTTTTGGAAATGTGAAATATCCAGATTCATATCAAATGTTGATGGTAATGAAAGTTTTTGTAGTATTTTGCTTTTTCTTAGTTCTATGAAAGTGGAAATATTTTATTAATTTGTTTGAAGTTTTTGCTGCTAAATATATATCTTGTGATATTTTAAGCGAAACACAATCCATAAAGAAGGAATGAGACTACATTATGAACAATTATAAATTTTATTAATTATTAAGAGGTAAATATATAATTATGGCTTCTATAATTTACAAAATATAACAATTAGCGGTCAAGTTTTAACATTCGTACCAACATGTGATTGGTCTACTGAAAGGGATTAATCACTACAAAGTAGCGGACTCAGGTTCGAATCCCTGTTGGGAGAGGTTCCTACTTTATATGTCTGACGCGTCTCGAAAGGGATTAAACTCTTGGGAAACAAAAAAAAAAGTTTTAACATTCGCTAAATAGTACGAACACTACAAACAACATCTCATGACAAAATTAGAACATTCTAGGTGCAATTGGTTAATTATAATGAGGTGATCAACATAAGAGAATTTTTGTAATACCCAATATACGAGGATAATTTTTATAATTAAGGCACAAATTGGCAAATTGCATAAAGAACGAATGAGACGACATCAACTACTTACATTTATTTATGTTTTCTTTTTTGGCCATTGGATTATAACTTAAAGACGATTTATTTACATTTATCATTTATATTTTCAATGCAACACACTGTTTACAAATTCTATATAAAGTATGAACACAGAATTGGGGGAAAATGCACGATATTTTCATGTGTTTTGTGAAATTTGCACCAAACTATTCTGTAAAATATTTTTTACATTACACAATTTTGTACTTTCAAAAACTCTGCATAAAACACCCAATCTCCATTAGTTACTAACACCGTTAATTTTGATTGGAATTGCATAAATTACCCCTATATATATTTAAAAGTATAAGAGAGTTTTGTCCAAAGGTTAAAAATTACAAGGGAATTTTACGCAAACTTTCAAATATACAAGAGAGTTTTGTGCAAACGTTCAAAAGTACAAGAGAGTTTTGCACTAACATTCAAAAGTACAAGGAAGTCTTTACGAAATCAAAATTACGTAAAAAATAACGATGTTAATAACTAACATAGATTGAGTATTTTATGCAGGGTTTTTGAAAATACAAGCAAGTTTGATAAAAAAAAAAAATTACAAGATATTTTTGTGCATATTTTATATAACACAGGAGAATACCATGATCTTAGCATTTATCCCCAAAATTGGATTCAATTTGCATACAATTTTGGTACAACATACAAAATAAGTTTGAGAGCTCTTAAACTATAATTAAAACATTTCGTCTTAATTGTTTATTGTAAAAGAAACACATCATAAAATAAATTTTATTCTTTCAAATGTTCAGTAAGCTAAAGAAAAGAAAACTTATATATACATATAAAATAAAATAAAATAAAATAAAGAGAGAAGGAAAGGGGTTGAAATTAGGCAAAATTGCAAAGAAAGTAAAAAATTAATTAGTGAAGAATTTTCCCATCAAGCTATATCACTTAATCAAATTCATCTCGTAATTTTAAATTCTTTTGGAATATCGTCCCACTTTCCACACGGATGCTTACGTATCATGACGTGGCAAATTTTAGCATAAACAATTATATAAAATTATAGAATTTATCCCGAACTAATTATAGAGTTTTATTTCTAGTCTCAAACTATAACACGCCGACTTCCGTCCCGTAATTGAAATGGCATGGAAAAAAGAATTTGTTCCAAACTAATAATAAATATATGTTATTTATTAATACAAAAAATGCACAAATTTTTCCTAATGAACTGTGATATTTATTTTTTTTATCTCGAAAGCGCACGGGAATTTAAAAAATTCATATTATTTTTCTCTTTAAAAAAAGTTCATGGAAACTTACTTCCATGTGATATTCATAAAGATCAAATTACCTCCATATGTTATGACAATGTGGCAGTTTGCCCCTATGTTATGATAATTGTGGCAATTTATCTCATGTATTATAATAAATGTAGCAGTTTATCTTCTATGTTATAAAATATTTGCATGTCCACTCTCAATAAATTTATCTCATTTATTATAATAAATTCTATTATTAAATTAAATAGAATTTTAACAATATATTTTATAAATATGAACAAATTGTTTGCACATAAGTTAAATGATTTATATCTTGTAAATTATAAAATAATAATCATACATTTACCACAAAAAATAATTGATATAATTTATAATTGTCCATAAATTTCAATAAATATTTCAATTTACAATACAATATAAACTTTAATAAATTAAAATATCTTATTATAATACAATATAATTTAATTAAATTTATTAATTTATAAAATAAATCGTTTAACTAATGTGCAAACAATTTGTTTATATTTATAAAATATATTGTTAAAATTCTATTTAATTTAACATTTTACAATTTAAATTGCATATAAATATATAAACCCTTTTTTTTGGCAATATTTATTAAACTTATGGACAATTTTAAATTTTATCAATTATTTTGATAGTAAATATATAATTATCTCTTTTTTAATTTATAAAATATAATAATTAGCATCCAAGTTTAACAATAAGATATTACAAACAATACAAATAATACTCAAGGGCAAAATTGAAACATTTTAGGGGTAAGAGATTAATTGTAAGAAAGTGACAAACTTGAGGAAGATTTTTGTAATATCTAATACGTAAGGATAATTTGTGTAATTAAACCTTCCCTCAGGGAGATCTTAGTAATTTACCCTATTATAAATTTTGATTTTCGATATTCAATATTACTGGGTTATCCCGAACCGGTAATGCCCATTTTTTTTAATCCCAATTCCTACCAATCCAGCCTTCACTTTAATCTTCTCACTTCTTCTACGGACTGCCCTGGAGCAAAACCCAAATCTTCTTCTTCTTCAATTCAAAATCCCACCGCGCCGCCGTACCACCTGCCCCCCTCGCGCCTCCACCATCTCTCTGTCGGCCCAGATTTGTAATTTACGGAGGTACAGTCCAAATTCTAAATGCCCAATTTTGTTCTTTTTCTGATTTTCTCTTAATAAAATTGGGTTCTAATTGTATTTAAAACCCAAAAATTGATTGATGCTAAAGTAATTTTGGAGAGGGGACCGGGGCTAGGGGTTCTCTGATGTATTCTTTATAATTTCTATTCAACTTCATTGTTGGTTAGAGTGGTAGGAAGCATATTATTATTTACATATGTATTAATTTTTCAGTTTTTCTGTACCGAATCAAATCGAACCTCACCGAATGGTAATTTAGTGAACCAAACCGAATTTTTCGGCCGTATAACGAAATTTGGTACGGTTTGGAGCGGTTTACCGTTTGCACAGCCCCACCTATTACCTAAGATAGTAGCTTGAGCAGAAATATTCTACTTTCATATTTTATCTATTTATTATTCTGAATTATATTTTTTAACTTACATTTGTTATATAACAATATTCATGATACTTGAATTTTCAATATATGTATATATATATACACGATACTTGTAGTATTTGCTTTTTTTAAGAGAGTATAAGAATGAAATGTCATAAAAAGATATTACTGAGTGAATCTAAAAAATATCAGCCAATTTGTAAAAGAGGGCCCCCCCCCCCCCCAATTTTAAACATCGCCTAGGGCCCCATAATATGTCAGACCGGCCCTGGCTCTTGCCGATACACAATATTTTTCTAACCGCCATGTAGAGATTGATAATTAATAATGCACTAATTTCGAGATTCATAAATGCAAGATCTTCTGTTCTGTTGATCACAAACTTTATTTCTTTTATTGTTCTCAGGTGATATTATTGATTAGCATTGAAAATGTCACTGAGTACCACTATTGCGAGTCCAATTCCATCGCTATCTATTGGTATGTAGATTTCCATCTCGGATTATCTAGAATAAGTGAAGTTGTGTGATTTAAATGTAAACTCCAACTCTAAAGTGTTTGCATTGATTTTGGAATCATTAATGTTGACAGTGGGACATCATTGTTTTGGGGGTGTGTGTGTGTGTGTGTATGTGTTTTTCTCGCCTTAAGTTCACGTCTTCAATCTCGATAGTTGATGCATACAGATTTGCATTTTGGAGTGTCTCTCTGTCCTCGTGTAATCAGACATTGGATATGCATGTTCCCCATTTCTCTGCTTTATAAATCTTTGGGTTTGGTTAATCTTCTTGTTGATTTAGTGTTTACCTGTTTTGAAGCTATTGCATTTTCCAGTTGCTACCTTGATACAATTTGGTTTCTTTTGTCTTCATAACATATACATGTTCATGAGAACAAGGCACTCAGATATTAGATATCTAGGATATGGTACATTGTACCTTTATCATGACGTGGTTGAAATCTTATGCTAGTTTTTATTGCTACTGTACTATCTGTAAGTTGGAAGAAGCGATTCAAAGCATGTTATATGTTCACTTCAGTCGACCTTGTGTAAATTAAAATTTTTATTTACAGTGCGATCAGATGAACATTGTGTGAAGGAACAGAAGAATGGTTGGCCCAGTACAGTTGGACTCAAGCCACTTCGTATGCAGTTTCAGCCATTTGAAAGGAATAAAAGCATAGCTCATGCTATTCGAGTGAAGCGTGCTTCTGTGATATGTGCTTCTGCCCTGGTAGTATTACTTTCTATGTTCGTATATATGCTCATAAGTATTCATCTCTCTCAGATAGTAATCATTTGTTTAGTGAAAAGATCGATTACTTGCCACTAGAGTTATTTTACATTCAAATGAATCCTTAGACCAGCAAGAATTATTGAGCTGGATTTAAAGATTAGACGGTGTATAGTTTCTTGCTAGATGGTTGGTTAGTGTATTGAGATGTCTTAGATATGTTCTGAAAGATTAAGTCTGGACACTAATTGTGTCAGTTTCCAAGAATAGGCTTGTTGGAATGCAGTTATTTGTATGTTTTCAATCTCAATGCCTAGACATGCTATTAGATTAATGAAAAAACATCAGTATATGTTTTTTTTTCTACCTTTACATCTTAAAAGTGCCAACAAACTTATTAGCTTGTTTTGAATTGCAGAATGCCACTTGTGCTGCAGAGCAAACCCAAACGGTCACACGTCAATCGTCTACAATTACTGTTGCGCCTATCCAAGGTAATAATCTTATCCACTTGGTGTTATATTGAGTTGCTCGCGATCAAATAATGTGAGTAGTGTTTTATTCATACTTTATCCAGTAATTTGTTGAAAAAGGAATTTGTGAGCTTCTTTAATCATTTTAGTTAAGCCATAATGTTACTCTTTTGCACAAGAAGATGGGCATCACCAATTAATTAAGAAAGAGAGTACTTATTTTTTAATTGAATTCCAGGAAAAGAGAAATCTCCAGACCTTGATGATGGAGGTGCGGGATTTCCACCCCGTGATGATGGAGATGGAGGCGGTGGAGGCGGCGGTGGTGGTGGACACTGGTCGGGTGGGTTCTTCTTTTTTGGGTTCCTCGCTTTCCTGGGTTTCTTGAAGGATCAAGAGAGTGAAGGACCTTACCGGGATGAAAGGAGAAGATGAGAGAAAATTTTACTCTGAAATTGATGTTGAATATCTGTATAAGCATTAAGAAGAGTTCCTTGTATTCTCCACAATTCCATTCTTTTAGCCGCTTTGAGATCTAGTTAAATTTAGTAGGATATATGGTTTCATGAGTTTAATTTGTATGACATATTGCAATGCATATTATCTCAAGTTCACTGTAAAAACATCAAATAAGTACAATAATATTTTGTCAACACTTATTGGCAATAGATGCAAGAATTTAACTCAGATTAAAACTAAGTCAACAGTGTGTTATAGAATTATTACATGGAAAGTCATCAAACGTTACAGATGAGCATTGTTTGTAAGCAAAATGCCAAACTCTCAAGTCACGAATTTTTTAAACCGGGAAGTCGGGAACCTGCAGTCATGATGTCAGCTTTTATTTATGGCCATTTTTTTCTATCAATCTACATTGTTATGCTTGTCATTTATAATTACGGGTAGCATAGCAAAAATGTGGAGGATCCTTCACAAAAACTTATTTATTCAAACTGTTGGATCCGACAGACCAATGGAGGGAGTATTTGGTCTAAAACCTTTTACAAAATCATAATTCTAAAAATACATTCCACTTAATTGACTTTTTTTTTTTTTTTTTTTAATTTGATCATATTAATTCTTTAAACCACCTAAATCTTCCATCAACACTTTCATTAGTTTTTACCCATTCTTACATTTGAATTTTGAATTTAAATCTTCATTCACTATCGCTCTCTTCTTGAATACTTTCACTCTCACACAAATATGCACATCTTCTTCTCCATCAACTCTACACTCATCAACGGTACTCTCACAACACACACTATTCTATTTTCTCTTTTCTTATTCTTTTCATCTTCAATTCTACAACTTGAGCTCAGAAGCCCAAGAAGATTGCATGGGCGCCTGGCACCCCAACGCCCAAACATGTTCTTGGGGGCTCCCGAGTGTCCATGCAATCTTTTTGGGATCCAAGCCCAGTGATCTTGAATTTATTTAATTGTTTGTTTAAAAATTAATTATAGTTTAATTAGTTAATAGGTTAATTAATAACTTATTAACTAATTAATTAAACAGAGGGTCACTTGTAGAATTAAAAAAAAAAAAAGTCAATTTTAAATTATTGACTTTCTATACAGTCATTTCCAAAATTTTCTCGAGGATAAAATATTGAACAATATCTATTTCAATTGCATAAAAACCAGTTTCATTGAAGGCACAGTACATAATTATATAAATTACCTAAAAAGTAGCACTGCCAAATCATTAGGCACCCCCAAATTGGCAATTCAAGTTTGAATCTTTGTTGGAAGAAATTCTCATATTATATATCCGATACGTCTCCAAATGAATTAAACCATTAAAAAATAAATATACATATGACCAAAATTTCAACCGTTTCTCTCAAGTCTCAACATAAACGAAAAGTTCATGTTTTTGGAACATTGAAACAAAAACGCATATTTCTTAAACAATTGTCTTGAAACTCTCTTATTTTTTTCATAATTTTCCTAGTTTTCAGAAATATTTCTGATTTTTTTCGAAAATCTTTGGAACAAAATTTTGCTTACGTATGGAACTTGTTTAGTAAATATTAAATTTTAATTTGCAATTGAAAAAAAATTAAAATAACGTGTATGATTTGTTTATGTAAAGTGTACATCTTATTTTATTTCCAATGTTAGTTTCAAAGGGAACATGTACGGAGAAAATGACAATAATACAATATACTTGAATGTGGTGTTAAATAAAAAATTAAAACTTGAAAATGGATGAGTCGTTTAATCTATTCCGTCGACAGCACTCAAGAAGAACATTTGTTTTTCTGCAATTCAAATTGGAAATCACCATAATTCTCTCAATTGGAAATGTTGCTTGAAAACGGATCACAGAATTCTCACTTTCCAATTATATGAAATATATTACATTACAAGGAGTATGTGAACTTGAAATAAAAACAGATGTTCTAATTTAGGTTTAAACCAAGAGTTTCCACAATCCTAAGGCTAAGGCCTAGTCCAGGATGTTTCAGATGTCAATACGTTTCCATAATAGACTTTCTTAGTAGAATCATCCCAATATGCCTGAAAGAAAGAAAAGTAAAATAATAAGTACCGTCATCTATTGTGGTATCCGAAATGAGAAATCCGAAAAAAGCCACAATGCTTCCATATATTTTGACTATGCATCTTCGAAGAAACTTTTCGACTGTATTTTCAAATTACTGAAGACCTAGTCTATTTTGATATATAAAATTTAAAGCAAGTTATATTCTCAAGTTTTCAATTCCAGCAGTTATATTATTTTTTGAATTACAGTACAGAAAAGAAATGAAGTTATGCATCCTGGTGTGAACAATCAGACATAAATGAGAAATGGAAACAGAAAAGCATTGCTCTTGGTCAATGATTAATTCATAACAAATTGAAAGATACAGTTGAAAACTTCATGCATATTTACTTCTCACCACCACTCATTTAGAAACTATTAGAACCCGATTGTTTGCTTGTGAATGACATCTAATTCCTTGGCATTAATCTTACTTGTTTGGTATGGCTATTTAATTATGAGAAAGGAAATAAATTCCTTGCAATTGGGAACCTTCCATCTAAAATCTGAGTAAGAGAGCTAGAAAAGTACCTGCCATCCTGATGGAAGACCTTTTGAGAGTTCAACAAGATCAGGTTTATTATTTTGCTTGATTTCAATTGTTGGGACATCTGATGAACTTTGTCCAGTTTCTTTCATCTTTTGGGCTCTCTTGCGCTTTACGCGCTCTCGCCTGCAACACAAGGAATTCATGAAAATGCAGAATGGAGATTGATGACCATAAAGGAGATGGGAAACAGTTTTTCAGCAAATACGAGGGCTATGTAGCCTACATTTATGTGGACTCACAAAATATGTGATTTTGCAAGTTTCTTTCAAGCACAGGAAATGTGAAAACTGTAAATTTGAGAAACTATGTGCTAGATTTAATGTCAAGGCCCATACCAATCACCAACCACAGGCTGAAAGTTAGCATTTTCTTTGGCTTCGCCACTTGCAATCTGATGGGCACGCCATTCCTGCAATTTATAGAAAAATTATGAACACTGAAGAAAGCAGCATTCATCAAAATTAAAAGAGAAGCCTGAATTCACAAACCTCTATTTCACGTTGTCGTTTCTTCTCTACAGCTTCATAATCATCTTCAGGTTCTTCTTCCTCTTCGTGCAACTCTTCTTTCGCAGCTTTCCACTGATACAAAATATGGTATATTTAGTAAACAAAATTTAATAAAGAAGTAACTCAAAATCATCTCTCGGATCACAACATGCACTGATTAAAACCTTGTCCACCAAGCTGGAAACCTTCTTGTTAGATCTCAATGTTGTTACCACAGGGGCGGCCCGTTTCTTGCTACGCGAGACTGCAAAGAAAAAAGCCACACTTCATAAGTATTTCAGTTGCAAAAGTTCAAAAGAAAATGTCATTACAAATCAATATGTGCAATGACATTCAGATTCCAATTTTTTTTCCTCAATAGTGCATCAATTATTACCCTTGGATTGAACCTTAGAAGTTGTTGCTGCTGCAGCAGCAAGACCAGCAGCAACAGAAGCGGTAACTGATGTTGATGAGACAGAAACACTGTTTGTAACTGATGAGGTTACTGGAGCACCATCAGGAACATCTGGACTGATGGCCAACCTATGATTATCATGATTGGTCTTTAGTAGCAAACTCGACCGAGCTTCTGCATGGGAATCGAAAGATCCTGCTAGATTTTGGGGAACAGGTTCGCTCGGGGTCGCAGAGGATTTGACTGCTGCACTACTAATCAACGGAATAGGATTCGAGGTTCCATTCTGGGGGCCATAGTAAGCACTAGGGTCAAGAGGGTTGACTGCTTGAGGAGCAACAGCATACACACTTGAGACTGTGTCATAATAATGTGGTAAATGCGAAACAGATGCTTGTCCTCCTTCAGCCTGTGTATAGAGAGTAGTTCCAGGAACTTCAGGGTGTGTGTGCCCGTAATATTCAACACTAGAACCAGGATATGACAGATTGTAGTGTTCTGAATACGAAAAAGGATGAACATAATCCGACTGAGATGCTGGAGGATATGATGTTTGTGGAGGCTCATCGGGTGGCAGGGGAGGAAAAGGTTCATCGTCAGGAGGTGGAGGAGGAAATGGTTCGTCATCAAGAGGTAGAGGAGGGACCCACTCCTCTCTAGGAGGAACCCCGTCCTGGATGGCAACTGAATTGTGAAGATTTGACAGGTCTGAGGAGACAGAATAATGAACTCCTGAAATTGAAGCTGACGTATCTTCAACTTCCATGTCCACATCCATGTCTACCTCTTCACTAGAATGAAGATCGGGTTTTGGAGTGAATTCTTTGGTTTCAATTCCAGTGATCTCAGTTTCTCCTCCGACATCATCAGTAGAAAGAGTGGTTTTGAAACATATAGAAGGTACATTTTCAGTGTCAGTAGCACCACTGCATGAAGCTTCAACATTCGACTCCTTGGCAGCATACTTGGGAGAAGGAGATTCTACCACAGGAAACAATGGCTTTTGTCGACTCGAATCAATTTTAATATCATCACCAGTGCATTCATGTGATTCAAGTGTAGCCTCAAATCCACTCAGGGATGCAGAACCACAAAGTTTCATGAGATCATCTATCGCTCCTTCAATCTGTTTTAGCCGACTCTCAGAATGCAGCCAAAAGGGAAGTAGAGAAGATCCATGAGATGCTAATGTCTTGATGTCAGCAAGCCTGATCTCAATCTCCAATGTGTACTTTGATTTAAGATCTTGACCTTCCACATTGTAATTCGAACTGAATAATAGAATAAGGAAAAGCGTCAGTAATGTGAACATATTTGAGGGGAGGGGGAATGAGATAGCTCATTTGCTTTAGACGTAATTAACAACAGAAAAAAGAAATACAATGTCAAGGTAAAGGGCATGTCTTTTACCTTTTCAAAGATTTCAATATCTCCAACATGCTTTCACCATGCTTCACCAGCTGCGAAGAAAGATCAATGCCACTTTTATTTTCTCCAAAATGTCCAACTTCAAGTTCGGCGCCATTAACCATGGGAGCATCATCAGGCAAAGAAGTTTCTTGGCGTTGGTTGGCGTATCTATTTATATCATCATCATCATCAAAACAATCACCTTCCTCCGTTAGTTCACAATTGAGTTTGATATCACCGTTCTCTTCAGTATCACCTACAGTTCTCTCTACAGATGCAGAACCGGTTTCCAAAGCCAAAACATCAGGTACTTGCCATGAAGTTTCACCCGTTGTAACATTCCAATAGTAATATTGGTTACTTTCTTCATGCAACACCATCTTCCAGCCTAACCTGTCCGCAACAAGTTGCAAACTAGGTAAGGCAGGATATGTAGCACCTTCCACTGTTTTTGTTCCTATCGGCAAATCATCAGAATCATTTGCACTCATAATCTCTTTCTCAAGCTTCTGTGAAGGATCCGATGAAGCAAAATCTTTATCCATCTGAAGCAGTTCAGCTATTTCCTTGGAAGTCTCATCTCCAACGTTGTTTACAACATCTTCAATTTCTTTCTCAGCAGTATTTTTTCCCTGAGAATTTTTTTTCTTGTCAAAACTAAATTTAGTGCACCAAATAAAAAGTCATCACGAAGATGCCGAAAGATAAAAGGCAGTAGATAAATAAACCTCACTACTTAAGTTTCAAAAGCCATGAATGTTTAAGGATACGAAATTGTCAAATGCTGAAAAGGGGTAGCACACCTGCAGCTGAAGCGATGTTCTGAAATTTAACCAAGAGCACTAGAAATCTACTTATACCGGTGTTATGGCGATGACAACAGTAGAGAATACATAAAACAACCAATGGCTAAAAAACATAAGAGACATCCTATACAAAATTCTGTACAACTGCAAAACATAATATCCTGCTATACATGAAAGGCTAACTAAAACTTGAGTTTGTATTTGGGGTCATCCGTTATCAGAGAAATATAATTGTTGTTTCAAAGCATAGTAGCATACTCATATTTTGCATGGCTGTTGAAATCAGAATCTGAATACTTGCATCAAATGATATAGATAGTTGCTTTTTAAAATACCTCATCATCAATGTCAAGAGATGCATCCTCCACAATATCATGATTGTATCCGTCACTTGAATCCTCATCCAACTCTTCATCACTGTACTGCCCAAGCAGCATGAGAGGATTTTGTGGTTTTTTACCTGTATACAAGATACTACAATGTCAAACACTTCATCTTAATACAACAATTAGCATGTCAACATATTTGTAACGGATACACATATTATGTAGTTTAACTTGTGGAACTATTTTAAGAAAACAGCCATTCAAAACAACATCAGAGAGAAAATTTAAGATAGAGGCCAAAGGCTTAGAACATTCAGCGAGACCACCCCACCTGTAGAAGACATCGCAAACCATCAGTATCGCCAAAAGGAAATAATTCCAAAGACATACGAACCGATAGGGGCATAATTCCTTGTTTGATCTCCATACAGCGTTTGATGCAGCCAAGAAAAGGAAATGATAGATCAAAGGTTAACACAATTAATGCACTGTGGCAGGTGAACGAAGTCTGATAACCATTTGATGGAATACCACAGCCATCCTACAATCTGAAAACAGACATGTCTTGTACAAAAAAAAATCCAATATTTTCCACCAAATTTATTTGGTCACATCATGTCTTCTCTACAAAGAGTAGTCCTTTGAAGAAAACTGACGGAACCCACCTGAAGATGATGGTGAACTGGGTAACTCGGTGTCAGTTTTGGAGTCACCGTCCCCTCCGGCTTCTTCCTCGGCTGTTTTGTCACCCAAATCTCCTAGCAAAGCACAGGTAAGAAACATTGTTGCGACCCCAATAAATAATAAAAATAAAAAAGCCTATTTTCCTAATCTCGTCATGTTGAAAATCCTAAAAACAATTAGATGAGAGAAATCTGTTTGACATTCCAATACTTGGCGCAATAGGTGTACGAAGCTATAAATAAGAAACCAAGATAACCAGTCATAAGACCTTAACTGTGGAAATTACTACATATAAGATATAAAATTCCATTACTAAATAAATGATAATACACTTGAAAAATTCTTAAAACCCTAAAACGCCAAATTATTATACACTTCAAAAATTCCAATAACCTAAAACCCTAAGGAGCATAAAATTCGATTGAGTTTGGAGCTTACCAGGGGGGTCCGCGAACAAATCGAGTTTTACCCTACGACCAGCGGCGATTTTGGTAGCGAGTCGGCGCTCCTTTCGTCTCCCCATCTCGGTAATTTGATTTGATAATTCTAGAAATCGATGAAAACAAAAGTCTGAAGATTTATGGATAAAGAAGAAGAACTGATGAATGATGATTTAATTAATTGTAGCTCGCTGTGTGAATTGTAATTTACTAATAAGTGGAGTAGGAGTATTATTTTTTGACTAATAGAGTAATAATTAGGTACGAATCCTTAAGCACCCAGAAGCCTTGTTCAATTTGGATTCTAATAGAAAGCCCATTACAAGTTTGCTCAGTATTTTTATTTTGTAACTTTTAGGCCCAGTTGTATTACTCTATTCTATTTTGGTGAAATAAATTGCATTGTGGACACATTCATTATTTTGAAAACATGCATTTACCACCAGTTGTTCAAGTTCTATAACATTTATTGACCCTTGTTGCTTATATTTACTTGAAAATGATCGATTCTACTCACTAAAACAAATTTATCAAAATGTAAATGGTCAACGGAACATTTCCTTTAATATTAAATGAAATGAAATAACGTAATATATTAATGTGAATTATGTAATTCATTGATTTCAATTATAGTTATATAGTTTTTTTGGTTTATCAACTGTTTAATCATTTTCAAGGCTTATCGGACATATTAAGCAATGTTATTAAAACCGGACTGGACCGGTTGGACCGTGAACCGGAGGTTGGTCCGGTCCGGTTTATCCCCTAAAACCACCTACTCCAAAATCCAGTTTGAACCGGGTTGAACCGATCCGGAACCGCCGAACCGGTGAACCGGTTCAACCCGGTTTTGAATTTTTTTTTTTTTTTTAAAAAAAAAATTTTAAATGTTAAAAATAATTGTAAAAGTTGGGATTTGAACTCTTAACCTTCAGAGTGAAACATAACTTCCTTACCAGTTGAGCTACATCACTTTTGATGAACTTTTAGTACAAATTAAAATTTATAAATTATAGAAACTTGTAGCCAAATTTATTTATAAATTAGATAATTAACTCAAATAAATATTTTACACATTATGAATGGAAATTAATACTTAAATAATAAATTTTAATAATTTATTCTATAAAATATTTATTTTTAATATTATTTTTAGGATAAAGAGTCAAATCGATATATGCAAGTTTGACTTTGAATATTAGACTTTTATACATAACCATATTTTAAAATTTATGAATTTCTTAGTTTGTTGTATTTTTAACTTACAATTTTAAATTTTTAATATAATCATTTATCTGAGCATACAAATTAGTACCATATTATCGTTATGATATAAGTTAGATAAATATTATATGATTTAATTTTAGTATAATATAACAAATTATATATTTTTAATCAATTGTAGGATAATGTTTAAATTTTACGCACATTACATATACTTTAAAATTAAATATATTTATTATATTATTATGACGTCATCCGGTTCGACCAGTGGTTCGACCGGTTCGACCAGTAAAACCAGTAACCAGTCGGCTCATCGGTTCACTATCCGGTCCGGTTCTAAAAACATTGATATTAAGTGAGAACTTCTCCCAAAAATATTCGAACATAACTTAGTTACTCCGTAGTAACTAGTCATTTTCAATAGATCAATCACATGTTCATAATTATAGGAATATGTATATTGCATAAATTAGTACCCAAATGTCTTTAAAAATTATTTTATATATCTATTAGATCGTTCATAGGATGAATCTTAAAACATTCTTCTTTTTTTGGGGAAAAAATACTTCTTCTATTGTCATGGAAATGTTGAACCTCATGACTTAACAATTGCGCAACGAGTTAAACTAATCAAACTAATGTTTGAGCAATGAGCATATTCCATCCACGGCCAAATTCTAATTTTTTCCCTATAATCTGGCCTCGTTTTTAAATTCGTTCTCTAATTTAAGTTTATACAATTGTTAATTTTAGTCTTTTTTTTTTTTTTTGGAATTTTTCAATTTCGTCGAAAATGTCACTTGCCCATGATGTGAGTGTGACACTCAAAATTGAGAATTTTCAGATTTTGCAGGTAAATTAACACGTGAGATGCATGTGACCAAGACTTATAGTCATTTCTTGAGGGAAAGCATAAGGAACCCCTTCAAAACTAATTTCTCTCCAAAACATGTCATCCATAAACAATGTTCTTCACATCACGATCGGAAAATATTTATTTTGATCATGTGTACATGTTTGATTATTTTGATTAAATTTTATTTTATAAGTTCATATCTTGAAATTTTCTATATATTATTGCAATCCCCAAAAATTTAGTTGTTGCACTAAACTTTTGAAATGACTATTTTTATCCTTTAAAACCATAAAAAAATGAATAAGATGTCATTTTAGAACTTTAGTGAAACACACTTTGTGATACTTAAGATATTGTAATCGTGCTTCGTGAGGTAAAAACACCTTGTTCCATTTTTAATGGTTTCTAAATAATAAATTTGTCATTTCAGAAGTTTAGTGCATCAACTAAAAAAAATTGACGATTTTATTATAATATATAGAAAATTTAGGGATATGAATTTGTAAATTTTGGGGTTTTTATTGCAGTAATTAAAAAAATTCAGGATGTGAATTTATAAAATAAAATTTACTCAAAATCATCAAATACGTGCACATAATCAAAATAAATATTTTTTTTACCAGGGTTTGAAGAACTTTGTATATAGATAAAATGTTATCAATGGAAAATAGTTTTAGAGGAAGATTCTTATCTATTTCCCCAAAAAAATACCATCAATTTTTGATAACGTGTCAAATTGCCTCTAAAATTTGAAAATTCTCAATTTTAATATTAAGTGATGGGCATTTTCTTATGAAGAAAAAAGAAAAAATTATAATAATCAACAACGATGTAAATATATATGAGATAAATGGGCAGCTCAACTCCTCTCAGGGGTGGAATTTGGAACAAAAGACCAAGGATCGAACCTCACCAGCGGCAGTGTGGGAGCAACCTCTCAAAAAAATGAGGGGGCTCTGTTGCCGGTTGAGTCACCATGATTTACCTCCTCTCACAATCCCGTCGAGCAGGGGGTGAGGGGCGCCAGGAGTGAGCGATTTCACTTTTGGAACAAGAGATAAAATAGAGGGTGTCATATAAGAGGACTTAATGCACCAAAAATGAAATTTTGCCTTCCATCGACATCATCATCATCATGTTGCCAGTTGTCCAAGTTTATTATTTGGTGTATTATTTTCACGATCTTATTATGCTCGACCACTTTCTCAAAAAAAAAAAAAAAAAAAAAAAAACAGCAGCTAAACTCTTTCCCTCTGAATTCATTGGTTCTCATCAAATTAAAGGTGTGTTCTTCCTGTCCATTTGTAGCATATGCTTATTGTATTCCTATTTTCAGGATTATCAAAAAGGGTACTAATAACTTTAAAATTGTGGATCTGTTGGAATTTTCTTTTTTGAAATTGAAAGGAATATTTGGTCTGATTGCTTTTCCGTGTTGTTTAGTGGACATACTCGATGCAATTATGATAATTGCAGGAATAACCAGATAATTTAGTTTGAGGTTTTCTTAGAACTACTAGACTTTTTGAAGGTTTAATACTAAATGAGTCATCATGCTGATTAAGTCTATACGGTTAAGAGAAATGTATGGATTTCAAGTTTTGTGTTTCTACGGTTATTTGAAAATGGTTCCCTGGTTAATTATATACTATGTGATTCCCTCTTTGAAGATTTGGAGTATGTTTAATTCCAATGAGCTAGCTTTATACTAAAACTTACAAGTTCTGGTTATGAGTTTTCTGCAATTACATAAATTATGGATACATGTGAATTGATTCTCAGGTTTAGGTATATATGAATTTTAAAGTTTGAGTTTCCATTCTGTCGTCTCATCTGAGCATCATAGTGGAGAATGACCCAGAGGTTCTTATTTCTTCCTTTTTTTGCCATATGTTCTAATGAATTGCACATAGTAAAGTTTTCCTCTTTGGACAGGTATGCCTATGGAGTGTTTTAATGTGCACAAAATACCATGTTGCAGTGCTTAGGAGGGATCAAGCATTTAGGTGCATCATTGCTCCGGTGTTGTGAACTTGATACCCAATCAAGGGGCCTTAAAATTCTAGCACGGGAGACCGTTTGTATGTTATCACCTCCATTCTATAGTCTTCGTCAATCAATCCCCCCCCCCCCAACCCACAAAACCCCAATACCTAATACAAAAAGATCATGGATACTATATATATAAAAAATTATCTCTCTATATATTTTCTTTGTCCTCTAACGCATACTTCTAAAAATCTTAGAGTCAAGTGTTGTCTTTTAGTACATACAATAGTAACGGTCTTATATTTTTACTAATATATGCCCTGAGACATGGAAATAAGTCGAGTTAGATTTATTTTATGCTCACAGAAAGAGAAAGCCTTCACTTACTAATTTAATTTTTTTCCCTTTAATGCAGTTAGTGTAACTGAAATTAAAGATATCTATGCAATGTTTAAGAGGATTAGAAATGTTGTGACTGATGACGGGTTGATCAACAAGGTAGTAAATATGATTGCAAAGATCTTGTATGTGTTCTCTTTTCACATGTACTATTCCTTGAGAAGGTCGTCTATTTAAGTCTTCCAATTATTTTTGCAGGAAGAATTTCAATTATTTTTCAACACAAACTTGAAAGACAGTTTGTTTGCCAACCGGGTACCCAACTTTCAACCATTTTTTTGTTACTCTCTCTTAGCAGTTAGCACTCCATTTCGAATGTCTTATGGTCCTCAAGTCGAGATTGACGGTTCCAAGTCAGATTCTGATTTTGAGGAGGAATAGTGCTTCTTGTAGAATTTTCATAACTTGTACTTTCGTCATGTATTATCAGTTTCTTTTTCGTGTTATCCTCTTTTCTTTTCTTAATAACTTCTTAGTGCACTAAAACATGCAGTAATAAATGTGGCATTGCATTGGATATATTGTGATATGCAATGTTATTGGATAGCATGCTAGGGTGGATTTACCACAGTTATTTATAAACTACCAAGCGGGACATATGTTACAGTGTTCTTTAACATAGAATTCGGCCTTCAGGTGTAACAAACTTTTTTAGTGGTCTTGAATATATGAAATCTTTTTTCATGTTTATGCCATTTACTAGCAGGTGTTTGACTTGTTTGACTCAAAACATAATGGAGTACTTGGTTTTGAAGAGTTTGTCCTTGCACTATCTGTCTTCCACCCAAATGCTCCTATCATTGATAAGATTGAATGTATGTCATAATATGTGGTTTTCTAGTAATGGGATCTGTTAATTATTTCAAGCATCTTTTTTCCTTTGCATAAAACTTTAATCTTTTGTAACTGCAGTTTGTTTTCAATTGTATGATCGCAAGCAGCAAGGTTTCATTGAAAGGCAAGAGGTAACCACAACTAGAGCTATTTGAGACAGCCATTGTTCTTTCACTTGAATTAGAGTTGTGAATGCTTAAAATTTGTGCCTTTGTGAGACACTTCATTCTTTCACTTGTACTGTTGAGTGTTCGGTGTTCGGATCCCATTGGGTCTGTGACATGCATTAACTGGAATGCCCACGTCATAGTCAATTCCTTTTCATATTATTGAGGCTCAAGTTTGAGATTTACAGATTCATATTCTTGAAGATTCTGTTTTTACACAAGGGATGCAATACTTGAATATTCTGTTTTTACACCCTATATAGATCTAAAGCCCCAAAAATACTTGACATATTTTCTTAAAAATTAAAATGTGTTACTATGTAAAAAGATCTATTATTCAGGTAAAGCAAATGGTCGTGGACATTCTTGAAGGATCTGGCATGGACTTGTCTGATGAAGTCACTGAGAGCATAATTGACAAGGTTTTGTGTTACATACATTTCATGTTTATCTGCCTATTATTTCATTTTCATAAGCAAAAAAGGTTGTCATTATCAAGTTTGGCTTATTACAATAAAAATCTAGACCAGATGTATTTCACTTCTTAAGATAACAAGGAGTGCTACACTTATTGCACTTGATCAAATTCAAATGCTATGGAAACGGAGGTCTAACATAAAAAGGATTTGGAGATAAAAGTAAATATTGATTGTTTCTAAGAGTTTCTGGTTTTCTCTTCAGACCTTTGAGGAAGTCGACACAAAGCACGATGGGAAGATTGATAAAGAAGAGTGGAGAAGTCTAGTTTCGCGGCATCCATCGCTTTTGAGAAATATGACACTCCCATTTCTCAAGTATATATACACCAACTTGAATAACCATAACATTGTTCTATATTATCAAAAGGTTATGCTAAAGCAATTCATAGTCAAGGGGATGCTAGCATTAAGAGCATAACTAGCACTAGTTAGAAGTTTTAAATTATAATTCATTTACTCCACAAATTAAAATTATGCATTAAAACAGAAATTATGATTCATTTGAGGATGAGGACATAATCACTACATTCCCAAGCTTTGTCTTCCATTCAAGAGTTGAGGATACCTGATTCCAGTACTGCAGTTTGAGCCATGATGATGTTTACAAGGTTGGTGTTTGTTATAATTATTATTAGATTCTCTCTTTTTTTTTTTTTTTTTGGAAGAATAAGAAGAAGAAACATCTGGCTTTCTCTTGTGCAGTTTCTTCATAGAATTATTGCAAACGCTTTACTGATTTGAAATTCATTAAAATTACATATTTGAAATGCAGTTGAGCTTGTTGAAGATTGTCCACCAGCCAGTTTGCCATTATTTTGTAACCTTGTATAGTCAAATGTATGCCATTCCAACTTACTATATTATGATCCATTTAGTCGGGAACATTCGAGAGAACATCTTTCCCAAGTTTAAAGTGTATATGCATTTTATGCCTTTTGTGTACAAATTCTGTATTTGTTAAAAAAGCCCAAGTCAATTATCATACTCGAGAAATC
Organism: Penstemon eatonii; assembly: GCA_038501285.1. Lineage (NCBI taxonomy): Eukaryota > Viridiplantae > Streptophyta > Magnoliopsida > Lamiales > Plantaginaceae > Penstemon > Penstemon eatonii. Next base: position 63,450,969 of record CM076708.1, on the reverse strand, counting down.
TGGCAAGAACTTGGATAGCTATGTAATTATGCAATTATTCATTAATCATAAAGTTGTTCAGATGACAGGTCCAATGTAAGCTCCCAAGTTATTAAGATGACAGGTCCAATGTTATATATTCTGTTTGAGCTTGGGGTTGGTCATGTTTTTTATGTAATATAAATCACAACTCAGTTTCTCAAAAAAAAAAAAATCACAACTCAGTTTTTAATTGTTCACCCAAAAGATCTGTTTTCCCGAGATTTTACCAGTGAATTTCAACTCCTGTGTCAATGTTAGCAATATCACAAAAAAGGTTTGTAGATGGACTAGGCTTGTTACAACCCCAAGGTCAGTTTCCCATTAACACTTCATTCTCTGCCAAAGAAAATAAAGAAAGAAACAAAAGAAACATATGCTCTATTATAACTGAACTGCATTGAAACTGGCCACGGAAATATTTAAAAGTACTTATACCATTAGCAAATTCGCCATAGATATCAGTAACTGACCACCATCATGTGTTCAAAAAAAGGGCACTCAAAAAATAACAACTTAGAACGTTTAAACCTAATAAATAAATAAAAATTATAGATAAAACCAAAAACCAAAAAGAGTTACTTAATCAACTTCCTCCATCTTGCTGCCCTCAGCATCAGCATCGGCTTCTTCCAAAGCTGGCATGTCAGAATCAGCTTCACCAGCATCTTCATCAATGCTGAGCCCAAGTTTCAGCATCCTGTGAATTCTGTTCCCAAAAGTGTTTGGGTCGTCAAGGCTGAACCCAGATGTGAGAAGTGAAGTCTCAAACAGCAACATAACCAAATCCTTCACAGACTTATCATTCTTGTCAGCATCAGCCCTCTTTCTCAGCTCCTCCATGATAGGGTTCTCGGGATTAATCTCCATTGTCTTCTTGCTGGACATGTAACCAGCCATGCTGGAATCCCTAAGAGCTTGAGCCTTCATAATCCTTTCCATGTTTGCAGTCCAGCCATATTCCCCAGTCACCAAACAGCAGGGAGAGTCAACCACGCGGTCAGAAACAATAACCTTCTCGACCTTGTCTCCAAGAACATCCTTGATCACCTTGCATAGACCCTCAAACTTTTCTTTCAACTCTTCTTTCTTCTTCTTTTCATCCTCACTTTCTTCTAGCTTGAGACCTTCCTTGGTGGCAGACACGAGCTTCTTGCCCTCGAATTCTTTCAACTGACCAACCGCATACTCATCGATAGCATCCACCATGTAGAGGACTTCATATCCCTTCTTCTTCAACTTCTCAAGGAAGGGAGAGTTCTCAACTGCTTTCTTGCTCTCACCGGTGATGTAGTAGATGTCATTTTGGCCTTCTTTCATTCGGGTAACATAGTCCTTCAAACTAGTCATGTCATCACCACTCTTGGTTGAGTGATACCTCAACAATTCAGCAATCTTTGTCTTGTTTGTAGAATCCTCATGGATACCAAGCTTGAGATTCTTGGAGAAAGCCTCGTAGAATTTGTCATAGTCTTCCTTGTTCTCAGCAATCTCAAAGAAAAGCTCAATGCACTTCTTAACCAAGTTCTTGCGGATGACCTTGAGAATCTTGTTTTGTTGCAACATTTCACGGGAGATGTTAAGGGGCAAGTCCTCAGAATCAACAATACCTTTGACGAAGCTCAGATACTCGGGAATCAACTCTTCACAGTTGTCCATGATAAAAACACGGCGTACATAGAGCTTAATGTTGTTGGGTTTCTTCTTTGTGTCAAAGAGATCAAAAGGAGCCCTCTTGGGCACGAACAGGACAGCCTTGAATTCAAGCTGGCCCTCAACTGAGAAGTGTTTCACAGCCAAGTGTTCCTCCCAATCGTTTGTAAGACTCTTATAGAAAGCAGCATACTCTTCCTTCGTAATTTCCTCGGGTTTCCTCATCCAAATAGGCTTCTGCTTGTTTACCAAGTTCCACTCATGAGACACTTCCTTGATTTTCTTCTTTTTCTTCTCAGCTTTCTCCTTGTCCTCATCAACTTCTTCAACCTTACCTTCTTCATCTTTCTTGTCCTCTTCATCCTCATCATCAGAGATTTCCTTCTCTGTAGTTTTCTCAACCCAAAGAGAGATTGGGTAGCTAATGAACTCGGAGTGCTTCTTAATCAAATCCTTAAGCCTACGTTCCTCAAGGTATTCAAGCTGGTCTTCCTTGAGGTAGAGAGTAATTTTGGTGCCCCTTCCAAGGACTTCACCTGATGTGTCTCTCGTAACAGTGAATGAACCACCAGCCTGGGACTCCCAGACATACTGCTCATCATCATTATGCTTTGTTGTGACAATCACCTTCTCTGCAACCAAGTAAGCAGAGTAGAAACCAACACCAAACTGACCAATCATGCTGACATCAGCTCCAGCCGCAAGGGCCTCCATAAATTCCTTTGTTCCAGACCTTGCGATTGTGCCAAGATTGTTTACCAAATCTGAAATTAAAGAAACAAATGTAAGAACGTATCCAATGCAAAATGCTATATCAAGATACAAAAACAAGTCATCTGAAGTGGTGAAGAAAACAACAGCTCAAACTTACCAGCTTTGGTCATACCAATACCACTGTCAATAATAGTCAGTGAGTTATTTGTCTTGTCAGGTATAATGTGGATGAAGAGCTCTGGTTGGGATTCAAGCTTGCTCTTGTCGGTCAAGCTTTCAAAACGGATCTTGTCCAGAGCCTGAATAAATCGTTCAAATTTCAAACAAATAAGTTTTTGCACACTTGTATTATTAGCAAAACAAACACACTTCCCGACAATGATGAATATTAGCAAAACAAACACACTTCCCAACAATGATGAACTGAAGGTACGAGACCATATAAACAAGTTAACATGACAATTGTCAAATTAAGTAAATACTTATTCGTGCCAGCATGCAATAATGGATATAAACCACAATTTATGACATCACTCAATTATCAAGATTGCCAGTGAACGTAAAGTTCAATAAGATCTGACAGATTTTACTTATTGATTGTTGGTCTTATTTGTACAGATTAGCAGTTTCAAATTAATCCTAAGCAATCACCAAACGACTGAAAACAGAGCTCTTTACATGAAATTGAAAACTACTCTTATTTACGTGATTGAGCTTTAACAACAATGCGTATAATAAAATTAATCTTATCAGCATATACGGTAACATGAGAAGTCGTCAAAACTTCAAAACACCAATAAATCAGACGACGAGGTATATGAAACTCCAAATATAGAGTAAGGTATCTATACTACAATACAATTCAATAGCGTAACGTAATATGCATACCCTGTACAAAAAATAAGAAACTAAAGTAATCTCCAACTAAGACATGATCACTCATCAAAATTAGGCAATTGAGTACGGGAATAAATCACACATACTGACATGGATCAAATACAGATCTACAGAAGCTAATAAATTAACGAGGAAAACTTACATCGGAAGAGTTACTGATGAGTTCACGAAGGAAAATCTCCTTGTTGCTGTAGAAAGTGTTGATGATCAGACTCAACAACTGGTTGATCTCGGCCTGGAAAGCAAACGTCTCAGTTTCCGCCATGACTGCTTAATTTCTCTCAAAAGAAAAAATATACGCAGGAGAAAGAAGACAGTGACGAGGGCTAGGGCTTTTCCGAAGAAAGTTATAATAATTGAGAATGCAGAGATTGAGGAAGAGGGCAAAGTTTATATAGCTGTATTCTTTAGGGCTTCTAGATCCTTCGATTTAATTAATATAGAAAGTACTATAACTACACACGGTTTTGTTTTTGTGAATTTTCTGTCTCTTTCTCCGTAGAAATTTCTAGATAACCCCTCACCTAAGACGGTCGGTTGTGAGAAGCCGTTCGGGTTTGATTGATGGGTGTTTGGATGCGGGTGCGAATAGGTTTTGGTCTAACCCCAGCCTGATTGCAGTTATCCCTGGACGCAATCAAATTAGAAACAACCAATTATCTTCGGATTTTTTGCACTTTGCACCCTCAAAATATGGAAAATAGGCACTTTGTACCCTCAAAACTTGGATTTAGTACTTTGCACCCTCGAAATATGAAAAATACAGCACTTTGCACCCTCTTTTATTTTCAAGCAAAAATTCAAGGACAAAATAGGTAATTCTATTGTAAACTTTGGCACTTTGCCCTCCCAAAATAAATTAGCACTTAACACCCCCTAATAAGAACAAATTAACAACTTGCACCCCCGAAACACAATAAATGGACACTTTGCACCCCAAAATACAAAATTAACACTTAACACCCTCAAATTAAAAAAAAAAAAGCAAACCCCTCATTTTTTCCAGCAAAGTTGACCATTAAGGTGAATTTTTTTAAGGCAAAATAGGTAATTATTTATGGGTCTTTGATATGTTGAAGTAGACAATAGGCCTTTGAAAAGTTTACTTGTACTTTATTTAGTTATTTATGGTTATATTGTTGAAAAGAAAGATGGAGAGAGAAATGAGTATTCGAGTATTTATAATTTTATTTTGCAAAATTTAAGTAAAAAAATTAATTTCCTATTTTGCCTTAGATTTTTTTCATTCCGATAGTCAACTTTGACGAAAAAAGAGGGGTTTGAGTTTAAAGTTGAGGGTGTTAAGTGTTAATTTTGTGTTTTGTGGGTTCAAAGTGCCTATTTATTGTGTTTCAGGGGTGAAAGTTGCTGGTTTGTTCTTAAATAGAGGGTGTTAAGTGCTAATTTTATCTTGGGGGTACAAAGTGCGAAATTCTCAAGTTTTGAGGGTGCAAAATGCCAAAGTTTACAATAAAATAACCTATTTTGCCCTTGAATTTTTGCTTGAAAATAAACGAGGGTGTAAAATGCTTTATTTTTTATATTTTAAGGGTGCAAAGTGCTAAATCTAAATTTGAGGGGTGCAAAGTGCCTATTTCCCATCTTTCAAGAGTGCAAAGTGCACAAAAACCATTATCTTCCTTTCTAATTCAATTTTACTATAGGGAATGGATAACTTTTCTTTCCAATATGTGTTCAGTGAATTTTATATTAAAAAATATTCGTATTTTTTTAAGAAAAATATATGCTAACATTGTAAATTTCATTCTTTTTTTCAAATATCATAAATCAATTAACTAAAAGATAGAATTTTTTTTGTTGTTTTTTGGTGAAAACAAATTTCAATTACTAGAATTTTTAACCTTACACTCTTATTAAAAAATACACACTGAATCAAAAGAAACAAAATTAATGGAATGGATATATAAATAAAATATACAATTTATTATTATATCCATCAAATTATATAGTTTTAGGAACTTTCAATTGGACCAGATTACCTATTGCACTTAATACTACAATTGGGCCGACTATTCAAAATGATGTTCAGTTACAAGTTTGGCAAAAAATTACAATAAATCCATTAATGAGAAAATTGTGTGTTACACATGATTAAGCCCAAAATTATAGGATTCGATAAAAATAATCCATATTTTGATATTTATCGCCAACCAAATGTTCTTCATCATTCCCATTTCACGATTCCGGAAAAAAAATTCTTCTTTCTCAACATCAGTTCCACTTTAAAATTTTAAGTCCAGTTTCATCTTAATATTTTGTGAAGCCTATATACTATCGTCAGAACCAAATTAAAGCTCGGTGATACGGTAACATTCAGCACCCATAAGTTCACATAAGTGTCAATTTGCTATCTAGCTTAGCTAATAATTTTTTGTTTCACTGATAATCGGATATCAGTTCCCATTAACTTTAATTCGACTATCAGTCTACAGGTTGAGGTAATTGTATCAAAGCTGCTTAATTAGAATTTAGAGGGGTTCATATATTTATACTAACTAAGATAGAAACGTCCTAAAAGGAAGAACTAACATTGTATTTTGAGAATTTGAGTAATAAGAGGTGATTGATTGCCGTAAAAAAAAAAAAAAAAAAATTGAGCAGACATATAGACAGTGAATCTAAAACATAGCAACAAAATAGAGAGGGAATCAATATAAATTGCCCGATATTGCTATTTTTCACTCTGTGATATCTTCAATGATAATCACATAAATCTACCTTGTTTTTGATCCAATCTGTTGTAGCCAATTGAAAGACAAAAGCCTTATGCATATATATACAGTCCGGTCGTTAACCTAGCTTTAAATTTCAATTCATTAACTCAAAATATTATACTTTGAAAATTGAGAAATGTTGCTCTGTGATATAACTTTTAGGGCAAATAGACGGTTCTATGAGTAGCTCAGTGCCATTACTTCAAACAAGTTTAAGAAATGAAGTAGTAGTCTTTGATGGATTGACACGATCTAATGCTTCATCTAAAAAAATACCAAAAAAAAAAGTTTAATATAATCTCATACCATAAATCAGTTGGCTGATGACATGCAAGCATTAGGCAGAGAGAGAACATAACACAATGATAAATAATTGGTTAAGTAAACCAAGAAAATGGCCTCTAGTTTAACCTATCTTAGAAGAATCCATAAGATGTAAAATAAAATACACTCGACTGAAATTGAAAAGGAAGCTTAATTAGTAGGTGTTGACGAAGAGAGAAAACCATCTTAATGAGTTGATAGTGTTCGTTGTCTTATTAATGGAGAAAGTGGTGAAGCTACGTAGCTTGGATTGCTTGGAACTTTAAGTTGCACAACGACAAAGGGAGAGAGATGCAGGGCATTATTTTATTATTTTATAGGGAGGGGATATTTTTTTAATTCTAGATGTGATTCTATACGGTGAAAATGGGTAAAGTGGGTTTTAAACATTCGTGAAGTTTGAACATATATATGGGGATTTGTATGGTAATTCAGGCTGGACACTCGAGGAGATATTTCATGCCTTTCTCCACATAAATTGTGTTGTGCCACAACTAGCTCCAGGGCGTGTGTTTCCTTGTGATCCTCATCTCACTTTCATGTTCTCAAAGGAGGTTCTTTGATTCCTAAATTTGTGTCCAGGGCTCAATAAGGGGATGATATAAATTAAGGTTTGCAGTTTTTTGTTTAGTAATTTCATTGTTGTGGGTTTATGTGGATATAAGTTTATCCCTCTTCACCAAATTAATTATAGCTTCCATTTCTGGCAATTTCTGTAAATTATGGACTGTTTAGAAGCCACACTATCTATTTCATTTTCTTCTACACGTGGTCTATATTATTGTCCAGAGTTTTTCCAGTCTGCCACCAGTAACTAACATCCCTTCAGGAAAATTAAAGCACTCATGTATTTTGGGGCTTAATTGCTAGCTTCTGACTAGTCGAGTTTTCTTTGTGTTTATAGCTTTCACGTTATTTCTTCCTGTTATTGTATTGGTGCCTCAGAAATTTGCCATCGATCTGTTTTACCATCGGATCGGATGTGCCTTAATCATCAGGTCGCCCTTAGAGGTCCAAAGAATCAGTTTACCCACATATCATCTATATAACAAGGAAATTCATATTCTCCTTTAAGATTTTGATCTTCTCTAATATTTTATTTTCTGTTTTCCTATCAGATCGAGACTTTCATTTACTTTAGGGTTCCTTGGAAGCAGGTTTACGTTTCTATGGTTCTTCATAGCTATGTTCTATCTGTGCTTTTTTCAATTCTTCAGGTATATTAATTAAGAATAAACAATACTATCAACTTTTGGGAATTTTCTTTTGTTTCTCTGTTACTTTAAAGCAATGATTCGTTCTTGGATTTTGGTGGGTAAAATACTGAGGAAAACGTTTTCTTAATTTAGACCAAAACATTTGGCTTTATTTGCTGTTTATTCTCATTTTCTTCATCATTTTTCTCACTAAATTTCAAGTTTTAAAAATATCTTAACAATGATTGGTTTAATTCTCTTAAAACGAAATGCCCCTTCTAATAAGACCAAGAATTTTTGTTGTTGTGGTTATAGATCCTGGCACTAGCATACTATGCTAGCTATCTCTTACTTTCCGGGGGATCTGCATGCATGCATCATGCATATATCTTTGACCTCTTTTATTTATTTTGAAGTTAATATTTACTCAATTGTCATATATAGGTGTGCCGAACCATGGATCACAAAGGGGAATATCTATCTGTATAATTGAAATTTAATTGATGGCCTTTCAGTTTTTCCTTTTGCATATTGATTTTCCCATGGATTTTTTTGTGCAGACTTCCTTTAGTTGAGTCAGAAAATACATGGTGTAATTTCTTGTCAAGCTTAAAATTATGAATCAAGTTAGAGGAATTAGTTGTGTAGTACGACATTTTTTCGAAACCTGGAAAACACTTGTGTGTGTGTTTTTGAGCTGGTCTCAATTCACATGGTCAATTTTTTATTCTTTCTGCAGATAATGTGAGAATAATACTAATACATATTTTATACATGTCTATAATATGGGCCATGGGCCCACTAGATAATTAATTTATTTTCAAAGGGGTTAGGCCCATTAAAACAGCTTGCTGCATGGGCCTTAATGCGTCGCTCATTAATTTGTTGCATTACTGCACAGACCCCTTCTTCTTATTTAAAGTTAAAAAAAGAACATTAATTAATTTTGATTTTTGACTGACCCAAAACTTTGGAGCATCTGATCTGACGAGTTATGATTTTTGGAAAAGGTTAGGGAACGGCTTTTAATCGTTCAAAGTTTCAGCTTATAACATCTGGTTCAAGATCCTCTGTACCACTTTTGGTGTACCACTTAAGTGTAGCACCACTAATTGATTGACACATGCATATATGAGAATTATTATAATTGTCATATGTGCAAGTGTCAATTAATTAATGTTGATACACTTAAGTGGTACACCAAAAGTGGTACAGAGGATCTACACCCATAACATCTCATTAATTAATCTCCACTTTCCAACTTTAAACTCTTAAATAATTGGTCAAAGTGGGTTTTAATTATCAAACAAAGTCCCCGAATTTATGGAAAGATAATGACTGCCGCGCTATGGAGAAGACGACAATGATTAATCTTTAGTACGTATTAGACTAATCCTTAATTTGTTCCAAAAAAGTACTCATTAGACAGACTAATCTGTGTTCCTATACGAAAATTAATAATTGGATAGCAACTTAAAATGAACTAAATTGAACAACAAGATGAAGCCAGATTAGTCTCCAAGATTAATTTAGTTAATTACCAGATCTAGGTTATAATTTATGTTCGTATGGATGCATGGAGCATGCATGATTATTGAATTGTTATGACTGAGATGAAACCCGAACTTAGTTATATTTGGACGGCTAAACTAAGATTGGAAATTTGTCCTTTTTAAATTATAAATCATGTATGCTCTTTTTTTCTTTGTTGGAATTTTTCCCATATGTCTTTAGGAGTACTATTTAGTAGACATGGAGATTAGAAATGAGTCTAGCTACTACCACTTTGCAAATCGAAACTATTTATTATACACAAGATATAATTAATTAAGGTTAAAACATAGTACGTAACTAATTAATCGTTCTTAAGGATTGAATGGCCTAGTAATTATATAAGCTTCATGATGATGATATGCCATGCACATAAAAACAAGAATATGATGATTAATTAATTAAATGGCCTAAAAGAATCTGATAAACCACCATTGAAATTGTATATATGAAAATAGTTAGACTGTAATGTTAATGAAAAAAAATGCATCAATCTTTGATATATATATCTTAAAGGTCATATATATATATATATATATATATATATATATAATCATGCATGATGATTGCATTATTCATCATAAATACTCCGATCCTTAATTTGTTTCATGCACTGAGGGTCATTCTTTCAATTTCAATTTGACATGATGATGAGTGCATAAAATAAAACTGTAGCTAGGAGCTTCCCAATTAAGTAGATTGCTAGAATTCAATATTTAATTAAGCGAGTTATATAGAGCCAAAAAAAGGTACTAGTATATTTGTTAGCTTAATTAATAATATGTAAAAAAAAATCTTTTGGAGACAAAGAAAAAGATGTCTTTTGTCTTCAAAACTATACTTTAATTTCCCTACATATATATATCGTCTTAACAGTCCTCAATAATTCAGACAACTTAATTTAGTTTAATCATAAATTAATATATTTAGTATATCAAAGCAGTATTGAATCCCCTCACTCGTCATGTGACCTCTCATGCCGTCCGACAATAATTTAGACACTAATAAATAATTAACATTTCATGTCTTGAAATGGAAGGCCTAACATGCATGTCACGTTCCTAAAAGTTAATTGTCCCAACTTTCATCTTCAAATTAGAGCACACCACTATCTGCCAATGTCTGATTAATATTTTCATTATCTTCTTGATTATAAGATTTGTTACATTTACCCCAAACAACACAATAATTGTTTGTAAATATGTGCCATTATCTTCACCATACATATTTCATTCAACTGATTATGGATTTTATTACTTGAATTTTGATTGTGAAATAAGTCTGAGATCACAGTGATTTTCTGACTTAGATTGGAGTATATATATATATAATATAAGCCGGGGAGGTCTAGCTAGAAAGCGAAGCTTAGGCTTCAACTTTAAAAAAATTTGGGTGCAAATTTCATTAGAAGTATGCTATTTTTCTAGTTTGGTACTAGTCTTTTCTTTTTTTCGGTGTCCTAATGATATTCAAGTCTTAGACCTTATTTAATTCCATCCGAGACGCGTGGGTCATAGTATATAAGAACCTCTCCTATCGAGGTAATACTAGTCTTGTTACATACTATTATTATTATTCTTTGTATTTGTTAGATGATGTAATCACTATTTAATCAAAAAAAAAAAGAAGAGTATAAAGTGTAAAATATGAATGTAATCTAGGAGAAAAAATGCTTGATCAATATAAATCTACCCAAATTTCATATTTTTTCTATATAACCAATTTTACTTCACTACATTAATTTAAGAGTATTTGTTTTCAAGTACTTGTTTAGTTTACTTCCAACTTTTTATTTATTTTTTTTCTTTCTTTATAGAGAGAAATATTGCATGCTGGTAGTTTAGAGGGGGTAAATTGCAAATTTCCAGAAATGTGGCTTTTACGTATACATAGATGCACGGAGGAAATATAAAGTTAGTTGAAATAATGATAAGAAAAGTAAGGATGAAAGGGGACCATTTCAAAATGATGATGATATATATAGTATATGATTTTTGAGCTGGTGTTTTTTTTGTCTCTTTCTTTTGGTCTAGGCTACTACTCTCACTCTCATACATCTTTCCTTGTCCATTCTTTAATTGTGTTCTCAATTTTTACACTGGCCTAGCTAGCTAACTTTGAATTTCATATATATATATATGGGTTGTGTCAAGTAACCATCAACCCCAGAATAAGAACTCTATTAATTAAAGCGAAATGTAATTGATATTCTTTATTCTTTGTTTAATTGTATTTATCCTTCATTTTTACAGCAAATAAAGCCGCCCGACATATTACCAGATTTTCAGATTATTTATTAAAAAGCTGACTAATTGCAGCTTAATTCTTCATATTTCATGTGCATTTCACTACTTACTAGCTCCGTTAGATTCAATACTTACTCCCCTGTATTAATTAATAAAAGTATCAAATCAGATCTACCATTAATTTTATATTATTACCAGTTACCACGACCACTCCTGTTTCTTCCAGGAATGTGGTTGAGATCCCTATGATTCAATCGGATTTAATATATATAATCATTTTTTTTTATTTTTTTTTTGGTGATCCATTGATATGGTCAGAGAGACGCGCGTTTTTCTTGATTTCAAGAAGATACGAGATCAAGAAATAATTTTACTATCATATATAGAGCAAATATTAAAATTAATTAATGTCCAGTGACACGATTATTATTTTCCTCAACATGCTCTTTTCCATCAATAATCAAACTAATAAATAGTTTTTGAAATCGATTCAAGTTCAACTAACTTAAAAAAAATACTGAAAAAAATAAATGAGATTGAATGAACAAATTCAACTGAATTCCAGCCTTTAATGAAGTGATGACTATCAAGTATGAAGGTTCTTTGGGGTGGAAATTGGTATCCAGCCTTATAACTAACTAACTAGCATGTGGCTGAGTCATCTCTTGCAGTACCACTTTCAGTAAGGCCATGACCATCCCTTTTTTTAGGCAAAATAGCAATTTACTTCTCATAATTTTCATTGGTCCGCAGAATCAGGAAACTTAATTTTTCAGCAAGCATTTTACGTCCCTTAACTTTCATTGGTCCACAAAATCAGGACACTTAAATTTCCAGCAAGCATTTTACATCCATTAACTTTCATTGGTCCGAAAAATCAGGATATTTAATTTTTCAGTAAGTATTTTACGTCCCTTAACTTTCACTGGTCTGCGAAATCTATAACTTTTTTATATCCACAATTTTAGTCCGACCGCAATTTTAGTCCACAACTAGCCGAAAATTCCATAATTGCCAACTGGACAATTAATTTGGGATTTGAATTAATATTGATGTTGTTAAATAGTTGTAGATGGTTTGTTAAGTGATTGTCAAGTGGGTGTTGTTTTGTCAAGTAAAATTTAATGTCCTGTTGTCAAAATGTGTCAAATAGGACTTATTTTGCATAATGCTCTATAAATAAGAACCTACCTAAGCTGAGCATAATGGATGTAAACTGTAATGTTATAGGACGTCCGAAAAATTTAATGGACTGAAATTGCGGTCAAGTGGGTATAGAAAAGTTATGATGTGTTTTGCTTGTCGAAAAATTAAGTGTCCTGATTCCGCGGACCAGTGAAAATTAAGGGATGTAAATTGCTTGCTGAAAAATTAAGTGTTCTGATTTTGCATATCAGTGAAAGTTAAGGAACGTAAATTGCTTGCTGAAAAATTAAATGTCCTGATTCTGAAGACTAGTGAAAGTTAAGGGACGTAAATTACTATTTTGCCCTTTTTTTTATTAGATTAGATAATAAACTTGGAAAAACATTCATTAGGTAGTTGCTTATGGTCCATTTGATTTAATTACTCTACAGTCTACAGTAAGTAATAATTCAAAACTGAGTAGTACAATATCATGTGTCATAATTAATTAATACTACTAAATTTCATTGTTCTATCTATGGTACTAACTTCCACGTTAAATGCACACACTACGTAGACATTCATAAAAAGTGAGTAGTAATTAAATTTGGCTCAAGATCCTCTGTACCACAATTGTGTATCACAAATAAGCAATTAACACATGTACATGTAATAATTATTATAATTGTCACGTGTACATGTGTCAGTTACTTATTTGTGATACACAATTGTAGTACAAAGGATCTTCACCCATTAAATTTTGACTTAGAGTACGTGTGTATATTTATTTATTGTCAAGAAAAGAATTCATTAGTACTATACTAGTATATATATAGTAATTTACATTACATAATGTGTAATTCCTGAATCTTAGAGTTGACAAACTGAGTGGAAATGGATTCCAGTCCGATTTATCTCAAAAGTTTTACAGATGAGCTGGAATATGGAACTAAAATTAATTGGAAAAACAAGATAAAGACAAGCAAATTCAGTTAAATTTCTACAGTAACATTTAAAGCCATTAGTTTCTGCTCCCAAAACCCAAGAGAAGAGTAAATTAAACAAACCACATAACATACACATACAGATGCAGATACACATACAGATAGATTTAAAAAGCTAAAGTCCAAAAAACTTACCTGTACATCCATTAACATCAAAAACCAATTAATACTCCTCCTCTCCTCTCCTCTCCTCTCCTCTCCTCTCCTCAGATTAATTAATTATTATATTAGTTAAAAACCAATCTCCATCATCACCATTTCCCTTTAATAGCAAATAGCAATATATACAAACCAATATAATAAAAATAAAAAATCAAAGATCCAGGCCTTCATTCTTTTTCATCTATAAACAAAACATGCAACAATCCCAATACACTAACCAACCGCAATGCCTGCTGTTCTATACAATTTCTTCTTCTCCTTCACTCTCCTCTCTCTTCTCTTCATAGCTTCCTGCAGTTCCTCCAATATTGATGAGCAAACCCAAGCTCTATTAACATGGAAAAACACCTTGAACTCCTCAACAGACGCTCTTCATTCATGGAACAACTCTTCGACGCAAAGCCCCTGCAATTGGCTTGGAATATACTGCAACACCGAAAACGACATCGTAAAGATAAGTCTAAAATCATTAGACTTACAAGGCCCATTGCCTTCAAATTTTCAACCACTCAAGTTCTTGAACACACTCATTATCTCATCCACAAATCTCACAGGCACAATACCAAAAGAGATTGGAGACTATAATGAGCTAGTTCTAATCGATATAAGCGATAACAACATCTCAGGGGAAATCCCAACCCAAATATGCAACCTAAAGAAGCTTCAGTCCTTATCTCTCAACACAAATTACATTTCTGGTACCATACCTTTACATATTGGAAATTTATCAAGTCTCAAGAACCTAATGCTCTTTGACAACCAAATCTCCGGTGAGATTCCCAAGAGTATTGGAAAGTTGAGCAATCTTGAGGCTTTTAGAGCTGGTGGGAATCAGAATCTCAAGGGTGAGGTGCCTTTTGAGATTGGAAACTGCACCAAATTGTCCATATTAGGCCTAGCCGAAACTAGCATTTCCGGAAGCTTGCCATCGACAATTGGCAAGTTGAAAAAGCTTCAAACTATAGCAATTTATACATCTTTGTTATCTGGTCCAATCCCTGATGAGATTGGGAACTGTAGTGAGCTACAGAACTTGTACTTGTATCAGAACTCGATTACGGGGACACTTCCGAGGGGACTTGGAGAGCTAAAAAAGCTTCAAAGTCTTTTGTTATGGCAGAATAGTATAGTTGGTATGATCCCTTTTGAGCTTGGAAGGTGTAGTGAACTAAAAGTCATTGATTTATCGGAAAATCTTTTAACCGGAAGCATGCCAACAACTTTTGGTTTTTTATCAAAGCTTGAGGAACTACAACTGAGTGTTAATCAATTAACAGGTACTATACCTTCGGAGATATCTAATTGTTCTCTCCTGACTCATTTCGAAGTCGATAACAATGGGATTTTGGGGGAGATTCCGATTACGATTGGGAAGTTAACAAGCTTGACTTTGTTTTTTGCTTGGAAGAATAACTTAACAGGCAAAATCCCTGAATCTTTAGGTGATTGTGGGAATCTCCAAGCTCTGGATCTTTCTTACAATGAGTTCTTTGGTCCTGTCCCAAAAGAGATATTTGGATTGAGAAATCTGACGAAGTTGCTGCTGATTTCGAATAATTTGTCAGGTTTTATACCACCTGATATTGGGAACTGCACAAATTTGTACAGGTTTAGGATAAGTGACAATAAATTGGGTGGAACTGTTCCATCGGAAATTGGGAACTTGAAAAGTTTGAGTTTTCTTGATATGGGCAACAATCATTTTGTGGGTACTATTCCTCCTTCGATTTCCGGTTGCGAAAGCCTCGAGTTTCTCGATTTTCATTCGAATTCGCTAACCGGCCCTCTGCCTGAAACTCTGCCAATAAGTCTAAAGTTTGTGGACATCTCAGACAACAGGCTTACGGGTCCAATAACTTCTAACATTGGCTCCTTAACTGAATTAACCAAACTTATTCTCAAAAGAAACCAACTCTCTGGCAAAATCCCATCACAGATCCAGTCATGCAACAAACTGCAAATGGTAGATGTCGGTAGCAATGCTTTTTCAGGTAACATACCTAAAGAACTAGGACAACTTCCATCATTAGAAATCTCACTCAACCTCAGTTGTAACCAATTCACAGGCGAAATCCCTACAGAGTTTTCGTTTCTTGAAAAACTAGGAGTTCTTGATCTTTCATACAACCAGCTTTCTGGTAAATTAGACGTTCTCAAAAGCCTTCAAAATCTAGTCACTCTCAATATCTCGTTCAACCAATTCTCCGGTGAATTACCCAATACGCCATTCTTTCACAGTCTGCCTCTTGGCAACATCGTAGGCAATAAAAATCTATATTATTCTGGTGGAGTTAAAACACCAACTCATGTCCAAACCAAGTCTACAATGAAACTAGCAATGTCGATTCTTGTCAGCATCAGTGGAGTCCTCGTACTCCTCGCTATATACGTCTTATTCAAAACTCAAATGGCTAATGCTAAATCATTAGATCCTGAAAAATGGGAGATGACATTTTATCAAAAGATGGATTTTTCGGTTGATGACGTTGTGAAAAACCTCACATCACATAATGTTATCGGAACTGGAAGCTCTGGAGTTGTGTATAAAGTAACAGTTCCAAATGGGGCGACATTAGCTGTTAAAAAGATGTGGTCTTGTGAAGAAACAGGTGCGTTTGATTCTGAAATACAAACACTTGGTTCGATCAGGCATAAGAACATTGTTCGGTTACTAGGTTGGGGTTCGAATCAGACGCTTAAACTTTTGTTCTATGATTATTTACCTAATGGGAGTTTGAGTTCACTTCTTCATGGAGTTAGCAAAGGAGGAGTGGAATGGGAGGGTAGATATGAGATTGTGTTAGGGATTGCACATGCTCTTGCGTATTTGCATCACGATTGCATTCCTACTATAATGCATGGTGATGTTAAAGCTATGAATGTGTTATTAGGAAGTAGAATGGAGCCTTATCTTGCTGATTTTGGTTTGGCGAAGCTCATGAAGAACGAAATTGATGGTTCGAAACAGAGTCAAAGGCTTCATTTAGCTGGTTCTTATGGATACATGGCTCCTGGTAAAGATATATAATTCATATCCATTTTTTAATTTAGCAGTAACATGAACACTAATGATATTTGCTTAAATGCAGAAATACCCCCTGTGTTCTTTTTTCATTAGCAAAAAATCTCATTTAGAATTCCATCATAAATCATAAGGAGGTTGTTGCTCCTTATGCCAATTTTTTAAGTGAACAAGAGGGTATTGCCAATTTTCAAAATTAACAAGGGGGATTATTGATAAATTTTTAGGTTGAGAGGGGTGTTTTTGCATTTTTAGTGGGGGTATAATTGTCATTTTTCCTGCAAAATATGTATTCCAACTTGGGAAGTGGTTTTTTGCCAATAAAAAAAAATAACACATGGTTTTTTTTGCTAATTAGCAAAATATAGGGGTATGTTTGCATTTCACACAGATATTTGTTTAACAATGTGCTTTCTTTCTCATTCACAGAACATGCTTCGATGCATCGGATTACAGAAAAGAGTGATGTATATAGCTTTGGTGTGGTTCTTGTTGAGGTTTTAACAGGGAGGCACCCATTAGACCCGACATTGCCAGGGGATGCACATCTGGTACAATGGGTTCGAGACCATTTGCATGGTAAAGGGGATCCAGCTAATGTTTTGGACCCGAAGCTGAGGGGAATGGCTGACCCTCAAATGCATGAAATGCTACAAACACTTGCTGTGGCATTTCTATGCCTCAGCACACGGGCGGATGATCGCCCGATTATGAAAGATGTTGTGGCAATGCTCAAGGAAATTAGGCCTGTGGAAACGAGTGTGAGGTCGGACACTGATTTGTTGAAGGGATGTTTTTCGGATAGTTGTAAGTCTCCCCCTCCTCCTCCTAAGAATGTGATTTCACAAGGATCATCTAGCTGTTCTCTTGCTTTTTCCGATGATTCTGTTTGATTAAGGTTTTCAGAAAATGGTTGTGGTGTACTCCTATATTTTAGAGGAGGTAGAGTAACATAGATTTTACAGGTGATTTGATTGTGGATTTAGATAGTTTTTCCAGTTAAGTGGAATAAATATAAGTAAGAGTATTCTTTTTTTGTTAATATAGTATATAGTAGTGTAGAGCGTAACAGAATTGGCAATTGGTGTTTATTGGAAGAAATTTGATTTATTATACATTTCTGGTTTGGTTGAGAAAAATGACTTCCCTTATCCTTTTTGTCTGTCTTTGAATTTTACAGTCTTTGCTTCTTATGATATGAAATAAGAGGTCTATTATATTGTTGCATTTATCACCACAAACTACAGAGCTAACTCCTCAATCTTTTTCCAGGTTGGTCCCCCCATATCTGTCATTAGTTAAAACACCGTATCCAACAATAAGAAACTATGTATATGTATATGCATATACCAGAAAAAGAAACTACTCTTTTCCTCTACAACTAGAAGGTCATAGTATATATGTTCGATCCACACGCAATCTCATAGTCATAGGGTATAAACAATTGCACTGAATGCTAGAAATCAAATCGCATTTAATCTCCGTAAGCAGGTGAAAGAAAAGGGTAAGCCCATCCACTTTTTCCAACCAAAAACATCATCAAAACAACACTAATAAGTACTCTGAGGAGGGAGGGTAGCAGTAGCACCGATCGATATGGAGTAATATTTACTTACAGTTAATATAAGATAGGAATTAAATTTCTTCATTGCCATTGCATCTGTGGTCCACCTTGAGAAATTATTTTGTTGTACGGACCAATAAGTAAGTATACAATATTTCCTATATTTAATAAGAAAGATAGTGTAAGACTTATCAGCAAAACAAGAACTAGGAAACTCATATTGTGTGAAACAGTGAAACAGCAGAAATGTTACATCATGTTCAAAATTCAAGAATTTAAATCATATCAACCAATAAATCTGTTAAAACCAAAACAAGAATTCCTCTTCCAAACAAATCATATTACTGCGTAATATCACTCAATCTTCCAAGCATAAAGAAAATGGCAAAATCCCGCCGAGTCTGCCACCAAATCGTCAGCCTCAAGATGATAACTTCCAAAGTCACTTTCATCGAATCCATGCCTAAAGATAAATATGCCCGCCCCTGAATGTTGCCCATTATAAAGCCAATCATGCACATCCCACAAGATTTGCACAGGCAAACCATCCACAAAAATGGTTTCATTGCCCCTAAATCTCCAGTGCAAATTTGTCACCCGAATAGATTCAGTTCCATCTATACTAATCCACATTTCAGGATCAGAAGGGCCAGATAAAGCGGACTCGATTATAACATTATGTTCTCGTTTCCCCTGGCCTAATGTGGTTTTAGTACAAAAGCACTTCTTAGCAAATACAATCTCCTTTTTATGTACTAAACAAGCATCTTCTAAAGATGGCCTAGATTTTGTCCTCCTGAATGCTTCTTTCTTCTGATCACCGAGTAATAAGACAACCTCTTCTTCAGATACAATTGCAACATAGAAATCAGAGTTTGGCTCAGGGCTGCTTGTAAATTTAGCAGACCTTAAATCCCAAAAAACGTCAACGCGTTTTTCATCAACTATGAATGTTTTCAGACCCTTTTTGCCCCAAAACTGCCAAGTTTTGAGATCAATCTTGCATGTGTAATGGTTTTCATCATTAAAGTTCTCTACTGTAATATAAAGAGAGTGGCTTATCAAAGTCTTGACCCATGTTATGGTAATATTACGGAAAAAATCGGCAAGCTTGGCTCTATATATGCAGGTTACAAAATTTTGTGTAGGTTTATCTGGCTCATCAGCAGGTTTCTGTTCCAATGTTGCTGAATTGGAAGATTCAATAGGAATTCCAAACATTCTCAAGAATTGCTCCTGAAAATCAACATTTCTGACCTATTACAAATTGGAAGCCCCTTGGAACAAGATTTTTGCAATCAAATTATCATTATTCACATAGGGGCATTCTACAATGCAGATATCAAATTAATATCCCATTTCTCATGCAAAACCTAAATTCACAACGAAAATCACCTCCAACCTCCAACATCTTTGTGGCTAATTTGTGGCATCTCTTTGGGTTCTTTTGCCTCAATAAATTTGATAAAAGAACCTCAGATATCAAATTTACAAGTGCAATTTAACTTGGCAAATGAAGATTATTGAATCCAGGCATTGAATTTGAATGGAAATATGGCTTAGCTGCAGGCGAATATAATTTAAAATGTCACCTCTCCTAGATAGGTTAAAAAAGGTCAAATCTTGTGGCAATCAATCTGGCAAACAAAGATAATAGGAAGATGGGGTTTTTGGGGAGAATAGAAGAGAAGAGGTGTGGAAGTTTTTCTTTCTTTTTTCAGATAAATGCAAATGTCACATTAATTAGGTATGGGCTCTTTTTTGCTGATAGACAGATTGGATCTTCTTATCAGATGTACGAACAGACAATTGGCTATATTTGGCAGCCAACAAAAATACATACTAAATTTAGGAAAATATCCAAGTATATTATGTCATAAAATGTTCTGTTATGTCCATCCTTTCCTGAATTTGAACAAGATCAACGGTCCCTTTCCCATGTGATCAGTTATGAGTTAAAATTAATTTGTGCGGTCGTAGCACAAAAAAATAGTTCTCTACAGTGAAACCCTGTACTCTAAGAATTACATTTTATTCTATGGGTGTTCAGTAGGTTGAATTTCAGCGGAACCAAATTAGATGTTCGTTACAGTTCACCAGTCAAAAACGACTAAAATATTTTTTTTTGCAAAGTTTTAGTATGGAAAACCAAGAAATTTTCTAGGGTTGAACCGAATATTTCGATTTTGTTCGGCCAGTTAACAGAAATGTGCATACCTCACATTACAGAAGCTGCCTAAATTACCAATAGAGAAATGTTTTGGTGTCGCCTTATGATCACTGTCCTCAACTCTTAAGAAGAAGCCCTACAGACAACGACTTTAAAGATGACACCAAAGAAACCCGTTTCTCAAATAATTAGAAGTAGCCTTGGAAGAACTGCATGGAGCGGTTGCACTAAATAATATCTCAACTGGATGGTAGTTTATTAAAGCTATGCTATATCTCATTCCTCAACCGGTGACAGCATGGATGCCACCTATTTTATGGTTGTTGGGCTATAGGAGAAAAATGTAACATAAATATTTCACAAATATACACACAAAGGAATGTGCTATTGAAATCATAAATAGAAGAATTTCAGCAATTAGAGAACGCATCTCTAAAAACTCGAAAGAGAAGGAAAGTACACCTCCCGATCCCTTCTCTGAGACCATTTCAAACTAACTGCGACGAGCATTACAATCTGGAATCCAGGAGCTAAGAAGGCTTTGTACAAAATAATCTCCTGAGTCATGACCACATGCTCTAAACTCGATCATAATCAAATGATAAATTTTCCACGAGGTGTTGATCTACTCCTTCGAAATTCTGGCACGGATGAGTTGCCTGTGTCCTTCACATTCTGATTGGAAAGTTTATTTTCTTGGTTCCCAGCCAACACGGGATCCACTGTGTGCACTAGTTCTCTGTTTGAGATAGAAAGTTAATCACGTAACTGTGTAAGTAAAAGCAAGAAATAGCGTTGAAACGTGTGAATTGAAAAATGGCTCGTGGAAAAAGTACCAGGAACCGTAGATTGGAATAGTATATTAAAGATAAACTCAAAGTAAATATTCCTGTCATACCTTGGTTCTAAATTTTGGGAGTTCCTTGAGAAGTTCCTATGAAGCTTCTTCGTCCTAGTGGTGGCTGGATACTTAAAAGTCCCATGATCATTTTCAGGATCGGACAAATCAACTTTTTGAGTATCCTCGGACGTTTTACTAGTGTCCATATCAGAATGCTGTGTCTCTGTAACACCAGACTTTTGAACTTTAGTTGATGACTGATGTTTGGTCTTCATCTTACTCTCTGCTCTAGTTTTTCTGATTCCACCATGGCGTACATTCAGTGATTGCTTGAATTGCTCCTCTTCATTCTCAGAGTGAACCTTTCGGAATGTGACGCTCTGGAGGCTGTTCAAAACATCTGGAAAAGGTGGGTCTTGTGAACCTTGATATAGACGTGTATTTACCGCAGATGGTATTATTGTAGGTATATTGGCTATAGATTTATTGACTGGAACACTGGCTGGAAAGGGTGATTTTAAGACTGGTTGGTTCTCAAGTGCAGCTGACCTTATTCTGGGTCTGGCGAGGGCGGCTCTATCTGTGGATATCGATCTTCTAACTGGAGGAGATGGAAATCTAGAATTTATGGAGACTATTGATCTCTCTTCAGCTAGGAGGGGTAATTTTGTCATTACTTCCTTGTCCATGAATTTAGAGGGAAATCGAGATCTTCTCTGCTTACCTGAGGAACAGCTTCTCACCTGAAATTTAGCCTACAGGACATGAGAATGGATTTGGAATAATACGATAACTGTTATTTAATATTTTCATTTTCTTACTACGTTTCTTGCAGTTACCTCGGAATTTTGAGTATCCATACGTTGCTGACTGATCTCAGGTTTCAAACTGGCATTGTTGTTATGTTTTGGTAAGCGGAGAGGTGATATTGCAGTTCGAGAATTTGTGCGGCTTTTCAACAGATCCAATTCAGCTTCCTTTTTCTCCAACATCGTCTTAAGGTTTGAAATCTTAATAAACCATAAAAAAGTAAGAACTTGAGCTAAACAAATCAAAACAAAATTAGACAAGTAGTGGTAGAAGTACTGACCTCGTCTTTAAATTCTCTAATTTCACAGGTTTCTTTATTCGATTGGGCTGCGCCAAGATCTATTGTGGCAACTCTTTCAGCAAATTTCAAGGTGCTAATTGTCTCTCCCAGAGCATCAACCTCTGGGTTTATATGCACAAACATCAATGTCTTAGCCTGTCCCCCTGTGGAAAGGATGAGAGTAATTAGAATTATATGATTTTCAACGCTGTTAACCAAGCTGTTTGAGTGCAAGACTAGAGCTATTTCGTTTTTACCTCCCAATCAAATAATTAGAACCTCGCAACATAAATTAATGTTCCCAGAGAACAGGGTTCGTTTGTTACCTAAAGAATCCTGTAATACTTGAGTTAGCTTGCTATTCCTATAAGGAACATGAGAACTCTTTTGTGCCAGAGCAGCAATGACATCTCCAAGTGCAGAGAGAGATCTGTTAATATGCTGAGCTTCTTTCAATCTCTCGCCTACAGCTTCAGATCTATCCACTCTCTCACTTCCAGCAAGATCTACTAGGTGAAGGCAACCCTTTGACATGGAACCTGAGGCTAGTTCTTTTCCTCGGACATGAACTGTCAAAATGCTGTGGGAAAGGGCTTCAAATAAAAAATCGTTACAAATATAATTAAAGAGTCAGAGGAACATAAGATTCACCTATGAGATCGGCTACTTCGCTCATTCAAAGCTGTGGCACCCACAGCACGGTTTCTTTGTCCAATTTTCATCAAATCCAGAACATCTTGAGTACATTTGACAGGAATCAAACTTGCATCAGGGACATTAAGACCATTGAGCTGGGAATTGTTGCGAATCTCTAATGTGTAGGTAATTAAGGACGATAAAATTTCTTGCTAAAGGATGTATATTAGAGATAAGGACTTTATCATTTCCCAAAAAGAGAGAATAAATTGTGAAAAGGATATCTTCGATTACTTCCATCAGAGACCAACAAATCTCTCACTTGTTCATTATATATTTCAATCATTTGGACTCCAACTTCATATTCTATGAAGTCCTTTCTCGTTTTTGAAATTTGAAACAGGTCGCCTAAAGCTCGATAATTCACCCCCCATGTCTCCGCTGTTGTCAGGTCTGGACCACTCTATAAACATGGAAAGCAAATTATTAAACCTTATGCGTGAAAGATTTACCAACAACCAGAAACATGTCATATTTTCTATGGTGAAAACATTCCAACCACAATAAATTTCATGACCGTTGCAGATTTTCAAACACCAAATAAATAGGCCACATATAATGCCACTGGCCACACTGAACTTACTTCCAAAGTAACTTAACCATTGCTAAACATGGCTGTGGAGAGCCCATGTTTTGCTCGTAAAATTTTGAACCTCTAGTAAGATTTTCTTGGAAGCATTTCAAGACTATTGAAAATATCAGCAGACTTGGAAGTCCTTCATCAGATATTTGCTAATTAAGTTTAATTAAAATCTATCCACTAGTCTATCAAATGGTTAAGAGATATCACAATATACCCCTAAATGGTAGATCATGAATCTATTCCGACAAGATTGCCGTTCTCTTGATCCCAAAATCATATATTTTTTTGAATATAAGGCGCCATTCATTGCTACGAAACACAATTGAAGCAACAAACCAGAATATTAATATGATTTAACGTTACCATTGTATATGTCTTCCCAGAACCAGTCTGACCATATGCAAATATACAAACATTATAACCATCCAGAACAGATCTGACCAATGGCTGAGTATCTGAATATATTTGCTCTGCAGATTTTGAAACAGATGTGAATACGAAGTTTTCAGATTGCAATATGGATTCGAAACGAAGATGGAAAAGGACATACGCTGTGTCACATTTGTCCCAAAAACCTTATTGAATGAGAAAACTTTCCTTGCACCTTTACCCTGCTTCTGGGGATTAACAATCATGATGTCTCCATTTTCTCCAATATAATCAACTGTGGACTGGCCATTAGATTGTCCTGAAAGGAAAGGCCTTACTCTACAGTAAACTCTGATGGTCCCTGTGGAGAACAATTTTTATTTTACTAAATTCAGTCATAAACAGGTTCCACTGAAGTAACTTCAGTTTGAAACAAATGATATGTAATACGTATTTCGGCAGCAAGTGAAAAAATAAAACTCCATATCACCTTTTAGATCTTGGACTTGATTATAAAGCGCACGATTTTCTTCCAAAACTTTATGATACGAAGAAGCAGTCTCTTCAAGGCCCTTGACATGGTTCCCTGATAAAGGTATCACTTTATTAATTGACCAGAAACAAGTTGCTGGAAATATGTTGTAACATGAACTCTTGCGCAGCAAAGAAGGCACATTCTTCACGTTGAACAACTAGACACAGTACAAAAACCAAAAGGAAAAAGAAGAAGTAAATCAAGTAGAACAACTGTCTTGTGTCTCACCAAGCCATTGAAGTTCTTTCCCCCATCCTAATTGAACCTGGTGGACTTCTTCTTTTGTCTCTACAAAAAGTGCTTTTAGATCCTGAAAATTGTTATATTGAGAAGATAAAATATTCCCACATAAGAGAATGAAAAGGTGCTTACTAGTAGAAGGTATGAGGATGCATTTTGCATTTATGTGCTTAAGCATCGGGTAATTATAGCCCAGACTAGGTTCAGCCGAAACCAAATATTCACACAGAAAAATTATTTTCATTTGATGATCTTGAATTTTTCATTATATACTAATTCCCTGGGTCTTAGTTAGGCAAAGGAGAGGCGGCCAGATAAAATAAATAATTTAGCTAGAGAAAGCAAGGGGAAAAACTAGTATACCTAAGTTGCAGTCAGAAAGACTCATACCTGTAATTGTCTCTGTTGAAGATCAAGTAGATCTACACCACTGTTAAATGAAATATTCCCATGCCGTGGTACTTCACCTTTTCCACCACAAATGCAGAAACTGAAAATATCTTTAGATACAAGACTAGTCTTTTTGTTAAGATACTTTGATATGGCTTCGAGGAATTCAGATCTTGTCTGAGCACCGCAATCATTATTCAGAATTTTCTTCAAAAATAAGCCAAGCTGCAGGTCAAGAAAAAAAAGAATCATACTTGAGACTGATGGGACATTTAGTTCTGGTTTAAGAATGAATTTGGTAGCATTCACACCATTCTCATGATTAGATACTGCAGCGAGGGATTTTGTTATTACCTGATTGCCTTGTGATACCAACAAAGCTGAGAAATCCTTAACAATCTTCCTGAGCACAACATCAACAATCTACATATTTCCACAGTTAGACTGAATGAAGATGGTAAGAATACATAAAAGGTATATAATACCGAAATAACAAATTCATTTGAAACACATAAAATAATACTGAAAAAGTGGAATTCATATTAAAGTGCATTATTATGCAAAACTGGTATGAGCATGACCAGCGAAATGCTGAAAAATATATCTAGAACAAATTTAACTATTGAAGAGTAAACGTAAGAGTTAAAACTAGAATTCTATTATTTATTCTTTCTTTTTGGCTACTACTATATTCATCATATCGACAGCTGTGATGCATACATCTAGTTTACACCTGAGCTGAGGTATGGTATGATACCTGATATTGAAGGTGAAAATTGATATGTACTCATGTTTGTGCTAAATTATTCCTTTGTCAACCAATAAGCTAGGTGATTTCTTAAGGTACTAAAAACCTCACATATCCTTCCCAGGATTAAGATCCCGCACAATATAAGCAAATATCAATGAACATGCAATAAATATAAATAGTCGTACCTACCATTGAACTTATAGGCATGTCATCAAATCCATTGGTTTCTGCCAGATAAGCTTGTAGAAGACAAATACTGAAGTGATCAAACATGTAAGTGAGTACATTGGCTTCCCTGGATTCCTTGTGTGAATTAGTAGATATGTGAAAGAACTCCATTAGCTGTTCATACTGTGATGATTCAGAATCATCTAATGACTCATCTGCACTTTCACTACTCACTACAGAGGATGGTGATTCTTTTGGAAATGACGTAATTCTCACTGTTCCACCATATCTCCAGACTCCGATTCCTCCAGATTGCTTCCATTCGTAATATCCTTTCAGACACAGAATGCAGTCGACAACTTTGCCTGATGAGCCTCCCTATGTTAATTAGAGCATAACATGAGGACAGTGGTGACGTTATCAAATAGTATGTAAGAAATACAAGTATCATAGTAATTAGTGCCAGTCAAATAGTAATGTGACTACATAACTAGTCTGCTAAAGCACGGTATTAAGATGACTGAGCCATAAAGAGAAAAAATGGTTATAGCCTGGACAAACATGGGTCCCTGAGAGCTTTAACCTAATAGTCAGATTGTGTGCGGGGGTTATGGCAACATGTTAATCCTTATGGAAATTAAAATCATCCATGCTCTCAGTTTGAGAGCGAACAAATGCGAAGATACAATTGTAACTGAGAAGAATCGCTTGCCACATGAAAAATTATTACAACCTCCCTTAGAAATTAGCATGTCACATAATTACCCACCAAATGCCCATCTCCTGCGAGAATAACTATTTCTTAGGATATACACAATTATTTTTATGTATTTTATTGATTAAGCACAATTTCCAGGAAGAACCTTTAATATACAATTCATTTAAGCTTCCAAGTGTAGAGTGACAAAAAACAACATGTACCTATGCATATTAATACCGTGCTGTTAACCAAATATAGAGTGACAAACAACAACACTCTCAAGCTAAATTAATATTGGCCTTCTTAACTTTAGCTGTTAACCAAATAGGTCACCTGTGTGTTATTTTAACTCCTTTCAAATCTATGAATTGATTCGAGCATGAAGCTAAAACTCATCAACTTGTAACTCATAATTCTGCATTATCACCAATTGTACAAACATAGTACAAACATAGAGTAACAAAAAATCAGGATAAAGCTAAACAGATTGAGGTGCGAACCTTTTCTAGATCCGAAGCTTCAAAGGTGAGGAGTTTCATATTACCAACAGCAACAAGAAAATTCCTCGTGTTCTCGAAATATTGAATAGCGGACTGTGCCGCACCCTCCGTTGCCTGCACATCCACTACTGGATTCTCTACCACCTACCAATACAAGTAGTAATTCAATTCAAAACTGCGATAGACTGTTGGATGATTAGAAAACATTCATTTATTTTTCGTGAATGTACCTTGTGAACGGCGCCGGGGTTGACTTTGTTGAGGACATTGCAGAGAATGAGACCGTTGCGGAGGGCCAAAGAGAATTGTTCCTCCATTGGCTCTTTTGGGAGCACTTCCGACGCGCCTTGGTCCATTTGCCGCAGCCATTGCGCCGCCTGGTACCTCCTCGCAGCTGAAAATGAATATGCGTTAAATTTCAATTTTGCACTTAATTTTAAATAGATTTTATATTAATGGTATTCTATTTTCAAGCATAATTTTTAATTATAAAAAAACAATAATTCAAAGCATAATTTAAAAACAAAGTGGCATTTCCCATAATATATTGTGTTTGGGAAAAAAATAGACAAATCTCAAAAAAAAAAAAAAACTAGAGAAATAATATTTTTACTTTCTGTAATAAATTTCTCTATTAAATTTATTAAATTGCTCTCCCAAAATTAAACAAACAACAATTTTAGTATCTGCACAATAAAACATAACACAAACTCTACTTTGATTTTACATAAAGTATTATATCTATTACACAACTTCTATCCCATGTAACAAACATAATTTGACAAGAAATCTTATACATCTTACATTTGCAAAATCCTTCCAAAAAAATATACATCAACCTTATTTCACAAACTATTCTCCCAAATATTCATCAAACAATAATATGCAAATCAAGATTATTTAACAAGCCCTCACCACTCTTATAAACTACTCTCCTCAATTCAAGACGAACGAA
The DNA here is from genome assembly GCA_038501285.1 of Penstemon eatonii. Taxonomy (NCBI): domain Eukaryota; kingdom Viridiplantae; phylum Streptophyta; class Magnoliopsida; order Lamiales; family Plantaginaceae; genus Penstemon; species Penstemon eatonii. Next base: position 63,422,770 of record CM076708.1, on the reverse strand, counting down.
CCTAAAAGCCTTGTTTAAATGCGTATTTTTGAATTTGAAGAAGTTTATTGGTTTTTCACATATAAAATCTTTCATAATATATTTTCTTCCCTCCTAAAAAAATAATTTATCTCTATTATTTTGTCCCTCTTCGTTCTTACAAAAGACTTTCACCGTCTTTCTACCATTTTTAAACATAAAAAAATTAATATTTTTCTCACTTGTATAGTATTGCCTTAAGCATAGTTATCCCTCCATGTTATTTTACTTGAAGCAAGTTAACCCATGTATTATTTTGTGTATCATTTTTCCCTCGTGTTATTTCAAATGAAACAATTTAACTCTGTATTATTTCATCTTTAAGCAACTACTTTCAACCGACATTTATTTTATGGTAGGTGAACTACACTCCAATTCAACCCATGTTTTCTTAAGAAACCAAGTTTGCCCGCTGACAACTTATTTTGTGTAAGAGAGTTGATAAGCCCTTTCAAGCTAGATAAAACAAGCCAAATTTTACAGGGGGGTCTCTCTGCTTAGATGGCCCAAATTGATTCATACCAAGCCCAATCCAATGTTTGAATATATATAAAATATATTGCAAGGATTTAATTTTCATTATCATGTTAAACATTAAAAATGAAAATTATGAGAATCATATTTTTATTTTTATTAGGTGTATATATGCACTGTATTATTTTTTGGAATTTTGATAATTAAATCACTGTCATCTGGATATTGAAATGTTTTATATCCAAATTCCAGATTTTATTGTAGCGCCAACGTGAAATTCGCATTTTCAGGATCGGGCCTCAACCACAATCCGCACCAAGAACCTAGAAGATAAATGAAAAATCATCACCGTGGATCCTTTCTCATCAATGGTTCACAACAACTTCATCCATAATGACGCGGATTATAATCTCAAACCGTCGATTTCAATCCTACGACACTAAATCCCCATACTTCCCTTTATATTATCCCATTCATTCAGGACTTGTATCGAAACAAAAAATTATCTCTTGCATTTCATTTTCTTTATCAAATCAAATAGAAAGAAATTTCAGAAAATGTCAGGAAGAGGAAAGGGAGGAAAGGGTTTGGGAAAGGGCGGAGCCAAACGTCACAGGAAAGTGTTAAGAGACAACATCCAAGGTATCACCAAGCCTGCTATTCGTCGTCTAGCTCGCCGAGGCGGTGTCAAACGTATCAGCGGCCTTATATACGAGGAGACTCGCGGTGTTTTGAAGATTTTCTTGGAGAACGTCATTCGTGACGCCGTCACTTACACTGAGCATGCCCGCCGTAAGACGGTGACGGCGATGGATGTCGTTTACGCTCTCAAGAGGCAGGGACGCACGCTCTATGGTTTTGGAGGTTGATTATTTCTAGGGTTAGGTTTTTGACTGGTGGTGAAATTGGGGGAAGTGGAGTTGTTATTGTTAATTAGGATACTGGAAATCTTGCTGTAAATCTACTTTTAAATTCACGATGGTTTAGGGTTTCAATTGACTAATGAATTAAGTTTATTTCGTATGTTCAATTTTATTTGTTGAGTGTGATTTTCAATTGTGTGAAACTGCCATTTTGTGAGAATCGGTTTTTGGATTTTATGTTGGTACTAAAACACAGATAATTACACCACAATTTCTACCCTAAAAAAAAAGAAAAAAAAAAAGAAAAGTACACCACAATTAATTAAAGAAGAAAGCATCACTTAAACTAAGCGAAATTTAAGGACCACAAGGAAACAGATATGTCATTATTATGCATCATGTCCTAGCTTCATAATATGTTTAGTCTAAAGTTGCATCAGCTCCTTGTGTATAATTTAATTTTGTACCCTGAGTGCAATCTAAGTATGTTGGTGCCAAAGACAATAGGATAATACCCGATCTCTTTATCTTTGCTAATGGTTGTTCTTTTTAATTAAGTATAGAACTAAATTGGTGGCCTGATTAGAGAACTAGTCCTACCATAAATTATTATAATGGGGGGAGGGCCAATGTGAAATATGTACTTAAGTACTTGGACCACTACAATTTCAAGTTTTGAGCATATTCGCGGCCTGCCCAACTACATCATATTATACGATCTTTAACTTTTGAATCTAATTTTCTATGCTGCAAGCAAAATAAATAATGCAAAATGCAGATTAGTTACCTGCTACATCAGCTTTTCTCTGAGCTAATTCACGGTCATCGATTATTTCTTCGGCCGAGTATGGGGCATCAGTGTTGTTGTAGATCAAACCTTTTAGTCCTCTCAAATTCTTGCTTGGAGAGTTGAAGATTGTGCTGCCTTTGCTTTCTTGCGGCATTCTAATTGAAAATCAAATTTCATGTAAGAACAAACATAACCACAAATAAGAGCAAGTTTTATTGTGTTCTTTTCAATAAACGACAAGTTTAATACAATTAATTAACGATTAAGATATTAAAGTTCGTTGATAACAATATTAAGGTTGACAAATTAAGAAAGAATGCTCCAGTAGAGACAGACAAGTGCAGAACACAACAAAGAATCAAGAAAATGATCCCGAATTCCACTCCAGGAACTTACAAATAAATGAATTTTTTTACCTGAATATATGATAAGCCGGCAGGTGGTTCTAGAAACTCCGGTGATCGCGAAAAAAAGGAATTAGAAGAAAAATGTCAGTAATCAGCTACAGCTGCAGGATGATAAAAATGGGGGTAGATTGGATCTGAACTTTGAAATAGGAGGATTGAACGAGCTTCTCGTGACTTGAATACAAGAAATTCAAATATCAAAAAGGGTTCATTTAATGCAAAAATTCCAGAGAGAGAGAGAGAGAGGGAGAGAGAGAGGAAGAAATCACTCCAGTTCTGTATATGAGAGAAGCAGAGGAAAGATAAAAAAGGCCCTGAAAGAAAACTACCCGTTGTCTCCCCTTTTCTTGGATTGAATTGAATTGGGACACACAAATTAAATATCATACGTTCAATACAATACCTAACGTGAAATTTTCTAGTTTAAATTTTATACTAAAGTAAATCACTGTAATTTAAACTCGACTTAGGTTTACTCGATGCTGGTCTTAGTAACAGATTCAGTGCTATTGAATTTGATTTGCACTCAAATCCTGGTTCAGTTGAATTTAATTTGGAATAAAATCTACTGGAGTTTGACGGAATTAAAATACGGGATGGAGTCAAATTTGGTTTTGAATTTCCACGTGGCGTGACATGAGGCGAACCAGGATTAGGCAAGTGGAATCGGAGGTGGGGCCTTTTGGACGTTGGACTGGGCGGCAAGATCTGGTCTGGTATGATTAGAATTTGAGGTGCTTTAACAATGCTTTAGATTGATTATGTTTTTCTTCTTCTTCTATGTATTCACGCTTATGCCTTTTCGGGTTGTTACTTTGCACCACTGAAATATTCAACTAATATTTAGGACATTTAAATTAAAAAAAAAAAAAAAAAAGCAATTTACATCCACGAAACACATATTTAACACCTAGCACATTCGAATTAAGAAAAACTCATCAACTTGCATCCCCTCATTTCTTCCGACAGAATTGACCTCCAATGTAAAAAAATCTAAGAACAAAATAGTAGAATTTGATATGGACTTAGACCAGTTAAAGATTTTAAAAGTCGTCATAGAAATAGTAAAATTTGTTATGAAATTTAGTTATTGTTTCGTCTTGGAGAACGTTGCTTGTAACTTTATTTAGTTATTTTTTCATATATGAAAAGTTTAACTCCATCTTTTATATATGAATTACTTATTTTGTGATTTTTCTGACTCTAGTGATTAACTCTGCCCGAAAAAATGAGGGGTGCAAATTGTTGAGTTATTCATAATTCGAAGGTGCTATAACCTAATTCTATATTTCAGGGTGTGCATGTTGCTTAGTTTTTTCTAATTCGAGGATACTAGTTCTTGAGTTTTAATTAATACGAGAGTGTTAATGACTTAATTCTATGTTTTGGAGTGCAAATTACCTAATTCTCATGTTTTGGGGATGTAAAGTGAAAACTCCCTTTTTTTAATGTTGAGAACTTTCACCACTAAATTCAAAGAATTTGATACATAATTACAAATGGTCAGATTTTTGTTCGAGAAGGTGAAAATTTGTAGTTTATTTTAACAATCAGATACAAAACAAAATTTTGTGATATTGAGCTCTGATGCATGTTGTTAGCTAAGAGTTCCAAGATATACGAGTAAGAGTGTGCAATATTTGGAATCCTTAATTAGTTGATCTCTTTTGCTAATATTGTTTTTTTCCACCATTCACTTATTAGTAAATTTATGATATGAATCATTTGGCCAATTTAGCTTGGTTTCTTATTATTTAAGAAATTTTGATTTGAATTATTTTTATTTCTTAAATTAATATTAATTGTAAGATATGATACTTTATACTACTTAGAATATATGAAATTCGATATATACATGTATATGGAATCATTTTGATGGAGTCATTAATTCTCTTCATATTTGAATATTGATAAACACAAATTATGCATCCTGTTCATATGTGATTCAATTTAATATACAATTTATTCTAATATTTAATCCAAATAATATTATCTGGTAATTTAAGATGTTGGATCGTGAATTAAATTTAAATTGGTTAATTAGCTAATACTAATAGTCGTATACTCAATTAAACTTGATATGGATCCAATCTTATCACATCAGTGACCTACCCTTGGAGTCGGTATTCTTTTCATATAACATTTTATCTGCATTTGATTTATAACGTACTTCAGAAAATTATATCTATTACTTTAGCATGAAAGAGAAAAGCATTGTTTACGAATAATATATATCATGCATTGACAAAAGAAGTGGACCGTTGGGAGTTTGAACCAAACAGGAGCGAAAAAGTCAAGTCCTATTTCTATGCATGTACGGGCTTTAAGGTGCGGGCAAGGTAACTCGCCCTTACATGCGAGACGATCATGAAATTATGCCATGTGGCGCTGAGTTGACTCAGTCTGTAAATAGACCATTTATTTTATTTTAAATAAAAATTGAGATAATCTTTAATTAATAAAAGACATTTATAACCTTAAAATCAAAATAATTAAAACTAAAAACAAATTGATCCCTATGTTCCGTGATTTTACGAATTGAATTATTTTGCTTCTAAAAATAAAATAAAAACCGCCTATGATATAAAAAGACCACTTTACCCCCAATTTTGATAATAATTGACCCCTATATTTTGCGATTTTACGTATTGAATTATTTTACTTCTAAAAAATATAAAAAAACCACATGTCATATAAAAAGACCGCTTTAACCCCAATTTAGATAATAATTGACTTTGAAAATTTGCCAATTGACCCCTATATTTTGCGATACGAATTGAATTATTTTGCTTCTAAAAAAATTAAAAGAAATCGCTTGTCATATAAAAATACTGCTTTACCTCCAATTTAGATAATAATTGACTTTGACAATTTTGCAAATTGACCCCTATATTTTGCGATTTTACGAATTGAATTATTTTGCTTCTAAAAATAAACTAAAAAACCGCCTATGATATAAAAAGACCGCTTTTACCCCCAATTTTGATAATAATTGACTTTGAAAATTTTGCAAATTGACCCCTACTGTCTAAAAAAAACGCCTCTCAATTCGTAAGATCGGAAAACATAAGGGTCAATTTGCAAAATTGTCATAGTCAATTATTATCAAAATTGGGGGTAAAGCGATCGTTTTTATATGACATGCATTTTTTTGTTTTTTTAGAGGCAAAATAATTCAATTCATAAAATCGCAAAATATAGGGGTCAATTTGCAAAATATTCAAAGTCAATTATTTTCAAAATTGGGGCAAAGCGGTCTTTTTTATATGAGAGACGTTTATTTTTATTTTTTTAGAAGCAAAATAATTCAATTCGTAAAATCGCAAAACATAGGTGTAAATTTGCCAAATTGTCAAAGTCAATTATTATCAAAATTGGGGGTAAAGCGGTCTTTTTTATATAAGAGGTGTTTTTTTTTTTTAGAAGCAAAATAATTCAATTCGTAAAATCGCAGAACATAGGGGTCAATTTGCAAAATTGTCAAAGTCAATTATTATCTAAATTGGGGTAAAGCGGTCTTTTTATATGACAGACTGTTTTTTTATATTTTTTAGAAGCAAAATAATTCAATTCGTAAAATCGCGAAACATAGGGGTTAATTTGCAAAATTGTCATCGTTGATTTTTATCAAAATTGGGGGTAAAGCGGTCTTTTATATGAAAGGAGTTTTTTTTATATTTTTTAGAAGCAAAATAATTCAATTCGTAAAATCGGGAAACATAGGGGTCAATTTGCAAGATTGTCAGTCAATTAATAAGATTAGGGGTAAAGTGGTCATTTTAGATAATGGCCGATTTTTATTTTTTTTAGAAGAAAATTAATTGAAAGGGTAAATTAGGTATATTGTAATTTAATTAAAGTCAATAGTTACAAATTAAATTTGACCAAGTTACTTAATCAATGATCCAGATCAATCTGAGCCAAATGAACGTCATGAAGAGGCTTCCCGCATGTGAGGGCGTAACTCACATGCCCACATCCTAGAAAAATCCATGTAAGAGATGGTTTCTGTAAAGTCCTTGATCCACTTCTGACCTTGTCAATATTGTTGGGCTCTAGTCCACTAGTCCAAAATGCTTAAGCCCATGTTGACAAGTAGAAGTAGGTCAAGTCTTAATTAACCATTCAAACAACTCAACCACAATCAATGTGGGATTGGGGTATTACAATCTCCCCAACTCAAATACTCGACGTCCTCGTCGAGTTCAGATCAATAGCCCAAGACCGCCCTCATGGATAACACCACGAAGTCGGCTCTGATACCATTTGTAAAGCCATTGATCCACTTATGTCCTTGTCAATATTGATGGGCTCTAGTCCACTAGCCCAAAATGCTTAAGTCCATGTTGACAAGTAGAAGTAGATCTAAGTCTTTATTAACAATTCAAACAATTCATCCACAATCAATGTGAAATTGGGGTGTTACAGTTTCATTCAACCCCCTGAAACATCATTATTTGACAGTTAGCCACCAAAAGTGTTGTTGGCATGCAGTCATCAAGATTCATGAATTTGAAAATGTTAATTAACAAGCTATCTACTTGGGTAATTTTTTTTATTTTTTTTTAACGCCAAAATGTGAAAAATTGAACTTTGGATCCTCTTTCTGAAAAATTGTCCCTACTCAAAACTTTTTCAAAGCTTGATCATATATTACCGCAAACCAACTGGCCGCCCTCCCTTGGTCACTTGGTGCGTATGATCAGATATTAATTATTAGTCTATTTATAACAGGCTATTTAATTTAATTTAATTAAATTAATTGCGACATGTTAAAATTACTATTGAAATGATTTTAGATTTGTGATAAGTAAAGTCAAAATTATGAACTCATGCATTCCAAAAACATGTTGCTTTCCATTCCACCATGCGAAGGAAGAGAAGGTAGCTTAATTATATAAATGTGTGTCATTAATTATGATTAGCATTGTTCTATAGTTTTGTTACAAGGATATTATATATAGTCAAGTACAATCTGCTTCTCCAACATATGGATCAGTTTAATTTGCTACACGTTATTAGTTATACTAAGCATTTTCTCTTCCCCCGTCCCCCTTTTTTCTTGACATAGATCTCCTCAACAAGCATTATTTTTTCCCCTTTAAGCATAAAAATATAAATAAAATATTTTGTTATCCTTGAAACCATCTTGTCACATGATCCAATAATGAGACACAATTTACTTTCAGCCAATACTTTTGAGACCAAAATATTTAATATCCAAAAGTTTCATTTGAATTTTCTCCAAATTCCATAATATAAATTGAAATTGTATAATATTCAAGTAGATCTATTTCCTAATGAATTGAGGATATTTTTACAGGCAACTTTAATCGAATTAAAAATATCCGTATGACATGAATACACTACTCCTGCAGTTAAGGTATCACTCAGAGAAAATTGACATATTATATAACAAGTGCATGGATTTGCTTCATGATTGGATTGAATTGGACCATATTCTGTTTATATATTTTGAATTATGGATTTTTTATTCGAATCAAATTCATAAAGTCTATAACCAAATAACCTTTTTAATAAATCAGAATATTTCAAACCAAATTCAAAATAAAATCCACTCTATTTTTTTTAATAAATATGAATCCACTTCGTTGACAGCCCTACTATTCATGCTCATACAGCGTGGAAACGTAGCTAATTGGATTCCTTATTTTGGACTGCTGCCGAATTGCCAATGGGGATGTCAACGGTCGGATTTGGATTGGATCATGCTTGACCCATATCCAATTCCATTTATGTCGGATCAGATTCAGATCGAATCCAGATCTCCCTTGGATCTACATTTCTCTAGTCCAAACGGATGTTAGTCGGATATTAGATATTTTTCGAATACAATAGAATATTCACTTTCAATTTTACACTAGAATTTTTTTCTAAAACAAGTTTGTTAACTTTACAATTTTATTCAATTTAGCTTATAATTTCAAACTTTCTTAACTATTATTCATGTTATTAGATGAAAATATGCATAAAAATAAAATTATCAATAAATTATAAAATATTATCTTATATATATATATATATATATATATATATTTGTTGGATATGGATATCTAACATATCAGATCAACATATATTCATATTCGCTCTACGTATTTTAAATTACAAATCTTTATAATTAGAACATATCCGTTGAATTAATCTCTAAACGAATTAAAATCTTAATAAATCGGATCGAATTCGAAATGAAATAGTACTTGGACTTCTTAAAATGCCAATGATTATGAATAGTACATTGGGCTTCTTAAATTGCCACGTGCTTTAATTAATTACAAACCATTTCTGCTAGTGGAGCAGCCCAAACATTATGGATTTAAAGGACGATTTGATAATTATCCTCCAATGAAGTTAAATTTGCGAAAGCCCAAGCATAACTGGGCTGAAGAAAACATTGCCTTGTTCTTCTTTTAGGGGAACATACGCCTTTATTAAAACATCAAACTTTTTTGACCTTTTTTAAGACATTTTTCTATTTAATTTAAGCTGAAACTTAATTCATTGTTATCATTTCCCATTTATTTGACATTTGCAAAGTTCAAACTGAAGTAAATTTTGAACTTCTCATTTTCTGTATATATATATATATATATATATATATATATATTGAACTTCTCATGAGTTCATAACATCCTTAATTATCTTGTTTAAAAGCAAATGTTATTGGGCCTAGCAACTCAAGAACCAGTAAAATGTTATCCTCAGTAAAGGTTAGACACTTTTCTTTGTTTAGGTTTAAGTGAGTAGAGTGGTATACATGATCAATTTAAATTGTTGGAAACTTGTTTGTATTTTGTTAACCCGATCTGTACGTTGTACATGAATTGAGAGACGTGTTTTTACCAATTATTTCGTCACTTTTTTTTTTTTTTTTGAGAACTTACAACTTATATCAGGTTTCACAAAAGTTGATACTCCAAATCTCAAACTTTATTAAATATTTAATCTCGTACGTGTTTTGTCCAGATAGAAGTAGTATATATCTTCTAGAATATTAGTTTCTTAATTATATCCTTGAGATGAGATGATAGGAGGCTCCTCATAAGTCACGGTTCTATTGATCTAAAAATTATACGGAGTATATGATATGGCGGTAATGAACAACACAACTAGGGGGCCCCACAAACTAAACTCAAACATGCTTTCCATAGATGTATGTATATGTATATATATTTGTTCCCCTTGCTGCTCCCTGCTGTGCGTGCTACAGTTTCTTAATAGCAGAGCAGACGCGCGCTAATTCAATTGAATCGGGGGCATATATTGATCGAGAAAAATCTTGAGTTAATTAATAAGAATTATATTTAACCTTCCTTAGATAGCTAAGTAATTTAATCCAGTGGCCCATATTTATTTCCTGAAAGCCCAAATAATATATGGATTTAATATAATCTGCAATTAAATTATATATATTTATTTCCTAAAAGCCCAAATAATATATGGATTTAATATAATCTGCAATTAAATTATATATATTGCAGAAAGCAAAATTGGTATGTTTGTTTGGTGTTTGAGAGAGTAGTAGATGTTTATGAAATAATTTTAATTTGTGTAATGTTGTTTAATTTATTAGGGTTTGTAGAGAGTGATTATATTTGTCAAATAAAGTAGGTGTAGATATTTTTTAATAGTTAAGTTGTAGGTGTAAGATGTGTATATATGGATTAATTTATATGAATTTGTTATATGAGATGAATTATTTTATATGAAATCAAAGTGGAGCTTGTATAGTTTTTCCTCTTGAAAATAAATTTTTTTTTTATTTTTTGTTTGACTTTTGAGATAGTAATTTGGGAAAATTAAGAGATTGATAAATTTATTTCAAAAATAGTAAACATGTTTGTTTAGTTTTTCCCAAACACGAAATATCTTTAGAAAAAACCAAACAAACATATATACCCAATATGATCTGGCTGTATAATCTTAATTTGCCTTGCTCTTTATAATGAAATTTTGCCTTCATTTATATGTTATTTATTTTCAACTTAAATATAAATTATGAAGTTATAACTTTACGTCGTTTCTTTCAAATTCCTCATACTATTGTGCATAAGTATTTCTCATTTTAGCTTATATAAATACTCCACTAAGTAATTAAATGAAACCTTGTTACACATCGTTGTCGTAATTTCTTGAATTTTTACTTGACATTCCAAAGTTCAAACTGTAAAAAATTTTAAACTTGTCATAACTTCACAAAATAAAAGTTTCGGTTACAAATAAATGCCATTGGGCATAGCAACTTAGAACTAGGCAACTCTTGTCGCATGGATGAGCTGGATCACTGGATTCGTGAATCATATTCACCTTCTTCACGTGCTTTCTGCAGCATTTTTTCCTCGAAAAAGTCTACTCCCTTTTTCTCTGCATTGTTGTAAATGAGCTAGAGTGGTATCGAAAAAATTATTTATTTGTGATTTGTTCGATTTTTATGTATAGTTTTTATATTTTTACATTATTACAACAATATCACTAAATCATAAATCTATTTGATTACAATTATATTATAAATTAAATGAAAAACTCATGGTAGGGAATCAAATCAGCACTATTTTTTTTAATGTGATTTGATTATAGATGAATTGAGACCACTGACGGAGCCACACTCAAGGTAGGGGGTGCATGGACTCCCCTCAATTTTGATGTTAACTATAATATGTATAAGTAAGTTTTTTTTTATATCTACAATCATAATTTAATTTGTTACATTCTTTTGTGATGGACCTCTCTAATGAAAGATTAAAATTTTACATGAAAGGGTTCCAAGATTCCATGTTTATTAAAGTAAGATGAATCTAACAAGTCAAGTATTTTAACTCAAATACCAATATTTCTTTTTATTTTGCAATTTGAAATGTAATAAAAGATATTTTTTTAATATTAAGAATCACTCCAATTTCATAATCATTTCTCACTCATCTCCATCTCTATTGGAAATGACCTTTTCTGCTATTAAGTACATTATAAACCGATCAACTAAGGAGTCGGATGAGAAATATGAATAAAGGACTATATGGTTACTATTATAGCAAAAGATGTATTTGATATCGTTTCGAATGATTTAATCGTCAAGCAATTTTTGTCCATGATAAACTGATACTGATTTTTGAGTTTGAGTCAATTTCTTCAAATTTAATTGTTATGTAGTAGTTTTTTTTTTTTTTTTTGAGTATTTATTTCTATTAATATTATAGATTCTAATATGTTTTTAAGCTATATAGTGATCCCGGTGAAAAAATATTATGGCTCCGCCACTGATTGAGACCTACGCCTCTGTGACGGCCCGGCTCCGCGGGCCCGTCGGAAAACGGTCGAAAAATTATTGTTATTTTGAAAAAGCGTTAAAATATCGAAACTCTTTTTTTTTTTTTTTTAAACGAACAATTAAAATCAATTTTCATAGTAGAGTTTTAAAGCGGAAGCATTTTATCATAACATCTCAAAATATTTGAACAAAATCAGCCGAGAGAGAGATAAATAAGTAATTTATGAAAATTTTGACTCTTTTGCGAAAACATAAATCATCTTTAACGAATCAACATTATAAGCAAGGTTTTAATCAAAATCAAAAAGGAAATACATGGACCACAAAATATTACTACTCTCCCGAATACTAGGGTGGGACCGCAACCGTGATGACCTAACCGCAACCCGACTATTATTTCCAGAACGCCTGAAACTGAAAAGAGTGAAACATAGAACGCATAAGTTGATCGTCCAACTTAGTGAGGCTATGTGCGAATTTGCATGGTGATGTGTGAATGCAACATATTATATAACATAATCATGTTATCAAGCAAATAAACATATATTCAAGACGGAAGAAACACGGAATTCACATAACCAAGAATTTGCTGATGCCGTCCTCCACTTACCCTCCATCCTCAGTCTGATGTCCATCCAAACTCACCAAGTAAGGAGCGACCTTACTATCAAAACTGCATCGACATGTCTTTGCCGGAGTTCGTCCTTACTCCCCAAGTGTTCCTCCCCACTTGGATTGTAAGGGCAGGCCTACGGGTAACCGTGACAATCCTGCCGGCCCTTGCCGGCCAGGTTGGCATCGGGTCCATACACCAATCAAAAGGGGCCCACATAAAATCGGAAACAAACGGAAACATAAAGTCGGAAACAAACGGAACATAACATATCAAACATATTTAACATATTATCAACATTTAACAACTTATCAAATGAAATTTTCGGTATCATGATAATTTCGAAAAATATATTTGCAACTAGTAGATTCGGATGTAGCATGTATTTGGATAATCATGTTCAAATGCTAAGTGATTTCATGCGAGAAATGTTGACCTAATAAGTCAACCTATTCGTGACGTCATGCAAGAAAAGTTAGAATAAAATTCATGCTTTGATTATTAAGAGCCTAAGTGCATGTTTGGACTCGATCTACTATCACATCGGACAGACATACAAATTAAACACACAGCGCTCACCTTTGTCGCTTAGTATAGCGACTAATACTCCACAAATGAAGCGTATCCAAAACCTGAGCAAGTACGTATACGACTTAGAATATATTTAACAACCTTACTTAAACATAACCGATGAAAATCCTACACAAGGATTTCCTAAACTAACACATCGCACACAAGAACTAAGAACTTTCGACATCAAACTCCAACTAAAAGTTATTATTTTCAAAACTCGAAATTCTAATTACAAAAACAGCGCCAAAATAGCAAAATTTTCCCTTCATTTTCCAGATTTACAAAACAGCCCCTAAACTTTGAAGAACATCCATTTTTTCGAAAATTTGCAACAAACTTTTAATCAAAAGATTTTTTAACTAAACTCATATTGAAAATCAAACAAAAGTATTAAGTATCTTGTTACTTCAAAAACCAAATATTTAAAATTCCCACAAGTTTAAAACTTTTCGAAAATACCCTCATAGTTTTGAAAACATAGAAAAATCAACTTTCTTAAAAAAAAAATTCAAGATTCAAGCATTTAAGCAATATTTAAAAAAAATTCAAGCATAATTTCAATATAAAACAGAAATTAACAATAAGTTTTAATAAATTTTCACAAAATAATAATGAGAAACAAAAGTTCTTTAATTATAAATTTTCTTCGGAAAAATTTACAAATTTTCAATCTTATAACTAAAATGAATAAAACACTACTTCAAATCAATTAATCAAGAGTTTATAAAAGAACCATGTAAAAACAGCAACAAAACAGCAACTTTAACCCCTTATTTTCAGATTTACAAAAGTAACTCCAAATGTTTTAAAAACTCTCATTTTTGCAAAATATCGGAACAAATTTAAAACAAATGCTTTTCAAGTAAACCTAACCAAATATCAAACAAAAACTTATATTTTCAGTCCCTTTTTAATCCCAACAAGAATCGCAACCTAAGCCCTTCAACTTTTAAAACCTTTCAAAAATACCCCCCAAAGTTTCGGAAATTATGAACAATAACTTTTTTACGAAAATAAATCAAGATCCAAACATATAAGTAATATTTAAACAAAACCAAAGCAAGTCACACTAAATATAACATATGAACTCAACAACTTATCACAAGGACAAACTAACTTCTTCAACATATATTTTAAAGAGAATAAAGTAATATCACAAAGATTAAAGAACACATGCATAGATGTCTTTTTACCCAAATCAACGAAAGGGGTGGAAATCTCTTCATTTCCAGAACTCCGAAGGTGGTGGTGGCAGCTCCGGTGGCAGTGGTGGCGGCTCCGGTGGTGGTTCATAAAAAGGCCCTCAAATCCTTACTTTTCACCATTTTCCAATGGCTGTCGATTCACTTTGGGAGTTCCAAACGACGATCCAAACGGTCAATATATAGATCCATGTGTGTAGAACCTCCACGCAAAATTTGGGCATGATCCAACGGTGTACGAAGGCGGAATGATCGAAAATCCGAGGCTGGGTTGAGTATACCCGAAAACTATCTTTCTAAATGTGTTTCCTCTTGCATCTCTCTCTCTCTTTGGGACATCCAATCGACGATCCGAACGGTCAATATGTAGCCCCATGTGTGTAGGACCTCCATACAAAATTTGGGCATGATCCAACGGTGGACGAAGGCGGAATGATCGGAAAACCGAGGCTGTGTAGTGAGAATCCGAAAATAATTCTCTTTCTAGTGTGTTCTCTCTTCTCTCTCTCTCTCTCTCTCTCTCTCTCTCTCTTATTCTCTATAATATGTATGTAAATGAGGTTATGGAGAGGATAAAAATCTGATGTTAAGTGTGTATAATAATTATATACACATTGGGAATAGAGGGAGACATAATGCTTACTTATTATTTTATCCACCAATGCATGTAAACATTGGTAGAGGAGTTTACTCTATCCAAGGGCATGCCTTAGCAGCCCTTGGAGTGTACAAGGAGAGAAAATGATTACTCTCCTACAAAAAATCTGGAACTTGGGGCAAATTTACACTTTGCCCCCCGAAGTTTTGAAATCTTACATTTTTGTCCCCAAAAACAAGATTTTTGTGCATCCAAGCCCGAAATTTTCAAGAAGGTCTTGATCTCATATTAAAGTAACTTTTATATTTTTAATTATTTCAAAGCTTCTAAAAATCAGAAGATTTAATTAATTTGTATGTATTTAATTCAAATTAATGCTTAACTTTGAAAATAAAATGTAGCACTTAAATTTGGATTAAAATCCAATCGAAAGCGTTCGAAATTTTGGGGGCGTTACAGCCTCAACCTAACTTCAAGTACTAAAGTTTTTCTTTTCTACTTACTGGTTCATCCTCTGCTCGAAGATCTTTATTTCTTACTTTTGGCATTCATTGAGTGGGAAACCCTCGACAAATGATGAAAGTTCCTCATCTCCATCAGTAATAAAGAAATGGTTGGGTTAGAGTGATGAAGGTGTAGCAATAAAATTTCAAGTTTAAAAATTGTGTACAAAATAGAAATTTAATGATTCTAAATAAAATAGTTATAATCTTTGTGGTTTTTCCTTGATTCTATTATTCAAATAATGTTTTTGGAATTTAATCTTGAAAAATGTTGATTTGATCTTTCTCCAAGCTGGTTCCAGTGTTTGGATAATGTTAATCCAAGAGCAATGCTGCTTAATCTTGGATCAAAGTTTGAAATAACTCGAATATCCTTGACGAACAACTTGAACTCCTTCGTGGATACTTCGACTCTTAAGGGCTTTGGTATTCCTTGAATTATCCTTATACCATTATATTATATCTATATATTTTAAAGACAATACTTTATACTAAATGAGATTTCAAACATTTTCATTTTGTTGAAAACTTAATCTTTGAAGTAATTTTTTTTTTTTGGTGTTTGATTGTGTAATGTGGAATAATCTAAATAGTAATATAAAAAATGGACCCAAATGGTTTTGAGTCTGTTTTTCTCGCTTTTTTCAAAATATTTTGTGTTTAAAAAAAAAAACAAAAACAAATATTTTCTGTATTTAATGAAAATTACATCTCAATCTTTCGAATGTTCTTTCAAAAATCAAATAAATAATAATTTTCTTCTCTCTGAAAAAAATACACACAAACTTGATTTTGATTTGACATGAAAATATATCTCTTATATTACTTATCTCACATAATAAATGGGGAGAATCTTACATGGAACTCCTAGACCATGTGGTCCATAATTTTTTTACAATAAAATATTCATGCTTAACCATACTATCACTTAAATTTAACCAAGACAACTAACTAAGGTTAGAAAAAGAAAAACCAAACATAACTTATTAAAATAAATTGAACTGCCGCTTCTTTTATTTTCAGCATCTCCTACAATTTTTTTTTCCCTCTGTTTACGCCCACGCTTAAATTCTTCAAGAATGCAACATTTTGAGCAATAGTTTGTTCAATATTAATTTCAAGGAATACATATTGGCAGTTGATTTTTTTAATTTTGTTCTCATTTTCAGATTTGTGAAATTAGAATATTTTCTCATTTTCAAATTTGTGGAGTCGGAATATTTTCCAAAGAGGTAATTTTTATAAGTTTACATTTATTACATGAAATAGTAAATGGATTCAATGATATATGTTATTTGCTTGAAGAAATTCGCATTGCTTACAAAGTGTTCGATAAAATGCCACAATAGCTTTCAACATTTTTTTTTTAATAATTCCATCTTTTATGTATATTAAACTTTATTTTGAATATATGTATGTTTATTTGATTGAACAGGGATGTCAAATTTGGGTGAAACTATTTCCTTGGATTTGAATGAAGTTGATTTTGTGCACAAATCAAGTGTAATTCTTGAAAATGTGGATATTCATGAGACTAGAAAATAACCTCTTGATAGTTTTGCAAGCCAACTTGAGGAGAATTTATTAAGAGGGGAGTTTAATGACATAAATGATTGTTTTGAAGCATATAATGAATATGGCGTTGCGAAATTCTCTTATGTAGTAATAATTGAATTTTTTGACTTTGCTTCATTTTTTTAAATTCTCTTATGTATTCGTTAGACGTTATTTTTAGAGATCAGTTTTTTGAGATGTTTAAGCTTGTTTGAAAAGTAATATTGATCTCTCAATTTTTTTCTCTTTTGTGTTACTTTTTTAACTATATATAATTTGAATAACAATTTAACTTTGTTTTTGGGGTTTATTTAGGTTATTATCCTTCTTTATAATGATGACGGATGTGAAGAAGACATGAATTTAGCTTTCTTGGTTCTCAAGAATCTCATATTTTTTGTGGCTTTTGGTGAAAGATGTTTGGTTTTTGGAATTCGATTACATCTTATTTGTATTTGTAATGAGATGTAGAGATCCAATTTTAAATTATGATTAGATAAGATTTGTAATATTTATGCAGAATCTTTATGTAGTACATTTTAACCATTTTTTTTAATGAAAAGTGTGTATAATTCAAAATGAAAAAATTATTCATAATTCCACACAATTAAATTTAATGTAAAATAAGATTATATAAGTGAAAGGTGCACATTTAAATTTAACTGGGTCAAATTTTTTTTTTATTAGTTACATAATTGAATTGAAATTAAATGAATAAGAAAATATTGCTTCTATTTTTTTGTTTGGTTAAGTATTGGAGTTAAAGTAGAGTTAAAAGTAAAGAAGAGAATTAAATATTTAATTGAAGAAAAAATATAGACCACATGGTCCATGTAAGACTCTCCCTAATAAATGACATAAAATTTTATACATCTTACAATATTACAAAAATTAACTCATATACTATAAATCTCAAAATCCAAAGAAGTAATATTACACAAATTAAAATTATTTCACAAATTTTCTATCACTCACTCAAATCACTATTGGCCCACAAACAACTCACGCCAGACAGTCGGACCCACCCCAACATCAAGAGTAGGACCCACATCTATCCGATGCCGATGTGTGAAACTGTGAGGGCGCCTCTTTTCACCGCAAAAACGAAAAACACTGTGACGTACGGAAGAAAGAGAGAGCAAATACACTGATAAATTAAATATTATTTAATATAGGAGATTCAGAATTTCAGATCACAGAAAAGGGGCCTTAATGTAATTTCACCAAATCTGAAGTCACATTTATGGCAAACCCCAAGCCTCGCTTTTCCCTATAAATTTCACTCTTTGCGCGTCAGCTGTTTTTCCTCTCTTCTTTCTGTTCGAAATCCTAAAACTCACATTCAACGGAATTATAAAATCGTAAATTGTACCCATCAGGTATGTGTTTGAATCTACATTGGCTGATTCATCAATCAATAGCTACGTTAATGCCAATAATTTTCTGGAATTTTATTTATTTTTAGCTTTTCAAAATGTAATTAATTATAGTTGAGAATCATCTGTGTTACATATCTGCTAAGATCACATTTAGTGTTTGGATTTTCTGAAAATTTGTGCCTTAATGTACAACAATGTTTATGACTACTTTATTTTGTTCAATTTACCTTTTGTTTAATTAGGTGCCTTTCTTATAAAGTTCAGTGATTGATATATAATATATCAAAAAAAGATACTGTATATAATATATGCCATAACTAGTTTTAATCAATTTAGATGGTTTTCTTTTTAATAATCGAGCTCATGGACAATTATTTTCCAAAAAAAAAAAAAAAAAAGAAATTATCTATGTGAAACTTTATTTCTTTAATCTGTAGAGTCTATTGGTTGATAAATGGCAAAGCTACTTAGATTAGATCGGTCACCTGTTAACATTTGGCGCCAAGGAAAAGTAGCTTGTAAGAATATTAATAGGTGGAAATAGATGTGTGATGACAGTTCCCTTTTTTTGGTTGTCCAATACTTTTCTACTCTAAGAAATATTGTCCCTTTTAATGATTGTGAGAAGCACAATGAGCTTTCCATCTTCTTTTAAAAGTAATGCCAATAAAATAACTTGCTTTGTGGTTATTCAATATAGAATATCATTTCTCATTGTCTTGTCTAAAATCAATTTTTCAAAGTCTTTACCTTTCTTTTGTTTCTGATTGTATGATAATATTTTTGAGCCTTCGATAAATTCCCGTTGATGCTTTATTCGAGATATCATATCTTCCTTTTATCTTCTTATTTATTTATTTTGTAGTGGAAGTCTGAAAAATGGGTTCAAAAGCAGTCGATGATTTGATAGAGGCTTCATCTGGAGTTCATTTTTCTGGATTTCATTTAGAAAGTACCTTCCCAAGTACTTCAGAAGCTGAGCAACCAACTACCTCTGCAACTGAAAATATCAAGCAACCCTTTGTCATAGGTAGTGCAAGCATCTATGAATTAGCCTGTCAAGATTTTGCGACCTTGTGTTGAATGTGAACCAATCTAGCATTGCCTTCAGTGCTGCCAAGTGTATTAAATTAATTTTGAATTGGACTAAGACTCCCAGGTACGAAGCTTTCACCTATTAAAGGTGATGTATGTGGCCCTTCGGACCTGTTTTGACGAGAAATCCTCATGTTGCACCTCCTTTTTCTGGTAGAATAAATTGTCTGATACACATCACAACCAAAGTTCAGGAGTGAATTCATAAGTTTGAAGGCCTTTGGGAGCAATGGTGACTCAGTAAATTTGAACTTTTAGAAGACATAAGATAAAGTGCACCAAGATAATAAATTTTGCTACACAAAAAATGTAATGCTGGCACTAATGTTTTAAGATGAATGCTAATAATTATAAAGGCTAATGAGTTCCTCATAGTGGGAATTAACTATGAGGTCGCCTCATATTTGTTAGACGTTACGCAGTAATACAATCACATAATTTTATCCTTGTTTGTGATTTCAATGCTTGATAATACTGCATGGTTTCCACATGCAAAAGGTTGCATGTTGCGAGTCGGAAAAGATAGGGAACAAAAAGGGAAGGCATTGCTGATCCTTTTTTAGCAACTAAAAGATGAATGAGATCTTTCAAGATATGAGAGTACATTGGCATTCAAATTGTCAAAGAAGTGCCACCAATCTTTATAGTCCAAGTCCTTTTTCATATATAATTTTTTTTTCTGAAAAAAGGTCAAGCTCAGAACCTATAATTTATTATTATTTGAAATTTCCAATTTAAAGGGTTGATTAGATATACTGCATTTGCAAAAGAATGGGGATTAGTTCATAGTTTTCTGGGCATTCTTTGGTAACTAAGCTTGTCTGTTACTAGTCATATCAGTTCCAAATTAGTGACTGGCTGCATTAGGCTTGAATGTGTAGAACTCTGCATATGGTAGGATGGCTTTCTAGAAACTGCTATATGTTTGCTGCTGTGAATTTTTTTAAGGTTCAATATTGATAACTTTCTACATAAATCACTCTTAAGCATACTAGATTAACTTCTTGTGATTTCTATATGCATTTCGGCTTGTTAGAGTTGATGTGCAATATTGTCTATGATTTGAGTTTAATGCCTCATTAATTCATTTCTTATAATCCTTTAGAATATAAGTTTATTATACCTGTTGTGTTCATTTGTAATTTAAACAATGTAAACTGACTCAAATTGATTATTTTGAACATCTGCATCTCAGGAGTTGCTGGAGGTGCAGCGTCTGGTAAGACTACAGTTTGTGATATGATTATAGAACAGCTTCATGATCAGCGTGTTGTACTTGTTAACCAGGTATAACTGTCTCTCAACTTTGTCTTAAATGCTACTATAAAGTAGGCATAGTTTCTTTCTCTCTCCTTCTAGTCAAGTCGCATTCTGAAAGATATGTTTGTGGTTTCAAAATTGACTTTCATAAAATACCTGGCAAAAAGTCAAGTAAAAATAGTAATTCTTCCAATAAGAGTGTTCCCTTGTATTGTTGTCCTCTGGAAATGATCAGATCATAGTATGAAATCCAGCAATACATCAAGTCCTGCACTATTAATATTGTTGGTTGTGCTTTAGTCTGTGAATTGTATCTTCCATTGTATGTGTCTGAAGCACTTGAAAGCAAGGGGTATAAGTTAAATATGTAGTTCAATTGATCATTCTTTATATAGGTGCTTGTGGAATACTCAATTATCTGTCTACATATTAAGCTTCTCCATGTGACATTTTGCAGGATTCATTTTATCACAACTTGACCCCAGACGAACTTACAAGAGTTCATGAATATAACTTTGACCATCCTGGTCAGTTTTTGTCTTGACTCTTGAACTTTGGAGTTTTTGCTTTTCCTCGGCATTCTTCAATTTTAGCTGAGTTACCTGTTTATCTAGTCAAAGATAAATTCTAGTAATATGCATCTAGTTGTGATATTGTTTCCTGATTAGTACTTAGTATTATCAGAGGGATGCTATGCACAGAATATAGTTGTTTTGATGGTTCAATTCCATCATATTTGTACTTTGTAGTCCGCTATACTGCGATCATTGTTGCTGCAGCATCTCTACGGTCCTTTGCATTCTATTTAAATTCATTTTCCTATTCAGTCTTTCTGTTTCTTTTTTAAATTTGCGTAGTTCATTCTCAAGCTCTCATCTTCTACATTGCATGAATTACATTGAATGAAAATATAGTTCTCAGGGATAAATTTCTGTTTAATTCCTTCTTCTGCTTTCATGCATCTATAATAAATATCTGGCAATCAGATAACATCTTATTCTAGGAAAAATGATAATAGTCAATTAAGTGCCATATGAAACTTGACAATTTTGTTTGGCAATTAATGTGGCCCTAATAAGTTATCAGTAGCTTTTTTTAGGGTTTGCATCTGTTTCACTACATTAATTTAGTTATTTTGGGTTCAGATGCTTTCAACACAGAGCAACTATTGTGTATTATGGACAAGTTAAAACACGGTCAGGCAGTAGATATTCCAAAATATGATTTCAAGAGTTATAAATATGACGTCTTCCCTGCTCGAAGAGTAATTTCTTTCTCTTTTCATCTAATTTTCCTTATTTATCGTTACTCTTTTTGAAACTTACTCCTTTTTGTTACATGTTGCAGGTAAATCCCTCAGATGTTATTCTTTTAGAAGGTATCCTCATTTTTCATGATCCACGTGTGCGGGATCTGATGAATATGAAGATATTTGTAGATACAGGTTTCCTTCCACCTTTCCACCATTATTTTCTTCATCTCTGTTCACAATGTGTATTTATATATTCTTTGTTGGATAAGAAGCAGTTCTTTAAGTTAGACCTGGATTTGTGTGTACAAAATTGTTATGTTTATCATCTTTCCCATTCTGGCATCCTTGTATGTTGAACAAATGTATGCCATTATAGCTGAAGGAACTTGCTGAAAAGGGGAAACAGCATATAACAACCTAAGTATGGCCGAGCCCAGGATAGAAATTTCTTTGGGATCTAACCAACATGAGATTTGCTGCTCCACATTCAAATTGAGAGCAGTGTTTTATTAATTTGTTTGATATGTAGTTTGTTCATCATGTTTTTGCGAAATGAATAATATGTGGGTCTGTGATGTGAGTTGTTTACTCTTTTAAATCATGCATGCGTTTTTGTTGGCCGCTTGTTCTTGTTACTATTATTTGATGGGCATCTAAATTTGATAATCTGGTTGTTGTCTTAATGTATTTGTTCTTTTATTTTTATAATATCAGATTTTTAGTGCAGATTCTGATGTACGCCTAGCAAGGAGAATAAAGCGTGACACAGTAGAGAAGGGAAGAGATATTGGTATGGTACTTGATCAGGTAGAGAAATATTCATTCCTTATATGCAGAAAGTTATTGGCTAGTTTAGTTCATATGCAGCTAGTTCTCAATATTATACCTAGAATTTTTGTTTTGTGATCCATTGTTTTGCTTACTAGTCCTTGGTTTCATCTGCTTGCAGTACTCCAAATTTGTGAAACCTGCTTTTGATGATTTTATACTTCCAAATTTTTTTGTGATCCATTGCTTTGCTTACTAATCCTTGGTTTCATCTGCTTGCAGTACTCCAAATTTGTAAAACCTGCTTTTGATGATTTTATACTTCCAACCAAAAAATATGCTGATATCATCATTCCTCGTGGAGGAGACAATCATGTTGCTATTGATTTGATTGTCCAACATATCCGGACTAAACTAGGTCAACATGATCTTTGTAAAATATATCCTAATTTGTATGTCATTCAATCGACTTTTCAGGTATCATTTCCATCTTACTATTTGTGGACTTTCTGCGTTTTCTTAATACTCTGAGATCCATTATACTTTGGACCCTTGACTTCATTCAACCTTAATGATAAGGTTGTATGGTCACCCAGTAACCTTTTTATGCCCCTTGCTAATGATCCTGGAATCATTGTTTGTCTTATCCAGATACGTGGTATGCATACACTTATACGTGATGCTCAAACAACGAAACATGACTTTGTCTTTTATGCAGATCGGTTAATCCGATTGGTAGGTTCCTGTATTTCTAAAATGTGTATATTTAGCATCGACATTTAATAGGGATAACCATCTGGGCTTTATAAACTTATTAGGTTGTTGAACATGGTCTTGGACATCTGCCATTTACAGAAAAGCAGGTGAACACTCCGACTGGTAAGTCACCATCTCAAATTATCTGTGATCTGTTCTAATGTTTTATTATTTTACTATTAATTTTTTGTCATTTAAAAAATTTCCATCCTCCTCGAAGGCTCTGGCTTGGCCAGTAAATTTGCTAATATTACTATTCCGACTTGAAAGGTGTTTTTTGCTTAGTAAATGTGAAAAGGCACTTTGGGTGTGAATCAAAAAAGAAAGATTCTATTCATTTCTTGATATCCCTGAGGCAGAATCATCTTCATCAGTGTCACTAATTTAAAAAGTTAACACAGTGGAGCAAAAACTTCAAAATTTTCAAGTGGTGAATATTGAAATGGCAACCCCAAACCTCTGGTTATTTATTTTCCTTTGGAAAAGCTGTAAATTATGTCAGTTTTTTGCAGCATCTCATATAAATTCACTCTTATAGAAAAAGAAAAAAAAAATGCTTTGTTAGTGCAGGATCTGTGTACACTGGAGTGGACTTCTGTAAGAGACTGTGTGGGGTCTCTGTTATCAGAAGGTATAACGGCGATTTTCTATTTCTGTTGAACTTTTTTCCATTGGGAGATGATATTACTTCCTTTTGCTTCTGTGATTTTTAATTTTTTTTTTTGCTTCTATACTTGCTGTAATTTCCGAACAAATGAAACATAACCATTCTTCTCACATCAGTTTTTTGTGGATTTAGTTCTAAAAATTAATTCTAAACTCTGCAGTGGTGAGAGCATGGAGAACGCCTTGAGAGCATGTTGCAAAGGAATCAAAATTGGCAAAATTCTTATTCACAGAGAAGGCGACAATGGTCAGCAGGTTTGGAAAAACTTTACCTCTGCCTTTAATTTGATACCATGTTTATTCTTATATCTGATTGTACTTGGATTCATTTTCTGATGAAATGCCTTGGATTTTGTGCAGCTGATCTATGAAAAGCTCCCAAATGACATCTCAGATAGACATGTCTTGTTATTAGATCCGATTCTGGGCACAGGTTAGCCTTTTTATATAGTGGCAAAAGTCGTCAACTAGTACTTGTTATACAATATTCCATAAGGGTCTATCTACTTGTTGGAAACAGGATTTTGTAAGATGAGTTCTTTTTTGTTTGATTTTTGCATGTTCCGGGAACTGATAGCTTGTCTTTCTCAGAGGAGAAACGTACTAAGATCACAATTTTCTCAATTGCCCCGTTTCTGTATTCAATTTCTCATCATAAATTTCAATCCATCTTCAGGTAATTCAGCGGTTCAAGCTATTTCTCTACTTATCAAGAAAGGTGTACCGGAGTTCAACATCATATTCCTTAATCTAATTTCTGTAAGTTTGATTGGTTGTAAACAGTTTCTCCCTTTCTTACAGCTTCTGCTTCATCTGCTCTGTGTATGACTACCTATTTGGAAAACCTGAAATGTGAATTCTTTTGTTAATTCAGGCACCTCAAGGAATACATGTAGTCTGCAAACGATTTCCTCGTGTGAAAATAGTAACATCTGAGATCGAAATTGGTCTGAATGAAGACTACCGTGTTATCCCTGGTATGGGCGAGTTTGGTGATCGGTACTTTGGAACAGATGATGATTGATCGGAAAACTCCCTCGGAACCAACCAAATTATTTGCAGAGACAACTCATAAAATTCTGCTCAACTTAAACTTATAATAAGCTGAAATGCTGGTTCTTTTAAAAAAAAATCCAATTTTGAAAAGATTTTCCCTAAATTTTGAGAATTCTTGCTTTACCCATAAGGTAATTGTTTTAGGTACGGGAGCAGAGTATTCAAGTCTTAGAGTGTTTTTAAACAAACATTTTTATAGACAAGTCCTTTTAGATAATTGTTGGAATATAATCATTATAAATTCATAGTACAAGGATTGAACGTTCTTATATTCTATTACAACTAGATGTCTTGAAATCAATATATATGCGGAATAATCTCCAATGAACTCCGTTCAAATGTGTTTATTTACTTCATTAAGTTAAATATGAATGAACTTGAGTTTCACATGTATGTATGCATGTGTAAATAATATACATGTACTTCAAGTTTTCCTTTCTATAAAGAAATGTTGCTCTATTCCTGGCTACAGCCAGTTGATTTTAAATTCTGAAGTAGATTTTAAGAAAATATGAGCTCGAAAATTTGTTTCTAAGCCCATAGATCTATTTTGGCTCAAGACTTTGGAGCTCCTTTTTTTTTTCTTAATTTACTTAATTTTTTTTTGGTATTTGATCATTGGTGAAGAACAAAGAATGTTCCACTAATAAATGCAAGAAATTCACTACCAATGCTAGCATTAAACTAGAAAAAGACTCATACTTCTGGTGAGATTTAAACTAGGGGCCTTTAGAATATTGGGGTCTTAGTTTTGCAATTATCCTCGACATAAATTTTTGGTATTTAAGAACCCAAAATTCAAAAGTTGGAGTAATATATGATTACCTCACAAAAAAAAAAAAAAAATTTCTTAAATTAGTTGGTGATACTATAATATTCAATTTATTAGGTCTGGAAGAATCACTTGTTGTGCATATAAGGAAAGCCGGAGGGTGATTTGAACCCTATATCTTAGGCCATCTCCAGCTGAAGGGGAGAGGCAAGCAACAGACCCCCCGTCGGCTGGAGAAGAGCTTCCCCCGGAAGGGCAGGCAGGCATCCGGGGGGAGATGCTGGCCTGCCAGCCCCTGCACGCGCCTTCATATTTTTTTGTTTTTGTTTTTGGTTAGTTTGCCTGCCAGTGTCGTGCCTTGCCTTCTTTCTTTGTTCTTTTTTTTTTTAAAATGTTAAGAAATTTAAATATATAAAAAAAAATATAAAAATTAATTATGATTTAATGTTTTCTTTAAAAAAAAAAACTTAACCATAATTTTGAAAGATACAATATTTTTTCCTTCATATTTATACTACTAGAAGACCACTCAAATATTATTTTTAAATCAATGTGGGATAAAAACTTAACTCTCATTATCCTACATTGGTTTAAAAAGTGTTTGAGTAACATTCAAGTATAAATATGAAAGAGAAAATATTATGTCTTTCAAAATTATGATTAAGTTTTTTTTTAAAAGAAAATATTAAACCATAATTAGTTTTTATATCTTTTTTATACATTTAAAAATGGACATAAGTTCAAAGAATTCATCCAAAATTTACTATTATTATTATTATGTAGAGGAATATTAATTTTTATATGCACAATCTAATTTTGTTTATAGAACAAGTAGTATTAATTGTTAGCCAAATTCAAACATACTCTTATTATTATTGTTGTTGTTGTTGTTGTTATAGTTAAGTGAGAGTGGGGAAAGTTTGAGATTGAAATAAATATTTTGAATTGTTAGTTCGGTTAGAGATGACTAACTTGGCAAGGAAGGCAGGCAAACAGGCAGGCAGGCAAGAGGGACTATTGCCTGCTTCGGCTGGAGATGGCCTTACAAAAGAAATCGAGCTCCCAATGGGCAAACAATATGTATAACTGTAAGATTTTATCTAATTAAAATATGTAATCTTTTCATTATACTTAATTGAAACATTTGATCTTATATTTGTTTTCTGTTGTTGATAATTATCATATATTTGGTTCATTTATTTGAACTCAAGACATTTGTCAGCAAGTTATATACTAAAATGAAATCATTTTAAAATTCAAAAAAATTAAATCAAATTTGAGTGCATATAAATTTAGGAAACTTCATTAGTTGATTAAGCCCATAATGGGATACGGATATTTGATTAAGCCCAGTACGGTGAGTATAGCCATGGGCCCATGTCATTATATTTCTGTTCTTTTGGGTAAATCGGTAATTTACCTTTTTATCATCATGAATTCACTTTCCAAAACATTTTCGTCGCCATTTAGTTCTCTCCTTCCTCGCCTCTTCCAACCCACAAAATCATTTGGAAATTCACAATCACAATTGTCAATCAGAAATCCAAGAACCATGTCAATTTCAACCAAATTCACACACCCTCCACTATTTCACCTCTCCAACACTCCATTATTAAAAATCCCATATTTACCCTCATCGCTGCATAAATCGCTCTTCTTCTTCAAGCCCATCACAATTCAGAGAATACCCACAAAAGAAGCAATTTATTCTACCCCACCTTCATCTTCACCTTCAGTTTCTCTGCAACCAATCGAAGAGCTTCCTCCTAAGCTTCAAGAAATCATCAAACTATTCCAAGGAGTTCAAGAACCTAAAGCGAAGTATGAACAATTGTTATTCTATGGAAGAAATCTAAACCCATTAGAATCCAAGTACAAAACTAGTGAAAACAAGGTTCAAGGCTGTGTTTCTCAGGTGTGGGTCAGAGCATATTTGGATGGTGATAAAAATGTGATCTTTGAAGCAGATTCTGATTCAGTGTTAACTAAAGGGCTTGCTGCTTTGTTGGTTCAAGGCCTTTCGGGTAGGCCTGTAGAGGAGATTGTTAAGGTATCACCCGATTTTGCGGTGCTTTTGGGGTTGCAACAGAGTTTAACTCCTTCTAGGAATAATGGGTTCTTGAATATGTTGAAGTTGATGCAGAAAAAGGCTTTGCAATTGTATGTTGAAGCTGAGAAGGCTAATAATTCATTGAGCGGTGATGTAATAGGTAAAAGCTCACCTGAGAATTCTGATTTGGGATTGAATGGAGATGTTGAAAAAATTGAAGTGAACTCCAGTACTGAGTCGAAGAAGGATTTGGGGAGTGGAAGTTTATTGGGAAGTAGGGGGGTGAGGATTAAGGCGATGCTCGAAAAAGAACTTAGGCCAGTTGAATTGGATGTTGAGGATATATCTTATCAGCATGCTGGACATGCAGGTGTTAGGGGAAGTGATGATGGAGAGACACATTTCAATGTAAAAGTTGTTTCTGAAGAATTTGAAGGGAAGAGTTTGGTAAAGAGGCATAGATTGATTTATGGATTATTGCAAGATGAGTTGCAGAGTGGACTACATGCATTGTCGATCGAGGCAAAGACACCAGCTGAAATTGGTTCTTTGTGATGACCTCTTAGTTACATTAGAGGTTTCGTTTTGCTTTACTTGGATTGATAGTCATGAGTTTATGTTTTGATGGATGATGTATTTATAGTTGTTTGACTACATAATTGAAGTCTGATGCCGAATAACATCTGCAGTATATGTAAGCAATTACTTTTTAGTTTTGGTGTTCAATTCGAAGTATACTGAGTTGCTGGAAAAAAATGAAGTCAAGTCAATTCAGATGATGGTTACCTTTCTCTTTGTTGATAATCGGTTTTATTGATCGTCTTGGTTGTTGCGTAAATAATTTATAAAAGTAGTGGTTGAATGAATTCTTGTTTTGTCTATGACACCTGGGTTTTATTATTGATTTTTGATCAACTTGTTTTCTGCAATAATTAACCATGTTTGGTAAAAGTTCCATATGAAATCCACGAAATATTTAAGCCTCAACTTTCATTCACTTGGTAGATGTAGATCCAGAATTTTTACATTCTAATTGCCCTAGCTATCATTGTTTACTTTCTCTATAACATATCACGACACCATACATTGAGAACATACATATATATCAGGCCTTCATTTTTTCCCTTGGCTTCTTAAGTTCATGTTCATTTTTTGGATTATGCACTCTATTAGTATATATTTTCCCCAATAGCATAATAGATGTCTGTTCGATCGAAGGGAAGTAAGTACAGAAGATGTTATTTAACCGAGAAAATTTTGCTGAAGGGTAAGATTAGGACTTCATTTTTGCTGGTAGATTATTAAGATGTCGTGGTGCTTGTATGCTTAACTCCTCCCTAACTACATTGCAATTTATTTTTTTGGTTCACCTTATTTATAATTTAAGCCAGTATCTCTATTTCAACTAGGTATTTCTGTCGACTATATATCTTGCTGACTACTATTGTTCTTTCATCTGAATGTATGTTGTAGACATACTTTACTACCACTTATTGTGGAATCCTGATTTTGAGCATTGGTGCAATGCGAAGAGGTAGGTAAGTAATAACTTAACCTTAATGATACTTGCCAAAATTAAAATGTTATTTCAGATTTACTTCTACCATGACCACTTTTTTTCAGTAATGGATGTTTCTTCATAATCTCGACTTGTTTTACCCCCCAAGTTTAGGCCCATGTGCTTGTTATTAAAAATATCTTGAAACATAGATACAATTGCTAAAGCATGTTATGAGAAGATTAGATGGAAAAAGAATATTCCGAGTCATCTTAGATATATATCTCTTAAATGTCAGCCATTGAGGATTTAAAAGATCTGGGCTAATATAGAGAAAAAAAGCACAGGATGGCTAAAGTTGAAAGGACCTTACAGGATTCACTTCCCATAAGAATATTCTAGTGCTCTATTAAACAATTACTCTTTGATTTCCTCGGGACTTATGGTCTCTTCTTCTTTTGGTTCATTCTGAAGCTGCTTCACAGAAGGTGGGTTGATAATTAGACCATTTACATGTATGTACTCATTTTCAAAGTTATTGAACTGTTGTTGTTTCCTTCCTTGATACTTGGTTATATGACAGTAGTTGTTCTTCTGGTTCATATGATTCTTTTGCATATCTGATCTGATTGACATAAAAAATCACCTGATATTTTTATGTCCAAAGCTGTAAAGATCTGTGCATCTCCACAAGAATTGTTCAATATAATTGTAGTAAACTTTCATTCAAATCAAATCCTACTAAATTTATGAGAAAGCAGATCAAATAAAAAACCAAATATCCAGTCCTCTTTTATCTCTTAGTTCTGCAACTATGAGCTATCAAGACTCCAGTAGGTGGACTTGTCATCTCTATTTGGCACTTCCCATGCAACCAATAAGAATAATGAAATAGACCCATTTTAACCCGAACTCGAAAAGTCCCTCTTATATTATACATAACCCTGTTCCTTTGCTCCATCTTTTGAAGTTCAAGAGCATGATTTGGAGGCAGATAAACCAAACTCGACAGCATATGAACCGATACCAATCGAGCTTCACCTGGATTCTGACCAAAAGATTGAACAACTTGAGTTGCTATCAAACTCTCTGAAAAATAGAGCTCAAAATACAGGTACTCAAACTTAACATTCATTTTCTTATTCGGGTTTGAAAAATTTGCGAGAAATATTAGGTCACCATTTAGAAACTCCGGTGAGTTGAAATAGATTACACTTAAACTTGCTGCTGGTGTATCAAACACTGGAGTTTTGGGTTTAATAGCAACGAAGATGATTAAAGTTGCAATACCAAAGAAGATTAGAAGAAGGCTAAATACCAAACACAAGATTGCACCACACCATATTATAGGATTTGTTCTTCGCGGCTTACGTAGAATTGGTTGCTCTCTTGTTCTAGTCTTGTTTTCATATAGTAGTGATTCTGGTGTCAAGTTGTGCTGATTTCTTGCTTGCTTAGATAATACAATCTGATAAAGTGGAGATGGTTTTGTTTGTTTGGTGGTAGAAGGTGTATAGGGTGGGGGTGGTGGAAGGGGTTGCATTTTCTCTTTTTTATTGGTGTTTAGAGAAAATAAATTTGTATGAAGGAATGAGAATTATTGTTGTATGTTAAATAAACTGGGAAGTGGAGTAAGGAAAGTAAAGGGCAAAAAAAGAAGCTTTTGAATGGAGTGAAATGCAAAAACACCCTATGTGCTTTGCCTAACTATCAAAAATCCCCTATATTATTTTTATTAGCACAAACCCCTCCCCCCAAGTTATTTTTTATTAGAAAAAAAGAATTCTTTCAAGCCGAAATGACACTTATGTCCCCACAAAAGAATGCCAAAATGCCCCTCTAGATCATCAATAACTCCCCTACTAACTTTAAAAATTTGCAATAATCCCCCTTTTAATTTAAAACATTGACAAAAACCTCCTTATGATCTTCGAATGAGCTATTTAGCTAATAAAAAGAAAACATGGAATTTTTTTAATAATTAAGCAAAGCACAAGGGGTATTACATTTACCTCCTTTTGAATTCTTCTTAGTGGGGGCCAAATTATGCTTTAATATACAGAAAAAGCAGCTGAATGTAGGATTTAAAGTTAGATGTTTGAGTTTGAATTATTTATGCTTTTTGGCGTTGAAACAAGAAAACAAAAAAAGGAAATGTGAAGGTAAAGGATATGTGTTCTTTTTACTTTCTTGAAGTTGTTATTTAATGAGGATTTGAGCTGTCAAATGAGGAGGAGCACAAGGGGCAAAATCAAGGGCTTGATGTTTGTGGACTAATCTATTGCATAATCACATGATATCAGCCTTATTACTGCTAACTTTTTGTAAATTAAGTTTCATGCTTACCCACTAAGAAAGTACCTCAAAAAGGTGACCAATTTGATTAAGATAACTTAGTTATATCATTTTGGTATTCCTTTCTTGAAAATACCAGGTAGGATGAGTTTCAGTTGGGTTTCAATTTAAACTTCAAATCGAATTGGGTAAATATCACTTTTGGTCCCTCTTATGTTTTTTTCCCATTTTAGTCCCTACTATGAATTATTTATTTCACTTTAGTCCCTACTATGAATTATGTGTTTCACTTTAGTCCTTATCAGGTGGTTCTGATAACACGTGACATGCATATGAATATTTTTCAGGGCATTTTCGTTGTTTCGCTATTGAAACCATTTGAGATATTGTTTAATTGGTGAGCAATTTTGGTGTTTGAAGAAGATTTTGGGAGAAAACTTTAGTTTGGAACGAAATGGACGATTAAGTTGGACTGGAATGAAACCCTAGTTTGGAAGAGATTAAATCTTTAGTATTTTTTCAAATGATTAGAAAGACGAAAATATCCATGTTAGTTTACTTGAAATGATGAAATTGCCCTTATGAGCATATCACATGTTACCGGAACCGCCTTGGAACACCTGAAAAGGACTAAAGTGAAACAAATAATACATAGTAGGGACTAAACTGAGAAAAAAAATAAGAGGACCACTCTGTAAAAAGTTAATGATAAGAGGAACCAAATGTGGTGTTTATTGTAAAACCTTTGTCTTTGGCCAATCTGTGTTTACTTTATAGAGTGACAAATTGCTAGGTAAGAATGTTACAATTGTCTTTATCACATATATAAGTTACAATAAATTGAATTTTTTTTTAATAACTCAGGTGTTCAAGCTTGCACTAGATTAATCGAACTCATGAAAATATTTTCATCCAAGTTTCAAATGGGATTTGAACCCCCACCATTGTTGCTGGAGCAAACCTTATGAATTGTTGGTCAGCCAGTTGAAGAAATGCCCCGAAGGCATAAATTGAATTTTTTGTTACATTGTAATTTGCATAAACACAACGGTGAAACAATAATAGATTTTCCCAGTAAAAATATGATTGTGAACGAATTAAAATTTTCTCACCAAATATAAATAATTACTACTTTAATATTATGTCATTAATACCTCATTTTTGTATGTGTGATAGATATGTCATTGAAAATTTCTTACACTGACCCAATGGTGGCGCTTGATCGGCTAATCTTATTTAATAATACTTAAACATTTAATCTAATCTTATTTAATAATACTTAAACATTTGAATAATATTTATTTATAACTATGTTATTTTTTTAATTTTTTCTTATTTTTAAATTAGTAATACCATAATTACCAAAAAATGGACCGACTCGACCCGGATCGGACCGGACCGGACCGGTCCGTTTATGACCCGAAACAGGAAACAATTTGCATAGACTTTGTCTATGAGATTTTTATAAACCTTGTGGTTGTAAATCCACCAGATAATTCATCTTGATGATGTCATGCTCTCATAATGTGATGTTGTACATTTACAACCACAAAGTCTATGAAAATCTCATAGGCCAGGTCTATGCAATAATTTTCCCCGAAATATCACCAACTCGACCCGTCTTTGGCCCGGTGACGCAACTATGACCTGACCTGTTTTTGACATGAATGAACACGATCCGACCTGTTTGCCAGCCTTATATATAATTCACTTTTATTTATTTATTTTTTTCAAAATCGAAGATATATCGTTTTAAGTTATTCGTTCTTTAATTATGTTAGCTATTTTTATAATGGTGCATTATGACTTTCAAATGTTGTCTCATCTTATATGTGACGAAAGATAAAATATACTCTATTCGTCCCATTAATCTTTATTTTTTGGTACCGTTGACCAGTCAACTTGACTAAATTTCAATAAATTATAATAAATAATTTACTTAATATATTTAACTAATAATTTGACAATATCATATGACAATATGTATATTAATATTTAAAAGTTTTAATACGCAAAAAATGTTAATAATTTAAGATGATAAGGCACTTAAAATATTAAAAAATTTGACCGGATACTGTAGCTAAAGGAGTAAAAATAATGGGATAGAGGGAGTATAATTTTATAAAGCTTTAAAATATATTCAATTGATTCATAAAATATTATCTCTAATAAAATTATCATGTTTATTTGGACTTATGTGTCCATTAAATTCTCATTAATGTTCAACTTCTACTAGAATTAAATTTATCTAAGATGCCAGACTTAACGGCAAAAATTTGGGTTTGAAGTCTCAAAAAGTGTAGGTTGTCTAGTTTTAACTTAACAGTAATCTCTCTCTCATCTCATCATTTTATTTTATAGAAATTAATAGTCTAATTTTCAGCTGCGTAAGTCGTATAATTATCAACCCAATATTATTTATTCTCAATCTTTAAATTATCATTCATGTCAACCCGGTTTATAATTATGACCCAAAGGCGACAGTATTACCATGCCCACTCTGTTCAGTCAATTGCTCCATCTTGTGATTACCAAATTCGGCCCATATTAGCTTTTGACTTATGCAGGTGTAGCTATATGTGCTCGAATTTTGTCTTCCAATAAATTTTTATTTTAATCTAAATATAAGTTTCTGGAAGAATGAATTTTGCATTGATAATTATGTCATCACTCTATGTCATTTTATTTTATAATACTCCCTCCGTCTTATTTATTTTGTTTCTTTTGTTACAGTATTTGGTCAAATTTTTTAATTTTTTAAGTGACTTATCATATTAAATTATTCACATATGTGTTGTATTAAATCTTTTAAATATTAATATATATGATGCCATATGATATTATCAACTTATTAGTGAAATATATTAATTAAATTATTTATTATAAATTTAGTAAAATTGACTGGTCAACTGTACCAAAGGATAAAGATATTTGGGAGGAAGGAAGTATATACACAAGAGAAATTCATACCCAGATCGGGTTTGGCCGAACCCAAACTCATTACATGGCAAGTGTAATACACTTGCTTTGAGATTGGTTGTAACTTCCAGGAAAGTGACAAATCACAAAGTAAGTGCAATACACTTGCTTGGTCAAGGATTTTCCTATATACAAAGTGCAACGACGGACTTCTTTATAATAAAGCACGTTTTTTTTTATTATAAATTTAGTCAAATTGACTGGTTAACTGTACCAAAGGATAAAGATATTTGGGACGAAGGAAGTATATATACAAGAGAAATTCTTACCCAGATTGGGTTTGGCCGAACTCAAACTCATTACATGGCAAGTGTAACTTCCAGGAAAGTGACAAATCACAAAGTAAGTGCAATACACTTGTTTGGACAAGGATTTTCCTATATACAAAGTGCAACGACGGTCTTCTTTATATTACAACAGAAATTAAAAACATAATATACTAAAGAATAAATCAAAGAGGGAAAAAAAATATTGGAGGTACCTATATATGCCAACATTGAAACAATGAAACCCCACCTTAATTAGGGAAGAAAATTAAGTAACCAAAATTCATATACACGTTTGCTTGCTGTAAACTGGATTCCAAGTCCTGCAATTTTTTTGGTGATCCTTTTAAAATTGTCTGCAACCTCCTAGACTCTCATGGTACATTATGTCATTATGAATGGGGAAAATTGTTTTTTTTTTTAACTTTAGGATAGACTAATTTGAATATGAAAATGTAAATTTGATACCATAGTATATGTTTTCATTGCAATTTTGGTACAAAAATCAATTTTTCTATAAAGTTAATGACAATTTTCCCCCTTATAAAATGCATAATGTTCAATTTTATCTCCCTATAATTTTGAAAAAAATTAATTTACCCCTCATAAAAAATTTAATGAAGCAATTTACCCCTTTCAGTCGGAGGTTGTAACTCACTTGCTGAAATTGAAAATAGACATGCAAACTATTTTATAACACAAGAAGATAAATTATCATATTTATCATAACTCAAGGGTAAAATATCACATTATCATAATAAAAATGAATAAATACCGTCTATAAAAATATCAGGTGACGATGTGAATTTTTTTACAAAATATCTGGGAGTAAAATGGTGTTATTATTTTTAATAATCAGTTTACCTCATAATAAAATAAACTATTTACTTTCTACAATATTGTTTAGGAGGAATACTATATAAAGCCAATATCGAACTTCACACTAATTTATTTAGGTTGTGTTTAATTAATTGATCTCTAGAAAATGGGAATTATTATGAGTCTCATCCGATTGCGTCGCCATAAAGATGATGAAGAGGAAATCGATCATCATTTATCTAACCAAAACAACAATAATAGTATTAATATTAATGTTATTTCTTCGCCGTGGAATTCCTACAATAACAGTAGCAGCACTACTGGTACACATGAAAAGTACTCGGCTCCTTTTGTAAGAGAAAGTATGCGGCGGCGCGTGAAGCTAGGGTATGCGGTGGCGCAACCACCGACTACGGTGGGGAGGTGGATTAAGTACTATAGTAGCTGCCACCGGATATTGCTTGTGGGCGAAGGAGATTTCTCATTCTCTACTAGTTTAGCTACGGCTTTTGTTTGGGCTTCCAACATGATTGCCACTTCTTTCGATTCTCAAGGGATACATACATACATATATTATTCATGTTTATTAATTAATAATTAATTTTACATGAATCAAAATTAATTAATGGAGTATGTAATGCCGTTGATTTAATTTGTCAGATTTTTTGATGAAGAATTATCGGAATGCACTTTCCAACATTACGGAACTAAAAAAAAGGAATTGCAATATTATGCATGGGATTGATGCAACTACAATGGCGAGTCATTATTTTCTGGGAAATATGAAATTTGACCGCATAATATTCAACTTCCCATATGCTGGATTTTACAAGAATTTGTCCCGCCAAACTCAACTACGGTATACAAATTAAAAATATATATATTAATATATTGTTAGATTAAATAAATTTTGTATTTATTTTTTTAATCATAAGTCTAATTATTAATTAATATTCTTAATTAAGTAGATTACACCGGCAACTTGTGAGCATGTTTATGAAGAATGCTAAAGAGATGATAAGTGAAGATGGTGAAATTCACATATCCCACAAGACTAATGGGTTCCACAGGGAGTGGAATATTGAATCAGTGGCTTCTTTGCACTGGCTTAGGCTGATCGAGGCCGTTGATTTTAATCATCTTGATTATCCAGGGTACAACACAAAGTGTGGATTTGGGGGTGATAATAACTTCAATTCTTACCCTAGCAAGACTTACAAGTTTCGACTTATGTTTTCAAACGCCCTTAATTAGCCCGTAGGTATAAATATTGTAAATACTCAAGTTTCATAGTAACTAATAATTCCACTCCTATCTCTATGATATATATTTTGTTAATTTTCAATAATACTTTTTTTAACTTTGATTTTCAAACAAAACAATATATGCAGAATTTGACGCTTATCCAATTATTTTTTTTTACATAACTTCAATATTCTAATTATTATACTAACTAAACTGCATCCAGCTAGCTATAGTTTAGACTTTAGAATATTATTAGTACTATTTATATTTTTAAAAAAAGTCCAACAAAAATGCTGGTTTGCTCACATGAACACGCTACATTTAATTTGTTACATCAGATTAGATCTTTATCCAGAAATTAAGACAGGCCATGATGATTTTCCTCAAACCTCACACCACCTTTTTGCTTTTTAATTAATTTTAGCCCTCCGGAAACGTATTGGTTTAGGAGATGCTACA
Source organism: Penstemon eatonii (assembly GCA_038501285.1). Lineage (NCBI taxonomy): Eukaryota > Viridiplantae > Streptophyta > Magnoliopsida > Lamiales > Plantaginaceae > Penstemon > Penstemon eatonii. Next base: position 63,385,277 of record CM076708.1, on the reverse strand, counting down.
TGGTGGGTATTGTATTATGGCCCTCTATGAATGACACATGTTTAAAGTGGACTACTTTTTTAATATAAAAGCAAAAGGAATTGGTTCACTTTGGACATGTGTCATTCATAGAGACCCATAATGCAATACCCACCATGTAGCATCTCCTAAATCGTATTCTAAAACTAAAACTTCCGTCTGGTCTTGTCACAGCACTAGCTTAAAAGCAGCAGCTAGCCCCTCTAGAGAATCATTAAAGGTGATTCAGAGTACCATCTTGATTGGATTGCATGGATTGGTTTAACCAAAAAATAACAATTTTCTTTCGGTCTTTCTTGTTTTAGTTTCCACATAATAATCGATCAATAGTGTTTACAATTATTGTACTTCCTTTGTTTTAAATTTCATGTCGTTTTGAAGAAAAAAAACTATCCTAAATTATTTGTTAATACACTACATAATAACGCATAAATTACTAATAGTGAAATAAATAAAAAATAAGGATATTTTAGGTATATAATTTTTTTTCCTATAACTAAGGTTATTTAGTGTGTGAAAATATGTAAAGTAACAAATAATTTAAAACAAATGGAGTAATTAAGTAGCATTAAGTCGTACTTCATGTCTGCTCCGCATAAAATCCCCAAACGAACATCAATTCTCGTCTCTTATGGAACTCCACAATTTATCTCTTGCTCTCACTTAATTTTTATGATAATAATAATTGAATATGTGTGTGCAAGACATAGTTCAAATTGAGTTAAACGATGTATGATCGTATGTAATCGTATTTATTTAAACGTTTGAAATATAAATTCAAGTGTTTGAATATAATATTTTTAAATTGTATCATATTTAATTTAAGTTATAATTAAAAAATTATGTTAGATATTTCATATTTGTTTGTAAACATAAGATTTAAAAATTGTTTCCACTAAAATACCAAATTCCTGGATCAACCCGACTTGGGCCATGGTAATAATTTATTTTAGGGCCTATTTGAAAGGGTTTTGACTATATTTCGCGAGTCTCAATTTTAAAAAAAATAGTTTGAGTGCTCTCGGTGAAGCATTTGAGATCTCATTTAGTTAGATTTTAAATGTTGAGTTTTTTAGTTTTGAAAAAGTTAAAACCCCACTTAGATTGAGTTTGAATTTTTGGATTTGGTGAAAAAAGTAGGTGATAGATGATTAATGTTTTCTTATAGAGTTTGGTTGGGGTGGGGGGAATAGCAGGTGGTAGATTTCGAATCCAAAGTTTATAGGTTTCAACAATTTTGTTACGGATTTATTAAGAATTTGTGATGAAATTCATGAGTCTTGACATAAACTTATTTGAAAAGATTTTGGGCCAATTTTGCGTGATAGGCGTGCGTTTTCAAATTAGTCCATTAATGTAATAGTATAGGGCGTTGAGGCATGATTTTTCTTGGTAAACTTTATTTAGTTCTAGGGTAAATTACGAATGCCCTCTCAGGTAAGGCTTAATTAAAAAAATTCACCTCAGGTTTGTCACCTTCTTATAATTAACCCCTTATCTTTAAGATATTTTAATTTTGTCCTTCTAAGTTATTTGTAATGTTTATAATATGTTATAAATTTTAAAATTTGGGTGTTAATTGTTATATCTTGAAAATTATAAAAATAATAATCATATATTTACCACCAAAATAATTGATATAATTTATTATTTTCCATAAATTTCAATAAATCTTTTAATTTATAATACAATATAAAATTTAATAAATTAAAATATCTTATTTATAATACAATATAATTTATTAAATTTACAAATTTATAAAAGAAATTCATTTAACTAATGTTTAAACAATTCATATTTATAAAATATATTATTAAAATTCTATTTACTTTAATATTTTACAATTTAAATTGTTAATAAATATGTAAATACCTTTTTTTTGCAATATTTATTGAAATTTATGGGAAATTATAAATTATATAATGATTTTGGTGCTAAATATATGAATTGACAATTCATTTTTATAATTTACAAGATATAACAATTAATTAACACCCAACTTTTAAAATATATAACATATTATAAACAATAACTTTCAAGGGCAAAATTGAAATATATAAGGGACAAGTGATTAATTGTAAGAATATATCAAACTTGAAATGAATTTTTGTAATACCCAATATCTAAGGGGGATTTTTATAATTATGTCTTACCTAATGGGTATTCATAATTTACCCTTAATTTTTCTTACTTATTAATCCAGAAAGTGGGTACTCACAGTGGCCAAAGTAGAAGACAATCAATTATTTGCAAATTGTCTTTAATTAAGAAGACCAGAGCATCAAGTCTTTGTGGAAATTAACTCATTCTTTGTGGAAAGTGAAAAAGACCACAAGACATACATACATACACACACACGTACATGTTGATTTAATAGTTCTTACCAAAAGCAAAAGTACCTTAACTCTTACTTCACTCACAGCAGGTGAATTTCACTTTCATTTTGATCGATGAAATTAATGATCATCTGAAGATCCAGGAATTAAATGGGAATCCTACACAAATTCATCAGATCTTTGGGCTATAAACAAAGCGAGGGGGATATTGAAAGGCGTACCAGTCCGTACCAAACTCTTCATACTACTAATAATAATCCTCGCAATGGCGATGATATTTCTTCCAGTAATTTCTACGAAAGATTTCGTAAAATAGTATTATTATCTGTTCACTGTTTGTCCTACAATGGGCTGAAGGGACTATTCAGCTACATCTTCTTTTGGAAGCCAAAAAACAAAGCAAAAGCTGAACCAATTCTTCCTCTCATAAATCCTGAAAATGTTGATCCTCAGTTAGTACAACCTCTTGTGATTTCTTCTTTACCAGCTGATTTAGATTCGTCTGAATCAGATGTTGAAGAAATAAAGCAGTGTGTGTCAGTGTGTGTTGATGTTGATTCTTCTCATCAATGGGCAGAGGAAAACTGCGGAACCACCTTAAACCAGAGGGGGGATAAGGTGGAACAAATATTTATTTCTATACCTGATTCTTCTTTTAATAAAGAAGAAATTGAGGTGGAACAAGAACAAGAACAAGTGAGGTGGATTAAGCACTACTGCAACAGGCATAGAATACTGATTGTCGGTGACGGAGATTTCTCCTTCTCTGCTTGTTTGGCTGTAGCCTTTTGTCAAGCTTCAAACATGATTGCAACTTCTCTTGATTCCAAAGGTATTTTAGATTCATTCCTGTTTAATTTCTCTTTCTTTCAAGTTAACCAACAAACGTACAAATGTTAGACTTAAATTGAATTGAATTATTTGGAATTGTCTTTAATTTGTTGGTTGGTGCAATTAATTAATTTTGTTTTCCCAAGAGTTTTTGGAGAAAAACTATCGTAAGGTGGCATCAAACATTGAGAAATTAAGAAGCAGGGGGTGCATTGTTTTGCATGGAATTGATGCTACTGAAATGGCGAATAATGGCTTGCTTGGTCGACACCTAAGATTTGATCGTATAATATTCAACTTCCCATTTGCTGGATTCTTCAAAGGCCTGTCTTGCGAATCTCAGCTTCGGTTAGTCTGTCTATCTGTCTCATGCACTTTTGCATATCATGATTTAAGTTTAAAGAAGAAAATAGAAACCTTATTTAAATTGAATGATGCAATGCATAGACGACACAAAAGACTTGTGAGGTTGTTTCTGAAGAACGCGAAAGAGATGATAAGTAAAGATGGGGAGATTCATATATCTCACAAGACCAATGGCTTCCATAGTAAGTGGAATCTTGAATCCATGGCTTCTTCACACAAGCTTAAGCTCATTGAGGCAACCAAGTTTCATCACCGCGATTATCCTGGCTACAATACAAAGTATGGATTTGGGGGTGACAAAAATTTTAATTGCAACCCCAGCAAAACCTACAAATTTGGACTACAAGGATGAGATAGACAGATAGTTGGATAGAATCATATGTATTATTAAAGATGGAATCAATCTTAACTGGAGGTAAAAATATATCTTGGAACATATTTTACATGTAATCGCATTAGAATCAATTGTGATAGTAGCTGACAAATCATATGAAAATCTCTCTCTCCATTTAGTTAGTTGTAAATGTTTTCAGATGAGCATCTACCTGAAAGATTGCTGCATTTAAAAATTAGACCAATTCTTGGAAAGAAATAAAACAGAGCCATCATACATTATAACACATGAATGGAGGAGTCTGTATCTATCTAGAGTGCTTTAATAAATACTAGAACTACTAAATAGAATTTGATATCCATGCACTTTCAATTAATTATGGAATTAATGAATGTTAGTTTCACATTATTTTAACTCAAAGCAAGCAGTAACCAGAAATATAATATACTACGCACTGCTGGAGAGTGGAGGGTGAAGGAGATTTCTCCTTTGCTGCGTTTCTAGCCAGAGCTTTTAAATGCACAAATTCCTTTCTATAAACTAGAAAAGTGCACGTACGTTGTACGTGTCTAGTTAAATTCATAAGTAAATTTTATAAATTATAACAAAATTAACTTTGTCATATCACAAAAAATAACACAAATTAATGACTAATATTTAAATTACTTATTATCAAAGTTATTAATCCACTAAAAAATGATGACTTTAAATTATAATAATCAAATATAATTTGATGATTGATTTGTTCATAAGATCTTGTAATTTTTTTTTTTTTAAATATGATTATAACAAAATTATTTAGTTCATTCTTTTCACGGGTTTAACCCGTCTTTTCAACGATTTCATTCATTTTGCATCGATTTAAGATATTTTTTCATCGGTTTATCCATTCTTTTATCAATTTACCTACTTTCATTATTTTTCCATTTTTCGTCGATTTTATGTTTTTCTAGTGTAAACCTTGCATTTTCTATTGGTTTAACCTAGTTTTTGCTAGTTAAACTATTTTTTATTTTTAAAGATCTCACTCGTTTTCACCTAATTCACACGTTTTTTCATTGATTTACATTTTTTTCACCAATTTCACGTTCATCCAAATTTTTATCATTTTCACATGCTTTAGCCGACTTTTATCGTTTCACCAATTTTAATTAACCGATTTAACCTGTTTTCCATGAAAATTCGAGCACATATTTAATTCATAAGTTTAATCCATTTTTTCAGGGGCTTAACCTTTTTTTTTACTGATTTCATTAACTTTTCATCGATTTAATATATTTTTCTTTGATTTATCATTTATTTTATCGGTTTAACCAACTTTCGTTATTTTTTTTCTACTTTTCGTAGATTTCTTTTATTTATTCGGTTTAAACCATTTTCTACCGTTCCTTTTTTTTTTGGTTAAACTATTTTATTTTTATTTTTATTTTTATAGATTTTATTCATTTTCACTCACAAGTTTTTTCCATTGATTTACATGTTTTTAATTTTCACCAATTTCATATTATATTTAATTGATTTAAAATGTTTTCACCGATTTTACTTATGTTCCCCGATTCACTGATCTCACCCATTTTAAACGATGTCATCCGGTTTTTTTACTAATTTCATCGATCTTATCCGGTGTTCATGAATTTCATCCAAAGTTATTCCAATGCATATATAATTATCGATTTCACAGACGTCTTTTTACCTGTTTCACTCGTTTTTCACCAACTTTATCAGTGTTCACCAATTTGACCCAAAAATTTTTTATATCATTTTCGCATGTTTTAACCGACTTTTATCGATTTCAACCACTTTCCATGAAAAGAGCTCCATGAAAATTTGAGTATCACCGACTGCACCAAAATTTCATCGTTTTCACTAAAAATTTCATCTATTTCACTTGTATTTATCGAATCCACCTGTTCTTCATGTCTTGATTATTCGCGGTTATGCATGTCTTGATACTTTTGGATATTGTTTATATTTAACTTTTTTAGCCAAACAAAAATTACGTACTTAGATTATAAATAAATTATAAAAATTAATGTAAGATATAATTTTAGATTTTAGGAGTTTATGAGTTTATGTAGGAAATAAATATTATAATAAGACTTTATGTTTAATTATACCTCTTCATTTAGTTTTATATTGAAGTGTTCATATTGGAGTAGACTTCTTTTTCCTATGTTTTTCTTATTTTTATTAATTTAATTATCTTTTAAGTAGGGGTATATTAGTCTTCACAAAAAATTCAAGAAACTCTATTTTCTGAACTCGTACTTTTATTTGTACTAGAAAGGTGCACGTACGTTGTACGTGTCTAGTTTTAATTTCATGGGTAATTTTCATAAATTAAAGTAAAATTAGCTATTTTTATTTTATAGAATATCATATATTGGTCAATTTATTTTTTATGAAATTTATTATTATTAATTATTATTAATTTATAAAAAAAAATGATGACTTTGAATAGTTATAATAAATATAAAATCATAACTAATTTATTCATTACATCTTATAAAATTGGTTCAAATAAGATCATTAAGAACTTTTTTAGTTCATTACATCAGAGTAGTTTTTATGTCAAGTTTATCCGTTATTCACCGATGTTACATGTTTCGTCCGTTTCTTCATAAATTTCACTTGAACTTTCATCGGTTTCATGATCATTTTTTCTTACTTGTTTCACCGGTTTTTTCACAAACTTCACAAGTGTTTACCAATTTCACTCGAAGTTTCATCGATTCATATGTTTTCACTGTTTATTTTTTTTGTCGATTTTTCCGTTTTTTATCGATTATAATAATTTTCATTGTTTTCCCTTTTTCGTCGATTTTTTCTCCAATTTAAACCATTTTCTTTTGATTTCACCTTGTTTTTGTCGGTTAAAGTTTAACTCGTTTTCACCTACTTAACATGTTATTCACCTAAAATTTTCATCGATTAAACATGTTTCGCCGACTTCAAGCTTTTTTGACTGATTTTATCCGTTTCTTTAAAATAATTTATCGGTTTATTTTTTTTTAGCAATTTATCCCTTTTTTTTACAGCTTATAATATTTTTCATTGTTTTTCTCATTTGTAGTCCATTCTTTTGTATTTCTTATTTAATTTAAACCATTTTTCTACTGATTTCACCAGTTATACTACTTCTTTAACTGATTTCACTCATTTTTATCATTTTAACCCATTTTTACCTATTGTTCATGTATTTTCACTAATTTCACATGTTATTCACCATAGTTTTTCATTGATTAAATATGTTCTTACCAACTTTACGTTTTTTGACCGATTTTACCCCTTTCCACCCGTTTTACCAAATTTTACTGAATTCATCATTTTTCTTAAAAATTCCATTAAAATTAATTTTCATTGATTTCAAATATTTTCACCAACTTTACCTTTATTTTAATCGATTTTACCCGTTTTCATCCATTTTTCACAAAATTTACCCAATTTTATTTATTGATTTCAAATGTATTTATGATTTCACATACCATTATATACGTTGTACATGTCTATTCAATTTCAGTGGTATTTTGTTGTAAATCAGAATAAATTTAACTTCATTATATCATAAAATACCACATATTAATGACTGCTATTCAATATATTAACTTCATCATGAGAATTTTCATCGATTTCTTTATTTTTTTCGGTTTAAACCATTTATCTCTTGGTTTGATTTTGTTCTTGTTGGTTGAATTTTTTTTGTTATATTGATTTCACTCATTTTTACCAGTTTAACCAATTTTCACATGTTTTCGCCGACTTTAGCCTTTTTTCACCGATTTTACCCATTTTTCACCTATTTCATCATTTTTACGAAATTTCATCGTTTCACCGATATCATCCATTTTGTCGCTAATTTCACTTGAATTTTCATCGATTTCACATGAATTTATCAAATTTTCAACTCAAATAATTATACATCTTCAATTACTTTTAAGTATATCTCAAATTATTTCACTTACCGTATCATTTGAAAGATATTTCTTTATCGATCTAAGTCATTTCACTTATTATATTAATTAGTTTAATTCAATTTTCATCATTTTTTCTACTGGTTTTATATTGTTTTACTGATTTACTCGTTTTTTTTTATCAATTATACCCTATTGTACATTGTTTTTCCTATTTTTCATCAAATTTCTTTAGTTTTTCCATATTCAAACAAAAAAGACAAAAAATTTATCGTGGTTTAGTTCACACCGTTTTGTTAGTTCAACTTTTTTCCTTTTATTTATTTTTATCAGTTTAACTTATATTTCACTGATTTCACTTGAATTTTCATTGATTTCATAGACTTTAACATTTATTCAATGATTTAACCCTTTCTTCATATATTTTACCCGTTTTTCACTTATTTCACCGATTTGTTTCCCATGTTTTCACAAATATCACCCGAAGTTTCATCTCCCATGTATTTATCGATTTTACTGGCACTTTTTATTACTGATTTGTCTCTTTTATTCACCTACTTCACCGTTCATAAATTTCATCCAGATCGATTTCACATATTTTCATCAATTACTTTGAACGGTTTCACCAGCATATCCGTTTTTTCACTTAATTCACACGTTTTTGTCTAAAAGATTTCCATGAAAATTTGAGGTAATGTTTCTCATGTCAAATAAAGATTACTTAGTTCACTAAGTCATAAACATTTTTGTTCATTCATAGGTAAGATGCGATTCTACTTGAACATGGTTTTTATTATATTTAAGAGAATATAATTTTTTTTAAGGAGTGACATATTGTACTAAATCTTTAAATGATACAAATAATATTTTGCACATAACAACATTTTGATAATCCATTATAATAATTTTACATATATAATTTAGCAACTATTCAATATAATAGTGTTTTTATTTTTATTTTTATGTGTTATAAGAGAACAATAATGAAATTATAAAAGTGATGTTAGTTAATTTCTTATTTATTAGAGTTAATATAGTTTAATTTGAATTTTGTTTTGTTTTTCTTCCGTATTCATGGTGCTTGGTTAGGAGGAAAGGAAGTTATAAATTTTCTTAAAATATTTTCCTACCAAATTTTTGATGAGAAAATTTAAGGAAAATTCATGTTTGATTATATTTTTTATTATACTTTACAAGTTGAGTAAGGGCATTATTGTCTTCACAAAAAAAGAAAAAAACTTAAAATATTCACACTTTTAGTATTAGTATAGATATAGATATAGATATAGATATAGATAGATATAGATGAAATCTTAGCAAAAATACTAGAGCCCAACCAAATTATACTCTCTCTCTCTTTATATATATATATATATATATATATATATAGTGTATGTAATTAAGGCCAAGTGAAATAGTGTTGATAAAACTTGACTTGATCATTGAAAGCAGGAACAATTGCCAGCTTGCTCTATTATATTACAGAGGATGATTTATCAGCAAGGGCATCTAGATTATACTTATATCATGAACATAACAACTTATTATATATTCACAAAAACATCAACATTTTTACTCCTCATGAAACTTTCAATTGATACGTTAAAAAAATAAAAAAGAAAATGATTGTAATAACGAATAATGCAGAAAAAACTTCATTATGATGGGTAGTAGTAGTAGTACCCGGCCAGCAATTGGGGAAAAAATAAGTATAAGTGAAAGAGCCCATTCATCAAAATTTATATAAGAACAGTGGATAAGAACAATATCCTAATTTTATTTAAGGAAATTATATGGAAAATTCATATAGCCATATATTTAATAGTATTTTGCAACTCAAGTTTGAAAATTTAACTTTTCAATTGTAGCTTACTGTTTAAAGTTAAAACAGTTTTTTTTATGAGATAGATAGATATCATTATCAACATTCAACAATAGGGGTAATTCCCAACATCTATCTACTAGCCCAAAATTAGCCTGACAGACAGGTGAAATTCTTGGTGAAGTGGAATGGACCATTAAAGTAGTAACTAACTGGACTTATTAGATTAGATATGGGGTTGGTCACTGAAAAAAGTTCAAACAGTTCACATATGAGCTGGGGCTGAATTTGGGCTATGCCTTAATTAATTAATTGCATAACATTACATCTATATGTCAAGCCGAAGCAGGCAATAGCCACTCATGTCTGTCTGTCTATCTGCTTGCCTGTCTTTTCAAGTTAGCCATCTTCAACTGTATCAACAATTCAAAACATTTATTTCAATCTTAAATTTTTCCCACTCTCACTTAAATATAACAACAATAACAATAACAATAATAATAATAATAATAAAGCATTCAAAAAATAAAGACGAGTAAACATAATTAATAGAAATTGTATCTTTAGAATTAGGCGTTTCTTAGTAATCGCATCTGTTAAGTTATTTAATTGATCTTTAAATTGTATTTTTAAATTTAGATATTATTCACTTTTGTTAAAGTAAACTTAATTATATAACTTTTAAAGAATTAAAATAAAATTTTAATATAATTTAATGGAGTAAGAATTTGATAACGTTAAACACCACTATAAACGTTCAACTTAAAAGAAACTAATAATAATGAATTGAATTTGTCAAACGAGACATATAGTGAATTAACTTATATCTTTTTTATACATTTAAATTACTTTACTTTTAAAACAACAACAAAAAAAAAATATACAAGAAAGAAGGAAGGAAAGGCGCTGGAATTGGCAGGCAAAAAAAAACGAAGAAGAAAGAAGGAAAGGCACGACAGCAAGCAAAACAACAAAAACAAAAAAAAAAAGTAAAAAAAAATGAAAGAGCGCGTCCAGCTGCTGGCAGGCAGGCAGGCAGGCATCTCCCTGCCCATCCGGGGGAGCTCTTCTCCAGCCGAGGGAGGATGTTGCTTGCCTTCCCCTTCGGCGGAAGATGGCCTTATAGAACTAGATTATTATTTTAGTTCAGTGATTTAATATGACCCACTAGATTATCACGCATAGATTCAATCAAATATCTAGAATATATATAAATAAATCCCATGTATGGGTCCAAAACTCCAATTATCAGGTGACTTGCATTACATAACTTTATTTGCTCAATAATTATTATATGATTCTTCTAAAATAAAGAAATTTAGTGGACTTTCACGGTCAATGGTCCAAAATATCAAGCATGTCTGAACGGCCTTTAATATTCATGATACTGCAGTTTTATTAAGTAATTAGAGGTTACCCCACCTTCTAAACCACATAGTACTCTTTCGTTTTCCAGAAAGCCAGAATATAATTAGTCATTGATTAGATTAATTAAGTAGGGTATAGTTTTCTGTACCATCAAAACCACGTATGTGTACTACATTTCATGAAGTAACAGTGTGTAACACCAGCTAATTAATTACATTGCTTTAAAGTTTTATTCATGCTCATATCAAATAAGAGCATGTTTGGTTTTCATACTCTAATTTTTTTTTAAGTAAAATTCATATAAGTATCATCAAATCATAAATCTATTCAAATATAATCAAATTATTTGACAATGTAACTCCCAAACTACTAGCATTAAAACTAGAGAAAAATTCACATTAGTGATAGTAAAATATGAAGCCTCATGTCTTACCAACGGGTCATTGGCTTTGCGGTTTTCATACTCTGATTGAAGACGATAAATACTCTTTCTCTTAATATCTAAGATTTCAACCTTAATGTGTTCTATATATATGTGGCTACATATTATTCAATAGTTTTATTACGATTAATTTTTGTTATCTAATCTGGTAACTGCCCAAATTTAGAAGTGAAATAATGTTTTGCAAATAGACCCAAACTCAAGTCTTGTATTTAAATTAATGTAATATTAGTCAGATGTCGGGTGGGTGTGGCTAATTTTTTACTTGGCCATATACAATTAATCATAATTGATGGGAAAATACAAATTGGAGTTACTCGAAAACATGATAGCAAGGCTAGAAAACAATCTCGCATAGCCAACTTCGAATCCTTGTTGATAGAGCTTTTTGATAAGTGTAAATTTGTGCCTAGAGGGCAATTAAGAGATTACGGATCTCAACATTAAATTGACATAAATGAGAAATTGTAAAATCTTTATCAATCTATCTTGTAACGTGCATAACGTCTTCAAATTTATTAAGTGTAATGTCTATTCTAAAAAGATTAGTGTACCCCTATTAGAGATCTATAAATAGATAGCCTATTTCCAAGCAAAGAAAGTCATTCATATTACAACAAATTAAATACAATTCTTGAATGATTTCGATAGATGTGTGCATCGAATGTTATTTTTACATTTATGATGTATCTTAAAATGAATTTATTTTTACTCAACATCAGTTCTCATATAATATGTCTGACGCACCTCGATCAAGATTAAACACTTGAAAAAAACCAAAAATAAAATTTTGCATAGCCTACTCTGAGCTTGTGCTTTGGGGGCTGACAAAATCAACTCATAATCCGTTTAAATCCATCAAATTAATTGGTTGAGAGAATGGGTAATTGCAATTCACTCCGAGCTAGTAACAAAACCATGACAACAAATTTTGTCATGAGCCAAAAATCAACTATAACGTGGAGTAGAATACAAGAGCCAGTTATACGATGTTTGTAACAATCACGACAATAAATCATGAAAAAAATATCCCACATTTCGGACTAAATGATTTACGGGGATCCGCCACATGATAAGTTATATGGGTTAACTCGATATCTATTTCTAATTGAGAATCAGGATGGAAGCATTTTCATGGGTCTGTCTAAGGGTCATTTGCGGTGAAGACCCCTTTGTGCGCAGAGTGTACAACAGTATGGTGGGATTCCGAGGCTTGGTGGAGGCACATCCTGCGATTTACATCCTTCAGGATTCTAGGACAAGGATTCCGAGGGTCCATGATTAGTCTAGCGTAAGTTTGAACACCTGGATTATCAAAAAAATATATTTAATTCATCGTAAATATTGAAGGGCTTCTTGGAGTCACCTTAACCTAATTCAATGTTGTCGATTTTGCGTAGTATCTATTTATATTTGGAACTAGTTAAAGATTTATTAAATGATCGCTTTCTGATAAATGAACAATTTCTTTTATTAATTAACATGTATCATTTGATGGACCAACAACGTCTTTAAGTTTTGATTTATGTTGAGAGAAGTTTTCACTTAATGTGTCTGACGCGTCTCTGTTAAATTCTAGGGGAAAAATAATATGCCCTTTGATTAAAAGAAAAAAAAAACTTGATATCGATGTAGCACTCGTGGAGTATAAAAAAAATATTTCATCCTGTTACCGCATAAGTTTTACTAATTGATCAAATTATACTTAACATGATTAGAAAACTCCCACAAACATTTAAAATTAATATTTGGTTGCTTGAGAAATTGGAACACTTGCAATGAGGTTCTGGCCCGGCTGGGTTGTCCCACTCGAATGGATTCCTTTCTTGTCTACTTGCTAAATCTTCCACCCAAAATCAAACAGGAATTAAACTAATTGCTTTGAAGATTCATTATTTCCCGATCACTGCCCTACAAAAAATTTGCTTGCCTCACCTGCACTCTTATGTGTATTCCTCAAATCAAATATTCTAATATTATTTTCTTTTCATTTTTGCCTTGTTCTTTCCAGTCTTACACAATACTATGGTATTTTATTGCGTGTGGAAAGTGACCAACCAACCACAAAGAAATTTATTAAATATTGTTTGCTTAATTTGATTCATCAGATTTAAAACTAAAAAGTTGGGGATAGTTTAATCTAAGAAGTTCAATAAATGTTGGTATATATGGATATCAAAACATTTGTTTTATTTTCTTAATATCATATACAAGTATATTTATATATGGGCAAAATTGCAAAAACCGTCCCAAACTAATCACTGATTTTGGATTTTCGTCCCAAACTATTTAATTTGGCGAATTTCGTCCCGTAATTTAATATTTTTTTGGAATATCGTCCCACCATAATTATAAGACGGAATTGCGCATTTGCCGATGAATTATCACATGGTTGCTTAAGTGTCATGACATGGTAAATTTTAACATGAATAATTATATAATATTGCAGAGTTCGTCCCAAATTAATTACAAGATTGAACGTCATTTTCATTAAATTAGAAATTTAATATTGGGACTAAATTCATACAAAATGGTAAATTATGGGACGAAATATGGCGAGTTGATATAGTTTGGGACGAAAAATCAAAATTAGTAATTAGTTTGGGACGATATTCCAAAAAAATATTAAATTACGGGACGAAATTCGCCAAATTAAATAGTTCGGGACGAAAATCCAAAATCAGTAATTAGTTTGGGACGTTTTCTGCAATTTTACCTTATATATGTCTGGTGATTAGTTATTTTTCTTAAAAGTAGTATAGTTTATTTATCTTAGCACGATTTAAGTGTAAACAAATTTTAAAGTCGATGAAGCCATAGCATGTTGATTAAGGTTGGGGTTCTATAACTAAGAGGTCGTTTGTTTCAACTTTCACTAGTATTAATGTAAGTATTTCTATAGTTTAATACTAGTCTTGTAATTTGTTTATCTTTATATTTTGATACCAACAAAAAAAATTTGATATAGTGATTGATTGAAACAAAAATTCAAACAAAAGAGTTTTTAATCTGGCAATATACCATATGATCCATTCATTAAGAAAAAAGAAAGGCAAAATTGCAGAAAAGGTCCCAAACTAATTGTCAATTTTGGGTTTTCGTCCCACACTTTATCACCTCACCGAATTTCGTCCCGTAATTTTATTTTTTTTTGGGATTTCGTCCCGCCGTTAAGTATTAGACGGAAATTGCACACGTGGCCGTTAAATTGCCACGTGGCTGCTTACGTGTCATGATGACGTGGCAATTAGCATGACCAATTATACAAGATTGCAGAATTAGTCCCAAACTAATTAAAAATTTTGGTTTTTCGTCCCAAACTAATTACAAATTTTGATTTTTCGTCCCAAACTATATCAATTAGCCAAATTTCATCCCGTGATTTACCATTTTGCATGAATTTAGTCCCACTATAAATTTCTAATTTAACAAAAATGAAAATTCAATCTTTTACATTTTCTTTTTCAGAAAAAATAATATGAATTTTCGAAACTCCTATGCTCTTTTGAGAAATAAAATTCTCATGTCATTTCATTAGAAAAATATTGTGCGTTCTTTTTTAGTATTAAAATATTATAAATATTGACATTATTGACTATGTTATTCACATGTTCATAATGTTTCATTTTTTCTCAATAAATTTCATATTTCCCAATTTGCAAATATGCTTGTTCCGGAAGAAATCTTCAGTTTGGATAATAATTGTGCTGATGAAATTTTGATTAGCGCCTAATCAACATTGATATTGTGTTCTTTTTTAGTATTAAAAATATTTATAATATTTTAATACTAAAAAAGAACACACAATATTTTTCTAATGAAATGACATGAGAATTTTATTTCTCAAAAGAGCATAGGAGTTTCGAAAATTCATACTATTTTTCTTGGAAAAGAAAATGTAAAAGATTGAATCGTCATTTTTATTAAATTAGAAATTTATAGTGGGATTAAATTCATGCAAAATTGTAAATCACGGGATGAAATTTGGCTAATTGATATAGTTTGGGACGAAAAATCAAAATTTATAATTAGTTTGGGACGAAAAACCAAAATTTTTAATTAGTTTGGGACTAATTCTGCAATCTTGTATAATTGGTCATGCTAATTGCCACATCATCATGACACGTAAGCAGCCACGTGGCAATTTAACGGCCACGTGTGCAATTTCCGTCTAATACTTAACGGCGGGACGAAATCCCAAAAAATAATAAAATTACGGGACGAAATTCGGTGAGGTGATAAAGTGTGGGACGAAAACCCAAAATTGCCAATTAGTTTGGGACCTTTTCTGCAATTTTGCCAAAAAGAAATGTGTATGATCTATATTTGTACAGAGTATCAGACTCTGGAATAAATAAATTCCTAGAAAAATAACCCTAATGTACTTTAGTTTACTCTTTTGGAGAACAATATACTTTAGTTTTGGAGAACAATATACTTTAGTTTTATGACGTCCATAACATATCTTCTACTTAAACTGAAATAAATTATTTGACGTGGATCATCCTACACCTACTAAGCATGACTATAATACCAATAAGTTGAATTTTGTCTATTGAAAATCACCTCTAAATATCTTCACATCTTTGTCTAGAAAACCGACAACACATAATCCATTGCAGAAATGAAATGATCTATTAATATATCCATGATAAATAAAAGCCTGCCTTAGAATTCAAGTATTAAAAGAAAACATAATTTTTTTTTCCAATAAGGTAAAAAGACATCTCAATGGACCATTATTCTGCAAAATACATAAAATAAAAGTTTAGTTTATTAAGAAACAGTGGATTAATGAAAGAGAACAAGGAAAAGAATTAAAGAAAAAATCAAAACAGATTATTTCCAAAAGAAAAAAATTGAGAATAATAAATAACCCCGTGCAGAAGAGCAATACTTTTAATTATTTAAATATTAAATATCACTATTAACTAGAAGTGTAGTGTAAGCCAAAAAATCAACCAAAAATAAACCGCTTTCTTTCTCACTCCCACAATACAGAGACAGATATCAAGAAATCAGAGCTAAGAATAATACTCTGCAAAAACTTCACAATCAATGTCGTAACAATGTTCAAAACATAAGATTGCGTGTCGGAAACCTTCATGTTCAATTGGTTCATCCTCAGAAACAATAAATATTACTCCAAAAAAATTCAAATATATAGATATAGAGAGATAGATAAAGAGGGTGTGAAAATATATGAAGAAAAGAGTAAAAAGTTAAACTGGGAAAGCACAGAGATCAGTTTTTGGAAGGGTTTTTTGATTGTGTCCATGAAATCACGGCGGCGATTGTGTTCTCTAGGATGAGTGACTCTGCTTACCGAGTTGAAACGACGTCGCGACTCGCACAATGGCGGATCGAAAATTTGGCTTCTTGCACTTACAGAAAATCCGATCCTTTCAAGATCGGCAAGTGGAATTGGTCAGTAATTCAAATCTTTTTCTTTCACTCAAGAAAAGAGTTTTAAAGAATATCCCTCCAGATTCTATTCATTAAGAATTTTTTTTATTTTTTATTTAATTATGGTTCCACTAATTAATTTTTGTGATATTTAAATATGAAGGTATTTATCTGTGGAGAAAAGTAGGACATTATCTATTAAACTGTACCCAGAGACATCAAATTTAACAAGAGATAATCCTCCAGTTGCATCATTTATAATCAAAATTGTCTCTACTTTGGGGGATCGCAAGTGCTTGATTCATCCAGGTATCTTAATTTTCTTGATGTAAATATTACTCACTAATTTGGGGACTTACATCATACAATATGTATATATATTTTACTTTCTTTGCAGAAGTTAAAAATAAGCAGCTAAAGAACAATGAAGTTTTTATCTGGGCTATTGAGCTTCCATTAACGGGGAAATTCATCATCGACGTTGAGTTTCTTGATTTGAAAATTGCATCTCCAGACGTAAGAATAAGATTAGAAGCAGCAACCATTTATTTATTAAGAAATGTTAAATTCTATTTTCCCCAATCCAACCGCCTCAGTCAGTCAGATCAGATGCCTTTTTAATTTGCCAACTATTAATTTCATCAGTAGCCTCTCCATCTTTAGATACTGATATTAGTAAAGTAGGGGAACTTACTTGTCCTGCTTTCATGATATATAGGGCTCAGAAGCTTGCTCGATTTGGAGTGAAGGATTCCCGCAGATTGTACAGTTGAATGAAACAGCTCTTGCATCACTTGGACGAATGTTGTCTGAAAGCATACATACAGATATCATAATAAATGCATCCAACGGAAGCACCGCAGCACATCGAGCAGTTCTTGCTTCCAGGTCTCCTGTTTTCCGCAGCATGTTTTCACACGACCTAAAGGAAAAAGAAATGTCTGCTGTAAACATACCTGACATGTCAATTGAAGCCTGTCGGGCTTTTCTAAATTATATCTATGGAAACATAGAAAATGAAGAATTCTTGACCCACAGGCTGGCCCTTCTTCAGGCAGCTGATAAATACGACATTTTAGATTTGAAAGAAGCGTGCCATGAAAGTCTTGTAGAAGACATCGACACCAAGAATGTTCTGGAGAGACTCCAAAATGCTTCTCTGTATCAACTGCCGAAATTGAAGACCGCTTGCATGCGATATCTTGTGAAGTTTGGCAAGATCTTTGATATGAGAGATGAATTCAATGCATTTGTAGTATGTGCAGATAGAGAACTGATTGCTGAAATATTCAATGAAGTTCTTGCTGCCTGGAAGGGGTTCTGAAATCCTGTATAATAAATATTAGAAGATTGATTGATTGATTGATGTTCATTAGTGTGAACTATTATTCATTTTCAAGAACATAAACATATAGTAAGTAGGAGTATATTCTTTTGTTCAAATGCCAATTGTTTGTTTAGTTTTACTTGTACAGTTTGTAAATGGAAGTTCAAAGTGATGTGAATATGATTGATATCAATCGAACTTGGCTTGCTATTAGTCAAATGCATTTGTGTTTCTTAATCTTTATTCCATACTTGCTAACTTGTACCAGAAGATCATGTGATGGTGGAGAAACAACATAATTAGGTGACTTTCCTTCACTTATTAATACTCATGTCAACTTAAGTTCAGGTAAATTCATACTGAAAAACATCAAACAACCATCTCGGATTATTCTTATTAGTCATTAAACAGTAACTTTGAGGCTTCATAGAACTCGAGATATTCATTTTCTTATCTTAGGAAGCATGATATATAAGTATGGTCTAACAGGAGGGTCAGCTATCGGTATCAAGAGAGTCTAGGCACACCTAAAAATTGCCAAGAGGATGAAATTCAGATGACTCTAGCTTATACTTAAGAATATGAAATTGGCATGATCCATACATTCCACCTCTTAAGTTTTATTTCGAAATTGAAAGAGTAACTAACTACTTGTGAATACCCAATAACTAAATTCTTGATCTGATCAAAAACCATTGTGCTGAAATTGTAATACAAAAGAATGGAGTTATTTTGGTCTTACCGGCTCCGACAAACTGAAGCTACTTCTGAAAACCGGGGGTAAAATCGTTTCTTTCTCGTTGGCTCGACCCCCTTTATTTTCAGAAGAGTGTGGCTGGTTTCAGAAATTAATATTTCCTTGCCCTCTGGCTCTGGAGGGAATATTATCAGCATATCCCCCAATTCAATTCTCTTTACCTGGCTAAATTTTGGCATCCAGTATAGAAAGTAAGTAGAACACGTTCCACCCACCATAAAAATATTCCCGAGTTAGATCAAATACCTAAATAAATAATAATTTTTCAAGTAACCTTCATTATTTATTATCGGATTAGTTAATATTTCATCATTTTTATTTATATTTTCATCAAATAATATAATTTATGTTTGATACATTAACATCATCACTGTTTGCTAGCTTTGTTTACTAAATCATTTATTTGTATTAAGTGGTTAAATGTATTTCGAGATATTTTTTCATGTTCAATACTTGTTATAAATATATATATATATATATATATATATTAGTGAAAATAACATAAATTATAAATCTTTGGCACTTTGCACCCCAAAACTTAAGAAATTGGCACTTTGCACCCCCAAAATAAAATTAATACTTATCACGCTCGAATTAAGAACAAATTAGCAACTTGCACCCCCAAAACACAATAAATGGACACTTTGCACCCCGAAACACATAATTAACACTTAAATCCCTCAAAAAAAATTATAAAAAAAACTCAAACCCCTCATTTTTTCCGACAAAGCTGACCATCGGGGTGAAAAAAAGCAAGGCAAAATAGGTAAGTTTCCGATCCAATTGAACAACCTACATTTATATACATATATACAAATTAAATACCATGAATTTGGAATGATTATATCATATAACAAATTAACAACCATGAATTATAGCTTGTAAATTAAGCGTGCTATGCAAAGCAATTGAATAAGTAAAAATTGGTAAGTTCAACTTTGCCTTAGATGTTTTTCAACCCGATGGTCGACGTTGCCGGAGAAAAGGATGGGTTTGAATTTTTTTTTGGGTGTTAAGTGTTAATTTTGTGTTTCGGGGTACAAACTGTCAATTTATTGTGTTTCGGGTGGTGCAAGTTGCTGATTTGTTCTTAATTCGAGGATAATAAGCGCTAATTTTATTTTGGGGGTACAAAGTGCCAATTTCTCAAGTTTTGGGGGTGCAAAGTGCCAAAGATTTATAATTGAATTACCTATTTTGCCCTTGAGTTTTTGCTTGATTATAAAAGAGGGTGCAAAATGTTGTATTTTTCATATTTTAAGGGTGCAAAGTGTCTATTTTCTATGTTTCGGGGTGCAAAGTGCAAAAAACCCTTTATAAGCTAAATCGTGTAGGAAAGTAATGGGTATATTTGTTTGGCTTTTTCCAAAAACATTTCAGGTATATGTGGATGGATTTTGGCCCAGTCTTGTGGGTTCGTGATATAGAGCTAGAACCCTTTCAAATGAATTTTCGTCAGATCCATGAAACTCATCACAAAATCTATTCATAAGCCCACACTCAAACTCTTTAAACCTATAAAACTTTGTTTTAACACATATATCACCTATTTGTTTGGGTTTTGAGTCTTTTGCCAGAGTAGTTTGAAAAAATTAATAGATGAAAAACTTATTTCATAAAATAGAAAACATGTTTGTTTGACATTTCCCAAACACGAATTTTATTTTGGGAAACGCCAAACAAACAAGCTATCTCTTAAAAAAAGAACCTATACAAACTCTATTATGATTTGACATATAAATAACTCATCTATTACACATCTTATATCACATAAACATATTTAACATAAAATCTTACACTCCTATACATACAACCTAAACTCTTCTAAAAAAAAACTAAACCACCTTATTCCTAAACTACTCTCCTAAAATTCAAACAAACAATATTACGCAAATCGAGATTATTTCACAAACTCACATTATTCCTCATTAGGGCATCTCCGATGGTGCTTTAGGGGTCGGGAGGCGGGGTTGAGCCTGAGTGGAGAAATCATCTCCAGTGGACGAGGCTCGAGGGCGGGGTGAGGGTTGGGGCTGCACAGGGACGGGCTCCGGGCTCGGCAGAGCCCTGTCTGGAGCCTCGAGGTCGCAAGGGGAAGAAATGGAAGAAAAACACGCGCCCCTATTTTATTTTTTAAAATATTTTTAATAATTTAAAATTAATTATTTAAGTAAATATTTAATAAAATCAAATTTCCTCCTAAATTAAATTAAATTAGTAGAATTGAATTATTTAATAAAATTTGTTAGTATATTTATTTTATATTTACTAGTATTTAATAAATATATGTGGTCATCAAATTTTAATTGGATTATTTAATATAATAAAACCATTAATAATTTATTAAAGCTGTAATTAATTTTTTTATGGGCAAATATTAAATTTCATTATTTAATTTTAATTTCTTTTATTATAATTAAAATTTTAATCATTTAATTACAATAATGGTGGTGGCTATACATTTTTAAAAATATCGAACTATTTAAAAATATACTTAAACACTTATACAAACAATTTAAATTAATATATAAATAATAAATATTTAAAAGCATACTAAAATTAATACGATAAGTAAATTCAAACAATAAGTTAACTGTATTTTGCATACACATAGGTTATTAAATCTTCTTGAAGTTTACGATTGATTTATTTGGAGAGTATTGCTTCATGACGAATCATATAGTTATCCAAATTAAAACTATAATTATAATTTAATTAAGTGGGAGTGGACAAGAGTTGAAAATTTAATTAAATCATTTCGGAGCTCTGCCATTAGAGACGACCAGACAGGGCTCAGGGTGGAGTCGGGGGCAGCCACAGTGCTCCGGAGCCCTGCGTCCCCGCACCATTGGAGATGACCTTACTCTCCCAAACACCAAACAAACGTGGTCTATGTTTGACAACCAAACAAGGCCCAAGCATTTGCAGCCAGAACCTTTTCTTTTTTTTCTCTTTTTTTTTTATACTCAAAAAAAAAAAAAGAACCTTTTCTTTTTTCTTCTTTTAATAAACAAAAATTACTGGGAAAAAGAATTAGAACCCAGGGCATCTTTCTAAAGCAACATATGCGCAACCAAACTAGAAAGTAGAAAATCTCCTTTCGCTGTTGGCGCCTATGAAACGTTAGCGACATGAAGAAGAGGATTTAACGCCGTTAAGCCTTGCCCCTTCATCTTCTAGATCTCTTCACTAAATCAAATCCCTGTTCACTCATACTGATTTTCCATTGCCCTAATTCCGATTCACAATCCAAGTGATACATAGTTATTCTATCTACAAATCCATTAAGTTGTCGAGTATGGCGGATGGGCACGTGATTAAGCGTGCCAAGTATAAGACTTCACCCAAGGACCCCGGCGTTCCTGGAGTTCTTGAATTGGTAATAAACCCTTCATTTTCTCAAATATATCACTGTGTTGAAAAACATTTTTCTTTTTTATGCTTTTTGCTTAGGTTGATTGAAGTATTAGAACTGTGAATGTTAAGTAATATATTTTTCTTCATTTTTTTCCTTCCATAACAGACGACAGAAAGACTTGTTTTTAAGTCAAATGATCCAAAATCACCCACAAAGCTAAATGTGGAGTTTAGGACTATCACTGGTGCGTGACATTGATATATTCTACTTATTTATGCTGAGTTCTATCATTATATATTTATGTCAGTTAAAAAGAAGAAATCATTCATGTCCATTCAGTTGAAATTTTGTTTTACAATTGATCCATTTGATATTTATTTATTTATTCTGATTCCAGCTCACAAATTTTCCAAGGAGAATTCCAAACAGGCCCTACTTAATGTTATTACAAAGGTTTGTATTCAGTGGATGATCTAATAATAGTTGCTGAACTTTCCTAGGCATATTTTCTTCCAAAGTATATTTTATTCCTGCTTAGTTTCTATGTAATTAACAAGCTTGTACATGTGTGTTTTCAGGATAATAGTTATATTTTTCAGTTTGATAGCGTTGCTAACCGGGATGTATGCCGTGATTTTGTCGGTGAGTTACAATTATGAGAAGTTATGTTATTCACAATGTTCAAATGACTCACATTGTTGATTTTTTCAGAGTTTTGATACTTTGGATACAATATTCTCATGCCAGACAGAGTTCTTCCTTTTTTTTTTATTTAAATTTGATTATTTTTCATTCTACTGCTTTTCGAAGAAACTAGAAGATGTGAACCTATATTCCCCTTTATCCATATGCCTTCCCGTATTGACCATTGTTTATTCATTGGCTAAATTGCTGGTTGCGTCATGGGGACTACACTTTAGGAACAATATTGTACCTGATAAACATCTAATTTCCAAGTAAAATTGTATGTTGTTTTAGCAAAAGCTTTTTATTTGTGAAAATCGGATCTGCATTTTTCTACAAGAGTAAATAATGTTATGACTTTGAGCTGAACCACTCATTTGGAATTTAGAGCTAGTAAAACAGAGTTTCTATTTGGCACCCAGGTAGTTTAATTTTCTTTTGTTACTTGGATAACACCTAATATTTTACTATGACAGGCTCCGCTATTTCATTTCATGCTAATGCTAAAGCTGTGAGCACTGAAAATCTTAGCGAAGCAGAAACAAATCGCAGGGTTAATCTAATGCAGGGAAATAGGTAATTTCCTTTTCTCATGTAAAAAAATTCTGACACCAAGGTGATACAAATGTTTAGTTGTCAGATTTCATGTTTTTAATAACTTTTTTATCATGTAGAATTTTGAAATCGTTTTATTACTTTAGTTTCACTGCTCCTTTAGTTGGCTCATATATTCTCGCATGATCTGCTGAGTGTTACATTGGTTACAAAGTAGCTTATCTGGATGAGTTTACTTTATAAGCACAAAAGTGAATATTAGTGCTAGTCGAAACAAGAAGACTGGAGATAGAAATAACACGGGAGGAAGGTCGTCGACGACATTCCTAGAGATTTATTCTTCTGGATTTTCACATAATTATTACTAATATTTTATTCTATTAATAAGAGGCAGCTGAGAGTATCTTTCCTTCTCTTCTTTTAATAAGTTTGATATTTAAATTGTTCCGTAGTTAATATACTAAAAAATATAGCTGACAGTGAAATACAGAGACTTCACCAGCAATTTGTAGGTGGAGGTGTACTGTCGGATGCTGAATTTTGGGCTACAAGGAAGGTTAGCTATTTAATTGTCTTTGCATTTTTTGTTTATTTATTATATCTTATTATTATTTTTGAGCATTTATATAATTGAATAATAGAATGAGAAAGGGACCTTTTTCATTTTCTCGTCCATGTTTTATTTACTGTTTGCTGTTTATCAATCTAGCAACTGTCCACAAAGATAAGATGCTAAACTGTTTCACGATATGATCATATTTGGTTTTGAAATCATTGTGAATTATTGCTCTTAATTTAACTTCTACAGATGGACTATATTAATATATTAATTATGGTTGAAAATAGATTGTGTGTTTAAATTTGAACTCGTCAATGAAGTGCAGAAATTGCTGGACCAGAATGATGGCAGAATGCCAAAACAACGGATGGCATTAAAGAATGAAATGTGGACGGTGAAGCCATTATCTGATGGTCAGGTAGAATATAAGTACCCCACGCATATAAATTCTTGAAATATGCCTGAGTGTGCATCTGTATAATTATTTGAGCCTATATGCCTATGTGCCAACATGGTGATGGGGCTTGATTTTGCAATGACTCGTGCTCAGTTTTTTATTGTTAACACTTTTTGGAAGCACTGTCGGATCTGCTGCATCTATATATCTATTGTGGGCCCATCCGCCTATGTGCCCCTTGGGGCTTGATTTTGACTAACTGATACTCGGTTATATTTTGCTCACATTCTTTATCAGCTTCTGTTACTGATTTGAATAACTGGTTCTGCTGGCTGGCCTCACACTCTGCACTGTGTCTTTGTGTTTGGGTCAGTCTTTGCAACCCGTATCTTTTTTTTTACCCTGTTGCTATGAGAAAAAATGACTCACATTTCTGTCAGTTGATAGAAAATGTCTAATTGACATGAAGTTGTTCCATTTTGTTTCTCGGTTGCAATTTTTCGTTCTCTACTTAGCAGAAGCTGTCTCGTATTTTACTAACCAGATATAGGAAACAAACAGAAGGAAAAAGTATAACCAAGAGTTGGATTGATATTTCCGAAGAGACAGATTCTGCATTTTCTTGTGCCAGGCCCACCCTATTATTCTTCTGATTTAGAATTGAATCGTCCTAAGCATTTATCTTTTATATTTCTTGAGGCTGATAACAATTGAAGGATTTTCTTTGTGCTTATCATGGCCTTAGGTTCCCGTGGTTTCTATAACATAGGATTGGTGTGATTATGAATAAAGAGACGCATGATAGTAATGTTGGATGGGATAAAATGGTTCTGTGGTGGCTATGGTGGGAAATGGTGAAGTTGGAAGTTTGGACCTTATCCTGATTACCAATGTCTTTTTTGGTTCTATACGTCCACCAACACTCTTGTTCTTTTCTATGTGACTGTACTATTTGTTCTCTTTTTAGCTTGAAAAATAATAGTATAAATTAAATTCTTTAAGGTGAACTTTGTTTCACATGGAGATAGGAAGAAAATAAGCTGACCATACAAAGTTGGCTTTAATGCATGTGCAGTTCGCCTTGTTCGTTGAAACTTCATGTGGTTTACTGTGTTCTTCAATGTATCAACATGGATCTGTATAGTAACTTTTCCTGTTTGTTGTGTTTCAGTCAAACAGAGTCACATTCAATCTGACACCGGAAATCATTCATCAGGTATTCTTTCATCTTCCATCCAGATATTTCTTCTTCCTTTGTACTGCCTATGTGAAAAAGTTGTCTGATACAAGGGAGGAGAGTGAAAGGAGAAATCCTTTCTGAAAAACATTTAAGTAATGTCCATAACTATCCAAAATTCCTGAGGCTCATAAAGATACTTTCGACATTCTTGAACTCTTTTCCAGAGGCAACTATTTTTGTAAGCTTTTCATTTGGATTGACTGACTTTATATTAAGTCCAGCATATCATTCTTTCATTGAAATTATATATGTGATTAAGCTACAACTAAAACATTGCCTTGTTTCATCAACCTGTGCACATAAATATCAAATAATTGTGGGGTAATATTATAAACAATTCTTGACTGATGTCTGGTTAGAGTATATAAAATTGAAAATTTATTGTTTCTTTATGTGCAATTCCTGACTGAGTTGATGATAGGGAAGTGCATCTAGTATTTGTTTTTTTCATGTTAACCTGTACCCATCCTAAAAAAACTCTCCTTTTTTACAGATATTTGCCGAAAAACCGGCTGTTCGCCAAGCATATCTGAATTTTGTCCCTAACAAGGTAGGAATAATGTTAAATTTTTATTTTATGTTTTTTCCTTCTGAGTTTCATTTGCTAGATATGCCTTGTACTTTTATATGCATCCTTGTTGAATTAGACTATTTATGATAATTGCAGTAGTGTCTCTCTTTTAATTTCGAGGAGTAATTTTTGGTTGGATTCTCTGAGACTTTCGTGCTTTATGCTAACTTCCCTTATCATCGATAATTGCATTGAAGTTCTTTCCTCTTTATAGTGATCAACATGATTAATATTGGGACTCTTGGTAGTTTTCTGATGATGAAAACCGTACAAACTCCTTATAATTAATGTAGTTTTCTGATGATGAAAATCACACAATCTCCTTATGCTTAATGTAGTTTTCTGATGCTGAAATTCATACAAACTCTTTATGATTAGGGTTTTAGTCGGTTCATCATGATTTTTTCTTTGTGCTATTAGTCTCCTTTACTTGCTTCAACATCTGACATTATCTCCTTGTTGAACATCCATAGGGTTCATCATTGTAATCCAAATTCCGAAGAATCTCTCATATGAGAGTGTTAATATGCTTAGAAACTGTGAGTGTGTTTTCTAATCGTAAGTTGTCTAGGATGATAATTCTTTTTATGAAGGTATTAAACGTAAGTTTTGAACATCTTAAAGTGCATCTTTAAACATGTAATAGCTAAGCGGTAGTCAATAAAGCATCTATCTCAAATTGCATCTTTAGACATTGACCTCTGTGTTTGAGACTTAATTAGTCTTTCTTTTAATAATAAATAGCTTATATTTAAAGGGCATTCTTGTTGTTACTCAAGACCTTGAAGATCCAGGTGCCACTCGTTATCCTTATATGTAAGGAGTTATACAACAATGTATATAACTTGCAAATGAACCTTTATGTTGTATTCCAGATGACAGAAAAGGAGTTCTGGACCAAATATTCAAGAGCAGAATATCTCCACAGTACAAGAAATGTAGTAGCAGCTGCAGCTGAGGCTGCTGAAGATGAGGAGCTTGCTGTTTTTCTAAAACAAGATGATATGTTGGCAAATGAAGCTCGTAGAAAGGTAATTTCTGAAGAATTGAACACTTGAATATCATTTATATTGTGATAAGACTTTCTCTTTTATTCTCATTTTATATTCATACTATTCTTTCAGATTAGGCGTGTTGATCCAACTATCGACATAGATGCTGATGAGGGTGACGATTACACACATCTCCCGGTAGATTTGTTTTCACCCGTGTTCTGCAGTCTTACTGTTAGGACCACGAACAAAATTTGCTAGTAGATGCACTTTGTCCTTTATAATTGTAGACCAAAACATGAAATGATAAACCCCAAAAAAGCTATAATTTCTAAGCATAACTGTTCTTTTTCTGAAACATTATAGGTCCATATGGATGTAGTTTGGCTCAGGTTTTGCCCCACCGAGACCGGCCAAACCCCATTTGTATCTAGTCTCATCCCAAGTCAAGCCCCAACCCAATTGTATGCCAACTATCAAAATCTAATAAAACCACAAACCTAAAAATACATTGATTTGACACCTACGACCTACTTTTCCCCCTCAAACCCCTACATCCAATCTCAATCCACAAAACTCAACTTTCAAACTCAATTCAGACTCAAACCAATTTTTCGTAACCAAAATCAAGTGAAACCGAGTCAACACTGATCCATATGGATCCTATATTTTCATATTTTTAGGTCACCCTCTGTGTTGTATTTTTTTAAACTGTTCGTCTTGGTTTACATGACCTAATGCCAGATAGCGTTTTGGTTTTCACAGTTTGACTCAATTTGTTTTTTGAATTTTACATTCTCATAAGTATGCTTACACAAATTATAGGATCATGGCCTATCTCGTGCTGATAGTAAGGATGTTTTGGACCCAATATATGAGCCATATAGAAGATCTTTCTCACAAAATCTGAACCAACATGCAGCAGTTGTTTTACAAGGAAGACTTGTAGGTAGGTTCTTTCATGCCTTTCACTATTCAATTCACTAATTACGTAAAGCTCTCTTGTTGTGAAACTCATGTAATTCGTCTAAGTTCAAACCTTGGAGAAGCTTTTTTTTATATATATTAATAGAATTCAATGTGGCAGAATTTAATGATCTGGTGGAGTAACGTCATTCTCAATTTGTTTTTCTGTTATGTCTTTTACGAATGTATCAAACTAGTAGCCAATTGTCCTCGAAATGTAGCTTCAGTAGTAGTTTTGTTTGTGAATTCAACCTTATGTCTATGTTTACATGGGTACAGGCTATGTAATTAGCACTAGTAAAAGCATTTTGGATCGTAATAAAGTGAATGAAATATAAGATTAATATTTAATAGCACTGATGAAATATAAGACAACCTTGTTTTCTGTTTATTCTAACAACATGAGAATAGATGTTGAGCTGGGAGACACAAGGTCTGTTGCTGAAGCTCTTGCCAAGACAAAACAAGGTCAGAGAAGCTCTTCCCTCATTCTTATCAACACAAACTTTGTTTATTTTTCATTTTGATCTTGCAATAAATAAGTTTGCTAATGTTCAAGTATATTTGCAGCTGAATTGGCTAATGAAATATCCAATAACTCCAACGGGAATCTAGAAAAAGGTCTTTCAGATAGAATTTCCAGGATGACAGAGATTGAGGATCTCCAGGGGCCTCGAGATCCTTCAGTGGCGCCCCTATCTATCAAGGTTTAACCTTCACTCTTACATAACTTTGAACTACATTGCTAAGTGCCAAAAGCCTAGAAGTTTTTACATGTCTTGATTCTTCAAACAGGATCCTCGGGACTACTTTGATTCTCAACAGGCTAATGCCCTAAATGCATTTGGGGATACTGGTTCAGGGGCAAAGCCATTGAAATTCAGTGTATACTCCGGTGAAGCCTATGATTCCTTGAGGGAACTTGTATCTGAAGTTAGAGTCAAGGGGTTCAGTAAACCAGTTATGAATCCAGAAATCGCTCTTCAGGTATTCAATCTTCGAAATACATTAGTGTCTCTTACCTTTACATGATTTATGTAAAGAGAGGTTTGCCTTCGTATCAGTTTTTGATGCAGGAAAATAACTGCTCGGTGTTATTACATATAGGTTCTCAATGTCTTGATCCAGAATATTTCTAGCACTAAGCATAGTCTGGGAAAGAGCCCACATGACAGTGTCCTGGATACGTTGCCAAAAGTTACTAAAGATGAACTCTTACATGTAAGCTGTCAGTAGTTGTGCTTCATGGAACATAATATCTTTTGTTTAATGAAGTTATCTAATAGAGTGTTGTTTCTTTGGTAGCATTGGACTTCTATCCAGGAATTATTAAAACACTTTTGGTCTTCATACCCGATTACAAAAAAGTACCTGTATGAAAAGGTAATTATGCTTCATTGATTGAGCTTGAGATGTCCTATATGTTGGAGCGATTCAGTTTTTGAAAGGATTCTATTTCCAGTTATTAAAATTTTTTATCTTGAGAACTTAGCTTAATTTGATCCTTAAACCTTGCATCGAAAAGTTTGTGGGTAATAAGTCAAGTTTTCTATATGATTGGCCAGACCATGCCCATCTGAGTTCTGTCAGCTTAGTATTCTTATGCTCTAATCAATAACAGGTAACCAGATTAAAAGACGCAATGTCACAAGTATATCCTAAGTTACAGGTACTGTTTACATCTTTAAGATATGTTTTGTGGTGAACTTACGTGATCGCCTATATTACTTGACCAATTTTCTTTTTAGGAGATTAAAGAATCTGTGCAGTCAGATTTTAGACATCAAGTTTCCCTTCTTGTTCAGCCAATGCTTCAGGTTAGGCTTACTCTCAGATTTTAGACATCAAGTTATATAGCCATAGTGATCATGATAATAAAAAAAATATGATAATTCCTATTTATGAAATAACTAAGTATAAAAGTAACCATCTTTGGTGGTGCAGGCATTAGATGCTGCTTTTGCATATTATGATGCAGATGTACAGAAGAGATCTGCCAAGAGTGGAGAAAAACCCAATGGGTTTGTGTAGATGAAATTTTACCTTTTATACATGGGCAATGTCCAAGTTGAGAGATAAATTTTGTCATCTTACAAAAATTTTGATAGTAGTTTTATTTTCTTGAAAATAATCTCATTAAATTATCATCTAAGGGCGATTGTTAGATGTTTGAAATGGAGTTGACTATATTATTTCACACCCAACGCCACCATTTCACTGAGTTCAAATTCCGAAGACTCTGCTTGGTCTCGTTTCTTCAATTACTGACTGTGAACCCGCCGTGTATTGCATTTAATCTGAAATTTTCATTCATCTGCATTGTTCTTTTCTATTCTACAAATGTTGTGTTTAGTGTCTGAATGATATGCAGTTTAGAACATTTTGGATCTCAAATGATCAACCTTTTTTCCGGATTGGTTCCTATATCTATCTACTGTTCCGATGTTGCAAACCTCTGGCTGGTTATCGTTCTTTAGTTTCTTTCAAATAAACAAAAAAAATTCTCATTTAAAAAAAAATAAAAATTAACAAGTACTTCACTCTCTTAAAAAGGTGACGTCACTATGGTCTTTGTTAGGGGTGGAAGTTGGGTTTTTTAATGAAACAGTGGATTACTATCATTGCATTATAATATCTATTGGATGTACTAACAAATTTAAGTGAGACTAAATAACTAACAATTTGAAAAACTAGTATGAGATTAAAATATAGTATTAACATTTCTGGTGAATGGTAGTTGTTGAGGAGAAACTGTGTTGGGAGTATCTAATTAGCAAACTAACTTACATAAACACGTAGACGTAGGGGTCAATTAGTGAGGCGTAGAACTGATTAAAACTTCATAATCAACATGAATAAGATAAAGAAATAAAAATTCGGAAAGACAAATAAGATAATTAATATACAACGTAACTACGGAATGAAGAAAAAGACCCAATTCATGATGAGATGAATCGATATATCAATTGCCCTAAAACGGCGGCGGAGCACTTAAACCCAAGAATGGGCGTCCGCAGAAGGTGGCGGAGTTTCCATTGACGGCGGTGGGGTCGCAATCATGCAATGTGTCCTTCAATTTGTGGAAACCATGTTTGAAGACCCCAAATCCAAATAAAAATCCAATCGTCATTACGACTAATACCACGCACATGCAGAAGCAGCACACTTTTGTTCCACAACACATCTTATGATAATTCTACCTTTAAAGTAAAAAATGAAAAAATGAAAAGAAAAAAAACCAATTTAATTATTGTCGATATTTGGTTATTGTATAGCAGTGAGAGGGCCGGGTTTATTTATATACACTGGCACTGCATATATATATAAGACGTGGGAACTGAACTAACGTTATGGAGTGGATTTAATTAGGAGTGTAAAGTTGGGGGACTAAGAAAGAAAGAGAGTCTCTTCTTTTTATGACGTTCTTGAAGCGGTTACTCCACGCCACGCATTCTCTTCCTTGAGGAAATGGTGGGGTCATTCGCTTTCACGGTTAAATTGTTGTTCAATCATAATTCATTCAATCCCAATGAAAGTGCCTTTGTATTTATTTTGTGATTGGTTACTTTCCGATCTCAAAACAAATATATGCAGTGGATGATATAATGCAATTCGTCTTGTATGTTTCTTTTCATATGTATTATTCATCATAGTCTCTCTAGGGGTGCCACGAGGAGGGTTTGGAATTAAATATAAGGATATAGTAAATTTTGGGATTAACACATTTCATTTCAAATCCGCTCCATAATAATTTGTATATTAAAAAATGGGTACCCGAATTATTGCGTGACTGGACGGGATTACGAATCCATATTATTTAAAATCATCAATTTTTCACGCACATAACAAATCTAAATTACAATATTTCGTCTAAAATTTTCTATGCAATAGACTGGTAGTAGTAGTAATTTAATTTGTAGAGCAAAAAAAATATATTGTATGTCGTGGCATAGATGGGAAGAAAAAGAAGTGGTAGAGCTGTAGAAACTAGCTAGGAGAGATTTTAGAACTGAGGCAAACTTAAAATATTAATAACTAGTGTAGAATTTAAAAAATATTAGGATAAAGTACAAAAATTCTTCATTAGATGGTGTTAATTAATATATATATATATATATATATATATATATATAAGTAAAATATATAATTATATAATAATAAAAAAATATAAACGGGTTCCGGTATTCGGGTTGAAGAGATTAATCCCAAATTCATCCTAATTTCTGTAATAAAATACGACTTTTCAAGTTCAGGTACTCAGACCTAAAAAATACTCATCACATTCTGATATTTTGAAAACGGGACAAATTTGAGTTACCCGAACCCAACGGCCACCCCTAGTCCTCATGCTACTTTTCATAAACTGCTGTATTAGATAGAGCTAGCATAGTTACGTGCATAACGGAGCGCATACTGGTTGACTCGAAAATTGCATCCCATTATTTGTATGCAAATTTGAGTTTGGTAAATGTCTTTATTCGGATTTTGGCATTTTGCACCCTGAAATTATAGAATGGCATTTTGCATCATGATTTAATTTTTTTTTACACTTTGCATTCTGAAAATATAATTTATTTGGCACTTTGCACCTTAGTGCGTGTTTTAGTGAGAAAATTCATTGGTTGAAGGGTTGAATATTTATTTTCAATTTTTTTTTTAACTTTGCACCTTGGCAATATAGATTTTGCACCCTTAAATAATAGAATATTGGCATTATGAACCCTAAAATTATAAAATATTAATTTTTTACCCCGATTAAAATTTTTGGCACTTTGCACCCTAAAAATATAATTTTTATGACATTTTGCACCCTAATGTATTCTTCTTTAAAAAAAAAGTCATGAATGTTGGCGATGTAGAGATAAAATGGTCATTTCTATGAACAACAATCATAAACATGTTATTTTAAATTTATTTTACTTATAATAATCCATTTTTAACATTTTCTCTCAGTAAAATTTAGATTAAAAAAAAGACACTGTCTTTATTTTGTTTTCAAATAACCTCAATATTATTTACTTTATATCTAAAATACACGTTTACATATCTAACATACTATTATATTGCATGTTATTTACATTATTTAGATTGAAAATGCAAAAAATTATATTTTTTGGGTGCAAAGTACCAATATTATATATCTTTATATTTCATAGTGTTAAGTGTCAATATCTATACTTTTAGGGTGTTAAGTGCTAAAAATATTCGAAAATAACTATTATACCCTTCAATGAATGTTTTTTTAAACACACACTATGAACTATGATGCAAAGTGCCAATTAAATTATATTTTCAGGGTACAAAGTGTAAAAATCCCTCTTTATTCTCTCTCACGTGTTCGCACTTGTACATCAGATGCACATAATAAATTAATACTCTTTTAAGATGTGGTGTACAACTATACATTATTTAAAGTCTCGAAAGAAATTAAGTTATGTCTAATAAATTTAATAACCTTGAAAACAAAAGCGATGACTTTAAATTATAAAAAAACTGTATTTAATTGACGTGTTCCATCGCACCATATGTACGATGACCATACCCTATAATATCTCGTTATACATTTTTGTAATTTGTTCGGTCTTGTTTTCAATTTTTAATATTAAGTATAAAATAATTTTTTTTATAGTTAACCACACCAGATCCATCTTCATTTTATTGAATCTGTTTTTTATTTTTTTATTTTAATTTGTTATGATGAACTCTAATTATTTCTTAATGATTTAGATAATCAAAACTATAATTATCATGTGACAGTCAAGTTTGATTTGAGTTAAACTAAAGACCAAAAAAAATCTTTAAAAAGAAAAGAAAAGAAAGAACAAAAACAAAAAGAGTTGATCCGGAATAACTCGGTTATTGGTTTGGACAAATTGCAAATCCAAAATTCTGGGTTTTATTGGCAGAAGAAGACCCTTTTTATTACGTGGTAATAAGTGGACTTTCCAGTTTTGAGACGGAAAAAAAAAAAACAGAATACGTTTTGTTAGGAATAAGTGGTAATAACTAATAAGTGGACTTTCCGGAATAAGTCGTTGTCTCGTATTTTTTATTAGGAATGTTAGGATGAAAATTAGGAGGTCTGTTTCATTCCTAACTTCTCCGATTTGACTTTTCTCCTAATAAACTTTTTATTATTTTTGTATAGGGATTTTTTTACCTCGAAATAGATTTATATATCTAATTATTAATTGAATCATTTTCCTTATCCCAAAAGATGGACCCACCTTTCCCTATTTACTTTATAAAAGATTTTTACAAAACTTTCGGGTTACATGTATGGGCCCCTTGTTGCTCATAAACCACAAGGTTGGTGCATTTTTCTCTATTTTGGAATTTAAGTTTTCTTCCTTATTTTTAGTCTTTTATTGAATATCCAAAAATAGTTTTGTACAGTTTGGGCATCATTCTACTAAAGCCCACAAGTATGGTTAAACTAGGCCCATCATGACAGCTCATATCTTAAGAGCCTTATAAAACAAATTTGGACGATTAGGCCCACATACTGTCTTTTATGGAATGGGCTATAAAACTCTCAAAACAAAATCAAAATAAAATTGAGTCATAAATTTGTTAGCCCGTTTATGTTTGCCCAAGGGCCGGGAATTTAAGTTCCAAGATTTATGATTATAATATTTTGGCAGAGTTTGAAGATCATCTTAAAAGTAGGTACGAATAGTATGTATATAGCAGTTGCCATTTAATTACTTTATATTCGACCAAATTCAATTTGAAATAGAATTTCTCCACTTATAGTAAAAAAAAAGTTTTAAGTAAACTTTCTATACCATGAATATATCCACAATAACTAATCAAGATGTATATAATATTATTATTCGACATATAGCTCGACTTTTTATTTTTTTTAATCATAGATGACTCGAGATTAGATTAGGTGTTGTATCAAATGACTAGTTATAGAGTAGAAGTATGTATTCTAACTAACTCGTAACAAATAACATGAGTAGGCCATTGAATTTCAAGATGTGCAATTACAGTATGATTGGATCACCCAATATTTTAAAGAAATGCTCGCCCATTCAAATTAAACTCCGAATATTTTATGAAAGTGGAGTAAAAATAATGCGTGGGTCTTAGATGTCTATCGCTTGGCACTTTGCTGGCGTAATAATGTGATGCATGCAGCTTAATAATTAAGATGGAGTGCACTAATTAATTATTATAATTAAAATGGATATATCTATATATATAGAGTATATTATAATATTATATTAGGTTGTAGAGTCATAATTGCGATATGTTCTGCATGGGGGCCGGGCCGGGCCGGGGAGAAAGTTGGTATATTATGATCTCACCTTCTAAAAGAAATTAAATAAATAGTACTATATTAAATAATAATAGTAGTACTAGTAAATGACTAGTGGAGCTGGAGCCAGCCACACTACAAGTACAATACTTTACTCTACTATCTAGTAAATAATAAGTGTGCCATGTTATGCATTCTGCGGATATAGTAGATTAAATATGTCACGATACTTAGGAAAATGTTTTTATAATAATTAGTGAATTAAGTATCTATAATAAGTTAAGTTTTATATATATAATGCTCAATTAGATGCATCAAATTGCAAATCCGAGCATTAATACAATGTTCTTCTGTAACTACCGCCATTGTTAGCAAAGTTCATTTACATCTCAACTGAATTAACGAAATTGGGATCCTATAAATCTCTCTCTCTCTCTTTGGAAGAAATATTACAGTATATATATATAGTAACATGCAATTGCTCCAATGAATGATTAGTAAGTGGGTCTCAGTTACAATAGCTTTATATTTAATAATTAAATTAAAAGGAAAATAGGTTAATGTATCTTAATTTCTAAACATGTCAAGATAATTTGAAAAATAACATATTTCCATCCCGCTTCGTATATCCTAATTTTCTTTTAATAATATCGAAGATTTTTGGGAAATTCATTCATTTCAAATTGGCAAAGTAGATTAAAATTCAGTTCAAATCAGACGCAAACTTATCCTTTTCAAATGAAATAATAATTGGACTACCTAGACTAAATATTGACCGGTTGGAATGTACAAGTTGGTATTGTTTGACTTTGTTTAAGTGGAGCATTTAGAAGATTTGAATGTATTTTGATTATGATATTTGAATGTAAAATAATTTTAATCTTGTAGTGAGTTGAATTTGAAGACATATTAGTTGCGCTTGGATGTTGGAGTTAAAGAGAAAATGTAGTTGATAACTGAACTTTGATGAATCATAGTTTTTATTTTTGTATTAAATTAATTAATTTTATTTTGCATGATGACTGATTTGATTGAAATATTATTATTTTGAGTCGAAGTATGATGATAACTTCAAATAGTGTTTCATCTAAGACATGCAAACACCCTTTTTTTACATAAACTAGTTGATTTATGGTAGGGTCCTTGATCTTGCCATCCGACTTAGGACCCAAATCCATGAATAAGCATGGATACATGTAATTTGAACAAAATGGAGGGACGCCCAACCAAGCCAGCGAATAAGACCTCGCATGACATGTTCAACTCGCTCATCGGACGAGTAACCCCCTGTGAGTCCTCAACCTGGTGAACCAAGACCTACTCCTACGAGCCCATTTAAGAAGTAGATCAATCGGATCAACAATCTCTCATTCTTTTAAGGGACATGAGAAATCAAACTAAGAAACTCTCGTGTATGCCATAATTCCCTTAATCAAGGGATCCCTGTAACTAACGTGAGCACATCACACAAGTATAAATAACCTATGATATGATATTTTTAAGACCTAATAGGCAATCACATTCGCATTTCATTTTTTCTGCAATTGATCTTAGGGTGAGTTTGGCCCAACGATTAGAGCTCTTAAAATCACTTATAGAATTCTACTGTGATTTTTGAAGTGGTTGACCCTGATTATTGAAATTACTTCTGTTCAATCATGATTTTCATGGTGTTTGGCCCCCAAGATCATAATCACTTTTGGGATCTCGAGAAGCAAAAAAAAAACTTATTTTATAAGCTACGAAAGTGTTACTTTTGTAAAAGCAATTATTATATAATTAATTTTATTATAATCAATTATTACCAAAATCAATTTTAGTAAAATTAATTCTCCTATAATTGATTTTCGAATCGCTAGGCCAAACTCACCCTTAAGTTTTCAGGCAACATCTTGCTGACTTAAGCATAAGAGGAGGCTCCGTCAGTATTCCACCGACGAGCGGTCTTTGTCTGTTTTGCAGATTTTTACGTATATGTTAACGATAATTGAAGTAGAGCATACTAGATTCAAAAATCTGATATCTCACATGCATTACTAGTCATTCTTAGCGCACGTCTCCGCGTGCATAAATTTTTTGAAGCACACAAAGTAAAGATTCTATTTTGGCATTGATCCAAAGAAAAAATTGAAAGTAATTTTATTAATGAATATAATGAGTAGAGTGGAGAAATAAAAAAGCTACATAATTAGATTCATTCTAAATGGGGAAAATTGCTTTTTTGGTACCATATGATAGGCTGACTTGCACTTTTGGTACCATTGGATATGAAAATGCAAATTTGGTACCATAGGATAGGTTTTCATTGCAATTTTGGTACCAAACCAAAATTTTCTACAAAGTTAATGGCATTTTACCCCCTACTAAATGCATAATGTTCAATTAAACCCCTCGTGGTTTAAAAAAGAGCATTTTACCCCTTGAAATTTTGTAAAAATTTCACATCGCTGCACTTAATCCACTTTTATTATGATAATGTGATTTTTTACCCATTGTGTTATGATAAATGTGGGAATTTATCCCCCTATGTTAAATAAAATAGTTTGCATGCATACTCTCAATTTCGGCAAGTGAGTTACAATCTCCGACAGAAGAGGGTAAATTGCTTCATTAAAATTTTACAGGGGGTAAATTGATTTTTTTCAAATTATAGAGGGATAAATTGAACATTATGCATTTCATAGGGGGTAAATTGTCATTAACTTTGTAGAAAAATTGGGTTTGGTACCAAAATTGAAATGAAAATATATCCTATGGTACCAAATTTGCATCAATGGTACCAAAAGTGCAAGTCAGCCTATCCTACGGTACCAAAAAAGCAATTTTCCCTCTAGTCAAATCAAAATAAAACTCCCCAATATTTATTACTCCTATTACATAAAAAAATCCCCAATATCACCATCTACCCATTTTCTACAATAGAAGTACTACAAGAATAAATAATAGTAGTAATAATTTTTATCTGTTCTGAATCAACCTCCTTATTTTGGTCTCCCAAAAGTCTCTCTTTTTTCACTAACACCAAGTACACACACACACACACTCTCTCCCAAATCTCCCATCGGATCTCACTCCCCAGCAATCTATACATACACAATCAATATACGTATCTATACACACCCCTCTTCAGATCTCTACCCACTCTCCATCAATCACGTTCCATCACTCAGCTGCAAAAGCCAGTGCTCATTACTGGAAATATATATAATAGTTGATATATAGATACACCTATACATACACATAAATGGCTTCCCCTGGCAATCCAAACCCCTCACCAGGCGGAGGTCCCTTCGATATGCACAATTTATTCAGACCTTCCACCCCTCCCCCTACCTCAAACCCTAATCCTCAAAATTTCCAAAATACTAACCCTAATCTAGCTTCCGCCGCCTCTTATCCGCCACCCACCGCCGGAGGAGGACCCTATTCCTTCACCCCACAAACTTCCCCTTTCCATTACCATCCTGTGTATACCCCTCCTTACCCCAACCCCTCGCCGCCGCCGCCTCCACCTCCCCACCAGGAGTTCGCTAACATGCACCCGCAGAGGTCCCTCTCTTATCCTACGCCACCGCTCCAACCCCAAGTACAAGTGCACTCCCCACACCACAACAATTTCCAAAACCCCCCTAATTCCCAAAACCCTAATCCAGGTGCTCGTCTGATGGCGTTATTGAGCGCGCCAGCCGCCACTCTGGAAGTCCATCCAGGCCCGATGCCAATGCCTGCCCAGAGTAACCCTACTTCCTCCTCGGGCTCAGATTTTCAGGTGCCTCAGAATTTGAACATGTTGCCCTCTGGTGGTTCAGTGGTTTCGCATCAGGGTCCTGTAGTGATGAGGATGCTGAGTAGTAAGATCCCCAAGGGGCGGCATTTGATGGGGGATCATTTGGTTTATGACATAAATGTTAGGTTACCTGACGAGGTGCAGCCTCAGCTTGAGGTTACGCCCATTACAAAATATGGGTCGGATCCAGGACTTGTTGTTGGAAGGCAAATAGCTGTTAATAAGACTTATATATGTTATGGGCTCAAATTGGGAGCTGTTCGGGTGCTAAATATTAACACAGCATTGAGGTCATTGCTTAAGGGTTTAGCACAGGTTGGTTTTGCATTTACTAATGGGAATTTGTATTATGGAATCAGGAATATTGAGATGTCAATTTGATATTACATTGACCATAGTAATAATCCTGTTGGTTAAACTGAATTTATAATTTATTTATTTTTGTGCTGCTTACATGTCAGTTAGGGTTCTGCTAAACTAATGAATCTTGGTTGGTTAGTGATGCTGTTCTTAGCCTATACTGTCTTTTTTTTTCATTAGAATGGATTGCCTCGTGATTTTATTATTAGGCCTGTCAGTAGCTAGCTATCATGAATATTCTAAACGTAGTTCCAGAGGTTACTTTTTTCACACAGTGACTGCAAAGAGTTTTATGGTACCATGATACCCTGGGTTTTTAGTAAAATGCTATTCCTTTTGTGAGTTGTCCTTCTGCACGAGTAATTTTTGAATTAGAACTACTCTTGCATTCGGCATGTAACTGCTATTTAACAAGTAGTATCCAGGGATTTTTGCTTGGTGGACTGAGCATACGGTTCTCTGCTTATTTAATTAAAATATGAATGTTGATTGTTGCCTTAATTTTGTTACCTCATGGCAGCATCGTTGATTAGGAAATACAGGAGTTGACATTCTGCTTTTGTAATTTGAGATTGTGTGGTGATTTCTTAGTATGTATAGCGACAATTGTATTATATATTGAATAATATATTTTCTTCCAGAGGGTCACGGACATGGCTTTCTTTGCTGAGGATGTTCACCTCTTGGCTAGGTAGACTCTTCATCAGTTGGATTTGTGATTTCTGTCTTTTGGTTTTCTTTAATGCTAATTTACTTGCATACAGTGCAAGTGTAGATGGTCGGGTTTACGTGTGGAAGATTACAGAAGGCCCAGATGAAGAAGACAAGCCTCAAATTACTGGAAGGATCGTTATTGCCATTCATATTACTGGAGAAGGGGAATCAGTTCATCCCAGAGTTTGTTGGCATTGTCATAAACAAGTATGCCATTCTTTGTTGCTTTTTTGCATGCATTTTTCTTTCTCCAGGCCCTAATTTTTGGTTAACTGGTTTTGTTTTCTCTCACAGGAAGTTCTTGTAGTAGGAATTGGGAGACATGTTTTGAAGATTGATACCACTAAAGTTGGAAAAAGAGAAAAGTTTTCAGCAGAGGAACCACTTAAATGTCCCATTGACAAATTAATCGATGGGGTCCAACTTGTTGGTAGCCATGATGGAGAAGTGACTGACTTGTCCATGTGCCAGTGGATGACCACCCGCTTGGTATCAGCTTCAGTAGATGGCACGGTTCGTCATGAATTTCTGCTTTACTCTTTCACTTAATCTTGTGTGCTTAATATCTTCTTGAATACTGTGACGAAGCAAGTTGATAATGATTTAGATCTACGATACCTTAAGTGCACATAACTAATTTGAGAACCCAAAAGGAAGAAAAAATGAAATGGGGATATGTCGAGAAGCTAGGAGTGGACTACACTACATTAACAGAAACTTATCTCTATGCCAATGTTCGACTCACCTTGTAGAAAAACACTGACAGTTGGCTCAATAGCAAGGTGAGCTGCACTGTAGATGGATGATATATTGTTAGAAGAGCATCACCTTTTCCGCTTTTTACAAGCTGAAAAGAAAGAGAGCCGTACTTATTTCTTAAATGAAAGCTAGAATGAAACAGAAACATGAGGCCTACATTTATGTTGAAAGCCAATGATCATGAGACTTTTTTCCTGGCTTAACAATGACATTTTTGAAGTATAACCTCTCAAATTTGACCTAGCTTTACAGCCATTCCCTAAAGTGTACATTGGAATCCTAATTCTTGATGACATGCAGCGCAAAGCAATATCAAAAGTTGACCCTGCAGGTAAAGATATATTGACTAGGGTGATGTACCATTGCTGGTTGGCCATATTGACACCTTCCTTGGGGAAAATTGATCTTCAACTGTGCCACATGTACTCCTTCTAATTAAGTAACAAATGTATTGTGAAGTTGAAAGAGTAAGAGACCAAGTATATTGATTAGTTTTAAGAGTCTAATTAGGTTAGATCCGTGGACGAAGGTGTTTGGCTTGGTGTTTAGGAACCATTAAGATCCTTGACCTGGAGTTTAACTAGTATAATTGCAAGAACCTAAGCAAGAATTTTGACTGCTAGTAATCCCTTTTGATTCCTGGCAAAGCTCAGTTACACCCACCATGCACTCTTCATATTTCATGACTGCTCACCTTTGAATTCTATTTGATCATGTGAATGTTCTTATATAGGAACCAGTGGTCCAGTAGTCACATTCATTCGTTATCTTCATTGTCCTGTCATATTGAATATTACATTGCCTTATCTTCTTGCTTGTGTTGTACAAAAAGTAGTCAACTTGGTTCCAACCTATTTGTAACTGCATATTTCCTGAACCTCATTATCTATTTCGACTATTGAAGTAATAATTTGTAAAGACGTATTAAATGATAAGAAAATTGTCCTGAACACTGACATTGTGTGTGGTAACCTGATTATCGATAAATTATATTGCTATTAACCAAGTGCTTTCTATATTTAAATTGATTGATAATACAGAATATTTATAATTAACATTTAACAACCCCAGTAACAATCTAAACCAAGTCTAGAAAAGAATGACTGTGTAAGTGGTGTTTGCGAATTATAGTTAACGTTGAATGCCTCTGATATACAATGGCTTGACAACCAAATACTGCTTGCCTGAATAGGTTGTTTTGGTGTTTGGTGATTCTGCAGTTACATCTCAAATTATGGCTGTGAACCTTTGACTGATTTTTGTCCATTATTGCAGATAAAAATTTGGGAAGATCGAAAGTCATCACCAATTGCTGTTCTCCGGCCACATGATGGCCAACCAGTTAATTCAGCCACATTTTTGGCTGCTCCTCACAGGCCGGATCATATCATACTTATCACTGGGGTAAATGAAACCCATTAAGTTCAGATGTATTTAGTAATATATGTTATATTGTTGAAATTCAGTTTATATGGCAAAGTTGTTTTTGCTAATTACTCTTTAGTGTCTCTTACACTGAAAAGAAAATTCTTGTTGATTCTATATCTATTTAAATAGTTTATTACCATACTCTTAAGATTTAAAGGATATCTGCAGGGCCCACTGAATCGTGAAATGAAGATATGGGTATCAGCAAGTGAAGAAGGCTGGTTGCTCCCTAGTGATGCAGAATCATGGAATTGTACTCAAACGTTGGAATTAAAAAGTTCAGAGGCTCGATTGGAAGAAGCTTTTTTCAATCAAGTAGTAGCCTTGTCACAAGCTGGTCTTCTTTTATTGGCAAATGCCAAAAGGAATGCTATATATGCTGTGCACTTGGAGTATGGTCCTATCCCAGCAGCAACCCGCATGGATTACATATCAGAATTTACTGTAACTATGCCGATACTAAGTTTTACGGGGACGAGTGAATTACTACCTCATGGTGAACAAATTGTTCAGGTGTACTGTGTCCAAACGCAGGCTATTCAGCAGTATGCTTTAGACCTATCACAATGTCTACCACCACCTGTGGAAAATTTAGTCTATGAGAGGTCAGACTCTAATGTCTCACGGGAAGTTGCTAATATTGAAGGACTTGGCAATGTGGAACCTTCTGGGAGCAAACCAGCGGATATATCCATATCTAGTTCAGCTCCCAAAGCATCCATACATGAAAGTGGCTTGGAGAATGCACCTCAAGCACGATATCCAGTTAGCCATGCTTCTGCCGAGTCACCCATCCTACAGGAGTTTGATTCTTCAAGTATGGAAAACAAACCAGCTCCATTGTCCGCTGTTGCTAATGATAGTGATATTTCTTCT
Organism: Penstemon eatonii; assembly: GCA_038501285.1. NCBI lineage: Eukaryota > Viridiplantae > Streptophyta > Magnoliopsida > Lamiales > Plantaginaceae > Penstemon > Penstemon eatonii. Next base: position 63,341,846 of record CM076708.1, on the reverse strand, counting down.
GTCACTTCACCTCCAATTCCTTTGAGCCCCAGGGTGTCCAGAACAGTTTCTGGTTTTAGAAGCCTATCAGGCAGCTTTGAGAATGGTCCTGCTAATGACCGTAGTGTGGACCCGAAAATTGTTGAATATTCAGTTGACAGACAAATGGATGGAATTCATGCTAATTCGTCTGATATTGCTTCTGTGGATGATGATTCAAGAAACGATGACAATAGACTTTCTCAAGATGATATCTCCATGGCTCTTAACCATCCCATTAAGTTCAAACACCCCACTCATTTGGTCACTCCTTCCGAGATATTGATGGCCAATTCATCCTCTGAGGTGAACCACAAAATTGAGGCCATAAGGGAGGGTGAACTAAACATTCAAGATGTTGCAATTAGCAATGATTCTAGAAACGTTGAGGTAGAGGTGAAAGTTGTGGGTGAAACAAGATATAGTCAAGACAATGATATTGGGACTCGAGAAGAAAATCAGACTTCCGTTACAGAAAACAAGGAAAAAACCTTCTGCTCTCAAGCCTCTGATCTTGGGCTGGAGATGGCTCGAGAGTGTCGTGCCTTGTCTCCTGAAACTTATGTCGTGGAGGAAGCTAGGCAGTTTAGTGGTACTGGTGGGAATGAAACAGTTGCCCAACCTTCTATTGTAGAAGAAGTGCATGATTCAGCAAAGGATAGGAAGGTCATTGATTCATCAAATTCCCTACCGGCTCAACAACAACCTGCACCAAATACAAAAGGTAAAAAACAGAAGGGAAAGAATGCCCAAGGATCAGGTCCATCTTCACCATCACCTAGTGCTTTCAACTCAGCAGATTCTTCTAACGAAGCAGGCATCAGCTCTAGTAATCCTCCTGTAGAAAATGCATTTTCGCAAATCTTATCCATGCAAGAAATGCTGAATCAGGTAACGGTCAATCTTCTCGATTAAAATAGCTCAGAACTACATTTTCCGGCACTGCATTATCTGGTGGTTGTATTCATCATTTCATAATTCTCCATGCTTGGTCTTTTATATTTGTGACATCTCTTGGTAGTTTCTTAGTTTTTTAAATAGTTTTGTTCATCAAAATGGTTTTAAGTAAATTTAGTCTACCACGAGTGACATTAAAAACTCCTTCCGGTTTTCTTTCTACATTTTAATTTTGTTTCCCAATTCCATAAAATCTTTGTCGAGAAGTTCTGTGCAGTTCTAGTGTAGACATCGTTCTTGTATCTTCCTTGTCCAAAGTTGTTAGTAGGTAATCTGAATGTGTTTAATTTATTTATGCATCACCAATATATCTATTTGTAATAACAAATTGTCCATTGCATTTGGTTTTGCTGTGTAAGCAGCTTCTTTAAACATTTTCTTGTTTCTTCATGATTTTGCAGCTTGTAACAATGCAAAAAGAAACGCAGAAGCAGATGGCAATGATGGTTGCTGTCCCTATTACAAAAGAAGGTAAAAGACTTGAGGCGGCCCTGGGACGGAGCATGGAGAAAGCTGTCAAAGCCAATGCTGATGCTTTGTGGGCTCGTTGGCAAGAAGAGAATGCAAAACATGAAAAGGCAGCACGGGAGCGTTCACAACAAATAACAATTATGATTAATAATTGCTTAAACAAAGACTTACCTGCAATCATAGAGAAAACTTTGAAGAGAGAACTGGCCACAGTTGGGCAGTCCGTTGCACGAACAGTTACTTCCACAATTGAGAAAACAATATCAACTTCTATTGCAGAGAGCTTTCAGGTTTGCGTTTTCTGTCTTTTGTTTGCATTTATTGTGATCTAATTAATTCCTGGACCTCACCTGATTTCTATTATCAGAAAGGGGTTGGTGATAAAGCCGTAAATCAACTGGAGAAATCAGTCAACTCCAAACTTGAAGGCACAGTTGCAAGGCAAATCCAAGCTCAGTTTCAGACTTCTGGCAAGCAAGCTCTTCAGGTATGATTTAAGAGGAAAAACTTCGATTCTTTTGTTTTTTTGGGTCTAAGTTGAAGTTTCAGGCCAGGTTTGGAAAAAGTGTTAGCAAGCATTTGTCCAATTACTCCGCACGAGGGTTTTCGGAGAAGAACACACCAAAATTTTCTCATGATTATTTATGTTCCTTTGACATGTTCTACACTGCATGATGCCAGGGAGTAAATAATTGTTTTGTTTCCAATTTTTTTTTTTTTTTTTGTTTAGTGTCTCAACAGTAATATTGTATCTTGCATTAACAATTAAGTAGGCTCTCTCTGACAGTAGAAAGGGTTGGATCATCATTTGCAATCATGGAAATGTGGAAGCTAAAAGACTTTCATATTTTATAAGATTTTAATTTGTTAATTATCTTTGGGAGGTGGCTTATCTGCTTGCTAGTGTACATTTCCTAAGATAGCCTTGCTAACAGAATCTGATTAGATTGCTATAATATAATTTTAATTTGTGATGCAGGAGATATTTAAATCAAGTTTGGAAGCTTCTGTTATCCCTGGATTTGAGATGTCATGCAGAAGCATGTTTGAGCAAGTTGATGCTACATTTCAGAAAGGAATGGCTGAACATACAGCAGCAGCTCAACAACAATTTGAGGCATCACATTCACCATTGGCACTTGCACTAAGGGTATCCCAATTATTATTGTTTATGGCATATTTTTCTAAGATCTTCTGGGACTACCAGGAAGGACATCTCACTCATGTTGCCACATTGTTGGTCTTGAAGGATATAGTTGTTTTTTGGTTGGTTATCTGTTTCTTTACTTAATATCCACAAGTCCCAATAATATGTCTTTATTTTTTAGGAAGCTATAAACTCAGCATCATCAGTGACTCAAACTTTAAGCAGCGAGTTGCTTGATGGTCAAAGAAAATTAGTAGCTCTAGCCGTTGCAGGATCTAATACTAAAGTAACAAATCCTTTGATCAGTCAATTGAGTAATGGTCCTTTGGGTGGTCTTCACGAGAAGGTTGGCTCTGTTTATCATATTACTTTTTGGAAATTGTGTAAATACATTTTATTTTGTAACAAGAAATTTGTGTGCTGCTATCAAAACTGTTTTTATCTGAAATCAAGTTTGAATGTTATAGCTTGAGGCACCTCTTGATCCAACAAAAGAGCTATCTAGATTAATAGCTGAGCGTAAATACGAGGAAGCTTTCACTACTGCCCTGCAAAGGAGTGATGTTACTATCGTATCATGGTTGTGCTCTCAGGTATGGACTCTCGTCAGCCTTTCCTATTATATAGCTTATATACTTCTGTTCAGTGTGGTTGACATTGCCTTGTTAAGGATCCTGTTTAGCATGCAAATTAACCGAACTATAGTTTCATCCTGTTGACTATCTTTTCTATGTCGTTGCAACCGAGCTTTTCATTTCCTACAAGGTTAACAAGAAAATGTTTAGCATACAGATGAACCTAACAATAGTTTTGTTTTATTAAATAGCTTTGGCTTCATATTTAATGATCAATCATTAAATTTAAATTCTTTCTAGTTTTAAGATACTGAGGTAAAGTTATCTGATGCGAATACGATTGCTATATATGTTATTAGTTCATCTGAATCATGTTGGAGTATGCTTTTGACACCAAACTTAAGCTTGTGGGATAAAGTTATTTTACATCATATCTTTTTTTTTGTATTTTTAGGAAAACAATATCAAAACCCTTCCTGCTGGCCCCCATCCCCAACTCCAATCCAACTATTATCTGAAAATATATTGGACTTTTCAACTTCAGAATAGCTGAGTCATGCGTACCATTGTTTTGCAATTCCACATCTTTGATTTTCATAAGCAATCTCTCAAATTTCCTTTGTTACTTGTTACCATTAATCATTTGTAGATAAATGTTTTTCACATGTAAAATTTAATTGCCTTTTGTTCTGTACCAGATTGATCTACCTGGAATTTTATCAATGAATCCCCTACCTTTGAGCCAAGGCGTACTCCTTTCTCTTCTACAACAGTTGGCTTGTGATATTGTGAATGAGACCCCTCGTAAATTAACATGGATGAGGGAGGTTCTATCTGCCATAAATCCAACTGACCCGATGATTGTGATACATTTGCGGCCTATCTTTGAGCAAGTCTATCAAATATTGAATCACCATCGCAATCTCCCGACCACTAGTGGTGCTGAAATTTCTAACATTCGCTTGATTATGCATGTTATCCATTCCATGCTCATGAGTTCTAAATGATTTCTCCATTGCTTAAAAGATAATGGAAGGTAAAGTTTGTACAAATTTCAAGGGATGGGTACTTGTTTAAAGGATAAGATGAATGGTGTGGAGAGTTGAATTTCTTGCTTTCTTTTGTTTTTCACATTTTTATACTCAAGTTTGCATAGTTTCCTCTGTTAGTGATTTGATGGAACGGAACTTACTTATTGTTCATATGCAATTTTGTATCTGTACACCTATCTTCTGCAGTTATATATCAGTATTTCTATCTTATTAATTTTTAGTAAAAAAGTGACTATTTTTTATTTTATTTTTATAACAAAAGTCATCTCTAATATATAACTTGCTACTGTATCCATGTTTAGAGCATTTCCAGCCGTCTCTTCTATAAGTGGTCATTTATATTAAATTATACATGGTGAATAGTATTTTAGCTACTTAGTTTTAACTATTTACTCCATTAATCATTATTTAAAATTTCAGAATTATTATATTTTATTCTTTCAATGTTAAATTATAAATAACAGTATAAATAATATTTTATTATATTTTTACGTAAAATATAAATAATGAAAACATGTTTTAATATTTCTTATTTAAATATAATAAATTAATAAATTTTTTTTGAAATAAATGACTTTAAATAATAATTTAATAAAATATTTAATTAAATTAATAAAATAACCTCTTTGTTCGAAATTATCTACAAATAAATAGAAAATTTAATTAAACATCAAAAGTGTAATAAATATTTATAATTAAAAAATGAAGCATTAAATTTCAGATAGCATTTTACATAATCAAATTTAATATTAAAAATTCTTCACAATTTTTTAACATAAATGCATATTGAACACTTTTTTCAATTAAAAAAGTAAAAGTAATTAAGAAAAAGAAACTTTAAAAAACTAATTAAAAAATAAACTACAAATGGGACATTCCCAATTCTCAAATCTCAGAAAAGTATTAATCTTTAGGTTAGGGAAGATTTAATTTGTTGATGTGAAAGTTGTATATTTATACATGAACATCTATATATACAAGTTCAATCCTTCAATATACATAACCTTCTATATACAAATTACTGATGAAACAAGATTTTTAAGTTTACTTATGTATAAACTCAATTTTTTAAGTTTGCTTATTTATAAACTCAATTTTATCAATTGAAGAGCAAAAAAAACAACTGTTTGGAATGCTCTTACAAGTTAAAGTTGACTGACCCACTTGGGGTTCCAAATATCCGTTTTCATCTATGTTACACGGATATATTCATGTGCTTGATTCATCCACAACATATGCATTCATTCAACTGATGTTGGTATACATAAATCTGGGGTCTAAACAAGGCAAAATTGCAAAAATCATTCCAAACTATTCACTTGGCGAATTTCATCCCGTAATTTAATATTTTTTTGGAATATTGTCCCACCGTTAGTTATAAGACGAAAATTGTACATTTGCCGTTAAATTATCACATGGCTACTTACGTGTCATGACGTGATAAAATTACATACAAAATGGTAAATTATGTATATTGGTAAATTATGGGACGAAATTCATACAAACCAATAAATTATGTATACAAAATTCATACAAAATGGTAAATTATGGGACGAAATTCGGCGAGCTGATATAGTTTGGGACGAAAAATCAAAATTAGTAATTAGTTTGGGACGATATTTCAAACAAATATTAAATTACGGGACAAAATTCGGTAAGGTAATATAGTTTGGGACGAAAATCCAAAATCCCTATTAGTTTGGGACCTTTTTTGCAATTTTACCTCTGAACAAACCTCACCATACCTATACTTTGATCACCAACTTTCTATCTAAAACATTCAAGTCCAGATTACAGTATCATTGGCAATATATACAAGATACAATTGAGTCTAGGTGACATTAATTAATTAGCGCAATTCGAGCGTTTACTTAGTAGAAGATAAATGCTTCTGCATTGCTTTTGTGGAGTCACGAGCAAAACATTTTTGCCTAAGAATTACGTAAGGGTACCCAATAACTGAAAGAAAATGGGCAGGCTTCGAAAACGAAACTATTTCATACCAGACATTGCTCTTTTCGTCCATTGTAATTGAGAAACGCTCTTCACCAGCCAGCAAGTGTCCTTGAAGTGTTCCACTGCCAAAACCAAACGAGGAAACATCGTTTTTGAGGCTCTTGTGTTGTTCATCAACATAAACAATTTCCAAAGGCATCACAAGCCACGGGATAAATGTCTTAGCACACACACAAAACTTCATCCCAGTTTGAACGGGAGTGTTTGGATCAACGAATGTCCAGTTCAAGGTAAAGTGCTTCCAGCTCCTTAGAGCACTTTTGCCTTTCTCGAAAGTTTCGAGACCTGAACCAACTAACACCCGAGCATGGTTAAGAAAAAACCTATCGTTTAATAACTCCTTATCTTGCTCAAGGGTAGATGCTGGCTTAGCAGTAGCCCCCCTGAAGTTAACATCATAATTGAAGATACCGGACTTGTTGATGCATGATTTCTGTTCTTGATACGATGGGCGATCCCAGAACAAGAAAACCATCACAAATCCTAGTGAAAAGAAAGGGGAGAAAGTGGTAAATAGATGAACCAAAGCTTTAAGGGGCGTATGGTATGCTGCATTAACCAAACCAAATATGTTGGATTCTCAGAACATTACTTTTTAATAACTCATCTAGTCATCTATACATTTATTCAATTCAAGACTTCATTTTACTTTTTTACACTGAAGAAACTAAATAATAAACTCCACCTAAAACAATCCATCAGTTACTACATCACATATGATATTCGATCGATCGGAATACTTAAACTTTGCACTAGTAATTATCAAATGACTAGTCTACAATAACCATCAGACCAAATAAGAATACTGTTATATTATTATCAATTTTTCTTTTCTTTTCTTTGAGAAGATAGATAGATATTATCACACTTATAAATAAATATCAATGTTGAACTAAGCTACCACTTATGAAACTGGACCAAGCACCTTGCAGATTAAATTAATCATCCAAAGAGAGAAAGGATTAGAAATAGATACCCGGATTGGAACCTACTTTGACCGAATTAGGGCAAGAAGACGAGGATGAGCTCGTGAATTTTGAATTTGGGGCGTTGGACTACTTTCTGTTCAGGCAAGCAACGGTTTGGGGAAATTGTACCGCCCGGTTTCATTTGGTTTTATAATTGGTCTGACCTGATTCAGGATTCATAGGTTTGTATTATAAATGGGCTAGACAAATACATAATGGGCCTATTGGATCGATATTCATTTATGGGCTTCATTATATTTTACTGATAAACTGATAATGGTCTACATATCATTGGTTTGAGTAAAATGACACTGATTGATTTAAAACAATCCAAATCAATAGGTTACTTATTATTGAATTTTTATCTTTACCTTTTTTTTTTTCTTTCTTTTCCATAAATGCACAAGCAGTGCACAAAAATCAAGAAAAATGAACTCAATGAAATAAAATGTCAACCAGAATTAGTTAACTCAATAGTGCGACAACCGTGAAATGAAAATAATAATTTGAAGTGAGTTTAACGATTTTTATCATAATATTAAGTTTAGTTTTGTAGATACTATGTAAATGATGGGTACTTTTGTCAAATCTAACAATCATGATAGAAATATGGGGATCAAGCAAGCACTTTTTTTAATTGATAGAGTAATTAATATTGGAAACTATATTAGCATCAGGGGCGGATCTACAGCCCTTATTGGGGCCTTGGCCCACCCAAGGTATTTGAATATTTTATTCTAGTTATTTATATATTCATAATATATTTATTTATGTGTACTGATTTTTGTTGTTCTCTTTAAAAATTCATTTGTAAAAATTAATTATACACACAATATACTTATCAAGATTTAATTAATATTTTATCTTAACCAAATAACTATAATGTTCAATTGAAAATCTTGATATAACTTTACGAATATTAAATCAAAGACCTATAAACTATTCTTCTTAAATCCAATATAGGAAAAATATATTTTATTTTTATATAGTCGAAAATAGATTAAATATTATTATGTAAATATATATTTGTTGTTAATAATATATTTCGACCCCCTCCACTCTTGAATCCTGGATCCGCCCTGGAATAGCATGACAGCCCCTATTTGACAGATTTTATAGAGCGGGTGTCTTCTTTCCTAAATCAACTTCTACTATCTCACTTGTATTAAGATGATTTGCGTACATTAATTGAAACTGGCATAACGAAATGTATTTACTTTACACTAAATTTTGTCCTTATTTTGCTGTTTGGCCCAAAAAAAATTCAACCAACCGATGAGGTCGGAGACTTAATTGTATTTAAACAAAGTTACAATCATAATGGAAATTGTAAACTGTATTTAGACATATTTACAAATTTTTTTAGCATTACCTATTTACAATATTATTATCTCACTTGCTATAATGTAACCTATTAATCAAAACAAAAATAAGATATAATTTAAAACTCTTTGTTCACTGTGAAACTCTGTTATCTTTCTAAATTTAATTTCATTATTTTTTCTATTATTTTGGAAAAGTTTTCAATTTCTTTTCCAAATTTTTTCTGATATCTAAAAAATTGATACATACATTAGAAATGAAATTTTGATTTATGCTTTGACCATTAACTTAAGTTCTTAAATGGATCGGAATATGATGAACTTAAATTACTCAATAGTCATAAAATAGGAAAAATTGACAATACTTGTAGGAGAACTTCAATTTCTATCATATTGTTTGGAAAAACCTATTAAAAATGTAAGTTCACCAACGAAACTACAAAAAATTTAAAAAATAGGTGGCTCTTTTTCAGTTTTAGGAAATTGAGTTGGTTGTTAAAACAATTATGTGAAGTATAAACTTGTTCGACAAGTAGTAGGTGATCCAATTAATTTCTAAAAGGGTTGTACATTTACGGGTGTGTCATATAATCATTTTCCATAAACAATCTAATTAAATCTAGCCCCTAACTGTATATTTTTATATCCTAGTATCCAGCATCGTATATATGTCTATGCACTGAGGAATGTTCTATGATTTCAATCAGTTGGGCTTTTCCCTGAATTATAATTTAAATGTTTATACATCAGAAGTTGATAGCGTAGAATTATCATGAATTTTAGAGAATAAGAATACTGTACATTACAATTTACATGGTTGGTGGTACTTCAGTACGTACTTGTGCTCTGGCCTGTATCTGATGATGACATTTTACTGAATACAATTAACAGAAGAAGTGAAACTTGTTAGTAATTGTTATGACATCTTTTTTGCGTATTAATATATAATTAACTCTTACATATATATATTTACATATCTTAAAAGTAATCTGTATGTACATTAATTATGACTTCCATGAAAAATAAAAAATAAACAATGAGTACATCTACTACTGCATGTTTTATTCCCCCCTCCCCCTTCTTCTTCTCTAAATTCCATAGCAACAGACTCAGTCAGTTCAGTTGGCGTCTTGGGATGAAAATCTAAGTTGATTATGCAATCATAACTCAAAAGTCAAATTATGCATTGCTGATTTGTCATTAGCCACCAAAAAGCCACGCAAATTAATTATACACAACGGACCAATAATAGGCTAGCTAGCCTAGGAGTATTATTCTGCTTAATTTAATATCCAAATTGACTTCACTATTTTTAATTGGTACCATAAAATAAAATTAGCTGTTGCTTGAGAGTTGTGAAGCGCCACCGCTCCAACCAGTCAGATGAAATCTGATCAACTACAAGAATCTCAAATAACAAAGATTTCTCTTCTCCTCATTAAAATTTCCCTATACAAATGGACGGGTTTAGAATCTAAAAGAAAGAAAAAACTAATATTGAAGATTAAAAAAAAAAAAAAAGAGCAAAATATTTACACCAGATCAGATCAGATCAGATCAAATCAGTCAGGCTCTCTTTGATAAAAATCAAACGCCTAAATCACCAGCACTGATCCGTTTCCCACCTCCGAGTCGAGTAAAATCTTCCTCGACCAGGTCCAGATACACCAGAACCAGCAGCATTCCACCGCCGCTGAGAATTAAAATTCAAATTATAATCGTACACCGCTCTTGCGTCAGGATCTGACAGAGTGGAGTAAGCGTCGTGGATCTCAATAAAATCTCGGCCGTCCGTTGAAGTAGCAATCGAGGAATCCATAAATCGCGAGGTAGCGTCGGGATGGTACAACTTGGCGAGCGTACGGTACGCCGTTTTGATCTCCGTTTGCGATGCGTTTCGTTTGACACGAAGGACCTCGTACAGACTTTTCCTGTCCACTGCCGCCGTTGAGTGAGGCGCCACCTCCGCCATGGATGCTCGAATTGACATTCTGCGGTGGAAGGTGGGAGAGGGTTGAGAAGGAAGGGTTAGGGATCCCAACATTGAATTGAATTAGATGAATTGAGGATAAATTTTTTTTTTGGTGAAGTGGAGAATGGTTTATTTATTTTATGGAAATGAGAAGATAAATAAGGGTTTATATCAAAATATGCAACAACTCTAGCAGAAAACTGAGGGCAGTGGGCCAACCTTTTTTTTGAGGGAAAGCTGTGTGTGCGTATTTCTGGGGGTGCGATACTCATTACTGTGATTGGATTTAAATTTCCTTTGCTTCTAGAAGGTCGGGAAAAAAAAAACAATTAAAATCCTTTGACTTTGACAGGAATGCAAAAATAGGATATTTAGGGCTTGTTTGTTTGGTGTTCCCAAATAAATTTTGTGTCTGAAAAATGCCAAACAAATATAATTTTTATTTTTTGAAATAATTTTTTCATGTCTTAATTTTTTTACTCTCTCAAAAACTAAATAAACAATAATTTTCTTATTTATATACAAAACATATACAAACTTTTACTTTGATTTGATATAAAGTAACATATCTCTTACACAATTTATATCACATAACAAACATGATTTGACATAAAATCTTACACATTTTACATCTACAATCTAACTCTTACAAAAATAATTTATACCTACTTTATTTTTCAAACCACTCTCTCAAAAATCAAACAAACAACATTACGTAAATCGAGATTATTTCACAAACCTCCACTACTCTCCCTAACTACTTTCCCAAACACCAAACAAACAGGCCCTTATAGTTTGGGCAAGTAATTTTTTTTTATGCTTTGAGTTAATGCAATTTTAGTCTTCTTACCCGTTATTCGAGTCTAAATTTATCAAAATTAGTGTTCATAAATCGCTACTCAACCAAACAAATTTGGGAGGGGGGGGGGGGGTATTTGTACATTTGGCTGCCACACACGGATAATTCACCACGAAACTTATCAAATTAGTTTAAATTGAAGGAAAAGTAACACCTTAATTTTCTCCATTTCTTTCTCTACCTAATAATTTTTAGGGCAAACATATTATAATGCATCAATATATTTATTTCTGTCGCAATTTATGGGCAATAATATAAATTTCGGAGAATTTAAGACTAAAATTGCGAATGAAGGGACTAAACTTGCAACAACTTAAAACATAACAGATACAAATTTCTTGTCAATATTAAAAATGTCTCATTTATGCATAACTGCCAAAATTAAAAATTAAAAGACTATTTTTTCTTTTTAGCTAGAAGGTCAAAATATTATACTAGTTGTGGTCGTGGGGGGTACGACGGTAGATAAGCATCGGAAGAGGTTCTACCAGCTCCAACCCCGGCATGTAATCTTTGTTTTGCAGGTCTTAGAGTATAGATTATTCATATTTCTGAGACAGAGCATACCGAATTCGAAAAAACACGTATCTACACTATCTACACTGCATAAAATTAATCTGCCATTTAATGTGTAGGTATCCACAAATAGTAAAATAATATGGCCTCTTTGTTGGATTTTTTAAAGTGTTTTCAGTAATCTAAATAAATAGTTGAAATATATTTCAGTTTTGTGTATTAAAAAATTGTTTGTTTTGGTATTAGAGAGGAAATATATAGTAGGTTTAATTTTTTTTTAGAAAATTGGTACCTTACTTTTTAGATTTCAGAAGAAAAAAAATAGGGTAACAGGTATGTTATTTTATGTGAAATCAAGGTAAAGTTTGATCAAATATTTTTACAATGACTCTAATTTAAGGTAATAAAAAAGGAAAAAAATTATTTTTTTGAACTAGAAAAAAGAGAAAAACTTATATGATTAGTCTCTTTCTAAAAGTAAAATAAATTATTTTTTAATAATTTCTGAAATGTCAAACAAACAGATCTACTCCAATTCATTTCCTTTTATTTTGGAATTGATTTGAATAATATTAAAAAAAAAAAGGGTTTTCATTACGTTTTTAATTTTACTCAAAAGTGGTGCATGGATGGAAACTAATCAATAATCATGAAAGAAAAATATTTAATAAAAAAACATGGAATGTCCAAACTGTACTCCAAAAAACGAACTCAGCAATATAAGCTATTCATGCCACTGTTTTAGTTTTAAGGCCCCGTTTGTTTATTTTGTCTCCTAAAGTTGTTTGTTGTACATTATATAAAGTTGAATATTAATTCTACCAATTAAATAGGCCAAAAGAAGTTGGATACAGTAAAAAAAAGCCCTATAATAGAAAAACCTTTTCTTTTCAGCTCAACTTGCACACAAAATATCTATTGCCACCTCAACAAGTTTTTAACGTTACGTTTAAGGCTAAAAGCGCTTTTCAAATTGTGTTGCAATTTTTGCAAAAAAACTTCAAGTATCCGTGTGAATATAACGGCTCAAGATCCTCTATACTACAATTTGTGTACAACATTTGTGTATCAGTAATAAATAATTGTCACATGTACATATTGTAATTATAATAATTATCATATGTACATGTGGCAATTACTTATTAATGATACACAAGTGTGGTACACAAATTGTGGTATAGAGGATCTTCACCCGTAAAACAATTAAGTTAATTTACCTGAAATCAAATGGCATATAAATAAATCCCACTCTTTGCCGAACGGAAATTGATACTTTGATAGACTGAAAGTGAAGTGTGTTAAACTGTGTTTAGTTATAAATATATAAATTAGTAAAAAATCAATTTGTCAGTGACACGTGCCAGTGCTTCTAGAAGAAAGAGCTACGATCTTTTTCTGATGATACCACGTGTCCCACATGCCAAGTCTTCTAGAAGGCCTCTCTCTTTCGCTCGACGTCCGCAGTTCAGTGTCCAAAAGTAAAGTTTCAAATCGACAATTTTATTACAGAAAATGAATTAAATAGCAAGTAAATCAATAACTGGGATATTCACTATGATTGTTATATCATGATGGATAATTAATGGCGAGACTGTTTTAAAAATTGAGGTTTAATTGGATTAAAGCTAATGAGAGACGAGTTGGACTTCTGAAAAGAGAAGGAAAAACGATAAGAGTGCACAAAAGAAATTCAAGCTCCTAAGAAGGAATTAAAATCTCATTAATCGTTAGGGCTAATAATTTTTAAGTTAATGAATTTAATGGTGTGAAGTTTTGTTTCGTCTATCATAGTTCTCTTAGTTACATATCAATATCTAAGAAAATATGTATGCAAAATGATACGAAATGTGAAAATAATTGTGATAGTATAATATATTATGCTGGTTGAATTTTTATGAAAATTATAATTTTACTATTACACTATATAATATATATATATATATATATATATATATATATATATGATGTACGAGTTTTAATCTAATTAAATATTAGATTATCATATTGACACGAGGTTAACAAAACATTCTATTAGTAGTTAAGAGGAGTAGGAAATGTTTATGACATTCTATTAGTAATAATTAAGAGGAGTACTATAGAATGTTTATTAATCAAACAACTTATAAGCAATTGAAAATTTTAACGTGGAGAGTTTCAATATCATACTTTGGTGTCATATAAATATAGACCATATTTATGAGTATTGCATAAATCTTGTGATAAAAAAATCACTACATAATTAATTTTAGAAGTATGACATAATCACAATTGATGAGAAAAAAATTCTCAAGCAATTGACATACTAGACAATTTAATGATCAATACTTTTGGCCAACTTGGACTCTATCCCAAGACCCCAAAATTTGTTATCTTGTATGTGTATAGGGTAAAATCTCATTGAAAGTATTTAGATCAACTATGAAGAAACTGTATGAATTTGGTAAAATACGCACACTTTTGGACAACAATAATCTAGAATTCCGTATATTTCTCAAGTTTAGAATTTTGGCCGAATTGCAAAATTTGCCACTTGAACTATATATTGCGAGCAACATCTAAGCAAGAATGATCGTTATTATAGCTAAACCATAAATTAAAGAGTAAATTTAATCCAATTAACTTCTAGAGCACTATGAACCATTTCATGTAAAACTCACGAAATCAACAGAGTGCATGCCGTAGCACTAGGAATATCATCGAGTTGGATTTGGGTGGGATGAAGGCTGACACGGATTTGACTGCATTTATATTGCCTCGTATTGCGGTGGAATTCGACCGACTCTTGCAGGTTCATTGGCAGATTCTGTTGAATTTCGATTTGTTTTGAATCCAGTCAAATCTCTTTTTTCAGAGTTTTCAGTAATAACTTTGGGTCAACGAGTTTGTTAATGTCACATATTTATTCAATTTAATCACATATTCAAACTTTATTCATAATTAACTAAATGCTAGCGATATTGACTGATCACTAATTATTGGTGTTAGAGCAATTCTTTTTATTTTACAAATTTATCCTTGTTTACCAAATATTATATGAAATCCATTCCTCCGGCTAAAATATTTTCGCCCTCAATTAACTTTCCTTTTCATAACTATCTTTAGTGCCTCTAAATCTTTTCATCTTTTCCAACCCTTCATATTTATGCCCATTTAAGTTTTTCATCAATTGAGGTTAGACAAGATAAAAAAACATTTCAGCAATCTATATATACTTCTTCAGTTCTGTAAGTCTTCTTTTCCATGCATCAACTTCTATAGAGAAGTAGCCCAACCTATGGCATACTAATTTGTCAAAAAGAGACCATCTTAATTGATCATAAACAGATACACTCAATATATATGACTCCAAAAAGAAAAAGAAAAAGAACCGAAAAGAGAACTGCAAAAAAAAAAAAGAAAATGAAGAAATTGATTGCAGAAATAATTTGATCAATACTATATCATCTCATTATTAAATAAATAAATCCTATATCATTACAATACTTGATTACAAACCTTACTCTTTGATCCGTAAAAACCATACAATTTGAAGAAGTTGGTGTTCGAAATAATTAATTCAAATTTTGAGTCAAGAGAAATATTTAAAATTAGAATTAAGTGTGTTTACAATATAAATATAGTTGCAGTCGGCCAATAAATTAAATACATTAGATTTAGGAAAAAGAAAGTAGAGAGAAGTTGTATTAATTTATTATTGTCCTCAAACTAATTAAGTTTCCCATTAAATTAGCAGTAGGCCAATAAAGTTTCCTCAAACTAATTAAGTAGAATTGAAAACTAAATACTTTCTTTTAACCACATAATTCAAATGAATTAGCAGGTTACGCTAGATGATTATATTGGAATTGAATTCAAATTTAATGTCCGATCGTACTTGAAACTGAAGTCACGAGTCACTTGTATTTGATAATTTGTTGCTTTTATTTGGATCCAACCATCCGTGATATGTGGGGATATGTAGGGGACCAGGGGTTATAATTCAATGGGAAACGGGGCTTCTAGAAACTTTCTATAAATAGTTCAATAAGGTTTCTGCCTTCTGGTATTTGAGGAAGCGTGAGAATGTTTTTTAATGATGAATAAACTATTACATCAATCGTCACATTATAAATTTTATGCTAATCTAGTTTAATTACTATTGAATTATTAAATAAATTAAATTTTGATACTAGCATTAATTGAAGAAACTCATATTAGTGAGAGTTGAATCCATAATTAAAATGTGAATTCACTACCTTAAAATTCTGAAATATAAATGTACAATAATTGATATTAGTAAAGTCAAATTTATGATATCAATAACTAAAATAGTATGTTAACTTTAGAATTCACACGAGTTACACAACACAAAAAGACACCGTCCGTACATGAAATGAAATTTTTTTTAGGTTGACAATAATTTTTTTTTATCAGATATCTTAACCCAATTTTGGGAGCCACCGAAGCCAGATCATGACAGGTTAGTTACCTCGATTAACTATAAATTATCGACTAAGTTACACGTAACTAATTAAATCGTTTCTACCTCTAGTGTTTTCCTTTTTTTATTTTTATTTTTTTTAAATAAGTAAATAAATAGTAAACAACCATATGTGGGTTGACAAGGATGTGAAAGTTATGTTCTACCACTAACCTAATATATTAATATATTAATGTATTGATTTGATTTTATCTGTTTAGAGGTGCGTAGTAGTTATATATATGTCAAATAAAATAATGCAATTTGACTTTGAAAATAAAAAAATGAGGTATCATGCTATCCACAATTATTTGACGTTCTATATTTTTTTCATAGCAAAATTTATACTTGGTTCATATAATTATAATATTGATCCCAAATGAAGTGGATCACATTGATAAAGACGATGGAGAAAAACCTTGTAAGAAAAATCAAGGATTTCAGCCGCCGTGATTTTCCTGGAGTTCAAAACATTAATTATTTTGAATTATATTATTGTAAAATTCCTTAAAATTTTAATTTAAAGCCATATCTATTACAAGCTTGTTAATTACTTTCATTAGTTCATAACAGATGCGGTAATGTTTGTTACAACTTACGTACATGATAAAAAGAATTACTATTGATGATAGAAGAATAATCAATAACATATATATATAATGAATATTAGATACAACAAATTCTTAAAAAAGTTATTAATGGACCAATTAAATATCAATTTGTTTGGGCCCTTTTAATATATGATGATGAAGGTGTGGTACATATTTAATTTAGAAAGTGACTTACATATATATGGTCCAATCATGGAGTTACACGGTCTATACATAGCTGTTTTCCAGGAATAATTATTTACCAGGATAGATATATAAGAGAGGGCATGATTTAAAGATAAAAAAATAATAGTATGGACATTGTCAAAGTGAAGCACAGCACCTGCATGCAGTGCAAAAGAATAATAAATACTGAAAACAGGTTTCAGGTTTCGTGTTCACCTTGATATATAAGAGATCCATAATTGACATCCATAATTACCATGTATGGCGATGTAATGTATTAGTATGCATGATTATACGTAGGGCTGTCAATGGGTCGGATTCGGATCGGATCAGGGCAGATTCGGATCTGAGTCCGATTTCCATTTCTTCTATCCGGATCCGGATCCGCTCGGATCTGGAATATTAGCAACCGGATTCGAATCCGACGGATATCCCGAATCTGGATAAATTATCCGGATCCATTTAGCAAGCTAATTTTTTTTTTCGTTTTCCTCCAAATCACTTGCAGATTCCACCATCATGAAATAAAAATGTAAAATTTTACTTACTTCATTGAAACTATTGCCTAAAAATTGTAGAAGATGGAATATGATGGACAAATATAAACGATAAAAATTAAAACAAAAGAATAAACAAAAATATAAGTAAAAAAGATATAACTGGGACAAAGAAGAAGAAAACTCAATATTGAGAAATGGAAGAGAAGATAAAAATTGGAGGATGAATGGTTATGGTTTGATTTTTCTTATTAAATAGTATAAATTAATATGTTGTAGACCCAATTAGTTATCTGGTCAGTCCACCAACATCTCTCATGCATTTCTTTTTAAAATTATTTTTAATATAGTAAAAGATTTTAGTGGAACATAGATAGTTTTATTTTTATTTTTATTTAAATACATAATATATAAACAACATATAGAAATATATATCGGATACGGATATGTAACGGATCGGATCAGCCTAGATCCATATTCGCTCCATATAATTCGAATTACGGATCTCCTTAATAGAATCAGGTGCATCGGATCACTAATCGGACAATTATCCTAATAAATCGGACCGAATTCGGATCGAATCCGGATTGAAATCCACCCCATTGACAGCCCTAATTATACGGTGTAATTGCATTTTTTAAATGAACTGGGCTGGATATCAAGTCCAATTCATTCATAGTAGTGTTTTATATGTCCATCTCTATCAGACAGTTGAACCAAACATTGGGCTGTAATTCGCCTTAATCTTGGAAAAAGGAGCGGGCTTTGAAGAAATATAAATCTTCAATTTTTTGTTATTCTACCATCAGTTGAGGCCCAAATGATAAGAGTTCCAGGGTTTAACTCTTACTAATGTTTTCTTCAAATTTAATATAAATATTTGGTGATTGATTTTTTTTTTTAATAATTTGATTAATTTAATAGTTTTGTCTAATAGTGATAATGAAGTAATGATCTTCTTTCTCTTAAAAAAATTGTCAATTCATTACTCCAATTTTGGATTACAGCTTAAAGCCTTAAAGATCTTTAAACATTAATTATATAACCCCACGACTCACATTTATAATGTCAAACAAGTACGAAACGTGCATTATTAGTAGAATGACTAGATCCTAGTTGTATCCGTCTGTAGTTATGGCCCAGATGATGTGGAGACACACAATATATTTAGTCCTATCCCAGTCAGCAATAAATTTTCGAGGCAATCCAAACTGTTGACATGTCACTTTGACTTACTTTTTTCATAATTTTCCTGTTGCATTCATGACATGACCTTCTACCTTAGCCAATTGTTTAAGGATGAGTTTGGCCTAGCTATTCGAAAATCAATTATAGGAGATTTAATTTTACTAAAATGGATTTTGGCAATAATTGATTATGATAAAATTCAATTATAAAATAATTATTTTTGGATAATAGCTTTTGCAAAAGTAACACTTTAGTTACTTCTAAAATAAGTTGATTTTTAGCTTCTGGAGATCCCAAAAGTGATTATGATAGTGAGGGCCAAACACCATTAAATCACGATTGACTAAAAGCAATTTCTATAATTGGGGCCAAACACTTCAAAAAAACAATGAATGTCTAGAAGTATTTTTAAGAGCTCTCACCGCTGGGTCAAACTCACCCTAAAGATGATGTTTCATGATCAGATGTTGTAAGTTCAAGTGTTCAACTTCCACTAATGTAAGTATTTTTTCTAGTTTAATACTAACATTTATAATTAATTTACTTTGATATCAGTATAATAAATTCGATTCAAAATAATATTTGATTTAACCATACTTTCATCATCAAAAAAAAAAAAAAAAAAAATATAAAACAGAAGGACCCATATCAATAAAGGAAATTATCCTATTATGCAAGCATGATATATATATTACCTGAGTAACATAAACAATATGTTATCGGTTATACTGTAAGGGCCGTTTGGTAGGGTGTATCGGATTAGGGTAGATTAGATTGGAGTCGGATTGAAGGTCATATTAAAAATACGTTTGATAGATTTGATTGAGTCATATTATATTAAAACAATCTACCGTAATATGTTTTGTAGAGTTATGAGTTTAGATATATATTTATATATTTTCAAAGATTTGAGAAGAATTTATAATATTTAATGATATGTTAATTAGAAAATATGTAAATTTGATGTTATTAGTGACATTTTACCTAATCCATATTCACCCGGATTAACTAATCCACCCATGCTTGGGTGGATTATAATCTAGTCTTAATACCGGGTTGTAAGGATTTAATATCCATTTGACCCGGTATTAGAGCAATGCCACCAAACGTTGTATTAGGCCATATTAACTCATATAATATGACTTAATACCCCCTATTAGGTCCTACCAAACGGCCCCTATATATATAATATAGTGATATACTTAATTATTCCCTTGAACTATCGTTATTTGACAATTATTTCCCATTTTTTTTCCTTTTTTGGGAGACACACCCCTTATGTTAACAAACTACCTATTTCACTTAAATGTTCATTTTAACACTCCCCTTAACAACTATTTGAATTGATTTTTTTTCTAAAACTACTTGGAAAGTTGAATTTATTATAGTAATATATGAACTTGCGAATATTGAACATTGTTTTATTTATATAGATCATATTTTGCATTAAAAAATCACATAAAATATAAATTAGTTTCTCCTTTAATTCTAACCCAAAAACTTAGTCACTAATGTTGAAAAGTCTATGTATTTAAAATACAACCAAGGGAACCGAAATAAAAATATCATAAGCAATAGCACAAAGCCTGATATTTCAAATAATTGATGTTATTGCATATGATGTTTTCAAGGGAAATGTGACTAGGACATTAGAATAGTAGCTCGTTGAAAATATTAAGCATGGTTTTATTACATATAATATTTTTAATTGATGCCCTAGTTATAGTTTTCATATGTCTGAGTTTTGAGTTAGAATGATAGGAGAAACTAACTAATGTTTTGTGTTTCTATTTAGGTAAAATTGTAATATAAATAAAACAATATTCAATATCCTATAATTCATATTATTAGAATCAATTCAAGTAATTATAAAAAAAAAAAAAAAATCAATTCAAATAATAGCTAAGGGGAAGGGTAAAATGAACATCTAATAATTGGAAGGAATGGTTTGTTAACAGATGAGTGTGATTGCCAAAAAATCCTTTTCACTTTAACAATATTTGATGTAAATTTTGGTGCAGAAAAAGAGATGGAGAAAGATCCAACCAAGATGAAGCAATTTAAACTGAGCAAGCTTGGAAAAGTTTCCGATAAAATCAAGGAAGTAGTCGAAAACACACAATTCAACAACATGGTATTATCACCGGCCACACAAATATTGTCTTGGCTTATGTTTCTCCATAAAAGTTCCCAAGGATATCTAAATCTTAATTGTGATAATACCTGCGATTTACATCCTTCAGGATTCTAGGGCAAGGGTTCTGAGGGTCCAGGAGTAGTCAAGTGTAAGCTTGTACATCTGGGTTATCAAAAAAAAAAAATGAAATTTTTCTGAGGTAATTGTCACTATAAGAAAAATGGATTTTAGTGACAAAATATTAAGTGACATTGTTGAAATTGTCACTTTTTGCATACATTTAGTGATAAGAATATTAGTTTTGTCACAATAATAATAATGACAAGTGCAAAAGTGACAAAATATATTTTTAAATTGTCACTAATGGCTATTAGTGACAAGTTTATGGAACTTAAGTTGTCACTATTGACAATTAGTGACACCCTTTCAGTGACAGTGATAACTTTTAAGTTGTCACTATTGGGGTATTACTAAATGTCAATAGTGACAACTTTTACACATTTTTTGTCATTAATGTGTCTATATACATCAGTTTAGTGATAATATTAAAATTTTTGTCACTTTGTCATTTACTATTTTGTCACTAAAATTAATTTTTTTTTGTAGTGTGTCAAATAGCGAAAGTTTAGGGGGTGTAAGTGAAAATAACCCAATGAAATTAACTAGATAAAGTTCTCGCAATAAATAAACATTTTTCCCGTCCGTGACTTGTCACTTTTAGACGAAGCTCATTTGAACGTACGCCCATCGGCCTCGAAAAGCCTCATTCATTGAATACTGTATTAACACCTAATCTCCATTACAACTTTATTACATTAATAAGGATTATTTCTACTAATTAATCTCACAGATCACACAGTCTCCAGTACAACTTACATTAATAAAGATTACTTACTGTCAGATCGGGACCATACAATTCACAAAATAGTCCCCGTTACAATTGTAGCTGTAGCATATATGCATCAAAAAATTGGAGGCCGGTCCTATACACGAATAAATTGTCTGATGCATTGATGATGTTATTATACCTTTTCCTATTTTTTATCTACCACCAATAATGTGATGTAACAAACAATCGATATTGCATATCAATACGGCGATGTGAATGTGATCTTAGAATTTGTTTCACCTTAAATTTAGGAGTTAAATATTATACCTAAAATCATGGATTAAGATTTTGATTTTCATAGTATATCCCTCTTTATTAAATATTGACTTTGGGTGATTTCTTTGAAATTTTATGAAATTTCCAAAAAAAAAAAAAAGTGAATGAAGGAAGCACGTTGAAGTTGAAACTACTATTGCTAAAACTAAAAGTCCCACATGAATTAGATAACGAGTCTAAATTAAAATCTTACAAGGCTTTATTCCGTAGGCAATTCCCCCATCTTGACCTAGCTTTTGAGGTCGAGTTAGGATCAAACCATTTAAATGGATTTAGTTCAATTTATATGAAGAATCTCAACATGGTATCAAAGTCTTAAGTTAAATTGAATCACCTCATTTCATGATGAGTTTCTTCTTGTTCACGTGTTGGACTTTATTATTCACTCACACACTTAATCCAAATAACAAGGTCCGAGTTGTCATTATTCGTCTAGATAACTAGGCTGGACTATTAATATCCATGTATTGGGCATTTCACCCACATGTCATAATTTGCAAGGTTGAGTTTTCATATGTCAAATGTTGGGCTTGTTCACCCGTACGTTCAGCTCACTCACACGTGAATGATGATTTGAGACAAAAATGTCACATAAATTGGTTATAGGGCTGGAAATTAAACAAAATAATTATTCAATATTCGGCTCGAGCTCGATCAATAAAACCTCATTTGAGTTCTATTAGTAATACAAATCAAACTAGCTTGAAAAATATTTCTCGTTTGATAACTTTTAATATTTGGTTTGAGCTCGACTCAATAAGCTAAAAATGAAAAAATGAATTTGTAAAAGTATTAAGCTACTTGATAATTGACTCAAGCTCGTTCAATGAGTTTGATTTCTTAAGAAATCAAATCAAGCTCAAACACAATTTCAAGCTCGATAAAAAATCAAATTAAGCTCGAACAATGTGTCGTTCGATACTACTCGACTCGTTTACACTCCTAACTGTATAACAAGGCTAAGTTCATCTTATAAGAAAATTGGACAATCCAAACCTTTTGAGTTGAATAATTAGGCATGAACCATGGAAGTGGAGACTTAGCCCAATCCAATAAATAAATTAAGAACTACATATTTCTCTATTTTAATTTGACTCAAATAAATAAGCTTTTCAATATTTTCGTAGAAACTTAATAAAACTTTTGATTTATGCTCCATATTTTGTATCAACCAAATATTTTTTCTATACAAGGAAAGCTGAGCTGCATCCTTTTAAGTCATTAATAATGACTCTCCACTTTTATTTTTCACCAAATCAAATAGCTGGATTCTCATATATCATAATTGACTAGTCCCCATTTGGCCTTTTTCATAATAATGACTCACTGAAAAATACACGTGAATGAATCATATTACAGTCATATATCATGTCTTACCATAATCTTTTAAGTCAGAACTTAGGTTTGTTTTTTGGATAAATTTTAAAAGTATTTGTTTCTAAAATAGTTTCTATAATTAATTACATTCTCTCACACGCAATGAGTCAGATTACAGTCATACATAATTATCCAAAAAAAAAAAAGATTACAATCGTATAATTATGTGTTACCACAATTTTAAGGAGGAGTTCAGAATTTACCACAAGTAATTTCTTTTAAATCTTGTTGATAAGATTCAAGACGCAGGCGTTGATTCAAATTACAGCCATATTTATATGTTACCATATTTTTACAATTCAAAACTTACCATAAGTAATTTGTTTTAAATATTTTGGATAAGTTTCATAACAGATAGTTGTTATTTCTAAAATATTTTCAATTACTACTGTCACACAAAAGATGAATCAGATTATCATGTCTTACCATAATTATAAGTATTCTTCTAAGATTAATTGAATAAGGGTCAAAACAAGTAATTAATTCTCCCAACATGTTTACAACTATGTACCTAGAAAAATTTCAGTTATTATCCAAAAACACCACTTTAACCAATAAAATTTAATTGAAACATATAGTAAATAGTAGTTTATTTTCCTCGTAAAATCGTGATTTATATATAAACAATAATTAGGTGTATGTCACTCTCTAATTAATGTAAATTAAAGAAGAACGTCTAAGCCATAAACATTGTCCACTTATTATCCCATTCAGATAAATACATAGTGATAGTTATCCGTGCTATAAGTCAAATAAAACTTCAAAGAAAATCTCAAAATTATAAAATATAAGTAATTCATTCGTTTAGACATTCAAAATAATTTCACACTACCAAATTCCTATATAATAAACATATTAAATATAAAAATGTCATAAACTTTTGCTTGTTTCAACTCTGGAATCATGAACTTGGGAAAATTTTGGGAGGGTGCATTGTAGGAGAAACTCAAAATATTGGGGGTCAAAGTTGAAACTATATTTTTTTTTTTGTTATGCCAAGTAAGAGTGTCAGTTGAAAAGACAAGATTTGGCAAGTGAGAAATATTGGGCGTGAAATCCTATTTTTCCGCGCTTTACGGACAACCCATGTTAAATAATCCATTGTTTAAATCTTAGATTCACATGACATGACCATATTCATACCTCGTGAATGTTTTTTGTGGCTATACACCTATAAATACCCACGCCAAATCCCGCTTATTTCTCATCACTAGTTCTCTCATTCTGCATTGTACTATTGTCAAAATTATTTTGAGTTTATTTTTTTTTTTTAATTAGTTAAAATTAAAATGACCGTGGGGGTTGGGGTTTGTGTGAGTGATGGAAGTTTGAATGTTTTGGGAAAGAGCATTTTGAGTGATGTTAAGGACAACATTATTGTAACACCTGCGTCTGGTGGGATTTTGTCCAATGGAGCTTTCATCGGCGTTCAATCTGATCAAATTGGTAGTCGACGGGTCTTCCCTGTCGGCAAACTCTTGTAAGTTGCTTCTTTAATTTATGAATATGGGTTTTGAATGTAAGGTTTTGATTCATCTAGATATGATGTTATGTCACTGAATTGTATATGATCATGGGATTAAAATTTACATCCGATATGCTTTTGGATCAATCGAAATGAAAATATGGACTTCTACATGTTTCTTTGACTTATCCAAGTGTTTCCTTAATTTTTATCTGAAGAGTTAATCAATGTATATATATGTATATTGTTATGGGGATTTCAGGGATTCGAGATTTTTGTGTGTTTTCCGGTTCAAGTTATGGTGGATGACACAAAGGATTGGGAGTTGTGGTCAAGAGATACCCTTTGAGACCCAATTCTTGATTGTTGAAGGACAAGATGGTTCCATTTCTGGTGATGATGATGAACAATCACCATCATATGTTGTCTTTTTGCCAATTTTAGAGGGAAATTTCAGGGCTGTTTTACAAGGGAATGCAAATAATGAATTGGAAATTTGCTTGGAAAGTGGTATGTACAGCACTAGCTCTAGCACTACCTTTCCTTATTTATTTGTAGAAATAAATGTGAATATTGATTGTTATTAATTGTAGGAGATCCTGATGTGCAAGAGTTTGATGGGAGCCATCTTGTTTATGTTGCAGCTGGATCTGATCCATTTGATGTCA
This sequence comes from Penstemon eatonii, assembly GCA_038501285.1. Taxonomy (NCBI): domain Eukaryota; kingdom Viridiplantae; phylum Streptophyta; class Magnoliopsida; order Lamiales; family Plantaginaceae; genus Penstemon; species Penstemon eatonii. The sequence goes on along the minus strand of CM076708.1, from coordinate 63,316,241 downwards.
TCACAAATGCAGTCAAGTATATATTGTTATATGTCTACTCTTTTATTATAGTAGGCATATTCAACTCATTAGTTCTTAGATTCTCAAATAAAAAGACACCACACCTCTTTTGTAGCAATAGCAATGAGTTTGGAATATTGGGATTGGGGCTACTTTTAAATCAATCTAATGTTTAAGTAATACCTAATAAATATCTCGAAATGTATTACATTCAGCAGTGAATGTTTCGTGAAGGAGTTGATTATTGATGGTATAATTCCAAATTTATGCAGGACTGTAGAAGGACATTTGCAAACTTTCTCTCATCGCGATAGGAAGAAGGTGCTGTAATTATTTCGATCTTTCCTATCTAACTTTGTTTGTTCTAAAGAAAGAAAAAAACTTCAAAATCGACTATGTTCTAAATCACGTTGTTTATCTTGATTCAGATGCCGGATATGTTGAACTGGTTCGGATGGTGCACGTGGGATGCTTTCTATACAGATGTCACTGCCGAGGGAGTGAAGAAAGGTTTAGAGAGGTATCTTGGTTACATATCTCTATATATAGGCCCTAAATTATATTATTATTTAATTAATAAATATTTTAGCAATCTAACTCATAACAACATACTACATATACTATATATATTCTTGCAGTTTTGAAAAAGGTGGGATTTCCCCAAAGTTTGTCATAATTGATGACGGATGGCAATCAGTAGGCATGGATCCAACCAGTGAGGCATCAAAAGCCGATAACTCCGCCAAGTGAGTCAGATGACACTTTTCTCCTTTTGTCGTTTATATATATAACAGTTCCTTACGTAACTATATCGACTTTTTATCGTGTCCAGCTTCGCAAACAGGTTAACTAATATCAAAGAGAATCACAAATTCCAAAAAGGTGGGATCGAGGGTCAAAGGGTAGAGGATCCAGCAAAAGGAATTCGACAAATTGTATCCGACATTAAAGACGAACACTCCGTAAAGTACGCTATCTACGACACTAATTTGTACTTTTACTTGTAAAGATTAAGATTAGAGTTACGTTGTCTTTAACCGTGTGTACTGTGTAGGTATGTATATGTATGGCATTCCTTGACCGGGTACTGGGGAGGCGTGGGCCCAGGTGCAACCGGAATGGAACATTACGAATCGAAAATGGCTTATCCTATCTCATCACCCGGAGTTCAATCAAATGAACCATGTGATGCTTTAAATAGCATAGCCAAGAATGGTCTAGGTCTTGTTAATCCTGAAAAAGTCTATAATTTCTACAATGAGTTACATTCGTACCTTGCATCAGCTCGTATTGATGGTGTAAAGGTAGATGTTCAGAACATTCTAGAAACTCTTGGGGCCGGACATGGTGGAAGGGTGAAGCTTGCAAGGAAATACCACCAAGCATTAGAAGCATCGATTTCGAGAAACTTTCCTGATAATGGAATCATTTCTTGCATGAGTCACAATACCGATGGCTTGTACAGGTGCTAATGAATTTTATTTTTTTATTTTTTTTAAGAATTCTTGATTTAGATGTTGCTTTAATTTGTTTTATTTTTTGCAGTGCGAAAAGAACGGCTGTGATTAGAGCTTCGGATGATTTTTGGCCTAGAGATCCGGCATCACACACTATTCACATTGCTTCCGTTGCTTATAATACCGTTTTTTTAGGGGAGTTTATGCAGCCAGATTGGGATATGTTTCATGTAAGTTGAGGGGTTCGATAAACTTCTAGTTAAATATGGTTTAAGATATTATGTACTAAAATAAAGTTTATGTTGCAGAGTTTGCACCCGATGGCTGAATATCACGGAGCAGCACGTGCCGTGGGGGGTTGTGCTATTTATGTCAGGTATCATTTATGTACATAAGAGTTCGTAATAATGCAATCATCGTAATTTTTATTTTGTCATTTTGCACCGTTGAAATACAATATTTTGTCATTTTGCACCCTTGAATTGCATATTATTGGGCAAAGGGTGCAAAATGCTTTTGTATTGCCAAGAATATACAATTTGAGGATGCAAAGTGTCAAAATGGTGTTGTTTCCACTTTATGCCACTTTATTCCCTTGCATTAAACATCTACGTATGCAGTGATAAGCCAGGACAACACGACTTTAACCTTATCAAGAAGCTTGTACTTTTTGATGGTTCCATACTGAGGGCAAAACTTCCGGGAAGGCCAACACGCGATTGTCTGTTTTCAGATCCGGCTAGAGATGGAAAAACGTACGATTGAACAATTTTTTTAAGATTCTTTTTTTTTTCCATCCAATCATAGAGTTCATTTTCATCTTACAAAAAGAAAATGGACTGCAGTTTGTTGAAAATCTGGAACTTAAATGATTTCAATGGAGTCGTGGGGGTCTTTAACTGCCAAGGAGCTGGATGGTGTAAAGTCGAGAAAAAGAATCTGATTCACAACGAACAACCTGGCACAATAACTGGAATTATTCGAGCTAAAGATGTTGATTATTTACCAAGAATTGCTGATGATAAATGGAATGGAGATTCCATTGTCTACTCTCATCTGCACGGTACTTTCTACTAGAAAAATAAAAATAAAAATAACTGATACACGCAATTCATTCAATAAGACTTGAGCTTACGTTTACTTTTTCTATGATGTCTGCAGGAGAGTTGGTCTATCTTCCAAAGAACACTTCTCTGCCTATTACACTGAAAGCACGAGAATATGAAGTCTTCACGGTTGTACCTGTAACTGAATTGTCTAACAAAATCTCGTTTGCTCCAATAGGTCTTACCAAAATGTTTAATTCTGGAGGAGCTGTTAAAGAACTAAACTATGAATTGGAAAAGCCTGGAATTGTCCAAGTGAAAGCCCGAGGCAGTGGTCCTTTCGGAGCTTATTCATCGGTTAGACCTAAAAGAATTACAGTTGATGATAAGGAAATAGAGATTGAATATGAAGAAGCATCTGGATTTATCACTTTTGGTTTAAGAATTCCTGAGGTCGAGATGTACCTTTGGAACGTGATCTTTGAACTTTGAAGAATTTGTGTTAACTAGCCAAGGAGAATCTATTTAATTGTAGCGTAGATGAGGACATTGGTTCCGACTTAGGTTTCAGCTGTATTTTTTCCAAATTTTATGTACTGAAGTTTCAAAGATTAAGTTGATTTAAATCAAAATGAATGTTTTGAGTTGCTTAATTTGTTGTTCTGTTGATGTATGACAAATATTACCTTGCAGAATTTGTTAAACTGAGAATTTTCAAAATTTGGCAAGATTGTCAGTGAGTGAAACATGGCGGTTAAAGCAGAGTATTTTCAAAAATTTGGAAGATCATCAGATGCTTCACTTATATTTCGTCTTTCAAAGTGGCTAAAATTTCATTCTCAATGCCTAGAGCATGGATCAAAATTTTCATCTGTTTCGTCGAAAACATAAAAAAAAATCTATTTTTGAATAAATGGACTCGAAAATAATGTGTATTTACGAAACTCTGTATTTATCTTGAAATTTTTTCTTTTACTTAATTTAGAAACTTTATTCATAATTTTTCTTAATTTTCCCCAAACTTTTCGAAAAGTTTCCAATATTCAGCTGATCGAAATATATATAAAAAATGAAGCTTTGATCCATGACCTAGAGTAATTTTATGTCATTTCAAACAATTGTCCTATTTTATTGTGAAATTTGTAAGTACGTAACGTTGGACACTCTTAAAAAATAGTAATGATCATCAAGATTGATGGAAACCAGTGCAGTTACTTTTCCTTATTTTCGTAAATCCCAAATAGATGGTCATTCGGATTATAAGTTTTCCAACAATAATAGGATTATGCTACTAAACCAGAACCATATTGGCACATTAATTATGATAATGTGGTGGTCTCACAATGATAGATGCAATATGTTCTCAACCACAATGTTTAGGAAAATCTCCTAAACCAGGTCTAAATAAAAATGTCCCCATATTTGCTGGTGTGCCATGATAATTCATGACTGCCAGATTGACTAAAAAAACAAGTCTAAACTAAATCAAGAAATGCTGCAATACAGTAGAGGTAAAATCGAACAGTTAATTTAAAGAAAGATACGGTTTTTCTCCCACCAGTAAAGAGTTAATATGAAAACATCAAGCTTGAAGGTTTTACTTTTTGCTTGCACCATCAAAGACCGTTGTTACCAATTTAAAGTTCTAACATCATTAGCAATGAAAAATACATAAAGCTTCCACATCATGAGGTACACCAAAATTACTGCTAACAAGAAGAGAAAATGTAGACAAAAGAAACTCACTGTCCCAGCATAAAAAGCTCATATATATCATAGGATCTCTTTTACACAAAGGAACCCTAAGATGACTGAAGCATTCCTGATAAAAGAACTTGAATCAGTCAAGGGTTTAGATTGTCAATATAGTCATAGTAAAATGCCAATAACATCATCTCTTACATACCCTGGAAACTTCAACAGAAAGTCTTCACAACACAGGACTATATTAACTGAGGTAACAATTAAAAATAGAAATATCCTAACGGCCACGGCCGCGCCCACGACCACGTCCTCTGCCCCGACCACGGCCCAAGGGTTTCCCTATAATTGGAAGGTTAGCTATATTAAAATCATAAAATACAAATAGAGAATATGCATGCAAATGTGAGAAATAGAAACCAAAACAATAATTTATCACCTGCAGTTGGCTTCTTCGGCTTAACCCTCGGAGTCTCCTCAACAAGCAAAGTTTCAAGGTTCAAACTATCAGGAAGGATATAATAGCGAATGTTGTTACCCCGAACACTTAGATGATCAAGGGTAATCGGGTTCTTTCCTTTTGGTGTCAGTTTCACAGTCTTCAAGTGAGTGTTCATGCTGACATCAACTCCTACAAGAAACAAATATTTCAGATTTCAGAAAAGTCTATATCATGCATCTCAAGTTTTCAAGGGGAAAATCAAATACACAAAAAGGTCAATAAGTTTCAATACTGAAGCAATAGCCACTTGATAAGCATGGAAAGGAAGTCTTATATATATTTTTAACTGAACCAGGATTCCTTTATGGGTATCCAAGGTAACAAAATAAGAACCACTGCGAAGCAGTCAGAGTTTCCCTGTAGTTTGATCATGTCAACTAAAAAAAAGGTAGAAAGCAAGGAAAAAAAATACAAATACTCGTCATCTAAGTAAAACCAAATTAGAAATTTTGATCATAGAGCGATGCAAATCACTTTAAGGTTTTCAACTTTAGAGCATGGCATGAGGAATTCAACATGTTCCCTCTATAGTACTGTACAAGTTTGTTTGATCCACAAAAAAATGAAATAGTGATCTAAAAAAAATGTGATTATAGTATCAAACTAAAACAAAATATAGTAAAAAGCTTTCTCGAGAAAAATTGTGAACACCAAGAATAGGGTGGGAGAAATCCACTACTGAAAAGGCTTTCAAAGGAAGAAACTGTGAACTCCTAGAGTTGAGTTGGAAGTAATTAATAAATATTAAGAACTAAGAATGGGTGCTTGAAAATATCAAAGACAGTAAACAACCAGAAAAATCAAAGGGTATAAATGAAAATCATAATTTTACATCCTTCAAAGAGGATGACATATGCAAATGTGTCAGTAAATGTATTGCAACAGTCCACTATCATATTAGTATCACGAGCATAAATCAGTTTACGATATTGAAAAGCACAGGCCACGAAACTGAATCAGTATATCTTAGATTTAGGGTTTAACAATAGACAATTACACAACTTGTAAATTATCAGCTGAAATGAAGAATACCTATAATGGTGCCATGAACAACAGTTCCGTTCTTCAGTTCGATTGAAACGGTCTCGTTGTTCAATTTCATCAAGAATCTGGCCGATAAAACACACACACAAAGGAATCAATTTAACTGAGAGTGAAAAAATGGTCTCAAGAGTAAGAACAGGCATTCATGAAAAAAGAAAGTTATTGAAATAGTAAAAATCATGATACCTTACGAGCTTCATGGTTGTCCGGATCTAGGGCTCCAAAAATTGAAATGGAAGAAAATCGAACAAATGGGGAGCGGGAGGGGTTTAAATAGCATTAACTATTACTTGAAAGCGCATTAGTGTTTCAATTCCTGCAATATAACTAGGACATTCAATCGGGCCTTGTGAGCCGAGCTTTAAATAGCTCAAACTCAATTACCATCGGGCTTCATAGTTATAGGCTCAAGCTCGGCTCATAAATTTTTTAATTGTTTCGGCTCAAACTCAGCTCATGTAACGTTTCGGGCTTCGGGTTTATATCGGGCTTATGTCAGGTATTAATACTAGCAAATGTTACTCCATAAATAAAAGAATTACGCTCTAATATGAATAAACCACTCTTACTTAATACACACGAGACAAGAATATTTAAATTCCACACTTGTTCTTCATAATATTAAACATTAAATAACATTAAATTGTATTACTGTATTAGATAAAAACTTTTCATCTTCCTAGAAATAAAATTATTGATATACATTTTTTTTTACTCCAGGTAAGTAGAGTTTTAGTGTTCCAAGACTTCCAAATTCCCAATATTGATCACTTTCTTTTATCTTTTTCCCTTTTGTTTTTCCTTTATGTTTTTCATTTGGCTTGTACAATTGTATGTAATTGATTTTGATATTTGGTACATAATAATTTTGATATAAATAATTAGCAGTAGTTATTCGATCGGGCTTTATTCGGGCTGAGCCTTATTAGGCTCAAACTCGGCTCATAAATTGATCGGGTTTAATATAATGACTCAAAATCAGCCCGGCTCACAATTATTCGGGTTCGGGTCATATTTAATCGGGCCGAGCCACCGGGCTTCGGGTAGGCCCGGCTCAATTGACAGTCCTAAATATAACGCATTCTCTAACGAGCGAATAGCATTTTTTGTCCTCTTATGGTCAAATTTTATATTTTCGTCCTTATTAAATTTTTTCTAGCAGATTGATTCTTCTTATCAATGTAATGTATCACATTCTTCCCTCTTTTATTTTTTGTGGCAGATTCGTCTCTCTTATCAATGTAGTGTAACACATTAGTCCCTCTTGAATACAAAATACATCAACTTTCGTCCACTTAACCCTCTTGAATACTAAATACATTAACTTTCGCCACTTAAAATATAATGTGTTACACTATATTGATAAGAGAGACGAATTTGCTACAAAAAATCTAAGAGGGACGAATCTGCTACAAAAAATTCAAGAAGAATGAAAATACAAAAGTTAATCCATAAGGAGGATCAAAAACGCAATTTACTCTTCATTAATTTTGAAGCCTGGGAGTCTTGGAGAGAGAGTGGACAATCGAGTGTGGTCTTTTTCTTTTAACACTAGAAAAGTGCATATATGTGTCTATTTAATTTTATAGTTAATTTTTATTAGTTAAAGTAAAATTAATTTATTATGTCATGAAATAGAGCAAATTAATCTTTTATTTTTTTTCTGTTCAAATCATTTTTCTATCGGTTTCATCTTATTTTTGTCGGTTAAACCTTTTTTTTATTGAGTTTACTCATTTTTATCAGTTTGACCTGTTTTCACCTATTTCGCTAATTTTTCATTGATATTACATGTTCTTTCTACCAATTTCACCTGAAATTTAATTGATTTCATATATTTTCACTGACTTCATTCATTTTTTCCACTGATTTCACCCGATTGTCACTGATGTTGTCGATTTTATCTTTTTTTCACGAATTTCACCCTGATTTTTCCTCGATTTCACCATTATCACAAAAAAAATTCAAGGTTATGCATGTCTTGATATTACTGACTTTTTTTTTAAGAACTATTCAATATTTTCTTATTATTCGTCATATATAGCTAGTTCCGTTCCATTAATTCTAATAATCAGTAATTATTTATTAATATTAATGAAAAGTGAGGAAATTTGATAGCACCACAAATCCCCGGGCACTCAACTATATTTGGGGTCTGTGCATAAGATAAGATAGCTTGATGAAGTTGAGTTTTCCCCTTTTTATCAACATTCATTAATTGCAATAAATCCCCGCAACGTTCAGTCCAGTACTGTTCCGTATCGCATCTAATAATAATTAGAATTACTATCTATCTATCTATCTATCTGATACTATTAGGGATATTTGTTCTGGCTATATCATCAGCCCTGTAATTATCTATAATACTGCATATCTGAATGGGCAGGCGCGCGGAAATGGGAGTATAATTAATTTCATTTTGGAAATCTCACATGACTGGTTTGTTGGTAGAGTTAATTGTAGTAGTGTTCTAAATTTTGGTCACAATTTCCAGAAAAAAATATTTTCTTGTTAATCAAAACCAATTAGCTTTATTTTCATCACTATGATGTATTTGAAATTTCAAAGCAAAAGTACTTTCAAAACTAACTTGGGCTTAGTTTTGATTATTTTGGGCTTGAATTTTAGCCCCAGGACCCATCAACTGACCAAATAGTGAAAATTATTTGCATCCATTTTAAAACTCATAAGACTTCATTTGTGACATGTTGGCGGCCCAATTACCTTCAAACCATAAATCCTATTATTCCATTTTTTTTGTTATAATTAACATTTCATTTTATTTAATTAAAATTAACGGTACAACATAATCAAAATTAAAAAGAATCTCATCACAAAATTCATTAACGGGAAGAAAATAAAACGGAATACAACAGAATGGAAGATCTTGCAATTGGAGAAAAGGTTGTGAGCCGCGAATATGAGCCTCTAGCAATTAAACGAATCCTACAATTTGGCGAACATGACCGAAATAAATTGAACTGATTATTCCAATTAATCATCTCGTTCATTATACATTCTAATACCATTTCACATTTATTTGACTATCACGATTTCAAGAAGAAAGATTTTTTTTTTTGGATTGGTGGGTTCAACTACAAACAATGCATGCTATATACTGATACTATATTTGCGGACTTAAGGAATACATAATACATGCATGCTATTTACTGTTTAATATTGATTATATTATTGTAATTGGGATGTTATACTAGTGTATATTAATATTATTGAGTTATATAAACAAGAAAATGATAGTAACTGGGAATAAAAAATCATCAGACTGACTCTTGACTTTTCTCATCGTTCCACCCCATTTCATTATGCTTAGATTCAGATATAAATCTGTACATATGCATTTGAAGGAATCCTTTGCAGCAAAATGGGATTACCAGATAAAAATGAACCCATCCCTTTATTGCAACTGGGTTCCCCCTCACCAACCGAGGAAGATTTATTCGATTCCGATTTTGACCAATTAGTTAACTCCTCCTCACCTAAAAGAACTGGTTCGTTGCGTCGCTTTTCAATTTCAGTTATTGTATTTTCTGGTGATTGAATTTTGAAAAAGTTGCGTAATTGTGAAGGGACAATATGGACTGCAGTGGCTCATATCATAACAGGAGTAATTGGTTCAGGGGTGTTATCACTTTCATGGAGCATGGCCCAATTGGGTTGGATTTGGGCTCCTGTTTTAATGCTTTTTTTTGCAGGCGTTACTTTCATATCTACTTTCTTTCTTTGCAATAGCTACAGATCTCCTGATCCAGACTATGGACCTATCAGGAATAGATCTTATATTGAAGCTGTTAAACTGAACTTAGGTAAATGAAATTTTAATCCGTGATTGCCAATGATAAAAAATTAATAATTTCATAATATGAATTTTGTGTGAGTTTTGAGGAAAAAATTGCTATGACAGGAAAGAAAAATGCCTGGATATGTGGGATGCTTATACAGATAAATCTCTATGGGACTGGAATTGCTTATACTATTACTACTGCTGTTTGCATGAGGTGCCTTGATTTAAACTTACCTTTACCGTATATTGTAATGTGTACTTAATTATCTGCATCAATTTGTGCATGTTTGATCTAATTTCCAATCTTATGAAAGACAGAGCGATACACAGATCGAACTGTTACCACGATAATGGACATGATGCTCCTTGTATATCTGGAAACACATCGTACATGCTACTTTTTGGCCTAGTTCAAATATTTATGTCTCAAATACCAGATTTTCATAGTATGGAGTGGCTTTCTATACTTGCAGCAATCATGTCTTTTAGCTATTCTTCCATTGGATTAGGACTCGGAGCTGCCAAAGTCTTAGGTAAAATTCGATTGATATGTTCCATAAATTTTGTACATAAACATTGAAACAATGAAGTCCATTTCCTGATTCTGTTTTCAATTGTTTATATCAGGAAATGGGATAATTGAAGGTAGCATTTATGGAGTTTCAACATCAACTGGCATCCAAAAAATGTGGCTGGTTTCTCAAGCAATTGGGGATATTGCTTTTGCCTATCCATACTCCATGATTGTTCTTGAAATACAGGTATTTACTCTTCTTTATATGTCAACACTCAACATACATACAGAGTTCGTGTAGAAATATTATAACTTAAGCATATAGTACAGTATACTGTATAACTTTTCGAATTCTGAAGGATACATTAAAATCACCTCCATCAGAGAGCCAAACCATGAAGAGGGCATCGGTGATTTCAATCAGTATCACTACATTTTTCTATCTTAGCTGTGGAGGGTTCGGATATGCTGCCTTTGGAAACCAAACACCTGGGAATCTGTTGACCGGGTTTGGGTTCTACGAGCCATATTGGCTCATTGACTTTGCTAATATCTGCATTGTTCTTCACTTAATTGGAGGATATCAGGTATATATATATATATATTCTATTGTACATTCCTTTTAACAAATGCACATTATTGTTCCATTATAAATTAAATTAGCAAAGCTACTATTTTTTTTAAAATATAGGTCTATTCTCAACCAGTATTTGCGCTAATGGATAAATGGTTAGCTGAGCAGTTTCCACAGAGTACATTTGTGAACAAATGTTACATTCTTAAATTTCCCTTGGTTCCAGCTCTGCGTCTAAATCTTCAGAGGTTTTGCTTTAGGACAGCTTATGTTGCCTCAACAACAGCAATTGCCATGGTTTTCCCGTATTTCAACCAGGTTTTGGGAGTTCTTGGCTCGCTTAATTTTTGGCCACTGGCTATATATTTTCCGGTGGAAATGTGGTTGAGGCAGAAGAACATAGGAAGATGGACAAATAAATGGATTATTTTTAGGACTTTTAGTACTGTTTGTTTTGTAGTAACTATATTTGTTTTTGCTGGTTCAATTGAAGGACTCATAACTGCAAGGTTCAGCTAGAAATTGTACTGTGGAATAGGATTAGAGGCAAAACAAAAGTTATGCTCTCATATTTTGCTTCTTAACTAATTGAAGTTATCGATACTTCTCCTCATCCCTCCGCCCTTTACTTGTTTGTTGCTCTTATTAAAAAGATGTCCGGAATGAATTTATTTTTCTTAAAACCACCCTATCAAGACTTCAAATAATAAACTGAAGTTTGTGTACAAAAATGCAAGGTTAATTAAAAAATTCCCCAAAATAATTGGTTGGCCAGGGGTTAAGTTAACCCAGAAAAAGGTTAGAAACATCACTGTCTGAACGCTGACATGATTTCTCACAAGCATCATTAAATTAATTAGGTACAACAATAAAAAATAACTGATGGTGGGACTGCTTTCTACAAAAGCCAAATTGTTTTCAACAGTGAATTAATATAATTCATGCCAAGGAATCCAAAGAATCTAGGCAGAAACATTAGTGAACAACATGGGAATAACAGAAACACCATTGCTGCAATCAGTTGATCATAATCTCAACTCTACCATCAAAAGAACTGGTTTGTCATATACTCTTCATCTTTGTTCCTTGTAGTACACTTCTAATTTTTGGAAATTTTCGATTGGTGAAGGGACTATATGGACAGCAGTGGCTCACATAATAACAGGAGTTATAGGGTCTGGAGTGCTCTCTTTGGCATGGAGCATGGCACAGTTGGGTTGGATTGCTGGCCCTATTTTCATGGTCTTTTTTGCCGCAGTCACTTTGATTTCCGTTATCCTCGTCTGCGATTGCTATCGGTACCCTGACCCCGTGTATGGTCCTCTCAGGAATATATCATATATTGAAGCTGTTCAAACAAATTTAGGTATGTAGTTTTCGATCTGAATAATTAGCCAAGAGAATTTAATGCTCATAGTATTGGCCAAAACTTGTCACTCCAGGAGAAAAGAAGGCTTGGATATGTGGAATTCTTATGCAGATAAACTTTTTTGGGACTGGGATTGCCTATGTTATGACTTCTGCTAAGTGCATGAGGTGTCTTCTTTCAATCAGCATCAATTATTTATTTTCTGCTTGTTTGACAAAACCTTTTACTGCTAAATTTTGTTGTTTTAAATAAAATTTATGGCATAAAGATATATATGATGGAGTCATCCAATGAGGATGTTTTCTTATAAGTATGATATATACAGAGCAATACAGAGATCAAATTGTTACCATGAGTACGGACATGATGCACCTTGTGAATTTGGAGATACTTGGTACATGTTGCTATTTGGAGTGGTCCAGATACTTATATCTCAGATACCGGATTTCCACAGCATGGCTTGGCTTTCTGTAGTTGCTGCAATCCTGTCCTTTGCATACTCTTCGATTGGATTGGGACTCGGAGCTGCACAAGTCATAGGTACCCTTTTAATGTTGAGCTTTATCTTTTTCATGCAAAGGCAAGTGCCACATGTCCTGCTAAGAAGCTTAAAAGGACAACGATTTTTAAGTCCTTCATAAAAAGAACTTATACATCATAGTAGCCCAGAAAACAAGAACGACAAACTCTATAACAATCAATCATATTCTCTAAAGATATTCTTGAAAATCTTCCCAGGAAATGGAGTAGTTGAAGGTAGCACTAATGGAATTTCAGCATCCACTGCGATCCAAAAAGTACTCCTAGTTTCTCAAGCAATTGGAGATATAGCTTTTGCATATCCATACTCCATGGTTGTTCTTAACATCCAGGTAAAGATATTTATATACTTATAAACAAACGGTTAAAGACTCTAAATATATCATGAAATTTGAAAAATGTGAAGGATACTTTGCGATCACCTCCATCAGAGAGTGAGACGATGAAGAAGGCATCGGTAATTTCAATAGGTATCACCACATTTTTCTATCTAAGCTGTGGAGGCTTTGGATATGCTGCCTTTGGTGATCAAACACCAGGAAATATCTTAACTGGTTTTGGGTACTACGAGCCTTACTGGCTAATTGACTTCGCCAATGCATGCATTGCTCTGCACTTAGTCGGAGGTTATCAGGTAAATGTTAACATTACTTTTCTTAATAGACATTCATTATAGTAAATCAGAAACTTACGAGAATATAAACTTATCCATGTTTCTTGCTTCTGATCAGGTGTTTTCCCAGCCACTTTTCGCGGAGGTGGATAAATGGTTTGCTGAGCAGTTCACATCAGGCACATTTGTGAACAGAAATTACAGTCTCAGAATTCCCTTCATTGCATCATTGAATTTGAATCTTGGGAGGCTGTGCTTTAGGACAGCTTATGTCGGTTCGACAACAGCAATTGCAATGATTTTCCCTTATTTCAATCAGGTTTTGGGAGTGCTTGGAGCCTTCAACTTTTGGCCTTTGGCCATATATTTTCCAGTGGAAATGTGCTTGAGGCAGAAGAAGATAGGAGCTTGGACAACAAAGTGGATTCTTCTCAGGACTTTTAGCATTGTTTGCTTCATTTTAACAATGTTTGCTTTCGTCGGCTCCATTCAAGGACTTATAGCTGCAAAGTTCACTAGGTGACTTTACCATTATATATGGCTGCAATGTGGGATTTCATAAACTATTTTCTTTCTTTTCTCACATAAAAGAAATGTATATCCAAACTATAAAAAAATATCGTGTCTATTCTTCTCAAATTAAAATTTAGCATCAAGTAGACTTCGAGCTGAGTGTGGAATATAGCAGTAGTTTTGAATTTAATTTAAACTGAGATCTAGTGGTGTACAAAGTAGAAACAACTCCATTATTATTTTTATACAGTATTCTTGTGACGGAAAACATGACTAATTGTTCTACAAAAGTCATGTACAACATATGCATAACAAGAAGAAGAGTTAGAAAACTGGTAACATGAACTAAAATGGCTGCAATCACAATCAAAACAACGAATTTCAGTTGTATAAAAAATAAAGTGAAGTACAAAATAAGATTTCACATGCTCCGAAAATTGAAGTACGACAAGAAAATTACTAAGAATTAGAGAAAAAAAATCAAAGAATTGAATGAACAATTAACAGATCAACATTAGAGACATGTTTAATTAAGATTACCGTAAAATTAAGAATTTAATAAACATTTTAATCCCTTTTTTGTGTTTATATAAGTAAAAACCTCTTCTATTTATAGGCTTGGTACATACATAATAGAGGAGATAAGATGAAAAAACAACATGCAGCATATTTAGTCTTTTAACTTCACTAAATTTTAATTTTAGTTATATACATAACAAATTTTGTTTTCTATTTTTTAATAAGTTTTAATTTTCGTTCCCATTCAATTACAAACTTTTACTGTGATAATAAATAGGACCTAATTTGTAATTCTTGGACAAAAACTGAAATTACTGAAAGTTAGGGAACAATTTATTTTATGCATATGATTAAAATTGAAATTGAAAGTTGATGAAGATTAAAGAATAAATGTGTGTTTAGCATAATTACAAGACTATTTTTAAAAGGACTCTAAATTTACGGGGCCATTTTTAAAATTTTACCATTTTGAAATGAATAAGGATTTTTCTTCTGAAAAAATATCAATGATGATTCTGCATAGACATAACACTAGGGCTTTTTGTTTGAGTTTTATGAATGTATTCGGAGATTTAGAGGCCTTGTTTGTCTCGCATATTTTAGAGTAGTTTAAAAAATAAATTTAGATTTTTCAAAATGATTTTAATTAGATATACATTTTTGTAGGTTTTCTATTTTAGAAATTATAAAAAGAAGATTAATAGCGTATGAGATATATTACTTTATATTAAGTCATATTTGTTATGTAAAATAATATGTGTAAGAAATTAATTATTTTATGTCGAATCAAAATATAATTTGTTTAGACTTTTTTTAGATTTTTTTTTTTTTTTTTTTTGTGAAATTGAGAAATAATAATTTTATTTCCCAGAGCAAAAAAATTTGTGTGTTTGACATCGCGACAAAACCAGGCTCAGGATTTTTGGAGAAGTCCTCAGTTTTTTTGTACTTGAGAATCCTCAATTGTTTGTATCAATTTCTTCATATAACATAAATTTTAATTTTTAAGAATTTTTAAGTCCTTTTAGAGATTATAGAAAAAAAATTCGTAAAAAATATGTTACTTTATGTCATTTTGAAGTTTTGATAGGAGAATAGATAGAGTTAATTTAGATCTAATCAGTAGTATTTATCTACATCTTTTATGGAAATAAAAAAAGTTTTTTTTTTTTGAGAAACGAAATAAAAAAGAATTTTACAAAATCAATAAAAAAAATTGTATAATAATTCTCTTTCCAATATTCTTTTTATTTGACTTTTCACTAATACTCTTTAAAAGGTCAAATAAACAACCATAGAACTTTATAAATGAATTCGATGCAATGTACATTGAATTATTAATAATGGACAATATTATAATGGAGTATATGTGATCATATATAATTAATAAGTTAACATTAAAGCTGAATTAGGTAAAGATACCATTCAGAAAATAGGGAAATTTGTAATTCATTGACTTGCACGCTCGGAACATTACTTTATGTCTATTTGTTTGAATTTTCTGAAAATGTTTTCGGAAATGAGTGAATTGTTTGACGTGTTACCAGATTTCGTAGAGAATAACTAAAAAAAAGGATTTTATATATCATTTCTGCTTTCTAGTCTCTATATAGGATGACATTAAGGTTAACTCCAATGAAGTCATTAAATGGTCATCAAATGACATAACTATCATTTGATGGCTCGAAGTTAAAAAAAAAATGAGCTTCAATTGAGTCATCAGATGGGACTTCATTCTGATGCCAACAACCTATTGTCATCAAATACAGGGGCAATGAAGCTAGACATCAAAATTTGGTGGGAAGGATTTCAGCCTCCAATGACTATTTCAACCGTCAATTTTTTTTTTTTTAAAAATGGTCGTTGCTAGTTTTGTTATAAATTAGATCGATATATTCAACAAAAAAATTCACAATTACAAGGAAATCGATATAAAATAAAATAAAGTTTAATTTTGGTCTTTCATTTAAAATCTATTCGATATAGTCTTGTTTTACATTTTATTTTAGACATTTAGAGTTCAGTAATTGTTTTGGTTTCGAGTTGATGTAATTTAAATTAATTTTAAAATTGATTTTAGAATTGATGTTTCATTTTGATGACTATGCAGTGAAATAAAAAACTTTTGTAGGGACCTCAAAATACTGTAGTAATCATTTAATGAGTATTGGAGATGCCCTGAAATTGGTAGAGGCAAAAGAGACTGTTTATAAATTGGAAAATTGGTAATTTGAAGCTTTCACGCTTCAAACTTGACTTCGATTCTAGTAAGCAATAATAGAGGCCTGGAACAAGAACAGAAAAACATAAAAAATAATAGAGTAGTAAAAGAAAACCAACAAAGCATAGACATTAGACAGAGGTATCTATCTTGACGTGGAGGTTTTTCACATGTTTTGTGTAGCTAATCAATCTTCCTAGCTTCTGTTCTGTTCAGTGTGTACTAAAATGCAATCTTAACCAATTAGAAATAGAAAACAATTTATGGTGAGAACTGTCTCATACAGAAGTCAAAAGAGAAATATAACCAACTCCTTATTATCTTTTCAATCCAAAATCAACACATAGACACAATTAGAATCCATGGGAATCACAGAAGCAGATGAAATCCCTCTATTACAATCACCCAACTCCCACATTACAAGAACTGGTTTAATTTAATTTTAATTACCATCTGCTCTTCATCCTTTTTTTTTTTTTTTGACAACTTTCGATGATTATTGGATTCTAGTATTTTTTCACATTTGTTTACTGGAAACTTTCATGCTTGGTTTAGGGACTGTATGGACAGCAGTGGCGCATATCGTGACAGGAGTCATAGGCTCGGGAGTACTGTCTTTGGCATGGAGCGTGGCTCAGTTGGGCTGGATTGTTGGCCCTATTTCCATGGTGTGTTTTGCTGGGGTCACTTTGTTTTCCGTTTACATCGTGTGCGATTGCTACAGATATCCGGATCCTATGTGTGGTCCTTTAAGGAATCGATCATATATTGAAGCTGTTCAATCGAATTTAGGTAAGATTAAGTAACATAGGCCTATTTTTCATTTAGTTGTATAATAATAAGTAAGATTGGACAAAATTTGTTATTACAGGAGACAAGAAGGCTTGGATATGTGGACTTCTTATGCAGATAAATTTCTATGGAACCGGGATTGCCTATGTTATCACTTCTGCTATCAGCATGAGGTTTCCTTTTTATCTTTTCAAATTACACCCATCAATTATTAAATTTCTATAGTCGAAAATCAACACCTTATTATTCTATTCTCCCAATTTATTAAGTATTTCATATATATATATATATATATATATATATATATATATATATATATATGTATGTGGCTTAAGCATGTGCTAACCAATGATATATAAATACAGAGCAATACAAAGATCAAATTGTTACCATAAGTATGGGCATGAAGCTCCTTGTGAATTTGGAGATACATTGTCTATGTTGATATTTGGAGTGGTACAAATATTTATATCTCAGATACCAGATTTCCACAGCATGGCTTGGCTATCCGTAGTTGCTGCAATCATGTCCTTTACATACTCTTCCACTGGATTGGGACTCGGAGCTGCACAAGTCATAGGTAATCAATCAATCATTCATTTTAAGTTAATTCTATGTTATACACCCGTCTAATAATTCATACTGATCAAGGATTCACCGTGACATGTGATGCTCATTATAAAAACAAAAAAACATCAAATGGCCGCACAAACAAATACGGTACTGAATTCCCCTTTTTTCTTCTACTTATATTCTTTAAAATATTCCCAGGAAATGGAGTAATTAAAGGTAGCACTAGTGGAGTTTCAACATCATCTGGGATACAAAAAGTGTGGCTAGTTTCTCAAGCAATTGGAGATATTGCATTTGCTTATCCATACTCCATGATTGCTCTTAACATTCAGGTACGTAAACACAATCAACAGATTTCATTTCCTAGGAAAAAAAGACACAGATTCTATATTTATCATCAAATTTTGATAAAATTAAAACGTGAAGGATACTTTGCGCTCACCTCCACCAGAGAGTGAGACTATGAAGAGAGCATCGATTATTTCAATAGGTATCACCACATTTTTCTATCTTAGCTGTGGAGGCTTTGGATATGCGGCCTTTGGTGATCAAACACCAGGAAATCTATTGACTGGATTCTATGAGCCTTACTGGCTAATTGATTTTGCTAATGCTTGCATTGTTCTACACTTAGTCGGAGGTTATCAGGTAAAGCCACTATTAATCACAACAACTTTCCATTTTGGCTGTGTTACGTTATTCAGAGACTTATATACATGCAAGTCCATTTTTCTTGATCCTGGTCAGGTGTATTCCCAACCAGTATTTGCGGTGGTGGATAAATGGTTTGCTGAGCAGTTCACATCAAACACATTTGTGAACAGAAATTACAGTCTCAAACTTCCCTTCATTACATCATTGAATTTGAATCTTGGGAGGGTGTGCTTTAGGACAGCTTACGTCGGTTCGACAACAGCAATTGCGATG
The DNA here is from genome assembly GCA_038501285.1 of Penstemon eatonii. Taxonomy (NCBI): domain Eukaryota; kingdom Viridiplantae; phylum Streptophyta; class Magnoliopsida; order Lamiales; family Plantaginaceae; genus Penstemon; species Penstemon eatonii. The sequence continues at coordinate 63,297,534 of CM076708.1, read as the reverse complement.
ATTTTCCCTTATTTCAATCAGGTTTTGGGAGTGCTTGGAGCCTTCAACTTTTGGCCCTTGGCTATATATTTTCCAGTGGAAATGTGCTTGAGGCAGAAGAAGATGGGAGCTTGGACAACAAAGTGGATTCTTCTAAGGACTTTTAGCATTGTTTGCTTCATTTTAACAATGTTTGTTTTCGTCGGCTCCATTCAAGGACTTGTAGCTGCAAAGTTCAATTAGATATGCAGATGGGATAAAGAGTATAATAAGGGGTATATGTTAATGTATGTATATATATCTTCCAAACTCTATCAGTAGCTGCATGGATAGGATAAGATAGAACAATATCATGAGAATCACAAATTCAAATCCCATATAAAAAATAAAATCCATTCAAAGGATATGGATATCTTCCAAAGAGCAAAGTTTTAAATATCACAAATCTAAAAAGGACTGATAAATATCACAAAACAAAAAAGGAACTAACTTTCAATTTTTACACAGAATTGTTACAAAGAACAAGTAAGTACCTCAGTCGAGAAGGGAAAACGTAGTTATGAATTTCCATTACAGTACAGAGTAAAGAAACGTGTTTTTACAACTCCATCATCCTGTTGGTTGCTGCCGAGGAGAATAATGGTTCCATTACCATTTACCAAATTTTTCTTGTTCAAGCGAATGTGATTCTACTCTACGTTAATGAGTATTAATTAACAGCGATTAACAGAGTCAATGGCAATTTAACACATGTAATAGCTCAATTTACCCCTATATTTTTTAAAATAGCATTTTACCCTCTATAATCTTATAAAAGTTTCACACTGAATCCCTCATATTTTTAAACTTAAAAAAAATACTAATTGATAAATATACCCCTCTTATATGCGGCACTTTACCCCTGTGTTATAAAAATATTTTTCATGCACACTCTCAATTTCGATGAGTGAGTTAAACTATCCAGATGAAGGAGGTAAATTGCTCCTTTAAATTTATTAGGGGATGAAATACTATTTTTCAAATCATAAGAGGGTAATTTGAACTTTATGTATATCGCATGGGTAAGTAGGCATTAACTCACATTAACATTATATATATATAGTATTATATATAAAAAAATTTACATAGCTAACGGTGTTTCACATATTTAGTTTTAGTTACCCACTTCAATAGTCATTTACATAACTATTAGGGGTCGTTTGGTAGGACCTAATAGAGGGTATTAGGTTATATTATACGTGTTAATATGGGCTAATAAAGTGATTTATCTATCTCTGAATCAGTATACACAGAAAACTCAAACTAATCCTTAAAACTTCATAAATCAATTTCCAGTGCATTTACTTTGACTAATAATGGACAATATTAAAATACATCTGTAAATTTCTCTTTTCTAACACGTTGTAATAACCTTTGATCAATCTTTAAATTGACATGTAAACCAAACAAACAAACAAAATGTCTCCGTTGACATTAAAGCTGCATCAGGTACAGATACCATTCAAAAAATGGGAAATTTGTAACTCATGACTTACACGTTCAAACGTTACTTGTTTTGTTTTCTCCACTTGTTTTACCATATGTTGTGAATTGTGATTAAAAAAAAAAACCATAAAATAAGATAACTGTTTGTAGAATGATCTTTATAAGTGTCATGTTGTCTAGACAAAGGAATCAAAAGAATCTTGTTAGTTAGAGAGGGCCATGGGCATCACAGAAGCAGATGACCTCCCTTTATTACAATCAGAGCTCCCTGCACAACAATTTATCATTAAAAGAACTGGTTTAAATTAATATTTACCATCTTTTATTTGACAACTTTTGATAATTAACAATTGGGTCGTAGAAATTTTGAATTTTGTTTAATGGTGAAGGGACGACATGGACGGCAGTGGCGCATATCGTGACAGGAGTGATAGGCTCGGGAGTGCTGTCTCTGGCATGGAGCATGGCTCAGTTGGGTTGGATTGCGGGCCCTATTTCCATGGTGTGTTTTGCCGGGGTAACTTTGGTTTCTGTTTACATCGTCAGTGATTGCTACCGATATCCTCATCTTAAGTATGGTCCTTCAAGGAATAGATCATATTTTGAAGCTGTTCAATCTAATTTAGGTACAGTTTCTATCTAAATATAAATAATTATTAATTTCTTTTAGTTTCTAGTAATTATAATAAGGCTGGACATGAAAATATATATACATTTGTTGTTACAGGAAAGAAGAAGGCTTGGATGTGTGGAATTTTTATGCAGCTAAACTTCTATGGAAATGCGGTTGTCTATGTTATCACTTCCGCCATCAGCATCAGGTTTCTTTATTTCGAGTACACCATCAATTATTAATTTTCTGCTTGATTGGATATCTTAATATATAAATACAGAGCAATAAAGAGATCAAATTGTTACCATGAGTATGGGCATGATGCAGCTTGTGAATTTGGAGATGCTCGGTACATGTTGCTATTTGGAGTGGTCCAAATATTTATATCTCAGATACCGGATCTCCACAGCATGGCTTGGCTTTCTGTAGTTGCTGCAATCATGTCTTTCGCATACTCTTTCATTGGATTGGGACTCGGAGCTGCACAACTCATAGGTAATCAATCAATCAATCATTTTAAGTTATCATTTCATTGTTTATACAAATGCAAGAAGAAGCCTAAAACTAACTTCCCTTCTTTTCCTTGTACTGAAATTGTGTTTAAAATCTTCCCAGGAAATGGAGTAATTAAAGGCAACAATGGAGGAACATCAACATCCACCGGGATTCAAAAAATGTGGCTAGTTTCTCAAGCAATTGGAGATATCGCATTTGCATATCCATACTCCATCCTTGTTCTTAACATCCAGGTAAAGGGCGGACATATTCACACAATCAATCAACATATATACTGACTTCCTACCCCCACCAAAAAAAAAAAGAAAAAGAGAGAGAGAGGTAGAAAGATTCTAACTTAATTTTATATCATCGATCATAATAAAACGTGAAGGATACTTTGCGATCACCTCCATCAGAGAGTGAAACAATGAAGAAGGCATCGGTAATTTCTATGGGTATCACCACATTTTTCTATCTAAGTTGTGGAGGCTTTGGATATGCGGCCTTTGGTGATCAAACACCAGGAAATCTATTGACTGGATTCCATGAGCCTTTCTGGCTAATTGACTTTGCTAATGCTTGCATTGTTCTACACTTAGTCGGAGGTTATCAGGTATTTAATTAATTGCTGCATCTGACATTCATTCAACACGACACAACAATATAAATGATTGAAAAGTTGCACACTTAGTCTATCTATGTCCTCAGGTGTATTCCCAACCAGTTTTTGCGGTGGTTGATAAATGGTTTGCTCCATCAGGCACATTTGTGAACAGAAATTACAGTCTCAAACTTCCCTTCAATATTACATCATTGAATTTGAATCTTGGGAGGTTGTGCTTTAGGACAGCTTATGTTGGGTCAACAACAGCAATTGCCATGGTTTTCCCTTATTTCAATCAGGTTTTGGGAGTGCTTGGAGCCTTCAACTTTTGGCCTTTGGCCATATATTTTCCAGTGGAAATGTGCTTGAGGCAGAAAAAGATAGGAGCTTGGACAACAAAGTGGATTCTTCTTCGGGGTTTTAGCATTGTCTGCTTCATTCTAACAGTGTTTGCTTTGGTCGGCTCCATTCGAGGACTTATAGCTGCAAAGTTCAGTTATCAGCTCTACAATTAGATGGGATTTGACAGATTAATTAATATTTGCCTTCTTTTATCGCATATATTGAAAAATGTGCATCCAAACTTCAATCGGAATTAAAATTTAGCAGCAATTAGACTTTGGACTGACTTTGAAATGTGGTATATAAAGTTTAATTTTAAAACTAACTATTTATCTTATTTAATTTACCTGCAACTAGTAACTCCACAAAGTAAAAATCCAGTGTTTCTACTAAATTCAGTTCATAACTGAAAGCAAAATTGAACTCCACGGTCCAAAGATGAGCTTATGCATATAAAGAAGAACAGTGAACCACAGAATATATTTCACTCTTTGTGACTGCCCCAATTGATACGCCTCTTTCTAAAATGGACCTTTTTTTTTTTTAGGAAAAAAAAAAGAAAAAAATTACACTCTTAGATATATTGAAAAAAATCAGGGGATCAATAATAAGGAAAAAAGTTCATGTAACATATCATCATTCTCTTCAAGCTTGCAAACTCTTTATTGTTGACTTAGCATCAAAGTAGTTTCGTTGAAATTGCTTTGATCTAGTTCACATTAATTTGTATTGCATGCAGTTTTATAGCAATGGAGAAGAAAAACACAATTTAATTTACTCAAATATATTTGGATTCGTGGTCTGATCCATCAGAAAAATATTCAAATTAAGTCATATTATCCTACACCAATATAAATAACATTATATTTTAAAATGACACCACAATGTTAAATGATGTTACTAAAATTATTTTATGCCATTAGAATTGCTCAAATTCTATCGATGTCCAACGCTATTTGATCATTGTCTTAAACTCTAAAGTAAAACATTGGATGAGTTTTGTCTAAAAAAAATTGGATATAGAAATTTTGAATGCGTGCAATCGTCTTGACATTTAAAGAGAAAAAATATCCTATCTTCCCGTGTTTTGGGAAATCTGTACAAAACCTTCCTTATTTTATTTATTAATTGGAATTCTCTTGTATTATACCAAACCTTGTGAATATTATGACTTAACGATGTTAACAATTAACGTGTAAAGAGAAAAGTGTGCAAGATTTAATAAAAAAAACAAGGGAATTTCTAAAAAATGACACATAAGAAGATTTTTCAAAACACGGGACAAATATGGTGCTGTTTTTGGGAGATTTTTATGTCACGTCACGTCACGATGAAGACATTAATATAGTTGTTATTATAATCACCAAACACCAACATACAATAAGTAGGGAGATTCTTTCTTCCACATACCCTCTTAACCATGTGGTCTACATTTCTTCCCTCTTTCTTCTTTTATTTTTTTTTTCCATTCTTTCTTTTTTCTTTCTTATAACTTATTTTTTTACACAATTCAAACACATTTTTATACTTTGTGTTGCAAACTTATAATATATTATTTCTATCAAAATTTTATTGTACACTACAAAAAACTTAAATTTTAGTAACAAAATAATAAATGACAAAGTGATAATAATTTAAATATTATCAATAAAATAATGTACATAGACACATTAATGACAAGAAATGCTAAATGTTGACATTTAATGACTCCCCAAATGTGACAACTAAAATGTTATAACTAAATTATAATGACAAGATTTATTGTCACTATCAGTGGTGGAGCCACATTAAGAGCAGGGGTGCATGGACCCCCCCCCTCCCCCCTCAAAAAAAAATTTCTCCTTGCTTGTTTTTATGTGTGTAAACATTTGTAATATGGTATTATTTATATAAATCTTATTAAATGACCCCCTAATTATAATTAAAATTCTAATTAAAAGGGGTTCATGTTTATTGGAGTTTGATAAAGTTAACAAGTCTAGATTCACAAAGTCGACATCAACTCAAAACTCTAGCATATTCTTTTTATTTTACAATTAATTTTTAAGGATTAACACTTTCAAAAAATCAAGAGACTCCAACTTTATATAAACTCTTTTTCATCTTCATCATTTCTATTATCCCAAAACAAGCCTACTAAAAATTTGTGCAAAACACAAATTCTACCAAAAGAAGTGTAGGTTATAGTTTTTTATATTAGGAGGAGAAACCATTGATTCTTGAGGGAGGCATGTGAATGAATTATGTATATTTATATTAGTATTTTATCTAATACTTGTAATTTGAAATAAATAGATCATGAAACGATTTTCGTCGACATTTATAAAAAAAATGTCATTCTATCAAATTGTTTTGGAGTTTGAATTAATTTCGTCGAAGTTTCATTGTTCCTGTTGATTTTTTATTATTAATATTTTAAATTATAGTCTTTAACTTTATAGTGGACCCAGATGAAAAATAATTTTGGCTCCGCCACTGGTCACTATGTTGTTACCAATTGTCAATAGTGACAACTTAATATCATACACTTGTCACCTAATAGCTATTATGATAATTTAAAATATATTTTGTCACTATTGCACTTGTCACTAAATATATGAAAAAAGTGACAATTTCAACAATGTCACTTAATTTTTTGTCACTAAATTTCATTTTTCTTGTAGTGATGATTTTTTATATATTATGTATTTTTCGTAATCATTCAATGTTGTTGTAGTTATGTGTTTATTTATTTTTGAAGATGTGAATTCGCAAATTCATTGTGTCATTTTGTACTATAATTTATGAAATAATTAAGATAGATTTTTTTTATAAATTTAGTTTTAACACTAAACATTTTTCAAGAAGAAATAATGCGTGGAAAATGCAAATAATAATTTTGATATAAACAAACATCATATTGTAAATTTAAAGCACAAAATATGTCAATTTTTTTTTTATTGAATAAGAGAATTTTAGTTATTAATGAAAAAAAAAAAAAAAAAAAAGAATAGAAAATATAGAGAAAAAAACCTGGACCACATGGTTCAGGAGTTACTCATGGACCAGATCTCGGATAGCAGTATAAAATTCCACATTATAATATATATGCAATATGTAGGGCTGAAAATCAAACAAAGCTATTCGATACTCGGCTCGAGCTCGTTCGATAAAAGCTCGTTTGAGCTCGGTTCGTCAAATAAATCAAACAATCTTGAACAAGATTTCTCGTTCGATAACTTTTGAAGCTCGGCTCGAGCTCGGCTCGATAAGCTAAAAATTGAAAAAGCACATGTAAAATATCAAGCTACTCGATACTCGGCTCGAGTTCGTTCGATAAAAGCTCGTTTGAGCTCGGTTCGTTAAGAAATCAAACCAAGCTCAAACACAAAATTTCAAGCTCGATTAAATTCAAACCAAGCTTGAACAACGTGTCGTTCGATACTACTCGGCTCGTTTACACTCCTGCCAATATGTTTTAGTTCATTCATTATAAACCTTATAAGACTACGTACCCTACGTACACTACATGCATTAATGGATTTCATGATCACAACTCTTCCACTAATCCTATTTTCTTTGATTTTTACATGGTTTTATGTTCACCGGAAATCAAGAAAACTTCCACCGGGACCTTACCAATTTCCAATCATCGGAAACATTCTCCACTTGAGCAAAAAACCTCACATAACATTCGCACACCTCTCCAAAGTTTATGGTCCCATAATGTCTCTCAAATTTGGAAGCATAAATTTAGTTATTTTATCCTCACCCGAAATAGCAAAAAAGATACTAGTAAAACATGACCATATCCTCTCCGTGCGTCGACCCGTACCCCTCGCGGCCCAAGCACACTACCACGACAAAATCTCCATGGCGTTTCTTCCGGTGGGAAATCGATGGCGAAAGCTTCGCAAAATATGCAAAGAGCAAATGTTTTCCGCGTGTCGAGTTAAGGCTAGTCAAGGCCTTCGCCGAGATAAGTTGTGTCAATTGCGTGACTACCTGCAAAAATGTTGTTTTAGTGGTAGAGATGTGAATATTGAAGAGGTTGCTTTCATAACGGCTTTGAATCTAATGTCGAACACACTTTTCTCTATGGATTTTGCTAAGTTTGATTGTAGTGGCGGGCAAGAATTGAAGAGAATTGTTCAAGATGTGGTGGTGAATTTGAGTGCTCCAAATCTTGCGGATTTCTTTTCAGTTCTTCAAGTGATTGATCCGCAGGGAATTAAACGAAAGGCTGATGTTTGTGTTGGGAAATTGTTGGGGATGTTTGAAGAAATTATTGACGAGAGATTGAAGAAAAGAGACGATTCACACAAATTTGATGATATGTTAGAAACACTTCTTCATCTTAGCCAAGGAAATGAGTATGACTTGAGCTACAGTGAAATTAAACATCTGCTCCCGGTAAGTTCTTAATTAATAATGTATATATACCTCTTATTTTTAAATAAATTTCTTTAATTTGAAATTAGTATATATAAATTTAGATGCACGAGTTTTTCCTTGGATTTGGATTGAGTTCTGTTGAGTAATTGGGTCAATAGTGTGTTTTTAATGGGTTAATGTTGAGATCTTAATGGGTCATTAACTGTTCTAGCTAGGGCTGTCGTTAATGGGTCGGATCAGGCTCGTAGAGATCCAACTCTATTTATATCGGATAACACTTATCGAATTCAGATTTTGTTCAGATTGCACTCGAATCTAGATTTTTTTAATCCAATTGATCTTGGTTGGATTTGGTCGGCTATCGAATCTTTTTTGGATCCAATAAAATTTTCATTTAAAAATTACATTAATATTTTTTCCTAAAACAAGTTTATTAAATTTACAAATTTATTTAATTTTAGCTCACATGTATCCTTAACTAATATTCATATTTTTAGATGAACATATTGATTTAAATAAATTTATAAACGAGTTATAAATTACTATCATATTAAATTGACAGTGAAATATTATTAATGGTAATTACTTTTATAAAACATTATATATATATATATATATATATATATATATATATATATTATTTTTTTATCGGAAACGAATTGGATAGATCTAAATCCATATTCACTCTATGCATTTCGGATTACAAATATTTATAATTAAATCAGGTCCATGCATCGAGTCTCTAATCAAAGTATTATCCTAATAAATTGAACCGAATTCGGACGAATCTGAATTCAAATACGCCCCATAGACAGCCCTAGGTAATGTAATTTAAAAGCATAAACAAAAGAGTTGAACCCACTTTCAGTAATTTAAAAGTGTAATATTCAGATGATTTGGGCATTTAATAATTTATTCTTTTTTTTATTTAGTTATTTATTTACTTTTTGTTGTCGTTGTTTTGCTAATAAAAGTTGTACTTAGCTGCTCATCAGTACATTTGAATTATTATATATGGATCATTAATTAATTAATAATTAAATTTGGTCTTGGTCTTTAGGACTTATTTCTTGGAGGAACAGACACTACATCCAACACTGTGGACTGGACCATGACAGAATTACTACTCAACCCCTCAAAAATGTCAAATTTAAAAAAGGAGCTAAATTTGGTGGTTGGGAAAGGTAAGAAATTAGTTGAAGAATCAGATATCTCAAAACTCCCCTACTTACAAGCTGTGATCAAAGAGGTGTTCAGGTATCATCCTCCTGCTCCATTTCTTATACCACACAAGGCGGACGCTGATATAGAAATGGATGATGCATGTAATTACATGATTCCCAAGAATACACAAGTTATTATTAATGTATGGGCTATTGGTAGAGATTCAAGGATATGGTCAAATCCATATTCGTTCGAGCCCGAAAGATTTTTGGACTCTAAAATAGATGTAAAGGGACAACATTTTGAGCTTATTCCGTTCGGATCCGGAAGGAGAATCTGCCCTGGAATGCCGCTGGCTCACCAGATCATACATCTCATGGTGGCAACTTTGGTACACAATTTTGATTGGGAACCAAAAGAATTGAACACAAATGACAAGTTTGGTCTCTCATTGCGTAGGCTACTTCCCCTCAAGGCTATTCCGATCAAACTAGCTAGCTCATCATGCTACTTAATATGAATGAAACATATATACGTACATAAAAAGATACCCTAGCTAGCTAGGATATTTGTATGGTATGGTGTTACTGTTAGATAATACAGTAATAATTATAAAAAAGGAATGTACCAATACTTGTTGATTAGTTTAATGGGAGACGAACCCAACTTTAAATCATTATTCGGAGATGTTCTCGTATAATATGTTCGACACACTTGTATGCTATTTTTCTGATATTTGTAATATAAGATCTTCTTTTTTTCATGCATAAAACTGTATCAGTATTTAAATTATCAATTCGGAAAAGAAAAAAAATTGACCAAACTGAATTTAGCTTTTGAAGAGTAAATATATTACTTAATTAATTATCTTTCCGATTTGATTTGGTCATATTTTATTAATTTAGACAATATCTACTCAATAAAATTTATCATTCTTCAACTTTATTTCTCAAAAGAAATATCATGATCAATTGTTAAATTTTTCTTACTAGTAAAGTATTTATTCATAGTAAATTTTGTGCTGATTAAAAAACTAGATTTGTTTTTTCCATAATTAAAAGTCTAAATATGTATTGCCAAAAGATTAAATAAATAAAATTATCAGAAAAAAAAATATATTAAATGTGATATGCGCTATAGTCCGTCTATTTGGTTCTTCACCACCCTCTTGTTACTTTGTATTAACCGGTAATTAAGGAAAAATATTAAACCAAATATCTGACCGTTGAAGTTTTCCTGTGCCAGCCAGCAAAGAACAAAATATGACCGTTGTCAGGGGTTTCTATTTCTCTTCATACCGTTTAAATATTCGGAAACTCTGCATTTCTCTAATCGATCAATAAATCTTTCCGTATCTCTCTCTATTTCCAAACTCTGCATTTTGAAGAGAAGTTACAGTAAAATTAAGGAATTCTCAATGGCCGAAATCAAGAATTCTCACATCGTAGAAATCCCAATAGACGAAGAACACCAGCAAAAACTCCTCTCCGCCATGACCACCGCCATCCAACACCACCCATTAGCCGAAATATCTCAAAGCCCCGGCCACTTCTTACTTCTAAAACTCTGGCAAAGACAAGAACATTTCTTCGGCCGACGAATTTCAAGAAAAGAATCCAAAATGGATTCAATAAGAAGAGAACTTTTCCAACTCTGCTGTTTCTTCTTTACTTTCCACGGCCTCTTCTTCACGATCCTCTTCACATCTTCATCGAAAGACCACCATCATTGTCACAAATGGTGGATCCCTTCTTTACTGTCTGCTTGTACTTCGCTTGCGATCGTGTTTCTCGTTCAAGTGAAGCTTTGGATGTATTGGAAAGTGGATAGGCAGTTGCAGGGGGAAAGGAACGAGGGTCGAGCTTTGGCGAGGTGCATACAGGAGCTGAGGATGAAAGGGGCGAGTTTCGACCTTTGTAAAGAGCCGCAGAATGGGAAGAGGATGAAGAGTTCGAGTGTGGAGATTAAGTGGAAGCCTGTTACTTGGTGTTTGCAGTATAGAGTTACTGTTTTTCTTGTTTGTTTTACTGGTTTGGCTTTCCCTGTTTGCAGATTCATCATCTGTGCTTGAATAATAATAATAATAATAATACACTAGCTAGCATCAGTATCATGGATTGAAATGGAAGTTGCCTTATGGGATATTAATTTAGTGAGGAGTGAAGCTCCATTGGTCCGATTGTGTTGTGTTACTCAAATCAATTCGTTCACTGTGAAGAAATTTACACATCGATGTATTGCCAATGAATGTATAGCGCAACACTGCCTGTGGTTCGGTTTCTTAATATACTGTATTCATTTTTGTGTAGGAATAATCTTTCTTAACTCCCTAGTATTTAATTAGTTCATACATTTTTGTAATATAGAGGTAAAAACGTGCAGATGTTAGAATCATGAAAGAGTTTCATCCAGCACATTAATTTACCAATGAATAATAATTCAACATTGATTACAAGGAAGGCTCTTGCAGCATGTATTCACTTGTGCTAGACGCTATCAAAGCCAAATATTCGGAAAACACCTGCACGTAATAAAAGAAGCAGATGATTAAAGGGTGAAGGGTGGTTGATTTATTCTTCAAACTTAGTTTTTTAAAACAAGGTCGAAAGTTGGGAAGAGTTTGTTTATTACCTTCATCAGCTTGATATTTGTTCTTATCATCTCCGGCATATGCAAGTAAGTTGCACTTGGGATTCCATTCCACGCTGTTCATGGCAGCTCGACATGGAATTTGGTGGACTGTTCGTCCTGTTTTGACATTAGACTGTGCCAAATAGCCAGAGGGTTAGTAATTTTTATAACTAACATATCGTCTATGAACAATCTCAGAAAGTTTTGGGGATAACATACGATATCTATGAACAAGTCCTCACTGGCAGCTGCGATATATTCACCAGTATGATTGAAGCTTATTGTTCGAACAGGCCATCTAACAAAGATAAAGGCAAAAAAGGTATCAATAACATCTTCGATAATGAGAAAATCCCATAAAAAAAGTGGGTGGAATGTGGGGAAAGATGGAAGGGATGAAACGTACTCGAGTTTAGGGAATGTTCGGACACAAAGCATCTCTTTTATATCCCAAAGGCTGACTAAGGAATCAGCACTTCCCACAGCAAAATATCTAAGCAATCACATAAATAAAAAGGTTTCAGCAACATCTCCATAAAAGAACTAAAATAACCTGTGTAATGTTCAAATAAAGTCGTCCCCTCTCTAGATTGGTTATCCATGGAAAGTGTATTACACACTCTAAACCACTCTAATACTCAGAGTCTGATATTTCACACGAGAAAGAATGATATAGAGGTCTAAGACACACCTTCCCAGAGGGTCTATTGCAATGCAATAACAACCAGCTGTGTGAGCCATGAGGGTATCCATTGCTCGGAGTGATGGATATGAAAGAACTTCCACAGTACCTGGAGAGAGAGAGAGAAGCATTCGAACAGCCGAACAGAAACAAGCCAATGATAATATATGCCCTCCTGATAAGTGATAAGTAGAAAGTTCTCACCATTCCCAGTAGTTAAGAAGAACATATCTCCTGTCGTGTTCCAGGCAATCTCATTCACCTGATAAGGTGGTAAATCGGAAGCATTAAAACTTACTCCAGTACAAAGTGTCTAAAGTTGAAAGATTAATGATGCAGTCTAGGCTGTTGTACAGTTAATAAAATAGTCTCCTACTATTTCACATGTCTTATTCATCATTCTGATGTTAAATGGGCTAAGTGATTAAATATATACTGCTTTATTTGTTGCTATGAATCTCAAAACATGGGAGGGCAATGGAACTATTTTAAACAGCAAAAAAAGTCGAAAATTAAACAAACATGCTACACGAGAAACAAATATATTTTCACTTGCATGACTTGTTCAATTGGCAGGGTTGAATTGTTCAGTATTTACAGCACAACAATGATTGAAGTGAAATAAAAAACTATCGAAAAGTATCAAACAAGTAGTCAGGGTGTGGAACACAACAAGTATGTCAAGATTGCATGAATCTTTACCATTTTTTATTCCTTTACTAACTAAACTACTGATGGCGCATGAGCATGAATATGTACAGAATATCACCTCGTAGTTGAATTTGCGTTTATGTATGGCCTTAAATTTGCGGACATCCAATATCGTTAATTCATCGTCCTGAAGTACACAAAAAGAGCAGGGGAGACCATCACATACTTGCTAAAAGCAGGCTATGAAATGCACATAAGCAGACAGTAGAACAATTTAGGATAAAGATGCATAAAGGAAATCACTTACCCTGTTACCAACTGCTATGTGTGTGCCATCGGGCTTGTAGGTGATATTAATGTTCTCCCCACTGAGTTCCACTTGCTGTGAGCATTTTCCGCCTGCATCACAAGGAAGACACTATCAATGAATGGTTAACACCACTTCCACAAAAATGATTATTGAATTATTTTCAGTCTCAACAAGAAAAGAGGGAGGGTGAGGAGAAGTCAAATGAAACAATGAATCGTGCAAGTAACAATGATCACACTCCATCCAACATATTGTTTCCAAGGCAGATAACATTTGTTAAGGTTGCAAATTTGATGAAATTCATCGTTCTTCATTCAAATCATTACTTTTTTTTCACTTCCAGGCATATAAAGTCACAACATTGCGAAAATCATTTCTGAAGAGTATGATCTGATGGCTTATATTCTATTGTCTAATATACATTTCAAGTTTTCCAAATGATAATGAAAAGAAAAAGAAAGTAAAAAAAAGTCACTCTGAAAATAAGAGTAGGCATGCTAAAATGTCATCAAAGTTCTACATCATTTTAAATCAAATGAATTTATGATATAACCATAACTTACTACGAGCATCCCACAAGCGAACAGTCTTGTCACCAGATGCAGTTGCAATCAAATCGGCATGTTTTGGATCCCAACATAACTGATCAACACTGTCAGTGTGGCCTTTTAATTCAATATCTTTAACCTTGCCCTGCTTAAACAAAGAATATACTGAAAACCAGCAAAAAGCTGAAAAAATAGAGCAAACATTTACGATCGAAGACCTTAAAAAATGAGTTAAGAAGAAAATGAAACTGAATAAAGCTATCATTTTTTAACAAAAAATTTCATCACCACTTGATCTCAAACATGTAAAATTCTATTCGATCAGAAGCACAGTGATTAGACTGTGAAGGTTTTTCTCAAATGAAAGCATGTGATGTAGCTGATGCTTTAAACAAGCCCGGGAAGTTATAGGTGGGAAACTCATCTCCAAAGTTTGAGCCAATTTGCAGCTAACTTTGAGTGATCGAGTCCATAAAGAGAACCCCTTTAGAGCCTCTTCGAATTCCAACAAATATACGACTATAGTAGCTTCCCTTAATAAAGAAAAATGGTTAATCAAACTAAATACCAACCAAAAATTCGACAATCAGATTCTTTCTAATGTCCCAAACTTAATTATTACATCTTTGTCATTAAAAATCTAGCAGGATATTTTTTTTTTTCAGATAAGCAGATTTGACATGATTCATCACAAACGTTTTTGCAATTAAAAAAAAAAAACTCCATTAATTTATATTTCAACTCGTAACTGTAACTAAAAGTCCCTCAGTTTTTAGTTCACCAAGATTCAGGAGTAAATCTTGTATCTATAGAAGACTAGAAGTCAAATATAAACATACCACTCAAATAACTGAAATGAATCAAACAGATAATGATGAAAATGGAATCTTACATGGCCTTGAGATTCAATATGCCAAATACGAGCAGTTTGGTCGACAGAACCGGAGGCCAGTTTGGTGCCTGCGCAGTTCCATGCCACGGAGTGCACCTTTTTTCAAGAAATAAACATTGAATAAATGTACATTAATTTCATCTCCGCGGAATATATTAACATGATCTGAACACTAGAAAGATAAATCGGATTTAAATGCGAGCTAGGGTTTTGAAGTTGTACCTTCTTCTTGTGGCCTTGGTACTCTCTGCTGTGGAGGTTTTTGAAGGATACTGTTTCCTCCATTGATACTCTTGTTTCGGCAACGATTGAATGCTGCTCTCTAAATGTTACTATCACTTCAAACTTTTAAGTTTCTGAAAATGTTTTTAATCAACAAATTTTATACAGTACCAAATATTCCGAAATTTCTTCTAATCCTTATGAATATAGGTTTATTAGTTTAAACATCCAGTATAAAATATATCCCGACCTCGTTTGTTTGGGTTTTATGGATAAATTCTAGAAATTACAAAGTTAGTTAAAATTTGTTTGGGGTTTGGGATAAAATTTAAAAATCAGATGAGATTGTGATTTTTTGATTTTCGTGTATTTCAAGAAAAATATTTATTTCAGTATTTAGGGTTAAAAATAAATATAAAGATTTTATTTATTAACTAAAGTCAGTATTTCTAGAGATAGAAATAAGAAAAATGGAATAATAATTTATATTATATGTCAAACCCGGTTTTGCTCATCGGCAACTTATTTTGGGGTCTTGATTTTTTTTATTGTGCAGTAACTTATTCTAAATTAATATATTAGATGATATAGTGCAGGATTAGTGGTATTCCAACAAACAAAGTTTAAACGTGTTTTAACTTTTAAATCAATCAAACGCAAACTCGATAACTGTATATCTTATATATATATAGTATATCTTTAGCTTACAGAGCCTAACTTGAGTCGAGTTTTAAATGATATTACATGAATTTTTTTATTAACACTTGATTTGACATGTATAACAAATATAACTTAAATAATCATCTATTAAACGAATTTGAGTCATGTATTGAGTAATTTGGTTCGATATTTAGTGGTAAACAGAGTTCACCACATTTCTTAACATAATTGACATACATATATTTTTAAGCCATTTTCAGTTTCTCTTCCGTCTAAGATCAGCTTTCTCTAAGATGACAAGTTTAGTTTTTCCTTTATTTTTCATAGTTATCCTCAATAATTCAAGCTATCAATTCCATTTAATTTCAATCCTCATTTTTCTCCACTATCACTTAATAATAATAACAATAATAATAGTAATAGTAATAATAATAATAATAATAATAATAAAATTATATTAAAGTTTTCTACAGTGTTATTAAATTTACATACTATTAATTTTAAATTTCTTAAATTAAAGTTACATTCTTTTAATGTTTAATTTTTAATAATTTAATTTAATTGGAATTTCTTAAATAAATGTTACATTTTTAAAATTAAAATGAACTTTTAAAATTAATCTTAAATTAAAGGAATTTTTTATTTAAAAAAAAAGGAATTTTACTAACCAAAAAAAAAAAAACTTGACTCAGGGGATGGGGCAAGCCAACCTTAGGCCATCTCCTATGTATGAAGGGGAAAGTGGATTTTGGGGGTTGTTGGACTAGGGGGGAAAATTTATCAAGTAAAATGTATAAAGGGGAAAAAATGCAAAACTCCCCTCAATCCATCTATGACCGCTTCAAGGTCTCACACCTCTCGATCGGTCACTCGCCAGGCGGGCGAGTGCGCCCAGCCAGCAGGTGACACTTGTCGGCCACCTGCTATCCCCTTTCCTTTTTTTTTTTGGTTTTTTTTGCTTTTATTTAATATACATTTTATCTAAATAATTTGTGTATTAAATCTTAGTTTTTATTTAATTTGTGTATTAAATCATACAACTAAAATAATTTGTTTTTACTAATAAAACTAAACTCTTATTTAATCTTAGTTTTATTTAATTTGTGTATTATTTTTAAAAAGTTAATTTTATTATAAAATGTAACTTTTATTTAATAAAATGAAATTTAATGTAACTATTATGTTGGAAAATTTAATGTCAATATTACATTATTTTTAAAATTTTCAAATCATGTCAATCAAGTATTTAATTGTTGTATTATTTTGCACCAATTTGAAAATCCCTTTAAAAGTTAATTATTAGAAACTCAAATTTAATTTAATTAATAAAATTGAAACCTTAAACGAACTTTTTCTTTTTTATAATAAACCTTAAAAGAACTTAATGAGATTGCGAATTTATTGTTATTATTATTATTATTGTTATTATTATTGTCAAACTTAAATTATATCTTATTGTTATTAATTATTTATTTATTTCACATACGAGTTAATTTTTATTATTATTAGTATTGCTATTATTATTATTCTTATTATTAAGTGAGAGTGGGGGAATTGAGAATTTTAATTAAATGGAATTGATAGATTGATACATTGAAGATGACTTATGAAAATGAAAGGGGAAGTTGGAATTGGATTCTGAGGGGAAGATGGACTGAGTGAGGGGAAGCTGGACTTGGACTGAGGGATACATAAGAGATGTCCTTAGATTGCTCCACCCCTTAGGTTAGAGTAATGGATGGGTAGATTGAATCAATGGAGATGACCATCTTCATCTCTACGCTTCCTTCTTTGTCATTGATAATGGCCTTATATTTTAATATTATACCTATAGATTGATCTTGACAATCAAAATATCGTACTCTACAAATATATATCATAAAATTATAGCATAATATTACAGTAATAGTTCTTTTCACAGCAAGAAGTATATCAATACTAACATTGATAAAAACATATTAGTATTTATTATTATTTATAAGCATTACCTAAAACTATGAGAATAAAAATACTTTACTTGGACGTCCATTTACCATTTTTAAATTAGTTTATAAATACGTTAACTCCAATTTTGGATTGAAAAGAATGAATTTGTTTAAAAAAAAAAAATAGATGCTAGTTGAGAGGTCTCGTGACTTAAATTTTGAATATTTTAGGTTTGTTTTAAATCCCGGATATAAGAAAATATTTGGGTCATATAGATGACATTTAGAGTTTAAAATATGAAAACTTAGTTATTATTGAATTTCAGGAAAAACATATTGGTATTTGTTTATTCAAATATCAAACTTCAAATGGTTTTTTTGGCATTTTGCACTCTGAAAATATTGGGTTTTGGCACTTTGCACTATGATTTAAAATTTTTGACACTTTGCGCCCTGAAAATATAATTTATTTGGCACTTTGCACCCTAGTATGTGTTTTGAGGAGGAAATTTGGTTGCAAGAAGGGTAGTATGGTCAATTTCGAATTTCCTTGGCAATTTGCACCCTATAAATATTGATCTTGGCACAATGCACCCTGAAAATATAGATTGTTGGCACTTTGTAGCCTGAAAAATATAAATGTTTTGAACTTCCACCCCGACTTAAAATGTTGGCACATTTTTTATTTTATCCAAATTACTAAGCTATTAGTAATTAGGTAACAATTTTTTTTTAATTCCTAAATTTGACATACTAGTAGATAATAATAATGAATTTGTAGGGTATATCGTGTAGAAATTTTTTGGTAAAAAAAAATTGTATCTATTGTGATTGTATTAATTTGTAATGAATTTTACAACTCATATAAATCATTGTCTATTTAAGGACAAGTTGTACATATAATTTGCAAAAAAAAAAAAAAATTATTTTTGTGATAGAACTCGAAATAGTATTTGTTTTCTATGCTTGATTGTTGTGCATTGAACATGATATTTTATCTCTTCACCGACGACATTCATGAGCATTTTTTAAAGAAAAATATTAGGGTGCAAAATGGCAAAAATATTATTTCTAAGGTGCAAAGTGATAAAAAAATTAATCGGGGTATAAATATGTTATATTTGTAAGGTGCAAGTGCTAAAAAATATTAAAAATGACTATTATACTCTTTCACTAATAATTTTCATTTTATTAAAACACACACTAGGATGCAAAATATCAAATGAATAGTATTTTCAGGATGCGAACTACCATAACTTTTAAGTCGAAGTGCAAAGTGTGAAAACTCTATATTCACAGTGTGCAGACTACCAAAAACCCAACTTTAAATTATTATTATACCAACTTGAAGTAAATTGGTAATGACAAGTAAGTTGATATTTATTTGAAAGAATGATTCAATCAACATCCGGAATACATGGAGGAAAGTGGCATGCGTGACTGTGTGTTATCGTTCGTATATTGGTTTCATTTCATCTCTGCTCTGCACTGGAGAAAAGTAACACAACAACTAACATGGGACTTTTTTTTTTTTTTTTTTTTTTGATCTACTAGACTGTGTATTTACAGCTCGGACCGAAAAGTGCAAAGGGTATAGGTCCTCCCCAGTGTGGTGTCTCCAGTAGGATTCGAACATGAGTCTCGCCTCTGGGGATCGCAAGTCACTACCACTTGACCCAACCACCTTGGGTAACTTTTATTAGTTACTACTTACTACTAGGAGTATGCATATTACTAGTACATGTTAAGCTGGCATTACTAATTACTAGTACTACTATTAATTAAGCATAATCATGTACTACTAAATACACACACAAAAAAAAAAAAAAAAAGAACAATTTAACCTTAAAAATAAGAGCAACAACAAATCAATAAAGAAGATTTGAGAGTCGACAAGCTCCCATGATTGAGGCCCAATAAAATAAAAATAAAATAAAATAAAATGATGATGATGATTATATGCCCACTTTATTTATGTGCCAGTACTGCTCGCAGGAGGCAAAGGCCAGCCAGCCTATCTCAGAAAACAAAAAGTTCTTGCTTCTACACTCTACAGTGAAAAGTAACTCCCCTTTTTACATTTTTTAATGTCCCATTCCATTTGCTTCTTCTTTCTATAAAGGTATTTATTTTTTATAGTTTAATCTATCTAATTCATTTCCACACATGTAATGTAATTACATGTATGTTAATGTTATGTAATGCGAATATATTTTTTAGTCGAAATAAATACCCTCTTGCTCGCTATACTACAGTATATATAATCTCTTCACTGGATTGAATACATGTGAGCATTAATGATAATTGCTCTCTATAAAATTTGTTCAAGTCTAATATCATTTCTTTTCTCAAATTCAATCAATAATTTTTAACTTAATTTGAATTGTTTGAACTAACTCTTATTCAACAATTAAATTAAATTCAAACATTATCTTAAATTCAATAAGAAAGTTTGAAAACTACTAGTAACAATTTCCAACAGTAATTTATATCATTTTTTATTTGCACTTGCTCTTTGTTATTGATATTTTTCACAAATATTTAGAAATAGTTATAAAAAATTACTTTTTGAGTAAATTTCTTGTCAAAATAACTACTACTACTACTACATTAGTACATTTACAGCAACAGCTATAAATTACCAGTCATTCATTCTCAGCAACAACAAATTGGATTGGAATTTTCTCTCTCTCTTATTCATTTCAATAAATAAAACAGCTCTCCTTTCACGTTTTTCTTCTTTTACCTTTGCTCCACCGACGCACCGCCGCCTGTATGTGGTATATTATTATTATTCTTCTTTTTAATTATAAAGATAATAACTAAATAAATCCGCCAGCTATTTTGACTAGCTCTTCAGTTGAGCAAAGAGTTGGATCTGACGGCGGTGATCATATCGTCGCCGCCGGAAACGATGTCGTCTGGAAGGTACATGGCGTATTCACCATCTCCATCACCCGGGGGTATCCGCGCCGCCTCTGCTCTAGTCGAGCAAGAAAAGTAATTATTTCTTTCTTTCTTTCAGATTTTTTTTTTCTTCTATACAAAGAGTAATCTGCTGTTGTGGCACTGAAATTTTAGTTGAGGTCGAGTCTGGATGGATTTGAGATCTTGTTTTTGTGTACCATGTAACGATCTATGTGTTACTTGTTGATAATTGAAAGTGTCACAGTAACTAGGTTTTCCTGTAGTCTTGTTGTCTCTCTGACCTGCTGTGGGGATATTTTCGTCCTGAGTAATTAAGACTTGTGAGTGCAAACTGGATTGCGTTTGTTTAGATTATGTTGCTTCATGATACTAGATGATCTCTCTCGTTCATGTTATCATGTAGCACATGTAATTATGTCTTCTCTATATTTTTACTGTCCATGTGATACAAGTACAGCCAAATATATGGTAAAGGATCTGTTTTTGTCTTGGTTTGAGATAGTTGACAGAATTATTATAACAATGTAACTTTTACTTTCAGATATCTTGCGCAGTTTTGGATTATAATTTAGCCTGTTGTCCTAAAAAAGATAAGCAAGATCGGTTCTCCAAGTCATTTTTTATTATACACTTAATTCAGAAGAAAATCACTTGTTTTTATGTAAGGCTTGTGTTTGATATGAACAAGTAAATCTATTTATGGGGCTTAGATATGTTGTCATTGTTATTTACAAATGTTAAATTGTCATTGCAACTAATGCTGAAAGTTTTATTTATTGTAACACTGACAGGTATCTCTCAGAATTGCTGGCAGAACGAAACAAAATTAATCCATTTATGGCTGTGCTGCCAAATTGCTATCGGTTGCTGAATCAGGGTGAGCTCATGATTCAGCTTATTTTTGTCTCTTCTACGGAAAATATAGACATAAATAATAATACTTTCTTGCTTGTTAATAACTAAACTGAAATGATAGCAAAGAAGTAAGCAATCTCTTCTCCAACTTTTACCGGACTGTTGTGTGGCTGAAATCAGTAAAATCTAGTCATCCGCCTAGATGGTGAATCATGTGTTCGGAATTGGGTTAACTGAAATTTTGTTTTTGATTGCGGCGGAAATAGGAAGGGGTCTTGAACACATTGCCCTGTATCAACATGAATAATGCTAATTGTATTGGTGATATATGTGGACTTCTTAAAACCTAGTATTTATCAGTTAAGACTACCCTCAAAGATGTCACTCATCATTGGCAGGAAGAGAACTTGAAAATACTGCAGACGTGGATTGCTTCACTTGGGATTTAAGGAAGCAATCATCTGTCACCATGTAAGAGGGTAAAAGAGGATAATAGTTTGAGCCCGGTTTTTATCCAATTCTTATATGATCATGCCATGAGAGTGATATAACTAAGTCACAAACTTTGTATTTGGCTATGAAAGAAGAAGTTGCAGTCACCGAGTAACTAGACACTCAGGCCTTAGCTTTACCATATTTACTACTTTGTGTTGTTAAAATTGAAATGAAAAATGTGATTACATTGAGAACACTAAAAGTTTTCTCTCTACGACATGTATAATACATCAGTGCAACATAAGGAATCCTGTCTGATGTTATTACAGCCACTTCCTGTTGAGGCTCTTCTTTTTCTTATTTGGAATAAACAAACGCAATACTTGATGGTTTCATTTTAAGGGAGGGTTCAAGGAGTGTAGTAGAATGGAAGGAATGGATAGGAGAAGAGAGAAGAAAGGAGGGAGAGATATAGAGAATTATGATTCAATATCTTATTGTTACATTGGCCTTTTGGTTGGTCATACATTTTTCCTTACATGGTGCACAAAATGATGATTTTTTACTTCTCTTTTGCTACTGTACAATTCCCTCCATAAATGCTCTTATCAGGCTCTCTTTTCTTTTAAAATAATTTCATTAAAGACTGATTTAATAAGGGTTGAAATGGTGTGAGATGTTTGTAATAATGTAATTATTTGAAGAATTGAATTTTCGATCTAGAAATTTCAAGAGTAGCTGATTATGCCTTGTGTGTTTTTCTTTCTTTAAAAAGGCATAGTATGAAACTAACCTAAAAAGTTCCAAGTATAGGGAGGTAGTGTTGTTTCTTTAAAACTGGCCCTTAGAAGAGAAAGTAAGAGAATGGAGATTGGTTGATAAAGAACCGGAATAGTTCTTATGATGATATGTTCATTAAGTTTACGTGTCTTCTCCCACATCATATTTGACTCAAATTTCTCACCGCTCTGAGCTGTGTTTTTATATGAGAGATGTTATCAGTCCATAAGTGGCTAGCAGGAAACTGCCACTTTGATGTGTGGAAAATAATTTTTGTAGGTCTCTTGTGATAATTTATGCAGCCTGGCATCAATCCGCAATTGTAATGCTCTTTCCAGAAACTCTAGTTATTCTATGTTATGGACCAGCATAGATGTGAAGAAGTTGTCTTCATATAAATTCCTTCAAAAAATAACCTCGATTAGCTAGATCTGATCAATATGGTCAAGAAACGGTAGGATCTTAATGACTTGGTCTCATTATCGATCTTTTCAAGAGGTATCATCTAAACTATGGTGATGAAGCTGATATTTCTTTTTATTTTTCCCTTATGTGTGCGTTTGTTGCGTGTGTACGTGGACATGGTGAGGCGGGTTCCTGTGTCATTAGGAGTACCTTTGCACTAATTTTATTGATGGTCAATTATGGATGTTGCAGCACCAACTCATAGAGTGCCAATTTGCAATTTAGGGGGAACTGGGTCAAATTCAGATATCGTTCTTTTTCCCTTTGTCTGGAGTCATGTATGAGTGTCACTGCAGGATTATAGTATCTAGAACTAAGTCAGATAAGAAACTTGTCTTGTTCGTGGACATTCCTAATATTATTTGTTATAACATCTTTTAACTTCACTATCTCTCATTATGTTTCTCCAGGGTGCTTTCATCTGAAAAGGCGCATTAATTTTTAACTAACCAGTTAACAGTCCGTGTTGTCTGTCCATATTGTGGTGACTGCTCACTAATTACTTAACCAATGCTAACTGGTACATTTATTCTGGAAATTGACCTTTTTGAAGCAGAAATATTGCGTGTAACTACACTGTTGGGGAATGCGTCAGTTTTAGAACAAAGTGGGCTTGAACATGCGAGCCCCCTGGCTTCAAGAGGAATATTTTCACATGGAGGAGCCAACGTGAACAGATGGCCTTCACCATTTCAATCAGAAGTATGGATACTAACCATTAACATAACCTTTTGTTTGATCTAATTCTTTACTTTTTTCAGAAGTTCTCCAAAAAAATCTTTTATTTTCTTCCCAACTGTAATATTTCATTTAGTGCTTTTAATTTAACTTCAACTTCTATCATGACAGGTAGTTTGAAGCTAACAACCTCAAGAATCATTCATAGATTATGCTGAGCATATCAAAAACAGACTTTTACTAGTAGTTAGATTGATCACTTTTTCCATGATCTGACATCTCATATCTAATGTATAGTAACTTTCATCCTTAAGTAACAATGAGATGTAGAATACCGTTTACCATGGTCTACTGTCTTAGCAGATGGATTTAACTCTCTTTTAACTTCAACTAATTGTTAATATATTTATCTCCTTTAGCTAATGACGATCTTTGGTTTGGGACTTCTAACAGATTTCCTAACATATTCTCCTCTTAACAAAGCTATAATAAATGCCTCTTCCATGTAAAAATGATGCTAATTGTATTCAACAACAGAGTGATATGATGTTTTTAGATTGGTTGAGTTGTCTGTCTTGTATTTGGCACGTCTTTGATATTTCTACTGTTATACTTGTTGAATTGTATATGTCTTTTGGTTGTAGTTTTTCTCCTTAGAACTTTTAACATGCTTATGAGATATCCAATGCTCTCAACCTTGCCCAATTGAAGAACTTCAAACATTTCCCGAGTACACACACGAAGAAAGGGAAATTCTTTCCACTATCTTGAATGTTTTACTCTCTTACTTAAATTGGATTGTAATGTGCAGATGCCAGGTTTGACACAACCCTCTTCCGTGACCAGCTGGCTTGGTTCCCAAGGTAGCTCATCAGGTCTTATTGTCAAGCGAACAATCAGGGTCGACATTCCAGTTGATCAATATCCCAATGTACTAGCCTTCGTCTTCCAAGTTCAGCAAGTTGTGCTTTCTTTATATAATATCGCCGCATTTTATGTCAGTATGCATAATATTTCATTTTGCAGTACAATTTTGTCGGGCGCCTCCTTGGTCCCAGAGGGAACTCTCTGAAACGAGTTGAAGCAACTACTGATTGTCGTGTTCTAATCAGAGGACGTGGAAGTATCAAGGATCCAGCAAGGGTAACTTGCATATTGCATAATTTGAGGCAAAACACTTGGATGCAACCATCTGAAATGAGCAACAATTTATTTTTCACTATGTTATCTCCTTTTCTTTGATTCATTATGGTTAATTAATTGTGTTAGTAACTTGAAACATCTTCAATTCATTTATTTATTTTATTATATATTGTTTCCCTGGTGCTTCTTTGCCTTTGAAGAGTGGGTTAGTTTGAGTGAACTTACTAATTCGATATAAACTTATTTGCAGCTTCATATCTATCTTGTTGTTTCATTGTTTCTTCTTAACATAGCTGTGTACCCTTTATTTGTGTACCCTTTATGACACTTTTGGCCATTATCTATTCTAATGTGCTTTTACAATTTGATTTTCAGGAAGAGATGATGCGAGGGAAACCCGGCTATGAGCACCTTAACGAACCTCTTCACATACTAGTCGAGGCAGAGCTGCCGGTTGAGATAATTGACGCTCGTTTAATGCAGGCGCGTGAGATACTTGAAGATTTGCTCAATCCAATGGTAACTTCGACTCACCTTCCTAATTGCTTATGAACATTTCACTTTTGCCCTGTTACCTTAATTTAACTTATCATTGACTCTTTATATATATCTTATAGCAGGATGAATCTCAAGATTTTTATAAGCAGCAGCAGCTACGAGAACTCGCAATGCTGAATGGTACATTACGAGACGAAAGCTCTCAAATGTCTGGTTCTGTTTCCCCCTTTCATAACAGTCTTGGAATGAAGAGGGCAAAAACAACTAGGGGGTAATATTTGGAGCTTGAAAATGCTCATCTCTGCCCATAAACAACAGCTCCATTGCTGTGCCAGTCGAGGCCTCTATATGTCGCGTCCATCAGGGCACTGGCACTGTTGAGTGCCAGTACTACCTGTCTCTATATGATATGAAGTGTGCTTTAGTATTACTTCTGGGAAGATTTAGTAGCCATCTATTGTACTTTGAGTGAGGGGTTTAAGTTTATATCTTGCTTAAGCAGTTTGATATTGGGAGTGATATTATTGCATTTATTTGTTATTGTGAGCTTGTGATTGAGTCTTGGTATTTTAATTATCTAAATGTAGCCGAAATGATCTGTGGTAGATGGTTTGGAAATTTGTATAATTATGACAATAAATTTTGTATGCTATTCTTTGATGTGTAACAGTTCATATATTGACTTTGCATGTTAATAACCCACGGTTTTGAATCAAATTATATATTGGTGATTTGGGGTGTGTGCTTTTTTTTTTTTTTTGGGTTGTACATTCAAACTGAGTTTTGGTCAGATTAAACTCGAGTTGAGCTAGAGTAATTTGATTATGTTGCATGCAATGATTTCTACTTGTGCTTAATTTATTAGGCTCAAGTGAATTTTGACATAATATTTTGGTTCTTTCTGTTTTCAGTAAATGGTAATAAGTTGACATGAAATAATCTACTAGTATATCTCATCTGTTTTCACTTCTTTCTCTTACCTGTTTGATTTCCTAATTTCTATGATCTCTTACCCCACTTCTCTTTCTCTTTCTTTCACATGAGATGAGATAATACATCTCTTATCCTACTCTTCTTTTCACGAGTTTCATAACTCAATTTCTGAAACCAGACCTCTTAATATATTTTCATATGTAAAAACTCAACCAAATACATTTTTCTAAATACATGAAAAGTAGTGATGACGTTTCTTAGAATTTACCAAATAATTAAAACTTTTCTCTGAAAATTCAACCAATTAATCAGACAATATACGAGGCATAATACTTTTTTTTTTTTCTTTAATATCATTTTTTATATATGTTGCTCCCTGTTATCCACATGAGCAGGCCACCATCTAGTTTTCTTTCTGGATTGAAGTAGAAAACAGAACAGTACAATACCAATACTGCACAGTTGTCTTAAAATCTGAATTTTATAGCAATGCATGTCTGAATTTCAACATAGTCTATTTACAACATAAACCTCAATAGACAAACAGGTTCAAAACTTCATCTTCAAACCACATATTATTGGGAAAGCAAAACAAATAGTCCTCAGCCAAGAGCACAACTTTCTGAGAAGCTATGTGATAGTTCTTTTGTATAAAGGAGCACATGTAGACTTTATCGAAAACTCTTGATCAGGCATTCTCCTCATCCGCCTCATCCTCGTCTTCTATATCTTCAATTCCAACCCAACGAGTAAAAGCAAAGAGAAACTCCTTGAAGTTAACCATTCCATTCTTGTCCCAGTCCATCTCCTCTGCAAAAGCACCCAAAAATTAAGGCTTTATGTAGAGATAGATATATAGAGATGGTGATAGATATAGTGAGAGAGAGAGGACTAACCAAATCTTTTCATGGCTATTCTCCCAGAAGATCGTTCTCCCGAAGTAGTTTCATTTATTGCAGCTACCATCTCAGTTCTGCTTACATAACCATCCTTGTTCTTGTCCAAAAACACAAATGAATCAACTAATGTTTCAAAAGTAGTCTCAAAATTTGGTAAACCCATAGAAAATTTCTATCAATTGTCAAGGAACAAAACAAGTCGAGTAAAGATGCTTTTTATATAACTTAACTCAATATGGTGCAGGCAGAAAAGCTAAAGATAAAATAATGCATTTCGTAAAGGAGAAGGATACAGCGTGCTTGGTGGATGAGTCTTCTTTGAGGAGGTAGACGAGGCAAAGGAGAACAATAAATTCATTGAATTTTATTCCCATGTCTTCGTTTATATCACACGCCTCAAAGAGATCATTGATTTCTTCATCACTGAATTTGATCTCCAGCTTTTGAAAGCAGTGCTTTAGCTCTTGTGGATCTATTGCACCACTTCCATCTTCATCTATTAACACAAACAAACAAGCAAACATAGGCTTCTAACCATTTAATCTTCCCTTACGGCACATACTAAGCAAAAACTAAATATTGGACGATATACATATATTGCAATGCTCAAGTATGTAGTGCTACTTCATTTATATGTTTGATCAGTACTTATAGTCATCTTACAATTATGCACATGAAAGAATACTAACCAAAGCCTTCAAAAGTAGCTTTGCATTTCCTTAAACTCTGATCAATTTTGGGAAATTTCAAGATAATGTTGTTAAATGATTTCATAGAACTCCCTTCAATTTCTCTCCTCTGCATTGCTTCGATTATTTTAGCCTCGAGTTTTGTCTCTGGCACTGAAGCCTTGGGAGAATCTCCCTTACCCATTGCACCTCCCATTCTCCGAGATTATCCAATCGATTGGCTCTGCAAAAGGATATGAAAATGGGAAGTTGTACTATCAAAATCTAATTGTATAAACACAAAATCATGGCTTTTCGACCGACCAAATCCAAATTAAAGCTAATCCAATCTTGGAATGACAATTTATTATTCCTAAAACAAACAAGATCCTCAAACAAAACCAGTTCAATAAAGTAAAAGATCTATCTAGCTTTATCTGTGTTAGGTTATCTGTTCCCAAAATAAAACAACAGAGTCACATATGAAAGTCAATCAAACAGGAGTCCCAGCCAAGATTCGAACATACATATGAAGAAAAATCACAATAGCCCTATTTTGCGTGTGTGAAAAAAGAGGGATAGGGATAACCTTAGTTTTCAGTGATGAATCGAAATAGGCAAAAGCTGAATCGTTTGTAGTTGATTCTGAACAAGATCAGAATCAACAATACAATATATATAAAGAAAAAATGAAGAAGAAGAAGAAGAAGAAGCAGCTGTAATTAGAGTGGAGAAAAGCCACCAAGCTCACAACAATCAAGATCTCATCAGTCTCTCACCACTTACGAATTAAATTAAGTTTTAGTAAATAATAATAAAGTTATAGGAGTGTTTTTTAATTTAAAATAAAATAATATACTAGTAATGTAATTAACAATACGATTTCAAAATTGGTGGTATGCCCACCACGTATCGTGGTGAATGATGACTTCGGCGTCTGATTTAAAATCTTTCCATGCACATGCTTCTCGCCTTGCTGCAGTTGTGCTTGTACGTTTTCCCTTCTCTTGTGGACGGATTTATTCTTCTATTAAATCAATAATTATAATGACTAATTAGAAAAACAATAATTTAGTATGTCTTGGAAATTTCTTTCTATAAACACGCAAATTGGCACTTTGCATCCTCAAAATACGATAAATGAGTACTTTGCACTCTCGAAATATAAAATAGAACCTTCGTATTAAGAAAAATACAGTAACTAGCACCCCCTTGTATTTTTTTCACTGAATAAGAATATTAGTGTGACATAAAGAAAAACACAGTAATTAGCACTCCTAGTTACTAAGAATAATAATTTCTCTGAAAAAAACCAGGGCCGGCTAAAGCATAAGGCAAATTAGGCCAATGCCTAGAGCCCCCTCTCTAGAGGGCCCCAAAATTTTATAAATTTTCTCTATTTAAGTTAATAATATTGTTTTGTAAATTTAATGGAGTAATATAGAAACTAAATATAATATATGTAATAAACTAATGTTCTTTCGTACCATGGTATATGATTATCAATTTATGATAGAATTAAATTATTCAAACTAAAAGTAATATGCTACTAATGTGAATTCCTTATAAGATAATTTTTTTATACAATTTTATTATAAGATAATATTCACAATATAATCTAACAGTATCTATGGTAAAGAAGTTTATGAAAACTAAAACGAGGGAATTGCATTTTTCACTAAATTTTTATGTACTTTAGACATTTGGTTTCAAACTTTCAAACATATACATTTAATACCAAAATTGAAGGTATTTTTTTATATTTCCTTTCTCCGTCAATTTTTTGGGGCCAAATTTAGTGTTCTTTATATGACTGGAAATCTCTTGACGAGAACTTTCTAATTGCACAAGTTTCAGTTCATAAAACATAATAAATAATCCGCAGAAAATTAAGAAAATTTCGGAAAATTAATCAAAATTAAATATTATCTCATAATTAACAAGGAATTACGCCAAAATAATTTTCAGATATGAAATAGGGCACATAAGCATGCTTGGTAAAAATTTTGAGCATACCAAAAATCACCATTAAAGCTTAAGAATGTGAAAAAAAATCCTTCAATTTTGATATTAAACGTGTCTTTTTTCATGGGTTAGTACCAAATATTTAAAATAGGTAAAAATTTGATATGAAAAATAAAATTCTCTCAAACTAAAACTAAGAGAATATAGTTGTAATTGAGCGAGTAACAAAAGTATTTTTATTTTAGTTATAAAAACAAAACATCAAGTTTAACATATTGCCTTTGTTTGTTGTTCTATGGGGTAAAAAAATAAGTTTAAAGTATATATTTGTTTGAGGGCCTCATTTTATAATTTTGCCTAGGGCCCCGAAAAAGCTAGGGCCGGCCCTGAAAAAAACAATAAAGAATAATATTTTATACAATTGCAATATTTTGTGACATAATATGATTTGGTGTGGTCAACTTATAGTTTAATAGACTGAGACTATATCTGCAAGTTTTCTTTATTTTAAAAATTAGTAATACATTTGGTTAATATGATCACAATATACTAAATAAATTTTCCGTCAAAAATCTGTCAAACCGGGCCATTGCTCGTTCATTGACGTGGACATTAATTTTTTTTTCACTTCAAAATTGTTTTAATAATATTGGAGATATGATAAAGGAATATCAACTTAGAACAGACCCAAATAACATCACCAGTAGGCAATGTTAAATATAAATTTTATTGTTATGCTCTTTATTTTCCCCGTTAAAATATAGTAGTATTTTATAAAAACCAAAAGAAAATAATATAATAAGAATATGTCCTTTCACGGAAAAAGAACTCTCGTCGGTCAGTCGGTGGGCTAATGATGAATATTTGGTTAACTGGGCCGGGCTTTTAAGGTTCTGTAAGGCCATCTCCAACCCGTAGGGCTATTTATAGCCCTGGGGTGTCAATCTCCACCCGGGGAATCTGCACCCCCCTGAGCATCATCTCCAACCGGTAGGGGGTTCTCTTCCAATTAATTAAAAAAAAAGTCTTCCCCACTCTCACCTATATTATCTATAACAATAATAATAATAATAATAATAATAATAATAATAGTAGTAGTAGTACCAATAATAATAATAATAATAATAATTTTAAAAATAAGTAATATTAATTTAAATATGAAAATGCATAATAATTAATTTTAGAGTATATGATGCATCGTCACACAATACGATCATTAGAAGTCAATAAACAACTTCAAAAGGACTTAGTCGCTCATGCGTGGGCCTTTCATCGTGGCTAAGATTTAAATTATTGGAATATTTTTATAAGTTCTTATAAGTTAGTATCTACTTAATATGTAATTTTATTTATCTATATAAGTTGTTATTTGTATCGACGTATGTGTACAAGTATTTCGAGTAATTTAATGCATAATAATATTTCTACATTTTGTCTCAACTATACAGTGAACATTAATGCTATATTAGAGTTTAAATAAAATTAAAATATTTCAAATCAAATTTTAAATGTGGCTAAATAAATTATTATTTCATAGACAAATATATAATTTTAAAATATTTATTTGAGTTAATTATCTAATTTTATTTGAGTTCATTTTCATTCATAATGTGTAAAATATTTATTTGAGTTAATTATCTAATTTATAAATAAATTTGGCTACAAGTTTCTATAATTTATAAATTTTAATTTGTACTAAAAGTTCAACAAATGTGATGTAGCTCAAATGGAAAGGAAGTTAAGTTTCACAATAAAGGTTTCGTGTTCAAATCCCAATTGCTACAATAATTTTTAACATTAAAAAAAAAATAAAAAAAAAAAAGAAAATCCATCAGGCCACCTGATGCAATGTGGCTAGCGCGTCCCAGCCCGAGGGCTGTGGGCTGGGCGATAAATCGCCCAGCCCACAGACCTGGGCGGTCCAAATGGACCGCCCAGTATCATCTCCAACCCACGGCTGGCGGGCTGGCCCAAATCGACCCACCCCCCAGCCCGGGTTGGAGATGCCCGGTCTATTTAAGTGGATTTAATTCATCGGTGTTGGACGTGAACCGATAATTTTTTGTCCTCTCATATTCGTATGTAAGACATTCAACCCTAATGAATTAAATTATTAAATTCACTGGGGTAAGATCTAACTAACCGGGTTACAATTCACAAAATGGACAAAGTTTTATCTTTGACCATATAAAGTGATTGTACTAAAATTGACCATTTACTATGGTTTATTGATCATATGTGTTTTTTATTGTGTCATTGTAATTAAAATTATTTTTTATTGTCAGAAAATTTTAATTATCATAAAAAATTATTAATTATGTCCTATTTGATTGGAATTATTTTATTTTTTTCAAGAGAATCATCAATCTATATTTAATTTGACCGAAAAAATTAATTTTCGTCAAAAATATCATATGTTGTGTGACACTTGAAAATTGGAGATTTCGAATTTTGACTCCAAAGTTTGTAAATTCAAGTCACATGATGGGTCTATAGTTTCAATTTTTGATGAAACAAAGTTAACACCCCCCCCTCTCCCCCCTCCTCCTCCAATAAATCGGCTAATCTTCGATAAGGAATATTTTTTGGTGTTTAAAGAAAATTTGAGGATAATGTGATTATGAATTTGACCTATTTATTTCATTATTAATAAAAACATGTATATTCAATATTTGAGGGAACTTTGATCGTTTTTCATAAAAAATTATAGACCAATGACGTGACTTGGACTTGCAAAATTTTTAGGGTCAAAATATGAATTTCCGCATTTTTAAGTGTCACTCGACACATGATATTTTTGGCAAAAATTAATTTTTTCGGTCAAGTACGACATAATTTGATGTTTTTCGGCAAAAAAAATAAGGTTTTTGATCAAATAAAATTTATTTATCTTTCACTTTTCTCAAACTATTCTCCTAAAAGCCAAACAATAATTTGCTTATCTATAAAAAAAATCTACATAAACTCTACTTTGATTTGACATAAAGTAACTAGGACTAATCTCTTACACAACTATCTTACATAACAAACATAATTTTATACATTTTATTTTACAAATCACTAGTTCTCTCAAAATCTAAACAAACAATTTTGCTTAAATCGAGATTATTTCGTAAATTTCTCCAACTAGTTCAAACTACTCTCTCAAACATGAAACAAACATGCCCAAATACGTTTTGTCGTCATGGATAAGAACCATGTTGTGCTTGTAACCCACGCTAACTTTTCAATAAAATATTGCACGTATTTATGTAATAGAAAATTTTAATAATTTGCCAATTTAATGGGCAGGGCCTCCTAATAAAGTAACTTTAATCTTTCTTACGATAGACTAAAATTAAATCTAATATTCTCAATAATTTTGTATTTACACTTTAATCGTCACTACCAACTTCTTATCCAAATCTTGACCCATTTTATCAATAAGTAAAAATAAAAAGTATTTCGTATTTGATTAGTACGAATCAGTAAACAAAAATATTAAAAAAGATAATCAATAGATCTTTTATATTTATTTTCGTACGATGATAATTCCAAGCTAAATCATGGAATATGATTAAAGAATACACATACTTGTATACAATTGTTATCGAAATTTTACATTTTGTGTATATTAGTAATTATTAAGATCCCCAAAATGAAAAAAAGAGTAATTATTAAGATAATTATTAGTGATTTTGTGTATGACACGAGATTACATTACTTTTATATAATCTGGTGTATAGCACGGAATAATTATTACTAGTTTATTTCTAATGAGAAATAGATATACACACGTGCATGGGCATTCATCGCCAGCAAGGATGAACACGCGTTGCGTGTTGTATATAAAGGCCGCTGTAAAGCGTAAAGGCATTCTCGCCTTCTGTTTTTATATCACTAAACAAATATCTCGAGCGATCACCGCAGTCTCCCAATCCCCCTTGTTCAAGGTTAGACTCAAAACACTACCTAGGGTTTTTCCTTTCTTTCTAAATCTGCCTTTTGTTTATCGATTAGATTTATAATTTTGCATGTTAATTGATTGTTAGGGTTTAAAGAAGTGTTTTGGATTTAGGGTTGAGCGATGTGCTATGATTTGTGTTTTTGTTTATTCCTTGTGTTATGATTTCAATTGGGGATTTTGGTTGAATTTTAAATAATATAAAGTGTGGGGGTTGTTGTCCGTTTCCATATTTTGTAATTTTTTAGTGATTGTTAAAAATTGATTATTTTTAATGATACTGAAGAAACAAATCTAAATAGAATTAGAGTCAGAAATAAACTAGTTCCTTTATTCTTTAATGGGGGGATGTGTTTTGGTGTGTAATAGGTACAGTATTTGTCTGCTCTTGAAGATGATTTTTTTAGTTCTTTGAAGTCTAACTTTCCAATATTTAATTAGAACGTGATTTTTTAAGCAACTTTTTCCCTGATACTTAGTTGACCATATTAAACGTGTGTTTTTTTTTCATCCTTGAAAGAATCATGGGGCCGTTGTTTCTATGATTATATTACTATTTACATTTTTCATTGATTGATTATTACAATTTTGTTATCCAGGTTCTCCATGGCTTCCAAGAGAATTCAGAAGGAATTGAAGGACTTGAAGAAGGACCCTCCCGCATCCTGCAGTGCTGGTCTGTTTCTGTTATTTATTACTTTCTCCTCTTCATGTTTGTCTAGAAAGTTATTTTCAATATTCTCCAATAACCACTCGTCCCTTGTTTCTAACTTTATGCTATTGGAACTACTTATGAGTCTTCTACTTGTAATTTATTGGTTACTGCTGTTTGTTGAAGGACTGACATAATTTGGTCATTTAATTTTTGTCTAATCTCCAACTTAGAGGGTGAAGGTCTGGCATGCTGTTGCCTGTGCTATATGTTATCTCTAAAACTCGGTTATTTATATCTGTAATATGGCAGGATTTGATCTTATTACTATTATTTTAGTGTGGAATTATATGAAATTGCAAATGAAATCCTTGTGACAGAAATCGTAATTTGACAGTCTTAATGGATAATGATTTCTGAAAAATGTGGATTGGTGCTTTGCATTTTCTAGTATCATGGATAAGTAGACTGTTGCTGGTATCCTGCCTTTTTCCGTCTTCATAAACTCTATGTTTTGGCATGCATAGACTTAATTTTATCTTTGAAGTCTGATCCTTCGAATGTTTTATTAGAAGATATGTCGGATATTTTTGTATCAAAGCTCAACATGCTTATGTAACTTTTTGCAGGACCTGTTGGTGAGGATATGTTCCATTGGCAAGCTACAATCATGGGTCCCTCAGACAGCCCATTTTCTGGAGGAGTGTTTCTTGTGACGATTCATTTCCCTCCTGATTATCCATTCAAGCCACCCAAGGTAACATATGTTTACCTTTTAGTTGCTTTTGGTCCTATTGGATACGGCATTGTGTGTTTGTGATGATTCTTACCATAGTAAGAATTTGTTGTTGTATAATGTGTCCTTGTACAGAATCCAAGTATGGATTAATCCCTATTTCTTTCTGAAATTTTCTAACTAAACTGTTTTAGTTGAGCCCATCCATCCAACTACGAGACAAGTGCATGTAACTTGTGATTAGTCACTCTCATGGGAGTGATACCATCACAAAGTAACCACAAAGCAAATTCACTAGCCTTGTGAATCTTTGTGCATGTGATTCTGAGCTAGAATTACAATTTGGTGGTTTTTTTAAATTAACTGGTTCAAGAACATGTTGGGATTGGGCTTTTTTTGTCCAGATACGTGGAATTAGAATATGATACTATGCGACACAGTGACGCACTATATTTATATCTTTGATATGTGAGGCACCTCTGGATTTGAAAGAGTGGTGTTCAGCTATGGATTCATCCATATTTGATCGGATACTTCATAATGTGCAGATACTGTTCCTACTGTGCAGAAATAACTCTTTACTTGTATTTTGAGCAGGTATCTTTCAAAACCAAGGTTTTCCATCCTAATATCAACAGCAATGGCAGTATTTGCCTGGATATCCTTAAAGAGCAGTGGAGCCCTGCTCTTACGATATCAAAGGTATTGTGTGACTTAGTTCCACTTTCCACTTTTTGGTGGTCTTTAACATAATATAAAATGTGTCTATTTAACAATCAGAACGACATGTAAAGTGCTATTTGAAGATCAGCGGTGCAAAAACTTGATTATTTAGACTAGTCGGCTTTTGAGACTTGTGCTAGTGGTAACAACTGTAAATATTTTGCTTCAGAATGCAGATTGTTCTCAGCAACTTAAGGAGCTGAGAATAGAGGGTGCTAGTAGAATAGTAGTTGGTTATGTCTATGCCTCGTCTTAAATCATGACCAATACCATTTTTATGTATTTTGTAGTTGGCTCATTATATAACCAATCTGAAATTTATGTTTGTAGGTGCTTCTCTCTATCTGCTCATTGTTGACCGATCCAAATCCTGATGATCCTCTTGTGCCTGAGATTGCTCACATGTACAAGACTGATAGAGTCAAATACGAGACCACTGCTCGATCTTGGACTCAGAAGTATGCTATGGGATAGAAGCTCGCTCAATATACGCAATTGGACTAAGTGCTATTATATGAATATTAGTAATAATAGAAGATGTTAGAAAGAATGGCTTTTATATGCCTGCATCTAATAATTTTGATCACTTCATTACATGTCCTTGTAATGGAAGGTTATAAATTGATTGCTCTATTGCCATTAGAAGTGTTTCTTATCTGATATCTTTTTTCGTGTCTCTGTAGTTTATAAGTCTCACTCTTAGGTTTTGTATATTCTGAAAAGTTAATGCGTATGTTGAAGTAAATGTTTTCAGTTTCCAAGGCAAAAATAAGATAAAAAACCAGAAGTAAGAGATCCTTTGAGAAGTTCATTTTGAAATGGTGTGGACACATCCAAGAGCTGGGGATTGTGAGTATTATTACGAGTTTGGCAAATAGGTCGAGG
The DNA here is from genome assembly GCA_038501285.1 of Penstemon eatonii. Classification (NCBI taxonomy): domain Eukaryota; kingdom Viridiplantae; phylum Streptophyta; class Magnoliopsida; order Lamiales; family Plantaginaceae; genus Penstemon; species Penstemon eatonii. Next base: position 63,260,768 of record CM076708.1, on the reverse strand, counting down.
CCCAAAGTACAATGGGCCTAGGAGTATCATAATTTCAAAACATCAAGTTAAGAACAGGGAGTATCGTTGATTTAAACTGTTTATTAAAGCATTACAGCATAGAATAGATTGATTCAGCTAGCACTAACAAATGTCAGATAATATTTGAATTTGAAAAATTAAGACCATAATATTATTTTAATCCCAATTGGCCCACATAACTAAATTAAAACTAGTGATGTTCCTTAGTTAGTACAGCTAAGCTAATAGTGCAAATACAATAGTTTGTTTAGCAGAAGAGAACAGAAAAGAACAGAAGAGGGTAAGGTAGGGTAGATAGAGAGAAATTCTTGTTTTGGTCATTGGATAGATCCAATTAATTTTTGGTTGTTCTATTTGTTTGCTTTTATCTTCCTTATCTTTGAACAATCAGAATATTGTATGAAAACGATATAACCAAAGGACACCGTATATAATTTTATTCCGATTGTTCAGTTCTATTACAAGAAACCCATACAGGACTTGTAAACTTCGATTATCTTTATGCTAAGCAGATTTGATTGCTAAAAAGATTATTTCACTGTAAAAACTATTGATATATTTGGAAGCGTTATATATATATATATATATATTCACAAACAATTAGTAGTACTCTAGATAATGTGTATTGAATTAACATATCTAGTATATCATAAACTCCGGGTCCGGGAGTAGTCCGTAGTATTGTTTTGTTCTGTCCTCTCATTAAGGCCAACCTACCCTAGCTATACGGCTATGATGTTGGCATTTCATGAAGGATTCCCAAAGACTCAGAACATTTTTCTTTCTTTATGGACATTCCCTTCAAATAGTCACCATATATAATTCTTGAAAAATACTACTATACTAGTAAAAAAAACTAAGGCAAAATCATATTCATATTATTATGAATTACTAGTTATTAAATTAATGTTAGAATAATTTAAACCAACAAAATCAATATTACTTACTAGTTACTAGTAATCTAAAAAATAACATAATGTATTATTTCACTTGCTGCTAGGTAGGTTGGTATGTGTGAAATGAAATCTGAAAATGACTTGTCTACCGACGTCCTCACATTTACTTGGTAGGGATATGATGATTCCTATTGTTTCTCTCCTTGTGGAAGATGGATCTTAATTATTATTATAATTTTACTCCTCCCCTCGGACCCCTCCCCTGCACCAGTGACCAAATTAAATATCTTTTGTCTTCTTGCATCAAGCTAAACTCACTTTCTTAGTTTTGCTGTGCTGCATGTATATATGTTTTCCTTAATTTCTCTTCATAATTATTATTAGAATAAGAAAAGAAAGAATATACTCTCAACTCTAGAATTGATACAATAATAATAATAATTAATAATAAAAGCTTCAACCCTACTCTCAACTATATATAGTACAGTTCAGTATTCAAAGCTAACCTCAGATCAGATCTACTATCCCGTCATTGATTTGAAATAATTACAATATTATTTGTACGTTTCTTTTAGTAATGTAATTCATGATATGATTTATCTTTTTTTCTTTCCCATCCATAACACAATCATATCTAAAGTCTTTTAACTACTATTATATTATTACTAAAATTTTACAATACAAACTTTCCATCCAAAATCAATCTAAATATTGGGCTGAGCTGAAAATATAACAAACAGACCAGAAACCGGTGTCTAATTAATCTGCCTAGTATATAAGCTGAGAATAATAATATTGTTGATCATATGGTTTTCTTCTTATATTCATGTAGTTTTTACTTGATTTTTCTTTTCTTTTCTTTTCTTTTCATGTGAACTGATAGTATGTTTAAAGTTGGTTTATTTTTTAAACAGACCATTCCAGATGAATGTTGATGAAGTTGAACATATATATATATATATATATATTTAACACGCGTTTTCAAATGCTTTAATTTTTCAATATGTACTAAATTTTTATAAAAGTAAACTTCATTTAAATGTATAAGAACTCATCACCATATATGGATTGGACTAAGTCCACTTATTTGATTAGGGTCTAACTCAACTTCAAAAGCTAGTTTGTAACTTAACTATTGCTTTCAACTAATGTGAGACGTTTAGTCACAATAGAATGAGATAAGTAATGAAGTTAAATAATTAAATTAATATAAAGCATTAAGGATAAAGTATAAAGACCAAAAAATTGAAAACAAGCGACACCCAAAATTAAGTAAGACTTTTGATCCAACCAATGAAGATTATGTGGATACCCCGTTGGAACAATGCATAATTATTGGACGTGAAATTACATCATATGAATAGTAATAACTTTATTTGTTTTAAATGGTCAATAAATTAATTATTACATCAATTATTTTGATATTACTATTATATATATTTTGATGCTGGGTCGATGATTCATTATACAATAATTAATATTTGTACTTACTTTCACGGTTTACTCTTACCGATGCGATGCTTTAAATTTTTTAGTCCATACTTTTTACTCCTATTTCTTTCTGACTTAGGTTGTCTTAGAATCTGAAATTGCTCAAGAATCTTGTATGTTCTTGGTTGAAAAATATTTGAGAGAGAAAAGAACTTGTGGAAATTAAAAATCTGTATTCAAAAATAAAATGTGAAGTATGTTACAAATAGGGTTAGAACCCCAGACCTATTTATAATTATTTACAAACCGGCCCATATTTACAACCAGCCCAATAACTATATAACCGACCCATTAACTAAAATTACATAAATATCCTTATAACTAAACGACTAAAAATACATAAAATTAATTCATTCTGCCCTAATTATTTCAATTCCTAATTTCATCCCGTTTCTTCTTCATCTGAAGTTTTCTTCTTTATTTTGCAGGAATTGAAGATTGATTCTGAAAGCTACGAGCTAATACTTCCCCTCAAGGTGGACCGTAGATATCAATCAGGGACAGCTTGGAAGTGAGCTCACGAAATTGAGGTAACATTACAGCCTTTGTAAAAATGTCTGCTATTTGATTGTTTGAGTCGATTGGCATGAGTTTTAGAATTCCTTTATTTACCTGCTCTCTGGTAAAATGACAATCTATATCGATGTGTTTCGTTCTCTCATGGAAAATAGGGTTAGTTGCAATATGACGAGCAGATTGGTTATCACAGAAGAGTAAAGTAGGAGATTTAGAAAATAATTCAAAATTATTTAAAAGCTGATTTAACCAAACAAGTTCACTGGACACTGATGCCAAAGCTCTATATTCTGCTTCTGCAGAAGACTTTGACACAGTGACCTGTTTCTTGGATTTCCAAGAGACTAATGAGTCACCTAAGAAAATACAAAACCCAGTGACTGATCTTCTTGTATCAACACAAGAAGCCCAGTCAGCATCAGCATAGGCAGTAAGATTAAGAGTAGAATTAGAAGAGTAAAACAGTCCTTTCCCTGGACTGGATTTAATGTACCTTAGAATATGATGAGCTGCTTGCAAATGTGGAGTTTTAGGAGCAGAGACAAATTGGCTAAGTCTATGCACAGCATAGCTTAGATCAGGTCTAGTTATAGTTAGATAGAGTAGCCTACCAATTAATCTTCTATATGAAGTTATATCTGGTAGAAGATCACCTTCTTGAGTGCTAAGTTTAACTTTAGGATTCATTGGTAGAAATAGTGGTTTAGAACCAAGGTAACCAGTGTCATCTAAGATTTGCAAAGCATAGTTCCTTTGTGATAAAACAATACCCTTGGATGATCTTGCTATTTCTAGGCCAAGAAAAAACTTAAGATCTCCCAAATCTTTGAGCTTAAATTGTGTATGTAAAAAAATTTTTAAGTCATGAATAAGAGAAGGATTAGGACCAGAAATAACAATATCATCCACATAAAGTAATAAGGCTAGAAAATGATCACCTGAACCTTTAGTAAACAGAGAGTAATCAGCCTTTGATTGTAAAAAACCATAGGATAGTAGACAGTCCTTAAATTTATCATTCCATTGCCTAGAGGCCTGTTTTAGACCATAAAGAGATTTGTTTAATTTGCAAACAACTTTTTGAGTAGAATCTGACCTAGGATAACCTAAAGGAAGTTCCATGTAAACCTCTTCATTTAGATCCCCATTGAGAAAGGCATTATCAACATCTAGGTGGTGTAAACCCCAGTTTTTAGAAGCAGCTATAGCTAATAGGACTTTGACTGTAACCATTTTGGCCACAGGAGAAAAAGTCTCTGTATAATCAATTCCAGGTTGTTGTGTGTAACCCTTAGCTACCAACCTAGCCTTGTATCTATCTAAAGAACCATCAGAGTGTCTTTTTATTTTATAAACCCATTTACAGCCAATGGGAGTTTTATCAGGAGGTTTTGGGACTAAAGTCCAAGTATTTGTGTCCTCTAGTGCTTTAATTTCAGTATGCATGGCATCCCTCCAAAGGGGATTGCCAACAGCTTGATGGTAGTAGAGAGGTTCAGTATCACTAGAAATATTCAAAATAAACTGTTTATAAGAAGAAGATAGTTTATCATAATGTAAAACAGTAGATATAGGGTATTTGACATGTGAGTGAGTAGAAGAATTTAAATGATAATCAGATAGATAAGAAGGTTTATGAGATGATCTAGTAGATCTCCTAATTGGTTGAGTATAGTCTGTAGAAGGGGTAGGTTCAGTGGGAGCAGTAGGAGAGAAATCAGGGGAATAAGTAGTATCAGAAACATCAGAAGAAAGTGGTTCAGGTATGTCAGAAGAAATGTGTGAATTATCAGTGTAAGTAGAAGAGGGTTCAGAAGGGGGAAATATATAATCAGGTGGTTGGGTAGAGGAAACAGTAGGTAAAGAATGAAATGGAAAATTATGTTCATTAAAAATTACATCCCTGGAAATAAAAATTTCTAAGGTTTTGACATCAATTAATTTGTAACCCTTGATCCCCATAGGATAACCTATAAAAGCACAAGGTCTAGCCCTAGGGTCAAACTTTGTCCTGCCTTGCTTAAGAGTAGAGGCAAATGCCAAGCATCCAAAGCTCCTCATATGAGTGTAATCAACAGACCTATTGTATAGTAATTCAAAAGGTGTTCTATGATTTAAGATTTTAGATGGAGTCCTGTTAATCAAATAGGCAGCTGTGGAAAGGCACTCACCCCATAATGATATAGGAACTTTGGAGTCAAAAAATAGGGCTCTAGCAGTGTTTAGCAAGTGTTGATGCTTTCTCTCCACAACAGAATTCTGTTGTGGAGTTTCTACACAAGAAAAATGATGTAAAATACCATATTTATGAAATAAAGAAGAAAACTGTAATTCAGGTGCATTGTCACTTCTAAACACTTTTAGAGTACTATTAAACTGAGTTTTTATCATAGATAAGAAATTTGGAATAACAGAGGCAATATCTGATTTTTTATGAAGCAAACAAATCCATGTGTATTTAGAGTAATCATCAACTAGGGTAGCAAAATACTTTTGTCCAGATACAGTGGGGACATGAAATGGTCCCCATATGTCACAATGTAGTAATTCAAAAATATGAGAACTAGTAGAAGTAGATACAGGAAATGTAAGCCTTTTCTGTTTGGCTAGGGGACAAATATAGCAAGGATTAGGACTAGTAGAAGAACAATTAGAAACTGAATCTAAGGCTAAGGCATCCTTTATTCTAGACATATTTTTATAAGGCATATGGCCTAGTCTTTTATGCCAAATTGTGCTAGAGACTTGATTGCAACAAAACTGTTGAGGGAGTCCTGAATCATTGTGTAGAACATAAAGCCCATCTAACAATTTACCCTCTCCAATCATCTTCTTTTGGAGATCCTGGATGAGAAAGGATTCATGTAAAAAACTAATAGTAAAACTAGACTGAGCAAGTAAAGCACTGACAGAAATGAGGTTGAATTTAAAACTAGGAATATAAAAAACATCTTTAAGAATAAAAGAGGAATTCAGAATAACATCCCCTATTAAATGAACCTGTAATTTACTGTGGTCAGGTAAGATAACATGAGCATTAGTAATAGGTTTTAAAAAAGAAAAAAGATTTTTATTAAAGCAGATGTGCTTAGTAGCACCAGAATCAATGATCCAAGTAGAGGGATCAGTGATTCTGTTAATAATAGATGTAGAGGAACAAATACCTGTGACACAAGAAATGTGTGCAGGGTCCTGAGAAGGTGCAGTTGATGAAGTGGTATGTAAATGATTTGTGAACAGGTTCATAAGATGTTGGTACTGGTCAGGATTAAGACTTTGAAGAAGTGGAGTAAGAGGACTAGCAGCTTGCTCTGTTGTTGGAGTAGTAAATGTGTTGATAGGGTTGTAAGATTGAGAAGTATTTCTGTTCTTGGGACCAGTAGGGGGTTTGTACCCTACAGGGTAACCATGAAGTTTGTAGCATTTGTCTATGGTATGTCCCCTGAAGTTACAGTGGGAACAAATAGGCACTTCTTTCTTTTTGAATGTAGGATTAAAAACAGGTTGTGTAGTAGGTGTAGGAAGGAGGGAAGGTTGTTGCTGAAATTGATTGTAGGTTCTTTTGGGTGGTGGTGGGTTGTCAGAAGCTTTTGAAACAAAGGCCATTGATGAGGAAGGATCAGGGAGAGATGAAAGACCAATAGACTTCTGTCTCTCTTCTTGAGTGGCCAGAGAAAATACCCTGTCTATATCAGGAATTGGAACCATTAATAGAATCTGGCTGCGTAAATTGTCATAGGTGTCATTGAGACCAAGTAAAAATGTGAGGGTGAAGTCTTCTTGATAATGAGCATGAACCTTCTCCAAATTTTCACAAGGGCAAGATTTTAAAACTGGCCTGTAGTTAGCCAATTCATCCCAAAGAGTTTGAAGTTTTGTAAAGAATAAACTGACAGAGAGATGATCTTGTTTTAAATTTGCCAATTCCCTACGGAGTTGGAGTTTTCTTGGGCCATTACTTTGAGAAAATCTGGTCTTGAGAGTATCCCAAATAGTTTTGGCACAGGGGGTGTACATAATACTTGAGTGAATGTCTGGAGAGACCGAATTAAGAATCCATGAAATAACCACATCATTGCATCTGGACCAGGCAGTATGTAGGGACTCATCAGTTGTGCCAGGATCAGGGAGAGACCCATTGATGAAGCCAAGTTTGTGCTTGACATTCAATGCAAGTAACATTGAACGAGACCAGGTAGAGTAATTATCCCCTTTAAGAGGTTGATGTACCAGGATAAGGCCTGGACTGTCAGAGGGGTGAAGAAAATAGGGATGGGAAGGATCCTCCATTGGAGGTTTAGAGCGAAGGGAGGGAGAAACAGTAGAGATAGAGGAGCTAGAAGAATCCATTGTAGGAATAGGAAATTTGATCAAGAACAGGGATCAAGAAACAGGGGAAAGGGAAGGCAATGAAGAAAAATATAAGAAATTAAGAGAAATTAGTAGAATCAAACCGTGAAAGAATGCGGAGAACGTGCAGAATTCAAACTGCTGATACCATCTTAGAATCTGAAATTGCTCAAGAATCTTGTATGTTCTTGGTTGAAAAATATTTGAGAGAGAAAAGAACTTGTGGAAATTAAAAATCTGTATTCAAAAATAAAATGTGAAGTATGTTACAAATAGGGTTAGAACCCCAGACCTATTTATAATTATTTACAAACCGGCCCATATTTACAACCAGCCCAATAACTATATAACCGACCCATTAACTAAAATTACATAAATATCCTTATAACTAAACGACTAAAAATACATAAAATTAATTCATTCTGCCCTAATTATTTCAATTCCTAATTTCATCCCGTTTCTTCTTCATCTGAAGTTTTCTTCTTTATTTTGCAGGAATTGAAGATTGATTCTGAAAGCTACGAGCTAATAGGTTGGAGTTATTTCATTCTTTGGGAAGGAGATTTGGACATTTCAGTGTTGTCTTGTACTTGTTCACTATGCTCCGTTTGCAAATCCTTTTCTTCTTAGATTGAATCTACCCAAATATGCATGTGAAGAGATTTTAACTTTAAAGATTTATGCTGTTTCAATACAGATTCTTTAAAAGCTGGTAAATTTCCCGTGTCTCAATCTATTTGATTCTTTCAACCTTTTCTCTTTTTATTATTCTACTTCTTACAAGAATGAGACATGATATTGGAATACGTACATGCCTTATATAACAATTATTAATTATTGCTATTATAGTTTAATATTGTAGTAAGTACATAATAATAATAACAATAATAATTTTTAGGTGTTATGTAGTCATTAGCAAAAGAATATAAACTTCTTCTTCTTATTGTTATGGTAGCTATGGTTAATGGAAATATAAATATAAAAAGAATAAGGAGTGAAAAATAAAAATACCCTTATGCTTTTTCTAACACTCAAAAAAATTCTTGTGTTATTTTAACTCCCAAAACCCCTCCTGTATTTTTTGGGAGTTAAAAACATATGGGATATTTTTCTCTTTTGTTGTCAGGGGTAAAATTGTCATATCAAAAATAAATTGTGAACAAATACTTGCAATTTTCGTATTTGAATCACACTCTCTTTTCTAAGGGGTGTGTTGACACTGACTTGAGAGCACAAGGAGGGTTTTGGAAGTTAAAATAAGACATTGGGCTTTTTTTAGAGTTAGACAAAGCATGTGGGTGTTTTGTCTTTTGCTCAAATAATAAGTCTGACAACCAAAACGTGATTGATTTAATAGAAGAGACTAGTCCTCACAATGTGAAGAATCCAGATCCAAATTTATAATGATTCCTCGCTTTGATGATTCGATGTGCCTCAAAGTTGATTAAGTTAGGTTCAAGACATGAACTTGAGAAAGAAACAAATCATAACATTTGATGCTCGTCTGGAATACCTCTAATTGAAGGGTCTATTTGGATGGGTTTTGGCTCGGTTTCGCGCGTCTCGGTTTTAAAAAATTGGTTTGGGTGGTTTCGATGAAACCTTTGAGACTTCATTTGGATGGGTTTTGATTCTTGGGTTTTGTGGTTTGAATAAGTTGAAACCCCACTTGGATTGGGTTTGGATGTTGGGGTTTACGGGAAAAAGTAAGTGATATGTGTCAAATCAATGTCTTTTTTAGTGAGATTTGGAGGAAAAAGTAGGTGGTAGGTGTCAAATCAATGTTTTATAGGTTTGAAGAGTTTGAGTGTGAGTTTCTGAATAGGTTTTTGATGGTTTTACGGGTTTGGCGAAAACTCATTTGAGTTTTCGTCAAATTCATAAAATCATCAAAAACCTATTCAGAAATCACCCTCAAACTCTTCGAACCTATAAAACATTGATTTGACACATACCATCTACTTTTTCCCTCAAATCTCACTAAAAAAGATATTGATTTGACATCTATCACCTACTTTTTTCCATAAACCCCAACATCCAAACTTAATCCAAGTGGGGTTTCAACTTATTCAAACCACAAAGCCCAATAGCCAAAACCCATCCAAATGAAGTCTCAAAGGTTTTTGTCGAAACCACTCAAACCAATTTTTCTAAACCGAGATCATCGAGCCAAAACCCATCCAAATAGACCCGTAATTGCTCTATAAAGAAAAACGTTGCTTGTAGTGGTTAGTACCAACTTCACACTTGATCTGTAGAAAAGTAGGCCATTCGGTCTGTATTATCACTATTTTGTTAAACTTGTTTGGCTTATGACTTGTGCCACTATATATGACTAGCACTATATATGACTAGGGGACAATGATATTGGTGCTCCATTTTCATCAATTCAACAATCCATAAGTTTTGGTCTTCCCCTAAATCATCCTCTCATATGTTTCACTTTTTTTATTTTGGGTTATACTTTTATACAATCTGTAGTGCAACTAGCTAGCACATTTGACTTTGTGAAAATAAAACTTCTATTTTATGAGGGAGGATGAATGTTTGCCTACCCATGTGATGAATTGACATACACCATGAAAAATAAAATTAGGTAGAGTGAGTCGTATTCTTTGAACTATTTCGGTACATATTTGATCTGTTGTGATCCATTCATAACCTCTTTCTTTTTTAATTTGAACCGAACTAAAGTTAATAAATGTAAAATTTAAATTTGATTGAGTCAAGTACATAAAATGTAGTTACTCTAATTCAATTTTGACTATTTGAAACTTCTACAAATTATGAGGTTTTGGTATTTTGCACCCTGAAAATATAATTTATTTGGCACTTTGCACCCTTGCTAGTATGTGTTTGAGTGAGAAAATTTGTTAAGTGGAAGGGTATAATAGCCATTTTTTAATATTTTTTGGCACTTCGTACCCTAAAAATATAGATTTTAGCACTTTGCACCCTATCATTATAAAATGTTACCACTTTGCACCCTGAAAGTATAAAAAGTTTGGCACATTCCACCCCAATTAAAAAAAATTAGCACTTTGCACCTTAGAAATATATTCTTTGGCCTTTTGCACCTTAATATTTTCTTTTGAAAAAAGCTCGTGAATGTCGTCGGTGGAGAGATAAAATGGTCATTTTCAATACCTAACAATCAAACATGGGAAGAAAAACAAATTTATTTCGAGTTCAACCACATAAATAATCAATTTTTTTTTTCGCAAAATATATTTACATTTTGTCCTTATATAGACACTAATTTGCATCGGTTGTGATATTCATACAAAATTACGTTATAGATACAAGTTTTTTTTGTCCCAAATTCTTGTTACACGACATACTCTACAAATCTAAAATTATTATCTACTAGCATGTCAAACTTAGGAATTACAAAAAAGAAAAAGGCGTTATTACCTAATGACTAATAGCTTAGTAATTTTGTTAAAATAAAAAAAGTTGCGAAAATTTTAAGTTGGGTGGAAAGTGCAAAAAGTTTATATTTCAAGGTGAAAAGTATCAATATTTTTTATTTGTAGGGTACAAAGTGCCAAAATCAATATTTTCAGTGCAAATGTCAAAAAAATTCAAAATGCTATTATACCCTTTCACTAACAAATTTTCTCATTAGAACACATTATGGTGCAAAGTGTCTAATAAATTGTATTTTCTAAATACGACATGCCAAAACTTTTAAATTGAAGTGCAAAGTGTCAAAATCTTATATTTTCAGTGCAAAGTGCCAAATTTTTTAAAAAACAATTACTATACTTTGCCTCAATTTTTGTGAAGAAATGTCTTTGGTTGGAAAAGTTAATAATTTGACCTATGAAACTATCCTTATAATCATCCTATTTTAACAAAAAGGAAACAAAAATTGTTGATCTCTCCCTGCATAAATTTTTTGGTGTTCTTTAATAAAGCATAGGGTGCTTTTTTTTTTTTTTTTGGATAATTTTAAGGTAAAATTGTAAAAAAGTCCCAAATTAATTAGTGATTTTGGATTTTCGTCCCAAGCTATATTACTTAGTCAAATTAGTCCCGCAATTATATATTTTTTTGGAGTATCGTTCCACTTGCCACATGGATGCTTACATGTCATGATGTGGCAATTTTTTTCACAAACAATTATATAAGATTACAGAATTCTTCACAAACTATATTAACTCGTTGAATTTCGTCTCACAATTTGCCATTTGGCATGAATTTAGTCCATTATTAAATTTCTAATTTTATGAAAATGACGATTCATCTTTTACTTTTTATAAGGGACTAATGACAATTTATCCCCTATGATATTCATTATGTTCAATTTACCCCCTATAATTTGAAAAGAAGCAATTTAAGGTGAAATTCATGTGCGCTTTTGAGAAAAAATCATATCTCAGTTAATTAGAAAAAATTTGTGCATATTTTTTTGTATTAATAAATAATAAATATTTATAATTAGTTTGGAACCATTTTTTTTCCATGTCATTTCAATTATGGGACGAAAGTCGGTTTATCGATATAGTTTGGGACGAAAAATCAAAATTTGTAAGTAGTTTGGGATGAATTTTGCAATCTTATATAATTGTTTATGATAAAATTTGTCACGTCATGACATGTAAGCATCCATGTGACAAATGGGACGATATTCCAAAAAAATATAAAATTACGGGACTAATTTGGCTAAGTGATATAGCTTGTGATGAAAATTCAAAATCACTAATTAGTTTGGGACCTTTTATGCAATTTCCCCTAACTTTAATAAAGCTTTTGACCTATGAAACTATCCTTATAATCATCCTATATTAAGAAAAAGGAAAGAAAAATTGTTGATCTCTCCCTGCATAAAATCTTTTGGTGTCCTTTAAAAAGCTAATATTTTTTTTGGGATAATTTTAATAAAGCTAAGTCAACAAATAAAAGTTACTGACACCAGATTTCATGACAACAACCTTACAGATAGATTGGAATTTAAATTGCACGACCTTAATTCTTCCCGGGCCCCTTTACCACATGATTATTAATTATAGTACTAGAAATATAAGTACACTTAGATGGATGTAACCTTTTTTTTTTTTATCAGGGGTTTATTCCCTTTCCTGGCGACTTTAATATCTTAAGTGGATATTTCTCCCAACAGAATTCAAACTTGAGTCCGTTACTTTGTAGTGACTAGTATCGTCTACTAAATCAATCAACAGGTGGATGTAATTATAGAATGAGTGCTAGCTAGTTGATTGAGGGTTCATAGAATTTTTTTAGAGATAGATGGTCTAAATGTCTAATAAGTAGTTATTTTATAACTTAGTTGACCACCCAACTAACCTAAGGATGGTGCTTAGAAAATACAATACATTAGTATATTTATTTATTGTATATAATATCTTCGAATATTTTGATTATTAATAAAGTACAAAATTAACCAATAATTATGAAGAGTTATATTAGAGGAATACCAAGAGTATTAACGATGGAAATATAAGGTATGAAAGGATAAAGTAAAATATCACAGCCTAAGTCACACGATAAAATTATAATATAATCATGGAAAGTTTGTTAGAAACTTATTTTATTACTACCACAATAACACACAACCTTTTCTTTTTCAACCTTCTGCAAATGAGAGTGCAAAGGCATTTATTTACTCTAAAATTACATTTTTATTCTGACAAAAAGAGGTGACATATATTATAAGTAAGTATATATAATGTTAATTAGTTCCACATTCCATGCATGTTAAATTGTCAATAAATGACAACACTGTAGTAGTTTCTACTTTCTACATACCATACCTTAGGACAATCTACTGCTCAGTAATTAATTCGGGAGCCGTTAAAAAGGTGAAAAGTACGTGATCCAAAAAATGGATTGAAATGTTGTTGGAGTGGTTGTATTGTAAATGGTGAATTCCTTACTTACTTCTCCAGCTACTAAACTAACAACCAACTGATTTCAGAAACCTACCTTCGTAAATAACTCTTGAGACAAGGAGTAATAGTATTAAATATCCTCTCTACCATTTACACATCACCACGTGTCCACTTCCTTCGCATTTATTTCACGCTATATAATAATAAATGTATACTATATGCAACTATATATACACTATGAAATACTACTAGTACTCCAATCACAAATTATTTTGAATTTAAATACGAAGCAGTAAATAACCTAATCAACATCTTATACCCAAACCAAAAGTACTTCCTCGTGCTTCTTTTTGTAATTAACCTAGCTATTACGCTTAATCTCAAACTAAAAAAAATTTAAACAGGAAAAAAATCTCTAAAGTGCAATTATTTTGAAATGGAGGGAGTATTTATTAACAAATTACAAATATATTAAGTCATAGTTAAATAGTGTATTTGTTTTAAAATTTTAACTACATTTGATGTCAAGCTAGATTCTATATTGATCATGAAAATTTATTAATAGGAAATTAAAGTATATATATTAAGTCATTTGTAGTGTTATTTAATATTTAGAAATTATCATTAATATAAAATAGAATGATAATAATAAAATATAAAGATGACTATTTTATTTTGTTAGCCAATATTTTCTTCTGACATTGTTTAATACAGTACTATTTCCTATGGGAGTAAAAAGGGTTTGTTTGATGCTGGTCTTGAGAGCACAACTCTCAAGCCTTCAGTTGCTGACACGTGTCCCATTAATTCTCTCACCTATTTTTTACTCTTTTAATTTTTTGACTCCACCAGATAACAACACGTGGCAAACCCTTTATTTTTTACTCTTCATCTAGTTAACCTTGGTTAACCAAGGTTAGAAACTCAATTTCCTTTTTCTTTTGTACTGAAACTCAATTGCATATATGCGCAGCGGAGGGAAAAAAAAATTCAGATTCAAATTTTGGAATTCAAATTTTAAAACTCAAATTACAGTCTACTTAAATTAGGTTAGATTTATCACTTCTCTCTCTATATCTCTCACTTTCTCTCTCTCAGGTGTTTAATAGAGTTAAGAAATGAATGAGCAGCTGCATTTCATGAGCTCCCTCACCGCTGGAACACCACCGAGGGATTCCGGTTGAGCTCTCCTGAACTTCTTAGCGACGGAATTTAACATGTAGTACAGATTTTACCGTGTTTCTATTGCTCTTCTGAGCTTCTCAGGTGTTTCTATTGCTTTCATTTTGACTTGTTTGTAGGATTATACATACACTCTGCGGGTTTGATTCTTGTCTTGTAGGTGCTTTTCGAAATAATTATACTTGTGTTTAGATTACTGCAACATTTTACATCAAAACTCAGAAGAGTATGATGCACTCTTAGGTAGTCACTAGTCAATGTATTTGGATTATGTTGGGGTGCAAAAATTGTGGATTTGGTCCTTTAACTTTAGGCCCACGACAAAAGTAGTCATTTACTTATTGATCTTCACACATTTGGAGGAATCTTTACCACATTAATTTATGGATTTCAATATGGTGAAATCAATAGATAAAAGTTCAAGGTAGGATCTGGATTTTGTCGACTTCTACTATCTTCGAGTCCATCTAATCTTGTTCGAGTTCGATCTAATTTTGAATCTTTTTTCGGATTCAATAAATTAAAGTTCATGCTTTCGAAATATCCAAAAAAAAAATTCCATAGCTCACTGAACTTTTGAGTTTGGGTTAACGTCAATGGCATTGTAAGTGAGGTTCCTAAGATTGGATGTTGATGTCTCAACTTTTCATTTTACCGTGTTCATTCATTATAATTTTTGGCTAAAGAACCGAATTTAAGCAAATGTTGATGTCTTCACTCTTCAGGTAGGCAGTAGGCTCCTTGTTTTTTTTTTTATTTCTTAGATCAACTTTAGACAATACAAGTATTTTATATTGTTAGTTATACGGCATTTGATTTATTTTTGCAGCTTAACATAACTGTAAGTGGGTGCTTGGCTTTTGTTTACTCATGGGTGATCTTCACTAACTGAGTCTCTCAGATTATAAAACAAATTATCCAAAAGAGGATGATTGAGCTCAACCATGACTTCAGATGAATTACAAGAATTGCATAAACAAATGTCACTCCATTCATATATAGGGATGCAAAAGCAGATAAAGAATTTGTGATGTATATTGTATCATAGTGCAATTTCTAATGCACTAAACAATAATTTCTTAGTTTAGCATTTATAAACTTCTTTTTATTCATGGTGTAATCTGTTAATAAGTTTTCTCGTGTACTAGCACAAGAAGAGTGGCAGTGCCAACATTTAAAATATGGGGGTGCTGAGAAATGAGATTTTTTTCAGGTTTGGGTTTTGCTCATTATACGTATCCAACCGAATTTGAAATATATGTAAGCTAAAAAATCAACAATTACAAAATAATCTTAAACTATATAAAATATCAACATGTTACTCAAGTTGGCTTGTTTACATGTTTTAAGAAAATAACCATAATATCTTGAGACATGTTTATTGATGATAATAAACATCCTACATTTATAAGATATCAAAATGATTCTTATATGACATGTTTATTTTAGTTGGAGCGAACTTCTTAGAATGCTAAACTCGATTCAAATGTATCCTATCCCTCCTCTTATGGAGAAGAACTTTTTATGACAATATACTAATATAATTCGACAACTCCATTTACAACTCATCGAACAGTTAATGCACAATGACAGGATTTCATATGAACAACCTTCAAGAATTATTATATATGAAGATATCGTCTACATGTGTGGAGCCTCGGGTGCACAATTACAACAACAAAGTATATATATGTACAATATTCTTGAAGTTAACCTTGGGTATAGCAGCTTATGACAATGGCTAAGAATGAAAGCATTAATATATTTATATCATATTCATGTGTTCAATATTACAAGAAGTTCAAAATACAAATACAAAAAAAATGCATGTATTTACTTAAAATCAGTGATACTACTACAAATATCATAAGCCAACTCAACTAAAATTACTACAAATTCAAGATATCAATAACATAACATAATTACACATTTACACATTAAAAAAATACTTTTCATCCACATGAGAATTCAGTTAAATTAGGTGGCCTTCAGTTGATCTTATTATGTACCTACAAAAAATAACATAAGTAATAAATTGAATATCCATATTGTTCTGAACTTGTTGGTGCAAATCATGAAATGAATTGTAATCTTACCAATTAATTGGAACGAGTTACCCACTTCTTGCTCGCCGATTATCGAGGTTGAATCAAATTTCACAATCCAAATGCTCAAATCAAAATATATGATGTAAGTTTTGCTAAAGGGGTTGCAACTATCACATGTATATGACATCCATTCTCATGTGGTTATGATCATAAAAATGTTGGAAGGAGATTCCTTTCTGTTACTGGTTTCATAAAAAACAGAGAAGAAAAATGACATCTTTTTTAGCCTAAAGGAGAAGTCATCGTAAGTGTAGAAAATGGGGTAACAGTTGTTGCTCTGATCCTCTTGAGCTAATCCCCACTTACGAAAGATAGTAGGCAATGCATCCCATATTTTGAAAGAATTCAATAAACTAAAAATTTAACCTTTCAATTTATAACTGACTTTTTATTTTTAAAATTCTCAGGGACTCTACAGTATTGTCATCCTAATTAGAATGTATTACAACTACCCTTGTTAAAAACACACTATTGAGGTATATCATACACATAGTTTTATAAATAACATTGTAAATAAATTTGAAGATGTATGATAAAGACTAAAGAGCATACTGATGACCAAGAGTTTGCTAATAATAGACATGAGTGAAAAGATTAACGCGTAATGTCGAATATTGGAAAAGGATTCATCATTTAAATAAATAAATAACTGGTCAGCTCACTATTTTGTAGAACGCACCATCCGGTCGTCGAAAACTGAGCAGAAGAGCACGGCAAAATTAAAAGCTAACTGTGACAGCAGCAAGACAGAGCGAAGGGGGCGGGCCGTTGCAAAGAAGCTCAGCAGCAAGAAGCACGTTGAGAGAGCGAGAGAGATTGAGATAGAGAGAGGAAGAAATGATAGATTAAATGATTAAATTTAAATCTAACCTAATCTAATAACTGTATATTTTGAATTTCAAAATTTGAATCTAAATTTTTTTTCCCTCCGCTGCGAATATATGCAATTGAGTTTCAGTACAAAAGAAAAAGGAAATTGAGTTTCTAACCTTGGTTAACCAAGGTTAACTAGATGAAGAGTAAAGAATAAAGGGTTTGCCACGTGTTGTTATCTGGTGGAGAAAAAAAATTAAAAGAGTAAAAAATAGGTAAGAGAATTAATGGGACACGTGTCAGGAACTGAAGGCTTGAGAGTTGTGCTCTCAAGACCAGCATCAAATAAACCAGTAAAAAGTACCGGGTCAAAATAGGAAAAAGACAAACTTAGGCTGTAGCACAACAGAATAGTACTGCTGGTGGCACTGTCAACGACTTTATCCCAGCATTTATTAAACCAAATAGACTTGAAAGGGTAAAATTACAGGCACGCCAGAATCAGATCAAATTACTCTTTTCTCTCTCTCTCTCTCTCTCTCTCTCTCTCTTTAATTTAATTTGATGCCCTTTGCCTCCTCCGCCCCCGATTTTACCGCCACAACAAAATTACTACAGTAATTTTTCCTTTCTAAACTTTGCTTTACCTAAAAATCAAGCAAATTATTTATTAATTATATATATTTGGGAGCAAATTGTTGGATACGTACGGAAGAATAAAAGGGCCAGTGGGTTACAAACCAGCTAAGTAGATTGAGAAATTCTGGAAACATCAATTTGGTTGAGCGTTGAGAGAGAGAGAGAAAATAACAAAAAAGCTAAGCTGTACATACACACCTATACACATATTGATTCTTGTTCGTCTATACACTCACGCAAATATTGAAAAGATTATCTTCAGAGTTCAGATCCTCCGGTTTCATTCAATCTCCATTTCGAGAAAATTTTACCACGCTTTCTCGTGTTTTTCAGGATATTTTGTTTGATATATAGATTTTTTATTTTATTGCTTCTTCAGAAATCAATGTGATAGGTTTTGTGGATTGCGATCCAGCTGCTATTCATACTAGGGTTTATGTAAGCTTCTCTCTCGTTATTGTATAGATGCTGTACATAATAAACATTGTGATTTATTGATACGTGTACCTTTGCATCTAAATCTATGTTTACAAGATATTTGGGAAACCTTTTGATGCTTCTGAATTGACTGCGGGGTGAGATCTGTGGGGATATTCAATGGCATTGTTGAATTTTCAGGTTATGAGGACTTCATGTTGAACGAGTTGTGCTCAAATAGTAATTGTTTATACTTAAAAACTTTTTTTAAACGAAAAAAAAAATGAGTTGAAAATTTCTGATTGTGTCGGTGGAGACTTGCTTACAAGGACGTTTAAGTCAATATTTAATTAATTATTCTGAATTTTGCTATGTCGTCCAGCTGAATCATGTTAGTCAGTGTAATTCTTATATATTGATAGTAATTAATTACATGAACTAAAACACACATATAACGAAATTGTCAAAGCCATGTGAATTTATGACATTTTCAGGATTTGCAGACTTGATGGGATACTTAATGTGGTGAAGGGGATTAATAAATTTCATTTGCAAAATAAAATAAAATTTTCTGCCGGAAGGTTGTATATGCTATATGAGACTAGTTGAGGAAAAGTAGAAGAGGAAAAAGTGTTTGCCTTTGTTTAACATTCATTAATGGGCGAAGAATTTATCTAATATAGCCTAAGCATTATATTGAAAAGCGCTTGAATTGATGGTATATACTTTATAAGCCTACTCCAGTTCCTCCTCCTACATAGTCTGTGTACTTTGTGGGCTTTAGATTGTGAATTTAATACATGATACTAATCCGTTGGATTCCTTGATGATGCAGTGCAACTGGTCTCTGCTGTTTTTGCTGGGAACAACTTACCTTGAGCTTTGAGGATCTACTCTATTGGCCTCTTCCTTCCATATCCGGCTTAAATGTCAGGTGGGTAGCTTAGTTGCTGCTGTTCTTTTTTCATGAAGTTAGTATTACATCTAATGCAAGTAAATACTAGAAATACTAAATCTAACCTCCTTTCTCGTGCGAAATCATTATTTGATATGTTAGGTGTTGAAGGATTAAATTTATACGATGAAACAAGGGAGAGAAAATCAGATTATGAAAACTCTGAAGATGAAAGAAGGAGATCAAAAATTAGTGCCTTAAGGAAAAAGGCAATAAATGCTTCAAACAAGTTTACTCATTCTCTCAAAAAAAGAGGGAAAAGGAAAGTAGATTTTAGAGTGCCTTCCATTTCCATTGAGGATGTGCGGGATGCAAGAGAGGAGAGTGCTGTCTGTGACCTGCGTGAGAAACTGCTTGACAAAAATTTGTTGCCAATTAGACATGATGACTACCATACATTGTTGAGGTGAGTTGTTACTTGAATTTCATCTTTGAAAAATCGTCTTTGTCTGGCTCCCATGCTGTCACAATTCCAGCATGAAAGGAAGTTTGATGGTAGGATATTAAGTAGCATTCTTGGAGTTTGTTTCAATCTAATCTTGACACTACCAGTAATGGGTAGACATTGGCTGTACACATACAAAGAAAACATATATTTTTACTATTTTAATGCATGCACTTGTCGAAGTGTTTACGTAGTGTTGATTCAATGATGGAAACTGAAATAACTTATTTGAGAAGGTTGATGAACATTTACAATTTACAGTTTTATTAACTCTGAGGCATGGCATTCATGTTATCTGTTCTTGTAGAACCTTCGATATACTCTTAATATAGTATTAACTTTTGATGCAGATTTTTAAAAGCAAGAGACTTCAACATCGACAAGACAATCCGGATGTGGGAGGAAATGCTTAATTGGAGAAGGGAGTATGGAGCAGACAGCATTATAGAGGTAATGGTGTTTGATAAGCTGAGAAAATTAGTTCTTAAAAGGAGTTTAACTATAAAAAATGTGATTCAAGTCCTTTCGATGCTTATTAATGGACCATTCACTTTTTGCTTCTAGTCAAAAGTCAGGAATCTTTGATCTCTTTGTGTGCGTGTGTTTGGGGAAGGGATGTAGTTGTTATATGCTTATTCTTGTAAAATACTGTTGGCTGATTATTTGTTATAGGACTTTGAATTTGAGGAAGTGGAAGAAGTCCTGCAATATTATCCCCAAGGATATCATGCAGTCGATAGGGAAGGCAGGCCTGTCTACATTGAAAGGCTTGGAAAAGCTCATCCAAGTAAACTAATGAGCATCACTTCTGTGGAACGATATTTAAAGTATCATGTCCAGGAGTTTGAGAGGGCTCTGAATGAGAAGTTCCCAGCCTGTTCAGTTGCTGCAAAGAAAAGGATCTGTTCAACAACTACAATTTTGGATGTACAAGGCCTGGTCAGTGGATTAAACTCTTCCATAAAGCCATCTCGTGTAAAAAGAAGAAAAGAAACTCTATAATAAAGCTTAGTGCGGAATCTTTCTAAATTCGATCTTTGGATTATTTCATTCTACCTCAATGAGGAAGATGGATATTCATTCAAGTTTTCTAACTAACTCCAATGCTACTTTTTTTTAGCATCATTTCATTCCTAATCAATTGTTGAGTCGCGGCAGTATAGGAATTTGTTAGTTTGACCGGTAGTTTTGAAGAAGTTCTCTTCTCATTTATGTTAATTGTTTTATTATGTTATTTCAGGGGGTTAAAAATTTTACCAAGACTGCTGCTACTCTTTTGTCTGCCATGGCAAATATTGACAATAATTACTATCCAGAGGTATGTTGATTATTTTAAATTCCAAGTTTTTCTTTAAATTTTGACTATTTAAGTATACTTCATACGTCACAGTTTATCAATTGCTTGTAATTGTTTGCACTATGTGCAGACACTCTATCGCATGTACATTGTTAATGCTGGACATGGCTTTAAGAAGGTGCTTTGGCCTGCAGCACAGAAGTTTTTGGATGCAAAAACTATAGCCAAAATCAATGTAAGGGACATGAACTGTTTTTTGAGCCTCTGTTTTCCATTACTGCCGCTCCAATTGATCGCACACGCGTGTTCTCTATTTTGCAGGTTCTGGACACTAAGTCTTTGGGTAAACTACAGGAAGTTATTGATCCAAGGTTAGTAGTCGCTTCTGTGGCACCTTGTATGTAATTGATCCAATTGAAAATATTATCTTACAGCTTCTTATTTTACCCTCAGTCAATTACCTGACTTTTTGGGTGGATCATGCACTTGCTATGTTGAGGGAGGTTGCCTGAGGTCTAATAAGGGTCCGTGGAATGATCCTGCTGTAATGAAGGTATCTATGTTATGGAGGGTGGTTCATTTACTACTTCTCATGACTTAGTACTTACAGAAAATTGCAATTTTATCTTTGTCTGTGTAGATTGTATATAATGCAGAAGCAACTCTTGTGAGGCAGATCAGCAAAGCATCTAGTGACCAGCAGAAAACTGATTCTTATATCCAAATCCGGCCATTGAAGGTAATCTAATTAAAAAACGACGACTTTTACCTACAAGAAATGCCATGTAACCTATTTGCTCTATCAAATTACCAGGTGAGGTGTAGTGATAGAGCTATAATTGAATCAGGGTCTCATGATCCTTGCTCTCCGACGAGGCAAAGTAGCTCGATAGCTTCACGACAATCGGGGTCTCAGGCCAGAACTTCATATCCATCTATATACTATAACTGTGATGATCGTTTTGGACCAGCTGATAGAGAGAGTGATGGCGAGCAAGGAGCAGACAATGAGGCTTTCAACATCCACAATATGAGAAATTCAAATGGGGATGCTAGACGAGGTATGGAAGGTATGAATTTTACATTATTATACTGCTGCAGTGCTGTGTAAATTCAGTGACAAATGTCATGAGGCTTTGCACTTCTTTTTTGTGAATATGATCTGATCTGCTAAATTTCCTTCTTCCTTCACAATAGTTTGCAGTGCCTTTATTTTTCATCTTCTTATCAATCTGAGAAAAGCGTTATTTGAGTTTTCGAGGCATATGCTCTTTCTAGTTTTCCCTTGCCAACATGATTAATATGCTGTACGAAGATCTCACTGCATTTGACAGCAAGTTTTAGCAACTTCTATGTAGATGGCTGCCACCTTAGACATGTAATGGGTGAAAGAATTTGTTGTGTGTCTGATACATTTAACTTGTCTCCATGTATCAACTACATTATCTCATATGATACCCTATTTGTTGCCTAATTTTTTTGTTATTGTATTTTGTCAGGTACTATGGTTATGCTTTGGTTGGATTCCATCCAGCAGAAAGTTGTGAAAAGAAGTTTCCGGTATATGTCAAGAACAGTAATATCCATTGTAATCGAACTTTTTGCTTTTATCCGAAACATACCTTTTGTTTATTGGAGAAGGCAGAACAACATTTATCCATCCAATTTGCTGGAAAATGAACAAGAACAAATCCCCCATTCATCTGTTTGCACAGAAGATCGTAGAGAACACGATAGGGTCCGTCCTTGTGAACAGCGTCTCCAGAGACTGGAATGTTTGTTGGAAGAACTCAACAACAAGCCTTCTGCTATTCCAGTGGAGAAGGAGCAAATTCTTGTGCAGTCTCTGGACAGGATCAAGTCTGTTGAAAATGACCTTGAGAAGACAAAGAGGGTAATTGCCCACCATATGCGATTGAATTACCTTCTTATTTTTGCCTACATAATAATAACATAAATATATCCATTGTATTGTTTGTTCCAGGTATTACATTCCACTGTGCTAAAGCAGCTTGAGATTGCCGAATTACTAGAAAACATGAGAGAATCCAAATTTCATGTAAGTCATTTGGAACAGTAATGTGAAATTTTTGTTGCTCATAGCCTCGTTTGGTCCTAAAAATATTTTCCAAATATATGTTATGAACCTAACTTGTTTGGACTCTCTTTGCAGCAAAGAAGGTTGTTCTGTTGAGTGGTGAATGGCTAGATATTTAGTATCATAGCAGGGACTCCACAACAGATCAAGGCATTTTCAGGGAATGGTTGTTGGAGGCGCAGAACAATAGGAGAGATGCCAAGAAAATTAGAGCCATCACTTCTCCACCGCCCCTCTTTTCCATCCTTTACATTAGACAATAATGGCAGCAACCTTAAAATGCAGCTCATGAGATGTTTTTAACAGAAGTTGAGATTGTGTATAGAGGAAAAGCATTGCAATGCAGCTGTCTTGTTTCCTCTTTTCCAGACATACAAATTTCACCTTCTTATGCATCCTTGCAGAGTAACTACACAGATGTGATGTGCGCAATCAGTTCTTCCTTTTTTTTTTCCCCAGTGGTGTTGGTGTGTGTGTGTAGGGTTGGGAGGGGGGGTATGCAGAGGTTGCCTTAGATGCTACTATCCATCTCAGGCAGTAAAAACGTAAAGATTAAGGTTCCTGGCTGTGGGTAAGGTTGATGAAACCAGAAACACCATACAGATGTCTGTAGTTATGTAGTCGAAGTGAGCAACACATTATCTGGTGTGACAGGTTGAATAGCTTTGTAACACAATTTTAGCAAGTTATTAAGATAGTACTGCTGCGTAGTATATCGTACCTAACTTGTGCAGTTGTGTTAAAGAAAAATTGGATTGCGATGGATTTTGCGTTTTGTTATCTTTCTCATTGCTTAATCCGAACCCTCAAGGTCTTAGAAGATTGTTGTTAAGAGTGTAATAAGAGATTTTACAAAATCCAAATCCATATGCTTTGGATTTGAAAAGTTGAACGATATGCAAGTCTATATATTTTTAATGCACACGAAGTTGCATCAAATCTTATCTTCTTCTTGTAACCATATCTATTAGATAGTCAAATTTTGGCATACTTTTAATAAAATTATGAGTAGTCTGATTGAGTCTCTACTTCTTAAAATTCCTAAAGATATTTATTTTATATATATATATATGTATGATCTCACATAAAATATTGCTTGCCCATTGTTAAATTCTTCCATTGACTTGGTTCAAGTCCTGTGTTCGATTCCTAAAAAATGTGCCTGTAATCTTATTTTTAAACTTCACAAATATCAGCATCTCTTACGTCTAATCTAAGAGTGTTTTTCATCTAAATATTTTAAACATTCTGTTTATCAACATAAGAGTGTTTGGCTTAGTACATGTAGTTCTTCATGGAGATGTATGTGGTTCTAAGTTCTATTCCTAAAATGTGTTGGTACTTAATTCTTTTGTTTTTACGGAATTTAATTTTTTTAGATAATATATAGTTAAACACATAATCGTCCAATACCGTTTTAAATGTATGATACATAAAAATTAGTCGTCCAATACCGTTTTTAAATGTATGATACATAAAAATATAGTCGTACAATTTACATTTATGCAAACATGAAGTTACTTAACCTATAGTAGATATAAATTTGTGTTGAATTATGAGATAATAATTATACTATAATTAACTAGAGAAATATGAAATATAATTTTACCTCTAAATTATAATTGCACAATTTGGCGTTTTCATGTTTTGCCAAAACAATATTATTTGCTTTCTATTCAACTGGATTGCGTCGTGAATATTCTTTATTGAGTATTTAAGAATTGCTAGTATATTTTTTCACATTTTATTGGATAAAATCATAATATTGGGTCTAATTTAATTCTTATCATTATATCGAGTTCGACAACAAAAAGATCTTGACCCTTGGAATATAAATGGTCTAAGTTCGTCCTTGATAACATATATAAAAAATAAAATAGAATAAAATAAATTGTAAACCTTACAATATACTAACAAAAACTTGGAATTCTTTTTTATCAATATTTGGTTTGGCCCATCTAACAATGTTTATAATTGATCACTGTTTTTGGAGTTTTATTCAATTTTAAGACATTGTATTGCACATGTCATGTTTGATTAAAAGTTTTCCAAAAACGTTTACGGTTTTGAAGAAACTCCCGTTTTACTTTTCGCGTGAAAAATCGGCAGTGATCTATCGGCAGTCCTTTGTTTTATACTCCTACTTAAAGTAAGATGAATTTATGACTCCACCGCAAATTTCCCAATCTAATTATACTTCTAAATTAAACTAAATATACTTAATTACAGTTGGTAGAGAGAGATAACTGCTCATTTCTCATTTCTCATTTCTGTAGAAAGAAAGAACGACCTCTATTTTTTTTTGGGTCTTGGAATATCTATATAATTAAGCAATTTCTGTGGTTGATAATTCTATCTACTATCTTGGGTTTATGTAACCATTCATTAAATCTAGTAGAGAGAAATATGGGTTTATGTCAGATTAAGTGTAGTTTGATTGTTGTTATCTGTGTTTCCCTTTTCACGGCTCTTTCCGCTTCCACTTTCATTTCAGGTTTGCAAATTCCTTCATCTATCTATCTATCTAGTGTTTTAATAGTGCAGGGATTATTTTTTATTTTTCTGATTAATTCTGTTTTGTTTGGTTGATGCAGATGGCGCATTTGGATCTTCAGTTTTAAGTGAGAGGAGGCTCCTTCAAGTTAAGAAACGTATGTTTCTCTCTCATTTTGAATTTTTGTTGTTTATTTATTAATGGTAGTCTAATTACTGCTTTTACCTCCCTCATATATTAGCTGGGCCTGGGGTTTAGTGAATTTAGATTTGGAAAATGTAGAATGAGAATAAATAAATTCAGGTGGAGGGGAGGAATTTGGGGAAGATGGTGTTGTTTTAATTATTTTAGATATTTTCCGTAATGTTGGGTTTTTTTTGTTGATTAGATTAGATTAATTGGTTTGTGTTCGTTTCGTTTGTTTGATATGGATATGGATATGGATATTATAGCTTGCCCTATAAGCTTCGAGTTT
Source organism: Penstemon eatonii (assembly GCA_038501285.1). Taxonomy (NCBI): domain Eukaryota; kingdom Viridiplantae; phylum Streptophyta; class Magnoliopsida; order Lamiales; family Plantaginaceae; genus Penstemon; species Penstemon eatonii. The sequence goes on along the minus strand of CM076708.1, from coordinate 63,234,716 downwards.
CAGAACTACAGTGTTATAACGAGCGGATGCAGGGGACCTGATTACCCAGCAAACATGTGCTGCTCTGCTTTCAAGGAGTTTGCGTGTCCATTTGCTCATGAATTGAACGAGTTATCTAATGAATGTGCTATCTCCATGTTCAGCTATATTAACCTCGCGGGTAAATACCCGCCAGGCCTTTTCTCCAGCGAGTGTCGGGACTCCAAAAGAGGCCTCGAATGCTCTACTTCGCAATCGGAAAAGGCCCCGACTGCTGATACTAATAGTGCCACTCGCAAAATATGTCAACTTCTATTGCTCATTGCTCCATCTCTTCTACTAATTTCACTCTAATTTATATCAACCCTTCCATATATTCCACTTTCTTATATATATATATATGAGATACGAGTGAATTGTTATTTGCATAGTGGAGAGAATTTGGGATGTTAATCAATATATAAAATCACATTTCGTGGAATTCTCAAACTTTCGTTTTATATATACTTTCGTCCAACCACATTTACTTTCAAGCGATTAACGTATTCAGCTTCACAAATATATTCACACACGATTATCTATTTCTTTTTAATGAAAAAGATGCAGTCAAAACCAAGAACTAAGAAGATACTTCCCTTCCCCTCATACTCCTATTTCCCTCAAACTCCCCTTTTCCTTCAAACTCTTTTTTTTTATAGTCATCTTCAATGATTCAATCTTTCCATTTTATTTAAATTGAATTCTCATAATTCCTCACTTTCACTTAATTTAATGAAAATAAATATATAATAATTATACTAATAGTAAATTGAACACTAACATTAATAACAAATAATTTAACATTGACATTATTAATAGCATTACAAGTAATAATATAAATTAATATTAAGTTTAAGATTTAAAAAAAATTATTTTATATAAATATTCTTAATTTAATTAAAAAAAAATATGTGCATGGCAATGACAGATGTAGGTAGGGAGGTCTGGCCACCCACCTCCCCACCCCCCCCAGGAGGTGGTTATCCACCTCCCAAAGACTCCCCTCTCTCCCACTCTCCTCCTCACCAAAGTTCATTTTTTTACCCTTTCCCAATAGATTCCCCCTCCCCCTCTTCAATGGAGATGCCGTAAGTCCAAGACCCGTTCCACTTAAAATGCAATTAAATTACATAATTAATCTATATCTATACTTTTTTAATATTATTTTTTAAATTGTGAATAATTTCAGATTTTTTTCTTTTCTTTTTAAGATAAAAATGCCTCATTTCCATTAAATTGGTAAATATAATCAAACACCAATTTTCCAATCAAATCGGTAGTCAAATATTTTCTATGCTATACGAAAGTGAATGACTATTTGTAACTTCATATGCAAGCACCATATAGGGAAATAAAAACTACATTTTCCATATTTTCATTCACTTTTCTAACAACCAAACTAGCTATTACTTATTAGGAAACATCTTTTCCTACTAACTAAACACTATATGGGAAAATAAAAATTACGTTTTATTTACATGAATATGGATTATGAAGTTGATAAAAAAAGAGTGAAATTGATATTAAAAGTGCCCATGAAATTGGTAAGTCCATGTGGAAATTCATAAAAATTCAGATGAAGTTTTTTAAAATGGATGAAGTCGGTGAAACTATGAAATAAGTGAAAAATGATGAAATCGATGAAAAATCAGGTTAAATCGGTGAAAATAGGGTAAAGTCGATAAAAAAGTATCCATGAAATTGGTAAGTACATGTGAAATTCGTTAAAAATGGATGAAGCCTGTGAAACTGTTAAATTAGTGAAAAATTGTGAAATCGATGTAAAAACAGGTAAAATTGGTGAAATTAGGTAAAGTTGGTGAAAACATGTGAAACTAATGAAATTAAAGGGAAATTTGTTGAAAATGCATGTGAAATAAGTGGAAAAATAAACGTGTTAAATAGGTGAAAACGGGCTAAGTTGATTTAAAAAAAATTGATTTTAAACCGAAAAAGACAAACATGAAAACAATGAAAATCCCATGAAATTGGTAAGTACATGTGAAATCTACGAAAATTCAAGTGAAATTCATTAAAATTGGATGAATACAGTGAAACTATGAAATTAATGAAGAAACATGTGAAATAGTTCAAAAAATAGGTAAAATCATCATTTTATTTGATTAAATAAATTTAAAAATATCAATCATTATTTGTGCCATTATATGACGTAAAAAAAAAATTTCCTATAATTTACAAGAATTATTCGTGAAGTTAGGCCATCTCCAGTTGAAGCAGCCAATAGCCCCCTCATGCCTGCTTGCCTGCATGCCTGCCTACTTGCTTGCCTGCCTTGCCAAGTTAGTCATCTCCAACCGAACAAACAATTCAAAATATTTATTTCAATCTCAAACTTTCCCCACTCTCAATTAACTATAACAACAACAATAATAATAATAGTAGTAGTAGTAGTAATAATAATAATGGAATAAAAACTACTACACCGTAGAATTATCCACAAGATCAGGTTACATCGATATGAAATCATATTGATGCGTCGTGTCAACGTTCGAATAAAGAACTCAATAGCCAATTGAAAAAAGATTTAGCCGAACACTTGTGGGCAACACAGGGGCTATTTTAGAATTACGTGTTTATTAGTAATCGCATCTGTTAAGTTGTTTAATTGATCTTTAAATTGTATTTTTAAATTTAGATCTTGTTCACTTTTGTTAAAGTAAACTTAATTATATAACTTTTAAAGAATTAAAATAAAATTTTAATATAATCTAATGGAGTAAGAATTTAATTACGTTAAATATCACAATAAACATTCAACTTAAAAAAATTAATAATAGTGAATTAAATTTGTCAGACGAAACCTATAGTGAATTAACTTATATCTTTTTTATACATTTAAATTACATTCTTGCAGGACTTATAACTTATAAATTTATCCTAAAATTAACTTATGACTTTTAAAAGAAAAAAAGAAAAAAAGAAGAAAAGAAAGGCACGCAGCAACAAGCAAAACAACAAAACAAAAAAAAAAGAAAAAAAAAAGGAAAAGGAAAGAAGGAATACACCAGCATCAACCAATAAGACAAAAACAAAAACAAAAAAATAAAAAAGGATGGAGCGTGAAGCTGCTGACAGGAAGGCATGCAACCAATGCCTGCCTGCCTGCCAGCTCCGGGGGGAGCTCTTCTCCAGCCGAAGGGGGAGGCTGTTGCTTGCCTCCTCCCTTCGGCTGGAGATGGCCTTAACTAGACAGTTGTACTTGCACTCTTCTAGCTAACTACAAAAGTTCAAATGCAAACACGTGGACTTAAAGAGTAAAATAGTGGAGCAAATCGACCGCTCATCAGTTGATTTGAGGTTTAGGAGAAGCTACATAGTGGGTAATGCATATTGGCCTTCTTTGCATGACATGTGTAAAAAGTAAACTTTAACATGTGGTATATATTTAAACATAAGGGATCCTCTTTGCATGACATGTGTAAAAAGTAAACTTTAACATGTGGTATATATTTAAACATAAGGGATCCTCTTTGTACACATGTCATACAAAGAAGACCGATATGCATTACCCACTATGTAGGTACTCTTCAAAACTGTGTTTTTTTTGGGTAGGGAAACAAAAAAATGTTGGATCTGTATGGATCGGGAGAATTGAACCCGACGTGAATCGAACACGCAACCTTCTGATCTGGAGTCAGACGCGCTACCATTGCGCCACGGATCCTTGGTGAGACATAAACGTAAGTAAATATATTTGTTTATAGATTGTGATAAACATGAAAAATGGACCAAGAATCAGAGAAATAATGAAAGAGAGCCAGATCAACATAGAAAAGTCTCATCTTTCTTCTTGCCCCTTAATTTCCCTCTTCACAACAATATATGACAACTTCAACTTGGAGGAGGTGGTGAACAAGAAGAAGAAGAAAAGCTAGGAAGAAGCTGGTGAAGCTTTGTGATCTGGAATTAGCAAAAAATGATGAATATTCTTTTAGGTGCATATATATATATATGCAATACGGCTTGTGGGAAATCCTTTCCAACCTCACACAAAAACCAAGATTGATCTCATTATCATTAATGTATGTGCCAACAAGTTAAGCTTCGGTTTGACTATAATTAATGAATATGACTTCAACTTTCATAGGATAGCATAGGAGTAATTAAGCCAATCTTCATTTATTTCTTCTGCTACTAATTAAGTGTTGTTTTTTAAAGTACAAAAAAGCCCGACTGCGGTACAAGCTTTATTAGACTTTTAATCTCCTACTAATAATAATAAAAACATTCATCGAGTTTGCATTATATAATACAACAAGGTAAGTACCTTTGGCTACCTAAGATTACCATGTATTTTAATGAATACTTGAGCCAACAATTATAGTTAAATCATTCTATTCAAAATAAAAGTTTATGGGAAAAAGGTGTATATGATATACTCAATCTCAACCACTAATAAATATCAACAACAAATTTGAATTATAATTTTTAATCAAAATGTCTACGATAACATGGCATCCGATATTTGAAAAAAAATTGACATCTCATTAATTACATACTAATCCTTTAATAATTAATATGTTTAAAACTTTTTTCTCATTCTAATTAATGTCAAATCTCCTTCATTATCCTCATCTTCTTCTTCGTCAAACCCTCCTTTTTAACATCGTCTTCTTCTCCAAATCCTCCTACCTTGAACCCATTTCATGATAAAGTTTTAAATGGATTCCAAGAATTAGAATGTCAAAATATATAGAATTTGGGTCAACAACAATCAAGAATCAAAAACTTAGTCATAAATCTAAAATTACTTTTTTTTTTCAATGAACTCAACCCTAACTTTTTCTGATTTTTCTTTGAAATTTTTCAAGAGAAACCTAGACATTAAAAATGATAAATTTGTCATTAGAAATACAAATTATGACGATTCATATTGTTATTTTACTAAGATGTGAAAGCTGTGAAGAACCTAGATTAGAATTTCTTGGAAATTAATTCTGGAAGACGAGGTAGCTAGGTATATTTCATAAAATTAAGATTGCATGTGGGGTCACTGGAATTGGTCTTGGATACACAGTGGATTATAATAAATTAGTTGTAAGAAGTTAATGAAATCGTTTAGTAAATATGAAATGTTGTTTTTCAGGTTACTTAAATTGGAATATTCTTGCATAGACCTGGTCTATACAAGAATTTTCCCTCAAATTGAATAGCATTAATTAGCAGCCTCTCCACTTTCCTCTTTTTATTTTTGTTTTTTTTCATTTGACTAGTAACAATATAATGTAATGTTAGTTTTATTTTGTTCCTTAATAAAATTTATTACATCAAAATTCGTGAAGGTTATATATGTTGATTTAATTAACCTTCAGTCCTTCACTAACTTTCTATGGAAACAACTTCTTGCTGCTATTCATTTTGAGCCATTCTGACTATTTTGAACTTTCCATAGAAATTGTATACACCCAAAGTCGCAATTAATTAACTACAAATTTATTTGATGAACTTAATTTCTACAGCTTATTCACAACTTTTTTATCTGACATGGAATTAGGGGAAAAATTGGAAGAGGGAATACAAACGAACTTCTCGAAGAAATAAACTCGCCACTCAATGGAATTTACCAATGAGATAAGAGTAAAATCACTCAACTCGCCCCTCTATAAAATCCACTAAAAAGATAAGAGATGAAAATAAAGAATCACTCTTCAAAAAATAACTTTCTTATTGATTAATAGTTTTACAACTCAAAGAGAATCTTATTGCTTGATTTTCGATTGATGTATTTTTAGCGACTTGGACAAATCATTTACCTCACTCGCGCGGTTTATATTTTAGTGTTACAAAGCATTCAATAACTATTTCAATCTAAATATCTTTTGAGTACGAATACAAACATTAGTATGATAAATGTGACACAAAAGTGAGTACATTTTACTATGCCCATTTCTACGGTATTCGAATTGTTAGCTAAGGCAGCGATTATAATTACAAAAATTTGCACCTATTAAATAAAATTTGAAACGTTATAATAATTTTGATATATTTCGGACTACACATATAAAGTATTAATGTCAGTATTAAGATGGAGTAAAAATTAACCACGTACATCCATCTTGAATTCTTTGATGTAATCAACTCATGTGCACTGTGCAGTAAAACACTAGCAAATCATATAAGTATGTAGCAAATATCAAAAGTTCTTTTACAAAAAAAGAGCCATAACTCAGGAGGTTTAATTTATACATCTACTTCCGAAGCAAAGGAAGTAATAAACACAAAACATACAAAAACCAAAAACACTAAGCATCGGAAAAAGGAGGAACTCTCCTTAAAACTATGTAGGAACAACCTCCACATTATTTGGTGATGACTGGAATATAAAGACTCCTAAGATGACTACCAACAATACTAGCTGCACAAGGAAACATGAACTGTACTTAAAAACTCTCTTCTGTAACTTCAATGTTTCATCAGCATTGGCGATGTCTTCGCAAAAAAACTCCAACTTCTCAGCTTGTTTCTTAAGCATCAGAGCCTTATTTTCGGTATCTTCAAGCTTGTGAAGTATTTGGGTTTGGTGTGAAGCCAGAGCTTTTTGTTCTTCTAAAACAGTTTGAGTCACTGCAGCAGATCTCAGATTTTGGACCATTTTATATAGAGCCAAATACTCTACTTCAGTTTCAATCTTTTGCTTAAAGAGTTCTTCAAGTTCTTCTGTTTCTACCACCTCAGGTTGCACAGCTTGGGAAGAACTAATATCTACGTCATTACCAGATAGCAACTGCTCAAAGCTTTCTTGAAGTTTTTGTTCAACATCTGTAAACTCTGGAGGTAAGTTCGAAACTGAATCATCAACTGGAACATCTTTGCCGATCTCCTTAAACTTTAGCACCTCTGCAGGGATATGATAACCCATTAGTAACAATAATAAAATGAAAAAAAAAATGAAGATATCAAACGATCTTTTAACAGCAATTTCGCAAAGTTGTGACTATTGCATGTTATGAGGAGAAGAATTAAAGGCCACAAATGGCTATTCATTATTTATAGTATTAATAAATTACAAGGAACTAAATTCCACTACTAATCTACTTGATAAATACATCAAACAAAACTATAACTCTACTACATAAATTATCCACTCAAACTATAACTCTATATCTAACTAGGTCCAATCATTATCTATAATTGAATGCATGTAGATGTTATGATGATAATAATTTTGAGTGGAACAACTATACTTGTCATGCTCCATTACGACTCTTATCATACTTGGAGCATAGAAGTATCTCTAGAAAGAATCACTAAGTTTTCATGTTAAAGCCCATGTCTGTGTGGATGTAAGAGTATCGCAGACACCACAAACTAACAAGTCAAAGCATACTGATTATTCTTATATAGTAGCTAATATGACCCCCCACCCACAGAAGCTCCTCTTAAACATACACTTGCTCACCTCCTGTTAAATATTTTTATGTGTTCCTCTTCAATTTTACATGACAAGATTTAAATGGAAGTAAAAAGTTAAATAATTCAACCGCTCCTTACAAATGGTGGCAAATAGCAGCACACTATTCAGACATTAGATAATTAGTCTACTAAGACACCAAAACGTTATTGATTCACACAAAGAATAACTGAAATAAAAGCTGCAGTTGTCAGAGAACAAATAATTTTTCATTTGCATATTTATGTTATATGTCTCAAGATAAAATCAGCATTGTGGAAGGGATATCTTCCATACTATAAGTCTAAGAGGAGATTATCCTGTGTCAATAACAGATGCTGAGAGTTTTTACATACTTTGCATTTCTAGATTTAATTTCATAGGATAAAACAATCCTCAGAGCCTATTCTCATCACTTTATTCTTTCCTTAATTTGCTTGGTTGTGGTTTTTTTCTTACTTTTTTTCCCTTCCGATGCTGTGGCTTTGGGCCTGTCTGATTACAAGATTTAGGGGTTTTAATAACATTCTAAAGGCGTCCCATTTAAATTAGAAGCATGCATATTGAAATAAATTATTCCACATAGAAATCAACAGTTCTCAATATTATACATACCAAGAAATGAAGTGTTATGCCTGATCAAAAAATACCAAACTGAGGAAAAGCAGCAACATGACCAACCTTTTTCTAGTGCTTCTTGTGCAGATTGGAGTGCATTGATAGATTCAACTAGAGGATCCTGATCTGTGGAGGTACCATGACTATCAATTCTTTCTTTTTTAACCCCCCACGATGAGTCAGCAACTACATCTTCAGGTGAAATGTTTTCATGATCTCCCTCACCATCTCTTCCATAATCACCTTGAAGTCCATCACTAACTTGCCTTTCACCGCCCTGGACTTCATCACCATTTTCTCCATCATAATCAACTGGCCTTTCACTTTGTGTTCCATAATTGGAGGAGTATATTCCCTGCATAAATACAAAATTGGAGCTTCGCGAGTCAGATTCCACGCTGGAATGAGAGTTTTCCTTCTCGATTTTGACCCGTTCCCCTCTAGCCTTTTTACTGGTTTCAATCCGGCCCTTTCCCTGCGGACCACGCTGCACTGAGTGAGTCAAATGTTTTCCACTCGAAGTCCTCATCCTGCTCTTATCATGTGGCAATCCCACAACCACTGGTCTCTCATATTTTATTTTTGCAACGCTGGCTGCAGTGGAGGATTTGCTACTCCGATCCTCACTGTTTTCTGAATCTGTACCAGCAGCAAATAACGGCCCCGTAGCAAACCCGGAATCACCAAGCAAAACAAATCCATCCAAACTTCTAGCCACAGCATTTGTGGATGAAGCAGAACCCTCGCTCTTTTGGGTTTTCTCAGTGTAAATTTGAGGCCGTTTACTTGAACCCACATCTGAATTTCGCAAGTCCTGTGCCACCATCTTGCCAGTATCAGTGCTACTTTCACCACCAATGGTGACATCTCTCTTGATCCTTCTCCATTTCTTCAATCCATACCCTTTCGCTGTTGCTGGAGGGGAGGGAGAGACTTCAGGTTTCATCTCCATAGGATGCGAATTAAAGGATCCTAAAAGTTCAGTTCCCTTTCCATTGATCTTAGATAATAACTCATTGTTATCATTATTCTGCACTGCGTGATACCCATTCTGAACCTTAGATTCACTGATATTTTCCAAATTAACCGGAAGAGTAACGTTCTTAATTTCTTCATTATCTTCCACTGTTTCAAGTACTGAACACTCACTTTCGAAATCCATGAACAGTTGAAATAAGCTAACTACTACTTAGATATATTACTATATAATAAAACAATGAATTCCCTCAAAGATTACTCAGATCAAGATCGAGAACAAGCAACAATCATTCCAGCTCACTGGATTATCGAATACAAGGAAATTCGACAAAAAGGAAACCAATTTACAAGCGGAATTCGATTCAACCCAGATTATTTCCTCGGAATTCAATTAAACTAAAATTCTTCGAAAAGTAAATGGCGATAACGATTCCATACAAAGCCGAACGCCGCAAAATGATATAAATCGGAGGTAGTTTAATTAGGTTAGGCAGAAGCCGATAAGCGTACCTTCGATTTGAGCTCCATAAATGAACGTTGATATATTTGGGGGAAAATGGAAAACCCTAGATGTATGGTGGATTTGGAGACTTATAACTGTAATAATTATTGTTAATTTCTGTTTCTAAGGAGAAATAATGATAAGGGTAAACACCAAATGTAATAAATTGGGAAACTTTATACGAAAAAATACAAAAATTGATTAGGTTTAGATGTAACGTGCAGAGAAATGGCGGTGAGGGCCCACTGGACAACAAGTGTGTGTTGCTCAGTAATCTGATGGAAGACACATGAGTGGGGTCGGATTTTGGCCAAAGTCCCTTTTAATGGAAAAAAATTCAATTTTTTATCTCGTACTACTAACTTCAATTTTTATTTTTGTTTATTTTTTTAAGATGATGATCGAATACATATTACAATTATATCAATCATTTCATTAAAGATTTTTTATTTGAATTTATTAAATTTACCATTAAAGTATAGAGATAAGTTAACTACGGATATTAACATTAAATTGGAGAAGTAGTTATATTAGTATGAATTTATCGATTTTGATTGTTTATCTTTGTAGTAGAGTTTCGATTGATTTAATTTTTTGTTTGGGATTTTTGCACGTGAACCCCAAAAAGTTTTATTTTCGCACTTTTTTTACTATAATTGAAAAAATATGGCAGTGCCCCCTATAAGTTGACTAATAAGTGAATATTAAGGTAAAGAATTCTATGAAATTGTGCTTTGAAATGTTAATATTCTAATAACTTAAATTAATAATATTTTGTGCACTTAGTTTCCCAAAAGATTAAAATTGTTGCATTAAATTGAAATCCAGCAACAAATTACTGATTAGAGGACAAAGTGCACTCACTTATCAACTTCTAATGGTTACTGTCATGTTATTTCAATCATAGGAAGGAAAGAAATGAAACTTTTCTGGAAAGTGACATGCAAAAATCCGTTTTTGTTTTGTTTAATTTGGCTAGGTTCGGTTACCTTTTTCTTCTTTTATAGTGAAAATTGTTTATGAATGTCATGTTACAAAATTTTTACATTTTTTATTTTTATTTATTTTTCAAGTATTCATGTCTTAGATTTGACTTAATTTATTCTAAGACGCATTCAACTTCATAGTTAGATTTGTCACTTCGGAAAGACAAATTATATAATAATATGATCGTTACACTATATCATCAAGTACTCATGGTTTGAAATTTGATATTGTTTACTAAAACAATATTTTTCATACCTCAAAATTCCAAAAGAATGTTTTATTCCGAAAGGTTAAGATCAATTAATTTTTAATTGTAATAATTATTTGGAATTTTTGGAGGCATGGATGATGCGGAAGATTGCTAGTATTTGTTGCTAAAAGCGGAGCTCTATTTCTGTTATATTTGATTCTACTTTTTAGGTTAGTTTTTTTAAAAGATATTCAAATTTTAAGTTTTAAATTGATTTATTTCAAGAAACTTCTGGCCACATTAAAGTGAATACTTATTTATATCCTGCAATTTTGACTAAATGAAATTATCTAATAATTAATTTTGAATTTTTTTTTTGTCTTGAAAATTTTAATTAACTTGTTATATCAATTTAATTGTACAAATTGTGGGCAATAAATTGCAACTTTCCAACTTTAGACTTCCACTATTGTAAAGAGTATTCCCATGGATACTTAACCGGCCAGCACAAATATAACTAATAAAAATTATCTGCCAATATTCCTAATGATCTTAATTTATTAGTGATTTCAGAATTAGAATTTTAACGCTAATTTTAATATTTATATAATTGACATTATTAATTGTAAGTTGTAACCCATAATAGAGGAAGTTCCCTTCTACTTATTACTTACTAGTTATTAGTAGTTTTATTTTAGCGTAACGCATTAATTTTGTGTAAATATTACATAATTGAACTAAAGTATTAAGATTAAAAAAACAATTTAATAGTAACACTTTGATTAAAGGACAATTCTACAAGCAATAATTTATTTTCAGTGCCCGATCGATCTAAAGTATAGATTTAGATTGAGAATTTATTTTCCTTTCTTGATCATGGATAGTACGTAGTTGTGTGCCTGGGTGTAAAATTATTGGAAAAAAAAAAAAAAAGAAATAAAGTAGTTGTCTTCACTAATTTCTCATACCCGAGCAATAAATGTGAAAATAATCGGTAGCCCTTAAATTAATTCTCTGTCATTAATTGAGATGAGATCTACGGCCACCAACTCTAGCTCTATCTTGAAAACGTACAATAATTAATTAAATCAAATCAATTACGGAGTTACCCACTGATCAGTTACGTTCAGCAACTTGGTTGAATGAATTGAAGTAACCATGCATGCAGTCCATATATAACAAAAAATTAATTCAAATGTTGGTTGCACTAACTCATCCGCCATCTACTAGCTACTGTCATCACTTCCGTCGTGGTTGGAGGCATGGGCGGACGCACATAGGGACAAGGGGGGGCTATAGCTATAGCCCCCCTGAATTTTTAATTTTTTTTTTAGTATAGGTTTGGTGCTTTTTTTTTTTAAAAGAAAAATTTAATAAGTCAGTCCAATATGAAATTTTCAATCCAATTATAATCTTAATCCAATTAATATCACAAAATCCACTCTAATAATAACTCACTCTACCCCCAATTTCTAAGCCTCAATGAAAAGCCCAATTTTTATCTACTCCCGACATCTCCAAACGCTAACTCTAGCCACCAAACTGCCGCCCCCCCACCTCTGGCCATTCATCCAACACAAGTCCCAACCCATTGAAGTCTTGAACACAAAAAAGCTCAATTGTAAATGTTAGTAATTATATATGTATATATATATATATATATATGTGTGTGTGTGTGTGTGTGTGTTTGTGCAATTCTGCTTATGTAATAAGCTCATAGTGTTATATATTCATTATTAATGTTTGTATTCACCTCCCAAAATCAATTTTTAGATTCAAGTTTCATTTTTGTGCTTAAAGTTATAAATTTGTTAAGATTTTCATAAGTATTAGATTAAGATATGAGGATACACATTATATTAAAATAATATGATGATTAAATCAAGATGCAATAGAGTTAATAGTATTTATTTACATATCAAACACTAATCTTAGATGGTTAATAGTCTTTTTTTTTTATCGAAATGTCAAACACTAATATTATATTCTTAATAGTCTATCATTGACATTTATTGGCCTATTGGAACTCAACATCTCTTGTTTATCAAGTGGAATGAAAAATAAGTATTGCTATTATTATGTCTCTATTATATTTAACTTCTAGTTCTTGAATATGTCTTTATTCTTGATATAGTTATGTTTTGTACATTTTATAGTGTTAGAAATATGGAGAGATACTTTAAGGCTACACCTACACGTCACGATAAGTCTTCAAATAACATTCACATTAAAGTGACCCGCATAAGCTTCTAAACTTTCATATTGAAACGAACTTGCCCGTGCTTCCAAGTAATCCCGGTCTACAACCTCATATAACACTATATGATTCTAACATTCGAGTGAGTAAAGTTTATTTTTGTCAAACTCCACCTCCCCATTTTTGTATTACGTCATATATTTTTTCGTGAATAATATAAACTTTAAGTTTAACTGTTTGATAGATTTTTTATTTTTTTGTATAAGTTTAGCCCCCCCTGACCAAAAATCCTGGATCCGCCCCTGGTTGGAGGCATAATTAAGCTGCAGGTACATGCATGTGGCGGAACAATCAATATTTATTACGACTATAACTAGTCGGATCGGAAGAATATATAAGGTATTATGCTATGTTTCCTGATTGCATTTTTTTTTAATAATAAAACAATAATAAGAAAATGGACCGCTTCTATGATGAATGTATTTAATAATATATTCCCGATCTAATATTCTTACTCCTTTTACAATTTTTGGCACAAAGTCTTAGATACCAATGTTATTAAAATCGGATCGGATCGGCCGGTCCGAAACCAGTGAACCGACGAACTGATATGCACCGGTTCTGAATTTCCTTTTTTATTTTTTTTTCGATTTTTTGATTTTTTTTAATGTTAAAAATAAATTTAAAGTTCTTGTAAAAAATCAAATTTGAACACCTAACCTCTTAGGTGAAACATAACTTCCTTACCATTTGAGATAAATCATTTTTGTTGAACTTTTAATACAAATTAAAATTTATAAATTATAGAAACTTCTAGCCAAATTTTTTTATAAATTAGATAATTAACTCAAATTAACATTTTACACATTATCAATGAAAATTAATACTCAATTTATAATTTTTTATTAAAATTTGTTCTATAAAATATTTATTTTCAATTTTATTTTTAGGATAATTAGTCAAAACGATATATATATTATGCAAGTTTGACTTTGATATTAGACTTTTATACATAACCATATTTTAAAATTTATGAATTTCTTAGTTTGTTGTATTTTTTAACTTACACTTTTAAATCTTTATATAAAGAAATATAATCATATTATATTTATATGAGCATATAAATTAGTATCATATTACCGTTATGATATAGATTAAATAAGTATTATATGATTTAATTTAAATATATTGTAGGATAATGTTTATATTTCATGCATATTATATATATTTTAAAATTAAATATATTTATTACATTATTATGACGTAATCCGGTCCAATCAACGGTCCGACCAGTAAAACCAGTGACCAGTCGGCTCACCGGTTCACTGTCTAATCCGAACCCTTAAATAATGATTCGATATTAGTGGTGTCAAATCATTACCGGGTCGCAACAAGTTAATGATATGAATAACAGTTTGTCAGAAGAAGATTGAAAGAAATGAAACCCTAAAAGTGAAACTCTCAAATATTAATATATAAAATAATCAACTGATTAAAAAATAGTCCACATGCCAGAATAAATAGTCAATAAGGGTAAAATAGTAAAAATATACCAAAAATGCCCAAAACCATAAACTAAACTAGTTTAAAGTGCTCCCTATATTAAACACTCAGCCAAAATATACAAAATAACTAATCAAAGATTTCTTAAATATGATTTTGCTAGCATTTCTATGAAACAAAATCACAAATTACACACTTGTATAATTAATCTTCTTCATCATATTCTTTTCAAATCAACAACATGACTAACACATTTAGCCTCTCTTGTGATATGGTTGATCGAAGATAAGAATATTAATCAATTTTAACTTCGAAAATGTTCTCGTTGCAACTGCAATTGTAACGGGAATATCTAACAATTTTCTATAAGCAATCCATGTACTTTGAAAACCACCATCAAACATAAACCTTTTTTTTTGTTGTTTTTGGATAACTCTGGTGTCCAAGCTTACACTAGACTAATTCTGGACCCTCAGAACACTTGCCCTAAAACCCTGAAGGATGTAAATCGCAGGATGTGCCTCCACCAAGTCTCGGGATCCCACCATACTGCTGTACACTCTGCGCACAAAGGGGTCTTCACCATAAATGACCCTTAGACAGACCCATGAAAATACTTTCATCCAAGTTCCAAATGGGATTCGAACCCCCATTCTTGACGCTGAAGCAAGCCTTATGAATTGTTGGTCAACCAGTATATGTTAATATGCTTCATGTATAATATATGAAAGGAAAAAGATCAAGCCCTTATCAGAAGAAAAATTAATTATAAAGAGTGAAGATTAAACTTGCATAATATTGTCCACCCCTTAAATTAAGATAAGATGTTTGCTGGAGATACTCAAACTGTGCATTTAATTTGCACTATGTACCTTTATCTTCTTATACAAACTAAATACAAACTCCAGTCCATGAGCCTAGTACTTGTAGCAATGTAGCCCAATATTTGAACTCATATTAAGCAATTCAATCATCTTTGGTTTTGTGGTTTGAATCAGTTGAAATTCCACTTGGATTGGGTTTGGATGTTGGGGTTTAAGAGAAAAAGTAGGTGATAGATGTCAAATCAATATTTTTTTAGTGAGATTTGGGGGAATAAATAGATGGTAGGTGTCAAATTATTGTTTTATAGGTTTGAAGAGTTTGAGTGTGAGTTTCTGAATAGGTTTTTGATGGTTTTATGAGTTTGGCGAAAACTCATTTGAATGGGTTTTGGCTCGATCTCGGGAAACCAACGAGACCGGGCCAAAACCCATCCACATACACCCTTAGTATCTACATACTCAATACCATGGAGTCTTTAATATATATATGTCCACAACTAGCAAGTTAAACATTTCCATATTCAATCGATCTCAAATTACACATGTTGGCTCAATTGGTAAGGAACGGGCTCCTTCCCTTCAGAAGGTTGTGAGTTCGATTCCCACTGCCGACGTGAGGGCTGTGTTGGTGGGGGGTCCATAAGAACCTCTATAAGTTACCTTTCCTCCCTGAGGCATGCCCTGGCCCGTGATGGCGACCGGAGCCGAACCCACCCAAACTTTCTGTAAAAAAAAAAAAAAATAATTACTATTAACTACTGTACTGTATTCGTTTATGAAAGCTAAAAACGACATTTATTAGTAAAACGTATTGAAGTCAGTCATTAAAATAGAAGACAGATAATTTTGATCAATTATAGATGGCCATTTATTTTGGAATATGAACAATCCAATGTAATGTAATGACCATTACTTTTCAATGCATTTATTACGAGAGCTTTAATTTTCTTACAACTGTTGCAGGTGTGCGTGTCTTAAAATTAAAAAATAACATTGAAAATTAAGAAGAATGCTTTCGTTCCTAATTAAGAGATGTTTGAAAAAATAACATTGAAATAGTGTGATTAAGAAGATATCTCCCCAACTAAGTACTCAGATTATCTAAATTTCATAATATCCACAAGTGATTTTAATCTTTATAAATCCTAGGCTAAGGCTATATATTAAAGATCGAACTAATTAAATTTCACTAAATTCATGCCATAATATTAAAGAATTAAATGAGTGGTCCAAATTAACATAATGGAAAGAAAAATGCAAAGAGGTGTTGGGTTCATCGAATAATAGACATCATTTGAAAAATTGATTCAAGTCTTCGAGCCACATGCAGCCAGGTTGCCCGGGAAGGAAGTGCCCCCAAACAGCTAAAATAATGACACAAATACAATTAAGAAAGTTTAATTAATAATTAAAACATGGGAACTGGCATAAACATTACATGTAATATGAAATAGCTTTCCAGCCTAATTAAGCAAAATCACCCATCATGAAGCCAAAAGCCAAAGACAATATTTTTTTTTAATAAGTATAATTAAAGGCTAGACAGTTTATGATCTTAAACGAAATGCAAAATTTTAATTTAATATGTATATCAAAATAAGGCATTATAATTCCTTTTATTTAAATTTGATTTTTTTGGGGGGTATTATAATCACTCTACAGTATTGTCTTAAATTTGCATTAAAAACATGTCAGATCTAAGAGAAGAGGGTTGCACATAATTGAGTAGCTTACTTATTACAGTGTGTTTATAGATTAGCTTAATTAATTATATATGTATTATTTATTACTATCTATGGTAAAAATGGAAAATTAGGGGCTCCTACCCTCTACTATCTTTGTCCTCAAAACAGAACCTAAAAATTCAAATTCTAACCAAAGAAGAAAAGCACATGCAGTACTTGCATTGCATTGCATCTCTCTTTGAAGAACAATTATTGATAGATAGGGTCAATCTTCATTGGACTGGTCTTGGTCCAATTTCCAGAGCAAAATATAGTCACAAATATGTCAGATGACTACACATAAACAGAGAGAAATCTGCCTTACATTTTCATCATAATCCAATATTGTTTATTTTCACTGTCCATTAGCAACAAACAAAAAGGTCCGTGTTCTTGTTCCCTCTCCCCAACGCATTTTTTCTTTTCTTTTTCTGACCAATCTCTCTACCTTGTTTAATTTAAATCAAAAACAAAGTTATGAGTTACTATTAATTACACTGTTATTTAGAATTCAAGAATTACTATAATCCTACAGCACAAAAAACAAAAAGCAGTAATACCCTAAGCCCAAGACAAAAACATTAAACTAAGAACCTTATTAGAATATTACAACCTGCAGCTCCTTTTAAAGCATTCAATTCTCTATATTTTATGTTCAAACCTCACAGATCCAACCCATACTTTAGATTCCCCCATCTGTACTGCTTTTTAATCAGATACACAGAGAAGAAGAAAAAAAAAAAGTATACAAATGGTCTAGGAGGAGGAGGAGGAGGAGGTTTCAATTTCACCCTTTTCTTCCTTTTTTGAGCCTTCACCTCAAGTGAAAAACAAACCAGGTAAATAGCATGATTTCTTTGGGTAAACATTGTTTTTACTTTCACCCCTAAAGTGTATTCAATGATGTGCTTCTTATATGTATAATAACACCCTTTATAATCAATCATATGATGAATCCAATGAATATAGTTTTGTATCTAATCTAAGTTTATCATATTTTTTTTCCTTCTTCTTACTTGTGAAGAGTAAAAGCTGAGGGGGTCTGATTCTGACTTTAATAGGCCCACAGTTGAAGAAGATGATACATGAATTCACATGTAGGATTTTCTCCTTATGTTCAAAAGTCTCTACTGTTGCATTCATCTTCTCAAGAGTGGTCCTCCTCAGTCATTAAATTTGTGCACCTGTCAACATAAATTAGAGCAAGAATCCGACATCAAGTTCAGTTTCTTTCTGATTTTTCAATCCCCAGTGAAGATTGCTACTCGAGTACAGCCTCTTCTTGTTTGTGGTAAGACAAATAAGCCCTTTTTTCTCTCTAAATTTTACTACCATCAATCAAAAGTCTTAGATTCTTGAGAGAAAAAGAGTGGGGACCTAACCCTCCTCATTCATTACCAGAACATGGATGAAAGAACACATGTACTCTCTGCAGAGATCTCCAACCTTGAAACAAAGTCTCTTACAATCAAGACATCGATTGCCGGAAAAAAGCCCGGTAAGGAAATTTTCACCAACATTGTGACTTCAAATCCAGGTTCGGTTTCAAGGAATTCATTGGCAAATTCAGAAGCATCATCTCCATATAATTCTCCGTTAATCTCCCCTCCATCTTCAGCATTTGTTTCAGCATTACAATCACCTTATATTTCTCCAAGAACTACCACAGTTACAAACCCAAATCCAAATTCTACACAAGAAAGTGAAAGTGCTACTCCTACTACCATAACTCATTCCTCTCCACCGGTTTCATATTGTGGTTCTATATCAGACGATATCCCTAGCACCTCATATACCCCGCCTTCCGAAAGGCAAGATTACGCTGATGACCCTGCCAACACAAAGCTTAAGATCGTGACTTGTGTTCCTGTTTCAGGCCCAGAAACGGGACCTCGGATTTCATTCTCATTTCCAGTCCCTCGGATTTCCTTTGCAAAAGGGTCAGTTTCCCCTGCTTCAAATGCGAAGCTTAGGAGCTGTGATGTGTACGTAGGCTTCCATGGTCAGAACCCGAATTTAATACGGTTGTGTAAATGGCTTAAATCGGAGCTTGAGATTCAGGGTATAGCTTGTTTTGTTGCCGACAGAGCAAAATATGCAGATAATCAGAGCCATGAGAATGCTGATAGAGTTATCTGCTCGGTTACCTATGGAGTTGTGGTGGTCACAAGTTATAGCCTTCTTAACCATATGAGCTTGGAGGAGATTAGATTCTTTGCACAGAAGAAGAATTTGATCCCTTTGTTTTTCGACACTGATGCTAATGAAATTGCTAGTCTGTTAAACCCTCATTCGGATAACAAGGAATGTAAAGAGGCCCTCGATGGGCTATTGAGGTATCATGAATTTAAATTGGAAGCAAATGAGGGTAATTGGAGAAGCTGTGTTTCGAAAGCTGCTGGGATATTAAGGGGGAAGCTTGGGCGAAATAGTATAGCTGAAAAGGAAGTAGATGCACATGAGGAGTTACCATTTTCAAGAAACAAGTTCTTTGTTGGAAGAGAGAAAGAGGTTATGGAAATTGAGACTACCTTTTTCGGTTGTGGGGATTGTTTGGAGCAAGAATGTTCCATCCCCAGCATTAAATCTGAAGGTCTAGCAGACGAGGAAAGTGAAGTTGACACAACTAAACAAGGAAAATATACTAGTTTGGAAGTTGAAAGATGTAAGGAACCAAATTTAGAGGCATGGATAGAACCTCCCATTGGTAGAAATTCTCAAAAGAAACCCAAGTATAAGAAGTCGAAAAGTGGGAAGTACAAGAGCTTTGGGCGCAGCATAGTGTGCATAAATGGTGGGCCCGGAATCGGAAAAACAGAGCTAGCTTTGGAATTTGCCTACCGATACTCACAAAGATATAAAATGGTTTTGTGGGTTGGTGGTGAAGCTCGGTATTTCAGGCAAAATATACTAAACATCTCACTCAATATGGGATTGGATGTGAGTGCAGATGAAGAGAAGGAAAGGGGAAGAATAAGGAGCTTTGATGAGCAAGAATCTGAAGCATTTAAAAGGGTTAAAAGGGAGCTTTTTCGGGATATGCCTTACTTACTAATCATCGATAATCTAGAAAACGAGAGGGAATGGTGGGAAGGTAAAGATCTACACAACTTAATACCAAGAAACACGGGAGGGACACATGTAATAATCACTACTAGGCTCTCAAGAGTAATGAACCTTGATCCAATGCAGCTTCGTACATTGCCATTGTCTGATGCAATGACATTAATTAGAGGACGACGAAAAAAGGAGTACCCAGCTACAGAGCTTGAATTTCTAGGTAAATTTGATGAAAAATTGAGTAGATCGAGTTTCGGTTTATGGGTGATTGGATCACTGCTTTCTGAGCTAGCAATCGCACCATCTGCTCTATTTGAGGCAGTGAATGAAATCCAATATGAAGAAGCCACGGGATCCTCGATTTTGAGCATTGAAGATCAACAATTTTGCAGAACCAATCCTTTCCTCATGAAAGTTTTAACTTTTTGTGCAGCTATATTGCAGCAAACGAATGGAAATAGGAACCTCATTGCCTCGAGAATGCTTCAAGTTGGAGCATGGTTTGCCCCAGCCCCGATTCCAGCAAATTTACTAGCTGCAGCAGCAGATAACATACCCTCCTCGAAAAACAAACTGAAAAAGTGGACCAAATGCTTGAAGCTCACATTCGTTTGCTGCTCTGGCTGCTTAGCAAATCAAACATGGAAAAGCGAAGAGGACTCAGCTCTTCTCTTAGTCAAACTCGGTTTGGCTAGAAAAGCCAATAGGCAGCCAGGATGTTCGATTCAATTTCATCCCATAACTCAAATATTTGCAAAAAGAAAAGACGGTTTAGATGCAGCAAAAGCAACAGTTCAAGGATTGAGAAAAATTGGGAATCCTTTAGCAAATTCAGACCACCTCTGGGCTTCGGCATTTCTCGTGTTCGGTTTCAAATCCGAACCCCCAATCGTCCAGCTCAAAGCAATAGACATGGTACTATTCATCAAACGTACAGCTCTCCCTTTATCAATACGAGCATTCACGACTTTCTCGAGGTGCAATTCAGCTCTAGAGCTACTAAAGATCTGCACAAATATGCTCGAGGAAGTGGAGAAGTCGTTTGTTTCCCAAATACAGGACTGGTGCCATGATTCTCTTTGCTGGAAAAAGACTTTGCAGTCGAACCAAAGAGTGGATGAGTATGTATGGCAAGAAGTGACATTATTGAAAGCAACATTACTCGAGACGAGAGCTAAGCTTCTTCTAAGAGGTGGCCATTTTGATAGTGGAGAAGAACTATGCAGAACTTGCATTAGTATTAGGACAGTGATGCTTGGCCACAACCATGCTCAAACTTTAGCTGCTCAAGAAACATTGGCAAAGTTAGTGAGAATGAGGAGTAAAATCTAATGTGTTGTTTGTGTCTTCAAAATAACATGGTAGCTCAATTTTGTTCAGTGTGTAATATTCATGCTGCCATTACTAGTTAGTTTAGTTATATAAAAACAAGAGATGTAATCTAAAGTTTTCAGTTTATCATTACTGAACTCTTCAAATGACACTCTCAGACAAAAGATTATGTTCCACCTCAAAAAAAAAAAAAAAAAGAATAGACAAAAAATTGTGTATTCCATTTGGTATTGTATACAAAATGAAAAGGTGATATTACAGCAATCATTAATAAAAACAACAATTAAAATGCTTTGTAAAAATTAAATGCAACAAAATCAAAAATCAAATTATATGAGCTAAAATTAACATACAATACAATAATGAATCAAAGATTTCTTAAAAATACAACATTTTTCAACTCAATACAAGTCAAAATTCAATCAAACTAAACAATGTGAAATTGTTACACCGGCTGTATAAACGAAACTCCACTGCTACGAGGGTTGGGATTAGCAGCCGGTACAGAGACAATCAACCCGTTCGAAACGGCATCGTTTTCATCGAGAAAAAGACCTTCCGGATTTCTCAAAACCCCGTGAAGGACCGAGACCACTAATCCAAGCCCAATGCCAGTGGACAGACTATTTAATGGGCCAGTGATCCAAAGTGCCGCGATTGAGATCAAAACCAGGCCCAGAATCACGGCAAAATCGCTGACGTGGCGGCCCAATAACAACAACTGATCTTCACGGAAGAAGTAAAAAACCAGCCATAGGAAGAAGACGAATCCGATTAAGATCAGCGCTATCGGCGAGCCGATGAGGGAGGCGGCAGCGAAGGCGGCGACGACGATGGCATAGTTGATGGAGAAATAGGTGGCGTTTCGGCGGAATCTGAGGGTGGCGTCCGAGAGGGAAGGCGGGAAATCGAGGGCGGAGGTGGTGGCTAAAAATTCCGGCCAAGGACGGTGGCGGGAGAGGTAGGCGAAGAGATTTGTAGTCGATTTGGAGACGACGTCGATGGTGGAGATCGAAATTGTGTTGTACGGTGCGGCGGCGGTGGTGGAGGGCATTTTGGGAATTGGAGATTTTTAGGTATTTTGTTTGATTGCAGAGGAATTTGGTCAAACCCCAGTTCACAACACAACATATGCTTCGGGACCCCCATTCCTCGTTCCCGTGATATGTCGGATTAGAATTTTGGAGGGCGGGTCCCCTGCGGTGCGGCACACCGACGGTTATTTAGTTTTCCTGCTGTTGGGCCAAAATATATCCCAATCTAAACCAAGGCTTCTCAAATATTGGGCCAAACTCAAAAAGGAAAGCCCACTGTTATGTTATAAGAAGTGGAAGAAACTGAGGCATTGTTGATTTGTTGTATGTCATGCTTTTATTCAAATTAGCTCTAGTATTAAAACCAAAATCGTAATTCACTAAACTTTAACATAAAAATGATCAACTTTCAATACATTTACATATAAGTTTAGCAAATAATCAAGCTTAAATTTCTTCATAATGTCTAGTTGGAGAAATTCATATCATTAGCGAATGTTTTTACGGAACAAATAAACAACTAATGGATCCGCTCTTAGATGGTGTTCTCAATCGCTTCTTAAATAATTTTCAATTTTTCTTTTTAAAAAAAAGCACTTTGGAAATGTTTTCTAAAATCACGACAACTCATATTCTATTAAAATAAGTCATTCTATGTACAAAATTCAGATGCAGCTTCTAAGCTTCTGATGACACTTTTGTAAATTATCAAAAACAGGATTCTCTAAAAAGCTTTTGATTATAAGCTGATTTTGGAATTTTTTCAAAAATCTCAAAAAATTGCCAACCATGGAACTTGTTGAAAATACCACCTTACTCGGTCAACCTGAATTTAGCTCGGCCCATTCTTTACTATCCATTTTTTCTTAGATTTGTTGTTTCCCTCATGTACTCATCCAAGTTGAAATTATGTTTAGTCATTGTTCAAAATTTTTATATTAAGATGGCCTTAATTTTCCTGATTGTTTTACTATTAAAATCTTATTTTAATTTTCATTAAACAAATTTATTTATTTATTATTATTATTATCATCATTATTATAATTATTTTCGACTAAATTATCATTAATATTATTATTATTAAAATAAGTGAGAGTGAGGAAAGTTGTGAAATTGAATTAAATAGAGGTTGATTGTCCTTCGATTGTAGATGGGTTTGTAATTGGACAAAATGATAAATGGGTAAAATTGGGGGTTAAAGAGACAATTGAGCATCGAGTTCTACTTACTAAAATGGTATTTGTTTCCTGCAATCTGATATTTAAAAGACTCGTGTTTAACCTCTCAATATATATATTTCGTATTGCAGATGAGGTCTTAGCCAAGTGGTTAAGGATGAGGTTTCATGATCAGGAAGTCGTGAGTTCAACTCCCACGAATGTGGGTATTTTCTCTAGTTTCATATTATGATTTCTCTAGTTTAATACTAGTAATTAATTTACTTTAATATCATTGTAAAGTTTCGATTTCATATAGTGTTTGATGTAATAATATATTCACCATCTAAAAAAAAAAATATATATATATATTTCGTATTATTTTAATTTACAGAACAGTTGCATTAAAAAAATATATAAACGAATTTTGGACATACTAATCAAATAAATAATGAAGCTTCACCAAGAAAATCTCTTAATCTGACGTGAAACATTTGAAAATATGGATTTCCTTTTTTGAGAAAATTTGAATGAGTAGTTGATAATACATGTCTACATGATTATTTAATGCGTTTGTCGTTTTATCCTTCTAGTATTTTCTCTCTCTTTATTTTCTTAGTATGACGTATTGATGTATAATTTGCTTTTATTGTTTTACTTCCAAAATTGCATATGAGAAAATGAAAGGCTAAGTTGCATCTACAACCCCTGAGGTTTGATAAATTACGAAAACAACTTATAAGGTTTCAGTAATATTTTCGTCTTTGTAACATCCTTAAAATTACTATTATTGTTATGAAATTAATCGAAAGATAATCTAAAAGAACAAGCTAAAACTATAATCTAGAGAATAAAGTATGGAGAGCAATATTTTTCATTCATCTTCATATGTAATACACAATACAAAGTCTTTATTTATAGAGCTATACAAGACAACCAAAGGTCATGAGTTATATAAGTTACAAAATTTTATTGTCCACTACCTAGCCTCATTACAATAGTTCATTTAAATGGACATCCACTACTATGATATTTACAACAATTATAAAAATGTAAATATTTTAAAATACAAATAATAATCCTTAATTAGGTCAATCAAATTCTATTATGCATATCTAATAAGGGGTACAACCCGCATTGCTAGTGACCCGGAGCTAACTAACAAACACATTATTCAAACCGGAGTTGCTCATAGTAATCAAAACAGACTTTGCCACCGCGAAGTCTCACACTCGCTCTAGTGAGGATCGCTCATCTGCGAGGGGATTAACAATAGAATATTCCTACCCGAGAGCCTCCTACTTATATATAGAAAAGATAAATATTGCACTGGAACATAATCTCACAACATTGAACTTACCTAGTCAAGCAAGGATTCTACCAAACTAGAAACTCTTTTAACATGTATAAATACTCCTAGATATGATCAATCAAAACCTAATACACTAATCCATACCCAATACTTTTTCCTTTATGCAATTTCTCAAGTTTGGGCAATAGTTTGCTGACATAAGTATCGGAGAAGGCTCCGTCGGTACCCCACTGGCACGTGGTATTTGTTTAGCAGGACCTAAAAACACGGAGTATCAGAAATCCTGAAAGAGAGCATACCAATTCCAAAATTCCAATACCACAACTACATCAATATCCAAACCCAAACCATATAGATAAAT
This sequence comes from Penstemon eatonii, assembly GCA_038501285.1. Classification (NCBI taxonomy): domain Eukaryota; kingdom Viridiplantae; phylum Streptophyta; class Magnoliopsida; order Lamiales; family Plantaginaceae; genus Penstemon; species Penstemon eatonii. The sequence continues at coordinate 63,209,508 of CM076708.1, read as the reverse complement.
GTAATGGTTTAATAAAAATTAAAGTAAGATTTATTTGGTTAGTTTTAAACTTCAACAATTCAATATACAATCTCAGTCTTAGGACTCCATATAACATTTCTTTTGTGGATTTTAGCAAAAATAATTAAATATTATTTTGATTGAGTTTGGATCTTAAAGTTTGAGAGAAAATGTAATGTGGTAAAATCAATTACTTATATAGAGTTTGATATTTGATACTATATTTTATATATTTTGTTTAAGGGATTTGGAGAATTTAAGAAGGTGGATCAGAGTTAATCCTGTCAAATTTGGCCGAGATCTTGCCTGTTTTGATGGGATGAGACATTGGCCAAGACCAATCCATAAAGAGTCTTTAGATTATATATTTTTCCTATCATTTCATTTCACATATCATCCATTTAGGTTACCTTTTCTTATAATTTGACATCATTATCTTTAGGTATTAACTAATTAATTAGAAATGACTGAATCTTCTTCGTTAATCTTTATGTATTCATTCATATAATTAATGACATTAAATTCATCGATGCAAATACGTACTTTGGATTGATAAGTTTTAATGATAATAATTGAGAGAATGGCTTTGTAGCTAGAGAAGTAATTACCATAGGCCTTGTCCTATTTAAAAAAATCCTGGAGGTCAGTATCGGTATTACGAAAGATTTCAGGCGTCCGGTTTGAATGTATTGTAGTACTGCGTGGGTTTCTGAGAGAAATGATCAATACGCATAAATAAAATAAAACAATGGGGAAGGACAAAAGATGGTCCACATAGCAGGACTATTCTGTCTTTCAATAAATTTATTTATTTATTTATTGGTTGTTAAATTTATTTATTAAGCAGCGGTGCCAGTCATGGACCAGTTTTTCTTTTACCGTGCGAGATGCACCATACACATTTCCATCAACTAGCAAAAAAATATCATCTAGAAGTATATATTAATGGACTACTATTAACTATTAAGTTCTGTTTTTAAATTAAAAAAACAGAGAAAGGGAAAAAAAATAAAGAAAAAGAAAACTATATATAGATTGAGTAATCATAAGTACGTACTCAGAAGATTAATCGAGAAGATAAGATGAAATATGTTAGTAGTAGTTATTATGAACTTGAATTTAATATTATTAAATTTTAACATAATTAAATGCTTACATCATAATTACATATATTTTATATATATGTAAGTTTCCCATGCAGGTAGTTATCCTTGAATTTGTGAAAGGAAATTTAGGGCATCTCATTAATTAATTATTGAAATAGTATATCTATCACAACTGATCATCTATGGAAGATAGAGTTGGGTCAATCATGCATCTGTGTATTTTTATAATCATAAAATTCCTCAGTAAATTACGGCACGATATATAGCTTACAATTACTCCTTTTTTTTTTTTTTTTTTTTGTAGTACTGAATATTACTATTTCAAGTTAGCTAGAGAATAAATATAGTCCGAATTGGCGGATGAATACAAAGCAACTTCACTTGTCACTTATTATGTTAAGTGCACTTAATTATTTTTCACCCATGTATATGATTCACAAATGAAAATATAATTTCCTACTTAGATATTGTTACGTACATTAAAAGGTAAAAGATCGATCAGATCATATATGTAGTTAATTGATAAGAAGAATATTAGTAATACAATTCTCAGTCACATAAATGCAAACAGAAAATGGAATAGAACTAGTGGGATGGAGGGAGTGATAAATGATCCAAAGAAAGTTGAAACCCAACAAATGAAAGGACATCTGATCTGATCTGATCTCATCTGATCTAACTCTCGTAGTGGGAATAAGAGAAAAAGGTCTTGCCGTTTCCGTAAATTTGAATGCAAAAAATTAGTGGTAAACAAACGGATACGTACACACATTTTTTGTCTTTTTCATTTCTATGTAGACTTTTTTGACAGCCTATGTCACCAACATGCATCACATTAGATTTATTTCATGCAATAAATAAATAGCTTTATATATCATTTCTTCATCATCTTTCAGCCAAATTAACATACATGTATAACTATATATATATATATATATATATCAAATAAAACAAATTGAATCAACAAAATCTTATCGAAATTTTCTGATCTTTTCTAAATGAGTATTAATTTAGTTAGTACTTTTAGCTATTATATATATATATATATATATTGGATATTTATCAGTCATTTTCTCTAATGAATCAGTACGTACGTAGGACCCCAATTAGGAGGAACATGCAACAGACACTACACATTCTTGAATAAATAATATCGTTGTAGAAAAATGTGGCCTAAATGTTTGCTGAGGAATATATATATATATAGCTATATATATAATGGATTCAACATTAACTCATCTTTTGTTTTGTTACATGCAATAATGGACTTGTTTAATTTAATTTAGTTCCCTTTCATATATATAATTTACATGTTTGATGCAATTAAGGGTTAGTAATAGTATATTAATTACTAGAGGCAGAAATGTTACATGAAATTAAAATCAAATAGCTGCTAGGTAAGGTAGAAAACAACAAACAACGCATGGGAGAAAAAGAAATTAAACTAGGAATTGAAATTATTAGATTTCTCAAGGTAACAACTCATATTATTATTAATTATTCAAAGATTTTTACAAAAGCCACACTACTAAAGGAGTTTTTGTTACGTTACCTAGCTCGCTCAAAACTGGCAGTAAATTAAACCTACCAGACTTTCAGATCCTTCGACTCTATATATAATTCTTCGTAAAACCAGATTCAAAATTCTCCTTCATCACACAGTATATTTTATGTCATTCCAACGAACTCGTGCATGGTGGCCCATTGATATTTGACGAATGCAATCCATATATATATATATATATATATATATAGGTTATGTTCTCAAAAGCCAGGAGAGAAATACATTGAAGATCTCAAGTGGTGACCTGTGGTGGAGGGTGATGAAGCTGATAAAGAATTCGGATGATGTTGTTGTTGTGCACTCGGAGCAAAATTCTTCCATTTAACCAAATTTGCACTAATTCCTTGGGAATTTGCATTTTGACCCATTTGGGACCCACCATATATAGGATAACCAATTGTCTGATAGTTATTATAGAAAGGATTCACATCCCTTGCTTCGTATCCCGACGGCATTGGTGAAGCAAAAATCCCAACCGCAGATCCCCCAACTTTGCCTCGTACAGCTTCCCGTGAATCATCAATAACGATAACTTCCTTGTGTCTACTACCGGAAAAAACTTCAGGTCTAATGTACGACTCCATTCTGATCACCTTGGATCCAAGTTGATCAGGGTTCAAAGAGGCCAATGTGAAACTTCCACCAAAACTATTACTTGACGATGGATGTGGGGACAATTGTTGTGTCCTAGAACTGAAATCCAAGTGTTGTTGTGCTGGCATAATGCTCGTATGCATGTCATCAAATACAGAACAAGTATGATGAAATGAATGATGATCATAATTTTGTATATTGCCATTCACCTGCATACTTTGATGAGGAGACATGCTTTCCTCTTTGTTCACCACCATTAAGTTCTTCCCCATCAGTCTAAGAACGGGAGTAGAAACCGATGGACTAGGTGACGATTCACAAACGCCACAATAAGTTGAAGACTTTGTCAAATTCTTTCCATGTTCACAAGTTGTTGGCTCCTTTTCTGAACGGTCGAGTTTATTTTCTTGGGCAAGAAGAGGGAGAGAATTCATAGCCCTTCGCCTCAGAATTTGCGACTCTTGATCATGCTTCAAAGAACCACTAAATAAAGCAGCTCCCTCTTTCCTAGAGCAACAACACGGCTTGCTGTTCTTGATTTCAACTACAGGACTGATCCTATTTTCAGAGGTGTCAAATCGAGCCTCGTGTTGACCGACATTTGACTTTAATGACATGTCAGATATTCTTGGAGCAATAGTATTCGATACCATTGACGTAGTAGTAGAAATTGGAGAATCTGATGAGTCCATATTATTATTATCAACCCATCCTCCATGCTCGTCTTCAGAAGACTGTATCCTGCAGCAGGTGGTTAATGATGAATTTCCTTGAAGCTCTTCCGAGCCCATACGCCCTGGGCTCGGCAAAAACGAGCCTGGTGGTCCTGGTATGGGTATTGGATCAACGTCAGCAAAGTAATTTACTTGTCCTCCTTCATTATTAACAACATTCATTTCTTCCACCACTCGAGCATCTGAGGAACCCGCAAGGTCAGTGAATGCCGAATCCAAAGACTTGCTAAATGCTATAAAAGCTTCCCCATCAGCTATATGATCAGAAGTTGACTTTTGAATATCAGTTTCTTTTATTACATCCGATCTACCATATGGAACATCACCACCAATAGGAGAATCGACATTCTTTTCAAAACCATGACTATCAGATTCAGATGTGTCTGAGCTTTTCGAAACCATGTCTCCCTCTTTACTTTCTTTCGTAATTTGCCTTCTCTTTTTTTGGATTTTAGAAAACCTTTTTCTGTAAAAAGATGATGAGTCATCATAACCCTTTTCCATTTCAGCTGAACTATCTGCCTCTTCGTCTGATCCTGATGTATCATGCAACCGAGGCTTCTTGAAGTTCAGATGCTTTCTCCTTAGATTCTTCTTAGAATCAGGAACATACAGAAGATTCTTCCTCACAGATGAGACTCCATGATCCGAGGATGTTTTCCTCGAAGATGCTATTTCCTTGCCTCGAAATGAGAGCGCGTGATGTTTGGTCTTTTTTGAACTGATAAGAGAACCATCACACTTTTTAGTGGGATTCATATAGCGTTTACGAACCAAGAGGCCATCTTCTTTTGACTGCTTACCAAAAAAGTCTTGAGGGTCCAACAAGGAAAAATCTCTCCTCTTTCTAAGACAAGGCTGCTCCTTACATTCATCATGAGAATTACACAACAAATTGTCCCTTCTTTTGTGTAAAAGTGGATTTTCGTCACGTGGGATTGAGGAATTTGAGTCCCTAGTTCTTTTTAACAATGTATCTCCACTTTTTATCCTCAAGTTTTTGGTAGTTTTATCCGGAAACTGGTGTTCATGCACCAGATTCATGTTCTTTTTTAGGCCAGTTCGCTTGGAGACTACCCACTTTTTAATCATTCCCAAATCATTGGAAGATTTCATCTGGTCATTGATTTTGAGAGGCTTTATCGAATTCTCTTTTTTATAACTTTCTTTAGGCGGAAACTCTCTATGCTGGTCAATGTTAACCTGCAAATAATCTATTGTTAAATTTCCATTGGCAAAAGCTGTCATTATTCAATTGTAATACTTCATATGATCTTTAACACTGTCATAAATATATTCAATTGTGACAAAAATTAAAAATTGATTCATCTACATACTAGCTTTAGAACAAAAATAAATACAGAACTAAAATAAGCTTGTAAGACAAAAGAAGCATTTCTGACATACCTCGGGACCATGTTCGGGCCTAGGAGACGAACTTGTTTCCCCATGAGTAGAACAATTCAGAAGCTTATGTTTCTGGACAAGATACTTCTTCTTTTTCTTACTCGAAAAAGATTTGTTTTCTTTATCTTTTTTCACAAGCTTACTACTAGGTTCACAATCATCCTTAGAATTCAAGTTTGATGGAGGATCACCAAATTTCGATAAAATACGAACCTTTCTGCCATTGGAGTCGATATAAACAGCACCTTCCTCATTGTTATCCTCAATATTTACAGAAGGATACTTCTTATTCTTCCCTTCATCACAAATCTCCAAATCCGGAGCTTGAAGACCCAAATTTGAAGCCCAATTAGTTCCGTTCCTTCTATCAAGATCCTCCAATGTACAATGTAGAGCTGTTGAATAAATCTCCACCATCAATCTTGTCTTTCTTGGCTTTATTCTATGCCTAATCATCACTTTAGAATTTGGTGTCAATTTGACATGAGTAGAATCTCCAGAAAGACATTGATCTATATGAGCATTCAAAGTTGTATTAGAAGAAGACGAAAATGTCTTACAAACCGGACAAACTTTCGTAGCCATTGCTTCAGACACAACAGAACAGTTTAACCCCAAATCCTCTTTTCTCGAACTTGGCTCACCAACGTTGCTCAACTTCACAATTAATTTGCACTTTTTAACTCGATTTTGATTATCAATTTCAAGCTTGTTAGGCTTCTCTGCAGAGTATCTTGGCAAATTTATATCAGAACAAGACTGACTTGTCGTTTTGGTTGATGGAAGTTCTTTATCTTCTTCAGATCCACTTGAGTTTATGTTTTCAACATTTACAGCTAACTTTTCGCCAACATTGCTAGAGTAGATAAACTCAGAAAGATTCACATCAGAACTGGTTATATTTTCAACAGCAGATTTTGGGTTGTTTTTTACTGAATCAAGAGACTGGAAAGGTGGCAACACATCCTTCACGCCATGGTTCAAACAAAGTTTCAAGTTTTTCTCAGAAAAAGGCCAATTGTTCTTGATATCTTTACCCCTCGAACTGAAGACATAATCTCTGCAACGAAATGATTATATGATTAGTAAAGTTCAAATACTCTTGAAATGCCAAAACTACTAAACCACAAAAAACAAAGGCGGTGATGTAAGGTGAGGATTACAAAATATGGCCCCATGAGAAAGAAAGAAGAAGAAAAAACAGTTACTGGCTGATGTCTTTGCAGAAAATTGACAGCCCCATCAAGAAAATGATATTAAACATAAAAGTGTTAAAAAAGAATTGGGGTTTTGGAAGAACCCAAGCACCCAAACTTAGGCTCATAAAATGACCAAAAAATAGGTGGACTATATTGACCATCTAATTAGTCATGAACAACACCGGAACAAAAACTTTATTTAGACATAGAACAACATCTAAGACAACTTGCTTCAATAAACAAGATCACAAAGCCAAAAAATCAAGAAGATGAAGGGACTATTTCTGAATCTTTGGAGAAAATCATGATCATGTTTAGTTGGATCTTATTCCCCAAGAATCAAAGGGAAAAGTACCAGAATTGAGAACAAGATTAAGAAAGTTAATTATTACCTTATGGAGAAGTTGTTGTTGTCATCAAAGCATGGCTGTAACAGATCTACTGCCTCCTCAACCTTGTTCTTGTTATTATTATCATCACTACTAATATTAATACTATTACTGTGTGAGATTTTTTGAGCGAGATCTGCAGGTGGAGGGTTTTCAGTGGATAACATCTGCTAATACCCTTTTCTTCCTCCTTCTTGTGCTATTGTCTACCAAACAACAGTCACAAGAACTAGTTATTACTACAGTATCTCTTCCCCTTATCTTGTTACACTTACCCTTCAGCATAACAGTAGCCTTTTAAGGCCCTTAATTAATTTCTTAATTAAACAACAAAGGTCCCAAAAACCCCACCAGAAACCACCACTCAATAATCAAAATCAAAATCCAAAATCAAACAGCCCCACTTAAAAGATTTCACCTTTTCTTCATCCATTACCCTGCAAAGAATCAAACATATTATTATCAACATAACATAAGAGAGCAAGAAGCTTCAAGGATGGGGGAGGGGGGAGAAAGGGCAAAGTATTTGGGGACAGCAAAGTAAATGGTAAAGTCTAGACTCTTCCAATAACGTTATTTTATGTGCTCGGAATGAGTGAATTAGAAGAAGAGGCAGATAAAGAAGGAAGTATCAAAACCCTCCTCTAACGTTATTTTATGTGGCCAAAAACCAAGAAAAAAGTAGATGAATTTTGCCAAGATTTAAAAGATCATGGGAAACAACTAAGCACTTGAGAGTTTCAAAACCAAATCATATATAGAATAGTTGGAATCATGACAAGAGAGGATGAATCAGGAAGATCTCAGGGTATATGGCATACGTGAAAAAAGCATAAAATCAAAGTCATGGGTTGAAGATTTTGGTGTATGATTCAAATCAAAAGAAATGGAAAAAAACCCAGACCCCAAATTTAAATCTTTGGTCAGTTCTGACTCATGAACAGTAGACATATATTAGAAGAGCAAAACATCCAGTATAAACACAGACCAGATTTATTTCTTTTCTGCTGATAAAAAGACCAAACTTTACAGCAAGCAAAGACCCATCAAAGATTACCAAGCAAAATCAGCATAAGTCATTAAACCCACAAAAGAAAAATCGATCTACAGACCTGAAGATTAGATAGATAGATAGAAGAAGTAGAAACACTGAATGAATGAGATATAATAAAAGTGGAGAGAGAGAGAGAGGAGAGAGATGTATAATGTTAATTGTAGTAATTTGTATGTATATGCGTATTATAGATACAGAGTACTTAATAAGAAGAAAAAAAAAAGAAAAGGTAAACAAGAGCACCACCACCCACTCACACATCAAAAGGGGCATCAGGTTCTACACTCCCACCAAAAAGCAATTTTGTTATTAGTAGAGTAGTAGTAATTTATTTTGTACCCATTAAACATCCCCACCCCCCCACTGTGAATATGCGTGTGGAGAAAATTAGAAAATACTTTACAGTAGAGGAATAAAAGAAATATTCAATAAATAAATTCCTTTTTCTTTTTTCCTGGAGTGAGAAAGAGAGATTTTCAGAAAGCTGTCCTATCCTATACCTACCCTACACAGTTTTTTTCTTCCTTCTCTTTTTCTCCAATTATTTAATACTTGAGCGGCAGCAACAGTAGTAGTAGTACTAGTATTTTTTCTTTTTTTTTTTTTTTTTTTGATTTTTTTTACTGGATGGATACTACTTTAATGTAGATTTTTTTCTCTCATCATGTGGTTGCGAAATGACGGGACTGCCCTCGTCCTCTGGATGAATTGCAGGGGACTGTGACGCTCCCTTTCCGCCTTCACTACACGACAAGAAATAAATATATTCTTCTTCTTTTCGTGTGGGTTAATAATTTACTATTATGTTTCAAATAATGATGTCCATTTTCTTTTCTTTTTTACTTTTGGATAAATTATTTTCTTCCTAATTCTATTTAATTTGGAGAAAAATGCTCCCACTTTTGAAATGATAATGTTTTTACACTTAAATTACAATAACACTATCAAGTTTTTTGCTTTTCATTTTTAAATTTTAACTAATTAATTTGTAGGATTTGAAAGAAATTATGGTCCATTTACTTAAGAAGTGTTTATGTTACATGTATGTGGAAAGATTCTTAAACCTAATATTAATTAGTATAGCACGTATGAGAAAATAAATATACTATTAAGCTTCACAATTAAATATGCGGTTACTTAATTAGTTTGTATGTTACATGTGCATACGAGGAAATATCCTTAAACCTCATAATAAGTAAGTAAGTATGTACGTGTGATCAATTTGAGTTTAACCTATTATTATTTTGGACTCGACGTGCATGGTAAATATAAGGTATTTATGAAGCAACTATTAATATTGAGAATACTTTTTTATTTTATTAGTAATTTTAGAAACCTGCGTTCTCATATTTATGCTAATATTCTAAGAAAAATTAATAGGGGGAAAGAAAACAACTATAATAAATATATTTATTAATAGAAGGAATTGATCAGTTGCACCATTCTCATTCTTTAGTTTAGGGCATCTCTAATGACTAGTGGGGAGATGTCCTAGAGGGTATATGGGGGAAAGGGGGAAAAAATTTCATCTCTAATGACTAGGGAGGAGAGAGAGGGCATACGGACTAGAGGGACCTTGAAGGGAGGGGGAGCTTCTCCCATCCAAGCCCCCTCCCTCACATGCTATTTTTTTTTTCGTGATTTTGTTTTGTTTTATTTGGTTCTTTTATTTTTATCTTTATTTAAAAATAAAAAATTTCTAAAATTTGTAGATAATTATTTTTAATTATAAAAATAAAACTTTCATTACATTAAATTAACACTATTATTTTAATATTAATTTGTTTTATTAATTTTGGGGTGGGTTGTATTTATCACCTAAAAATAATTCTTTCTAAAAATTTAAAATAATACGATACAATCATAAAATCATGTTCGACTTAAACATAGACGAATATGGCTGAGATGATGAATTTTCTTTTATGAATTAATTTAATATTTGATGTAATTTTTTATTTTCTAAGTTCCCCAATGTACTTTTGATTTTAAATTAATGTTAATTTTAAATTTATTTTTGGTGTAGTAGTAATAATAATAATAATAATTGAGAAGGATAAAATTTATTATTAAATGAGTTTGATAGAATGAGTCATTAGAGTTGACTAAAATACTAGGGAGAGAGGGAGAGGGAGAGGCGGGAGAGGGGGGAGGGAGAGGGTACTCCCTCTCGGAGTCATTAGAGATGCTCTTAGCTTACAGAGTTTTTAAATTATTTTTTTTAAGTAGAGAATACATTTATTATCAATCATTTCAGTAATCATTAAAGTATCAATAATATAAATAATAATTCAATATCGAACACTAATATAAAAAATTCACGTTAGTAAAAGTTTTTTTTTTTTTTTTTCTGAGAAGACACATTAGTAAAAGTTGAACCCATATGTTTTAATGGGATGGATCTACTTGTATGATTTGAGGAAGAGCAAGAATTTCGGAAAGCTATATACTACAGTATATATAGTAGCAATTATGTAGCATAGTTTGTATGTATAATAGTATATCATATACTAATACCAATAATGAAGGCTTAAATTTTCTTTTCATTTATAAGGTTGGGCTGGGCCTTGAAGTTAATCCTAACAAAATAATTAATTTATTTCTTATGAAAATCTAATAGTGATTTTTTTTTCCTTCTATTTCTATATATGTTATTATGTTGTATAGAACTTATGTATAATATTTTATATTAATTTATTTGTTAATCTTAAACTTATTTTCTAATATATATGTGACGAATTATTGATTGTAAAAACAATTATAGGAAAACCAATGTTCATTGATGCATTATTCAAAATAAAATATGTTGAAAACATTTAAACCAGTTCGCAAAATTGAACTTTGAAATGACTGTAAATTTATATCATAAATGAATTTTTATTATATGAAAGAATCGTGTGTTCAACTTCAATACTTTTTATTGAAAAATATTTGCATTTGAACTCATATATATAGTCTTGTTTACATCTATTTGTAAAATTAATATTGTTATGGGATTTTGCATATATAATTTTTTTAGTTATTATTTTAAATGAATTTCACTAAAGTATATAATGTGGCCTTCAAACACTCCAAATCATGAATCCGTCCCTGGTTCTAATGTATGAACAAGGAAATCCTCGACTCTACAAACTCCTAGTCTAGTTGTTAGCGAGTAATTAGCTGGCTATGTTAATAAACTTGATAAAAATATATTGAGTGAACTATTGACAATTTAAAACAAAGATCCACATTTTTTATCAAGACAAAAATCCACATATATGTACCTTAATTCCACATTCAATTCTAATTTGGAATTACCGTATAGTTTTGAATGTAAATTAAAAATCCAATCACTAATTCTTTTAAATATTTTTCACATACAGTAATATTTAAGATTTTTGGTTCATAGTCGTGAATTATAAGAAGACAAAAAAAAAAGGTGAAAGTTCGCTACGATTATATCACGTATATAGTTGGGAGGAAACATATCATTTATTGTGTGAACACTTCTCTAATTGGTAAAAAAAATTGGAAATATATTTATCATATTGCTTAATGGTTAGTACAACATGAGATAATAGTACACAAGATGAAAAAGGAAAATATGCTTATCTTTTCTTAATTCCTTCATCGATAAAAGTGACCAATAAAAACCTTTGGAACCAAAATGTAGAGAGGAAAATATATTACGTTATAATTTTCCACTACTCCGTCTAAATTATAAAAAGATAGACATGCACCTAACATTTTCTATATATATATATCACTTTTTCTTTTTTTTTATAATCCAGGTGTCCAAGCTTATACTATACTAATCCTGGACCCTTAGAACTCTTGCCCTAGAACCCTGAATACATATTTTTTTAAGTTTCACTAACGAAAGATGTAATCGATCCACATTTAAAAGGTTGTGAGTTCAACTTTCACTAATGTGATTTTTTTTTTCTTCTAATTTGATGTACTGGTCGTTTTTTCTGGGAAAAATAATTAATAATCATCGGCTCATGAGTACTCATGATTAATTAATAATATTTGAGATGCATTAATTAATTAGTCTTTGACATTTGCACATTTTGGCTGCTCTTCATATTAAAAAACAATACTAATTAACACTACGATTATTTATCTAATATGGATGATCAAGGATCAATGATAGCTACGCAGTATACCTAATTGACAAAATGGAAATAAGAGCACTAATTAGATGATTAATTGAAGGTGAGTCGGGTCATAATTAAGATTTAAGAATACTATCGTAGAAACGCGAATTCGCGATTGTAATAGGCTGGTCCGGGAAAGGCCCCCATTTCGTTGTTGTTTTTATTTTTTCTTGATTTCGGACAAGAACGACGGACTTAATCTAATTCAAAATATTGGTTGTTGGACAAACAAATGCTATATCATGATATGCGCATTTTACTAATAATTTATTACTAATGTTTTTAAAGGTTAGAACTTCTTTTTAAAAGAAATGCAGTCAACCATAAAAATTTAATGCTGTATTACTTTTTCTCTTTTATTCCTCTGGTATAAACTATTTTAAATGCAATTTCTGAATAGAAATTTAACTTGGGCTTATCATATTAACTTTCGATGGGACACAAACTTTCAACCCCCAGGTTATCAAGGCAAATCAATGAATTAAATAATTAATGATTATACCAAAACTAATTTATTTTTTATTTGAGATTATTATTTTATAATCAAGATTGATAATTCCTTTTTTAAATGGTAACATGCAACATAAAACATCAACAGATCTAGGTATAGACCCCATTGAATCACAAATACTATCAAAGTTCATTTAAGAATCATCAATTTAAGGAAAATGAAGGATACATCATATCCCTCCTACGGTTGAGACTATCTCCTCTTATCCAAATGACCTATCTCATGATCCTTTACCTATTACTGTATTTTGTGATCGATGAAGGTTTATAATTAAAATTCTTTTTCATGAAAAAAAAATGACTCATTTGGGTTCACAATTTGACATGACCGCAAAAAAATAAGAAAATAAAAAATTTTAGAAAATTAAATTACAATGTAACGGGAATTTTTGTTGAAAATAATTTTGTTTTACCTATGCAAACTTTGCTTTATGAAACCAATATTTGACATGCAATTTAAGATTTGTACATATTTTTCGTATGGATTTGATAATTGAGTACTGTTCCTTTGATCGTTTATACCCAATTAATTTTATCTTTTTGCATGGACTAGTCATTATATAATTAGAAAAATCATTCTATAATTATCAAATTACTTAACAATTTAATTACTTGAATAATTAAATTACTTTTACATCGAATTGTAAAAGGGGCATAGAAATACGATGAGGTGACAAGTATGCTAATAAACCTTACGATCGATACTAAATTACTGCTGTATTATTGAATATTGGGTTTCACGTGGAGATATTTTTTCCCAAACATGACTCGGCATTTTGACAACCATAAGCGTGGCACTAATAATAATAATAGTACATATAGAATCTATATTACATAATAATTTTATTGCGTATTATAACTTTGTTCGAATTGCAAACTGGCCGTCAAATAATTTCTAGAAAGAGCTACCACTGTATAATACTATAATAAAAACTACACAATAACATTTACCATATAATAAAGATTTTATAGTCTATCCAAACAATATAAAGGTATTATTCCACCGCCTCAACAAACTCCATTTTCTTTTTCTTTTTTTGATAATAATTAAGAGTGAGTCTCGACTTGGTTGAGTTTAAAACTCGATTCAATAAATTTATCCGGTCAAATAAAAATACTCTCACTCCAAGTTACCTTTGCAATCAACTCCGAGTAGGCCCGACTTAATGTACTTTATGAACATGTCCAGACCGAAGTTGGGTTAACTTCCGGATACGTGCCCCATCCAGATATTTTGGGCTTCTAATGGAGCCTAATAATCAGGTTTGGGGAAGCCCAAATTGAAGGTCCACTTTTGAAGAAGGAAACGCAGATTCGTATTATATATTAATATATTACATACAATATGTACATTCTTAGTAAAGCAACAAAAAAGTTCCGTTTGTTTGTTTGGCTTATCTCAAAATTATTTTGTGTTTGAAAAAAGTACAACAAACATATTTTTTATTTTCGAAATAAATTTATTATCTCTCAATTATTTTGTGTATATGACAAATTTTTTAAATTAATGTCACATGCTAGAATATTTAATGCAAAACGAGTGTTATTATTGTTAATTTGTTATGGCCAAATCTATATGAGATTTTATTTTAGTTTATTTTTTCCAAAAAAAAGAGTTGGTAAGTTATTAGTATGGATGGTGTTTTAAATAAAAATTAGATAACAAGAAAAGAAGTTATTACTTATTAGCATATGAGTTCAATGGCGTAGATATTTTATCTCATATTACTTTAGATGGCATTTATACCTACAACTAATTTCATCATAGCATTCTTTTTTTAGTGAAACAATAATGAAATCATTACATCAAGGACATCAAATAAGAAATAATTTCATTGAATTACAATCAAATTACATAAAAAATCAATATCAAACACTAGTAGTAAGTTAGAAAAAAAAAATCCACGTTTATTTTTAATTTAGAATGTTTTATGCCAAATCGATTAATGGGTGAGAACAATCTGCATCAGGCCATCTCCAATGATCAATTCATTAGGTTCCCTTGAATCAAACCACCCATTGCTCAAAGGGGTGGTGCAAGCCAAGATTGGCTTGCCTCATCCCTTAAATCTTGAAGACAATGATTTGTTTTTTGTTTATATTTATTCTTAGTTAATAAAATTCTTTCTTTTTTTTAAATAAAAAATTTCTTTAATTTATGATTAATTTTAAAAAAGGTTAATTTTAATTTAAAAAATGTAAACTTTAAATTAGGAAATTTAAAGAAAATTTACTTTTTAAAAATTAACATTAAAAGAACGTAATTTTGATTTATGAAATTTAACATTAAACTGGAGATATCCTCGGATTCACCTAATAATGAAATACACCAATCCTATGTGCAATGATTAAACTTAAAATTGAATAGACTAGTAAATTACTAAATTCAGCGACAAATACAATAATAGTAATAATAATAGTAGTAGAAATATGGACACGAAAGTCAATGTGAATTTTTACTAGATGTACGTCTTTGTATTAAAACGTCACTTTCAATAGTTTCCTGTGTGGCCCATGGCGTGCTACTAGTACTGAACTTTGGGAAAATTCATAGTGGGAAACTGAGAAAGACATTTAACTGTGTGCACCATCTAACTAAAGTACTAAACAAATCCCACAAGTTACATATACAAAAAGTGAAATCATTTTCATCATTCTCAATTTGTTTAATGCCTAACTATGAATGATTTTCTATGAGAACAATTAATTTGCTTCCTTTAATTACCCCCTAAACACCAAATTAAAATTTCGTGATGTATTTTCTCGAAAGTGTAAAGGCCTATTTGTTTGATGTTTGAAAAGTAATTTGGAAGAGTAGTGAAAGTTTGTGAAATAATTTTAATTTGCGTAATGTTATTTGTTTGAGTTTTGAAAGAGCGGTATGAGAATTACTAAAATATATGTAGATTTTTTTAGAAGAGTTAAAGTTTTAAGTGTAAGATGTATAATGTCAAATTATGTTTGTTACGTAAGACAAATTATGTAAGAGATAAATTATTTTATGTCAAATCAGAATAGAGTATATATAGATTTTATTTAGATTGTTTGTTTGACTTTTGAGAGAGTAATCTGATTTTTCAAACATATTTAATTTGCTTGACATTTTCCAAACACGAAATAATTTCGGGAAACGCCAAACAAATAGGCCCTTTCCAGAAGTTTGTAGTAAATAGAAATAACGGTGAAGATTTTGGAAAACAGATTCAGATCTAATCAGAATCCCAGCCATTGACAACTCTACCTCAATGATTCAGTGTTTTGTTAACTTGGTCAGTTGTTAACCCTATCATATACAAACTCGCTTATCAACGAAAATATAAACTCAAATTCAACATTCTAAACCTCAACAACAAATCAATAAAATGGTGGAAACAAAAGATTAGAATAGGATTGAGTTGAATCCTGATGAAATTGACATCAACCTGTATCTAGCAATACACATCAAGTCAAGTGCCCAAATAGGCCATTAAAAGTTACAATTAGCAATGTTGATAAAGATGCCATAAACCCCTGTAAGTAAGGCAAGTTCAAGAATCAACACTTAAGCAAGAGTTATTCAACATCTGGAAACACAATATACAGCTACAAACATGCGTAATTATTAGTTAAGTCAAGTCCCTTTTCTTTTCGTGCTATTCCATTCCGAGAAGTGAGTAATCCCCTCATTCCTGTTTCACACGTAATCCACTATCTTTTCTAGCCTTAGACTCTTCAAACATTTCTAAGTTACACTAACAAACATTGCCTTTTCCAGCAATTGTATGGCTTACAACAATTTTTCAAACGGTTTCAGAGCGAACTACATGGGAAAACTACTCAAATCCATTACAAGCAATTAGATCATAATTAAAGAGAGGATATAAACTTTGAAGAAAATAGCTCATCATTTAGAACCGCAACATTATACATGACTAAAACTTCATGGCTTGGATGCTTCTAATAGCTCAAAATGGTTTTCCGTAGTCCTGAGTTGGCTGCTCCCAGGGCCCCAGAAGACCTGTAGTAGAGTAATGTTAATTTAACGAGAGAGAGCATTAATACTTCATGCATTAAGGATGATGCCATTTCGTCTTGTTCAGCCAATCGAAATCTTACTTTCAAGCAACACCTTAACCAAGCAATAATTAGATACCCACAGACAACACTACAATATACTAGTATATTGTACTTTAGGACCTTTCTGTTAGGGCCAATGTAAGGCAAAAAAAAAAAACCTGCTATTTAGAGCACTAAGATGTTAACCTATGACTTTTCCCTTTTAAATGAAATTACTTTTCAAGTAGGGCAAACAACTTCTAGCGGGTATATTTAGTTTCAAATACATAGGACAAAGTGGAAAAGGAAGTTATCAATATACTCAACACTTGATAATAGATTAACCAGAAAAGTTTAAGACAACAAATTTGATCCAGTGAGAAAGAGATTGTAAATCTCCACAAAACGCCTGCTCCGTACACCAAATTGAATCAACAATTTCATCTTAACAGGCATACCTATATACAGAGCTGTTACATGTAATTTTTTACAAAACGGTGGAAGAGCTCTATTTATGAAGAGAAAATGCATGAAAATGGACAAACAAATATAAAAGAAAGCATACTTATTGGTATTTCTCCAAGGGACATATAAATGGAATCATCATCACCAAGAATTCCCTGCAACAAGTATAAAATAAGCTAAAATCATCTGCAGTAATCTGTAATGATGACCGGAACAAATGATAAAGTGAGTTACTCAAGTAGTAGTTCTACTTCCACTGTTAAGAGGTAAGTGAAGTGCATATCATAAAGAGATATGAAGAGTAATAGGGGGTTGGTAAACTTGTTACCTCTCCATTGGGAAGATCCATATGATTGTGCAAAGAATTTAAGTTTCTGCCTACAGAAGAACTGTTTGGGATATCGTTTCCAAGAAGTTCTGAAATCATAAGTCCATAACCATCCTGAACGTCGGGAATCTCATTAGCGTTATTTACATTATCATGAAAGCCATCCAGGTCAGTAAATACAGTATCTCCCCTGTATAATGGAGATATACTAGATTCAGAAGAGAGACGACCAGATAAAATGTGATGCATAATACATCAAGAAAGTTAAATCAGGAAGGGGAATAAAAAGTCAAATACTATATATCATAGCAAGAAGTTGTTATGAAACTCATGTCTAGGTAGTATCGCAGTTTTAGTTAGTAATAAGCACATGACCACCAAAACTAACCTTTTCTCTGGATTACTGAAGTTCTTGTCTTCTTCCGCAGATTCATTATCCAAATCAATAATCTCAATATCATTATTATTAATCCCATGCTTAGTGTTTTTATTCGGCAGATTGCAATTGTTACTCATAGACAAATCAACATCAATAGGTGCCACTTCTTTTCCAGTTTCAGCAACAGACTGAAAAACAAGAAGTGGATTAGCAACATCATGATTCTCGTTGACGTCACAAGTTCCAACAAGATTCAAGTCGCAAGTCTTAAAAGAACCCGGAAACAACTGCTTTTCTTCCATGAAATCACACGGATCAGCATGACCTTTCGGAAAGAGTGAAATATTCAAACTCTTTTCATCATCAGATAGATTCACATAATCAGTCTGTGAAGTTCTGAGCTCTTGTAAAGTTGGCTGGTTTTTCATAGAGCAAGAACGAAGGGGGGAGCCATCAAATTGAGCATCTAATGTAGGAACCCATTCTCTAAGTTTTTTAAAACCTTCCCTACCATCAATATCCTCATCTATTGCTCGTTTTCCACTTTTATCCATAAACAGAGAGTTTGAACTTCCAAATCCAGACAGCCCCTCATCTGCTTCCTGGTCTTTATATACAGTTCTTTCAGAAGAAGATCCAGACCTCAAGGACTGTTCTGGCCTTGTCATGTACGTAACATCCTGTTCTTTCTCCAACGTGGCAGCATTTAAAACATCAGACTCAAGGCTTTTTAATTCGTGATCTTCAAAAGATGATGCATTACCACTTGAACTGTCAATGGCAACATCCTTGGCATCAACTCCAGAAACTTTCGAAAGTTCTCTCTCAGACATATTCTTATCTTCATCCATGGGATCCTGATCACTCTTTGAACCCTTAGTAGTCAACAAGGAACGAGCTTCAGAAGGTAGATTTGAAAATGTGATGTTCTTCATTAAATCAGTATCACATGCACTAGCCAAACTATCCTCCCTCGCTGAAGCTGTGACCTCCTTATTCTCTTCATTCTTTTGTTCCAAATTATCATCATTTTTTCCTTCTTCAACTGTCTCAGACTCAGCATTGAACTTAGCATCATCACACTCCTTGGCTGGTTCCCCACTGGCATCTGATAGAAGATACTTCTCATTACCAATAGTACTTGCCTTTGCACCCACATCCTCACCTGAGTCGCATTTCTCAGCTTCAGTCTCTAGATGAGCTCCACTGACACCTTCTTCGGTTATTTCACCAGGAGACAAATCATGTAGCCCTCCATTACCATCTTTACCTACAGGCTGCTCATAATGATGTCCAGCAGACGCATCAGTGTCAGCCTCCATGCTTGGGGAAGCCCTGCTTCTTCCAGCCCATGACCCACTTATTCCCAACTCTTTGTTCACCTCCGAACCTTGAATTTTGAAGGATCCACATCTTCTCCCCCCTCCCATAGCGTTCCTTGATCCCATCGAATTGTATTCATCAGAATACCTTCTCCTAGCTAGTTCTCCATCAAGAGAAGCATTTCCCAAACGAGAATGAGCAGCTGTTCGGCCATCCACAGGAATCTGCGCGTTTTCTACTTCACGCGGCCTAAAATGTTGAAAGTCCACTTGGTTCTTCAAGCCATCATTCTGCCACTTTCCTGAGAGTGCATTTGGCGGCAGCACCCCCTTAGAGACCAAATACTCAGCTGCTAGCCTACCGGCTTCCACGAAAATGTCGGTCTCTCGAGGAGGAGGCAGTGGTGGCTGAAACTGCTTTGAGTGGCCACCGCGTCCATAGCCACCACGATTATAGTTCCTATACTCAGAATTATACATGCGCTGACCTCTCATTGAACCATCAGGCGAAATTCGGGAGGCAGCCCCCCCACGCCCCATCCCCATAGCACTTGACCTGTAACCATTCCCTGGTCCATTCCGATGCCTTGCATGCATACTTTACAGATATCAAGATGTATTATTTCCGGTGTGTAAGTAGTATAATGTTTGATCAGCTGCTGAAAAGTCTCCAACAAAAATGCCACCCCTGGACCTTCAAAAAAATCCAAACTTAAGCTACATATTTTTAGTATTTTCTTCTTTTTTTTGTAAACTCCATTATAAGCTTAGGATCATCTCTTATATTTTCTTCCATCAACCTTAAGGGAAGGTAAGGCATATTCTTTTCTAGTTTTCTTCTATTTACAAAGACCAAAATAATATTCATAATAAGTATAATTCGAGGTCAGATACTAATAGGTATATAGAAATTGGTGGTACATCAGATATTCCTACTAAATTTAACAAGAGTACATTGATAATAACAAATAATAATGATATAAAAATGATGTTAACAGCAACCAGCAGTTTAATTTTTATGTTAGACTATCTTTAAAATATTTCTTACAAAACCTAAATACTAGTATTAAATTTTTTCTTAGCTACATAAATATTAAGTAATTTTCTCTTGAGATAGATCAAATAATCAAGGCTTGAGTTTGCAGATCTGGCGAGCATAAATGTCAAAATCAGCGCAGCAGTGGGGTTTATTTACCTTAATCAGAGGTGACTGGTGTCCAAATCTTGAATTTTAGGGTTTCAGATCCAGTTCTCAGTTGTCATCAACAATTCAATTGCAACACCCCCAAATATATTTCTTCACCTCCGTCAACAGAATCAAATTCTAATTATACACAACCAAATATGTACGAGATTTGGGTATATCTATCTTTAAAGAAGTTTTCGCAATCCATACATGGTCCAGAAATCAATTAGTCTGATGATGAGATACATATACACATGTGTTGTGTATACAGATATTCGATGAAGTCAAGTGCGAATGATTATAGACAGATGTTTAGTAAAATTATTATAGGTAGGTGACGTTTCGCCATTTTTTTAGAAGGAAAGAAAAAATTGATTTCTCAAATTTGTATTATTTTCATTTTTGTGTGTGTTTGTGCGTGAGAGAGGAAAAAAAATATATATTTATTTATATATATATATATATTTTTTTTTTCTGAAGTGAAAGAATGGTGAAGGAGCACGAGAAAATTCCTTTTTGACTGTTGGTTGAGTGAAATGGGTAAGACTAGGGACGTCAGATCCACGCTCCTTGGTTCTCTTTCTTGGAATTATATATACTCCCATATTCCCATATTTCGGAGTATTAATTCAAAAGTAATTTTTTTTTTTTGAGAATTTTATTCAAAAGTAATTTAGGATCGAATTCTTGATTTAAAAAAATGTCCACGTGATATATATAATTTCAAAAAAATTAAGCCAAATCTAAAAATTGAATAATAGATATCATTATTATAAACGAAAAAATAAAACTCTTTTAAATTTATATACCAATCAATTCTTCGATTTGTATGTGATTTTGAAATATCTTTTAGATTATTATATTTTCATATACCAGTTCAGTTTTGTGAGCTTATAATTATTATATTACTTTTGAAAGTAGAGCTTATAAGAATTTGAATTGCATTATTAGTCTTTCTATTTTAATTTATGAAAATATTCTAGCATTATTTATAAATGCATATTATATTTTTTTAATTGCTTCGTTAGTCCTTCAACTTTGTATTACGACAAAATAATCATTTTATTTTTCAAACTATCACGTTTGATTTCAAAAATAACAACTTCAATATTTTAGATTTTAGATTTAACATATTTAAGTATTTATCTTAAACATTTAGACATTTAGCCATATCATATGTGGCCACATTTAGTCCTCTATCTTTTAATATTCATAAGAAAATAAGTGACTTAAATATATATATAATGTTGGAATTAACCAAATAACAATAGATATTCATTCTTATACTCTAAATTACATAAATAAAGTATAATCTCAAGAACAACTATATATGAATATCTATAATAGGATCACATGTTATTGCTTGAATATGATATATAAAATACATAATTAAATAAGAAATCTAACCTGACTCCATTGATGCCATGGTTGGAAGAACACCAAAAACAAGATGCTTAGTCTTCTAAGAAGATGGCTCAATACCTTATGTTTTTCTCTAGATGGGGAAGAGAAAAAATAATCTGATATATTTTATAGCCACTTATTAGGGACCATAGCAATTCCATCTTAATTGTCTAATATGTAACTGACCCATCAATAATTACATATTAGACTAGTGGGCATCTACACATTAAATCCATATTATATATATAAATAAACAAATAAATAGTATTTCTAAAACCCTTTATATTCCATCAGATCACTTAAGTGAGTTTTGGGCCTTAATTTAAATAGCTGGTCCATATGTTATAATAATACATGTTAGCCCACAAAATAGAAAATTGCTAACAATCTCCCACTTGGGATACATATATTTACTGTATATAACATACAAGAATAACTTTATTGAGCTCAAGAGTGCTATTTAATATCAGAAATACTCCTAAACAATCTGGTCCAATAGTTTTATCAATAAAAGATCAAAGAGGCCATCATTACTATTTTATGTAATGGGACCCATCATTGATCACAATATTGACTCAACCAATGACAAAGATCAAATATGGATGTGTAGCATGAAAATTACATGTAATGTGATCTTGACATGCCTATTTCCAACTGGTCCTCTTTATGACTCAAGAGAGTCTTGTTTGTCATACTTACAATCACTAATTGCTAAACATCAGCAATAAGTCATGACAATTATCTCAGAGTTATCAAAACATAAAACACAATATTAACAAACTTTAGTACGTACAAAATCATAAGAAAATATTGTGTACTTGATAATGTCAAACTTTAAAAAACGTATACACAAAAGATATCCATATACAAACTCCCACTAGTTTGGTACATCGTCCAAAAGACAAACACCCATATGAGCTACATGCTCATGAAACACCTTAGGTGGCAAACCCTTGGTGAGCGGATCAGCTATATTGAAGTTTGTACTAATGTGTTCAATTGACACTTCATTATTTTGAACTCTTTCCTTAACAACTAAATACTTGATGTTAATGTGTTTGGACTTTGATGAACTGCAGTTTTTCTTAGAATACATCTCTGCGGATTTGTTATCACAATTAATCCTCAATGGCTTCTCAATGCCATCAACAATTTGCAGCTCGGAGATAAAATTCCGCAGCCAAATAGCTTGATTTGATGTTTCATAACATGCTATAAACTCTGCTTCCATAGTAGAAGAGGCTACAAGTGTTTGTTTAACACTTTTCCAAGAGATAGCTCATCCGGCCAACATGAAAACATAGCCAGAAGTGGATCTCATGCTATCCACGCACCCAGCAAAGTCGGAATCCGTATAACCAATAATCTCCAAGTGGTCAGATCTCCGATAAGTGAGCATAAAGTCTTTTGTCCTCTGTAGATATCGCATAACCCGTTTTGCTGCTTTCCAGTGAGCCAATCCTGGGTTACTTAAATATCTGCCCAACATCCCTACTATGTACGCAATATCCGGACGCGTACATACCTGAGCATACATGAGACTGCCTACTGCAGAAGCATAAGGGAACTTTTCCATTTCCTTCTTTTCAAGTTCAACTTTAGGGCATTGGTGCAAACTAAATTTGTCACATTTTGCCACTGGTGTATCACCTGGTGCACAATGTTGCATATCATACCTACTGAGTACCTTATCAATGTAAGTCTTTTGTGATAAACCAAGTATACATCTAGAACGATCCCGATGGATCTGTATACCTAACACAAAAGATGCATCACCAAGATCTTTCATTTCAAAATTCTTAAACAAGAATTTCTTGGTGTCATGTAACAAGTCCTTATCATTGCTTGCCAGTAGTATGTCATCGACATAAAGCACCAAAATGATAAACTTTCTCCCACTGAACTTGAAATAAATGCATTGATCAACAATGTTCTCTTTGAAACCGAAAGAAGAGATTACTTGATCAAATTTCCGATACCATTGTCGGGAAGCCTGTTTTAAGCCATAAATGGACTTCTTTAATTTACATACTAGGTGCTTTGAGCCTTCCGGCTCAAAATTCTCCGGTTGCACCATGTAAATTGTTTCATCAATGTCACCATTGAGAAACGCTGTTTTTACGTCCATTTGATGTAGCTCAAGGTCATAGTGAGCCACAAGTGCCATGATTACCCTAAATGAGTCTTTCGTTGAAACCGGTGAAAAAGTCTCCCTGTAATCTATGCCTTCTTTTTGAGTAAATCCTTTTGCGACAAGGCGTGCCTTATACCTCTCGATATTGCCTTGTGAATCACGTTTGGTCTTAAACACCCATTTACAACCAATCGTTTTAACACCTTTAGGCAAATCAACAAGTTCCCAAACACCATTGTCTGCCATGGATTTCATCTCATCCTTCATGGCTTCAATCCACTTAGCTGAATTGGCACATGATTTGGCTTGATTGAAAGATATAGGATCATCCTCCAAACCTGTATCAAACTCATGCTCTTGGAGATAAACATAATCATCAGAAAATGCATTTCTCATTTCTCTAGTGGATCTCCTTAATGACACTTCCATTTGAGGTGGTTGAGGTGCAACTGCTACCACATGAGGTATTTCCTCAACCATTATGGGATCCCCCAACTGAGTTGGTAGTTCCAAGGGAATGTCTGCAACTACTACATTGTCTGGATTTGCAACACTAACAATGTCAGGAATGGTTACCTGATCACTATCAGTTGCAACTGTAGTAGAAGTGTTAGGAAAATTTTGATTTTCCTCTTCAAAGATTATGTCCCTCGAATTAGTGCTCCCACTGTCCTCAATAAATTTGGCATTCCCAGTTTCGAAAAAGGACATGCTTGAGGGATTATAAAACTTGAATCCTCTTGATCTCTCAGAATAACCCACAAAGAAACAGCTGACTGTTCTTGAATCCAACTTTTTCTCATCAGGATTGTACTGTCGAGCTTCAGCTGGACAACCCCAGACATGCAAATGCCTAATGCTAGGTCTTTTGCCTGTCCATAATTCATATGGGGTTTTGTCAACCGCTTTACTGGGTACTCTGTTGAGTATATAAACTGCAGTCTTTAATGCCTCACCCCATAATGATTCTGGTAAAGAAGAATGACTAATCATGCTTCTGACCATATCTTTGAGGGTTCGGTTTCGTCTCTCAGCCACACCATTCTGACTTGGTGTTCCTGGCATGGTATATTGAGGAACGATCCCACATTCGGCTAGGTACCTTGCAAAAGGCCCTGAACGTTGTTCACCCGATCCGTCATTTCTGCCGTAGTACTCACCACCACGATCATATTTTACGGCTTTAATCTTTTTTCCTAGTTGAAGCTCAACTTCGGCTTTAAAGATTTTGAACATATCCAAAGCTTGTGATTTCTCATGTATAAGGTACAAATAACCATAGCGGGAGTAATCGTCTATGAACGTGATAAAGTATGTTTGGCCATTCCAAGATGCCTTAGGAAATGGTCCAGATATATCTGTATGTATCAGTTCTAAGACGTTATTACACCTATTTGCACCTTTTTTTCGTTTATCAGTTGTTTTTCCTTTAATACACTCTATGCAAATTTCAAAATCTGACATATCAAGTGATTCCAAAATTCCTTGTGACACTAACTTTTGTAAGCGTGGTTTGGAAATATGTCCTAAACGCTTATGCCACAACATTGAGGAATTTTCTTTTGTTAATTTGCGTTTTGTACCAATATTACTTAAATGTAAACTTTCATTGTCAATTGAAGTTAAAGTGTTTAATTTATAAAGCTTGTCAATTAGTGAACCAGTGCCAACCAAAGTGGAATTATGAAAAATACGAAATAAACCATTTCCAAATGAACAATGATATCCAAAGTTGTCCAAACAAGAAATAGAAATTAAATTCCGTCTAAAAGACGGTACCACAAAAGTATTTTCCAAATCCAAATAAACACCAGTTCTTAAAACAAGCCTAAAAACACCTATGGCTTCAACTTCAGCCTTATTTCCATTGCCCGTAAAGATGTATCTTTCACCATCAGTTGGCATTCGGCTCCTCAGACAATCCTGCATTGTGACACTTATGTGAGTAGTAGCACCAGTATCTATCCACCAAGTGTCATTTGGTACAATTGCTAAATTAACTTCTGAACTGACAAAGTTTAGAAGTGTACCTTTCTTTACACGCCAATTGGCGTATTTGGGACAATCTTTCTTCATATGCCCTTTCTTCTTGCAAAAGAAACAGGTAAAAACTGGATCCTGTGTCTTTTGCACCTTAGGGGCTGATGCCCCAGTTCCTGCAGTTTCTTTACCCTTAATGTTGTTCCTTTTTCTTTTCTTACTCGGATCATTTGAAACAGATGCCAAGTGAGCACTTTCAACAGTTTCGAGTTTCAATCTCTCCTCCTCCTGCACACATTGAGCTATAAGCTCATTCAAAGTCCATTTGTCCCTTTGAGTATTGTAGCTTATCTTGAAAGGACTGAACTGTGCAGGGAGAGAAATTAAGACCAAATGCACGAGAATGTCATCAGACACCTCTAACTTTAGTGCCCTCAGCCTTGTTACGAGATTTGAGACCTCCATAATGTACTCACGAATGTTTCCTTTCCCTTTGTACCGCATAGAGACAAGCTTAGATAGGACAGTGCTTGTCTCGACCTTTTCATTAGCAGTGAATCGGTCTGCTATTTCCTTAAGGAAGGTTTTTGCATCTCCTTCATCAGGTATTGCACCTCTAATGGATTCCGGAATTGATAGTTTCATGATCATAAGACTCATGCGATTGGATCGCTCCCACTTTTCAAATGCAGTTTTCTGATCAGCAGTACTTTCACTGGTCAGATCTGCAGGGCGATCTACCCTTAATGCATGGTCAAGATCCATGCAACCCAACACAATCATAACGTGTTCCCTCCATTTCTTATAGTTTGTGCCGCTAAGCACGGGGATGCTGCTAATATTTGCAGATATTGAAGATGCTGATTCAAACAAAAATTATTCTCACAATTAATAATCAAAAAACGCATATATATAAAATCCAAACAATTTATAAACATACATATGTATGTAAGTGGGCCCCATCACAAGATACCAATCACAACATTGAATTTAGTCTTTGGACAAAAATAACAATTTGTTAACGGTACTCTTATAAAAATAGCTCAAAAAATATAACTTAAACCGGTCACACAATATGCCTTTCTTTGGACCGACATATTGAATACATGGTAAAAAAAAAAAAAAAAAACTTTAAATTTTCTTCCTTTAGGTTGAGCTAAAAATCTATATCTGGCCTAAAATAATTTTCCTTTGGGCTAATTATTTCAGCATAGATATAACATGTTTATAACTTTAGACTAATAACTTAAATTTAATAGTGGTTACTTTGGCAACATATTAAACTCAAATCATCAATTTTAAGAAATAAACACAAATTGTATACCGTACATATTAAATTCTTGAATATTACTAATTATCACGATGATATCATGAATAAAATATAGTAATTTAACATAGCACTTTACAGTTTTCAAAAGCGTTGCACTTTGACATGCAAAACACCTTTTTTAATTGATGCTAATGTACAAGCCAAAAGTCATGGAACTTAATATAACATACAGTTCAAGGCATTACCAAAAGAAACCCAAAAAAACAGCAAATTAATTTCAAACAGTACATGATTCCGTAATACTGATTAAGAGCAGTACCCAAAAAAAAATCGATTTTCCGAAAAATTGATTCAATCAACAGTACCAAATTTTGGAAAAATTTGATTTTTTAAATGCCACAAAACTTTGGCCTATAAAATTCATCAAATTGATATCAAGAATAGTACCGACAATTGATATCAAAATAGCACATTAGCCCATAATTTTCTCAAATTGATAAACAACAACAAAATTTTGGAAAACTGATTTAAGAACAGTTCCAAAATTCTGATTTTTATATACTCCAAAACACATGAGTAAAAATCAATACCAAATATCAAATCTTTCATTGCTTTAAAATTTATAACACAATAGCCCCAAACCATGATTTCATGATTTCACCAATAAAATATTAGAAATTCAAATAAACATGAACCCTAATATTTGTATCATGATAAACAACAAAGGAGCAACAAACATATATCATAATCAACAATTAACATGTGGCTCTGATACCACTTGTTGGAATTAACCAAATAACAATAGATATTCATTCTTATACTCTAAATTACATAAATAAAGTATAATCTCAAGAACAACTATATATGAATATCTATAATAGGATCACATGTTATTGCTTGAATATGATATATAAAATACATAATTAAATAAGAAATCTAACCTGACTCCATTGATGCCATGGTTGGAAGAACACCAAAAACAAGATGCTTAGTCTTCTAAGAAGATGGCTCAATACCTTATGTTTTTCTCTAGATGGGGAAGAGAAAAAATAATCTGATATATTTTATAGCCACTTATTAGGGACCATAGCAATTCCATCTTAATTGTCTAATATGTAACTGACCCATCAATAATTACATATTAGACTAGTGGGCATCTACACATTAAATCCATATTATATATATAAATAAACAAATAAATAGTATTTCTAAAACCCTTTATATTCCATCAGATCACTTAAGTGAGTTTTGGGCCTTAATTTAAATAGCTGGTCCATATGTTATAATAATACATGTTAGCCCACAAAATAGAAAATTGCTAACATATAATTCATTTATGTTAGCTCCATAAAGGTCTCTTTGAACTATATCATGCTAAATTAGTAATGGTTTGAAGTAAATTTATATGACCTGAAACAATGAAAATCAATAGTATCAATTTGAGAAGAATAGAGGACCAACAGTGTTGAATGTAGAATTTAGTATTATACTTTTAAGTTTTAAGGAAACATATAAAACTCAAACAATAAAAATTATTTAGACACAAAAAAAAAATGAATATTAAATATGCAATGTTACATATTTAGTAGTGCCACTCTGACTTATAATATTTTATTTTTTATTTTTTTGTAAAAACTGACCTTTAGTAATTGGGGACTTCTTAATTTTAAGATTTTAATTTATTTTTCCTCCATAGCACTATTTAGATTCGAATCGAATTTGGTCATGATACCCCATTTCAAATTCAATTACTGAAAGTTACACATGTCCAATTATTGAATGTATACCACAAAACTATTTGAGGATCCAATCGCTTGCCCAATTCATAAAACACTACATCAATTCTGAATCGGTCTTGTGCATTTGTTTCTTTCGAGATATTGTAATGTTTGGATCCATAGAAGTCCAATATGGATTGGGACAGCTCATCCCAAACAATCACATCTCTAGTTCTCTACTAAGGCACTATTTCATGACTATAAAAAAGTGGACAGCCCCTAGGGCATATCTTCAACTGGCTCACCAACAATTCATAAGTCTTGCTCCAGGCTTCCAGCGGCAAGTGTGGGGGTTCGAATCCTATTTGGAGCTTGGATGGAAGCATTTTCATGGGTCTGTCTAAGGGTCATTTGTGGGGTAGACCCATTTGTGCGCATAATGTATAACAGTATGGTGGGATCCCGAGGCTTGGTGGAGGTACATCCTGTGATTTACATCTTCAGGGTTCTAGGGCAAGGGTTCTGAGGGTCCAGGATTAGTCTAGTGTAAGCTTAGACACCTGGGTTATAAAAAAAAAAATCTTTATTTCTATTTATGTTTGAAATGAAATAATTCTCTTTGTTTCAATTATTATCCGTGCAAAAAATAAATAATCCATTGTTGTATTTTAGATAATAGTATAATACTATTTGGATATAATATGTTTGCACAAAGCATCCCGAAAAAGTCGTCGACATTGCAATATAAATCCTCAATAGTTTGAATTTTTTCATTTCCGAATATATTTCAATTAAGTACTACTTATATTATTATATTCTATTGATAAAGGTAATTGTTAACTTAAAATTGACTATTAATTGTATTTTCTACTTTTAGTACGTCAGATTTGTCTTGTAGTTTTAATAAATTTAAGGTATTTCTTACACCATCCATTTTGTTAGTTCTACTATAGTTTAATTATTTTACTAGTGTAAAAATAGGTTAGAGTATAATGAATACTTTATTATTTCACTCTGCTGGAAAGTTCACAAATTGTGTTATACAAAAACAATTAATATATCTTCTTCATTATATAATATATTGGGCAGAAAATCGAAAATTAATAGTGTTTCTTCAATTAGGATGATATTTGTGTAAGTGTTTTTTTCAATACCAAACCCAAACTTCCCTTCTCTATACCAAAAAATTTCAATGTCTTGGTATTTCTTAAAAATTGATAAATATATCTAAATAATTATTTATGCAAACAATTGAAAATTATTTAATTTAAATAAGTAAAAATAAAGATTTCAACCTAAAAAATTAAAAAAACAAGGAGAGTTATTTATTTATTTGGCTTGAAATTAAGTTTATTTAATTAAACACTTTTATTTTCAGACGCTAGCCGTTGAACTTAGGCCACTGGCACCAAACGACATCGACAAAGCATTTTATTTGACCTTCAAAGATTTTTATCATAATTATATCTAATCACTTCCCATTAAGAACTTCGGTGTTGATTAATTAATTAGAAGAAGAAAAAAAAAAAGACTATTAATTCAAAACGTGAAAAGACAGCAAAAATCAATTCTCATTGTAAACCATTCCCACATCTTCAGGTTTCAAGTGTATGAATCTGTAGCTATTATATGATCACACTAAATGGTTTTATGAAAAGATGTCATCGATAGGCGAGTACAACGACCATGCGGCGTTATTGCGCTCCAGTTCATCGATTTCCGACGGCGATTTGGAACGAGGAGGAGGAGGCGGCCAATCGCCGTCGCGGACCAGGAGCACCAACAGTGATAGAGGTAGCCTCGCCTCGGATCTATTGAAGCGGTTGGATCGCGGGTTATCGGGTTCCGGTAGGAGACTGAGTGTGAAGTCCAGATCCGATAGGGATAATCACCGCCACTCTTCTTCTTCTTCTACTACTAATTATAATCCTGTTTCTCCTTCGCCTTCGGATCACGGCGGTGGTGGTGGGGGCGAAGATTTACTTGGGGATAGTGCGCCGCCGGAGTGGGCCTTGCTTCTCATCGGATGCCTCCTCGGTGTTGCTACGGGGCTTTGTGTTGCTGGTTTTAACCGAGGGGTTAGTTCACAACTTCAGTATTTCTTAATATTATATTCCAAGTTGTTCAAGTATAGTGTTTACGGAGTTGCAACGTTTTGATTCTTGATAAGTGAGATTAATTTGTGTGCATTCACTAAGTACCGTAGGAGCTTGCTGTTTGAGGTATTTGGGAAAGTTTAGCAACTTTTTGTTTGCTTAGGGATTTAGGATGAATGTTTTAATTTGGAGTTGGAAAATGCACAGTTGTTGTATTAAGATTTGGTTATTTCAAGAATCAATGGATTTTAAGAGTCCCATGTTGTTAGAGTATAATGGCTTTGAACTTCTGCTTGATGTGTAGAACTACCGATGTGAGGTTACGTTTATGGGCTTGGAAATGTTATATAGTGTTTCTATTGCTTTATATTCATCCTAGATGTATGTTGTAGTTCTAGTTTTATCATGGACCCTGGTGTAGGCCCAGGAGCGGGTTTCTCCGGATGTCAAATTTGCTATATCTTTAAGCATAAAATGTGAGATACTCTTTTTAATATCTTTTTCCACTTTATGAGCATAATTTTTAATTGGAAATAGTACAGTTTTATTGGATGTAGGCTTAATTGTAATGCCAAGTTTGATTAGAGCAATGTGTTATGGTATCGTCTCCTTTTTGATAAGTAAATAGTCAAAATTCAAAGTCCCTAGACAGGTATATGAAGTTTAAAATGCTTAGAAATGTTTTCTTGGCGTTACCAACCGTTTCTTGCTGAAGCAGTGGATGTTACCCGAGTTTTGCTTCATTCAGGTACATGTAATACATGAATGGGCATGGGCGGGTACGCCTAATGAAGGTGCTGCTTGGCTTAGACTACAGAGGCTAGCTGATACTTGGCACCGGATACTTTTGATACCAGTCTTGGGAGGAGTAGTTGTGGGTGTTTTGCATGGTCTGCTTGAAATATTGGATCAAATAAAGCAGTCCACTTCTCCACAGGGACAAGGCTTCGATTTGCTTGCTGTAATCTCCCCCACGGTGAAGGCTATACAGGCTGCTGTAACTCTGGGTACTGGTTGTTCCTTAGGTCCTGAAGGCCCTAGTGTGGATATTGGAAAATCATGTGCCCACGGATTCTCAGTGACAATGGAGAACAATAGGGAAAGGAGAATTGCTCTTGTTGCAGCCGGTGCAGCTGCTGGAATCGCTTCAGGTATTCACATTATCTATTTTTCTGTGATGTGAACTTGGGTTGAAGGATTCTGGACTATATGCGTTATTCTTTTAATTATTGTCTCTTTATTTCTTAACATTCGACGGGGGGATTGGGAATCGACGGGGGGATTGGGAATTAGGGATTGTGAGGTGGGCTATTTCGTTTGCAGCCATGATGACCAAACTTGTTTCTCACCTCTCCTACTCACTGTATACATTATTTGACAAATATGCATGTTGGGATATTATTCATCTCATTCTTTAATTTTAAATGAATCTTGATGATAACCCGATCCCATTAATTTTTTACATGCACTCCAGGTTTTAATGCTGCCGTTGCTGGATGTTTCTTTGCTATTGAAACAGTTCTGAGGCCTCTCCGTGCAGAAAACTCTCCTCCATTCACAACAGCAATGATAATATTGGCATCTGTCGTCTCATCTACTGTATCAAATGCTGTGCTTGGGGAGAAACAGGCTTTCACAGTGCCCACGTATGATTTGAAATCTGCTGCTGGTATTTGATCTTATTCCAGATTGTTTTATAGCTAAAACATATGTAGGAGTGCATTCTGGTTTGTCTCAATAATCTGGATACAAAGGACTGCTGTGCTATCTGCAAATTTCACATGTGTATAGGTGTATACACATACATTTGCTTTCTATCCATCTTATCCATAGCCTTTTTTATAAATGAACCTAGTTACTTCTTCATGTTGGACTAGAAAAAGGACACATTGCAACAGATTTTTTGTCAATAGCGTATATTCAGAAGGAATGTGGTTCTGAACATAGTGAATATTGATTTCTACTACCCAGCATGATGACATTGTTGGTCATTTAATCTCCTGCTGTGGATTTCATGAAGCATCTTTTTTCTGTGTATAATTCACATGATGGATGTGATTGGAATGAGACTAATAATTTTTTACTAATAAGCCTAGCTTGGCATATTTATGATTAAATACAGCAGTAGGTTTGTGCTTTGAACTTGAACAAAATCTATATGCACAACGACCTGTATTTTCCAGCATGATGAACTTGTATCCTTCTGCAAATCTTGTTAATCAATCTTACTAGGTGAATCAATTGCATAACTGATGCGATTGAAACTAGAATTGATAGCTGCGATAAACTTATATGGCACTTGAATTATATTTTGTGTTTTGCTGAATAGTAATGTACGTCTAACAATTTAATTTATTTTTTAATTTTATTTTTTGCTCAGAGCTACCATTGTACCTTATACTGGGGATGTTATGTGGGGTAGTTAGTGTGGTTTTCAGTCGCTTGGTGGCTTGGTTCTCTGAGGCATTTCAGTTCATGAAAGATAGATTTGGGCTTCCAGATGTGGTCTGTCCTGCTTTGGGGGGTTTGGGAGCTGGTCTAATAGCACTGAAGTATCCCGGGATTTTGTATTGGGGTTTCACTAATGTCGATGAAATATTACATACTGGCAAGACTGCATCGGCACCAGGAATCTGGCTTCTAGCTCAACTAGCTGCAGCGAAAGTTGTGGCCACTGCTCTATGTAAGGGATCTGGCCTTGTTGGAGGATTATATGCTCCAAGTTTAATGATTGGTGCTGCTGTGGGTGCCGTATTTGGTGGTTCTGCTGGTGAGCTTATCAATTCTGCTATTCCAGGAAATGCTGCTGTTGCCGAGCCTCAGGCATATGCCTTGGTAATGACTTTATGGCTATCTAAAACTTTACCATATATATCTTTTTTGAATGCCATCTTAGCTGTTGATTCCTACTGCAGGTGGGGATGGCTGCAACATTAGCTTCAGTTTGTTCAGTACCTTTGACTTCAGTTCTTCTTCTCTTTGAGCTGACTAGAGATTACAGAATTTTGCTTCCCCTCATGGTAAGTCTCATTGTCGGAGTATGAAGATTTGTAAGTGCTTGTGTTTTGTATATTTTATCTCACCTGATTATTTGCTTAGTCGGCTCTGTTCGTTTAAGCAGAACAATGTTGTGGTTTATCGATATTATTATCAGATTATTTATTAAATCTCAAGGACAAACATTGTAAACTGAACCATATTATTGATGTGCAGAGAAGTCTTATTTATTCCATGAAGGAATGCAGAAGCATGTGCTGTGGTAGTAAATTAAGAACATAGTGTATATTTGGGGTTATGAATTCTTTGCTGGCTTTCTAAAAGAAAGGATCCTTTGTTAGTTTCTCCTTTAGAAACATCTTTTTTGCCAGTATAGATTGCATTAACACAGACATTTGGTGGGAAGAGAGTCAAAGAGTACAGGGCCTTTCAGTCAAAAGATTGGGCCCACTTAGCTAAGCTATGGGCTGCAAAATTACAATGACCTATGAGTTCTAGATAATGTCCTTTATAAGCAAGATTCTCCTTTATAAACATCTGGAAACGAGATTGGTGAGCAGAAAATATGAGTTATAACATTGTATGAGTATCTATAACAAATAAGCTAAATTTGCATATTGCTTGTGAAGTGACCTTTTGATAAGCATTTGCATTCATATTTTATTTTGTAACGGTTATTTAACCAGTGCTTGTCAATAATGTGATTGGTTTTTACATATTGCAACAGGGGGCAGTTGGATTAGCCATATGGGTTCCTTCTGTGACAATTCAGACAAAGGAGACCGAGGCATCAGATACAAAGAGTTCTCCACGAGGTTATTCTATTCTTTCCCCCACCGAGGAAAAAAATGAAGATATTCGGAGACAAAGTGGTGAAAGGGGTGATATAGAACTCTCGATTATGGCCAACTTCAGTAGCTATCAATCATTAGATGTTGATATTTTACTGGAAGAGTTGAAGGTCTTTGGGTCCCCTCTTTGAGCTCATTGCTAGTTTTTTTTTTTTTTTTTTTTTGCTTTTTGCTTTCATGTTCTAAAAATATTTACTCTTTCCCTTTTCCTTTTATTATCAGGTCTCTCAGGCTATGTCAAGTAACTATTTGAAGGTATCTTTGACCCAATCTCTCAGAGAGGCACTGAACTGTATGCGTGATGGTAAACAGAACTGCGTTCTTGTCGTTGACTCTGAAGATTATTTAGAAGGAATTTTAACAGACGGTGATATTAAACGATGTTTGTACTTGAGATCTGTCGATGCTTCCAACAGTGATTCATCAGATGTATGGTTTATTTTCATCCTTTTACGATATGTTTGTTCTTGAAATTCAGTGAGGAAAATGTCACTGAAAATATTTAGGAAAAATTTGAAGCATAAAAATCTTATAACTCATCGGTAAATCTTGAGTTCCTTATAGGTAACGACATGCACTGTTTCTTCAATTTTCACTCGTGGAATAAGTTATCGTGGTAGAGAGCGTGGACTATTAATTTGTCACCCAGATACTGATCTTGCAATGGCTAAGCAATTAATGGAAGCTAAGGGAATCAAACAATTGCCTGTTGTTAAACGAGCTGAAGATGGTCGAAGAGAATTAAAGCGTAGAATTGTGGCTATTCTTTATTACGATTCAATCTGGAATTGTCTGAGGTGCTTTCATTAATTTCAGTCTATGGTTTTATATTTTATCGTGCTCGTTTTGATTCTTTGTCCATTTACACTTGAATTAATGTGTTGAAGTTTTTTGTGATTGCTTTTTATGGTTTTATGCAGAGATGAATTAAATCGTAGGAAGTTAATACACGAGCAGAAAGAAGACGATGATTCTGGGATGCTTATTATTACAAATGGGCATCAATAGCATTACATTAGTGACAATTAGAAATCAACATTCTTCAGTTCCAAGTGAAATTTTTATACAGGATATCACTTTTTTTTTTCTGGAATTTGTATCGGAATGTGGGTGCATGGAACATGTCACAACAATTTTTTTCCTTCAACACTTCTTTGGAATGTAATTTAGCAAACATCTGTACATGTCAAATTAAAGATTTATACTCAAGGAAAAATCAAGATTCAAATTTACTTTTCATTTGAAATTTAATTGGTTCTTTCGTTTGCCATTTGTTAGTTATGCTCCCTCGTCGTCTTTAAGGCATGGAATTACTTTTTAGTTTGGACCAATCCTATATTTTAGATTTTGAATTTATGTTTTAGTTAATCAAAAAGAACATATTCTTTTTCCTTAATTCAACAACACTGGTAATTTAAAAAATAAAAATAAAAAGGGAAATGTGAATAATCAAACAGAAGCAACCCAGTGAAATGAACGCTAAATAGTAGAAATTGAAAAATTATATCTACATACATATCTATAACATTACATCATTAATCAAAGCAAAATTTTGACAGGAACAGAAGCACATGCTGAAGAATGCCAATGAAACAAAGACACAAATTTCAGTACTTGAACAATAAACAAATTCCAATTCACATCATCTTCACCATCACTTCTATCCCATCAAGTATACATTATTTACACTAAACCAAAATCTCATCAAACTTCCCTTTCTTGTGATTCATCAATAACTGAGCTCTTCACCGAAAGCCCATCAAGAATATCACTCTCTGAATCCGTCTGCAGCTCTTTAAACTTTGCCATCACTTGAATCATCGTTGGCCTCTTATACGCCTTATCATCTAAACACTCGAACGCAATTTTCAAATAATGGTACAATTCCGCATCACCTGATAAACTCGTGATCAAATCACGGTCCAATATCTCATAACTCTTCTTATCCTTATGCATCTGCTTAGCCCATCCCACGAGATTATTATCGTCCCCAAACTCCAAGGTGTCGATTGGCCTCTTACCTGAAAGAAGTTCAAGTAAAACGACACCATAACTATAGACGTCCCCTTTAGCCGTGCATCTAAAACTTTGATAATACTCGGGTGGAACATAACCCGGAGTACCCGCAAGTGTACTTACACTTAAATGAGTGTCGAGAGCGTTCACAAGCCTCGCCATTCCAAAATCGGACACTCTGGCCTCGAAATTCTCGTCTAAAAGAACATTACTCGATTTCATATCTCGATGAATTATATGAGGAATGCAACTATGGTGCAAAAACGCAAGACCCCTAGCGGACCCAATCGCAATCTTTTTCCTAGCGGCCCAATCAAGACTTGGGCCTAAGCCCTTTTCTCGATCGTGTAAAACCGACTCCAAGCTTCCCCATTTCATGTACTCGTAAACGAGTAACCTTTCCTCACCAATCTTACAGTATCCTAATAAGGGTACAAGGTTTCTATGTTTTATTTTACCTATTGTCTCCATTTCCGCCATAAATTCCCGATCTCCTTGGCCTGTGACATGAATAAGCTTCTTTATAGCAACGACACTACCATCGGTTAATTGAGCTTTGTAGACATCTCCAAAGCCTCCAGAACCAATTAAACTCTCGGTGCTGAATCCATTTGTGGCTTCAAGCAAATGTGCAAATGTGAGCTTTCTTAAAGGCTTTTCAAATGTGGCTACATTGATGCTTAGTGGCTCAAGAACACTTGAAAGTTTCCAACTGCTGCTGCCTCCTGAGGTCGTGAGGCTTTCTATGTACTTTTCTCGTTTTTCGTCCTGCTTTTGGCTCTGCTTTGCTTTGTAAAGTGCGTATATGAGCCAGAGTATACACACAACAGAAGAAATAATGCCAATCACCATTACCACAACCATGCTTTGCTTCTTCTCCTTGTTAGAATAGCTCGAAGCATGATGCAAGTTTAAAGAGCTACAAGGAGGTAAAGGAACCCCACAAAGAGCGGAGTTGTTTTCGTATCTCGAAGATGGAAAAGTAGTCAACTGTCCACCCGACGGAATAGGTCCCGTAAGATTGTTGTTAGAAACATCAAGATCGCTAAGAAACGAGAGACCGCCTAGTGAACCTGGAATAAATCCCTGAAGATTGTTATGAGAAAGATCAAGAACTCCAACACTCTTGAGCCCACCAAAAGTATAGGGTATTCCTCCATTAATATTGTTATGTCCCAAATTGAGAACTTGCAAGAAACTCATAACACCTAACTTTTCCGGAATCATTCCTGATAAATGATTGTAAGAGAGATCGAGATAAATCATGCTGCCATTGCTAGTGAAAGTGTAAACCGTTAGGCCAGAGTAGATTCTTGTTGATGGGCAAGAATGAACCATAGGGAAATTTTCGAGCCTATCAGCTCGAATACCCTCAAACTCGACTAGCCCCCCCGCACCTCTACATTCTGTCCCGCCCTCGTTTCTCACAAAAGCAAACTGTTTCCCTTGAACATTTCCAGGAACAACAAAGCCAGCTTCTTTAGAAATCTCTGATGGAATATTCCCTGTTAACTCATTGCTATTTAAGTCTAGCCATATCAAGCTTCGACAGTCGCCAATTCCAGACGGAATTTCTCCACTT
Organism: Penstemon eatonii; assembly: GCA_038501285.1. NCBI lineage: Eukaryota > Viridiplantae > Streptophyta > Magnoliopsida > Lamiales > Plantaginaceae > Penstemon > Penstemon eatonii. The sequence goes on along the minus strand of CM076708.1, from coordinate 63,171,049 downwards.
AAAGAATTGTTTCCTAGCTGAAGTATAGCAAGGTTAACAAGATTACCAATATCTGAAGGGATTTCACCTGAAAGCTTGTTGCTGGAAAGTGACACCCAAATAAGATTAGTACAGTTGACAATGGACTTGGGTAGAGTTCCTGTAATAAAATTGTTGTTGAGAATCAATGTCTGAAGATTCCCAGCTCCATTTATGCAAATCCCTTCTGGGATTTCGCCTGTGAGGTTGTTGGCCCACATGACTATGTCCGAAAGGTATGGCAATGTCCAGATTTCTCGTGGGATGGAACCGTATAAGTTGTTGAAGCTAAGATCTATAGTTCTCAATTTTTTGCAAAGTCCAAGTTCTAACGGAACCGAACCTGAGAGATAATTATTAGCCAGCAAAAGCTTTTCAAGAACTGAATCTGATGAGCAAAGCTCAGAAGGTACATTCCCAGTTAAAGTATTGGAACTAAGGTCCAAAACTTGAAGCTGGGTACAGTTCGTTAAAGAACGTGGAACTTGACCCGTCATGTTATTGAACGGAACATAAAGATACTTCAAACTTGTAATTGAACTCACAACATTATCAAGAAAAGAACCTGAGAGCTGATTATTACCGAGGTTTAGATTGAATAGTGAAGAACATAAGGTGAAATTTGAAGGAAGCCCACCGATTAACAGATTTGAAGAAAGGTCAAGCTCTTCGATTTTCCCACAAATTTGGCCCAACTCTTCTGGAATCTCACCAAAAAACTGATTGTGGGCTAAAATCAGTTTCCTCAAATTAATCGTTTTCCCAAACAAGTCCCCTGGAATTTTGAGCTGGATTTTGTTGTAACTAATATCAAGTGTTTGAAGATTCTTGCAGTTTGTTAAGCTCATTGGAAATCTAGTAGCAAAGAAACCATTGTGAGAAAGATTAAGTACACCGAGGTTGGGACAGGCCCCAAAATCGAAACTTATTAAGTTCCCACTAACGTTATTGTTTGAAAGATCAAGATTCTTCAAGTTTGCTATGAAGGAAGGTGGTATTTTTGGGATCAAATTATGAGAGAGGTTCAAAGAAACAAGGTTATTACAGGACTCTAGCAAATCTTCTACTAGTGGGACTGAGAATTTATTGGAAGATAAATCAAGAACCTCCAGACTGCAAGAATTAGCAGAGGAAGAAAGATTTCCATTAAAGAAATTCCCACTGAAAAGAAGAGTGGTTAAATTGGGAAGAAGCATTAAATCAGAGATTTGAAGATGGCCCATTAGGCCTGCATTTGTGAAGTCAATCTTGTTGACTTTTCCACCATTAGAGCAAGAAACACCATTCCATGAACATGGGCTTGAAGAAGAAGATGAAGCCCAGTTGTTCAAGAACCCCTTTGGATCTTTTTCAATTGAAGACTGCTTAAAAGCTAATAAGCTGCTTACTTCACCATTAGAGGACAGTTTTCTTGCACTTAATAAACCCATGAAGCAAAAACCCATAAGAAGCATTAACTGAAAAGCAGTTTCTTTAATTTCCCATGGTTTGCTCTTCATCTTTTTCTGACTGCATAAAAATCAAATCTTCTTTATTTACTTTCTGGTTTGATTTTGGCCACTTGAAATCCAAATCCAATCTCTCTACCTAATTTCACCTCTGCTTTCCATTTTCTTGTTCCCTGAAACAAAAGAAGGATAACACAAACTTATAAACAAAACTAAACTAAAAAACAAACTAAAAAGATTGTAAGGAAAGGCAAAATCAAACCTTTATTCAAGAATTGTCCTTGTGAAGTTTGAGAGTTACAAAATTAAGCAGGAGGAGATGCAGATGTTTGTAATAAGAGACAATTTTTGTGTCTTGCTAGAAAAATATTAGTGTTGGGTCTTTTATTGGCTTTTGGGTACGATGTTCAGAATTGTCGGCTGTCATTCACAGACATTTTGTGACCTCCATTAATAATAACTATATCTATATATATGCAGCAGTCCCTATCTCATAAAAACTACACACAGTACAGACAGTGTACACTTCAGATCAATAACTCTCAATCCTCTGAAGTGTAATGTAGAGAGAAAAATTGAAATGAAGAAAAGATGGATGCATTTAAGTGAAAAATGGGATTTTTATTTTCATAAATATAAATATTTATTTGGGTCCAGTCAAAGTTGGGATTTGATTCTTTTTTCTTTGTGCGTCTTTCCATGGGGACTCCTCCTCTCACTTTAATATCCTTACAGGGTTTACGGGGCTTTTACGCATTTCCTTTCCGTGACAATTAATTACTGAATATTGAATTTTTTCCAATGTTAGTTAGTGTAGTAGTTAAGAGTATTTTGAGTGCAAAATAGGCAAACTTATCTTTTTTCTTTTTAATTCCTAAATTGATGCAGAAAAATTCAAAACAATTGTTTTATTTTTATTAGTTTTCCGATTCTCGTTTCTTATCTTTAGTTTATACAGAGCTAGTATAATAAATTAAATATATTACTACAAATAGTTTATATAAGAAATTAGTAATATAAGAATTTAATTTATTTTATCTCGTAATTGATCTGATTATCCTCTTCAACTTCTTCAACCTTTCACCACGTAAAGGGTCGATTACGAGAACGAACACTAGTAGGAGACGGAGTGTGTTATAAAGTCAGAATTAACCTAACCAACAAAAAAATCGTCTTCAAATATTGAGATATATATTAGTATATATATATATGATGAGATGAGAGGGAGTTTAAATTCACAATCAAACAAGACCTGGGAGTAATAAATCTCGAGTCCCACCACAATCGATTGTATAAATAAATAAATACTGAGAATTGTATGGATAGTTGTGGTGGGTGGGGTTAAAATAAAATAAAATATAAAAATAATAGTATAATACTACTCCTCCTACTAATTAAGTAGAATTAATTCTTGGAAAGTGGATGCAAATTAAATAATAGGAGTAAATAAAATAGTCCTAATCTGAAACTTGAAAACATGAACATTAGGCACGGGGCGCGGGACTTAGGGTTTCATGTTTAGAGCGTACGTGACAGGCACTCTCTGTTTTTGTTCATGTTCATGTTCATGTTCATGTGTTGAGGGAGGGACAGTGAGACACCTTTGTCTGAATTGCACAACACATGACATGCACGAGTACTAGTACTACTCATGATCTACTCATCGAATCCAATCCGATCCTATTCTCTTTCTTTCCCTTTCCTAATCCTTAGATTCATTCCTATTCAATGAATGAATGTAGCTACTAACTATAAATAACATTTTAATTAGACAAATATATATATATATATATATGTATATATACTTTATTATTATTATAAATATACAAAATTTACTTTGACTCATATATATTCGTTTTAATTTAGCATATTGAAATTTGATTATTTAACCATCAAAGTTCAAACCAAACTAGACAATATCAAAATTAAATTATATTTACCAATTTTTTTCTCGACTTGACTTGTCTACCTCCTTAATCCTATACTCAAATTAATTAAACATGAAGGTGATGAAAATTTTGTTTTCTTCTGTTAGGATGGATGGATGGCTATATTTATCATACTCACCGTATATGTACATCAAATGATAATAAAAATAACAAGATTTTCTTCAGCATTATAAAATTAAATTAAAAAGAGCAGCGGAATCTACGCAATGAAACCTTGCTGAATTTTGGACCGTCCTTTCTATTGTCTTTCCTTTTCGTAAATTACTTCATGGCCCACAATTTAGATTTACAAAAAGAGTTTCATAGTACTACTCTACCATATAAATTAAGTTCTTTTATAAAAAAAGTCTCACGTTCCAAACGATTTACTATTATTATTTTTTTTTAAAAAAAGAAATATCATTTCACCTTTAGTGAATAATTTCAACTACTAATTTTATAGAAAAAAAATTATTTTCATATATTCCACCACAAATTTGATAGCAAATCAATTATCGTGGGATTTCATATATAGGAGTATAATTTTGTCTCACTCAAATTCGGGTAAAGATAAAGAATGGTCCTATTCCTATATATGTTGAGTAAGCTTTCCGATTTTGAAAAATTGGCGTCACTCTCCAAATTGAGGCGCACGGGTGGGTTGGTGGGCCTAGAGTATTTTGACTTTTGCACGTTGGGGTTTAAATTGGGTCCAATTTGGACGTGCGACGTGTCAAGTTGAAATGGATCCAATTCTCTTTTAGGTTTTGGGCTTAGACTTGAAATAGACGTCTCAATTTCTTGATCACGGACAGCTAAGAAAATTATACTACTATAGGAATCATCTTACGAGTAGTAGTAGTAGTTGGTACCACGGCATCCCAATTAAATTAAAACTTTTATTTATTATTACTTTCAATAATACTAATAAGTAACTTGAATGATCACGCTTAATTACTTGCATGTCTACTCAGTAAGTAATATTGTCATTGGTTTATTTATGATATGATAATGCGTATATTAACCTAACTTAAGGCATGTTGCATTCTATTAATTTTATTTGAAATATATGTGCATGCATGTTTCTTATGTCGTGTAATTAATTAAGAAGTATTAAATTTCATGAACATGTCAACAAGTTAGGTGATGGAAACCCTTTATATTTATTATTTGAATTTCAATATGTACGTTCATGCTCAATTACATGATATACTCTTTCAAGGAAAATGTGTGTATTTAAGCATTTTTAAGTGTTAATAATCAATTTTATCTTTGTGAATTTGTAATTACAGAATTATATACTAAATATATTTGATTACAATTAAATTATTAAAAAACCAACTATCAAATTAATAATATTACTCCATTAATTAACTAGAAGAAAGAAAAACTCAGACTAATAGTAATCGAATCTAGGGCCTCAATTTTATCATTGAATAACGATACAAAAAGAAAAAGGAAAAGTAATTAATAGTGCTGTAAGAAAATAAATTAATTAGCTGCAGATATATGGGTTGTATATCTATATACAGATATCGCTATAAATTAAACTGGCAGAATTAACATGATTAGGGTGTTTGTACGTAACTAAAGTAGGGAAAAGACGTTTTCCTCGTAAAGATCACGCTTATTAATCTTTTTTCTTTTTTTCTGTCTCAATATTTTCTATTTGAACCTACCAATTAAACTAAAACGTGACTTTGGGACCCTATATATAATTTTTTTCTTCGCTTTTGACATTTGCAACCGACCGAATTATTAAGGAAACAAATTAATATCATCACTCCAGATTTGATGCGTCAATTAGTCTAAGTTACTTTGATTGTTATTAGAATGCAGCTGGCACAATTGGATAAGATGAAACTTTATCACTTAATTCACCCAGCTAAAGTTGAGCTCCAGAATTTTGTTATTACTTTTTTTTTTTTATATTTTTTGGGTACAATTATTTTTATTTTCTTTCAATTAGTTTTTTGGACACAAATTAGTATCAAACATATTATTGGAATTTGGATATTAGTGACATGTTTATTGTGGAATATGAATATTTTTTTTTTGTTTTTCAAGGCGGATTGAGGTGGATGCTTCTCCCAACTGGGATTCGAACATGAGTCCGCTACTTTATAGTTTCATTAAACCATTCAACTGTTGGTATTGTGGAATATGAATTTGATCTCAAAGTTAAAAAACGTTTTATTTAAAAAGGTAAGTAGTACTAGTTATCATTATCTTGTTTGATCTTTTTTTTCCTTGATTAGATAATAATCAATCCACCTACCTAAGGAATCATTAATTATGGCAGTTGGGTCTATATAAAATTATAAATGTAAAAGAAAACGAAAATTCATTTGATTTTGATGTGAAGCGGTAAATTAAAGTTCAGCCTTGTTCAATAAATGGAAACAAGATTAACCTAGCTAGTTTCCCTTAATTTAACATTTTAACTTAACTTGATCGGAAGTTTCAAAAATAAAAGAAGAGAAAGGAAAAAGTAGTTGACGTGAAAAGCCTAGGGCCCTTAATTGTTCATCAATGAAGGTAAAGCACGGTTGATTTTTTTCGCAACGAATAATTCTTTTTTTTTTTTAATTATATAGAGTTTAAGTAGTTTTAAAATTGTTTAAAAAATATGATCAATTTCGGTCATAGCCATGAGTGGCCCACGAACATCGTAAACCTAAGGCCCAAATGTAGACCAATGAAAGAGCCCAATTACGGTGGGATTAGATGCAATAAGATAAGAGATGCCGTACATACATACATACAAACGTCATGGAAATCAATGGCAGTGGCACACTTAACGATGACATGATTAACGGCCCTGATTTATGTGCACATGTATATATCTAATAATGTAAGAATCACTGCATGTAGAGTCATCTTCTTGGGTGGATGCTTTCGGTGATACGGGTAAATCGTCATTAATTCTTGACCACTGATTCTATGCGCTTATTTCTTGTACTGATAATCTACTCGGTTGTTAGTTACTAGTTATTTATTATTGTCATCAAATAAATTGAGTGAAATTGAATATCTTATCTTATCTATCTTGTGTTGATTTTAATGAAAAATTAGGTCTGAGTCAGAGTCAGACCGAATTCCTCTGTAACTACCAACTTGCTACTAGTAGCTGGAATTTGTGAAATTCAAAACCCTAACTTGTATATAGGAAATTGACAGTAGTTGAGTAAGTAGGGTCATTAATTAATTCTAATTCTAATTGTTGGTGGTGTTTAATTAGGTGAATCATCATCATCATCATCATCAATGGCTTCTTTAGCAACTGCTGAAGCTTGTGACACGAATTCAGGCCTCTTGGCAAGCGGTGACATACGAGTCCTTGCGCCAATATTCCAAATTTACGGCCAGTGTCGAGCATTCTCTGGCCCAATAGCCACTCTGAAAGTGTATGAAGACAATGTGTTGGTTAGAGAGCTTCTTGAAACCAGAGGTGAAGGTAGAGTTCTAGTGATAGATGGGGGAGGAAGCATGAGATGTGCCTTGGTGGGAGGCAATTTGGGGCAGTTGGCTCAGAACATGGGGTGGGCTGGAATAGTCGTAAATGGCTGTATACGAGACGTAGACGAGATCAATGACTGCGACGTGGGGGTTAGAGCATTGGCTTCACATCCCCAGAAATCAAACAAGAGGGGCATTGGAGAGAAGCACAGACCCATTCACATTGCAGGAACTGTGATCCATGATGGAGAGTGGTTGTATGCAGATACTGATGGTATTCTCATTTCTAAAACTGAGCTCTCTGTTTAGTTATTTATTTATTAGGTTAGGACAGAGTAGACTACTCCTCCATAATTTATTCTACTATTTGTCTGTCGTCTAAAATAAATGTGATTGATTTTGTACATTGGGAGTTTTTGGGGCTTCCATTTTACTCTAAATCATATATAAATATATATATATATATCGGCTGCATTGTTTCAAGAAAACGTTTAATTACAACTTTCTATCAGCTCAAAGATGGGGTTTTTCCAATCTAAAAGGTAATATAAGATAAATGAATACATAAGTACTTCATTCCTGTACTACTACTTCCAATCTACTCAGAAAAGGTAAAAGAGAAACTATTTGCACCATTAAATTAATGACTTTGGAGTTCATTTCATAAATAAATCCTATATATGTAAGATTCAAGCTAGAATTGGTTTCAAGGGAGAGATGATAAATTATATTTAGATAAATGCAGTTCGACCACCCCTCCGGCTCTGCCTATCATAAGCAGTGTTGAATTTATCGACCAGCTCATTCATGGTGCTGCCCAAAGAACAAAAAAATTAAATTATATGTTAGAGATTGACCTGAAATTTCATCATTCAACAGTTAGAAGTTAATTATGCACAATCTAAAGTTTCAAATTCATACTACATGCCAGATTTCATTATACTTAATAAAGTTAAAACTTAAGACTTTACTGAATCCAAGGACAGCCCGGTACTGTTGCTATTTCATCAAAGAATATAATAATATATATCTAGAAAAATCATCAGTTTAAATATCAAATTATTGCAGTAATATGAACATCCTCTATGCCATAAGACAAACTAGATCATATCATATGTGAGACACATTGTCATGATCAAATTTGAAGACAAATTCACTGTTCAACCTCAATAATTTGAGTTTTATCTAATTATAGAATGCATAATTACTGATTTAGTCCATAAAGGGGAGGGGGGGGGGGGAGGGGAGAAACCAATGGGAACCTCATTGCAGTACCTTGAACAGTTGGTGAACATGGCAAGATAAGAAATCAACAGTGTGTCGTTATAATCCTGGGAAACACAAATAGGATGGATCAGGAAAATACACACCAAAAAGGAAAATCAAAAGAATTTTATTCTCAGATTTAGTGGAGGCTAGTAAAGGAAAATTACTCCAATAGCAAAGCACACAGGGCTATGTTTGGTTCTTGAATTTCAATGTGCAGTGTTCTATCATTTGATTTTATCATTTAATGCAAGAATACATTTTATTCGCTAAAATCCAAGAACAAGAGTATCCTAAAAGTTAACCAAAGGGAAACCAAAATCTAAGGAGAGCACTCACCATCAAGAAATCATCTTGAAACTTTTCAGATTCAATAGCTGGTAATCTTCTCAGTAGACTTGATACTTGCCTTAGCAACGAATTCTCACAGGGCACATCCCCTGAATGCAGAGAACATAATATAGAGTTATTAACTACGCTGTTCAAAAAAGGAAACTACTCAAACTTCATCTCACCGGCAGAATAAAATTGCTATGAGATGATTGGAATACGATTCTAGAAACCATCATCAGCATGTTTTGTGGAATTAGAGACTTAGAATCCAGATAATTACAAAATTTAGTAAATATACCTTTCTGCATAGCAAGGAGATAGTGATGAAGTACTCTGATTCTGCTATTCAGCATCTTGATAGCACTATGTATGCCCGTAAGGTGAGCAGCCACTACAATAAAAGCTCAATAGTTAAATAGCATACCATTATTGGCAAAAAAAATTAATTTGGATAAATATCCATTATTGCCATTGGAAGTGCATAAGGAAGCATGTATCCAAGCAAAGAGAGAGAGAGAGAGAAAGAGAACTTATGTCACAAGTCGGCAGAAAAGGAGAGGCTCACTCACATTGTGTAGCAGCAGAACCCCCATCAGAGGGTTTAAGATGGGCAACATGATCAACTGAGATTCGTTCAGCTTCCACTGTCTAACAAGCAAGTAAAATGAGATTAACACATGTACCGAGCTTCACCTGAAGCATGATTATAAAAAATTGTGAAATACAGGATACCTCTATGGTGTAACTTGCCCTGACAAAAATAAGCTGGGGGATGCCATCGATAACATGCAACTCTTGAATGATAATTTTTGGTCCAGAAGAAGAAAAAAAGTGAGATCAACAAATTTCGCTAGTGTTTTGTGATAACAAAATACAATAGCACCACGTAAAGAGTATATCTTTCACATGACTATGTACATGAGCTTAATGTAACACGGTGATAATGCTAGCTTATATCAAAACCTACCAAGCCTAGCTTCAAAACATATCTTTATTAATACACAAATTCTGAACATCATAGCCTCTTTTAGCTAACTTTCCAAATTCATATAAACTTAAAAATTTAGGATGGGTTTGGATTCATATGGAGACTGGAAACGTGTCATTAGATATTTCCCTTGTTGATTTGAACATGAGTGTAAATCATTGAGTTACAATTGTTAACAACGGATTAAACAGGTCGATTTGAGAAAGAATGTTTGATTATGTGTTCCCAAACTAATGCTAAGTGTGTTGCCTGAAAATGGGATGTAACTGAGTGCATGATTCCAAATAGATACATTATATATTTCTTTCTGCCAAATATTTTTATTAACCAAACTCATGATTTATGAATTATCTAACCAGTGGATGTATGAATAGTTAGAGAACTAAAGAGACCATTTTTTTGGATGAAAGATGAAAGACATTGATTGTACAACAATCTTCATCAGAATACAACCAAATGGTATATGTTGGAGAAACTTAATTGCAGTAATGTATATATAGAGAATACAAAAACATACCACTTTCATAAATTGTAACTGGCAGATCTTTCTGTGCGGGATTAACTGAGGGATTGAGAAGAACATATACAGGGCTCTCATTGATATCCATCAACTGTAAGAAACATGACCCAATTATAGTTTAGGAATCATAAGAACATCTGGACATCAAATGTTCGACACCAAAACACAATGGAAATAAGTTTAAAGAATAAACTCAGACTCCTCTTTTCTGTGATGTGGCAACAAACAAATTGATTATGTTCAAGTTAATTTTCACAATAAGAATATTAGCATCCTAATCTAAGGTTTTTCATCGTCATTTCTCAATTAAAGCCCAAGGAAATTGCCACGGAAAAGAGGCAGACCACCCAACCAAACAATACCTATACGAAAGAGGGGCAATAAATCTGGAAAAGGTTTGCATAATAACATATTTGCAAAACAATTTCTAGAAAAAAGAAAAAAAGAAAAATTCAATTGGACATAAGTCATCATATTAGATTCCTCTTGGCTCTTGTTATATATTGTCCTATATTTATTACATACAAAAGTAAAGGAGTTTAAAAGGTTGATACAGTGAAATTAAGAACTCACAGCTTTGTGAATAATCATATCAGATTCTTGGGCATCACTCCCCGTTGAGTACCATCCTAGTATATAAAAATTCGGAAACACCTTCTTATCTGTTCATAAAAATCAAATTTTAAAAACCCCAACCATAACCTAATCAGCATTTCTTTAACCAAAAAGTACGGACTATTTATATGGAAATACCCACACAGCTCTTGCTTTTTCTCGAGGAAAGGACGGTCGAGAGAGTGGGCGGATGGTTCGTAGAGAAGCTCGAAGCTGTTGAAGATCTCTACGGTGCGGCCCCTCTGGACGCCGATAACGCAGCCGAATACGCGTGGCGACGACTCGTCGGCGCCGCCGTTGGTGGGGAGGGACTGGGACTTGACCCGAGTGTAGTGATCGGATATGTTGACAATGACGAGTGGGTGGAGCTTGAACGTCAGACCGCTGCTTGAAGATGACGCCATTGTTCTCCGATGATTGAGGAGGAGGGTTTTAAATACACAAGCAGTACATGCTGAATTTCATCCGAAAACCGAAAATTGACGGGAAAATCAAATTTGTCAAGATTATGGAAATCATAATATGAAATATATTTTTTCAAAAATATTGGTACCAAATATATTTTTGAACTAAAATTTGATATTAAAAGTGTTGTTCTCTCTTTACTAAATTGGGTTTAGTTATTTCCTCGATCCCTTCTTTCTTTTTTTTTTCTTTTTAAATCATTAGGTAAAGTTCATAGGTCAACATGAATAAATTTATAAAAACTAAAAAAAATTAATTAATATATTTTATTAATAATATAATTATATCATATATATTTAAAAAAAATCATATATATCAATATTTAATATACTACAAATGTGAATAATTCAATATGATAAGTCACTTAAAATATTAAAAAATTTAACAAAAAACTATAGCTACTAGAATAAAAATAAAGAGACAGAGAAAGTATGTTATGATTAATAAATAAATATTGAAATATGAATCTTGCTTGTCTCGGTTTTCATATACTATCAATTTGGCCCTATAAAGAGTCAAACAAATAATCTTTATTTTCTTGGGTTAAATACAGTCTGTCTCGTGTCCAACCCGCCTCGAAAGGGATTAAATCCTTGGAAAATAAAAAATAAATAAAAATACAGTTTGCCTCCCTAAAATATGGAGACTATATCCATTACCCCTAAAGTATTACTTGTAACACTTACTCCCCTCCAATGTTTATTAATCAAAGTTTTATTTTTTCTTGTCGAAATTACCGTTCCCCTTTATATGTGCTAATGGTTGTTAGTTTTACCTCATACAAAGTTTGTTCTTAAGCTCATATTTTACATTCAATTATATTTTCTTGATAATTTTTATAAATATAATAGAGAAAGATAATAATTATTCAAATAATAATTGAGGTAAAAATATAGTATTTAATAATTAAGTCCGAGTATATGAGATCCAAAACTCGTAATAAAAACAAACTTACAAGGCGCACAACTTGAAATTAGTGAACTCAAATCTTAAAGGGTCTGTTTGTTTGGTGTTTGAGAGAGTGGTGGAAGTTTGTGAAATAATCGTGATTTGAGTAATGTTGTTTGTTTGAGTTTTGAAAGAGTGGTTTGAGAAATAAAGTATGTGTAGGTTTTTTTTGCAAGAGCTAGGTTGTAGGTGTAAGACGTGTGAGACTTTATGTCAAATTATGTTTATTATGTAAGGTAAATTGTGTAAGAAATATATTATTTTATGTCAAATAATAGACTTTGTATATGTTTTGTTTAAAGATAAGAAAATTGTTGTTTGTTTGACTTTTGAGAGGTGAAAGTTTATTTCAGAAAGTAAAAAACATGTTTGTTGGACATTTTCCAAACATAAAATTATTTTGAGAAACACCAAATAAATAGGCCCTTAAATGTTATGAAAAAAAAATTCTACTCAATTCCAAATTCACTTTATTAATTTATATATCCAATTTAGATTTGATATGTCCAATTTCACATCATTGGTTGAATTATTGAATAATAGAATAAAATTTCGACAAAACTCGGACTAAAGTTCGATCCTTTCAAGATATCATAGACACTGATAAAGTTGAGGCCCCAGAATCAAAAGATCATAGGTCCAACTTTCATTAATATGAGTATTTCTCTATTGATAATAATTATTAAATGATATATGATGTAAAGATTGATGATGAATGTCTACTAAAATAAAGAAAAAATCGAAAGACTAGCCAATAGGGATGTCAACGAAGTGGAGATCAATTTGAGTCTGGCCGGTATTATTAGGATATATTTTCAATTAGATATATGATGAATCTGATCCGATTATCAAGATCAGTGATCAAATTATGTGAAGCACACATGGATCTAGATCGACCCGATATGTTATTATATCTGATAATAAATAAATTTTATATACATACATGATGTTTTATTAATAAAAGTTATATTAATAATAATTTAGCAAAAAAAGTAATATTAACTATATTTTTCACCAGTTTGTTAGTCAAAGATTTATTTGTAATTTTATTTGGATACTTTTTTCATCTAAAAAAACATGCATATTAGTTAATAGAGCAAGAACACATTTGCTAAATTAAATGAAATAGTATTGCCAACATACTCGTTTAAAAAAATGGTGTGAATTTTAAAATAGGAGATTATGTTAGATCCGAAAATATCTAATCGAATCCGTAATAGGTCCGATGAAGGCGAAAATTTTAGATCCAAGAGAAAACCAGATCCGACATAAATTGAACCGGCCCATTTCAGTCCGTGGTTAGATGGTTAGTGAACGAGTTTGTGTTGTTGGGTTGAAGCCCGAAAGTAAATAGCAAGAATTAGAAGTCCAATGAACTAATAAAAGATCAAACACCCGGGAAAAGGTCACGGACTCTGTAATCCACTGTAAACATAAAGAGGCACACACACGGTAAATCGAATTAGTAAAAAATCCTAATACAGCATAAAGTAAAATTTCTTTCATCGGAGTGAGGCAGACTGACGGCAACGACAACTGAGTGGTAATCCTTTCTTCTTTATTTTCCTTTTTTTTTTAAATTTGTATGTTTTTTCATGTTGGATTTCTTAATTTTAAGAACTTAGGTTGGTGAAAGAAATCAGTGTATTCAAATTGACATGTGGTGTACAATTGAACCCAGGATGAGAGAATTAGGGCTAGTGCGAAGGAGATGAGAGGAGAAAGTATATGATATGATTCACTACTTACATGCATAAATTCGTTCAAAATTCTGCTGATGCCTTGGGGGTTATTATTCGCTGATCGATGTACTGAAGATGTAACTTAGAATTATGTATTGAAGTATTGAACGTTCCTTAGAATTTCCCTCCTTGTCCTTGGCATATTGGTCAAGCTATTGACAGACATATTCTTTGTCCAACATCATTGCATTGCATTATCTTTTGGTTTTCGTGCCTAGTGTTCTTATTTTGTATTGTTGGTGTTACTTATTAATAGAATCCATTGTTTAATCTCCAGTTGCTAATGGGAAAGAAGAAATCAGATCCTGGTGGGATTGGTAGAAAGACTGAGTCAGTATCTGTCATGCTTGCCCGCATGGACACAAGAGATGTGAAACCGAAGAAAGTACATAGCTCTAGTACCAGTAAGCCTAAGCCAAAATCTGTGTCATCATATATTGACGGCATCGACCTTCCATCATCCTCTGATGAAGAAGACGATGTGGAGGTTCACGAAAAGCCAAGAAGGAAGAATAAAGGTGGTGTTCCAGAGCTTCTCGACTTATCGACGAGTCTTAAAAATACGAAAAAACTAGAAAAAAAACACATACTTGTTACTCGAGCTTCAGAAGTGGCCAAACAGGAGGCCCTCAAGGATGATCCTGATGTTTTTACTGTTGTAATTGGTAGCCGAGCTTCTGTTCTTGATGGTGAACATGATGCTGATGCTACTGTCAAAGATATAAGTATAAACAACTTTTCTGTGTCTGCTCGTGGCAAACAACTCCTGAAGAATGCATCAGTACATATTTCTCATGGTAATAGATATGGACTTGTTGGGCCTAATGGAAAGGGTAAGTCTACTCTGTTAAAGCTCCTTGCTTGGAGAAAGATACCTGTACCAAAAAACATTGATGTACTTTTGGTTGAACAAGAGTTCATTGGAGATGATAGGACAGCCCTTGAAGCAGTTGTTTCAGCCAATGAAGAACTTAATAGACTCAAGCAAGAAGTTGCAGCTTTGCAGGATGGTGGTAATGATGTTGGAGAGAAGCTTTCTGAGTTGTATGAAAAGTTGCAGCTGTTCGACTCAGATGCTGCTAATGCTCAGGCTTCCAAAATTCTTCATGGTTTGGGTTTCATTAAAGATATGCAGGCCCGACCCACCCGCTCATTCAGTGGTGGTTGGAGGATGAGAATTTCAATAGCCAGGGCACTTTTTGTTCAACCAACTCTTTTGCTATTGGATGAGCCCACCAATCATCTTGACCACGAGGCTGTAAATTTTTTAAAAGATTACTTATGCAGGTGGGAAAAAACTCTTGTTGTTGTTTCACACGATCGGGACTTTCTTAATACTGTTTGCAATGAAATTATTCATCTCCATGGTATGAAACTTCACTTTTACCGTGGAAATTATGACCTTTTTGAAAGTGGATATGAGCAGCGTCGTAAATACACTAACAAGAAGTTTGAGATTTGTGACAAGCAGATTAAAGCTGCTAAAAGATCCGGAAGTCGGGTTCTTCTGGAAAAGATCAAGAACAAGGGTAAAAGCAAGGTTGATGAAGATGAACCTCCGAGGAACACTCCTCAGAAATGGAAAGATTATACCGTGGAGTTTCATTTCCCTAAACCCACTGAGTTAACACCACCACTTTTGCAGCTAATTGAAGTTACCTTTAGCTACCCGAACCGAGAGGATTTCAAGCTCACAAACGTGGATGTTGGTATACACATGGGGACTCGTGTTGCAATTGTCGGGCCTAATGGAGCTGGGAAATCCACCTTACTCAACCTTCTTGCCGGAGATTTAGTTCCAACCAGGGGTGAAGTAAGGAGAAGTCAGAAATTGAGGATTGGTAGATATTCACAGCACTTTGTCGACCTACTTACAATGGATGAAACACCCGTCCAATATCTTCTTCGCCTTTACCCAGATCAAGGGGGACCTAGCAAACAGGAGGCTGTTCGTGCTAAGCTTGGCAAGTTTGGACTTCCAAGCCACAACCATTTAGCACCTATAACGAAACTATCTGGTGGACAGAAATCGAGGGTTGTTTTCACTTCCATATCCATGTCTAAACCTCATATTCTGCTTCTAGATGAGCCGACTAATCATTTAGATATGCAAAGTATTGATGCATTAGCTGATGCTCTTGATGAGTTCACTGGCGGAGTTGTCTTAGTTAGCCATGATGATAGGATCATATCACGAGTATGTGAAAACGAAGAAATAAGTGAGATATGGTTGGTGGAGAATGGAACTGTTGAGACTTTCCCAGGTTCGTACGAGGATTACAAGGCGGAAGTTGATGATTGATTTGGTGGTGGTCTTTTCTAATTGATGAAAATAAAAACTTTATTCATTTTGACTTGATTATACTTTACGTCACGAAATGCTAGCCAGTTAGACCTGAAATTCTATGCTTTATCCCAATTTCTAGAAATGAAAGTTCGCCAGATGCAGAAAGAAATCTATATTGTTTCTCATATGTGGTGCAGAACTGCCTGTCATGTCAAATTAGTTATTCCCACTCTCAATAGTTTTTCCATCTCACGCAAAATATCTTACGAAGTACTTTTTGTTTAACCGTGTATGAACTAGGCCATCTCCAACAGCTCTCTTAAATTTCAGCTTCTTATCTTAAAATATAACTAATGAACAGTGTTATACAATTCCACTTTTTACTCAGCACTCCAACAGCTAGTTTATATTTTAAGAGACTATTTTTTAACAACCATATCATTTCACTCAAATAACTACTTTATATTTTAACAAATAACTTTATTTATTATTTTATATTAATAATAATATATTTATAACACTAATTGATTTTTATTTCATAATAGAAAAAATAGTTTTTTTAAAAAAAATATCAATTTTTAGTATTGACATTTAGCGATGCCCCAAAAATTATAATCAAAATATTATCACTAAATCATTGTGACTCGTTAATTATCGCTAAAGAGATTCCACTATTTGTCAATAGTGACAAATTTTTTATAATGATATTCAAATTATAAAATTTGAATTTTAAAATTTTTATTCAAATTTGTATGCATTTGAATTTAATTAATATGTATTTGAATGTACAAGCAATATGGATTTAGTTAGTACAAACTATGAATTTAAATTTATTATTAATTTAATTAGCAATGCCTCCAATTTATTATTTTGCATAAAAGTACAAAAGTTTTTTGTACTTTCCTACAAACAATTGCATATAGCAATTCTAATTTGGCCATGGGTATTTGGCAAGCCAAACTTATAAAATTTAGCAACTCTTAAATTATAGAAGTGCTCTTGGAGAGCACTTTTTATCAAAATTTTAGCAAAACTCTTAAATTTTAACTTTTACAATAGTTCTTGGAGATGGCCTTAGAAGATAAAAAGAAAAAAGTCAGGTTCGGGTATGGACCCAACCTGAACCATTCATTTGGTTAAAATAGTCCGGGTCCATGCAACGGGTCGGATCCAGATCCAGGCCTAGTTATTATCCCTGGTTATTAATATTCGGGTGGGGTTTGAATCCGACCTTTGACAAGCCTATCTTATTTTTAACATAATTATGTTATATATATAAATTTTTAATTGATCAAGACAATAAGATCTATAATATTTTTTTGAGGGGAATAAGATCTATAATATTAACTCACCAAGAAATGGATTAAATGTAGTTGATATAAAACTAAAACTTGAATCAAGATACTCAAAAGATTGAACACCGTTGGATACACGAGGAAATAAGTTAGCAACATTTATTACTTGACACAACTTTTAAAGTTTGTCCGGGCTCGATCCAAAAATTAACAAACAATTTAAAAAAAAATAAAATTAACTCACCTTATGTTATGTTCGATTGCAGATCATATGTTTAACAATTAAAAATCAAATTCCAACAAATGTTTATTATTTAAGATAAATATATGTGGAAATCTCATGAGAAATAAAGTGCAAAATCTCATGAGAAACGGCTATCAGATGCATTTTGTTATTTTTTATTAGCTCAATTGATTTTGCTCCCCAAAAGTAATTATATTTGGCGACTTGCACCTCTAAAATATATGAAACTGTTTAAATTAATTAAAATAAAGATTATTAAATACTAGTAAAACATTGTATTTTTTTTTTTCATTAGAATTTGGTTGCGTCAAAATTAACTTGTAAAAGATCATACCTCTGCACACCTCCCAATATCATTACAGCCGCAGCCCAACTTTAATGGACCCCAGCCCCAATCCCTTTGTATAAAAATGTCAAATAAAAAACATAAATTGAAAATTGTTGAGAGCTTCAATTCGATTTCAATACAATACGATAATTTCAAAAACAGATATGGCGATGCGGGAGCTTGTGAGTGGTGGGGCCGCCTGTGCGGTACCGGGGTCTTCTTCTTCCTCTAACCCCCTCGGTGCTCTCGCAAACGCTCTTATCGGTTCTTCCTCCAAAACCCAGGTTTTCAGCTAATCTCCGTATTAATTTCTAACAGCAAAGATACATCACTACTTATTTAGCTCAGATTAATTTTTCTCCGGTGGAGTTACTTTAAAGCCACTGCAGTTCATGTTAATTTTGGTGCTACAACTAGAGAAACTGCGATTCTGAGGTCAATTTTGACCATAAATTTGAGTTAACTACCTGCGATTACTATTTTATATATTATGTATTTAACTGATGAACGATTCTCAATGCCTACTTATATTACAAGTAAACAACTTTGAGTAAGATGATTAAATTAAAGCGTAGCAAGAGGAAATTTTGACTGAAAATGTTTTTTTTTTTTAATCTTATAATCCGTTAATTCCTAATTTATATATATCCAGTTGAGTAAATTGAGCGTGTTTAACATTTGATATTTTTTTTATTCATATTCATCAGATATCAATTCCTAGCCATATTTATTTACCTATATTTCTATGCTATTCCTGTGGAGCAAATGCAAGGTTCTGCTAGTTTTGAGTTGCCTTATTATAGTGCAACAGGACTGTCATCCATAGTCCTTGGTATATGTATGTAGATACGCGGCATAAACATATTAAAAGGTTTTCGGGGAATATAGAGAAACATCAACTGATGGGAAACCCCATTGATCTTCTGAATTTAAAAAGAACTTCTCTCAGGACCATCATTCTTGTTTTTGCTTATGTAGTTGATACGCATAATTACCAAAGAATATTGTATAATTTATTACACAAGATATTTTTTAATCAATTATTTGATGCTATCATTTTGAAAGTCCTTTTTGTGAGTTCTCCTTTGGTGCTGGATAGTGGATATCATACGCCACTACCAAGTGTACTCCGTATATGAATATCACCCTTTTCTAATGACATTTATTTGTAGAAGGTTTATTTCTATTTTATGATGGATTCTTTACAGTTGAGTTACATTATTTTGATGCATTCATCAATCTAGATACTTGATTACTGACAAACAGGAAAGACTGCGGGAGATTCCTACAGCAACCACTACAACATCTGATGGCAATTTGTACGCGGGGATTGAAGAGCCCTTTGCAGCCCTTCCAGGTTCAGAGCTTGAACATGCAATGCATCCTAATGCCCAGGTCAATATTTTTCTTTTTATCCAGATATTAAACTTGTAAACATATTGGATCACCAATCAATATTTTCATCTTTCAGGGCTCTGGATTCCTGCAAGGCTTCCGCTCTGTGGATCAGAATAGGTTCGGTGATGTTTGGGATGAGATACATAGGCCTCAAATTCCTCAATTTCGGGGCAGGGAGGGTCCAACTAACTTTCCTTTAGAACAATCTCGGTTTCAACAAGATTTTGATGGTAACTTTGAAAAAAACTATGTTTTTATTGTCTCAATTTTTCTTAAGGTGTTCTATAATTCACCATGGTTCTTCAACTTGGTAGGAGGAATGTAGTTCTTTGAGTCGGAAAATATTAACTTCACCTTTCAAGACTTCTGCTTTCTGATGAGCTATTTTTATTTCTTTGTTGCAGGTCCCCCTCAAAGAGTATTGTCAAATTTTTTGCATTCATTTCTTCATAGCAGTCAAGGTGGCATACCGTTTCGTCCAACTTCAGTTCCTGTTTTAGGATTATCTGAAGGTGATAAGCAATGCATACGTGATCGTAGCAGTATTATGGCTCGTCATCTTTTTGCAGATAAAAGTGAAGACTTTATTCACACTCAGGTTCTGTTTATATCCTTAAAGCTATAGGTTGATGAGGTTTTACCTTGGGTATATGTGTTAAGTATTACAACAAATTGTTATTCATATTGTGTTTGCTTCATGCATTTGCTGCTGCTCCATGAGGCTAAGTATGAATTATAAGTTATCATCATTGTCACTATAAGTGTGTGAGGTGCTATGAAAGTTATTTAATTAATAATATGATATCTTTATTAACGCGTCTCTACTTTTCAAATGAATTTCTTATTGGTCGACTCTTTTAAGTATTCTATTCTTCTTACACAATTCATGCCCTCAAAGAAATTTTGTGAAAAGTATTCATATTGACTACTTACTTATAAATATCCTGCGGTTCTATCACTCTCACCATCACGCTTGCAAGGCACTTCACATGCTGCTTCATTCAATTATTCTCCCTCACGGTTTAGTGTATTCATCATCCATATGTAACCGGAGCTCAGATTTAATGTGGAAACCATCTTAATCTTTAACCATTTCCACTATCGCTCATTATCTTCTATTTTACTCAATTAAGCATGTTGATATCTGTTGTTTTTGTCTATGTCCTATCAAATACTCATTCATATATGGAGTATTGATCTTATTATGTCCTAATATTGCATGAGCTGCTGTCCTCTGAGGCCACCGGACTACTACCAACAAGTGATTGTGATTATGTTAACATCTTTTTGCTTAGATCATTTATTTTACCCATTCTTTTTCTAGTTCTCTTTTTACAACTGTTTTGGTTTAGTTAGTCAGTGCTTAACTGGCTATTGTGCTTGGTAAAATGTTCGGATATATACATTTAAACATTAGTTACAATTGACTCAAATTCCATATACCCATGTGATGATCTTCACTATGTCCAAACATCATAATATTTCTTGTTTCATATGTAAGGAAAATTCACCCTTGAAATGAGATCGTCCTTCCAACATTGGGTTTTAGTTGATGAACATTATCCAGATTTTTGTCTGTCTGCTATATTCAATTAAGCCTATACTTGCTCCATGTCTTCACATTTATGGAGATAAAGCAACATTCTTACTGAGTTGTGCTTAAGTATGCCCTTTTGCTCATATCTTTGGTGGTTCTTGTTCATATATTTAAAAATAAAATAAAATTTATCTTTTCTGATTAATTCTTGGGTATGCCACTTTGCATGCACTGAAATAATTTGGGTTTGTTACCTTTTCAGGTCAATGCCCTTTTATCTTCTTTAGATATCGATACTGATGTCCGGGCTAGAGGTCCCATGCCTGGGAGATTTCCAGAGCTGGAGGAGTATTGGAATGAGTCACAAAGTATGAAACCTGGGCCTCATGGTTCGGATGGGTGGGTTGCTGAATTCTCGCAACACCGAGTAGCTCATGATGATCCAAATAAGTGGGTTCAATCATTCGATCGTCAACATGGTGCCAACGGTTGGGCTTCTGAGTTTGAGCATGTAAGAAGTGTTTCTTCTTATTTATTCATTTTGCTGATCTGATGTTTTTGATGTAGATATTGGTCAGCATGGTGACTTGGTGGTTATGAGGATAACTGGTCAACTGTGTAGTGGTTACTGATATTTGGAAATTAAAAAATATGAATCTTATACTGCAGTTACTATTATTAAGTTTCATCATAAATGAATGCACACATCAACTTCCACAAACTCAATTATGCTGGCTTAATAAAAGCCTCTCGTGAATCAGTTTTTCCTGTTTGATCACTACTTGTTCTGTGGTGATCTTTATCCCATAAAAGGAAGAATGTGCAACACCTAAAACGATATGAATTTGACTGTCTGTGGTCGTCTAAATTAGAGATCTTTTATGAAAGGTGGGCTTAAAATAGAAATACTTGCTAAGCTTAATTAATGTACCCATTGCATGTAAAATGTTCTTTTTGATTGTGAAAAAGTAAAAAAACAGTGGCTTTGCTGTAATTCAATGTTAATTCAGACTGGAAATTCAAGGAGTCACGTTATCACTAATAGATTTTCCTCTTCACATTTATATTTTTAAGTTTTTTGAACTTTTTGAAATCTCATTTGAACCGCAGGGTGTGTTGATATCGGTGGGGGTTGAAGGTATCTTTCTTTAGATCCCAATTATATAGCTCTTGATAAGTTGCACGTGTGTGTGTGTGTGTGAGGCTGTGTAGGTTTTCGTAAAGATGAGAAACAAAACCAATTATACTTATCATGTGTAATTTCATATAACATAACAGAGGAAGTGCCTTACTCTCCAAAAATGAAGTTTCTTGGGGCCAAAAGCTAGGAGTAATAGCAGTCATAGCGGTCATAGAATTTGCAATATGATGTAAATTAGTAAACAACGAGATAAATTCAGTTTCATGGTTTAAGGACTTCCCCAGCTACAGTCTAGTAACTCAATTTTTTTTCTCTTGTGAAGAGTTTCTTAAAAAGTCATTTTTTTTTGGATCATTACTTACTAGATGTTAATAGCTATAGATTTCTTGACATATCTTGAACTCTTGATCTTCCTTGGACGTGATTGTTTTGGATGGGGAGCTTCATGTTGCTGTGAAATAAAAGCCAAAATTATGTTGTACACTTTGAACAAGAGAGATGTGGAAAATTAGTGATATGCTTCTCTTGGATGGGTAAAAAAACTTTGTTATTTTCTAAAAAAATTAATTGAGCACCTAGCTGTTTTTAGCTAAAATCTTGGGCTGCAATAATCATTCCATGATAAATAAACTAAGAAGCCCAAAAATGAGACTTTGAAATCAGAAAGAAGGAAAACAAGAGATATTCTTATGCAGTCAGACATGCGCCAACCCCGTATGACCTGGATTATTTTGCTTCATTTTGTTCTTTGTTATTATGCCCTTTGCATTCTTTATAGTAATTTTTTCTGGATTGTGTTGATCCTGAAACAGGCAGGTCTAATACTACGATTGCGTGACGATTACATAATACATTTATATCTCCCTCACCTGAAATTTTGCTTTTAAATTTTTAGGAGCAGTCCCAACTAGCAACAGTTCACCAACTGGGAGGTCCAAGTATTTCTAATTTAGCAGCCATGGAGCAGACTCGTATGCTGGCACACACACTAGCTCAAAACAATGATCCAAAGTTCCAGGTATTTTTCTATCTTAAAAACTAGTGCTCATTGTAGGTACTTCTGTATCTAGTAATTTATTCATATTGTTGTTATATGCTTAGTGCTATGTGAACACTAGTTATTGAATTATATTCCTCAACGCAATGGTTAAATAAATTGTTAGCACCAGAGCAGATTCGATGATTACATTATAAACATAGTTTCAAAGTGATAACACAAATGATTTGTGTTACTCAAAAATTGATGATTAGGTTTTCTAGCATGCTGACTGCAAGTGTAAAAGATGATATTGAGCAGATAATATATCAGCTTAAAAGTTGTTCCTTTATTTAAAAATTCAATTTTATTACTAGATTTTCTAATTTTCACATTAATATCTTTTGGTGCATAGAATTCCAAATTCCTCCAGTTTGTATCAAAGATGAGCCGAGGTGAAATTACTATTGATGATAATCAATTTAAGCCAGCTGCACTTTCCGCACCTGGGGATTGGGCAACAGAATATGAACAACAGTACAGTGGAGGTCAACAATGGGCTAACCAGTTTGCGAATGAGCAGGCAAGTACATACTTGATAAAGAGCTCATGAGAAAGTGCTATACTAATCTTTTTGTATTGATCTATGACTTCTTCAATATTGAACATACTAGTTTAATTTGTTTTTTTAGTACGATGTTATTCAGTCGTTCAACTTGTTAGAGTGGATTAATTAGATTTGGATGTTCTCAACCGTGGAAATAGTTCTCTTTTGATTAGATTGTTTTAGTAAATTTCGAGTTTCCAGTTCCTGTTGAGTGCATGCAGAAGTCTCCTCTAGGAAAATAAATAAGTATCTGATCTATTTGTCTTTTCAGCATTCTCATGGACCTCATGGATGGGCGAATGAGTTTGCTGCTGAAAGACAGCTACAAGGATCAACAGAGGATGAATGGGTCAATGAATTTTCAAAGTTAAATGTCAATGACTGGTCCGAAGAATTTGAGCGCCAGGTGGCTGATGGAACATTGGGCGATTCTTCTTCTGAAAATTGGGCTAATGCGTATGATGAGTAAGATCGATATTTTTTCAGAAAATGATGGATTAGACTTTTAAATCTTTACCTTACCCATTTTGAAGTATTTTTTTTTTATGTTAGCGTACTCCATTATTTAGTCTTTGCTTTTCTCTGTGGTTATCTTCAGCATCTCTATTAGTGAAGTGGCTGCAATTTTTTGAGCATGTGTCTAATACATGCACTATGTTGTTGTACATCATGAACAAGTGTGTTCCCTTTGTACAGAAACTTATTATTTTATTGTAGTTCTATAAAAAATGTTGAAAAACAACGTCTAACACATTTGTCTTAAACCTAGGATATTCAATTCAAAACATTCATAATTCAATAACTTATATATTATTTCATTTTAATTAAAAACTTGTTTGATAACATTCTACAAATTTGTCTTAAACTGAATATTATGAATTGAACTTGCAAATATACAGCTGCATTCAGAATTTAAGATAAACACTTTTGCTTTGTCTGGAGTGATTTGCATTCTTGCTTGTTGTCATCCTTTTAAAAGAAACAATTTCAGCGTTAAATTATGCAAAACTATTGTGAAAATTTTGATGTGCAGGTACCTAAATGAGCAAGCAGCAGTGAGGCAAAAGTCAGAAACATCAAGGGGTGTATATGTGTTTTCTGATCTAAATCCTTATGTTGGCCATCCTAATCCCTTAAAGGAAGGGCAGGAACTGTTCCGCAGGGGACTTTTAAGTGAAGCGGTCCTTGCTTTGGAGGCTGAAGTTCTTAAGAACTCTGACAATGCTGAGGGTTGGAGGTTACTTGGTATGGCACATGCAGAGAATGATGATGATCAACAGGTGCAGATTATATCTCATTTTTGTTCTCCCTGAACCATGTGTCATTCTGATTCATTCGAAGTCCTCTCATTTCTTACCTTTGGTTTGTTTTTAGAGTAGCATGTATAATTTTTTAGCTTGAGATCTTTTAGCCTGCAAGTTCAGTGAGACTCTTCAGGTGTATATGAAATTTTATGGGATTTTAACTTGATCAAATTCTTCATTTTCTAACTTTTTCTTTATGGGATTGCTGATATAGACTTTGGATTACCGGTAACTCGTATATGATCTTATCACAGGCTATTGCAGCCATGATGCGTGCACATGAGGTTGATCCAACAAACTTGGAAGTATTACTCTCTCTTGGCGTGAGTCATACAAATGGTTAGTAACTATGAAGTCGAAGGCCAATGGGAACAATGTTTCTCTTATTTCTCGTTGTTTTTCTTTGGATTATTACTATACAACTTGTATATTCATAAGATGCGTTCACAACACACATAAATGCTACATGTATAGATATGTCTCTATCTTCACATGATAATAGGATTTCCCTCTTTTGTCTATTAAAAAAGTATTTCTAAATGTTGAATTTGTGGGGCGAGGCGTTTTTTGGACCAACATAGACATATTGAGGATAAATTTACAGTTGTGCTCCCCATCTAAGCTGCATATGGAGACACCCAAACCCAATCCCAGGGAACAATCAAGCTTTAAAGGGTCTTTCTTTCTAGGGTTCTTTTTCTGACTTAGTGTTTTCACATCAAGATTATGTATTTTTGTATTCTCTTCTTGTGAGTAAGGAGTATTTACTTTTGTTTAAAAATTTTCCAGAGTTGGAACAAGCAGCTGCATTGAAGTACCTGTACAGTTGGCTACGCCACCATCCTAAATACGGGAACATTACCCCTCTAGATCAACCTGAAAATCTGTATTATGCTGATGTAAGGGACCTTTTCAGCTGCATACATACACGAGCACACACAGCAAATCTGTATATGCAGATATCAATTCGGTATTTATGATTGTGCCGAGCCTCTACTAATTGACATCATAGGCAAACTTTTCATTATCTGTGTCGGCTTAGGACCTGATCTGATTGCCTTCATATTGTTTTTATTTGTTGAAACCTATGTATAAAAAGATATTCATTCTGGTGGTTCTATTATTGGTGGAGTAGGTGGCTAGGATATTTAATGATGCAGCTAAACTGTCACCTGATGATGCTGATGTACATATAGTGCTAGGAGTGCTGTACAACTTATCTAGAGAATATGACAAAGCCATTGAAGCTTTTCAGACAGCTTTGAAACTCAAACCACGGGATTATTCACTCTGGAATAAGCTTGGTGCAACACAAGCAAACAGTGTCCAGAGTTCTGATGCAATTTTGGCTTATCAACAGGTAACTTGCTCATGTCTGATTTTTGGACCATTTACCTTTATACAATAGGTATAATGAGGTATACGAGTAGGTTGTGCACAATAGCCTCAGCATGCTAAGACCTTAGCTGTGCCATTTATTAAAACAATTTGTTCACAAACTACTGAAGTACTGTGAAAGAAGACAACACCGGACTAAATTACTAAGAATGAATATTTATATTAATTGCAATGTAGATCATCTGAAAATAGAAAAACATATGGATTTTACAGCTATTAGATGTTGGTTCCTTCGCATCTCTGAAATTGCTTGTGGAATTTGAAAAGAAATTACTATGATATGGACCCATGATGAAAAAAAGATAAAAAAGATAAAGGTATTCAATTGAAAGTATACTGTTGGAATGTGAACGTTGCTAATTTTTTCGTATCTTTTATCTTATTGTTGTAGTAGTGGTTACTTATTTTAGTTGATGAAGATAGCTATTGATTTTGTTTATTTGTGTTGTGCATATTAGACAGCATTGTGGTTATGCTCATTCTGCCAGCTCCACTCCCCCAACCCCCACCAAAGAAAGATTGAGCTTGGTTCAATAATATCTTTCATGTTTCAAACATTCTCATTTTGTTTTTTTTAGGCTCTAGATTTGAAGCCTAATTATGTGCGTGCTTGGGCAAATATGGGTATCAGTTACGCCAATCAGGTATTGTCTAGGCCTGATCTCAAGCAAATTAAAACATACCAAATATATTGCGATTATGTATGTGTCTTATCCAAACTTCATATAAAACCTTGATTCTTCTGATCTTTCGTCCATTACATTGCACCGAGATGTGATGCTTTCTTTGCATAACAATCTCTATTAGTTTACCAATCCATAGTATTCATTTAAGTATATTTTTTTACACGTTCAGGGTATGTACGAGGATTCAATTCGTTACTATGTCCGTGCATTGGCTATGAATCCAAAGGCTGATAATGCCTGGCAATATTTGAGAATCTCATTAAGGTAATTTGCTTGATTAACAGATAATAGTCTTTTTTTGACTGCCCTGTATATATTTGAATTGCATCTCAAATCTTGGCCTTTTGTTATACAGCTGTGCATCAAGGAATGATATGCTGGAAGCTTGTGACTCGAGGAATCTAGACATTCTGCAGAAAGAGTTTCCCCTGTGATACTAATATGATCCTTGTTATAAAGTCTAAGCTCAATCGGTAACTTTATTCTCCGCATGGCTTGATCTGTAATTTTTCTTTTGTTTATTTATGTCGATCAGCATATGGTTCACCATTAGCTTCAACTTTCTCAAGAGATGAAAAATCAAATAGTGTGCTATGATTTACTTTTCAAAATTGTTACAGATAGTGAATATTTGTACATTGCCAAACGAAACAATAAAGATAGCAACTTGAATAATGCTCACAAGAATGTTGATTAATCAAAATAAGTCGATGAAAGAGGAATTGTTTTAGTTAGTGTTTCTGTTTTGATTGTTTTACAGAGTTTCTTCCATTGAAGTTCATTACTGAACTTAGGTTTATGCAAATGCTAAATTTTACTTGGTTAGAAATAGAAATGCAATTTCAATTCAAACATTTTTACTGACTTGGGTCTTTTTAGCACAATTTGTGGTGTTCTATTTTTTCTTTTTCTTGCATTTGTATGAAAAATGAATAAAATGGAAATAGAGCGTTATATTTTGTGCTAAGAGGTAAGTAGAAAGGAAAACTGTCACTGATTTGATAAATCAGTATTCACGTTCGGATTTACAATGTGGAGGTATGCACAGCGTGCTTATCTTTTTGGAGATTACTTATACATGTGAAATGCAAATGTTGGGTGGCCCTCAGTGGTCCCGGCTAAAAATGGGTGACCGGGGACCGGGGAGCACCTTTGTTTTCTTTTTAACATTTTGTGTTGCATTAATCTTAAGTAGAGCCAGATCAATTGTTTCCCACTCCCTTTTTGTTTTGTCTAAAAATAAATTAACATTGTTTCCTCATAATGATGTATTTACAATGGTTTTCATATTCTCTTGAATTATTAGATGCTCTAGTTAATCACTTCATGATATTTTTTTTATGACTAATGGGGTAAGTTTAGGAAGTCAACGGATTAGACTCGGAGCGGATTAGTGCATCTCTAGATCCAAATTGAAAATTAAATAGTGAATCTGAATTTGATCCAATATCCTATTGGATTATCATAATTACTATCGAATTCGAATCTAAAAAAAAAAAAGAATTCGATTTCCGACTTAAAGATTCGAATTCGTTTGCATATTTAGCTACAAATTTTTTACTTCCATTTTTTCTCCAAATCATTAGTATTGGATGCTTTATCCTTTGATACCTGCGAAGAAATCAAACAAACAAAGGTCAGATTAATTGAAATGTGTAGCTGGTGAAGACGAAGTAGAAGAGAAGTAATTAGGGATTTTAATTTAATTTCTTCCCCCTTTTCTATTGTATAGCCGTTGTTAATTTAAGGGTAGTTTTGTACTTTTACTTTGTAATAGGCGGTGATTAGTTTTTTGTATAAATGGTTGTGGGTTCAATACCATCTTATAACACTTCATTTTATTTTCAGAATCAATAGAGATTTTATTTTCTCCCAGTTTTCTTGATCACAAAATTCACACAAATTTTCATTCATATATTTCATGATCCTTTGAATTATAATAATTAGCATAACTTGTTTCATTGAAACTGTTGTCTTAAATTATAGAATACTGAATAAGATGTATAAATGAGAAAGTGGCACAAAGAAGAATATGACACAAATGAGAAAATGGAGGAGACAAAAAGTAGAGGAAAATGAGAGGGAAAATAGCGGTTGAATGATTAGTAGGTTTTTCTTTTTTAATGAATAATAGTGTGGATATTATTTAGATGTGGATAGGAATGTTATTGAGTTGGACCTACCCGAAATTCGATGGCTCGGTCCGACTAAAATTGATACAAACCTAAATAATTGTGAATTGGGTTGAGTTTAAGCTATTATATCAAACTTGATCAATTTATGAGTCAAGTTGAGTCTAATAAGACTGAATCCGAATAAAGTTCGAATATAAAATTATTTGTATTAAAATTATAATTACTAATTTTATTACCAAAAGAATTATAGTGTGAACCCACATACTATAAGTCTATAACCCAAAAGATATAAAAGGAAAAAAGAAAAAAAAAAGAAAAGAGATATAAAAGGAAAAATTTATCACAATTTCTTGGGACTTTTATACTCTAATATTCATATGAAGCAAAGGTATATTCAAAATTTTGGGCAGATGAAGGATTTATCTAATATAGTTTTATCACTTATCAAAAAAATCTTTTTCTATTCACTTAAAATCATAAATAGTTTAAGAATCTTATTGTTATTCACAAAAGCTAGTGTTTTTTTGGATATGACTGAGGTATTTTTATACTAAGTATCTATTTTTTTAACTTTTTTTTTTTAATTTTTTTTAAAGGTGATGAGTAATAGTAGTTTATTCATATATATTTCAGTAATGTGCAATTTGTGGATAACATTTGCTATATTAACAAGCCCGATATGAACTCGAAGTCCGAAAAATTACATGAGCCGAGTTTCAGCCAAGAAAATTTGAAAATTTATGAGCAGAACTTGAGTTTATAGATATAAATCTTGATGATATTTGAGTTTGAGCCATTTAAAGCTCCACTCACAAGACTCGATTGACAGTCCTAGTTGTGGATATGGCTCAATTAGTCTCTAGGCCAATCAATTAGTATTTCTCATGTCTTTTGGATTAATTTTAAATGGAGTTAAAGATTTTAAGTGAAGAAATTGTTTGGTCTAAATTCTCATAAATTGTCAATTTATGGTACAAGCATACATATTTTTCAATTTTCATTTTAATTTAAATACAATATAAATAATCAATATATAATTTATGATACGGGATCGGATCAGACAAAATTCGTATTCACTCCATAAATTTTGGATTATAATTTTTTTCAACCGGATAAAAATTCTAATAAATCGAGTTAAATTCGAATTGAAATCCGCCCAATTGACAGAAGGCAAGTTTATACGAAGGATCAACAGTAGATTAAAAAAAAGAAGCATTGTATGAAGATGATTACCCATAACATTTCCTTAATCTGACGAGTCACATGCTTGTAACACGACTTGTCCGACAATTTGCATCCTCAAGTTTCTCTCTAAAGCACTTGAGTAGGATAAGGTTGTGATGGAAAAAAAACTGGCACAATTGCAAAAAGAATTTATTTTAGAGAACAATCATTATCACTAAATCAAATACATATATTTCAAACTATATAAATATAATCAATCAACAAACACTATTTATTTAAATAAAATATAATAATCAAACATTAATATTAAACTCAAAAAAAAAAAAGGCTATATTAGTGACAATTGAACTTATGATATTTTGATTCCTAAACCTCTACCTTACCAATTGAATATGACCTAATTGACAAGTGGTTAAGGATGAGGCTCCATGACCATGAGGTCATGGGTTCAACTCCCACGAATGTGGGTATTTTCTCTAGTTTCATACTAGCCTTTCTCTAGTTTAATATTAGTAATTAGTTCGCTTTGATATCATTGTAATAGTTTCTTTCGATTGGATATAGTGATTGATGTAACAATTTATTCATCTTCTCAAAAAAAAAAAAAAAAATTGACAATTAAAAAGAAAAGACAAATTGAAAAAATATACTTCACTATAAAGACACAGTGCTTTATTAAATTGCAGCGTACGACCCATCAACTGAAACTTTTCGAAGACACGTCCCCTCCCTATGCCGCACGCCTGTGTGTTCCTATCTCATCAATCTTTCTATATATATGTTCTATCACAGGAATAAATAAATAGGCAAATAAAATCGTAAGTTTTATTACTCCTATATATATATATATATATAAATAAATTTTCAATAATTGTACTACTAGCTAGGCAGGAATATTAAATATTCCGGTGGGGTTCTCGATTGTCCACTTCATTAATTCTACCTTCGAGTCATCAAACGGTTTTATTCGTAATCATGCAGTCAAAATTAATAGGTTTATTATTTTCTACTTTTACTAATCGGTTTTTATAAATAAACCAGTTTCTGTTGAATTATCACAAACATGAAACATGTCTAACTCTTGAAAGTTACACTTTTGTGTAGGCTCTAATATTTTATGTTGTTCTCAAAATTAAAATTAAGAAAAATCTATACTTTCTATTGTATGAACAAGAATTGGTCATCTATACTTTTTGTTTCTTTTATTTATATATAATTAAGTTTACGTAACTTATTATTATATACCTTACGCAAGAAGAAAATGCTTTGTTGAATACATATATGTCATGATTTTAATTAGTTAAATAAAAGAATTGAGAATCCAATATTTTATTATATATACAGCTTGTATGCAAATTAAATGATTGATGTAAGAAGGGTGATTGACGACTGTCCTGATGGGGTTTTTTGAGGTATGTTGTTTTTCAGCTTTGGCATCAGTAGATAGCATAGCACTATAACTGTACCGTACGTTGCTAATTTATTTACACACGAAAGATATATATTAGTTTACTACTCCATTATATATTATATATGCATTAATTAATCTTTTCCTTATTATTATTATAGTAATTCTATAGGCAGGGACGGATGCAGCTAGTTTTTGGGGGGCCCTGGCCCCCCCAAGAATTTTGAAAAAAATTAATTTAGTATTATTATTTTATAAATAGTTCACATTAGTCCTCTAATCTTTTAATGTTAAATTACATCTACAATTTATAAGCTATGTTTGTGATTGAAGTACAAAGATGATATAATGTAACATTTAATTGATTGTTTGATTCCTTTGATATTAACGCTTCATTTTACAACCATAACAATCGAGTTATCAATAATGAAGTTGGTCAAAAATAGGCGTAAAAATAAAATGAAAGATCAATATCTTGTGTGGATTATTTGATTATTAACATTGAAAATAAATTTGTTAAGATTTTTGGTATTTATTCGTAGATGAATTTTATGAAATATGAGAACTTCGTGTAGAACTTCGATAATTTTTTCACTAAATTAGTTAAGAATTTTGAATTTAATGTATTTTTCAGTAATATTTTATTCTTAAGTAAATAAAATATATCAAATATCATTGTCAATTAGTTTCGATGGTGGTTAAACTCGGCCCCCCCAACTTCGATCCTGGATCCGTCCCTGTCTATAGGAGTATATATGTTGCTTCTCCTTTCCCCTTTCACTTTGGATCTATCATTTCAACATGCAGTCAATTGAATGATTGATTACATGTCTTTCGAAATTTTTATAATTATTTTGTCAAAAGAAGATCATCGACTAATCCAAACATCAAATAAATGTTGCTATTTTCACGAGCCAAGTTGGGCATTCATGACTTTGGTCTTTTTGAGATGTATGTATGCTTCTAATTTCAAACTTGAGTGGACACTTTTCTTGAGTTGCCATGTCATTAATTAATATTGGAATGCATGCATGTAAAAGAATATGGGATTTTCAAGCTAAATTATGTCATCATTAAGTTTGGATTACTCGCTATTCAGAAAATTATTTAGAAATAAGAGAGCCATAAATTTCCTTGAAGTCATTTTTTAATAGTTAGTACATTTCTTATTTGAGAAATTTTGAATATTACATTATATATAATCTAACTTTCTAAAAAAAAGAATATTTTAGTCGCATTTTAATTAGTTTTTTGTTTTCTTAATTAGCTTGTGTGTATGATCAACAGTGTGGCACTTGAAAGGATAACGTCAAACACATTCAATTACGAAATTTTCAAGTGCTTGACCTCTAAAACTATTCAATTTGCATAGAGTAGGATGCAATGCATGTGGCTAAGATATTGGCATTTTCTAAACTTTTTAGGATGAGTTTGGTTTAGCGATTCGAAAAGCAATTATATGATAATTAATTTTACTTATTTGGTAATAATTGATTATGATAATAATTAATTATAGAATAATTGCTTTTGTAAAAGTAACACTTCAGTTGCTTCTAATATAAATTGATTTTTTGCTTCTGAGAATTTCAAATGTGATTATGATATTGGGGGCTAAATATCATAAAAATCACGATTGAACAGAAGTAATTTTTATAAGCGGGGCCAAACACTTCAAAAATCACAATAAAGATGTAAAAGTGATTTTAAGAGCTCCAATCGCTGAGTCAAACTCACCTTTAGTTTATTTGGACTTACTTTTTTTTATATAAAAAAATGGGTTCATGTATATTATTAATCTTAACACTAATGTAACTGAACACTCAATTAGTAATCAACTTAGATCTCATCAATTATAATATAATAAAGGAATATTGAACAAAGTATTAAAGAGCATAATTTAATTGTGTTTGGACTTTCCATCGAAAGAGTTGAACTTAATCGTTTCCTCGAGAAATTCAATAGATGTTTGTCAAGGGAGTGCTAGCTACAAAAACCTTAAAAACATTATACGTCTATATATATATAATTAGTTAATTTTCTGGCAGGCATTAAAAATTTTGCGACGCAATTTATGCTATTTCTGTCTCCCTCACAGCACGCACACAACACACACTAATTTGGGACCGCCAAATGCATAAAAGTAAAATTAATTATGTAAAGAAATCAAAGAAGATGCCCACTAATCACCAATTATTTTAAAATAATTCAGAAGAGAATATCCATCCTAGCTAAAAGCAGCTATTTAATTCATTATAATAGTAATCTTGCTTTGTTTTACTATCATTAATTAAGTGACAAATTAAATGTCAAAGTCAAGTTTGAGGAGTTAGATTCCACATGATATATGTTATTTGTTGTATTATTATGTATTAATTAATATCTGTATAAAGTGGTTTTATTAATGGGATTTGAAGGGAAGAGTGCAAAATATATAGAACAAATTGAGAGACACATTTGAGGAAGCAGGGATCTCGGACTCTACACTTTTTGCTTCTAATTTTGCTCTAGATTCCCTTTTTATATTTATTCTAGTATATATATATATTAACAACTTTCTTAGCTTAGGTCAAACCGTATGGAATATTTTTAAGTTTCAATGTATACTCAGTTCAGATAATTATTAATATTGAAGACAGTATCTGTTGGAATAAGTAACTGTGACAAATAAACGATTTGAAGATCTACGTATATTTTAATACTTAGCTTGTAATCTATTTTGTCGATCCTTCTGTTAAGTCTTTTGTATTAAGCTTGAAGGAAATGTACGTATGAACTTAATTTTTCTAAACTAAACAGATCAAAGAGAATATATATGATGGAAATGTTCCAAGAGAAAAATTCACCTGAAAATTAAATAAAAAAAAAAAATAAGCAAAAACCCTTTTATACATTATTAAAATAATTAAAACATTAATTAATTATCATCTCTAAGAATCAAAACAACATTCTTTTTCTAGCTAGATAGGACATTTCTGAAACATTCATAACAATTCCATGAATAAATAAATAAATAAAAGAAACGTTAATATATAATTAACCGAGAAGTATAACAGCACTCCATATATAGAATACGTACATGCGTACGGTATTACGTATAAATAAAAGGAAAATGGGGAAAAAATGGAATTAGCCACAAGCAAAAGGCAGCAGCACTGTGTTGCGTGGGCGTAAAAACTATAATAGCTAGTAACCATCTTATCACTGTCAGTCAATATCAGCTACTAGACAATTAACTGTACTCCTACAATTAATATACATTATTAAATAATAAAATAAATAATATATCTATATATACTTACTAATTAATTATTATTAACCCTGCCTTTCTCTTTCTCTAGTCAGAAGTAGTATTGCATCATTCCACTGAATAACAAGATTTCAGGATCTTTCTTTGCCATATTTTGGACCTGAAAACTATAAAAAGAATTTAATACGTGCTCCAAATTCTAACACTACAAATTTCTTACAGATTTGACATCGCGCGAGTTGGTAGTATTTTTATTTTTTTTCCTTTGAAAATTCAATCTTTTATTCTTTTTAATTTTTTAAATCAGGAGATGGTTGAGAGAAGCCATATATGAATATATTAATTAACTAGTAAAAAAGAAAATTATATAATTAATTAAGGTGGTCCAAGCTAATTGAAAGAAATTAATTAGTATATATATATATATATATATATATGTATGTACGTATTAGCTAGGTAGGTAGACACGATGGAGAGAGATGGCAATGGCATTTCTAAATGCTAAGTTGAAGGAAAAGAAATGTGTGTTAAGGGGGGCAGGGTTGGCAACAAGAGATTGACAACTTTGATGGTTTTGTTGCTGATAAGAGGGGACAAAAAGGCAGAATTTAAGGCAATAAATATGGGCAATGCAATATATCACACTATTATATATATATATATATGTATATATATATATATGTATATACGCGCGCGCGGGGTACTAGTTTAATTCTTGCATAAATCAAGATTATAAGATCCTCTTCTCCTAAAAACACCACAATGACAGAATTAAATTAAATTAATGGAGACACAACACAACACAACACAAGACAAAGCAAGAATATATATATATGAACATCCAATCCAACTAATTAAGTAGTAGTCTTTTAGGTATAACTTTCCATTAACCACCAATGAACTAGCTTAGGTATTTGGTATAACTTTTCTCTTTCCCGTAAAAGTACAGCTAAAAGCAAATAGTATATACTACTTGACATATATATATAAGAATCAATCATAAAGTAATTAATATTCCAATATATATAGTTGAAGTTGAAGGATAAAGAGATATTGAAAAGCAATATTAGCAAATGAAAAGGGATTAACCAAACCATGCACCATAAACAAAATGACAAACAGCCAGCCCTAAACAAGATAATGCTAATTAATTTATCCTTTTAAGTGGAAATAAATTATATATAATTGAGTAATAAGTTTATTAAACATATCCTCCACATAGCATGCAATCCATTAAAAGCCGAATATATATAGATAAATTAAATATTTCTTAAAATCAATACTATTACTAGCTAGTATATGATTCATTACAAAAAGCATATTCTAATTCTTAAAAAAGAAAAGAAAAGAAAAAAAGAAAAGCAAAACCTCAATTAATTAAGTTTGAGCGAGCAGTACTCCAAATCAATCAAACCATGTGGCGTGGCGTGGCGTAGCAGGGCAGGGAAGAAGTGGTTGATCAATTTCGAAAAGCTAAAGGATGAGGAGATGAGATGAAATAGGGTTAGGGTTTTGAACATATATATAGAAGAATTAATGGAGCTGGATGGATATATTTATTTATTTAAATATTTAATTTTATTGCCAGGAAGAAACAGAGAAAAGGGGTTGATTTTGCCAGCCCAAGAAGCAAGCATGAGCATGATTGAGGAGATGAAGGTGATAGCCTTCGGAAGGGTAATGAAGTCTCAACAGAAGTTTGGCCTGCGAAAGAGCAAAAGGACTCAACGCCACGTTCCTAAAACCCGACCTTCTCAGCATCACCTCCCACCATCTCAACCTCTCGTGCCGCCTTTCTCCCCACCCAACCATATCCTCTATCTCCCGCCCCAACCATATCTGCTCCACCTCCAGCCTCTCCCTGCTATTTGGCGGCAACGTCGCCTCCAGCGAGTCGAACACCGCCGCGTAATGATCAATCGCCTCCTCAACATGGTTCCCCAGCTCCCTTTCCCCCACCGTCAAAACCCTCGCCCCCACCGCCTTTATCTTACCCACGAACAACCGCAGCTTATCCCCATCCTTGAGCAAACGGTGGAGATAGTGCACGCAGTTCACGGCTAGGGCTTCTTCAGGCAAGAAGAGGATTGACGACAGGTCTAGTAAATCTTCGCTTTCTTCGCTGCTAACATTAATATTATTATTATTAGTGATCACTGCGGGGTGGAATTGGAACCTAAGCCCCAGCGAGTGAGCGAACCTGGCTAGTCGATCGCCCGTCCTACGGAGGGTATTTATGTCATTCCCTGTGCCCGTGATGCGGAGGAGGCTGGGGGGCGGGTAGCGCTCGGCCAGGGCTTGCATTAGTGGGGGCCACTGCACGCCCTGCATGATATCCAAGTCCAGGATGTGGATGTTTTGGTGGCCGTCGATCGCTTCCAGTATTGCTTGATTTGCTGTTAGGTGAGTAAACCTAATGAATGGGGTTACTTGGTTTAGTGACAAGTAGGCCGACGACGACGACGACGACTGATGAACCGAAGTGGTGGTGGTGGTACTGGTGGTGGTGATATTTGGTACTGGGATACCATTATTATTATTATTATTATTATTATTATTATTATTATTATTATGAATGTAAAACTGATGAGTGCGGTTGAGACGGAGGGAGAGGGCTTTGGTGAATTGATGGACTAATCTTTCGGTGGAGTCGCCGTAGGGTGAGGAGTTTGTGGAGAGAATGGAGATAAGGCGATGGGCGGCTGAGAGATCCGAACGAGAGATGAGCTCGGCGCACCTGATTAGTAGCTGGCGCATGTGGATTGGCGGTGATGATGATGATGAGGTCAAGCTCCTACGCTGCTGCTGGTGGTGGTGGTGGTATGGATCTATTACTAATAATTCCTCCTCCACTTCTTGTTCTTCTACTTCTTCTTCTTCATGATGATGATGATGGGATGATGAACCCAACATATTCATTCTTAATCTACGTGATCGATCTGATGGATGTTTTATAAATTTTAATCACCCCTACCCCTACCCCTTCCCCTTCCCCTTCCCCTATATATATATATATCTAATAATTAAGTACTCGATCAATGCTCCACCCTCTTATATGAAGATCGATCGATGGACTGTAATAGACTATTAATTATTTATTAGAAAATTCACAAACCCTAGAGATATAGAGAAAGAATATATAATATATGTATGCATCATCAACTTTTAACCTTTTTGGAGAAAGAGGGAGTTATATAGTATAATGATAATATAGCGGTGGAGAAGAAGAAGAAGACTTAGACTTAGACTTAGACTTAGACTTTTAATTTGGATTGAATGGAATCTTGAAATCAATGAATAGGGGAAAGGTAGTGAGGAGAGGCTTTTATTTGTTGGGCGCCATAAATGTGAATAGGTGCAATAAATAGAGTGTGGATGGATGATGCTCACCATTTTATATGCATGTGCTTATTCAAAATCAAAAATAAATAAATAAAAATCAACTTTTTTATATGCTATCATATAATCTTGCATTTTATATTAAGACAAAAAAACCAACTTTTTTATTTCATTTTATTTTAAGAAATAAAATCTTATTTTCAGATATTCCAGAAAGAAAGAAAAAATAAGAGCTTCAATCGCGCGAATTTAGGACCAAGATAGTATATATATCACAATGCTTATCTTATGAACGAATTACTTGAAGGAAAGCAGACATGATCGAGTAATTAATAATAGGATAATTTTCCATATTTAAATTATAGAATGAAGTTTTTAGCTTATCATGTACACGTTTTTGTATTTTAAAAAATGAAGATATTAATTTAAAATTAATAAAACCTAGTGAATTAATAAGCAGTTTAAGAATATTCATATTAGTGTCTACGGCCTCATTGACACTATGTGAAATTTCTTATTATATAGAATTCTTTTTACTTTTAAAAACTCACCAAGAAATCCTCAAAATAGGTCGTTTCGGGTCGATCTAGTTCAAGAAACTAATTTTGAAACATTTCACGTGAAGTTATATATGGACCAACATGAAGTATTTTTAAAAATAATTTCTTGAAATATGTCGATTCAAAAACGATCTAGAGACTAAATTTTTAAAAATACAAGAGAACTCTATGCAATATAATTTCATAAAATATTTGTACAGATTTAACATAACACATTGAAGCATCTTGCATATCCCCCAACAAATTTACATGAAACAGTCGTGAGTTACTAGTAGCAACAATACCTATGCCCTGACCCACACAGTCAATTAAGTAGTAAATGTTGTTTTTATAGTGCAGAATAAAATATCATAAAGTAGAACTAATTGCAAGGGTTTTATGTGTAATGTGAAACATAAGTGCTAATTAGGTGTCTAAAGTGATTATTCTTATATATTGAAAAATTAAAATTGGGATTAATTTTCTTTGGTTTTGCCGAACACTCTCACACACAGAAACATGTATATAACAAAGAAAGTGCGAACCAGAGTTGCCGACATACATTCCTGCTTTAAGAGATTAAAAGGAGAATATTTGCAAATTTCAGAATTTATCATATATATATATATATATATATACACATAGGCTCCAATTAATAAATTCCAAGCTTGTATTTAATTATTTCTATTGTGTGTTTTGAACTTTGAAGTGGGTAAATTGGTAATTTTCTTTACCATATAATTTCTAAACAGGCTTAAATTAATTTCCAACATCGGTTGGATCAGATGTGCATGTTTAGTTATCAATTTTCTATATATATAAAAATAGCTTTTACATACTTTTGAGAATTTATTGACTCCGCATCTAAGAGAGTACTATTTTGGATAATCGTTCCAAAAAACAAATGTGAGATATTCTTGGCACAAACAATTGATAATTGTGCTATCTAAGTTGGGAAACAATTGTTATAATTCAATACCGAATATTTATGTTATGAAATCAATACATAAGTCAGAGAGGGACTATCAAAATGCATCAAATTATTAAATATGTTTTGACGAAAGTACTACATCAAATGAGTTTCAAAAAGAATGTATTAAATCAAGTTTGACCTATATTTTCCTAGTTTTAAGCATATGATCACTATATTTCATAATTAAAATACCATTACGGGTGGTAAAGGATAAACTTTGAAAATCTGAAAGGTCAATTCTCTTTCTATTTATAAAAGCAGCTAACCTATATGCCATGTTTTCTTAACTTAATTTTGAAGGAAAATTTATGATGACCTATTTGTACTTTTAAGTTGCAACAATCATTCTTCACAATTTAACAATAAATCTTTTTTTTTAGTAATAACAAGCTCTTGTAGATAAATTGTACATTAATCTCATTTTATCATGACAATGTTGACAAGTAGCGAGAGTTTATGAAATTTAGGAAACTAGGAAAGTGCACGTACAATGTACGTATCTAAATAATTTCATTGGTATTTTTTGTAGATTAAAGATTACACTTATTATGTCATAAAATAGACCAAATTAACTCATTTTTCACCTATTTAATTCATTAATTAAATTCATTTTCACCGGTTTAACCTGATTTTTAGCCGATTTTATTTGCTTTTACCAGTTTAATATTTTTTAACTGTTTTACCCATCTTTTTTTTATCGATCTAACTCAAATTTCATCAATTTCGTCAATGTTCACCAATTTCATCGATTTCACATGTTTTCAATGATTCCATAGTTTATTATATCGATTGCACAAAATTTCATCAATTTTTCACCATTTTCCACCTATTTCACCCGTTTTTTCACGAAAAGAATTTTATGAAATTTCGAGGTTATGCATGTCTTGATATTATTGAATTTCTTTACATTTTTTCTATTCTAGCCAAAGTGAAATTACGTATTTAGTATTTTCTATTCTTTCATAGTAAGATGTGATTCATATTATGTTTTTTGTAGCATAATGATATTTAAGAGAATTTATAAATTTTAGGAGTTTTTGTAGGAGATAAATTAAATATAATAAGACTTCATGTCTAATTATACCTCTTCAATTACTTTTATATATTTATCATTGAATTAATATCAATTTACAATTTAAATTAAATAAAAGTATTTTAATCCGCACAAAAAAATTAAAAAATATTCATGCATGCTTTTATAATAGTAGAGATAGATATGAACGCATTATGCACAAGGGAATTTGAAAATGCAGTTCAAGCTCTCTTGGTCAAATCAATATAAGAGTTGAGAGTTATTGAAGTGAATTGACGAATAACATCATAATATCGATTAATTACAGTAGCAAATTAAATAAATAATACAAGTAACAAAGAATAAATTAATAACTAATAACCAAACCAGTATGAAATTATACAAATATATATTCACATTCCAAGTGGACATCAAACGAAATAATTAATATCTAATTTTCTCTAGTAATTAATTACATATTATTTTGTATTAATTTCTAATATACGTACGTTGGTTAGTGTTATTGCAAAATAATTGTGGGGGGGGGGGGGGGGTGTTGAAAAAGGGTAGTTGTGGAGTGTGAAAAGGTTAGGACATGAACAAACTTATAGGAAGAACACGCAAAGCTTTTAATGTGTCGAAAGCTACTTGCCACAAGCATGGTACACTATAGATGCATAATATTTATTTATATATATACTGACAACTCCCATTTTTATTTTCCTTGTTCGTCTATTTGTTGGATTCCCCCTCTCCTTTCATTAATTAGTCTTGGATGGGATATATAGCAAAATTGACTGCCCTCACCCACGTGCCTTGCCAACTTTGTACGCCAAACACACCTTTGTTAAGACTCTACTCCAAACCCTTTCTTTCTACTTTCCCACATATATATATATTCCATTTTTTCATATTTATTATTGGAGTCGCGCGTCTTTCGTGATTAAATATTTGCATATTGGAGATATATTGTTTCTGCAATTTACACCCGAATTACTTTGTAACTTT
Source organism: Penstemon eatonii (assembly GCA_038501285.1). Taxonomy (NCBI): domain Eukaryota; kingdom Viridiplantae; phylum Streptophyta; class Magnoliopsida; order Lamiales; family Plantaginaceae; genus Penstemon; species Penstemon eatonii. The sequence goes on along the minus strand of CM076708.1, from coordinate 63,129,272 downwards.
GAATTCAAATTCTTTGACAATATAATATAGTAGGCATGCATTTTACGTCCCAATAGGCCGGATATATATATATATATATATATATATATATATATATATATATATATATATATATATATATACTTTGCCAAATAAATATAACAATGCTAGCTAGGATGTAAAGTGCTAATGTTTTAATTTTAGGATGCAAAATGCTGAAGACATGTATTTTTGAGATTCAAAGTGTCATTTACTCTATATTTTTGACCCAGAAAAACTCTATTTGATTACTACCAAAGTACAAAGAAACACTATGTACTAAGATTACTATTAAATCAGATAAATAATCACATATATTATATATGGTTAGAGGTTATTTATCACTTTGTATAAATCCATATATAATCAATAAAATTAATTTCTTATAAACGGAAAGTAATATATATCGATCTTATTTAAAATGGATAGTTAAAGAAAAATATAAGAGCATATTAAAATGTGGAAGCAAACAAATGAGAAGAAAACAGGGTGAGTATAATAATTGGAATAGAGGATGAAAGATCCTCTTCATTTGCTAAGCCCATTTGTGGTAATCTGAAACTAACTAGGTTTGCTGGGACAGAGACTTTCATACCTGCCCAGCTTCCAATTAGATCCATAGACTTGGTCAATATATCATTTCATTTATTCTTTAGTCATAAAAAAAAAAAAACATGTGAGTTTAATCCGTATTTAATTTGTGTGGGTTTTATTTTAATGATTGATAATTAGTGTTGCCATGCATCTTTCAAGAACAACTAACTATATGTGGTGATTAAATGTCTATTTTACAATATCTGTCGATCTACATATAAATTCAATTTTTTTTATGTCATTAACTACAATGTACTAAACTTTAACTTTTTAATATTTATGTGACTAATTGTCAAATTACATTTCTTATATTTATAATAGATTATTTAAAAATCTCTATGGGTTGACTGGCCATTCATATTCATTATGAGGGATATATAAGAATTATGGACGGCCAAAGTAATGAATAATAAATACTCCATTAATTACGTACTAGTAACATTCATTTTGTATGAGATGCTAATAATTCTGAGCCGCTGCTGCAACTAACCTGAATTTTTCTACAGAATGATTCTGTGCCACAGTTTTTCATTCCCAAGGAACAAAAACAACATACTACTACGTACTCCATATGCAATTATGGTTTCGTCATAAATGTAGACTTGTCATGAGACCACTATGGTTTTTCACTTTTGATTATTTATAATTGGGAGCAGATTATTAGAATGTAATTAAGGAGTAAGTAATAGCATCTCTCATCCACCTTCAAATCTTCAAATTAAGTTTGGAGATATAGAAGTTAAATCACTTATCCGTCCATCTCTATATACAAACTCCAAATTAGGGGCTCGCGTTAATTTTTGTCGGACTTGAAGTTAACGTAAATGTGCTCTAAATTTGAATAATATTTATCTATGAAATAAATTCTTATTCAGCTTGCTAAACCCAAAGTAACTACATAATAAGTGCAATACACATGCTTTGAAATTGAATATAACTCCTAAGAGATAGGATCGATTTATAGTACATTGAATGGGTTTGATGAAGTTCTAACATGGATATTATGATTTTACAAATTGAGCAAAAATAAAAATTTCATCAATTTATTCTGCAAACCCTAATTTAGAAAATGTATATACAGAAGAGACCCACACTCGCAATTATGACAGTTTACTTTCCCATGGGCAAGAAAAGTGTACGTACACTATTGGTACTACTGTGGAATGGATTTGATAGTAATAAAATAGAAACATGCATCAAGAAAACAACAAGAGAAGAAAAGAAAGGGTGCAAATCAAATGTGGATATATATATATAGGAGGAGAATGGAATTTGCTATTGGCACACCGTGAAATCTCTCACTGCAAAATTAGATCGAAGGAGTGCAAGAATTGAAAAGCTGATCGATTTTATTGCTTTCCTTCACGTGTAGTTATGTAGTGATTTGACGTGCTTAAAAGTCCACCCTTTTTGCCATATTCATCACTCCTCTTTAGTGCCCTTGGAATAATTAATTGATGCTTTCAAAGAATCAATTAATTCCTCCAAGTATTTATTTAGAATACTCCGGGTCACATAATAATGTACGTAATTAAGTACAATTGTTGAGTCTAATGAAAAATACGTGATGTATATATATGATAAATTTATATTCGGATTATTGATGAGTGTCCATGGAATACATCGAATTTGCCTTGAAAGTGACAAAATTATGTCTAAATTCTGAATACTTTTATAAAAATAGAAAAGAGCTAGATCATACATGCTAACCTAACCAGCCTCCAAAATTAATTTATTAATGTGCGAAAAGTTTCATTGTATGACTATGTAGTATGTACCAAAATACCATACGCTTATAAAAAAAGAAAATTATACAATGCACCATACCTCCTATTCAATGTGCAAACAAGAAACAAAAAATGAGCTGTGAGTCTGTGACATCAAAAAGGAGAATCTTTCAAAGATTCTGTCTTCAGGAATAATTCCAATGTTTATCAACAATCATCTATTAGCTTTCTCAAATTTTTGAGAAAAAAAAACAATCATTTATTAGCATTGAATTTGTGTACCACATAAAATTGCGGGGCTATGGTCCAAAACCTCTGCAGGGTGTGATTGTTGGAACTACTACAGAGTATTAAATATTTCGACAATATTAACAGAAAATATAAATTAGAGAAATGTATAGAATCATTTGAACTTGATATTCTACATTAAATTTTTTTAATCAATTGAATTATTTAAATATTATGAAGACAATATCTTAAATGTTGTTATGAGCCGATATTCACAAATAGTTTGATATTTTATACGCAGTTGGGCCGGGTTCAGGCAGCTTTGGGCCGAATGATGCTTGGCATAATTAATACTAGGGGTCTGGAACCACTTTAACTTTGCTCTTAGCCACATGCCCACATCTGGCCGGTCTAGATTATTAGTCTAGCTAGAATTGTGTGGGATGGTAGAAATTCTCACCCACGTCGGGTTTGGCCGAACTAAAAGTAACTACAAGGTAAGTGCAATATACTTGTTTTGTGATTGGATATAACTCCTATGAGAGTGAACAATCACAAAGCAAGTGCAATACACTTGCTTGGTGGTTGAATGGATTTGGCCAAGCCAGAGTTGAACAAAAATTTTCCTAAGATTTCACCTTTTTTTCTCTTTCAAAATTTTTAGGAGCCAAACACAAAAACATTGGTATATACTTTGTATAACTCCCAATAACTCCCCTTTTTTATTTAACTCTCAAAAACTCCTCTATAATCTTAATTAAGTGTCAGATACACCCTCAGAAAAAAGAGTGTAATTCAAACGTCAAAATTGCATATATTTGTTCATATTTTTCTTTTGATATGACAATTTTACACCTACATCGAAAGACAAAAATATCCCTATGTTTTGTTTAACTCTAAAAAAAAACCCATGTATCATTTTAAATCCCCCAACCCCCCCCCCCCCCCCCCCTTATTTGGTTTTAATACCACACTTGATCCAAATAATATATACTTAGATTTTAAAAAAGAATAAATAAATTTAAAAAAAACAAATACATAGAGATAATCTTGTCATTTTACCAAAGTCAAAGGTAAAATTCTACTTGAATCGAGTGTAGTAAATAAAACAAAATACAGGAAATTTTTGAGAAGTTAAAATAAAACATGAAGTTTTTTTAGAGTTAGACAAAGCACAGGGATGTCTTTGTCTTTATAGCTCAAATTTTTAGTTCTAATAAGTTGATTACATGTTAATTTTCTCATGGTTGGGTTGTAGTATTGTTTGAGTAATTATATGCTGAACAAATTTTATAATGAAACGTAAATATTGTTTTAACATCGGACTAGTCATTGTCAGTGCCAATCAGCTTGAAAGGGTAGCATGTAAAAAAGTATTATTTACTGACAATATATATACTAAATGATAATATTGAAATTGTAACACAGGGCATGATTTTAGTAGCAAAAATATTGCTATAGTAAATTAAGTTGTTATTATTGATAATTAACGATAATAAGCATCAAGAGTTACAATGATTCAGTTGTACGATCGAGCACATTATTTCTTGAGAGTTCATTAACAACAGGGTAGAAGGGAATTAAAAAGATTACACAAAACGCAATAAAATACAAAATTCTCCTAACCAAAGTAGTAGTATATATAGTTGTTCATATAACTTAGCATTACATACAAAATTCTCCTAGAAAAACCACCTCTAAAACTGATAGTCTAAAGTAACAATGCAATGAAGATCAGATCCATCCAGCCCACACTCAGACCTGAAATAAGTACTACTCGTTGCTCAGTTCCATTCGATCCTCATGAACTGAAATAAAAAAAATTTGGCTTGTTGATTTCATTACAAAACGCGTGAAATGCTTCATAACCATTTTCTCCAGCTCACTGATCGTTTATCGAAAGGCAAGAATCGAGGAAGACTAAGTAGACTATTAACTCTTGTAACACCTTCAAGTGCCGACCATTCCTCGTCCTCTGCCATTGAAAGACACTCTGCTAGACTCCTCGTAGACTGTCCAAGACTCTTGTCTATCGACTTTTCTTCTATTTCCTCAACAGGCACTATTTCACTCGATTCTTTACTTGTACTTAGAGGCAAAAAAGCAGCTTGCGAGGCTGTTGTATGAATATGTCGGTTCTCATGGTCATGGTCCACTTCTGAGGAAACATTTTCCATTTCTTCTTTGGGTACATTATTTGTTTCTTCTTCGGGAACCTTTAATACGTCGTTTTGTGCTTTGGTGACATCAACTACGGGTGTATGCTCCAGATATAAACACACGGCAGCACAGTCATCGTTTTTTGATGTTGGGTATTTAAGCCTCCATGCCCTTGTAGCGCAGTCGACCAGAGCTCTGGCGGCAGTTCCACGGCCAGGAGCTGAGGCTACAATCTCCACTGCTTCTTTATTGGAGAGAACATCCCATACCTGTCACAAAATTGACAGCCTTTAAAAACCAGTTTGAGATCAAAGATAATATATTTTTGATTCAATCTAGGCATTCATAACAAAAATAAGTGATAAGGTTTATATTGAAATGAACTCAAAATTCTCTTCTTTTTAGTTAAAAAAAGATAATTCTAGCCCAGAAAAGGTTCGATAGAACCCGAATCATTCACATGGCAAGTGCAGTACACTTGTTTTTGTATTGGATAACACTCGTAAGAGATTGACTGATCAAAGGGCATGTGCAATATAGGTTTGGTCAAATCGAATCTGAGTTGATTTCCTGACATTCACTTGTATAAAGAGATATGAGAATAATACCCCATCGGTGGCGAGAATAACAAACTCGTCCCTATCAGTAATGTGGTGGTGATAAACATCTGGTATGGAAATCAAACCAAAATCCTTCAAACAAAAGTCCCCAAATGCTCTAGCCATAGCTAAGCCAGGTGAATCGCTATTAGGCAACCACACACGTGCAACTTCTGGTTCATCTTGCAATGCAAAAACACGCCCTTTACATTTATGTATCCTAGCCGCTTCTCCTGAAAATAAAATAAAAAAGGCCAAATATTTCACTCTTTCACTCAAAAAGCCACAAGCATATATATACGGTAGAACAAAAGAGAGAAAGATTGATACTTGGAAGATTAGGTTTCAAGTCCACGGTCAACTGTACAGCCACCAAAGCATTGTCTTTTTCTCGCGTTGCCAAAACTGCCCTTGAATCACCGACATTTCCGATTATAAGATCCCGACCCTGCATAATCACGTTCATAAGTTTGTAAGATCGTCTAAAAGAAGGTAATTTTAATTCAATATGGACAACGAACATTACCTGCTTAATCAAAGCAACAGTAGTTGTACCACTACAATAACAATCAATTGTGGGATGCAATTTCAGTTCCTTATCCATTAACTTGAAAGCCTTTAACATTGAATTCTTGAGTGGAATATGAACCTCAGGGAGTTTCTCGTCATTTTCCTCAACTTCCATGGACTCATCTTCATCTTCCATGAAGTCATCAAATCGTCTCATTCCTTCAACATTTCCATTCTCATTTGTATTATTATAGCCATTCTTAATTTGGTCATTTTCAGGCTTACTCTCCCAATGCGAACGCAACAAAATTGGAAGGGTATCACGGACTTTTCTCGCTACCATGTGACCGTAAGGACCATGACCATCAAATACTCCGCAAAAGGTAGCTTTATCATCGCTTCCCGTGCAGAAATTCTACCGTATAAACAATCCAAGCAAGTCATAAACTGACCCAAAATACACAAAGAGAACAACATCCATCATTCTTTCAAATTTCTTCCCCAATCATATCCTAAAAACACTACTGCTATGTCTGGTTCTTGGATTTCAGCGAGTAAAAGGTTAAGGCTTTGTTTGGTTCTAGATTCTAGTGCGTAAACCAACAAGAAAATGGTTTTCTTGCATCAAATGATAGAAAATTGAGCTTCACTTGTTCATTTTCATTTTTTGTTTAATTGCAATTTTCCTCAACATTTTATTAACAAATCAAAATTCAAGAACCAAACATAGCCTATGCTTTCTTCTAAAACCATAACAATTTATTGTATTATTAGTGCACACTAACTATTTGATAAAAGTTTTACTATGGATAAATTACTTTGAGTGAAGAAAAACTGACCTCCCAAAAGATCATGGCGTCTTGGTTAGTTCCTTTTTTGCCTTGTTGAGTGTACAAACTGGCGATGCGGCTGGCCCCATTGGAAAACAGCCGGCCTGGGACTTGATGCAGAGTCCTCTCTTCCGCCACTAAGGCGGCAGCTGCGGCGCCTCCGCCGCCACTTAATTTGCTGATAAAGGTGGCAAAATCACCGGAGCTACTACTACTCTTCTTCAGATTGGAATCATTCCCCTTCTCCCACTCTGTCTTTCTCTTCACATTGATAGAGGAATAACATATACCCATGTCGTTTATACACTTTCTTTTTTTTTTTCCCCAATTGTTAGCTCAGTTTATAGAATTAGAGAAAAAACATCAAACTTGATGAAATTTGAGAGAAAGAACAGGGGAGAAAGAGAAACAAGGAAGGCAAGAGACAGGTGAGTGGGGTGTGAGTAGGTTTGGAGTTTATGACCCCCCCCCTTCTTTTCTTTTTTTACCAAGCTTTTACTACTGCGGGTCGGGTGCTATTTTTTTTGTGATTTATTTATAATATATTTCTGGAAAGAAATTAAATTTTTCTTGCTTCGTGCATAGGATACGTTTGAAGTTTGAACTTTGGAAACTTTTGATTTATTGTTTTGTTGGAGAGCGTGTGAGCTGTTATAAAACGGAAGGATTCGGACGGAGGTCAACATGACAGCACGTGCCATGCTTTCGAAACTCGAAAATCATTTTACTTTTGGCTTAATAGTTAATACTCTCTCCTTGGGACGGATAGTTGGATGCATAATATCAAAATTTCGTTTTTTATTGTATATTTTAGTTAATTAAATATTGAAAATATTTGAGAATTTTTCTTAAGCAATAGGAAAATTTGTAAAAAGAATTTACTAAATTATGAAAAATAAGAGAGTCCTAAAACAAACAAATAATTTCGAAACTACATCTTATTTTTATTTTCATTGATTCAACAATTAAATTTTTTTGATATTTTCATAGATCCATGATCAGATGTATTATACTTAATTTATTTGAATACATTACGGAACATGAGTTTGATGAATGAAAGAGAATGTATTATTCTGGACAAAATGTGTGTTCTATTGATTTCTTGGTGTATTTTAAAGTGAAAAAATAGCTTTTAATGGATTTAATGTTGGATATGTCTTGAGATAGTTTTAAATATCTTGATATATATATATATATATATATATATATATATATATATATATATATTTATATGAGTCATGTTTTTTATTTTTTATTTTTTTTTATTTTATGAAATGTTAAGTTTTGGAGTTCTGAATTATGTAAGCTTGAAATTTCGAATTTTTCTTAACTTAAATATATTCCAAACATAGCCCTAGATTTTTCTATTATATTCGAAAAATATATATAACGGCCGTTTTTACCCAAAAAAAAGAATATGTAACGGCCGTTGGGGTTCAACCGTTCCTTTTTCTCCCTTTCGCTATATTTATTTTTTTATGTGCTATTGTCAAGGCTCAGCTCCACTTTGGAAAAGATGTGAATCTTTTAACTACTCTTTTAATTTATACTTTTATAGTAATTCTTAATGTTACTTAGATTTCAACTTTTCAATTCGAAAACTCCTAAATTATAAATAAAAAAAAAACTCGATAACTCCTAAGTTTTTATTCATTATTCAAAGAGAATTTTTTTTTCATGTTTAAATTGTTGAAAAATATCTAGGCTATGTGTTTTCACTATTTTGGTTTATTTTCTTCTTTGTTTTTTATACAGGTGATAGAAATTGTGAGTTTAGTGACGGAATGCACCGATAAGAATGGGGAAGCAAGCAATCTATTGATAATACTTTAATCATTTTCCCTTGTTTTCAATTTACATTTATGATGTTGATATTGGGGATCACTAATGAGTTGTCTGAAGCTTTACAAAGAAAATATCAAAATATAGTGAATGCTATGAGATTAGTCAAATTAGCTAAGGATCGTCTTCAAGAGACAAGAGATGATGGATGGGGACCTTTGTTGGAGGAAGTTACCTTTTCTTGTTCTAAGCATGATAACATCCGCAACAGTAACCGAATGGACGATCAATGGCTAAATGATAGTTTAGTTGTCTTTATAGAGAGAAACATATTTAGTAGTATTTCAAACGATGCTATCACGGACCGGTTTCCAAAGATGAAAATCCTTCGTGGTCAATTAGTAAAGTAAATATGTAGATATTTTGGGTTCTTTTGGGACTATAATGAGGTATCATATGTAATTAAATATCTCGTGGGGTTTATTTTTGTGAAACTCCACCTCCCCATTTTTGTATTGCGTCGTATATTTTCTCGTGAATAATATTAACTCTAAATTTAACTGTTTGATAAATTTTCTTTTTTTGTATAAGTTTAGCCCCATGGCAAAAAATCCTGGATCCGCCCCTGAAGGCCGACGACATAAAATTCAAGTATAACCCTCCTTGATTTTGAAATTCTTTATGCACATATTATCTTTTTTAAACCACGAGAGGTAAATTGAGCATTAGGCATTTCATAGGGGGTAAATTGTCATTAAATTTGTAAGAAAATTGGGTTTGGTACTAAAATTATAATGAAAATCTATCCTATAGTATCAAATGTACATTTTCGTATTCAGTGGTACCAAAAGTGCAAATTAACTTATTATAGGATTAAAAAAAACAATTTTCCCTACAAAATGATGCTATGTTTTCGAATATGTCAAAATTTTCCAGATAACTATAGTCATGCGATCAAAGAATTTATTACTATTAATGAACAAATTGGAGCCTCCATTAGAAAAAAAAAAATATAAAATGTGTGGCCATATTCTTGACAGCTCTCTCAATTTCGATTAGGACCTGTTTTTGCTTCATTAACACGTAATTGTCCCTGAGAAATATTTCGGACCTATTTTAGACCATCATTAATTAATTTTACCTAACAAAATCATAATCAATGCAACACCACAATAATTATTAATTATTCTAGTTTTATATTAAATTCACGTGTCCTTTTGTCATCATAATAAGTATGTTCTGGGACTGGAAGTATTATAAGTAGAAATTAGGTGGCATAGTCTATTTATTTGGATATAAAAAGGCCCAATTAATCCTATTTGAGGGGCTGAGGCCCATCTGGAAACTAACAATAATAATAAAATGCCGACCGTGGTGGGGAGCGGGAGGGGGAGGCAGACAGGTTTGTAAAAATTTGAAAATCCAAGTCCAATTTATTTATATTAACAAAAAAAAAAAACACCAAGTCCAATCAGAAATAATTAATAAATAGGGACATCAGGACATGAAATGAAGTTTCAGACAAGACCAATTGACAGCCCTACTACTTATAATTAAATAACACAATCAGTGGCATAAATAAATAAAAATCATCATGCAACTTTATTTTATCTGGCTGCTGCTGCTTAAATACTAAAAACTTATGACGAATGTAATAATGTACATAAACAGCATCAGTTTTGCCACGCCTCTCAAAATTTCACTTCAAACCTCAAAGTTGTGATGCAGAAACTGATCTGTAAACAGTGGAAACACTAGAAAAGAAGAATCAATCTTATCTAACATTATTTATTTACAAAAGGGACCATCACAATTTGTTGCAAGAATAAAATTCTTATTCTCGTGGCTGTGTCTCTTCACCCGTGTGTCTTGGTAATGGTAGAGGAAGTTTTGATTGAGATGTTGACTCATAACAAAATTGTCTTTTCTTCTTCTTCTTCTTCTTCTTGTACTAGGATGATCTACGCCATTGATTCTTTCCTTTTTTGTGAGGAAGTTTGAAGGGACTCCAGCTTTTCCTTCGTTTGGAGGTTTCACAAAAAAGTCCGGAAGCCAAGGCTTGCTGGAGCCACAATTCAAATTCTTCCTCTTCATCTAACATTTCAGCATCTAAATCCCATGGATACCTACTGGAAGAGGATCTTTGACTATTCTCCAATCCAACCATGTTTACGTGGAAACTTGGCCGGTGTGTATTTGGTCTGCACGCCATTCCCTAGTGATGACTCAAATAGTTAGCAGGACATAACAATCTATCTCAGTCCATATCTGATATGAGAAGCAAATGCATGTTTCACTAACACTAACCTGACATATAGCCCACTCTGAAACATCAAAGATCCTGCTTTCAGCGCACACAAAAGCTCGTGGTATTTCCACCTATACATAACAAATCTTTAGAGATCATTCTAATAAAGAAAATGTGAAACACACACTATTCTTATATGAGGTATACATTTTGAGGGCGATCAAACACCAGTGATCCCTTGTATTCTACCCATCCATCGCCATCTTTGGCTTGATGATACTGACAGCAATCCTGTACCCACCCAGAAAATCATCAATTAATCTGCGATCAAAGAAAAGACATTTTTGTCTCTTCTTTTCAGAGAGAAGACAAACCTGACACCATCTTGCTTTTGCCTTGGTTCTATTCGTGCAAATCCAGATGTGTGATTTGCCACACTTTGTGCACTGTATGCGTCTCGACTCCTCAGAGCAAAAGTCAGTAGCATTCTGTGTTATTGAAGGAATGAATTTACAAATAATCTTCTTTTGTCCAATACTAGTAGGCACTTGGAATCTTCCTTTTGATCAGATTGAAGCTACAATTTCTAGGATATATATATATGTATATATTACCTGATAAGAAGTGCTAGCTGATTTCTGCATAACACTCTTAGATTCTTCTTTTCTGAGTTGCTCATCATAGTCACGCTTCTTCACAGCATCAGAAAGAACCTGCAATAATAATAGTGCACCATGAGCAGATATAGGTAACCATAACATCAATTCTCTTTCAGGTTGCAAAAATATGAACATAACTTACCTCATATGCACACTGAAGTTTCTTAAATGATTCACTTGCCAGAGGACTTCCCATGTTTTTGTCCGGGTGAACTAGCATGGCCTGCAGAAAAAGGTGTCCCGTAAGCAAGAGATACAAGCAGTAACCATTTGCATGTCTGGAGATCTAATTACCACACCTTTTTATGGTATTCCTTCTTCAATAAAATGACATCAATTTTCTTATGATGCGGAAACCCAAGGGCTTCATAGTGATCACCACTACTTAAAATCCTCTTCATCTCATTAATTGAATTCACATCTTCTCTCACCACTTGCTTAGCCGCAAATTCTTTTGGCTTTTCAACAAATGTCGAAGTAGTGGGAGGTTTGGTGACTGATTCATGTGAGTGTAACTTGACTTCTTCTTCAGTAGGAGCAGAATATTTACACCCAGCCGAGAAATCATCCTCTGTAAACGTGTCAGATTCTTTATGCTCCTCAAAGTGAGTGCTTTCACTCAAATTATCGCACCACTTGATCAAGTAGGTCAATACATCATTTGATAGGAATGCAAGGTTAATCGACAAAAAGACTCCAAGCCATCCTAGTTGAACTTTGACACAATACAGGGCATATAAGGTTGCCATAAACACCACCAGCCTTGCATGATTTAAGGAAAACAAATAACCTGCATTCGCAAAAATCACGTTGGCATCAACGGGTTCAGGAACAAAAAAGATCGAGGGCGTTGAAAAGGAAAAACATGCATTTCAGAAACCCCAAGTACACTTTTAACATAGGCTAAAACATAAATGAGAAAATTTGCGGGGAGTTCTGCATTTACTTGATGGCCTAACAAGTAACAATCACCCTACCTATCCCAGACAAGCTTTTTCAAAAGTAAAATCCACTTAAGAGGGTCATATGATCAAAGTAAACATAAATTCTCAAAGTTGAATAACTAGGAATGATGTCAAGGAAGGGGTTGAGAATGAACAGTTTGATCAGATAAAGACTATTTACTAAAACCTTAAAATTATCTTTTAATCCCTTTCGAGGCGCCTCGGACACATTAAGTGGGAACCTCTCCCAACAGGGATTCGAACTTCGGACGCTACTTTGTAGTGACTAGTCCCTTCCACTAGACCAATCACCTGTTGGTACTAAAACCTTAAAATTATCTAAACTAACATAATCGTCCATGAAAGGTAAACTAATCATGAGCATGAAGAAGCATATAAACATGATGACATTATTAATTGGCTTCAAAATATAAGTTAACAGAATGAAGACATACCACCCACTATGAACAAGGTACCCGTTATCCAAAAGTTAGCATACATCCATAAAATTAGAATAGCAAACAGCCCCACGATAAAAAGTCCAGGAGTGTAGCCTAAATACTGAACCGCAACTCCAGCAGCTCCCTGAAATTAAACACACTTGCAACAGTCAGTGAACTAACATAAGGCTCGCATGTATAAGGTTATGATGCAACAATCTGCATTAGCTGAAACTTCCATAGTCATAGTATCAGAAAGATTACAGTTTAAATCAACTAAGCCACAACTGGAACCATTTCACGACCAGAATACATTCTAGGATTCGAGAGAAATTTAAATGTTTTATTTCTTCTTGGTTAAACTTTTTGAGATTTTTGCAAGTAAGATATATAACAAGTGCAATGTCCAATATATCAATTGTGCCAAAATTGGTGCACTGAAATGTTATTATTGGTGCCAGAATTTAACGGGAACTTTTTTGTGCCTTTTCTCTGAAAATAACTGGATGACTATTGCCATCAAGAATACAAAAAAAAAAAAAGACCAGATATGTTTTGTACAGGTATGGATGTTTCTCATTCATAAAAAAGAAAAGGATATGAATGTATCTCAAGGACACATTATCGTGTGAGTGCTTCCATCTGGATGTCAATGATGTATAACAAGAAAAATGGTGGTCTTTTTTGGATCATTAGTCCTGGTATTGCGCTCTCAGAGCCTTGTGGTATTCTATGTTCTCCAAAATCATTTATATGGTCTTACCAGTGCACAAGGTGTGTGATAGAGAGGCAACAAGCAAAATCACTTCCTCTTTGATGACAAGTAACATTTTTTCGAAGCAAGGAAAAATATGCAAAAAGTTTCTGATCATGAATCATTACAAATTAAGAATATGTACATTGCATCCTCAAACAGGTATTTCATAAGCAAAATATACAAACATTTTCAACTATTACTCCAGCAATTCCTTTTCGATGCTTTCTAACTATTTTGAGGAGGGTGGGTGTCCTATGACTTCTTCCTTCCCTGAATCAAAAACTCCAAAAATGGAAATTCTCTTTGCCTCTATATTCTGGACCATGTCAATAACTTCATTTAGATTTTTCCTAACATTATCCAGGACTAATACATCTAATTTGATTTCATCAAAAGTATAAGATCCGGAGAATCAAGATCAAGAATAACCAATCCAAGAAATAGCACATAACATAAAACCGGATCTTGGAATCTAAATAGATTAGAAAAAACAAAACAAGCAATGTGAAATACAGACAATCAAAACTCTGCACCCAAGTTTTCGTAAATACATAGAGGCATACCATACTAAGAAGCACATATATAAGACACGCCACCGATGTCAAGCTTAGGAAGCAACTCCACATAATGACAAGCAAAGCAGCTGATCCCAGCCCAATAAATGACTTGAATCCTGTAAGGGAACAGTTTTTCCAATAAACCAACAAGAACAGCAAACCTCTCCCGAATTTCAAACACCCACAACAAACCAATGGCCAATGCCGCTCCATGAAAATTCCAATCTTGTCCCTTACACAATTCAATGTAGTTCTTGCTATAGAGTAACAGTCCTTTGATTGCAACCATTTCAACCCTTGATTGAACAACCCGATATCCTCCATATTCAAACAACCCCTAAAAATTCTAACTAATAAATATTTAAACTAACTAAATAGACCAAATCCAACACATAAAAATTCAATCTTTGGTCCATATCCTGAAAAGGAAAGGTAATAATGGCGTCTAATCTGAGCTGCAATTAGTTTCTACCTTTACAGAATCCAAGCTTTGTAATTGGAATAAAATTAATTTTCCTTCTTCAAAAAACAAAAGCTAGGATTCAAGAACTCCACAGTTGGAAAATCAGACACAACTGAATCTAATACAAAATAAATAAATTGCTTCAGTTATACGTCTTCCAATGAAAGCAAAATCCCATAAATAAACTCACAGCATTTTCACTTTTTTGACCCTCAGAAAAGAAACTGCTCCAAGAATCCCCAAAGAAATGCTAAAAAGAGTAAATACTGAGCTGAACTGTAGAGGGATTCTGGTAGATAACAAGTTATTGGGGGAAAAAAAGTGGAAACCCTAATAGGCTTTTGTTTTCTTTTTCATGGAATGCTTGTGAAAAAGAAAGTGAAAAAGTTTAAAAAAGGAGTCATGAGAGAGTGAGACAAGCACACTGATGATGAGAGAGAATGTGGTGGGGAATTTTGATCTTAGTATTTTCTGGATTAGGGCTAAGTTTTGATATTAAATTTATGGGATCCACTTGCTTTTAATTTTCGGAATTTATATATATATATATATATATATATATATATATATATATAATATTACTTATAATTATAAGATAAAGAGTACTTATTACGTTTCATAACATTATTTTGCAATTTTTAAATGAATCTTCGACGTCTAATAAAACTTGCTTAGGATGCAATTCTCCAAAAACATACTTGTATAATAATTACATAATTAATGTTCATTATTTATTTTGAGACATAGTAATTTTTTTTTTTAAGATTTGTTGCTTTAATTATAATTATATTTTTTTTCCTTTCAATTTTCATGAAATAGAGAACATGGAATAATTCATAGTATCGAAGATTTGTTGATTTTATTATAATTAAGATGTTTTCATTTTAATTTTCTTGAAATAGAGAATACAAAATATTTCATAGTATTGAAGATTTGTTGCTTTTTTTTCCTCAAATATTTAATTCATTTCGAGATGTGTTGGGCACATAAAATGAAAACATCTTCCAACAGGGACACAATCTGAATTCGCTATTAAGTAAATAATAATAATAATGTCAAGGTTGATTAAGACTGCTTTAATTCTATTTTGAGATGGCATCATGTCAACATATGTTTAATACTACTAGATCTTTGGGAATTGCTTTTAACATTTTTTTCATAAAAAATATAATAGAACTTCAGTTTAAAAAAGTAAAGTAGATTAGAAATTTAGAAGTCGTCAAGTTTTAAAAGAAGTCGTGTGCATCTTGGAACTTTTCTACTCTTAATTTCAATGAAGACCTCAAGTGGGACGAGAGGAAGGGCATTCCGGTAACAATGTAACATTGACTTTGAATCAGCATGTGGGTCAACAATATATCATTAAGAATTTTTTACTTAATATTACTGTTAAAATTTTTTATGTTTAAAACATCAAAATTTTAAAAACTAAACTTACATGCATAAATTTACCTTAAGCGGGTATGACTACCCGGCCCCTTTCTCGACCTAGCCCGAAAATATATTTTCCATGTAAATTATAAAGACGCAATAGGCAATAGCCCTTTAATGGCTCCAAATCTTTAAGCATAAAACATCAACGTTGTTGTACACATTACATGCATTATTTTATTTACGTATTTGAATATTGTTATTTTGTAATTATGATTCAAAATTGATGTTTTATAATCAGTGAACAAAATATTTATAGTTAATAAATCTTAAAAGATTAAAATAAGTTGATTCATTTAGATTTAGCAAGTCGAATTGTATTAGGACACTATTTTTGGTATATATATATATATATATATATATATATATATATATATATATATTGTATTAGTATAGGGGTTAAGTATGTAATTTTCATTGTTTTGTCATTTGAGTCGTGTTTTTAGTTTTCACGTTTATTAGTTTGTTAGTTACTTATATTTTCTTTTCCAGCTTGTATATAATAGAAATAAGATCTTTCATCTGTATTCATTCCTTTTTCAATTAATAAAGTTTACATTTTCTGTTATTTTTCTCTCTCCGTTAACAACTACTCCGATCATAACTCCGGCGAAAATCAGCCGTGATATTCAATAATTCATTGAGGATTCAATAATTCAATAAATGGTGATTTACTTGAAGAAGTTTACATGGATATTCCTAAAGGCTTTGTTATTCCATCTTTACCTCATGTTTCTTCTAGCACTAAGTTGGTTTGCAGGTTAAATAAGTCCATTTATGGTCTCAAACAAGCTAGTAGGCAATGGAACTACAAACTTACTGAGGTCCAATCTTCTCTTGGTTTTATTTCAATCCAAAAATGACTATTCTTTGTTTACAAAAGGATCAGGTATGAATTTTCTTGTTCTTTTGGTTTATGTTGATGACATTATTATAGCTGGTCCAAACTTAGATTTAAGAAACTCTACCAAGTCCTCTCTGCACCTTCACTTCAAGTTTAGAGACATTGGTAAATTAAAGTTATTTCTTGGCATTGAATTGGCATATTCACATTCTGGAATAATTTTGTCTCAAAGACAACATACCTTACAACTCCTTGAAGATACTGGTTATTTAGCATCTAAACCTACATTTCTTCCAGAGATCCCAAACTACCTTTACACTATTCCACAAACCTTCTTTCTGATCATTTTTCATATAGAAGGCTTGTTGGCAGGTTGATTAACCTCACCATTACTAGGCCATATATCACTTTCACTGTGCACAAACTCAGTCAATTCCTCTCTCAACCAACACATGTACATATGACTGCAACTCATCACCTTTTAAAATACTTGAAAAATTCTTCTGGACAAGGTCTTTTATATGAAAGGAATCAACCTCTTCTTCTTACTGCATTTTCTGATTCTGATTGGGCTTCTTGCCTTGATTCCAGAAAGTCAACAACAGGATACTGCTCCTTTTTAGGTGGATCACTTGTTGCTTGGAAATCAAAACGCCAGCCCACTGTTTCCAAGTCTTCAGTTGAGGCTGAATAGAGGGCTCTATCATATATTACAAGTGACTTGATTTGGATTCAGAATTTGCTCAAAGATTTCCAGCTACCATTGCCTCAATCTCCTGTTATCTACTGTGATAACAAATCAGCAAGTGATCTTGCTTCAAATCCCATATTTCATGCAAAAACTAAGCATATTGAAGTGGATGTTCACTTTATAAGGGAGCATATCTTCAGAGGTACTATCAAGATATTGCTTATATGTTCAAGTCTCCAACTTGCAGACAACTTTACAAAGGCATTACCACGTCCACCTTTTGATATTTGTATTAATATAGGGGTTAAGTATGTAATTTTCATTGTTTTGTTATTTTGAATCGTGTTTTTCGTTTTCACGTTTATTAGTTTGTTAGTTAGTTACATTTTCTTTTCCAGCTTGTATATAATAGAGATAAGATCTTTCAGCTGTATTCATTCCTTTTTCAATTAATAAAGTTTATATTTTCTATTTTTTTTCTCTCTCCGTTAACAACTACTCCGATCATAACTCTGGCGACAATCAACTGTGATATTCAATAATTCATGGAGGATTTAAGCTTCTAACAAACTGTCATCTTTAACTAGATCTATTTTGATGCAAATACCAACAAAATTTGGACAATACAATACAATCCATTTCAAGTGACCTAATCTACCAATGTGACCCAATAGTACAAATAAGAAATAATAATACATTACAATATTGATATACCAAATATTCAGTCAGTGACTTGGCATATTACACTTCATATAAATAAATCAATATAAGGATTAAAACTTTATCTTAGTCAGTATATACTGAATCTGGTTCTACTCGACATCCACCTGATCTGATCCTGGTTATTTTGTTCTGTTAGATACATACCAGATCTAGTCCTTGTTAATTTGTTATGATTCGATATATGTCAAACCTGATCATAGTTCGACGTACATTTCTGGTCATTATGTTTGCTCTATTGAAATTCGACATATTGTTATATCGATATGTATCGACATATGTCCCGTAAATGATTTTCATAGCGCTGCATAAACTTATTAGATTAACCCTTCGACTATGAACACTATTCGACTTCAATGTATCATTTTGATCGAACCAACTGAGATCTGACCCAAAATCAGCTTTGGAAAACTATAATTAAAAGGCATTTATGACTCTTCTGAGGTAGGTGATTGAACGACTATTAATATACTTCTGCTATTCTGATCATCAACTGTACTGACTTTAGCATCGGAGGGTTTACGCCGGATCAATCAACCGGCAACACCTGACGAGTTCCTTTGAACGCAGGATTAGGATCCTAAAGATGAGCTCTATTCGATCTAACCGACGCGAGTTCCTTACTGTAGAACGGATATCAGCAATTACGTGGCACGACATAATTGGACCAAGTACTCAGACGAAATATCCCTTCATCAGTAATAATCCAATCACGTCCAATCAAATGATTATAATTTTTGGTTTTTTTTAACAATTAATCATAATAAAGTTCTAAGAAACTCGGCTTTGAACCGCCTATTTGAATTTGTCGTAGTATGACATTATGCATCTTCCGATGGAAGAACTTATGGAATCTTTAATATCATTTCTTCGAAGCAACAAACAATGAAATTAGATGAAAGAGATAGATGGGTATTAATTATTATAAGTTGACGACCTTTTTTAAAAAAAAAAAGAACAATCTCATTACATATGAGCTAGGTAATGCAATGATGTAATATTTTCTTTATTACTTTGTCAGTGGATTTTTTCTCGTGGACTTTCATACAGTTTTTTTTAGGGGAAAAAGTGCGTTTCAATTGTTAAATAATCACCTAACCGATAATTTCTTTTGCCGAAAAACATTAAATATGACAGTGTGTAAAAACAAAAAACTTCCCCTCTATTTTGAAAAGACACCAACAAATGTGTGATTACTATAAATAACATCAATGTGACTCAATGTATAGGTCAGGGGCCGGTTCTAGACATTCGGCGGCTCTAGGCGAATTTTAAAATTGGAATCCTATTTTATAAAAAGAAATATACTAAAATTGTTAAAAGAAAATATTTATATTAAATATTGAGATTTTATTATAAATACATAATTACATGATAAATCCACTTAATATTATATATTGATTTACTTGTGAATATATTTTTATAAATTTTATTTTTAAAAATATTATTTTATCGAAATCTAAATTTATAAGTATATATATAATGAACGTAATTTCACAGCAAGTGTACGCCACTAAATTTAATTTTTTTTGTTATCAAGATCACTATTAGTTGTGAAGCCCTAGAGAATTTCAGTTTAAATTTATGTAATTTATGACTCTTCTATAAATCAAAATATTTCCTTTAAGTACAAACTTAGAAATAAATTTATTATTTTAATAAAAAATTCTATATTATCCTCCTCAAAATTAAGATAGGATTTAGGAAAGATTCTGAAATTTCTAAAGGTCCTATTATTTATATTTTAGTTAAGAACAAAGTAATATTGTATAATATACAATTGTAACTTGATTAATCTATTAGGACTTATCTTGCAATTTGTCAAAATTGCATAGATGATAGTGGCGGGCAACGGAGCTGTATCGTCAAAACCATGTGGCAGTGGGGGAAAGAATTTCCCTCCACCCGGTGATCATACATCTAAAGTAAATCTGAGATTTGACTATCCGAGTCTTCATTTCTCCTTCATATTTACTTAGATGATTACACTACCCGCACAATCAACTGAGTTCTTGTGAGTGAGATCTAGAGTTTAGGATTGCAAGCAATGTTTTCAGAACCGGACCGGACAGTGAACCGGTGAGCCGATCGGTTACTGATTTTACTGGTCGAACCGATCGTACCACTGGTCGGACCGCGTAACGTCATAATAATATAATAAATATATTTAATTTTAAAGTATATATAATGTGCGTAAAATTTAAATATTATACTACAATTGATTAAAAATATAAAATTTGTTATATTATACTAAAATTAAATCATATAATATTTATCTAACTTATATCATAACGGTAATATGGTACTAATTTGTATGCTCGTATAAATGATTATATTTCTTTATAAAAATTTAAAAGTGTAAGTTAAAAATACAACAAACTAAGAAATTCATAAATTTTAAAATATGGTTATGTATAAAAGTCTAATATTCAAAGTCAAACTTGCATATTATATCGATTTGACTCTTTATCCTAAAAATAATATTGAAAATAAATATGTTATAGAATAAATTATCAAAATTTATTATTTGAGTATTAATTTTCATTCATAATGTGTAAAATATTTATTTGAGTTAATTATCTAATTTATAAATAAATTTGGCTACAAGTTTCTATAATTTATAAATTTTAATTTGTAATAAAAGTTTAATAAAAGTGATGTAGCTCAAATGGTAAGGAAGTCATGTTTTACTCTAAAGCTTAGGTGTTCAAATCCCAACTTTTACAAGAATTTTTAACATTAAAAAAAATAAAAAAAAATTAAATAAAAAAAGGAAATTCAAAACCGGGTTGAACCGGTCCGAAATCGCCGAACCGGTTTTTGGATTAAGTGGTTTTAGGGGGTAAACCGGACCGGACCAACCTCCGGTTCGCGGTCCAACCGGTCGGACCGACCGATCCGGTCCGGTTTTAATAACATTGATTGCAAGTGTGGTGATGCCCTTGTACCGCCGTCGGAATCGCTAATTTCTTCTTGTGCTGCCGTTCACGTACCCGAACCCGGTATTTACCCAATTCGGGATCCAAACCCGAGGACGTGGGTCGTTACATTAGTTATTGATAAGGATTCACATCATTGTCATAAAGTTAAATTAAAATTTTATTATACAACAGAATATAATAGAAAATTGTGTTCTTTTTAGGGTTAAGAAGAAGGAAAAATTCAGAAAAACACTTGGGAAAAAAAATTATCATAATAATTACTATGAAAGAAGAAAAGAATTAGGAACAATTATTAAGAATAAAAAAGTTCAAAGAAACAATTAACATATTCGACAGTCATTGTTGGGTTTCGACCAATCCTCCCATTGTGTAAATGAATAAAAAAAAAAAAAAAAAAAACTAACAATAGTTAGTTTTGGGGGGCCAACATTTTTTTGTTGGTTGTACTCAATAAATAAAGTAATATAACCACATTTCAATATAAATATCTCCAAAAAAAAGTTTCATTTAAATTATAATTGACAATGTTTAGTTGAGTACAAATGGTCTATGTTCGAATCTGTGTTAACAAGATCAGCAATTCCTTTCTAAAAAGTATATAGAAGCTGCTAATTTAAACAAGAACTCATTTTCGATTACGTTATTAAATTTATTTTCAGTGAACATTATATATAAAATGTATATTTTGTAAAAAAAATCTTAAAACTGGAAGAAACAATTGTTAAAACAAAAGCAAAAAAAAGGTGTCAAATATATATAAATAGTTTTTTTTTTTTATTATATATAAATAGTTAATATAATATAATAATATGTACTAATCATATGCACCTTAAGAAAGAAAAAAAAACATAAAATAATAAAAATTGATATGTTTGAATGGAGAACCGAACCAACATCATAGGGTTTAAACATAAACAACTTTATCAATTGTGCTGGTTAAGAATTTTGGTATGAATTAATAATTATTAATTATTAATAATATATATTTGAGGGCCATTATATATATAAAATTTTGGGGCCCTTCATACGGTGGACCCTACGTACTCCCTCCTCTGCGATGACAATTGTTGTCGTAACCAGACCAACATGCTGTAAATAAAAATGAATATTTATCAAATTAACACTATTTACATAGCTATCCCATTTTGTGAGTTCCTTAGGAGGAAATATGACAAGGAGCAACCTTAAGAGAAAAAACACCCGGGCAACGAAAGAAACAAGAAATGACAGTAAACACAATTTATACAAACCAACTAGAAAAGAATTAAAAAAGAAAAAATTAAGAAATTAAAAATTCTCTCTATATCCATTGCAGAATTCTTATCTTTCACATACTCCTATCATATATCGCAGTAAACGACATAGTAGCCTGAGAAGAAGGCACCGACGTCAAAGTAGTATTGTCCAAAGTGTCCGAGCCAGAGGAATTGTAATTGGAAAATGTATTTTGATTCATGTCAGGCTTCGTCTTAGGGGTGCTTTTAATCTTCAAGTCCATGAAGTCAGAGATCAAGCCTGGTTTTGTTATTGTGTTCTCATCGACTTCTCTCTCTCCTGCAAGCATACGGACAACAGCTGACATTGAGGGTCGAAGCTTGGGAGAGTCTTGAGTGCAAAGTAGACCAATCTTTAAGAATCTACAAGCCTGTTCAGCATCAAAATCTCCATCTAGTGATGTGTCTACAAGTGCTACAAGCTCCTTTCTCTCGTATAGTTTCCATGTCTGAAACAAATAAATTAACGCTGTGGCTGTGGGTATATGAAAGGTGAAAAAATTATGGTTTCTAGTTTAATTGCATACCCTTTCAAGAATATACTGTTCATCGAAGGGCAATCTTGTATTGGTATTGCATCTCCCGCTGACTATTTCAATAAGAAGAACACCAAAACTGTAGATATCAGCTTTCCGAGTCAGCTGGCCTCTAATTGCATACTCAGGAGCCAAATAACCTCTGCAACACCATAACATTTACACATCCAATTTACGAAAAAGTTCACCATCATAAAATGCTGAAAGCTAGATTACAATTTTTGAGAAGTTTGAGGGGATCCTATAACTTACATGGTTCCGGCTACACGTGTACTGACATGAGTCATGTTTGGAGGGATGAGTTTGGCAAGTCCAAAGTCTGATATTTTTGGTGTCAAGTCTTTGTCAAGAAGAATATTACTTGCTTTGATGTCTCGGTGCACAATATGCGGTCTCACTTCCTCGTGAAGATAGGCAAGTCCCCTCGCAACCCCAATGCCAATTTTAACTCGAGTTTTCCAGCTGAATTGGATAGTGTTGCGACCTCCATCTAAACAAGGATTAATATAAATATCATAAGGTCATTTCATTGACATGTATGTACCTCCCCAAAACCAAACTTGGTATTCCCCAAGGCATGTTGGAGCACACTTTATAATTTAGGACAACTTGCGGTATCGCCTAAATTTTCACACTGAACCCCCGAAAGGTACAAAAATAGTTTTACCCCCTTGGTTATGATAAATGTGGCACTTTACCCCCCCCCCCCCCCAGGTAACAAAAACACTTTTCATACCCACTCTCAAAAATAGTTGAAGGAGTTAAATTGTTCCTTAAAATTTTTCACAAGGGGATAAAGTGCTCTTTTTCAAATCACAGGGTATTGGCAGCTCCTAAAAATCTCTAGTTGAACCTTATGTGGGGTTTATTTAAGGCAGCTCATTTTTTAATGCCTTAAATTGTATATTGAGAAAAAAAAGTTTGATCACTAGATTGCCAAGTACAAGGACACTACTACATATATAGATTGAGATGAAAATAGGGCAAGAGGTTTACCAAGAAGAGTTTGTGCTAGGCTGTTATTCTCAAGGTAGTTGTAGACGAGAATTCTATGATCGTTTTCCACACAGCAACCGTAAAGCTTCACTAAGTTTCGATGCTCTATATCTGAAATCACTTTTATCTCTGTCACAAATTCTCTTACTCCTTGTCTCGACTCAGCAGAAAGAACTTTTATCGCTGCCATCTGTCCATCCCTAAGTTTCCCCTGCTCAAAATAAAGATTTTTCTGAAGAATACATACAGCAGAAAGCTCCGAACCGTAAAGGTTATCTCAAATAATTTACCTTATAAACAGAACCAAATCCTCCCTCCCCAA